>CP144691.1:3946249-5314583 GCA_036885675.1 Vigna mungo
GGGACAAGTCTCTGCAAGTAATTAATTCACTTGTCTTGTAATCCGTGCAGCGACGGCTTAGCAGGGAAAATCCCTGTGAGTGGGAACCAGGTGGCGTCAGTTGGAGAGATTAGAGTTGGTAGTGGAAACCAGGTGGCAACATAGTGCTGGCCGACCACTGGTATGAAGGTAAGAAGAAAACACTACTAACCTTTCTCTCTGCATGCAAATCTTCTTCTTCTTCATCAAATTTCGTTTTCTGCAAACTCAGAAATTCTCCTCCTTCTCTCTAAACCTTACCCATCTTCTCTCTAAATTTCTAACCTCAAATCGTTCTCCGATCACTAGATTTCTTCAAGAGATTCGATAGCTGGCATCAAGAGGTACAATCTGTACCAAACAGAAGACCGTTCGGAGCTGGTAAGTGTCAGGCTCTTTAGGGTTCTTAGTTTTTCTACATGCATGGGCTGTTAAAGCTTGCATGTATCTTCTAACCATTTCTTCTGAACCACACTTTTGTATTTCGTTTTAGAAATCTGAAACTTAGAAGAGTTGGTCGTTATTCGTTCACTGTGAAGTCTTAGCGGAATTTAAAGGTAAGGGAAGTTTATGATTATTCAATAATTGTTTGTTATATGGTTGAATGTATGAATTTTGGTATGTTTGATGGTTGAATGTATGAATTTTGGTATGTTTGATTTTTATATGTTATAATGAAAGTATGAATCTGATGTTGAATTGAATTCTGTAACATTTAAATTTTAAAGAGAGTATAAGAACATAGTATAACCAATTTTATAATCGAATGGTCCTTATGACCGTCCGGTTTCCCGTCACCTCTTAATTTGATTACTTATTTCTGAACCAAAAATATATTATTAAGTCAGTCATTTCGGATTTTCTGTCTTACACAGAACGTCCGGTTTGTAATTATAGTAGTCA
Source organism: Vigna mungo (assembly GCA_036885675.1). Classification (NCBI taxonomy): domain Eukaryota; kingdom Viridiplantae; phylum Streptophyta; class Magnoliopsida; order Fabales; family Fabaceae; genus Vigna; species Vigna mungo. The sequence goes on from CP144691.1 coordinate 3,947,171, forward strand.
ATTGATAAAGCGTCCGGTATTTAACCGAGTCTTGAATTCTTACGGAGTGTCCAGTTTAGTAAGGACATTCACTTTTCTGAAGAGAACCCCTTTTATAAACCGTCCATTTTTCCTCATTATAGTCAGTTGATTTCCTTAATCAATTTCTTTATTTCCTTCTCTCAAAAGTTGGAAATTCTCTTTTGTTAAGTACACTCTAAATTTATTATTCCGACCGGTTTCTTTATTTGTTACCTCTGTTGAATAACCACCACAGATCTTCCGTCCGGTTGAACCACTACTGATCTTTCCGTTTGGTTTTACCAGTCAAACACTCTTTACCTATGTTCTGTTAAGTTTCGTATTTTAAATGGTTACTAAGTGGTTGAATACTTGGATTGAATTGTAAGAGAGTTCCAAGGAGGAATATCTCATGTTTGAAGTAAATTGATTTAGTATGACCGTGGTTATAGGCTCAGGTTCCGACTCTATTCCGATATTCCGTGATTACATCACCTCAGGTAGAGGAGAGTAATTCATGTGTGGGAATGGCGGGAGGTCCTCTAGCCTCAGGGTATTTCGATACCGAGGTGGTTCCATTGGACTAACCTCGGGTGGCGGTCTGTTGAGTGTATCCCAGCCAGGTCCACCCGGGTGCAGAGAGCGGCGAGCATACAGGGTCATACGTCCGGACTTTAGTTTTTGAACATTTTGATGATTGTTGATGTTTCTATCATGATTTCGTTTGAGAAATATGCTATGTAATATTGATGATTATGTTTATATAATAAATGATTTGTTGAATTCTTCATAAGCTTACCCTGCTACATGTTTTTGTTTTCTTTATCTTACCGTTCGGTATTCCGATCGTTCGGTCATGTTTTCTTCAATGCAATGATCATCCTTTTTGGATGTGAGCAGAAGTATTTCAAGAGGAGACTTTGGAGGAAGCGTTACTGGAAGAACAACCCTTGGAGGTGCTGCCCGAGCAGTTTGCTGGACCGTCCGGTCCATAGCTTTTCTTTTAGTTTATTGTAAATATAGTTTGAGACAGTCGGTTAATTCGTTTTGTAAAACCGTCCGTCCTAAATTCAGTGAACCTTGTAAATGTTACAACTTGTATATTTTGGTTGATCAAGTTGTTTTATCCAGTCTTTCTTTAGTTATGTTTAATCTTCTTTTCTCTACTGTTCTTTAATATGATTTTTGATAACTCCTAAAATGAAATATAGTTTTACTCTATATATTTATTGGGATGTTACATTAATGGTATCAGAGCAGTTTTGTTCCTTAGAATGCCTATAGGTTATGGGTATGCCATGCTTGTGCTGTATACTCACATGATCAGTTAGAATTTTCTAACTTCTTATGGAAATTTATGAGTTTCTTCTGTTGAAAACAGAAAATGGCTCCAAGACCACCTCCACAACCGGCCGACCGTGATACAGCCGGCAACAGCAACAACAACTTATTGGAGTCCGTTCTGGCTGCACTCCAGCAACAAAACACAACTTTAATTCAGCAAAATACAAATCTTGCGCAGCAGAATGCACTTGCCTTACAGAATGCTGAAGCCGCTAGAGTAGCTGCGGAGACGACTCAGAGACAAATAATGGAGTTATTAAGGACTGGATCACAAACCGGTGGACCGTCCGGATCTTCGGTAAACAACACGGCGGAATGGAGTCTAGAGAGTTTCCTCCAACACCGCCCGGCCAAGTTTGACGGAAAGTGTAGTGCCGACGAAGCGGATCGTTGGATAAGAGACATGGAGAAGATTTATCAAGCTAAAAGATGTCCGAATGAAAACAGGCTGTTATATACTGAATACCAGCTTACCGGGGAGGCAAATCATTGGTGGAGTGCCATGAAAATGTTATTGGAACAACAACGAATTCCAATCACTTGGGAAGTATTTAAAGAGAAGTTTTATGGAGAATATTTCCCCAACAGTGTACGGTTTGCAAAGGAGGTAGAATTTCTCCAACTAGTTCAAGGGGGGATGTCGGTATCCGAATACACCGACCGTTACAAGCATTTAATGAGATTTTATACCATGGGCGTGAATGAGGAGTGGCAATGCAGGAAGTATGAAAATGGATTAAGGCCAGAATTGAAGGTAATGATCTCCAGTCTATGTATTACTTCATTTCCTACTCTGGTGGAAAGAGCCAAGGTACTTGAAAGAAACATGGCAGAAGTGGAACAACAGAAGAAGCTGCAGCAACCGACCGGTAGGGCGTCTGTTCCGGCTCGAACTGGTCAAGTTGTGAGGAGGACTCCTTATTTTCGGCCTATGCCGACCGGTTCTGGTACTCCCTCACAAAACTCAGTTTACACTAATACGTCAAGGCAGCAAGGATCAATTTCTTGTTTCAATTGTGGAGGTCCACATTACCGATCGTCTTGCCCTCAACTGGTGGGATTCAAGCATTGTTCTAAGTGTGGAAGAAACGGCCATACGGATTCTGAGTGTAACATGGGAAATCGAGGGGCTATGAGACCTCCAATTGCTGGTAGAAGTGGTCAGAGGAACGGAGGAAGGGCGCAAGCAACCGGCCGGGTTTATGCTTTGACCGGAGTAGAAGCAGCAAGCTCAGGTAACCTTATTATTAGCACTTGCCTGCTGCATGGAGTTCCTTGCTGTGTATTGTATGACTCGGGGGCAACACATTCTTTCATCTCGAAGGCATGTGTTGAAAAGTTGGGTTTAGGCAAGAGTGAGATGCAGCTTGATTTGGTGGTGTCTACCCCAGCGGCTGGAGAGATTAGGACGTCTACTGTCTGCATTAGATGTCCTATTGAGGTAGAAGGGTACAAATTTAAGGTAAACCTTATATGTTTACCTCTTCAAGACATAGAAATAATACTAGGGATGGATTGGCTGACAACCAATCGCATTCTTATTGATTGCGGGAAGAAAAAGTTAATTTTCCCAAGCGATGAAGAAGATTTATCCCTGACTCTCGGTAAACTTCGAGAGGATCTTATAGAAGGAGCAATGTGTTTTCTAATCTTAACACGTGAAGATCAAAATGAAGAAGACCGTCCGGCAGAAAACCGAACGGTTATTGAGGAGTTCACGGACGTTTTTCCCGATGAAGTACCAGGCTTACCTCCAATCCGAGAAGTGGAATTCTCCATCGATTTAATTTCTCAAGTCGGCCCAATAGCAGCAAGACCGTACAGAATGGCCCCAGCAGAGTTAGTGGAATTGAAAAAGCAAATTGCAGACCTCTTGGAAAAGAAGTTTATTCGGCCAAGTGTATCACCTTGGGGAGCGCCTGTTTTATTAGTCAAGAAGAAAGATGGAAGCTCGAGACTTTGTGTGGATTATCGTCAATTGAACAAGTTGACGATTAAAAACAAGTATCCACTACCCAGAATAGACGACTTATTGGATCAACTGTCCGGCGCAACAGTGTTTTCTAAAATAGACTTAAGATCTGGGTATCATCAGATTTTGGTGAAGGAAGCCGATATCCCGAAGACTGCTTTTCGGTCTAGATACGGGCATTATGAATATGTAGTAATGCCGTTCGGAGTTACCAACGCACCTGCTGTATTCATGGATTACATGAACCGGATCTTCCGGCCGTTTTTGGATAACTTCGTGGTAGTCTTTATAGATGACATCCTCATCTACTCTAAGACTGAAGCTGAGCATGAAGAACATTTGAGGATAGTGCTTGGTGTGTTAAGGGAAAAACAACTATATGCCAAAATGTCTAAGTGTGAATTTTGGATGAAGCAAGTCCAATTTCTTGGGCACGTAATCTCGGCTGGCGGAATCGCTGTGGATCCGGCCAAAGTTCGAGCGGTTTTAGAGTGGGAAACTCCTCGTTCGGTTTCGGAAATTAGAAGCTTTGTGGGATTGGCTGGCTACTATCGAAGATTTATTGAAGGCTTTTCTAAGATAGTAGCGCCCTTAACTCAGTTGACTCGAAAGGATCAACCTTTCGTCTGGACCGACCGGTGCGAGTCTAGTTTTCAAGAACTGAAGCGGCGATTGACGAATGCTCCAGTTTTGGTGATTCCGGATGTCAACCTACCTTATGTAGTATATTGCGACGCTTCTTATCAGGGGTTGGGTTGCGTTCTGATGCAAGAAGAGAAAGCCGTTGCTTACGCCTCTAGGCAGTTGAAGGTTCACGAAAGAAATTATCCAACTCATGATCTTGAGTTGGCTGCCGTAGTGTTTGCATTGAAGATTTGGAGGCATTATCTATACGGCGCTCGGTTTCAAGTATTCAGTGATCACAAGAGCCTCAAATACTTGTTCGATCAGAAGGAGTTAAATATGAGGCAGAGAAGATGGATGGAATTTCTGAAGGACTACGATTTTGAATTACATTATCATCCGGGAAAGGCAAATGTAGTCGCTGACGCCTTAAGCCGGAAGACTGTACATGTAGCAAACATGATGGTTCAAGAGTTTAAGCTGGTGGAAAGTTTCAGAGATTTAAGATTTCACTGTGAGTTTGAACCGACCGGTATTAAGTGCAGTCATATGCAGTTGTCAAGCAACATCATCGACAGAATCCGAGAAAGGCAAGTATTTGATGAAGAATTACAGAAGATCAGCAAACCAGACGGTATTCAACTTCATCAAGACTTCAATACTGGAACTGATGGTCTTCTCCGATATAGGGGGTGGACATGCGTACCTAGAGATGAAGAATTGAAAAGAATTATCTTGAAAGAAGCTCATCAAAGTAGACTCAGTATACATCCGGGCATGACGAAGATGTATAAAGACTTACGAATGTGTTTCTGGTGGCCAGGAATGAAACAGGATGTAGCTCGTTTCGTGGAATCATGTTTAACTTGTCAAAGAGCTAAGATTGAATATCAAAAACCGAGCGGTCAACTGCAACCATTGGAGATACCTGAATGGAAATGGGACAGCATTGCAATGGATTTCGTGACCCATTTACCCCGAACGGTCAGAAATCACGACGCAATTTGGGTGATAGTCGATAGGCTGACTAAAAGTGCTCACTTTCTTCCCATCAATTTGAAAATGCCTATGTCCAAGCTGGCTCAGTTGTACGTTAAAGAAATCATAAGGCTTCATGGAGTACCGTCTGGTATCGTGTCGGATCGAGACCCAAGATTTACGTCTCGGTTTTGGCAGGCACTTCAACAAGAAATGGGAAGCAAACTTCAAATGAGCTCTGCTTACCATCCACAAACGGACGGTCAATCCGAAAGGACTATCCAGACCTTAGAAGATTTGTTGAGGACAAGCGTGCTGGATCATTTGGGCGTTTGGGACGAAATTTTGCCATTGGCCGAATTCACGTACAACAATAGTTTTCATTCAAGTATTGGAATGGCGCCTTTTGAAGCTCTTTACGGTAGAAAATGCCGAACACCTCTGTGCTGGTTCCAGGAAGGTGAATCGGTGTTAACTGGACCAGAGATAGTGCAACAAACTACCGAGAAGGTGAAATTGATCCAGGAGAGACTTAAAGCATCCCAGAGTCGACAGAAGTCATATGCCGACAGACGAAGGAAGCCATTGGAATTTGCTGAAGGAGACCATGTGTTTCTCAAATTAGACCGAAAGACTGGCGTTGGAAGAGTCATCCGACCAAAGAAGTTATCCGCTCGATTTCTTGGCCCTTATCAAATTTTGAAGCGTATTGGACCGGTAGCTTACGAATTGGCTTTACCTCCATCGTTGTCCAACCTTCATCCAGTATTTCACGTTTCGCAACTTCGTAAGTATATTGCCGATCCTTCGCATGTAATTGAAGCCGACAATATTCAACTCAAGGGAGATTGTTCATTAGAAGTCCGACCGGTGAGAGTTGACGAATCAGCATACAAGCGACCATCCAATAAGCGGACCACGTATATTAAAGTCATTTGGGATGATAAAGCTGGTGACATTACTTGGGAACGTGAGGATGAAATGAGAGAAAACTTCCCTCACTTGTTTGAAGGTAACACTTTAATTTTCGAGGACGAAAATTTTTATTTGTTGGGGGGAATGTCACAACCCGTAAAATCCAAATTTTTAGACCCGGCCACGTGGCGACCGGCCGGTTTCTCTCTTGAGTGAGTGGGGGACAAGTCTCTGCAAGTAATTAATTCACTTGTCTTGTAATCCGTGCAGCGACGGCTTAGCAGGGAAAATCCCTGTGAGTGGGAACCAGGTGGCGTCAGTTGGAGAGATTAGAGTTGGTAGTGGAAACCAGGTGGCAACATAGTGCTGGCCGACCACTGGTATGAAGGTAAGAAGAAAACACTACTAACCTTTCTCTCTGCATGCAAATCTTCTTCTTCTTCATCAAATTTCGTTTTCTGCAAACTCAGAAATTCTCCTCCTTCTCTCTAAACCTTACCCATCTTCTCTCTAAATTTCTAACCTCAAATCGTTCTCCGATCACTAGATTTCTTCAAGAGATTCGATAGCTGGCATCAAGAGGTACAATCTGTACCAAACAGAAGACCGTTCGGAGCTGGTAAGTGTTAGGCTCTTTAGGGTTCTTAGTTTTTCTACATGCATGGGCTGTTAAAGCTTGCATGTATCTTCTAACCATTTCTTCTGAACCACACTTTTGTATTTCGTTTTAGAAATCTGAAACTTAGAAGAGTTGGTCGTTATTCGTTCACTGTGAAGTCTTAGCGGAATTTAAAGGTAAGGGAAGTTTATGATTATTCAATAATTGTTTGTTATATGGTTGAATGTATGAATTTTGGTATGTTTGATGGTTGAATGTATGAATTTTGGTATGTTTGATTTTTATATGTTATAATGAAAGTATGAATCTGATGTTGAATTGAATTCTGTAACATTTAAATTTTAAAGAGAGTATAAGAACATAGTATAACCAATTTTATAATCGAATGGTCCTTATGACCGTCCGGTTTCCCGTCACCTCTTAATTTGATTACTTATTTCTGAACCAAAAATATATTATTAAGTCAGTCATTTCGGATTTTCTGTCTTACACAGAACGTCCGGTTTGTAATTATAGTAGTCAATTGATAAAGCGTCCGGTATTTAACCGAGTCTTGAATTCTTACGGAGTGTCCAGTTTAGTAAGGACATTCACTTTTCTGAAGAGAACCCCTTTTATAAACCGTCCATTTTTCCTCATTATAGTCAGTTGATTTCCTTAATCAATTTCTTTATTTCCTTCTCTCAAAAGTTGGAAATTCTCTTTTGTTAAGTACACTCTAAATTTATTATTCCGACCGGTTTCTTTATTTGTTACCTCTGTTGAATAACCACCACAGATCTTCCGTCCGGTTGAACCACTACTGATCTTTCCGTTTGGTTTTACCAGTCAAACACTCTTTACCTATGTTCTGTTAAGTTTCGTATTTTAAATGGTTACTAAGTGGTTGAATACTTGGATTGAATTGTAAGAGAGTTCCAAGGAGGAATATCTCATGTTTGAAGTAAATTGATTTAGTATGACCGTGGTTATAGGCTCAGGTTCCGACTCTATTCCGATATTCCGTGATTACATCACCTCAGGTAGAGGAGAGTAATTCATGTGTGGGAATGGCGGGAGGTCCTCTAGCCTCAGGGTATTTCGATACCGAGGTGGTTCCATTGGACTAACCTCGGGTGGCGGTCTGTTGAGTGTATCCCAGCCAGGTCCACCCGGGTGCAGAGAGCGGCGAGCATACAGGGTCATACGTCCGGACTTTAGTTTTTGAACATTTTGATGATTGTTGATGTTTCTATCATGATTTCGTTTGAGAAATATGCTATGTAATATTGATGATTATGTTTATATAATAAATGATTTGTTGAATTCTTCATAAGCTTACCCTGCTACATGTTTTTGTTTTCTTTATCTTACCGTTCGGTATTCCGATCGTTCGGTCATGTTTTCTTCAATGCAATGATCATCCTTTTTGGATGTGAGCAGAAGTATTTCAAGAGGAGACTTTGGAGGAAGCGTTACTGGAAGAACAACCCTTGGAGGTGCTGCCCGAGCAGTTTGCTGGACCGTCCGGTCCATAGCTTTTCTTTTAGTTTATTGTAAATATAGTTTGAGACAGTCGGTTAATTCGTTTTGTAAAACCGTCCGTCCTAAATTCAGTGAACCTTGTAAATGTTACAACTTGTATATTTTGGTTGATCAAGTTGTTTTATCCAGTCTTTCTTTAGTTATGTTTAATCTTCTTTTCTCTACTGTTCTTTAATATGATTTTTGATAACTCCTAAAATGAAATATAGTTTTACTCTCTATATATTTATTGGGATGTTACATTTCTCACTTTGTATGTTTTTTATAATAATTATAATATTTTTAACCACTCAGCAGCTGATTCAATTTTAAAATTGACTTTAACTAAATTTAAAAACCAATTTCAAACTTATAAACAAAATGAAAGACTGACAGTGTGATTTAGCTAAATTATTTTTAAAATAAATATTTTAAAACATTGAATTTAAGATAAATTTTCTTATAGGATGAAATTAGACAGCTGTTTAAAAGTAATTGACCTCTTCCAAAAGAACAATCAAGCTTTTTTATTGATTAAAAAATTGGTTCTGGTTATGTTGTATAGTTTAGTCAAGTATATGGCAATTTTTTAAAACAATTATTGGCATTGAAGATGAAAGAGAAATGGGTGAGAAAGGGATAGAAACTTAAAAAGAGTACATAAATAGCAATAATTTTTTTATTTTGACCTTTTGTGTATTTATTAGGTATTCTTTTATTGATCAAGGTATATATAAGTTTGGAATTCTAATATAGACAATGCTTTCAACAACACAACACAATCAATCAATTTTTGTTGTTCTTAATAATATTGTAACAGACAACGCACACCTTCTTCATTTTTTATTATTATTGTTTAACATGTTTAATTCATGTCTTAGAGAGAAAAGGCAGTTTATTAATAATTTTTTTTTTATGTTTCTGTTTTCATATATATATATATATATATATATATATATATATATATATATATGAGTGTGTGGTGGTAATAAACTTTTCAATATAAAACATTTTAAATTATTTATACTTTAAATCTATAATAAGAAATAACTTTAGTAAGTTTCGAATATTTAAACAAGGAAGACATAATAAACCAAGTTTAAGAAAATAAAAGCTAATAAAAAATATTTTTACTTAGTTTTAAACTAATTGATTATTTTTAAAATTACATAACATTAAAATTAAAAAAAAAAATAGCAAATCTAAAAAAAAGTAAAAGTCTTATTTATTTATTTGTATGAAGGAAATAAGAAATAAGATGCCATCTCGTTTCATTGTGCAAGTATTGTAACGTGGATGCTATACACACACAAACCTATTATCTGAATTTATAGCCTTATATTGCCATACCACGTATAATCATGATAGTGTATATTGCATTATTTTCTTGTTTATATATCCAATTACATATATCAAAATAAAGAATAATAAATTTATTTATAAATCATATTTTTTTATCAATGATTTATTAATTTCGTAAATTACAATCAAACTCGTGACTCGATGACATTTTAAACATATTAACTCGTAATTAACACGTAAACTCAATAAAAGTATGTTATACTTCACAAAAAAATAAGACAACATATCCACTAGTGGAAAAATGTTGTTTAACGTCGGTTAATTTGAGTTTATAACGTTACTTAAACAACCGACGTCTATAAGGGTGACGTCCATGGGACGTCGGAAATCCTCCCAACCGACGTAAATATAAATGTCGGTTAACGATATCCACCGACGTCCATATAAATGTCTACTTATATCGACACCGACGTCTAATTTCTCTATATAGACGTCTACCTACGTATAAAACCGACGTTTACATAAATATATAGATGTTTAAAATGACAGTAACTGACGTCTATGTTCCTTATAAACATCGCACTTTGCACTGACCGACGTCTAACAAAGGCGTTGTGTTTTAGTGCAATTTTGATCCAGACTTTCGGTAGCATTGTGCAACATCCTCCTCTCGATAGTTTCCCCACAGAAAAACTTGCTTCTTTTGAATCTCCTATGACATTTTAACCCAAAACCGAACCTGGGTCCATGACTACTTCCCATTATTCAACCACAAAAGAAAATAATTACGGTGACACGAGAACTAGACAAGGACCCAAGTTCCATTTTGGGTCGAGAAGCCATAGAAAACTCAAAAGTCGTCACTCTTCTTGCGAGGAAACTAGCAAAAGGATAATGTTGTACTGTTTTACCCAAAGAAATGATTAAAACTGCACTAAAACACAACACAAAGAAAGCAAATTTTCATCAGTTGAACGACAAGATAATCTATGAAAGACGAAACAAAGTTTAAACGGTGAGCATAAAAAAAACCACGCACCTGGGATGCAAGAGATAAAAAGGATAAGAGGAAGACGAGAAACAACAATAGAATGCCGAAAAGAGAGAAAAAGAAGAAATGTGGCAAGAGAAAAATGAGAAGAGGAAGACGATCGATATCAGAAACTGAATGCCGCGAAGAGTTGCGGTGTATTTAAAATGGAATTTGGAGTCGGTTATTCTGAAGTAGCCGACGTCTATAGACCCCGGTTATCCTACTAATGTGACGTCCATGTGAACATTTAAAACTGACTTTTTGAATTCCCATGAGTCGTCGATTTCTGTCAGGGGGAACTGACGTCTATAGAACTGAACCGATTGACGTTTGATATCCTGTCAGGGATGTTAACGGCAGTTGGTATGGGGCTCCAACGTCTATAATAACATACACGTCGGGGCCCTCAATAGCCGACGTCTGAGGCCCTCGAGATTTGTAAAAATAATTATTACAAGTATAATAGACGTTGGGCGCCCGAAAAGCCGACGTTAACATTGAAGATTTTTGCCATTTTCCGCCTAACAGACATGCCTTAGACGTCGGATTTGGTTTACCCGATGTCTAAGCCCCTGAGAATTAGGTGAAAAGCATTAAATGTAGCTCAGTAAACGTCGGAGAGTTGCAGTTCTGACGTCTTGAAATTGATAGACGTCGGCTTGTGAATAAAACCGACGTTTCGTTTACCAACTATTTACGATAATGCCACCGTTCACTCCTATACGTCGTATTACACGCAAACCAGTGTTTAATGGGTGACGTTAAACAACGTTTTTTTCACTAGTAATCATTGATACCTAATCTAATAATTAAGAACGTAAGAATTTCGTAAGCTTCTCAACTATAATATTTTTATCTACATAACTTCAAAACTATAGTGAAATTTAAATATTTTTCTAATGATATATGATATTCAAATGCATTACATTTCATCTAACATTATTACACTTGGATCATTATCTCTCGTATTATTCAAATTCAGTTTTATACAAAATTTCATAACATAATTACTAGTACAAGTCACTAATCACATTAACCTATTATTTAAAAAATATTTAAATTATTAAAAATAAAAAATGTATGTAATAAAATCACATTAGCAAATACTACAATTTAATTTCTTTAAGAAAATTTCTGAACAAAAAAAACTGTTTAAGTAAAATATCATTTATATTTTTAGAATTTATCTCAATTTTAATAAAAAAAATACATTAATCAGACATAAATATAAGTTTGATTTTGATACGAGAACAATGATAGGCATATTGTCCCTGTTTTATTTTAAAATTACAAAAACACTTTTGGTTTTGTCTAGAAATATCTCAACATTCATTTTCATCATTTGAGACAGTGTAGGAAACATAATTCAAGCAATGATCACAACGTTGAATTCTAAATTCCTCCCAACCCATAGATCTGATCAATACCACATTATATAATTTTACACGGGATCCAACGTAAGGCTGAATTAGTTGAAAACATTTTACTTCTATTCTGGGATTATCCAAATTTGTCTACCTTAATTTGAATTCTTTAACTCAAGAAAACACCCTTAAAAAAGTTAGAATTATCATTTTTGTATAAAAAAAAAGTCATATTAAACAACTAAATCCAAGTGTTTATTCAACCACATTATTTTTATCAAATCACAAATGTAATAATAATAATAATAATAATAATAAATAATAATAATAATAAATCATATTCCTATTTACAACATGATCCAAAAACGAGTAACTCAAAACATAAGAAGAAATATTGATATGCTAATGTTGATGTATACATAAAAGGCATAAGTTAACTATAGGTATTTTCTATTATAATATATAACATAATATTTAAATAACTTTTTTGGTCATGTTTTTATTATTGTGTTTTAAATTTTGTTTCTTCTGCATATATGATTTAAAAATTTATTTAAATCTGTCAAATTGTGTACTTTTAACTGTTGTACAACTGGGAAGTGGGGCATAAAAATAATTGTAGACTGGCGCAGAATTACGGAGATACCCTCAAACTTGTCCCACCACAGCCTTGGATGGGTCTGGAATGTCGCACAATTAATCATTAATCATTGTCATTAATTGTTAACTATGATGAAGAGAAGGAAAGAAAATAACTGGGAATCTTTTTGTTTTTGCAGTGTTTGGACCCTAAAACCATTCACAAGACGCCGCGTATTTGACTCGCTTTACCAAATATACTTCTTCCTCCGTATGGGTCCCACCTATAATTGCAATTGCATCGGATAAGATCTACTATCGACGTTCCTATTCTGCAACGTTGTCCAGTGATCCCATCCATCCAAAAATTGGGTTCAGATGAGGTACACGTACAATTTCACTTTTTTTCATTCTTTACATCTTTGTATCATTTTTAGTTAAACATTTTATTATTATTATTTTTTAATTTAAGACAATTATTATTTTTTTTAAAAAAAGTCACTTTTAGTTCGATACAGAGTGAGCAAGTGTTAATTGTGTTTAGAGAAGGCACTTAAATCTAATAATCCAAAACTGGCAACTCACCGGTAGATACCCTTCCCCTCGATCATTTTCTTTTTCCAAATTTGGTTTCTGTTTTCTTTTAATTCTGATTTTTATTTCTTGTTATTTTAATTATACATTTTTACAAGTAAGTAACGGTTTTATTTAAAATTAAATTTATCATTTTATCAAAAATAACTGTCGTCCCATAAAATAAATTAAACTTATTAACTATTCCAAAATTCAAAAATATTATATATAGAATCTAAGTCTTAGATAAAGATAAGAAAGTTGAATCCTTAATAAGAAATATAATTAATTAATAGACTTGTTGTCTTAAGTTTTTTTTTATATTAAGGATTGTGTTTATTTATTACGAGTTTGGTTCCTCTCAAAATCAAATTAAATAAGTATAAATACATGAATGAAGAATTCTATATGTGATAATTTATTGTATTGAAAGTTTTTCTAAAAATTATGATAAAATGGTGGTATAAGATTATCATTCAGTTTATGATGGAAATATTTTGCTTAAAGGAAAATTTATTAATATGAAAGGAACTCGCCTAAAAGAAAATTTTGTTAAAGATTTAAATGTAATTTATGCTTTATATTAGGTATATAAAAAAGTTAAATTTTTATAAAAAATAATTCTCATACATGTTTATCTTGAAATCTTATAATGCATGTCTTTTAAAACTTACTTTTAAAGACATGTGTATATTTATATACATGTCAAAAGTTATATATATTATTTAATAATTTTTAAAATTTACTATCAAATTAGAAGTCTCTTTCACACAATTTATGTTTATAATGTGTTTTTTTTAATGTATTATAATTTTTATAATACCAAAGTATAAATTCTTTGACAACTTGTTGATTTTAAAAAAGTTTAATATAAATAATAGAAAAACAACTTTTAGATAAATAACATTCAGTAGAAACTAGATGATCTAATTAGATTATTCTATAAATTTATAAAAATAAGAAAAGTGTACAAATATGATCCAACAAATTTCCAGTCACTTTTTAAAATATTCAATCAATATATTTTTAATATTCAATCTTTTAATTCAAGTTTTCAAAAGCATTAATAAGAAAATAACAGTGACAACCTAGAAACTGATAAATTTATTATTTTGTAACAATAAATTTGAATTAACGTAAACTTTTTTTTTTGCATTAATACTATATAAAATCCATTAAATTTATGTATAATTAATTAAAACGTATATTATATCTTCAAGTCTGATAAAATGAATTTATTATTATTTTTTAAGTATGTTTTATTAAAAAACATGCTGGATAGAATAAAATAATCCTGGGAATAATAACATAATAGTAATTTGATTTGATATCCGAATATTCAAACGAGAAGTGATAATGAATGTAATTTAGTGAGAGAATACAGAGGAATATGGAAGGATATCCCTTTGAAGAGTGTATTGTTTGTTATGATTTAGCAGTTTCATAACGATAAAAAAAAATGCATGGCAGATGGCAGAAGAACAATGAGGAATGAATGCATGAATATTCGTATATATCCGGATGAGTAGGATAAAGGGTATAGATTGGAAAAATGAAATCATTGAGTGATCTGACGTGGATCCATGCTGTATCAACCCATCCTAACCCATCTACGTCATTCGTCAGATCCAAATCACCCAATCCTCACCATCAAAAATCCACCCTAATCACATTCATGTGCGCCGCGGACAGAGAGTAGCTGGGGCCCACCCCAACACTAATCCTTGTATAAAACCTCTCTCAGAACCTCCATCCAAAACTAAGTCAAATAACACACCAAGCCACATACACACATCCCATAACCATGGCTGAATCCTCCATGGCCACCGCAAGGGTCACCAGGTTTCTGGCCAGCCACCACCTCCACGACCACCGTGACACTTGTGTCCCTGATGTTGAATTTGAATTTCTCCATGACGGAGAAACGCTGTTTGCTCACAGCGCCTCAAGTGACGACTGCCATAACTCCAACGAAATCGAGTTTGACGAAGACGAGGATCACCGATACACCATCGAACAAAACAGAACCTTCTGGGACAACCAACACCAGATTTTGCAGGTAGGCATAATCAACACACAGCCGTGACTTCTTTAGATTAAGTTAATTTCATACCACACGTACAGCTACTACTGTACTACCTAAATGTATCTATTTATCCAAAAGTTTTTTTTTTTTTTTTTCAGTTTCATTGTGGCTATGTAGAAAAGTTACTCTAACATCTCAACGGCTTTACAGAGTTTTAATTTGGTGGACACCATGTAAAGTGATAACTTTTGATCTCATGTCAATTACTTGTGGAAAATTAATAATAAAATCAATGTACTTCTAAAAAAAGGAAAAAAAAGAAACATTAGGTTCTACTGTATGCATTTATTTACCTTGATCAAGTGATGCATGTTTGTTTTGAGATGTGACAGAGGAAAATCTCGATAGATAAAATTGGTTGATGTTATAAGGTTATTTGTTTTGGGCGTTTTTGACTCAGTAGGTTTAATTCTGTGCAGGCGAACGTGTACAGAACAAGTTCTCTGGAATCAGGAATAAGAAATGCGACGAAAGAAGCGCTTCAGAACATACAAAGCGCAGAAACAGTGTGCGGTTGCGGAAGACAGATACCTCTCACCACTTGCAGAAACTGCTTGATGAGAGAAGTTTCTGGACGGCTTCAGAAAGGAGGATATAACAGTGCTATCTGCAAAACAAAATGGAGAAGCTCACCAGAAATTCCATCAGGTGAATACATGATGAATTCTAATTAATTAGCGCATTTGATCTTAAAAAAGTGAAAAGCGAACTTGAATGGTAGTTCTTAAGATAAGATCCTTTCACTAAACTATATTATCCATGTGGGCGATGTCCCTGTCAAATAGTAATTAAACTGTGTAAAAATATTATTCTGAATAACTATGATTTGTCGGCACTTGGTTAAGGAAGTCAGTATTCACCATATTCCCACAAGTGGATATACGTTGTTGTTGTCTGTGTCAAATGGATTATATAAAATTATTAAAAGATGTGAAAACTATGTGCAGGGGAACACAGTTTTTTGGATGTAATAGAGAAGACAAAGAGGGGGGAGATGAGGGTGATTGTGGAGCTGAATTTCAGAGGAGAGTTTGAGATGGCAAGGGGAAGTGAAGAGTATAACAGACTTGTTGGGAAGCTGCCGGAGGTGTTTGTGGGGAAGGTGGAGAGATTGAGCAACCTGATAAAGATAGTGTGTGTGGCAGGGAAAAGGTGTATGAAGGAAAAGAAAATGCACATGGGGCCATGGAGGAAGCATAGGTACATGCAAGCTAAGTGGTTAGGTCCATGTGACAGGAACACTTCCACAACCTCACTCTCAATGGGATATTCTCAGAGAATACCAAAGCCAAGGCAAAAGGCATCCTTGTTGACTGTTGATCTGCTCGACAAACTTCCTAATATGCATTGCACTGCTGTTGAGGTTGTCTAATTTGTAAAGAGAGACAACCTTAGTTTAATTTCTTTCTTTTTTCTTCTTTTTGTTTTCTTTTCTTATTCATTCTCCCACCCTTTACTTTGTCAGTATAATGAGTGATTGGTAAATGTACCATACCCGTGTACATCGAAATAAATGGTGGAAATGAAAGTGCATTTTCAAAGCTACTCTTCAAGTTCATATATCATACACTAATTTTCAACACAACAAAACAATTTGTCTTGCATCGTTTTTATTTTTTATGTTTTTCACATGTAAACTGTCAAACTTTTTCTATGAAAAAGTGTCAAAAGTAACTTTTAAATTGGTTTTATATACAGGAGTCATATAAATTAATAAGAGTATCTGAAATGATTGCATAAAAACAAAGGGATATGATTACAGTTTATTGTAGCATTTAAGTAAAATAATCCCTTTCAGACTTCGTAATCCTTTTTTTTTTCTCCTTTTCTTTCCCCAGTAGCAGCATAAGAGTATCCTAAGTATAAACAAATGTAATAAGATAAGCTACGATATTGAAATTTGGGTTACTCAACCAAATCATTTTCAAAACCAAAGTGGAGATTGTTTATTAGATACGGAATTTCCTATAATGGCCCTTGACTTGTGTTTCGGTCTTTGAGCGCAGTGATAAATGATAGGCAATTGCTTACTGCACACCAAGAAAGCAATTTCTTTCCGCACCCCATCAACTTTTCAAAGTGACCGTTATACCCTCATAAAAGTCACTCCCAGCGAAACAGGATTTTTAGAATTTCCAAAATAATATATTTCGAACGAAATTTTCTGAAACAGAATTTCTAAAACAAAATTTTTTAAATAAGATTTTCGACTGGAGCTGTAATAGTGACAATGAAGAGTATTTGAGCATTTTATTGTAGGGTGCATGAAGAAATTTAATGGGGTGCAGAAAATAATTGCATAAGTGATTTAGGACATTAACTTTTGTGGCTGAAGATTTTTATCTGCAGCTAAGAAAAAGTTAAATGGCTAAAGTATTTATAAGTTTTTTTCAAATGATGCATCTCAAGTAATTTAATAATATATATAGAAAAAAAAAACATTCCAGAAATTTTGTAATAAAATTTCTAATTATAGAAATATTTTCATAATATATCTATAGTAATATTTTTTAAGACGACTTTGTATAATTCTAGTTTGTTATTTTTGAAATAGTTCTATTAAATAAATTTTGTTGTTAATTGTTGCTTTCTGATATGAAAGTGCAGTGGGAAAACTCTACTACTGTTAATTTGATTGTGCTTCGGATAGCACTTTTTGATAACCAAAGAAATCAATTTAACTATAAATAAATAAAACTTATGATTTTTTTAGAGCAACCATTTAGTGATGGATTTTCAGTTCAAATGGATTAAAATAATTTTAGAAATAGAAGAAACGAAATCATAACATATATTGATTATGTTGAAAATTGAATAAAAAAATTCATATGAAAACAATAATAATCGAACATGGAAAAAAAAACCTAAACTTTTCTGAAAATATATTTGAAAAGAAAAAGTTTGAAAAAACGTATTTACGAAAAAGGTATAAACCAATAAGAGGTAACTTTGGATATAAAGGTAAAATAAAATATAAAGTAAGAAAAATAAAACTATCTGACAGTTAAAGTAAACAGAAAATGTAAATAACAAAATAAATTAATTTTCAAAGATAGAAACAAAATTAAATAGAGGACCTTTTGTAAGCATGCACATAACTACCATTCCTTTCATCACTTTTAATTTTTTTTCATTTTTAGAAATTCTGTACACGTTATTTTGTCGTTCTCGAAATCACTCGGAACCGTAAGATAATTAATGAAATTCTTCACTAATTAGCTCCCTATATTTTAAAAAATTATTAAATAATAATCAAATTTCAAGTTAAAAATAATTAATCATTATATTATCTAAATTAAATACTATTTAATAAATTAAAAAAAATTAAATATGTTTTAATTTTTAAATTTAAATACGAATTGTAATTTACTCATGTTTCACATTTTGATAGATTTTTATCCTCAAACTTTAAAAATAATTAATATGGATCTTTTAGTCAAACTATATTAAATATTGTTGATAAGAATAATTATTAATTTGTTTATATTATTTTAATACATTTAACTTCAAATATCAATATAAAATATCATTTAACAAGTCTAATAGAATTAATGTAATTAGATTAAAAAGAGTATATTAATTATTTCTAAAGTTTGAGAATAAAAACTATTAAAGTTTATATATTAATTAATTTCAATATGGATTTTGGAGAGACTAAAAATATGTTTAACTCAATTAAATATTATTAATATCTAAAATAGTATCTATTATTAATAAAAAGAAATTATAATTGATTTGTGAATCATAATATAAACTATTTTTTTAAGTTACTAAGATCTTTGTTACTTATTTGATTTTAAATTACATATTACTTAATCAATAATAATAATTAGCTAAAATTTTGGTAATTAGTGTAATGTATTAATTAGATTTCAATTTAGACATAAATTATAATTCTTTTATTAATGACATGAACTATTTTGTAACATCCCAATAAATATAACCCAAAGCCATAATTTATTTTTAGGAGTTAACAAGAATAATAAATGAGAACAGTACTGAATAAGCAAAACAACATAGGAATTAAAACCGATCGATTGGAATACATACAAAGATTACAAAATAGACTGAACGGTCTAGAATACATACGTTGGCCGAAGGGCCAAAATTAAAAAGCTTCCTATACTTAGCGTTTTACAAAGTACAAGAATATGAAATGACTATACTAAGGACCGGACGGTCCTGCAAAACGCTCGGGCACTGCCTCCAAGGGTTCCTCGGCCTGCACAACATTCTCCATAGTTTCTTCCAAAGCAGCTTCCAAGGTATCCTCTGCTCACATCCAAAAGGATGATCATTGCAATGAAGAGAATAGCCGAACGGTCGGATACCGAACGACAACATATACAAAGCAAAACAGATAAGGGTAAGCTTATGTAAATTTAATTTATCAATTCCTCATACAAGTAAACATACAATACAAACAAATCAATCATGCAACATATTATTATTACACTCAAGACCGACCATAAGACACTGTCCGGACTGTATGAACATGTAGCTCGGTCGTCCCTAGCACCCGGTGTGGTGTAGTAACTGTTTTTCCCAGCTGCCACCCGAGGTTAGTCCTCAAACGGTTATTTACACATATAACCGCGGACCTCCTGCCATTCCCACGCATGAGCGGCCTCCCTCTACCTGAGGAAGCGCCCTCACGGAATATCAGGATCAAGGACAACGCCTGAGTCATTCCCACATTCATACTTTACCAATCATTTCCGAGTTCATGAGACATTCCGCCCGTGGAATTCTCTTACTTAATCAAATTCATCATTCGTTATTACTTCCAAGTTGTTAAGGTGTTGAGAAGAATACTCGATACTCAATACCGAGTAGTTTCTGACTAAACGTTTCATAAAACCGAGCACTAGATCTATGACCGAGTGCTTTACATGACCGGACGTCCTCAGGATGAATAATATTAACAATGTGAAACCGAATACTTCATAAGTTAAGTGTCAGTCTAATACCGAACACTTGTATGACCGAACGTACAGTTTATGACCGAATGTTCTTAAAATTTGTGTACTGGTATCATACTTAGCACTTTTAATAAACATCATCAATATAAACCGAACGCTCAGTGTATGACTGAACGTTCTAAATAATTACTATGAGACTGAATACTTAGTGTATGACTAAGCACTTCCAAGTTGAACGTTCAGTATAAGACCGGACGTTCAGTATAATAAACATAATTAATATGAACCCGAGTACTCAGTTTATGACTAAGTACTTCCAATAACATTATCAATATAAAAACGAACGTTCAGAGTGAACGAACGCTACTATAATAAACATAGTTAATATGAGGCTAAGTAATCAGTCTATGATTGAATACGTTAAAGCCGAACACTTAGTATAAGACCGAGCGTTCTATAATGAATAGATTATTACGACTGAATAAGCAAGTCATTTAGGTTTTGATACAATAATACAAAACGATCGTTTTAGGGGAAAACCGAACGGTCCTAATGACCTTCGGTCTCAGATTCACATTTTCTCTAAGTTTATACTTATCATACAATTCATACTTCAACATATCATATTCCATTCATAAAATTCAACAACATACTTTAGATATCAAACATGCATTAATCAAACACACATTCAAAACATACAGAAAATCAAAATTAAACTTTATAAGCTTCCCTTACCTCTATTCCAGCTAAACTTCTAGAGTTCTACGATAAGATTGTCCAAAAGTCCAAAAGTGCTCCGCTTGGAAAACCGATCGGTGAGGATGAAAGGTCTTGACACCAGGAGTATTTAATCTGAAAGGAGGAAGGTGATCAGAGATGAAGGGGTGGTCGGAATTCTAGAGAGAAGATCGAAGGTTTAGAGAGAAGGAGGAGAAAATAAGGTTTTCAGAAAGTTGGGTTTGAGGAAGAAGAAGAAGATTGCATGCAGAAAGTAGCGTCAGTGTTTTCTTCTTACCTTAAATACTGTCTCCAAAACGAACGGTCGGCCATTTGCATTCTGCCACATGGTTTCCACTATCCGGAGATCTTCATTCTCTTTTGCCGTCGGATCGTTTCCCGAGGTTGGAAAATTAATTGCAGTTCAGAGCATGTCTCCCACTACTTATCCTAGAACTCTGCACGAGTGACAAGTGGACGTCACTTCAGATACTAAATTTCAATTTATAAAATAGTTTCCCATTTTATTCAATATAGTGACTTTTTAAAAAGAAATTAATTATTATTTAATGATTTTTTATTTGAGTTATTAGACATTTGTAACAACAACTTCGAAAAGTCTAAAATTTACTTTTTGTTTTTCAAAAATAATATTTCGAAACGCATTATAATATATTTTAATAACATTTATATAAAATGGTCCTTCGAAAAATAATAAAGTTTTTGGAATAAAATGAAAGTAAGGACAATCTCGTCTTTTCATATTTTTCTCAGGTTTATATATTACATTGTTATCTATTTTTGTTCAATTGTTTTAATATGGTCTTAGATTTTTCTTTTGGTGAAAACTTTCGGATGATCTTAGTATTTGTACATCGGTAATTGAAGATTGTCAACATTTAATGAGTTTTATTCAGTTTTATTTTGTGGTTGATCGACAATTATATGTAACTGGGGAAAGTTGACATATGAAATGGTGGTGTTTCAGTTGATTAAAATAACTATATAAAATTTATATAAAAATTAATTTTGATTTTAATATAAAAAGACAAAATTACTATATTTAAAAAAATAGAACTAAATTAAATTAAAATATAAAATATAAAAAAATAAATTAATAAAAGACATTAAAACTATATTGACACCTGAACAACTTTTTTAAAAAATAAAACCAAAATTAATATTAAAAGAACTTAAAAATAAAATTTGAATTAAATAAATATATAATAAAATAATAAAAAACACGTGACATTCATTATTCACATTATGTTTACTATTTAAACAATAACAATGTTGACTATTTTAACATCAATAATAAAAGGCAAAAAATTAAATAATATTAATAAAAAATTGAAACTTAATTTAAGAAGAAAAAGACCTATAAACAAATCGAAAAAATTGAACAATAACCAAAACCTATTAATAGAAATATGGGACCAAATATTTGCTGTTAAGAAAGAAAAAATCCACCATTAGTGGACTGGTCCATAAAGTTAAAAAAATTTGGTAAAAAGGTTAAAACTATAATTTTCTAAAGTTGAAGAACTAAATTGTACCTTAGTTTGAAAAAAGGACTAAAACCAAAATCGTCCCAAAGTATAGGGACTAAAAACATATTTAATCCTAAAATTCTGTATTCAAATTATAAAATTTCGAATATATTTTTTCATTTTATATTTTAAAGTATAAATTTTTGTATTTCAAAATACACAAAAATCATAATTACATATTTCAAAATACAAATGTATTATGAATTAATAATCCAAAATAAAACAATTATATTGTAAATTATACATTTGAGAAAACGTATATTTGTGAGACTGCAATAAGAAGCTGGCCCAATTTTTGGTGGCTTTTGTAACCCAGGCCCAACTACAGAGTATTTCTTTGTTTTGCAAATTGCACCAACCAAATAGAGATGGTCTTCTTAATTATTTTTTTATGACAAACAAAATAAATAAAAATTTATTTTTTTACAAAAAAACAAACATATGTTCTAGATTACCCATCTTGGAATACAAATATTTGTGGGTCTGCAGCAAGAATCTGCCCCAAATTTGTTTGGGCTTTTCTATGCCGGGCCCACCTACCGTAGTTTTTTGTTTTTTTTTTTCATTTTGTATCAGCCAAACAAAGGATGGACTTCTTTGTTATTTCTTTTTATGGTCAGAAAAACGAAATCAATAAAAAAATCAATCAAACACAATCTTCGTTGATTCTTTTATACTTGCAGTTGTATCCTCTTGAACTAAATCAATTTAAAGTGACCCAGTCTCTGTATAAAATATATAAAATGTTTTAAATGAATACTGAACATATAAATCAAATTCTAGATTTACAATAATCAGATTATATTACAATACAAGGTATTTTTATCCGCTGACATTTAAAAAATATATATATCAAAATTCACTCTGTAAAAGAGACTGAAAAGAGGCGTTTAATTAAATAAAAACTATTAAAAATATTATTGTTAAACATTTTCCTAAAAATAATGATTGTAATTTATACAACTTGATATAAAAATCTGCCAACTCTTTATGAATTTAGTTAATAACAAATTTCTTTATACTGTTTTTAATGATTCTATTACGGTTATAAGTTATAAATCTAGTTATTCCATTGAAAGCAATTTATTAATGCATGAATTTAATAAAAAGTTGGGTCTGTGAGTTTGTATTTCCTAAACTGAAATGAAAGAGATAATTAATAAGAGAATAGTGATACTTTTCACAACAATTTTTTTATAACATTATAAATCATTTACACATTATTATGTTATTGATCCAAAATTATTCTATAATGAATAATAACAATAATCATAAACTTTAACATGGACAATTATAAAATAACATGTAAATAGTATTAAAATATTGTAAAAAATTAGTGTAAAAATATCATTATTTAATTTAATGATGTATTATTTTTGGTTGGAAGTTTGAAAGCAAATTGAAACGGTGCGTGATGCAGATGCAGTCTTAGGCTTCCGTGCGAACCGTACCTTAAAACCTTTGGTTCATTTGATGCCTTAAGTATACTAAAAAGTAGATGGGAGTGTGAATTTAGCAACAGTAACTGCGAAGCGTTGCTAAAAATAAATACGAAAGGCTGACACGTAACCACGCATCCGTACGAATTCCCTTAACAGTGACACTTGGATTCTTCCACTCACCACATTTCAACCATTTTTTTTCTCTTTCTCTTCTCCATCATTCATTCCAAAACCAAAACAGAACAAACAAATTTATGTCCCTCTCAGTCTTCTCTGACTTTCTCCTGTGGTCCCCACACCCCACCGCCCCACTATAACCTAACCCATCACACTATGTCTCTCCACACATTCATCACTGTTCATATTTTCAGAACACATCCATTGTCACAAATATCATGGTTGATGTTTTGTGTAATGTAAAAAATGAAATAATTATAAATATATGATGTCGTAATTCCTCGACGGTGACAAGGAGGAGATGAATGAGGTTTGGAAATTGTAAAACCGACAGACACACACTACAACCTTGAAATGAAATTTATGGTCTATTTTCTCCGGGTATCTTACGTAACGTATGACAAGATCCTTCTATGACCCTACTAAATATTACACTGCTAATTTCTAAAATTGAATATTTAACGAAAAAAAAAAGAAAGATATGCTCTGTAGTCTCCACCTGTCTTTCTCTTTCCTTTCGGAAAAAAAATGGTATTAGGTGCACCATTTCTCTCCATCCTTCCAAACGTAAAAAGGCAAACAGAAACTCCATTTCTGCTTTAGCACCTATTTCATCTTCTCACCTCGGTGAAAGCCCTTCAGGTAATGCATGTTTTACTATTATTCTCTATGTTTCTTTTTCATAAATCTGCTTTACCCTTCTCTGCTATTGGTTTGATACGGATTTTCCCACCCTCTGTGGCCGTTGGGGAGGTAATCAAGGCTGTTTCTTCGTTATCAACACAAATGAGTTGTTTTCTTTTACTTTTTGTATATTTTCATGTTTCTGTGATCATTTTACCTTTTTCTTGGATGGATTAATTTGTTGAGATATTTGTGTGGATTTTTTTTTTTCAGGCTTTTACGGAAGGTGGGTTTTGGCTAGAAGGGGGTGCTTGGATGTTGAGTTTATGGATGCTCATGTTCTTTTTTGTTGAATAATATCTTGTTTTGCCTCTATCTTCAGCTTTTAATGGAACCAATCCTGCCCTCTTTTTTTCAAATGTAAAGATCGGGTTTTTGGTCATTCCTCCCCTCATTCTGGTCAAAGGGTCTCAACCTGGTTTTGAGATTTCTCAGGTAGGGGTGGAGGAGTTTCAGTTTTGTAAGTACAAGATCTTGATAAAAAGGTTTTTTGTAGAAAGGAAAAGTTGAGAATAAGATGGGCGAACATAGTAATTCTTGGATTAGGAGGACAAAGTTTTCACACACAGTGTGCCATCGTTTGGATCCATCTAGGTTAGGTCATGTTCCCATCGGCATTCAGTCAGAGCAAAAATCGAGTCCTGCCTCAGAGGTTCAGAGGCACCCCATAACGAACAAGCAGAGATCTTCGTCACCATTGCCTGTGACTTTTCTTTCTGAGGCCTTCAGGGAAGCTAGAGATGATCAGAAGAGGTTCTCCACACCGAATCCCCAGAGAGATAATAGGATTACGGGGAAGGAGTTGAACAAGGATTCTCCGGAGAGTAAGGAATCAAGTTCAAAGTTTCCTTCCCGTAGTCCAAGTAAGAAGGTGAAGTCGAAGCACAGCAAGGATGCAGCATGGACCAAGTTTTTGGATAATGGTGGAAGCAAGATTACTGCTGTCGAAACAGCCGAAGAGTGGAATATTGACATGTCTCAGCTGTTTTTTGGCCTAAAGTTTGCTCATGGAGCACATAGCCGACTTTACCATGGTGTATATAAGGACGAATCAGTAGCAGTTAAACTCATTATGGAACCCGAAGACGATGAAAGTGGAGATTTGGCTTCTCGATTAGAAAAGCAGTTCGTTAGAGAAGTTACCCTCTTATCTCGTCTTCACCATCAAAATGTTATAAAGGTGATGACATTTTGTTTCTTATTTTGTATATGCTATTTACAAAGTATAAATGCATAGTCCTGATGCTGTCTTCAATGCCTTTTGAGTAAGGTTAGTGTATCTGTTGTTCTGCTCTGGTTTCCATGTTCAATCTGAACCTTTAATCATGTTGAAATATCAAGTTTTAAAAGTATGCATACTACCAGTTTATATTCATCTTTTCTCATTTATTTGGGTTTAATTGTGTTCATCGCATGATGTTGGGATTATTTATGAGGATGCTGATCTGTACCTGTTTCCTGGTGTGTTTTGATGTGAGTACAGTTCTCAGCAGCGTGCAGAAAGCCACCTGTTTATTGTATCATAACAGAATATCTTTCGGAAGGTTCCTTGAGGGCATATTTGCATAAGTTGGAGCACCAAACTATTTCTCTACAAAAGCTTTTAACTTTTGCCCTTGATATTGCTCGGGGTATGGAATATATACATTCTCAAGGTGTGATTCATCGAGACCTTAAGCCAGAGAATATCCTCATAGGCGAAGGTTGTCGCCTTAAAATTGCTGATTTTGGCATTGCATGCGAGGAAGCCTCTTGTGACATACTGGCGGATGACCCGGGCACCTACCGTTGGATGGCACCCGAGATGATCAAACGTAAATCCTACGGGAGAAAGGTTGATGTCTACAGTTTTGGGCTTATCTTATCGGAGATGTTGACTGGAACTATTCCATATGAGGATATGAATCCAATACAAGCTGCTTTTGCCGTTGTAAACAAGGTATAACTCCTTTGTAATTGAAGTCATCAAACCTTGTAATCAACATCTCACTCATTGCCTAATGTTTGTGTTATGTGGTGTTGTGATTGTTCAGAATTCAAGGCCAGTTATTCCATCAGACTGTCCAGCTGCAATGAGAGCTTTGGTTGAGCAGTGTTGGAGCTCGCAACCAGATAAGAGGCCTGAGTTCTGGCAGATTGTGAAGATATTAGAGCAATTTCAATCTTCACTTGCTCGTGATGGAACCCTTACTCTGCTGCCAAACCCTTGTTGGGATAATAAAAAAGGGCTTCTTCATTGGATTCAAAAGCTTGGCCCTGTGCATCAAAATAGTGGCCCTGTGCCTAAACCCAAGTTCACGTGAATCTTTCAAGTGACCTGGCTTTTATCTAACACCAGGTCCGTTGTAATTATAAATCAAAGCTTTGTTTTTGAAGTTCTCTGATTGTAGTCACGTTATGACATTCATGTGATAGTAAATTGATTTTTAGGCTTGCACATAAAGCTGAAAGTTTTCTTTTTTCTTTCTTTTTACCTGTGTGCCTACACAACTTATGAAACTCTTGCTTCGTGTGTCAATCTAGAGACTTCATACCATGAAATCTCCACCCCCTTCCTTCTTATGAATGTTCATAATTTTGTGTGGATGTCTTTTGGTGGTGCAAAATTCCTTACAACCAAGTTTGAAATGAATGGTAGTTTTGCTTAGAGTTTAGTATGAAATAAAAATGAGTATTAAGACTTGAGCTAACAAAACACGCAACCTGGCTCACCCGACCCGACCAACCACGGGTTGGTCATTTAGTAAGCTAATCCAATTCGATTCATTTATTAACGAGTCAAAAAAATTTGAATCCGACTCGACCCACCACTGGTTGGTGGGTTAAACGGGTTGGCTTAGTGACTCACTTAACTTTTCTTTCACCTTCTTCTTCTAAGATTCTTATAACATGTTATTTTGATCATTCAAATTAAAACAATAGTAAGACCAATTGATATAAAAGAAAATTAAACAAAAAGAACTATATTGTTATATAATCTAAGCTATCAAGCATAAAATTTTTTCAATTTAGTTTAATGAAACATACACAACCGTTTGATCAACAAATTACATATTGTTGTTAATAAAAATATATAGTACAAGATAAAACCGTCATGCTTGTAGATAAATCTAAAAACAAGATAAAAAACAAATGATATAAACCTGAATTATCCAATTTTTAATATTATTCATCTATTAAAATGGAGTCTGGAATGGATAATTAATTTGATTTCAATAGAAAAAATAGATTTGAATAATTAATTTAATTAATTTGATTTAAAAAAATATGGGTTAGTGAGCCAATCCGACCCATCACTGGTTCAATCTGAATGAGTCGGATTCACAGTGATGGGCCGGATTCTTAGTGAATCGGGTCAAAATTAGTTCGCATAAAAAAAATTCATTTTTTTCTAATTCAACCAGACTCAATCTCGTGCTGACCGGCTCACGGGTTTCAACCCTTTGACAGTACTAATTAAGATTAATAAGGTTTTGAGTTAGAAATGGGATTTTAATATCTTATATAGGTTTATTCATAACTTATTGCCATCTAATCTTCCTATGTATATTAAAAGACCGAGAGAGAGGTAGAGGTAGAAGAGATGAAGGCAAGTTCGATCCATAATATTATTATTGGTTTGGATTTGGGCTCGGATTAGGCCCGTGCATACTAAGCACTAGCTCCTTGGGCCCTATTATTCTTTTACACACTTGTTAATAAGTAATATAAAAAAATTAATTATTTCATATCATTTACTTATCTTAACTCAGTTTTTGGTTGTTATACATAATAAATATTTTTTTAACCACTTTAAATACATTTGAAATTAAAAAAAAATAAAACTGACTAAAAGAAAAGTCAAAGATAGTAAAGTTAAATTTTAAAAAGATTAGAGGATTAAACACACGTTTCAACCATGATTAAGTCATAAGTGTTACATTCTTTATAATCCAACAAATGTAATACACTCTAAAATTATGTCAATCTTTTTACAGCTTCCCATGTAGAAAATCAAGACATACTAAAATCAACTTTGCACAAACATTCAAACATAATCAGTATAACCAAGTCAGACGAGAAAGGGTGTGTTTAACTTAGTTTTCGAAATTTATTTTATACAATATTTTCCAAGAGCTAATTTTTAATAAAAAGGAGTGGGAAAAGAAAAGGTGAAAGCGTGAGAAGTAATAAATATAAACAAAGCAACTCGAAAACAGTTCTTTTTTTTTTCTTTTAGGAACTAAAAGAAGCTTGCTTCGCTTTTAGTTTTTCAAATATTGTAAAAGAATTATCTTAAAAAACTACTACAAAAAGAATAATGGTGTATTTTATAATAAACGAGTAAGTATTTGTTTTGAACTATTTAGGTATATACGTGTAGACCTAAGAAAATGAAATTATAACATTTTGAAAATTAATTTGATTAAATTGAATAAAGAATAAATTATGTAAATTGATATAATTAATGAGGTTTGTAATATTCATTTCGAGTTGCACATATTTTTGCCTAAAATATAATGATTTAATTTGGTTATAGTTAATGTGTGACTTGCATAGTTAAATGTGCAAAGCTGAGGAGCTGAGGAATTGGTTGAATTTGAATTTTTATGATCCATTTATTGGAGAAATGGGTTTGTAGTGAGCATTATTTTAGTGGACTGGGCCTAGATAATTTTTGGGATTACTACTCAGATTTATATGTAAAAAAATTAAAATTTCATTATTTACTTATATTATTTAAATAAATTTGATATTTGTGGTAATAGTTCAATTTCATATATTTGTGTGTGTATTTTGAATGTTTTTCTTAACTTATGAATTGAAACAAAGTGTTATTTTATTACTTTCCCTTAAAATAAAAATGTCGATTTATTGATTTACATAGATGGCGTATTTTTATTTCATATGTTATTATTTTACGTATAACAGATATATTAAGATAGATATTTTTTTTTTAATTTTCATGGTTTCTAATATGTTATATTATTTTGAAGGTTTTATTTTATTTTTTGTTTCAATATAAAAGATTTATAAAAAAAAAACACGTTTTTCTAATTTTTCTTTATTTACAATCCAATGTCAGTACACTTTTTTTTTTAAGTTAAAAAAACATTTGTTTTCATTCTTATGATAAAATCTTATTAAATATTCTTAAATTAAATCACGGCGCCCCAATAAGATTTTTCTTAATTAAGTTTTAAACTTATAACTTTGATTAAACGTGCTTTTATTTATTCTTTGAAAAAGTTTCAGTCATTTTTTTTCTAATCTATTTTATTTTTATTTTATTTGTTTTTTATATTCTGTTTATTTTACCCAAAATAAAGGTAAAGGAAATAGGATACTCACTAATTGAACTAATTGTTCTTTTGCAATTACTTGTATGTTATGTGAAACTTATATTTAGAATATTTTTTATTTTCTTTTATTACTTATATTTGAGTTAAAGTAATTTAAATAACTAAATTATTATATTGTTGATTTGGTTTTACGCCACACCGTGACTTCGGTCTTACCCAACTAGAAACAGGCTTTAATATTTTTTTATTTTTATAAATATTATACAATTTTATCTATTTACTTTAGTTTTCATTCAAATAAATAAAAATAAAACTTCACTGTTTTTTTATTTTATTTACTCAAACCACGTATATCTTCTATGTTTTTTTTTTCTGATTTATTTTTCTCTTTATGTTCTTCTCTATACTTCATTTCTATACATGTAACTAACACTTATTTAACAATTATTATTTTTAATTTAATAAAATGATATAAACATTTATTTTTAAAGTAGTAGGACCAATGTCATGATTATATATATAAAAAGGATCAATCAGTCATATAAAAAAGAACGACCCACATTGAGAGGAATTTGACTCTTGAAATATGCAACGTGCTTTAAAAAATAAAAGGTAGAAATAACAACTGTTAAGGTTGCAAGAATTTTCAAATTTATATAATTTTTAATTTTACACTCTGAAATTAGGTTTTAAGGAACTCAAAATCTATTACGGAAAAGTATATTTGAATAAACTAAACTATTTGAAACCCTAAATACAAATGATTTTCTATTTCCTTGGGGTCAAAGAATGACGTATAAAGATGACGTCATACTCATGACTTCATCGACCGATATAACTGATAACAGTAAAAGTTAAATGCTAGTTGATATCTTTAAAGTTAAAACTCACTGAAGAAATACAAAATATTATGAATTCATTCTCTAATTTATAAGATATTCTTAACCTACTTTCTAATAAAATATTTTATCATTGAAATTTTATAATTTATTTAATATGTTATTCAACAAAAATGTACTAAAATTATGAGTAGATATAGAAGGAGAAATTTGAAGTTAATTTAACTCTTTTATTTCCGCATTACATTATATATATATATATGGAGCTCTTTGTTTAAATAAAAAATGTTAGTTTTATATGAAATATTTTAAGAATCTGAAATAATATTGAGATCAAACGAAAATTTCATCTGTACCGTATCTTTAAATTTGTAGACTGAACATAAAATTTCTCATCATAGATGAGTTTGGTCTCTTCAATTTCAATTGTGGATTGATTTTATTATTTAAATCTGTCAATTAACGAATTTTTTCTATTTTAAGTCGTATTTTTAATTGTAAATTATTTTATCACTGAATTGAATCAGCATACTTTATGTCGTGAAAATATATTTTGTGTTGATGTTTTTTAATCGGAAAACAAATTTTGATATGATTTTTCAAAATAATATTTTATTGTTGTAAAAATTTATCACTAAAAATTAAAAAAGATAAATTATTTTTAAAAATATATTATTTAACAATTCAGAGATTGAGATTATTTGAGAATAATCGGCAGAGATAGCAAGTGAGATGTTTCAATTGAGAATTGTGAAGTTAGTTAAAAAGAAACATAGAAAATAACTTTAATTTTAATATTTTTAAATTAAATTTGTACTATAAGAAATTAATTAAATTTTTTATAAGTTTTTTTTATCACACTTAGTTCGACATCATTTAACAAAGATAGTTAAAATATATACTTTTTTTATATATCTTTTGTTGCATTTTTTAATGATAAAATTGTAGCAAAATTTTTCATATTGCAAAGTAGGCAATACTTCTTGAATGAAATAATTGATCCCATCGATGTTATTTGATAAACTTGAAAGTAATCATGTTAAAAAATATCTTTTTAAAAACAAAACTTAAAGATGAAAATACAAAATCTCACAATTTTTTCAATTTTTTTTAAAAACAATCATAATGTGAAAAATAAACGAGTCTCCAATTTCAAAAATTAAATTATAATACAATCAATTAATAAATTTTTAATTACACAATTTTATTAATTTTAAAAATCCAAAACAATTTGATTAAAGAACCTTAAAAAAATTTTAAAACTCAACGCGGCTCCTAGTATATATGAACGTAATATTCTTTAACAAAATAATAATATAAACTTAGTAGAAAAATAAATCAGTAACTATGTCAATGTTATTATGATTAAGAGTTTTGGAAACTTAACAAAATTCAAAACCTACATATAATTTACAAAATTATATAAAATTTAAAATATATTTTTTGTAATGAATATAACATGTCGTATTCTTTTAATGTTTAAAACTTTTGATGAATATCACATAACTTTTTTTTATTAAAAGTTTTTTTAATATTTAAAAATTCCAAATAAAAATAACCTTTCGTTCCTCCTCGCTTCATTCCGTTGAATACGCATTTGACTAAAATGTATTTGCACATCGAAGTTT
Source organism: Vigna mungo (assembly GCA_036885675.1). Lineage (NCBI taxonomy): Eukaryota > Viridiplantae > Streptophyta > Magnoliopsida > Fabales > Fabaceae > Vigna > Vigna mungo. The sequence continues at coordinate 3,979,304 of CP144691.1, forward strand.
TAGGTTTTTCTAGATACCATGATTTGAAGATATTTATTTTTACCCTTCTTTAATTAGTCTGATACGATGTATCTATTTTCGGAAATTGATTAAAGTTAACGAATGTTGTAAGACAAAAAGTTAATTATTATGTTTTGAAAAAGAGATTAACTAAGAATCTTATAATCAACTTTAAATTTAACTTAATTTTATAAAATTCAGGTTTTTAAGTGATATTTACATTTATATATTATAAAATCTATTTATATTTAGTTAATGTAAAATTTTTAATATTTTTTATTTTATTTCATATTAAAAAATATACATTATTAAACTAGATGTTAATAAATAATCTAATAATAAATAACATAATTTTTAATCTATAATTTTAATATTATATTAAAAAATAAACTTAATATATAATTTAATTTTATAAAATCAATTTATGAAATAAAATTTACATTCAATTATATTTTTAATAGCTTTATTTCAATTGGATCAGGATTTAAAGAAAAAAACTTTAAAAGTATAAAAAAAATTATTTAAGCAATAATATTGATTTGATGATATTTGAATAATAATGATATTGTGATATATTTTTACTTTTATTTAACACTATAAAATGATCGTAAAATATAAATTTTTGTATTATTTTTAAGATAAAATAAAATAAAAAATAAATAAGAATAATATCAAATGTAAAAGAATATATATATATATATGTGTGTGTAAAATGATATTTTTCTATTTGTTTTGGTGTAATGCGTTTTCTCTTATAGAGAGTTAGCATCTGACAACCACAACTTTATTTTCCAAGTAACGAACATGTTCGGCTTCCAACCACATAATCTGATGAAAAAATTCAGAAGGTGGCCCATTAAAAGTCTCAAAAAATTCCGTCGTGTTTCCTTCATGCACTTATCACGGCAAAATGTGAAACTTGAATTCCAGATGCCAAATTGATTATTCTGGTTAATGTTACGGAGTTAACTCTCTCAACATTCATCACCTCTTTTTTACATTCAATCTTAAAACTAATTCACGATACATACATATATACATACATACATATATATATATATATATATATATATATATATATATATATATATATTTATTTATTTATTTATTTATTTGCAAACTTTTTTAAAAAACGTATTTTAAACTCAATCTTATACAAAAGTTTGTACTTATTTATTTATACGTTATAAATTGATTTGATAACATCTATAATTAATATTTTAAAAAAATTAAAAAACATTGTTGCATACACTTGTATTATTTTTTTTAATATTTAGAATATCTAGCTTGATGACACTTATAAATAGAAATGGTAAAAGGTTGAATTATGAATAATGTCTAATTGTTTCATCTGAAAAAACATGTCTTGTTGCTCTTGCGAGATATATATATATATATATATATATATATATATATATATATATATATATATATATATATATATATATATGTATGTGTGTGAGAGAGAGAAAACATACATGTAAAGATTTTATACCTACAAACAAATATCTATAGATATTTACATATATATTTTTATATTTGAATTTTAAAAAATTGAAAGTCAAATCTTTAAAGTATAAACTGAAATATTGTTTTTTTATAAATTTAATTGAGTTATGCCAAAGTATAAATTAAAAAAAAATAATATTTAACAAAATAACTTTAATATCATTGTTCTACAATAAAAAATATAAATATATAAAATCAAATTTTAAATGATTATTCCATAATTAATATCTTTTTTACTAATATAATTTTATTTCAATAATTTGAATTTTTTTAAACAAATTAATTAAAGTTTACTGAAGTAATTATTAGCCGATATCATGTCTTTGCATAATATCCTCACCCGCCTAATCAAGGCAATTAAATATTGATATTCATTATCACAAATATTCATTAATGATTTTCATGTGGTTACATGTTATTTTATCATTGCTACTTATAGCTTTTAAATATTATAAAGATTAAATATTAATGCAATGTTAATTAACTTATATAATAGAGAATTACATTATTTTAAAAAGAAAAAGAGAAAAATGAAAAAGACAAATACATTATAAAATATGAACAATCATATACTTTTTTTTTGTCGGACTTCTTTAATTATAAGTTTAACCGGTATATTAAAAAAAATTAAGAAATTTAAACATGATAATAATAAAATAAAAAAAAACTCATAACTCTATTTTTTAAGATTTTAAATTAGAGATAATGATAATGACTTATATGGACTGAGTTCATATTTATATCCAAACTTAAAAGGAAGTGTCCCCGAAGATCCATGATTTTGTACTCTAAAGTGAACCTAAATTTAGATTTATACTTCCTAAAAAAAATCTACTTACAAGTAATGTCACTAAATCATTTAACATACTGTTCAAAGACTCAAGTGTGTATAGTGTATAGATACATTTGATAGAAGGAAAATGTGGTTCAGCATGTGATGAATTTCTTTAGGTAGGGACCAACGTGTCCCATGATCCAATCGTGTTTGTGTGACAAAAAATGCATGTGTTGAAGAAACAAAATTTCATTATTAAGGAAAAGAAACAGTGAAACTTAAGACATAGCCAAAGCTAGCTGGGTCCACCACAAAGAGTCCTCACCTCCATCCAAATCTCTGAACTTTGATCAGCAGCATCAAATAATATATTATCTTGCTTTTCAAAAAGACATTAACGATTCCAAACAATTCACATCATTATATCAGAAGCCTTCTCCTTTTTCATGGGAATGACCATTTGAAATTACCACACCAATCTGCTGCTTGCACCAATAACAGTGATATGGAGAACAACCCTAGTCCATCTCCAGTTGATAGAAAATTCATTGAGAGGAACAGAAGAAATCAAATGAAGACTCTCTTCCGCAAACTCAACTCACTTGTGCCTCGTCAAACATCAAAGGTTTTCCGTCTTTTACTCCACTTCTTCTCTCAGCTGCTTACATACATTTTATCCAACCAAATATAATATATTATGTGTTAGAAGTCTAAATTGACTAGAGATATAATTGGTTTTGTGAGTTGAGTTAGGTCTCAAACTCAGATTACGGATAAACGGTTCCCTTCTTATTTTTTCGTTTCTCTTCAATATTAAAGAATTATATTTCTATTTCCATAGATATTACTGTTTTTATTTAAATCTGTTGTAGGCGGTTTCACTGCCGGATCAGCTGGAAGAAGCAACAAATTACATAAAGAAATTACAGATGAATATGGAGAAAATGGAGAAGAAGAAGAACGAGCTACTAGGAATAGAAAGAGCAAATGTGAGCATGAATGGAGGAGGAGAGAGAGTAGGGTTTAAATCTCCACGGATTGAGATCCAGAAGATGGGTTCAACCTTAGAGGTTGTTCTAATAACTGGGTTGGATTCTCAGTTCATGTTCGGTGAAACCATTCGTGTTCTTCATGAAGAAGGATTAGATGTTGTTAACGCTAGTTATAATGTTATCGAAGATGCAGTTTTCCATTCAATACACTGTCATCAGGTGAGCTCAAATTTCATCTTTCCTTTCCATAAATGCAACTGGGGAGATTCTTATGAATGTAGTCTCAAACCATAAACCATATTTGATATGTAAAATAATAATGATAAAAACATGTCGAATCATACAATAATTTTTCTGATAACTGAGTCTGAATGCATTGTTCAGGACGAGAAATTTGCCAACGGAGCTGCTAAGATATCTGAGAGGCTAAAGAACTTCATCTACGAGTCTAGCTACTGTGTTTTTTAAATTTTCATTATTATATATTCAGTTTTTCATCTGCTTCATTTGTATATAGATTTTTTTTTAATCCTTTCTCGTGGTTTTTATTTATTTATGTTTTATGTTTTATTTTTCTGTCTGTCCTTTTGCTCCATCTGTTCAACCCAAAGATGGAAGGCGCAGCTTTACTTTTACCAAGTTTTAAGATGCGCAAATTTGGTATGCCAGCTGTAATATGAATTAAAATTAAAAAAAATCTAATTTAGTTCTTGGTGATGAACTAATGATTGAAAATTTTCATAAAATAAGTTATTAACAAACTAATTTATGTATATGTATTTTCAAGTCTAATATAAATTTGTAATGCCAGCTGTAATTTGAATTAAGATTGAAAAAAAAAATCTAAATTAGTTCTGAAAGAATGTCTTGGGTGTGAACAGACTAATCTATTTATGTATATTTTCATGTCGAATATAAAAGAAATGTATTTTTATATCAAATATTCATAAAAGAAATATAATAAGTAACTGATCCTTCATATATATGAAAAATACTCAGGAATGAACATAGATATTTCTCCACAATTAAATATGAGAGTTAATAGAGAATACAAAATAGAGTTGCAATTTACCAGCTAGCTAGTAAGCAAATGCATATGGTCTGATTCTTGTCTCCATGTTTTACGGAAAGTTGTCTTATTTTAGTGTGTCAGGCAGACCTTGTGAACCAATGATGGACTTACAATATTAGTGTAAACTTTTTCTAAGGAAGAAAAATAAATAATGCTTTTACCAGTTTTTATAATTTATTTTTTCGCTAAATTATTTTTTCATGTTATTAATTTGCTTAAATAAATTCAAATCTCACGCATTTTTATTTATTAAAAGTGAATATGCTATGTTTTCCGATGGAGTGAATTCAGAAAATTCTCTACAAAGATTTACTTAAGGACTAAATTTTCAAAGTACTATTTTTTTTTCAAGTTTGTATCTATTGCCTATAAACACCCTCTTTTAGTTATTTTCTCTTTCAATATAATTTGTTTTTTATTTTTTTATTAATGTGTATATGAATTTTTTTTACAGATTTTTTGTATGCAATAAGGTCATGGTTATTGTGAATCTTAACAGGTGTACATTAATTATTGGGATACAAAATACTCATATTTATACACATAAAAAATATTATCAATAGTAAGTAAATATTTCATATAAGTACTCGTATGAGAGTACTCATGAATAATGCGTTATAAATAATTTAATAGTTGTTTATAAACTAATTGGATATTGACAAAGTCTAATATTTGTTAAAGATGAAGACACAAATTTATGAAGAATAAATATGTCTAAAAGGAAAATTTCTTCACTTTTCTTTTTTCTTTTTTGTTTAGTTTTTGTTGTTAACCTTCATATTTGATATTTGTGTTATTTTAATGTCCAGTGAGGACTTTTTTAGAGTTTTATTGATCATCACATTTGCTATATACAACTCGTATCAATATTAATTTATCCATAAAAAAAGTTACATTTTACTTTATATTTTATAAATTTTATTTAGATTGTATTTTAAAAAATTATAAATCATTATCTTTTAAATATTTGTGAGTATTCAATTATAGTACCGAGTTTTAAAAAAAAATTGTAAGCATTTTTTAAATAAATATTCAGCTGGAAATATGTCAATTTTTGTTATGGTTTAGGAAGCAGATAAGTATTATTTATGCTTAACCTGACTTATTTTTGTAAGCACTTTTTAAATAAATATTCAGCAGATAATATGTCAAATTTTTTTTTTTTTGTGGCTTAAGAAGCAAATAGGTACTATTTGTGTCTAACATAACCTGTTACGTTCCTAATTGTGTCTAAAACATATAATTATAATTTCTTTTGGAAAGCGTGTTTAGGAAAATTCCCAAAATATGTAATTCAAAAGTCATTTTAATGGAGAACAAAATTGTTATTTCAAAAATTTGAGGAGGTGGAAGAAATTGGGGGATTCAGGAAGTAAAAGCCGAAAACCTAAGGGTGTCTTAGTTCCGAGCCCAGCCCACACACAGTAAAAGTAAATAAAAGAATTGATAAGGGCAAACACGTAACAAAAACGTTGTATAAAAGCTGCTTTCGAAACTAGGGTTTCTCACTGTCTTCTGCTCTCTGAGCACACCAATCTGTTTCTCAGATTCAACCCTTCGCATTGAGCCAATGGGAAAAGCCTTCGACGTGGGAGCCGTTCCGTTCAACTCCGACGGGTGGGGACCACCGGAAACAGCGGCCGCCGGCGGTAGCAGCAACCTTCCTCTCAACGTCCCCTTCGCCCCCTTCTCCCGTTCTGACAAATTGGGCCGCATCGCCGACTGGACCCGCAATTTCAACAACCCGACCCGCTCCAAGAACCCCGCCGATTCCGTCTTCGACTTCACCAACGATGACTCCTTCCCGGCCTCCGCTGATGACGACGCCTCATTCCGCCTCGTCGATGGAAAGCCTCCACCGCGCCCCAAATTCGGCCCTAAGTGGCGTTTCCAGCAGCAGCGTCAGCTTCCGCAGCGCCGCGACGAGGAGGTCGAAGCCCGAAAACGCGAACAGGAGAAGGAACGCGCACGTCGCGATAGGCTATACCACATGAACCGCTCAAACCCTAATGCGCCGCGCCGTGAAGCCGCTGTTTTCAAATCCTCTGTGGATATCCAACCGGAATGGAACATGCACGACCAGATCCCCTTCTCCACGTTTTCTAAACTGTCCTTCACCGTTCCTGAGCCTGAAGACCTTCTCCTCTGTGGTGCTCTCGAATACTACGATCGTACCTACGATCGCATCACACCCAAAAACGAACGCCGCCTGGAACGTTTCAAGAATCGGAACTTCTTCAAGGTCACCACTACTGACGACCCTGTTATACGCAGACTCGCGAACGAGGACAAAGCCACTGTTTTTGCCACCGACACCATTCTCTCCACTCTCATGTGTGCCCCAAGGTCTGTATATTCGTGGGATATTGTCGTTCAGCGCGTTGGGAACAAGCTTTTCTTTGATAAGCGTGATGGGTCGCAGCTTGATTTGCTTTCCGTTCACGAGACCTCTCAGGAGCCACTGCCTGAGGCTAAGGATGATATTAACTCTGCTCATTCGTTGAGCGTTGAGGCTGCCTATATTAACCAGAATTTCTCGCAGCAGGTTCTGATCAGGGATGGGAACAAGGTTACTTTTGATGAGGCTAATCCTTTTGCTAATGAGGGTGAGGAGGTTGCTTCTGTGGCTTATAGGTATAGGAGGTGGAAGCTTGACGATGATATGTATCTTGTTGCGAGGTGTGAGGTGCACAGTGTTGTTGATGTGAATAAGCAGCGGTCGTTCCTTACTTTGAATGCTTTAAATGAGTTTGATCCTAAGTATTCGGGTGTGGATTGGAGGCAGAAGTTGGAGACTCAGAGGGGTGCGGTGTTGGCTACTGAGCTTAAAAACAATGCGAATAAGTTGGCTAAGTGGACTGCTCAGGCTCTTTTGGCTAGCGCAGATATGATGAAGTTGGGGTATGTGTCTAGGATTCATCCACGTGATCATTTTAATCATGTGATTTTGGCTGTGGTAGGGTACAAGCCCAGGGACTTTGCAGCACAGATCAATTTGAATACTGCTAATATGTGGGGTATTGTGAAGTCTATAGTTGATTTATGCATGAAATTGAACGAGGGAAAATATGTCCTCGTGAAGGATCCGTCCAAGCCTCAAGTTAGGATTTATGAGGTTCCGGCTGATGCGTTTGAAAATGACTATGTGGAGGAGCCACTTCCGGAGGATGAGCAAGCTCAGCCCCCGGCGGAGGGTACTGAGGAGGCAGAAACGGGTACCACCAATGATGTGGAAGATAAGCAGATAGACGTTCAAGCTTGAGAGGTAATTGAATTTACGTCATACCCTATTTTGGGGGGTTAAGAAGTTGCGTACTCTGTTCTCCGACTCTTCCATCAAGTTCAGATTTTTGTTTTCTTGATTAATTGCTTATTACGAGGATATATGGCCTTTTTGTATTTGTTTTGGATGTAATAGTGGTATGCTAGCCTTGCTTTATTATATTTGGAGTTGTGCATACTGGATTCAGTTCGTATCTTTTTATAATAGAGTTTTCTAGTCATTGCTATTATTCCTTATCATTATTTATGTGATATTATTGATGATCGAAGTATCTATTGCCTGATTTCCTTGTGATGTTCCTGTTTCGAATAGTAACGTTCAAAGATATTATAGTCACATTGTTAGTATTAGTAGCGGACTGCTGCGTTTAAGTTGGTTGAGTATTGGAAATACCTTTCTCGTGTAAACAAGAAAATTTCATGAATCCCTACCGATTAAAGTTTTAAATCTTCGTTAGGTACGGGTCATTTGGGATTCTACTGGTAGGAGATTTCTATGCATCTTTGCTTATTCGATTTAATTTCTTGAAATGATGATAACGGTTCGGCAATCTGCTATACATTTAAGATGCTGTCAAGATTATCCCTTAGACTGACATTAGTAGTCTTGTTACCTTGCTAGTTAGATTCCTAATTGAATCTAAACTTAAAATGGGAAGATTTCATACCAATATTAGTCTTGGTATTTGTCTTGTTGATTTACTTTCTCATAATATACATCTCTGCCGCGATCTTAGTGATGGTTTGTATCAAAGTTGTCAAATTTAAGTTTCAATCGATTTCATTTTATAAACTTGAGTTTGGAAAAGCAAATTGTGTGTTGCTTTCGGGTGAAACTTAATTATTTGAAAATATCATCTGTTGCATTCTTATTTCGTTGTCATTTTGTATTTTAGTATATTAAATGGTTGTAGATCGATAATCAATGCTTACTATTTGAAGTCGTTAGATGTTGCAGAAGTCTTATTTTCAATCTTGTATTCGGTTAATATTATTTACTCATGGATGAGGTATGTTTGTTGGGGTAGGTGCAGGTGCATGTCATGGATGAGATGTGGTTATTCGGGTCGGTGCAAATCAGATGTGTATCGGAGGTGATGGCAGTTCATTTGGGATCAGATCACGCTTAGAGTATAACTTTGCCAAAATTTTGCAATTAATTTCTTTGAACCAAAAGTTACCATCTGAATTTTGAGTTTTTTTATGAGTAATTTGTTTACATTTATAAAGTAATCAGGAAACAAAGTAATGTGTTACACAATAAATTACTAGAAGACGAGTGAGAAAGGCTAGGCGATTCTGCCCCTTTCTTCGATGGTTTGATCCAAGATATCATTTAAGAAATATTAATTGTTTTTGAATTAAAAGTTTTACTTTGGAATCTTAATTAAGATTACATCCAAAAAAGTGAGTTAAGATTGAAATTTAGAAAACTTATTCAATTAAACTATTTAAGGGAAATTTTTCTTATAAAACTTTATTTTTCTAAATATATAACTATTTATTTAAGTGAAAATTTTCTTATAAAACTTTATTTTTCTAAATATATAACTATTTATTTAAGGTAATATTTTCATTATTTTCATTTTAATGATATAATACTATTAAAATATAAAATTATGAGATGAAAACAAATATAAAAAAATAAGATCTATTCAAAGAAGTTAGAATACAAACGATTAAAATATATATATATGTATATATATTAAACATTATTTACATGATATACATATACAAAATTATACAAACCAACACATGCATAACAATACTTTACTTTGACTGGATTTTTTAGAAAATATTTTATTTTTTAAAGTAAATTTAATTTAAAACGAATATATATTTTTTAAATATTAATTAATATTTAAATATAAAAAGATAGACGGAATAATATAGTGAAAACGGATTGTTATGGTAAATAATTACTTCAATGGAAATATTAGATAGCTACAACCTTTCCATAAGAACAAAAATTAGTTAGAATTTGACAACATAACTTTGTTGGAAATAAACAAACACTGAAAATATGTTTTCAAGAATCCTTAAAATATGAGAATTTTTGTTTCCACTCTTATAAAAAGACCAAAATGTGAATCCAGAACTTCTATAATGTATACAACTTTATACTATTGGTATCATTTTTATTCTAACTTGTAAAAAAAATGATAATTTTGTCTTACAGTATAAAGTTGTACTTTAAAATTTGTATATGTTATTTATTTTAAAATTTGCTGGTTTGGTGTTTAAAAAATAAAACCACACCGTATTGAAAAAGAAGAGAAAGGAAAAAAAAAAAACAAAAAAAAAATGTCCAACATGCAACATGCACTTAAGTTAAGAGTGGTGTAAAAACATGCACTTAAGTTAAGAGTGGTGTAAAAAAAAAAGTTTTGGTAATCGAATAATTAGGCTTGCTTAAAAGTGTACAAATGTTGATTTAGTCTGACAAATCAAATAAATTATAATACAATTTCTAAAAACAATTCGATCTATTATATTCGTCTTTTTTATTTTAGATAAATCTTTACCAATTTAATTGAAATGAAACTTATTCTTCGTATGATATTGTTAAAATATAATTTAATCCATATATATAAGAATTAAAGTGTATTTTAACGCCAGTGTATAAGAGTTTAGTTCGAAAAAGTAAAAGTTAAAAACTGTTCTCAAAATTTATTTATTTGTTTACTAATATTTGAAAACTACTTTGAAAAAGAATATATTTTTTCAAAGATTAAATCATTACACTTAGATTTATATCTTTTAACCAGACTCTTGTTAATTAATGTTTTCTCGCTTTTTTTTCCTTGCCAGTAATTATATTATTTTATATGGCTTCTTCCTGCACCTTTTATTTTTCTCCCTACACCCCATGCCATAAAAGTATTATTTCCCAAATTAGCCGTCATTAAAAATATAATAAAAGTACTTTCACCTTTTTATTTCTAATATTTTTAGATTGAATTTACTAGAAGATAATTTTTAAATCCGAACCAGTAACTCTAGAGTGTTTCTCCCTCTATCACTCAATTTTTCTTTTTGTATTTTCACATTCCAAAAATACTATTTTTTCATAGATTTTAAAATCTGACAAAAACTTTAAAAAAATTCTGGATTTCAGAATCTGTTAAAATATAATTCTTCTAACAGATTTCGAAATTCGTTATGAAAAAAAGTGGAGTGCAGGATTTTTTTGAAAACAAAAGAATAATTTTATAATTTTAATAAAATGTGATAATACATATAGAATGGTACAAAGAGAAAGATTCATAACTCTAATATATGTCTAATTCTTGGGCTTCTTAACAACTACAAACAAACAATAATCTCTACATATTAATGTCTTTGATTTTCTCATAATAGTTTCAATATAGTTAGGTTAAATGAAATTTCAACATGAGATAATATACTTTATACCAAAACCTTTTTATCGTCAAATTAAATTTATGTAGAACTTAGTAACTTATGTAATTTTTTTATTTCCAATTTACGTTACTACCATAAAATTGAAATACAAGTAGATTGAGATGAATGTGTTCAAAAGGGGAAAAAGTAACTCTCTGACACCCGGGCACTGACGAGGGCGGGAAGTGATCGTCGGTGCAAGAGGCATGGTGCAGGGGGCACAGACAAGGAGCGGCTCCTGGCAGGCTTCCAGTGGAAGGGGCACTTGGACGAATCGAACATACACCGGAATGAGAGGGATCTGGAGACTGTATAGGTATGGGACTATACAGTTGAAAGATAGCTTAAAGGAATTGATTTGGCTACCAATGTCACCAAAATGCATTTACTTTTCGGTAGCCTAACCCATAAGAACTCCATGGTTAAGCGTGCTTAGCCTGGAGTAATTATGGGATGGGTGACCTTCCGGGAAGTTTTCCCGGAAAGTGTGTGAGTGATAAATCTCCTGGTGATGTGTGAGGGTAGTCAACAGTCACTGTAAATTACGCAAACTCTAGTATCAAACTACCATTATGGTAATGGGAAAAAGCAAAGTTTAAGAAAACTTATTGGGAAAATACGAATGGTAATGGAATTTTTCCTTGACTCAAGTGTGTATGTTATAATTATAGATTATGGAAAAAGTAATATTATTATGAAGATTATAAGGAGAAAAAGGAAGAGGATATGACAAAGATATTATGAAGATTATTTTTATTGGTTTATATTAGTCAATGCCAAATATTAAACACCTTTTTGACTCTTTTTTACTTTATGTGTCACAGCATTGGCAATTTGGTCCCATTTTCAATCCTTTACCCTCCTCAAATGCAACTCACACTATACACGCGTGTCTTTACTTTCTCTACCTTTCTACTTTCTTTTCAATTATTTTAAAAGAAATATTTTCACTTACACTTAATTTATTTTTATGTTAAATTGAAATTGTGTTTTATATTTTAATGTGGATGGATATATTAGTAATTTGCTTGTACTAATATAAGATGTCACATTGATAAATGTCTCTCAAATATAATATTATTGATATTAAGAGTCACAACGACATTTCATATATTTGTGAATAGAAATCAGAGAAAAAAATGATGAGAAGTGAAATCAAACAATTTCTACACCAAAATTATATTTAAGTTTTAAAAGTTAAAATACTGTTCTTATCAATTTAGAATGTGATTTTAATGTAAGAATGATTATTATTATTTGAAGATAAAATGATACATTTGACCCAATGATGTTTAAAGTCCAAAGCAGTCTTCTAATATGTTTTAATTTAAGAATAATATCTTCTTTGCACACATAATAGAATAAGGCCGTTAACTTGAAAATTGGTGAGATAATTTAATCTTGGGTGTTGCTCTCTCCACTTCTCCAAATAAGTCATGCACTTTCCTATTATTTTAATTTATTTTAAAAATATTCCATACTTCTCCATTATTTTTTTTTATTCAAAAAATATCCTAGTCCTCCCTATTATCCTCAACAATCTTTTCCTTTCTCTCAGCATTCACATGATTCAGATTTGAATTTGTGATATATTACAAAATATAAAATTCAGAATAAACTTCAATATTAGTATTTTTACCATTTCCATTATATAAAATTAAAAATTAGATGCAAATTTAAAATAATAAACATAATAATATTAATAGTAAATAATGATATATTATTATTATTACATACTAACTTTATTACGATGAAAGAACTAAATAAATTCTAAATCTTGAAGAAATAACTTTTTTTTTATATTTTAAGTATTTACTAATATTTTTATATTAATTTATCTAATAAATTAAATATTTTATTCAAGTTATTTGAGTCAAAGATGTCGGTGACTTAAAACATAATATAATGTTAAAAATAATAGATACTATATGTAAAAAAAAAAAAAACACACACACACACACACACATATATATATATATATATATAAACATTTTTCTAGAACAAAATTTTACCATTTATTAAGTAATTTGAAAAGAAAAAAATATATTTAACAGCGAAAATATTTTTAAATCAAACTTACTTAAGAAAATATAGGGTTTAAATGCTCCATTAAAAGAAAAAGAGAAAAATTGTTAAGAATAATAAAGAGGTGTAGGGTATTTTTAGAATAAAAGAAAATAATAAAAAGATGTAAAATATTTTTGAAATAAATTAAAATAGTGGAAAGATATAGGACTCGTTTGGAGAGGTGGAGGAAGCAACACCCTTTAATGTTCAGCCTATTATAACTACAAAATCGCTCTCCAATTTAAGTGGTCCCAAAAACAACACTGCTAAAAAAATGGATCCAAAGTCACTCAACAATATTTTTTATAAAAATATTTTCAAATGTTATTGTCATTTTTTTAAAATAGAAATGTAAAACATTTCTCACTTTCTTTTCAAAAACCTTTATATTTTCAATGAATAGTATTGTGTGTTAGTTAACCTTAATCCTGAATATTATCATTCATATATTTGAATTTTATATGCATTTTGTATGATAGAAACGTATATAATATTTTATTTTTACTTTTAGTATTATTAAGTTATAATATCATATGGGTCAGACGAATAAATTCTAAAAGATTGATTTCACTGGTTCAATTATTGGTTCAGTTTTCAAAGCATAACAATTTTATTTTATAATATCTTTTTTCATTTCATTAGTCATGTTTTAAGAAACAATTTAGTTAGATAAATTATACAAACAATCCGTGGAGGATGTTTGAAATCTATAAATATTAAATTTTAAATGAGATTTAAAAAAAAAATGCTTATGACCATTGAATATTAAAAAACCTCTCTTATCAATAATTAGATTTATGAATACGAGTTTAATGAGTGACGTATAATATACATTATTATATTTATGAATATGAGTTCAACGTTCATGACCATTGAAGGCTAAGTATTTCCATCATTTGCTTAAGCTTATTACATAGATTAAGTCCTAATTTTTTATTTTTAAGATGTGGTTTGTAGTTTCTCTCTTTTTTTCCTTTTACAAAAAAAGAACATAATATATAATAATATATTTTTACATACAAATTTGTGTAGATAAAATAGTTATAAATTTTTGTATTTTTTCAAAAAAGAAAAAAATAAATAATAAAAAAAGATAGTTTCAAATGTAAAAATTATAGGTATGTGAAATAATTATCTTTCTTGAAAATAAATTGTTTTGACGCTAATATTTAAACATGACTTAATCTGTAATTGTTTCTAAAGTTAATGACTATAGAGTATTTTGTCCTTTCTGTCTAATAAATAATAGTTTTTCCTTCATTTTTTTTATTACATTGCTTATTTTACTTCATTTTTTTTATTACATTACTTATTTTTCCTTATTTTTTATTAGATTAATTAATTTTCGAGTACAAATAACATGGTGAAATGAGAAAATTAAATGATGATTTTTCATCAGCAACTATTAGCCAGCAGTTCTCTATGTGACTTAAACAGTGTATAGTAATTTTTCACAATATTTTTTTTTTTCAAGTTAGGTTGTAGATTTTTAAGGTTTAGGCTTTATCACATTTTAATTAAAAATCAAGTTTTAAAGTGATAATTTACAAGCATCTTAATATTAGAATTATAAAACTAAAAAGAAAATATAATTATATAAAAATATTTTTCTAACACGTGAGTCCAACCTACATATATAAATATATATATATATATATATATATATATATATATATATATATATATATATATGTATGTATGTATGTATATATTTCAAAATAATTTAAAATGTTAATGATATATTTCTATATTTATTATTGTATTTTTAATTCCTATTAACTGACTTATATAATTTGTTAGACGAAATATAATTTAAAATATAATATTTATTTTTAACTTCTGAATCTAATTTTAATTATAATAAAAACAAAATTCGATGTTCTTAAAAAAAGAAAATACTAGTTATATATATATACATTTGTCTGCCTTTTTTACTACTAAGTTAACTTTTACAGTACACTCACATTCCTTATAGTATACTAATTCATTTTATTGTTGAAAGCATATTTCTAACTGTGCATTTCTATGAGAAAATTTATATCATTTCACGAAATTCTTAAAGTAATTTATCGAGTGTATTTTTAGTTATCTCTTTCAAACATTAAAAAAAAAAGTGCATTAATTATTTATTTATAAGTTGCTTTTTCATGTTGGATTTTATAGTCACTTATGAGAAAATAAACCATTTTAATTGAAAGCAATTCAAATATAAATATATTATTTTAAGTATAATAATATAAAAATATCAAACTGATATTTTGATATTCAAGAAACGTTTCTTTTAGGCACTAGCCAACGGTCATTGTTGTTGAAAAGAAAAGAAAAATTGTGAATTCGTTCTAAAATTTGTTATTCTGGGAAAATATTATTAACATTTTAACTGGAAAAATTGGATTTTCATGAATTCCAAAACCATAATTCTATTATAAATTACAGTCAAGTTATTTTTCCTTCTTTCTCCGAGTCAATCATTAAAATACAATATGTAACATAAGAAGGTTTTATATATTCTAAATCTTTGGCCTTTTTCCATTATCTTCAGAAAAAATTCTCAACAATGAAAAATATAAGTCATTTAAAAGTTATAAATTAAATTAAAAACATATATTAACATCTAAAATTTATTTTAAAAGGGCATTGTAAGATGACAACCCGAAGAAAAAGATCAGAAAAGTAAAGAAATTTATATTTAATTTATTTGATATCTATTATTTATTCAATTCCATTAAAGTATAAAAAAACTTAATATATCCGAGAAGAATACAAAGAAAAATGAGAGAGGACACATTTTTTTTATTTCCTTTCTTTTCACTATCCTCTTTATACCAAACAATGAATGGTGTATTTTAATAATAAATATATAAAAGTAAAAAGACAACTAATGATGCATGCTTCATAAATATTTTCTTTACCAAAAACAGAGACACAGATCGACAAGAATACTTTTATTTAAATTTTATTAAATTGAAGTAAAATACAAAGGCAGTTAATTTGTTCTGAAATTAAGTAAATTCAATTTCAACTTACCAGATAAAGTTGATATATGATAAAAAATAGTTTCAGTTGCAGTTCCTACAATAAATTGTGCTATAACCAGACAAATTAACTCTGAAAATTTGTCTTAACGTAGATATAACATTAAACATAATTTAATATAAATGTATAATTTACCATAAAAGTCTTTCTACTATTAAATGTTCATTTGTAGTCAACTGTAATAAAATATGTCAATGTTTAATGAATTTCGATCACCTTAACATGATCATTTTGAAAAATACTTATAAACAGAAGTTTGAACAGGAGCTTCAATAAAACTATAGGATAGAAGGAAAGAAGTTTAGGAAATATAATTTTTGATGAGTGAAATAAAAAAAACAGTAAATGGATTTAATAATAGTCTTAATGAATATAAAATAAAATAGTTTAGTTTGGTGAATTGAAATTTAGAAGAAAAGGAGATGATAATATGCAATTGAATACAGAGATGTATTAATTATTGTGAAGGAAAAGAAAGAGTTTCCAATATTGCATGTCACATATTTAGTAGAGTACAAAGTGCAGACAATGTATTATGAGTAATCACTGTCAGTGCAGTGTAGCACACAAGAAGTAGATAGCGCGTAGGGACCGAAGTTCAAGAATCTAAGGTCTCTACGACACATTTCATATTTTTTCTTAAACGAAATAAAACAAACTTAAAAAAGTCTCATCTAGTCTTCACTTTTGTCTACTCACTCATCTATTTCTTTTTCGTCTTCCTTTTGTTTTTCTCTCATTTCAGCCATGGATTCCAATCATTCCATATCCCCGAGACACCAAGACAATCACAAACCATGGCAGGGACTGCAATCTCCCAAAGCCGTCGCTAGATCCGAACCCGGAAGCCCGTACCCGACAACGTTCGTCCAAGCAGACACGTCGTCGTTCAAGCAAGTAGTCCAAATGCTGACAGGCTCCTCGGAGACAGCGAAACAAGCTTCCTCGAAACCCGCCGCCAACCCGACCCACAGCATCCCGCCCATGAAATCCGTTCCGAACAAGAAGCAGCAGTTCAAGTTGTACGAGCGGAGGACGAACTCCCTGAAGAACAACCTCAACATCAACCCCCTCACCTCGTTTTTCTCGCCTCGCAAACCCGACATGCTCTCCCCCAGCATCCTCGACTTCCCCGCACTCGTCCTGAGCCCCGTCACACCCCTCATACCCGACCCGTTCGACCGATCCAACGCGCCCCCTTCCCTGGACTCCGAGGCCGAAGATAAAGCCATAAAGGAGAAGGGTTTCTTCTTACACCCTTCTCCCGCTTCTACTCCCAGAGACGCCGAACCTCGCTTGCTCCCTCTCTTCCCCACCACCTCTCCCAGAGCCTCAGGTCCTCCTCCTTCTTCTTCTACCGCTGCTTCTTGAATCGCTTCTCTTTCTTTTCTTTATTATTGCCCCTTTTCGGATTTTCTGTAAGATTCTTATTATAATTTCTGTTTTGTTATTGCCATTCATGCCGGTTAGAGAGATCCGTTCAGAATTTGTAATGCTTATTGAGAGAAGGGAATAATCCTGCTTTAATTGTATGTATAAATTATGCCGTTTTCCCCCAATCTCCACTGTTTCTCGTTGGTTTGCAACAAGGTCGATTTATTTCTTCCAATTCAAGAATGTGAATTTTGGTTGACTTTAACGCGGTTATACTTTTATCCGCGGTAGTAATGAGCTACGGTTCTGGGATGTAATTCAAGTACTGTCTAGCTTCTTCTCGTTTACTTTAGCTGCATTTTTTCCCCATAGTCAAATCCTTTAATTATTGTTGGCACAGTTAAACTTTAATGGTTGTTAAAGGTGAGTAAAACCGTAATTAATGAAATTAATTTGAAATTATTGATTTGAATTGAAATGTGGGTGAAATTAATTTTAGCTACACGAAAAGTGTAAAAATGAGATGTTTATTGAAAGAAGGTGTGACGGTGTGTTTGTTTGAAGGAGAGATAGATACATTTATAATTTCATAATTAGGAAAATTAATAATGCAGTGTGTAGTAATTAGTAGGGTGTTGATAGATGGTAGGGAAGAAAGTAGAATGAGAAAAGGAAAGGTGTTGGTTTGGGTTAGCTGTCACAGAAAGCGTGGAAGAATGGGGAAGGAATCTGGAGGCGTGTGATGTGTTTCTGAATGAGGGAAAAGATCCCAATAGTTTTGAAGATAGGTTTTGTATGTGCTTCTCTGCCCCCAAACATCACATGCCATGACGTTGGTTTCAACTTTCAACAGAAAAAATATAATAATAAATGGAAACATGCTTGAAGATAATTAGATGGAGTTTAAGGCATTAATTAATTATTTGTTTGGTTTATGCAGTAGTGTTGAAAGATGATGATGGGTAGGGACCCCAAGCGTTGGAGAGGCGTAAAAGCAATGATGGGTTTGTCAGGTTGAATATTTTAATTAAGGTTTTTGACTGAATTGAAAGTGGAGGTTGTGATCATGTCAGGGAAGAAGAGAAGAAGCTTTGAACCCATGGTTGCTGCTGCATTTATTCAATGTTTGAAACTTAACATGTGCACTGCACTGCCACCAATCCCTTTATCAATCTCATCTTCCATTTCTATTTCCCTCTCGCAATCAATTTCGGGCAAAAAATATAAAACAACTCACATGTGCCACGTTTTGATTTGACGTATTATTCATCGTCATCCTTCAAACATCCATCCATCACAAACCTTCAACCATGACATCTTTGACTATATCTCCGTTGCCTTTGGTCCACCTCCTCTCCTCTTTAATGCTATTAGCTACACACTCACTTCAATATAACATTTTACTCAATTTAATTCGTATTTACTTACCATCTTTCTATTCTCAAAATAATTAAAAAATAACCATGAATATGTTTTATGATTTTCATAATATATTTAAGGTAATAATTAACAATGTTCACAATACATACGCGTAGTATTTATAATAAAAATGTATAAAAAAAATATAGCGAATTTATTATTTAAGTAATACGTGTTCTCGGCCTTAACGTTACGCTTAAACGTTCAAAATGACGTTTGGATCATAAGATGTATTGTTTTATGAGCTAGTGGAATTGTTAATTAATTGACAATTGTAGTATGTGATTTACACGTATAGTAGTAATTATTTTCCAAAGCATATGTCATTGTAAAAAGGTTTGAAAAAGTAAGCATAGTGGTTAAATCATAATATCTTGTGTTAATTATGTATAATGTTGAAAAGCCTTATTGGAATCCATGATAAGTATGATTAGATTATAATATGTTATTTGGCGTGGAACAAAGTTTATATGGGTATCTGAACCTTGATATCGGGCCCTTCAGGAGTCATGCTGTCCAGGTCTTATTAAGCAAAGGGATATTGGTTATCATCTCAATATTAGTGGGTTAATGATCTCGATAGTAATGCTCATTATTAAATTGAGTTAATCAAATCTCCCAATTTGAGATAATCAAATTTTTTATTAGTGATGTTGTTTTGATTAAGAAGGATGAAAGTAAATTTAAGTGGAAAAATTGCAGTGGAGATGATTTGTTTGTTTAAAGACATTTTTTTTTCTTTAATAATATTTTATCATAACAAATACAAACATAAATACTAATAAATAAATTATCGGTCTTACAATATTTTAGATATTTTGATATTGAATTTATTAACCACCTTACTCATACCCAATTATCTATATTTAGTAATGATGATGAACCTTGGTTTTTTTTTTTTTTTTGTTTTGGTGGAGGTCCAATCTTCTTTTAATCATGTTTTGGTGTTAGAATGATGTGTTTAATTCTTGACTATGTCTGTGATTCATATTATTAAGATTTGGCCTTGTTGTTTCTAAATAGAGGTTAATGAGATATTTTTTGTATTGTCAAAAGGTTTAAAATACGAGGGGAATGCTACCGAGTCTCATCTTTGAATCTATACCCTTCGTCCTCATAATTCATATTATATATTCAATTGCTTGACATTGATTTTGTAAAAGTTGTTATATCATCTTTGGTGTTAACCGCCTTATAGTAGAGCACCTATCTTGATTTAGTGTTATGATATAATTATGCAATTTTGATTTGAGTTATTCGGTTAACAGTATTAAACCAATCAAATAAGTTTTTTTTTGTTTAATTAGTAATTTAGTTTATTTATTTTGATCATTTACTAATTTAAGTCCTTATATTTTAAAAAAGACTGAATTGGGTCTCTATTTTTTAAAAAGCTCTATGTTTTTTCTAAAGAGACTTAATATGGTTCATTCCATTAAATTTAGAATTAAGATTGTTTAAAATGTATCACTTTAAAAAAATTGGATCTATCAAATTCGAAATTTGATTCACTTTCTACATGTGAACACTCTAATTTTAACATGTGACACATTCTAACGATGACCTAAATTTTAATACATGATACATTCTAAATAACGTTAAAGGCAATTTAACATAATATACCATATTGATTTTATTTAATAGATTTAAAACTCAATTGAATCACACAAAATATTAAATTCAATTGAATAAGAAAAAATAATAACCAAAATGAATAATAGACTTAAATATATGAACTAAATTACTAATTAAGTGTTATTTTTTACATAACTCAAATCTTTATTTTCTACACATTCCAAATGTTCTCTAAAAAGAAAAAAATTATATGAATTATTGTGAACTTCTCTATCAATAGAATACGTATGTAAATTTTCCTTTATATATATATATATATATATATATATATATATATATATATATATATATATATATATATATATATATATATATATATATATATATATATATATATATATATATATATATATATATATATATATATATATATATATATAATATTGTAAATAGAAAAAATGGCATACTTTTTCATCATTTAATTATATAGAAATTAAATAGCACTTGTATTAAAAATACTTGTTTTGTTTTATTCATGTGTTCAACCTTAAGAAAGCATTAATATATAATATAAACTATATGAAGGTCTTATAAAATTGAGAAATAATTTAATCATTAATTTTTTATTTAATCAAGTCTCTTAGTTAAATAGAGTGAATGCCATCTCTATAGTTAAATTGATATTAACTTTAAGGTGGAAATACAAAAACTAAATTATTAATTGATCTTAAATATCATAAAAGAAAATACATATGAATTACTTAATATTATGATTTGTTGGTTAAGTTGGATTTTATTTTTTTTACAAATGTACTGTTTTTTTTTATCGGTCAAGATGAATGAAACGTAGAAATTGAAAAGAAAATGTTTTACCCAGAGCATCTCGTGAGGATTAGTTATTAATACACCACAATTTTCTTTAGTAGAAACTTCAAGTTGCCGAACTAGTCAATTTAATCAGGATTAATATATTCTATGAAGATCTTTACATATCAAATTTAGGATGATTTTCAAGACTTATAAAATTATTTATATACTTTGAAAAGCAAATTAATGGGTTATTCCTACTTTTTATAGTGTGTCGTAGTTTTGTCTATTCGTCAACACTTATTCTTGCATCCACTCAAAATCATCCGACAGACAGTACATAGTTAAGAAGACTTAGGATTCCCCGATAATGGTAGAAAACCTAACGATGCAAGTGAAGCAAAGACAGTGAAAAAGTGTATTCCGTTACATCATTACATCATGTCACTGCTAATTAATAATATATAGCTAGATCCCAACAACGTTTAATACAATTCATAACTCAACGCTATGCAACGGTTAATAATAATTCTCCAACGTTTCTCATTACACTTGCATGTTTACGGCTTATTCGACACGTTATCTGCAACCTCGTAAGATTATCGTGTTCACATTAGTTTCTTAGATTGCACCAACTTTTGTAATTGTTGAAAACAAGAATTGAATTCGTGTCTTTGTGTGAATTCAGTGTTAAAAGGGTCATTGTTTCCAGCTTCTTCAGCAGAGACGATGACCTCAATTATAAGCCGTTACTGTAGGATGGAGACGACAGAAGTGGGACCTGTAACATGTTTAATGAATAATATCAACTTTGAATTTTGCTCTAAATCAAATACCAAATCACTGACCAAACAACAACTACGTTAGCCCCACGCCAACCCCTACTTCTAACAACCAATGTAAAATGTTTTATAATATAAGTTGCTAATCTTTCATAATTTTCTGTCTCTATCATCTTAACCCAACTCGTGACTCTAGAATTCGGATTGGGATGTTAACTAACTCCAGATTGGTGAGATGATTCTGCTCATCGTCATCGTCATCAACATACAACATGCAAAAATTCTCATATCTCTATAACAACTTCTGGAAATATAGAGAGTCTCCAAAGTTTTAAATACTGTAAAATTTATTTTTAAAATAGTTTTTTTTTTGGATTGTGAGTAGAGGTCAATTATTTTATTTGATCCGTTTTTTTAACTCAAAGCGTAGTGTAAGTTAACGTTTTTTTTTTACTCCCTACTTACTATCATTCATTTAAATTGAAAAGCTAACTATAAAAATATTCTCATATCAAAATCAATAAAGATTCAACAATACTAGTAATAAATGTGTATTAATAGTAATCAACCTACAATATTTATTTATAAATTTTGGAATGAGTTTCAGGTTAACATAAGTCTAATTATGATCTAACTAGTAATGAAAATATTTAGATTTAACTTGATCGTCCATAACATTAATTCTCGTTTAAAATCAATAACTTGACTCAACCTTTTCACTAACCAATTCTCCAGCCATTTGAGACCAGCGAAACGATCAATTCTTAAACTAATTAGACTATCGTATTATACAATTTTAATTTATCAAATTTTTAATAAAAATGTCTTTTATTTGTCAATTTTTAAACCTTAAGATAATTTTTATAATCACATTTAATTTTAATTAACACTGAAGAGAAAAATTTAGCTATTACAATAGAGAGAGAAATAATTAATAATACATAAACATGCATTTCAATAAACTATATCAAGTAATTACTTGAAGTTGTATTAAATAGAATAAAAAGTAAATAATTTTCTTAATTTATGAGGCAAAAATTCTTAAATAACTAATATGAATGAAGAGAGGAAATATAAACTTGTAATGTATGTGTTTAACATATGAGTTTGGTAGTTTTCTTGGATTTATTGACACGGTTAAGTAAGACAAAGCGTGCAAGTTTTCACTTCGCGTGTTTTTCTTTTTTTTTTTCGGTACTAAAAAAATGTATACGAGTCCAAAGATTATGTCTATCCGAGATCTTAATTAAATGCGAAGATAGGTGGCATTCCTACAAAAAGGAATTAAAATCCCGTGAGGAAATATTGCCATTTATAATTCTCCTTTTGGATTTTGATATGATAATGATAAGCTTTAATTAACCTTTTTTTTTTCTTGACATGAGAATTTTTTAGCTTAATTTAATAATGATGGTATTATTATAAGTTATGAAAATATCGTTGCAGAAGAGTGACATTTTCAACAAAATTATCAAAATGTAGGTTAATAATATATGACGTGGTTAATAACTAAAATAAAACGGTATACTTGTAAGAATGAGTATATATCGAATTTTTATATTTATAAAATACTACAAATTTCACAAGTAAAATAAAAAGTGCTGTATTAATAAAATATATTTAAACATGTTTAATTTAATATCTTAACCATACTTATGTTAATTCCTTTAATTATTATAAATACTTGTTACATAACTTATTTTTAATATTAACATAATTTATTAATTTCTCATTTTATTAATTATTTAATATATATATATATATATATATATTATATTTTATTTAAAATTGTATTTAGTTTTTTCTTTACTTTTAAGAAAAAACGTTATTTTGAGAAGCAAGATCGTCTTGCAAAAACTTATTTTCCCAAATTAAACTTTTTGTTTCTTCCTCAAAATTGCTTCTGCAGCTCATTCTCATTACTCCAACATAACAGATATTTCAATATTTATTAAAAATTATGAGATTTAATAGAATTTCAACCAATAAATAAGATATGAAATTGACCAAAACTTGTTGTGATGTGTATATTTCAATATTTATTAAAAATTATGAGATTTAATAAATTTCAACAAATAAATAAGATATGAAATTGACCAAAACTTGTTGTGATGTGAGACTGAGCCAGTGGCATAAAGACATTGTTCAGTTTTTTGAGAGGTTCTGAAAATTTAATTGAATGCATGACCTCCCAACTACCCTTCACTACACCCAATCCATCATGCACACCTGTGCAGTCAAAATCAAACTTCGAAAATCAGATCATTCAAACTCTCACAATAAAATATAAAACTTTCAAAATGATTGAGTAATCAACAAAAGAATCGCTGAAATATTCCTATATGAAATTTTAATACCAAATTTTGCAGTGAAGTAATTATTCATAGATTGGGTTTAGGAAATTAAAATTTCGAAAGTAAAATTGATTAAATCAGGATGATTGTACCGTAGTTTTTTAACGTTTTCATGCGACTGTATCTGTCGCTTTTAGATATAAATCCAAATAGTGACGTGTTATAGTTCCAGAGCCTTCTCTGTCACTTGGTTTCAGCATCGGTAGAAAGTTTGTCAGCGAAGATATCGAGATTTTAAAGTAATTATCACTGTGTCGAGATTTTTCAAATTGAATTTTTGAAGTGCTGCAAAGATATTAAGTTATTTTAATTAAATTATACCTAAAAATCACAAAATTTAGAAATAAAAAGGAATCTTTTTTATTTTATTTACTCATAAACTGTAGAGGAGCTGAATTGGTGTTCTGATTAAATTCTGTATGTAAGAAAGTGTGATGGGTTTTATTTGTGTTATTGACCCTAGACAAGTCATTGTGTTGTGTCCCTAGGCACACACGCAGATGATTTGTCCTCGTTCAGACAGTGATCCTTCGTATTTTAGTCATAAAGATGGATGATGATGATGATGATAAAGCACTTTATTTTATTCGTTTTACATATTTCTTTACCATTAGAAAAAATCTATATCAAAATCCTGAATATGGTTAAGATTGTTGTCTTGTATTCAGTCTCCTCATCATAATCCCACCTTTTACTTTGTCTGTTTCACAACTGAAACCCCTACTAGTGGTCCAATTCTTCTTGCTTCTTGCTTCTTCCTTTCTCCGCTTACATCTTCCTCTCTTTCTCTTTCTTGCTTTCGCTGATTTCGAATCGCTTTCTGCTTCATTTCATGCCGCTAGCTTACCCCAGTTACAAATGTTCACTAATGACTTTCCTCTTCCATTGGTAATATTTGTTTTTCTCTAAATTCTTATACTTCATTTTCATACTTTCTTATCACCTTAAAGAATAGCAAAATCTGTATTTTTTTTTCTTTCGTTTTGGTCTTGTCTATGCTGTGTCTATTTTTGTTGATGTGGGTTTTATTTCTTGGTCTTTTTTCTTTCTTTATTGCGTTATTTAGGGTTGTGGTGGCAACGCTTGCTTGCCCCTTGTGTTGCGTGTTGATGCCTTGTTTGGATATTGAGATGTTAGCAAACTGCTACGCTAGTCTGATTGATACTTCACTCCTAAAAAAAGCTCATATTGAGTTATTTGGTTTTCTGTGTGTCCTCTTATCTCAAACATGGTTATATCGCTTCCTGAATTATTTCATATGTACTTATCCACAAAGATGATGATGATATTTCTCAAATAAGGTCACTGTCGTTCCTCCCTTAAGAAGTCGTTTGCATAGATCATAGCACAACTTTTGAGTTAGATATTTTATTTAGGGATGCGTGTTTTCCATGAATGGAAAAGGTGCTTGGGCTCTCGGTATCATGTGCTTAATTGTCTGTTATTCTTTTTGTCGATTTGGTATCCCTTAAATTATGGGGTGGAAAATTCAAGGGCTAGTCCCTTTTCCTTTTTCTTTTCCTTTCCTTCTCATTGCGCAACCTTGAATTTTTCTCACTCATAAAAAGATGCAAAACCAACCTCTGTCTTGAGACTGCCGTCGTTCTACACATTTTCTCAGTCATGGGAAAGTTGTGGCTGCTTTTTCAAATACTCGCATATTTTTGCTTGCTGTTGAAATGAGAGAATTTTAGGGGACAAGATATTAGTTCAGAAATACAAAATCCATTTTTCTGTTAAAAGGACTGTCAAATAAGATAAAGGAAAGATATTTCTGCTAATTAGTGGTATTGAAATCAACTGCCCTTTGTTTTCACGATTTAAAGAACTTGCTATGTACTGACATTAGAATTTTATCAAAATTACATGACTAAAGTATGCTTCATGTAATGGTGGTCATAGTATTGCATTAAACAACGGGGAGCAATTGTGTCTATGCGGTCATTCCCCTATTGGTTGCATTGACCACTCATTCATCTACAAAAGTTCATCCATGTTTTGACTTTCATGTTAGTTGTAGAATCCATTAAGAGTTTCCTTATATTCGTTGAACAGAGCATCAAAAGCCCTCTTCTCTGTGCAGACACCACACAACTGGAAATTGAAATTTTAGTCTTAGGAATTAAATTTCATAGCGTGATTCTGGTGGTGGTAACTATATTTAGAGTATAAAATGTTAGTATGTTGAAATCAAATATTAAGATTTTTAGACTCATTTTTTTCGTTAATTTTTAAAATTTCCCCCTATCCTTGTACCAAGAATGACACAACTGATAGGCCCTGTTTGTGCTACAAGCAGATGCATCAACTTTGAACGAATTTTTTAGTTTGAACCATGACAAGCAATCTATCCCTTTCTCCTGGAATTCATAAAGAAGAAAAGGTTCTCTCAGAGGTGACTTTCCAAAACTAGGATTCTTTGTTATGTTTTGGGCTTGGAAAATGTGATTTGATTGATATCAGTTAACTTTTGTTCAGATTGGGAATTATGAAAAGCAGTTGTGGGCATTCATGCATTCTAAAGGACTTTTGCACTCTGATACTCAAGACTTGTACCGCAAGGTTCGATCTGGTTATGAGATAAAAATCTTGAGTGATCTCATGCTTTCAGAACTTCAGGATGTTGAATATTCTTTGTGGAAGCTGCACTATAAGCATATCGATGAGTTTCGAAAACTAATAAAGAAAAGCTCCGGTAACGTGGAAAGCAAAATATCAGGAAGGCCTCAAAATCATGTTGTGCATAGAGACAATGACAGTCATTTAAAGCTATTTAAGATATTTCTGACAGAAGCTATTGAATTTTACCAAACTCTGATCGTCAAAATTAGAACAAAATTTGGAGTCCCCGTGGAGGCTTTGTTTTATAAAAAGGGTTGGAATTATGCTTCTGTCGAACCAGATGTCATGCAGAAATGCCAGTATTTGTGTCATCGCTGCCTAGTTTGTATGGGGGATCTCTCCAGGTATAAGCAACAATGTGAAAACCCAGATATTCAACATCATAATTGGTCGGTTGCTGCCACACATTATTTGGAAGCGACAAGGATTTGGCCAGACAGTGGTAACCCACAAAATCAGGTAATGATTGTTACCTATTGCAGTGTTGCATGAGAAACTTTGCCTTCTATTTGTTAGTCTTTTTTATCAAATGGTGGTAATCTTTTTCATTTGCAGTTGGCTGTACTGGCAACATATATTGGTGATGAATTTCTTGCTCTCTACCACTGTATAAGAAGTTTAGCGGTTAAACAACCTTTTCCCGATGCCTGGAACAACCTTATCTTGTTGTTTGAAAAGGTAATACGACATTTAGGCTCTTTCATGCACTGCTATTTATCCGTATGCTTGATGTTTCTAAGCATCTTATACTTTCATCTCCTCAAGTGTTTCTATTGATATTGCAGAATAGATCATCTCCTCTGGAGTTTGATCCCAGAGAAGTCTCTGTAGATTTCATGAAACCTTTTTGCAGAATTGGTGAAGAGACCAAGGTGCAAGGCAAAGACGATAGCTCAAACTGCAAAAAGTTTGAAGGCAAAAATAGTCATTTTACAAAATTATGGTCACTTATCGTCAGAACAATGAGTTTCTTCTTCGTATCGTCAAGGTATATCTTGGATTCATTTTATTTGGTTTACAACTTTTCTTGGCATGTTATCTTTATCTTACCCTTTTACTGTTTCAATTTTCCTATTTTTGTCAATGAATCGTGCATATTTTCCATATCCTTCACTAGTGTCTCTTCTTGAACAAGTCTGCTGAGTTCACAGTTAATAACTAATTCATCGTGGACACTCTTTATGTTGTGAAGATCATATTTGAGGTTTTCAACGTCAAAAGGAATATACCGAGGATAAGTTTTTAAAAACACTGATAATAGCTGCATACATTAAAATTATAATTAAAAGGGAGAGAATAAAATAAAAGTAATTTCATAGTCAGCTGTAGAAAATATCTAGAAATCTAGATGCTCTTCTGAATTGTGTTGGGTGGGGTCAGAGGTTTAATATGGATTCATGTGGACATTTAGTTCCTTTTGTGTGTGTTTTTCTGTTGTTTACCGTTATTTACTTAATCAGTTTGGAGGAATTCTCTATTGCATTGGCATCCACAATTGGAGGATTGGATCAAATGATGGAGCTAGAAGACAGGGAACTAAAGATCACGTTGGAATCCTATAGTCAAATGGACTTAGCCAGAAGAGGTCCTTTCCGAGCCATACAAGCAGTTTCTATTATCATATTCTCCCTCACAAATCTACTTGGAAAAAATGAATCTGAAGACACAAATGAAAGGCAGTTGAGGCAACTGGCATTAGCTGCTGCATTTAGCTTGATGGGACGTTTCACTGAAAGATGCCTAAAGGCGAGTTCTTTGAATCATTGCCCTCTGTTGCCTGCAGTTCATGTCTTTGTGGAGTGGTGTTCAAGCATACATGACATAAGTGCAACCGATCAAAATTGTACAAGAGCTATTTCCTATTTTTTTTATGTGTTTGTTGAACTTCTGAATCAACTAAAGGATGATAGAAAGGAAACCAAAAAGCATCTTGACAGATTTCCTCTGTGGGAGGATTATGAGTTGAGGGGCTTTATACCTATAGCTCGTTCACATGTCTCATTGGATTTCTGTGGTAATTGGGAACACTTAGACAACTTTGAAAGTGGAATCGATTTGCGCACTGATCGCATCAGAGAAGCAGCGATAAAGATGGCCACCAGATCAAATACTTGGCAGAAGTGGATTACATATGATAAATTAGGAAATAAATTTCATGTGGCTAGACCAGATGAAGATCATGACAAGGAAGAAACAAAAAATGTGGAGTCCAATAGCAATAACACAAAATTGGAAGAGCATTATCGACAATCTGAAGACGACACAGGAGGGTATGGCAAATGGATGAGAGAGGATAATCCAAGTAGATCCAGCACCATTGGAAAATCTTATGTAGTGGAAGAGGAAGAAGTTATTCTCTTCAGGCCCCTCACAAGGTATAATTCAGCACCATCACACCCCTCTAAATCCACTGTTGACCAGATGTCACCAAAACACAAGGACAACCAAAGCGTTCAGTCTAATGATTGTTTGCGCCGTGCTAGTTCTCTGCTTATGGCACAAAACCCAGCTCAAACTCACAGTGATCCATGGGAATTCCATGACAGATTTTTGGATTTAAGGAGTGACAGATCATTTAAACAACAAGAATCTTCAACAAAGGAATCAAATGCACACACTTTTCCTGAAGCCCTAATCTCTGCAGGCCCTCCTTCTCTCAATGCTTGGGTACTTGGTAGAGGAAGCTTGAGCGATTACAAAAGTAATGGAACAAATGACCTTGGTGGGCAAAGGCTGCAGCCAATTGAGGAAATAGCCTCTTCATCTCTGGTCAGTCTTTCCATCAATAAAACTGAAAATTCGGTCGCAAGTTCAGTAGATGAGTCTTCAATCTACCATTATTCCCCTTCTGCTACATATTCCCTTCCAGTGCCATCTGCTCCATTACTTCCTGATAATGCTACATGGTATACGGATGCACAGTCTTGTTTATCTCCTCCATTCTTTCCAGACAACTCAGATTGGAGTTCTACTTATGGACCACGTGGATATGATCCTAGATTTTCTGTTCTTTCTAATGGATACCCATCAGTTGGAAGAATGACTTCTTCAGAATGGCTGCGTTGGTATAGAGAGAACTACAAACCTGAAACGACCAACAATTACATGCTACCTACTCATTTGAATGCTCCTGGTCCTGTAAACTTCCTCTATCATGATACTTACAGGTTTGATCAATTTGATAGTTGGAGCAACAACAACCCTTTGTCTTCTAACCAATGACATTAATGGAGCCCCCAAGGCCCCCATTATTGCAGCCTGGTTTTTTTATCTGTTTTTGGTGTTGACAAAAGTAGTGTCTACATCAATTTTCAAAGACCAAGCCAGTGTGGATGTGGTGCAGTGACAGACCTGAGGAATGAGCCGCAGTCTCTGCTAGAGTGTCTGAAGGAGAAGGAACGGTGACTCCAGCTAGATCCTAATGTCAGAGATACATTCATGGGAAATTGGAACTTCTATCTGAAACTTTTGTTCCGGGAACCATTTCAGAGGTGAAAAACTTTTTGTGTAGTTTGTTTCTTTACCAAGCATATGTAAGTATATCATTCATGCATAGAGATGTTTCGGTCATTTGCTTAACAAATTGAGGAATCTTATACAGTGGATTAAATATCCAACTTTCCAGCTTTTATCTCGTGCAAATTCACATATGTATTTGAATTCATCTTTGCTAAGATATGCTTGCAAAATATGTAGGGTTAGAAGAGGAATTTCTCATTCTCAGAAGTGGGACCCGTGATTTCTGAAAACAAGTTTACTAGCCTTGTTTGCTGATATACATGAGATTGTGTACAGTGAGATGTAAATTGCAGGTAGATGTGTGATATTATGATGACAAATTTGTGGTTGACTATGTTATATCCAAAAATTATTGCTGAGGAAACCCAAGTAAAAGGGGATTGCTATTCAAATTTAGTCATTTTTGTGGCAATAGAAACAAGTTTTTTTGCATGCAATTATTCTAGTGTAACCTTAACATGCTCCCACCTTTTATTTGGAATAAAATAAAATGTATGCTAAATCTTTAGAATCTAGTACTTGCACCTATCACAATTCAAACCAGTAATCCTGTGACCTTTAGCTAATGATGTGAATGCACACGCACCATCATTGTGATAACAAAGCTCTTTTGGATAAGACATCTTAGTACGTTAATTATTTACATATTTAGTCTTTACCAAAAAAATAAAGTTTGAGTTTTCTTATAAATTTTTTAATTTCATTGAATTTATTTGAAGTTTAATATTTTTTAGGTAATTTAACATATTTTTAATCTTTAATAATTGCACGTGTACGTTTACTAACAAAATAAATATTTTTAATATGTAATTGAAATCATTTGCATGATTTCATATTAATGTTAATTTTTTCTTTAATAAATGTGACAAATACTAAAAACTAATCAAGTACTTAATTATATTAAACATTTATGAAATTAAAATAAAATTAACAAAAATTAAAATTATTATATTAAGAAAGTAATTTTTTTTATAATAATACTTGTTGTAGTGAACTGCGATTTATGTATGGTTACACAAATCTTTCACTAGACGACTTTTCTGGCACACAGAGCGCTTGTGCACTTTCTCGTTCGGTTAACGTTTGTATTTAATTCTATAGGGTTGTTAGTAGGTTGAAATCATCTTGTGTGACAACTAAGCTTAACTTTGGATGATAATCGTAAAAGAACAAGGTAGGACAATTTTCTCATGACCACACAGTGGACCTAAATATTATGATTCCCAGTTTGTCGAGTGACATTGTTAGGGTTAATTACACTTCTTCGAGGTAATGTACGATTTGGAGCTTGTGCCACGTTACTATTTTGTCCTTAAAAGACGTCTTAGAGGTTGGAAGCAGTATTTAAAGTGTCTTAGACATCAACTCCCAAGCTATACGAGAGTACTCAGTGTGGTAGGAACATAAGTTCCCCAATTAAGGTTTGAGGGGTATGACTATTCATTCCAAATAGAGAGCTTTATAGACTAATGGTTCGTCTTAGAACTTCGTTATTGATCCCACAGTGGACGTCAAAGTTTTGATCCCAAGTTTATCAAGTAACATCGTTATAGTCAATCACCCTCATCTGATATATTATCCTCTTTGAAGCCCATGCTTTGTCACAAGTTTTCCTTAAAAGGCTCCTCAAATTGTGGAACGAGGAAAGAATATCTAAATTGTTTTAGGCCTTAACTTCTAAGCCATGCGAGATCATTATACATGACATCCCTACTAGAGTGCTCAAGAGACCGATGGATTGTCTTAAAACCTTATTATCGACTCCACGGTAGACGTCAATGTTCTGATCCCAAGTCCACAAAGTAATATAGTTTAAAAATATAATATTATTTAATATATTTTCATATTTAAAAATTTTAAAATATAATTTATATTATTGTAATAGTTATATTAAAAAATTAAAATAAAAAATAGTCAAAATAAAAATAGTAATAATAAAATGAAAAACAAAAATAGTAAAAATGAAAATAAAAATAAAAATATAAAATTAATTTAAAATATTTAAATATATTAAATTATATTAAAGTATTAAATTAAATTAAATAATTAATAAATTTTAAATAAAAAACAAAATGAAAAAAAAATTACTCGGGTTTTGATATCGGTTATGTTTTTAAAGTTTAATTTTTTTTATTATAATTTAATAATTATTTAATTTAATTTAAAATTTTATATTATTTAATATATTTCATATTAAAATATAATTTATATAATTGTAGTAGTTTATTAGAAAAATTAAAATGAAAATAATAATTTAAAATTTTATTTAATATATTTAAATATATTAAATTATAATAAAATATTGAATTAAAAAATGTGGTTTTAATAAGAAAGAAAAATAATTAAAAAAATATTTATCAAGGTTAAAAGAGGAATTTAAAAACAATTGGAGGTGTAAAGTAAAATGTTGGAAACAAGGTGAAATACCAAAAAGTAAATGTTAGATATCGGGTCATGGGCTGGTCAGGCCCAATTATTTGATTAAGAAAACCAAAGTCACCGCCACGCTCATAAGCCGAAAACCCTAGTTTCTTTTATCTTTTCACTTAGTTGCTGCGACCAGACTCGGGGCCAGATTCCAAGATGAAGGTTTATCTCTGAAACCCTAACTTGTTTGTTGATTTGATTTCTTGGTTGGGCTAAATTTTAAGCTCATGACTGTTTTTGCAGTTCAACATTGCGAATCCCACCACCGGTTGTCAGAAGAAGCTGGAAATCGATGACGACCAGAAGCTGTAAGTCA
The DNA here is from genome assembly GCA_036885675.1 of Vigna mungo. Classification (NCBI taxonomy): domain Eukaryota; kingdom Viridiplantae; phylum Streptophyta; class Magnoliopsida; order Fabales; family Fabaceae; genus Vigna; species Vigna mungo. The sequence goes on from CP144691.1 coordinate 4,012,634, forward strand.
TTCTTTACCGTTTTTTATTTTCCATTGCTTGCCATGTTAAGAAGAAATAAAGGATATATGTCATAATTTTAATTAATGTTATGGTAATTCGGTTTTTAATCGCAGACGAGCATTTTGGGATAAGAGGATCTCTCAAGAGGTTCTTGGTGATGCTTTGGGCGAGGTAAGGTTTTTGACTGAAATCTTTCCTTCGATTGGCTGTCTGCTGAAATTTCCTGATGAACATTGATCAATTATTGGCCTATTATTTTTTTTTTTGCTACTTTTAGGAATTCAAAGGCTATGTGTTCAAAATCACTGGAGGTTGTGACAAGCAAGGATTTCCAATGAAGCAAGGAGTGTTGACCCCTGGCCGTGTTCGTCTCCTGCTGCACAGAGGTCTGATCATTTAAAAATTCTTTTGTTTTGTTTTATTATAAATATGTCGGAACTATTAGTCTGAAGCATTCTTTCATCTCATGTTCTATATTTGGATATGGATATGGTCTTGAAATTTTGTAAGTCCTTTGTGTGTGACATACATTTTTGTTTAATAACCTGTGTTGTTTGATTATGTTTCAAGTAAGATCCTATATACTTGTTTCGGAGATACTGATATATTTGCAACATTCATTCGTGGTCTGATGTCAAATTTCATTTCATTGCTTACACGAGCAGGAACTCCTTGTTTCCGTGGATATGGAAGGCGCAATGGAGAGCGAAGGAGGAAGTCTGTTCGTGGGTGCATTGTCAGCCCAGACCTCTCTGTTCTGAATTTGGTAATTGTAAAGAAGGGTGAAAGTGATTTACCAGGCCTGACCGATGTTGAAAAGCCAAGGATGAGGGGCCCAAAGAGAGCTTCGAAAATTCGCAAGCTGTTCAACCTTTCTAAGGATGATGATGTGCGGAAGTATGTCAACACATATAGGAGAACTTTTACAACTAAAGCTGGTAATGTGTATTCTCTCTGCAGCTCTTCTCTGTAGATTTATGTTGTTCTTGCGAATCAATTTCAAGCTTAACCCCGTTTATAACCTGTAATCTTTATTGCTGCCTTTTTTATTCATCTAAGTTTGAATTTATCAAATTTGTTAGCTTGATGGTTACTACATTAACAGAGCTATTCTGGCTGTATTACTATTCAATTTGTACCTGAATGTTGTTTGTATTTTTGTTTGCTGCAAGAATTTATCTAAATAATCTATTCATGGAGCTGTGTATAGAATTGTTTTCTTGACATCATTCTTTTTGAAAAATCTAAAAAAATTAACGTGAACTTAAGAGATTAACTGCTGAGTTGTCACTTCTCATTCTTTTTAGACCTCTGGCTTTTGCACATTTTGGTAGATTAATTTTGGACAGAGGGCCAATTAGTAATGGTGATTGTTTTTTGAAAAGATATAGAAGTGGTGGATATAATTGGTTTACATATTTTGGTTACAGGGAAAAAAGTGAGCAAGGCTCCAAAAATCCAACGACTGGTCACTCCCCTGACCCTCCAAAGAAAGAGAGCAAGGATCGCAGATAAGAAAAAGAGAATTGCCAAAGCAAAATCAGAGGCAGCGGAGTACCAGAAACTTCTCGCCTCCAGATTGAAGGAGCAGAGAGAACGCCGGAGTGAGAGCTTGGCTAAGAGAAGATCAAGACTTTCCAGTGCTACTAAACAAGCTGCCACAGCATAAGCTTCTTTGAGACAGATGAAGTTTAACCTTCGGCTCTAGCTTTTTGATAGTGTCATTTCATGATCCCTTTTTTTGGTATGTTGCTATTTTGCTATTCAAATACTTTTCTTTCAATATTTCTTTTATGCTTTGTTCTACAGTTTAATGGAGTTGATTTTTTTGTTCCGGTGGATATTTATACTGTAGTTGATATTTATATTGTCATTTTTACCCTCCCAACCAAATGTTTCTCATTATGGTTTATTGCCTTAATGAAGATAAGAAGCTGCAAAAGGGTATGAATGTTTCTCTCAAAACATTAGACTCTATTGTGCAAATATTAGTTTTCTTTTTTTGATCTTGGCATGCAAGCACTTTATTAGGTCGAGCATGTTAGTTTAGCGACAATAGCAAGTCTAATGGATCTTATGATTTTTTGGAGGAAGTGGTGGAGATTCTGCTATATTACTGTGAAAGGTAGTATAGAAAAACCGTTTTCATTACGTCAACTCGTAAAGAAGATTGTGTAGGAAAGCTATTACAATTATGTAGATAAGGATATCTTTCATTCAGAGAGTGAATTCGAGTGAACTCGTTAGATTTAGATTGATGGACGGTATCACTGTGAACTTTGTATTGAATTGGTATTTTTTAATTTTTGATAATTTTAGCTCTTAACTCTTTGATTGTACGGTAGCTCTCATGAAATTGGAATAAACAGTTACTTTATTTTTTATCTATTTTTTAATATTCATTAACCCACACTTTTTGTAAAGTCCAAGTTGAAGCTGGTTGATAAACTTTGGCATTGTAAATATTTGACATAGCGTTCGTAGCGATAACTGATTTATATTTCCTTATTACCCAAACAAAGGAGCGATGTTACAAAACTTATGTTCGAGATTTAATCATATCAGATCGATTTAAAAAATAATGATTTTATCCTTGGTGTTAAACAAAATACTAATCAGTGTTTGCGAAATATTTATGGAATTGATTGCTATTCTCCTCACGCAACCTATACGAATATTATGAACATTATAGTCTTAATAACTGTCTTCATTTTGTTGTAATGAATCTATGTTATATATTTGGTTATCTCATGCAATATTGTATTTATTGTTATCGTTTAGGATCGTTGTAGCATTATCACTTGATAATTATTTTTCTAGTCAACCCACTAATGTTACGTAAAATGTTGCCTTCTCAAGTTAATCGTTATTGATATCATCGACACGGTCACTAAACAGTCAAATGCGAAAATGAAAAGTAATTTGTATGATTCAAAATTGGTATTATTTCTTATCAAAGATTTAAAATTATAAAAAATGCCAAATAAAATTATTTAACTAAAAGATTTTTTTTTTTTTGCTAAGACATTTGATACTGAATTAGTGCTGAAGTAGTTCCTAACTAGGTAATGTTTTGATTTAGCTTTTTGAATGAGTCATAAGTCATCAATATCACAATTCATACCCGCATATTTATGTATTCAATAAACAGAATTTATATATTGTATGTATGTTTATCCTTACTTAATTCAAGAATCAAACAAACTAAATTATATTTAACTAAAATTGGGTCCATCTACGTACGAAGATTACTTATAATTTAAATTTAGATTTCTTTTTACTTATAGACTGAACTCGTCAACCTAAACAATTAGCCAAATCTCAAAAAAATTTACAGGTTGTGATTCTACTGGATAAGATGATAGGATCAAGCATGAGTGAGAGAATTCCTATCCGTCTTTGTTGTGACCCTAGAATTGTTATTGTCAAAATCAATATAGTGTGGCTTTGAGTGATCCTAAATTAATGTAGAGATATGAAGTCGGCCAATTGGTTTGATTCCCATTGTAAACGGTGGTGCTACTTTGGTCAACAAAAGATTGGCTCATTGGAGTTACTCACTGAACTACTTACTTTCTTCTCGTCACTTTTCAAACCAGCAACTAAAAACGTGGCAAGTTTCCAAGAACCGTGGCAGGAAAGAACACACATGGCAACCCTCTTCTTCGCCACCTTTTCTTTCCAACATGCAGGTTTCCCAAAAAGGTGTCAAACCATTCCATTTTTAAGCGGATCAAATTCTAGTAGAAATTAAACCGAAGCAAGTAACAAAACTTTCTGAGAAAAACAAAGGAAAAAAGATATGGCAGCCATGTTCATAACCAGAAGTACCCTCTTTCGCTTCTCAAAGTCTCTCCCTCACGCCCCTTACCTCTCTCTCAAACCCTCTAGGGTCACCTTCGCTTCCTCTCCCAACTCCTCAGAGGTAAGTCCATCACAATCGCACTCTGCTATTTATGTGAGAAACTTTACTTTCATATATAACCAAGGTGTGATTTTACGTTGATGTAATATAGTTGTCAATCTTATAACATACAATTGAGTTGTACAGACATTTTCTTAAAACTCGAATTCGTGCATCATGGGGTAGTTAAGTTAGGTTGAAAGACAAATTTTACGTTTATACATTTGCAGTGGAGAAATGCGGCAGATGGAACGAGAGACGCAAGACGCAACTGGACATATGATTCTGCAGAGCCAAAGCGCAAGGCAGATGATCAAGCGCGAGAAGCGAAAGACAGAGCCAAAGAATACGCAAAAGACGCAAAGGAGAAGACGAAGTACGCAGCGGGGGCAGTGAGGGATAGTGCGGAGAGCGCGAAAGAGAAGGCGAAAGAGTATGCGTACGAGACCAAAGAAAGTGCAAAGGACGCAGCGGGAACAGTGGCGGAGAAGGGTAAGGAGGGGGCGGAGAGGACGAAGCAGAAGACGGAGGAGGTGGCGGAATCGGCCGGAGAGACACTGAAGAACGTGGGGGAGAAGGCGAAGCAGGGCGTGCAAGGGGCGTGGGACGCGGCGAAGGACACCGCACACAAGTTTAAGGAAACCTTGGTTGGGAAGGATGATGATGATAATGATGGTCATGGTCATGGTGATGGTGTTCTGAAGGATGATGACGATGATGTTGCAGAGTTGAAGAGAAGAGTTAGGAAGAGTTATGGTGAGAAGGGCTATTATTAGAGAATGAATGGCTTACTTTAATTCCATGAATATTAGTATGTTTGTTTGTAGTGCTTATATATCCTCTTGGAATAAAACTTTTACACGCATTCCACTTTCTATTGCCATGATCTTATGTTCTTAGCTTTGCTTTCTCCCCCACCCATTAAAGGATTTCTCCAATAATTCTAAGTTTGTCATTCAGTTAATTTTTTCGCTACAGGTCGTCAATGACCAAGTCACTCAGAAACTATATCAGATCAGACATTCAGTCCTTCTATGCATTCTTACACACCTTCCTTTGTTCAAAAATAACATATGTACTAGTATAAAGTGTCTTAGATCGAATTATAGAATTATAGAAATCGAGTCTCTTAAGTTTTTAAAATCATTGGCTCGGTTTATAGTCTTCACTTCTCAGTCTTAAGTGTGTGTTTGGAAGGAAATTTTTGGTGAAGAACTTCTTTTTGGCGGCCCACGAAACTAATTGATTCCATAATTCCTTATCTGATCCACGTTTACGTTATCAGACTTTAAAACGAAAAGTTAACTAACTGTATATAGAAAACGTAAGAAGGAATCATGAAAAAGCAAAAGTGTTTATGCTTTTAATAAAAGCGCGGAGATTAAAAGTGAAAATTTGACTTCTTAATCTTATACTTTTGCGGTGATTCTTTCTTAATACAAAACTCCAAGGTGGGTTAAAATCACAATCCGACACAATTTTTTATCCTTTTAGGCCCATTGAAAGTGGGAGATATGTAAGCTGGGCCAAATTATAAGTCCATGGCCCACATGGTCCTTCGTTTGAAGGCCTAGTTTTGGTTCACTGACTTGTGACTAATACAACATCGGAAAACAAATAGTTGTACCTACGAAACTCAAATTTTTAAATAAGCTGAGAATCGTTTTAACCACTCTCATCATAAGAAGAATGAATTGTGAGTTTTGATGGCGTAGGTTATCTGGGACCAGGAATTCAAGATCTAAGAATTTACAGATTAGTTAAACGAAAAAGCAAGATAAATGTATATGGAAAGGAAAAATATAAGAAAGTGAAGTAGTAGGGTGTAGGAGCAGTTGTAACCCCTCTATCATGCATCGTCACCACCATCTTCCTTCATTGCATCATCACGTGACTCATTAAGCTCACTGAAATCATAAATTAATTATTTATAAGGTAAGAAGTAACAACATCATGTCACCACACTACGCCTTTTTCTCTTCAATCATATGATATGCTCCCTCCTTAAACATTTTAAGGTAAGAAATACATAAATTGTGATTTCCCAAACCTTTATTGTAAAATGAAATAAATTTACTTTTTCAATATTTAGTTTTTTATATAATTAAAAGAAATCAATTAATAAAAAAAATGAAAAAGTTCATTGATTTTGATTGAATTATGAAACTGATAATGTTGAGAAGGAAGAATATCACAATCGTCAAGTTGAAGTGGAGAGAACACATAAAGAGACCTAAAAATGTTGTAGGAAGATGTTCCTCGGAAATAGTCAAATATATGGGTGTCAAAGGTTTGCCTGCGGAACACGAAATGATATAATAAAGTAAATCAAAACAGTACGGTATTTTACTATTGAACTCTCAGTTTTTTTTTTTTTTTTTACATTAATGTCAGTCTTATTATTTAATCTCAGTTTTATTTATTATCTTCTTCGTTGTTATGTAGCTATTATATTATAAGCTATTCTATATTTGTAAAAGTTAAAATTAAAAACACTAAAACATATATGAACCAAAACTTATAATGTTTATAAAAGTATAAATGTTTATCGTTGATGACATGTTTAAAACTTTTATTAAATCTGATGAATTCACTTTTCAGTGTGACTTAAACGAGGAAACTATATGTGAATTTTTAGCTTGATAAAAAAAAAATCTTTTTGAAAAGATAGAACTTGAGTTTATTATAGTCTTAATCTTCAGGAGAACTTTGCATGAAAAAGGAAAACGAAAATACGACTTACTAACGTTTTCTTTTCTAAAATATGATTTTAGATAGATAGATTATTTTTAACGATTACAATTTATCTAAAATGAAATCAAGATTAATAATCATTAAATAAGAAGTCTATTCTATAATTCATTTTATTTTAATATTTTTTAACGCAATCACGTAATAACATAAGATATTTGAATGATTTAATATATTTTAGACTTAACTCAGTCTCATTAATCTAGTTTAATTAGTGATAATTGTCTTGTCATATATAATACAAATTAATTTTATTTATAATTAACACTAACCCAGATAAATGTGTAAGAGAATTTCTTTTTTATATTTTTTAAACCAAAACATATAACTAGATATTAAAATTTAAAAACTAAAAAATCGCTATATGATAACCTTAAACATATTCAGGATTTGTTTGGGAAAATTTCTTTCTAAATGCAGAAGAGATAGATAAAATAAAATTGAATTAAAATTTTTATGCGTGAGTTAATTATTACATCAAGTATAATTTGATTGAAAATAATTTAAAAAATTTAATATATGTATAAATTAAATTAAATTATAAAGATTCTACTTTTATTTATTGCTTTTATTTTTAAAAAAATAGTTATAGAAAATTTTATTATTAAACCAATTTTTATTATATTCAAATAATTAATAGAGATAAATTAGACATATACTATATATAGATGAATGTTCTTCATAAATGGTTTTTTTATAATATCGAGTTACATAAAATTTAAAAACATGCATATTACTTTTATGTTTATCATATCAATTACTTTTTGTATTTCTTACTTTTGACTTTTAATTTCTAGACAGTGATACAACGTAAACATGTTTTTCTAACTGTTACCGTACAGTATTTATTATGTTATATTATATTATGATTATACAACAATGTTATTTAAGAAAATGAGTATTTGACCTCTTTTTTCTAAACAATTATTTAACTAAGTTTTTAATAATAATAATACATTATACTCAGATGATAAAAATAAAAATAAAGATTGTAGAAAGTTGAAGATATTATTGGAATTTATGATATATTAATTTAGAATTAAAAATGAATGGAAGAGTAAAAAGCTGTGAGAGTGGGGGTGGAAGTGCAATGAAATGAAAGGAAAGAGAGAGAGAGAAGAGAGATACATAGCCACCATTGCATAAACCACTCACTACTGCAATTACTCTCTTTTTCTTCTTCTTGTTGTTCTTGGTCATGCTCTTAACTTTCCTCTTCAGCCGCCTCATCCCTCAACCTTCTTCTTGGTCCTTACTCTAACCCTATTCTACTCCTATTTCTTTTTCTCTCTCTTTCCTTCAAAAATCTCACTGCACTTCTCAAGGGTTCTCTCCACTTACATCCGATTGAGACCCACCCTTCCTTTTTGGACTTTCTACACGTTGCACATCAATACACGAATCTCACAATTTTCCACACCTCTCCTACTCTTTTTCCTTATACTCACCACTTCAAAACATCAAATTTTCTTCTCTTTCAAGATCCTTAGATTTCTCAGAATCGATCCTATTCAATTAATACCATTTACCTATTCTTCAAAGTTTTTTATGGAACTTTGAGATTCCCGGTTCTTCTCTTTTTTAATTGCACAAGGTAAGTTGCCACAGTTTTAGCCATTCTAGATTCTCAGATACATTTTGCAGACACGTACCACTCAAATACAACCCCTCAAATCTGAAATTTTCAATCGTACGTCCCCATATTAACTGCATGCTCCTCCAAGCCGCCACCAACTATTACTATAGTTTCTAGAATATAAATACAAAACAACACATCTCAAAAACACACACATACTCCAAAGTCAAAAGGGTCGAGAAAAGGATACAAGAGATGGAGCAAGGAGGTGGAGAAGGAGGTGACATGAACAAACTACCTCATGATTCGAGTATGAAGGAGATGCAACAAGGGGATGCACAGCCTCAGGTTCAGGCCCCTCAACAACCCCAAAAGTGTCCTCGATGCGACTCTCTCAACACCAAATTTTGCTATTACAACAACTATAGCTTGTCACAGCCTCGTTACTTTTGCAAAACATGCAGGAGGTACTGGACTCAAGGTGGAACCTTAAGGAACGTTCCCGTCGGTGGTGGTTGTCGCAAGGGGAAGCGCGCCAAGAGTTCTAATCCGTCATCGTCGGAGAATTCCTCTTCTCGGTCGCTGCCGCAACAACAACAATCGCAAGACGTGGTGGTTCATACCCAACCACCACCTTTAACAACGGTGGTGAGGGCTAAAGACCCTTCTTCGGTTCTGGCTTCACCTTTCTACCAAAGTGGTGGGTACTTGTCTTCTCTGGCTGCTATGCATTCGCTCAATCCATCATCACATCCTTTTGATCAGTCTCTGAACAGTGACGCCTTGCGTTCTTCCAATTTGGGCCTTCTATCTGGTTTCAATGTTCAGCGGCCGACTGGATCGATTGGGACAATTCGTCCGCCGCAATTGTATCAAATGGGCAGTGGTCAGAGGGAGGTGGCGTCTCTCTATGATCAAGGTTTGGTTAATCCATCCTCCAGCATGGCTAATACCAATACCAATAGCAGTGGCGTTTCTCACCATGATTGGTCTCAGAGCTTCATCAGTAATAATACTAATGCCAGCAACAGAGCCTCTGATGCCTCTTTGTGGAGCACCATCAGTACCACTATTGGTGGTAACTCCGAGAGGACTGGTGCTGGTACTGTTTCTGGGTCGTCTTTGGTCCAAAATCAATGGCCTGATATTCCAGGGTATGGCCCTCCACCGTGATTTCATTCGCCTGTTTCACCTTGAAAATCCTGAAAGCTAAGGCACGGTTCTGAGCAATTGATTTGTCTTTTCATCAGCTTCATCTGTTTGATGACTTTTTTTAGGTATATGATCTTGTAGCATAGGTTCATAGCAGGTGTATTGGTCTTAGTTGATTGTGCAAACATTGGACTCTAGAGAAATTTTGTGCTGTTGGTGTAGTTGCTGTAAACGGTGATCAACCGTAACATTTTATTTCTTCCTTTGTCATAGATAGTTGAATAGAGAATTTCTGGGTTGGGTCAGGTTGTTTCGGAACTTTTACATATAATATATTTCTAATTACACACAGTTATATTATACCAGGCGAAGTCTTTTTTGTTTTTGTTACCTCTGCCTTTTTAAGTTATTGTCTTGCTCAAAGCAAAGCATGATTTGTTAGTTTAACCAAAGTCTAAAAGGAATGTAAAATTCCAAATTAACGAGGCAACTTTGCTAAATACATGCACAAAGGGAATGATGTCTTTGGTGAAAAAGTTGATGGAACGGTTCCATATTGGGCATGTGGGTGACTGAAGATCCAAATTCTCTTTCGCTTTAAAGAGTCCCGTTTGTTTTATTTGCAACTATGCTTTGTGCGCTTTGCTGTTACGCTTTAACTTCGTCCTGGCTTATTAGAATCAGATTCGCTGTTCGATCATTTTGGTCCTTTTTTCTGGTATAATTAACATTGTGTTAGAAAAAATACTTTGAAATGTAGAAAATAACGTTACATTATCTAATAAATACGTGTGTTAAAAAAGCTTCTCTTTCCGTACCATGTATTAGGGAATGTCAGTCAATCTTACTAACTCACCTAGCTAATAATGCATGCAAACTGTTACTTGTCCTTGTATTTCGACGTTGCCAACTGCAAATCAAAACGCACATGTGAGCTGCATGGGTTTCCCTGAATATATCTGATCATTAACTAAACCACTCTCCACATTTCGCCTTTTCTTTTGGCCCAACTATACATCAAACAATGCTCCATGTTCGTTTAACTGTTCCATAAGATAAACAGGAGCAGGCTTACCAAAACTATAGAAATTAAATTATATGTTAGATGGAAATGATCTCGTCAATTGTTAATTATTATGCGTAATCATATATATGAATTCAAAAGAAAAATGATACGTAATTGGGATGAAATTGCACGTGAAATGATGATATGTTGAGGCTGGCAAGGCAATAGCAAAAGCAATGTCCATAAGATTAGTATTATTGTACAGGAGGTGAACTGGTGTTGTGGAAAAGTGGCCTAGGAACGAAGTGACCAAAATGTGTACGAAATGGCGGGGTTGGTGGGGTGTGTGAGTCGTGGCTTTCGATTAAAGCATATCTTTGGTCTGCCATAAGGAGATCTCCAAGCACAGAGAATATAAAAGCAGTGAAACATCTCGAGATAACTCCCCACTCTGCCGCATCGTTTGTCACACGAATGTGCAACTTCTGACACCATAGAATGCATCAGCAATCACTATGTAAAATCGAAAACACCACCACCCTCCTGTCCTGTGCTCACCAAAATCACTTTTAGCATTTCATTAGGGCTCCCAATCTAACAATAATTTCCTAGGTATATACTAGTGATATTGTAAAAATTTTTCACAAGATGAACCTGCTTCGAATTCAGTGATACTAGATGAATTAAGGGGTTCAACTGATGACATTGTGATGAGATTTAAGGGAGGACTCGTTTGGATTGGAAAATATTTCCACTGAGGCTTCATCACATTGCTATGCATCCAAAGTTGGGAGAAAAATCACATCAGATGCTTCCAAAGTGCAAGCCCCAAATCTTTAGTCAAAAGAGCTTGAGTGTATTAAAGACAAGGTAGAAAGTCATGTTTCATGGAAATAAGTTCTGTTGTCCCAATCTTGTCTCCTGTTTCTTGTATTTCAATTAAGTTGAGTTTGAGTTCACAAAATTAGACTTATCAAAAATTTGAATCACTTATTAGTACAAACTTCATATGAAGAATGCTAATAGGGGAAGAATGATTAGGAGATCAAGAATAAAAAAAACAATGACATTCTACAAAGTGTACAAATTAAGAACTAATGTTCTTGAAAAAAATAGATTTGAATTATTTAATGTTGATTTGGCTAGCCTATGAGTCTTTCTGATAGTGGGATATTAGACTAATAGTGAAATGACTATTAACGTGACATGTGTGTGATTGTTACTATCATTTCTGTTATATGTTACTAATAGATGGAAGAAAGTGATGTTTTTGTTGATCCTTATATAATAGAATTACTTGCCAATTTTACTCATGAATTTTGGTTCATTGTGTTGATGCTGAAGAAAAATCGTTTGTGGCTTTGGAGATAATAAAGAAAATGTTGGAAAGGTAAAGATGTAAAAATTGGTTTCATGGGTCATCCTAATTTCTTATTTGAATTGGGTTGAGTTGAAAAAATATTTAACTTTTTTAATTATAAATTAAATTGGATTCGACTCATTTAATTTACGGATTAAATAGATCGAGCCTAGTTAAAGGTGTTTTTATGTAGAATTTATAGGCAATCTTTCATTAATATTTTATTATTTTAAAAAAAAATTATTATAATTATTTACTATTTTAAATTGATAATTTTAACTTCTTAAATACTTACTTTTTTTTAATAATGTTTGAATAACTTAGATTATTATTTTTCACGAATATTTTACTATAATTATTTATTATTTTAGATTGACAATTTCATCTTTTTAAATATTAGAGTGTTTTTCAATATTAATGTTAGAATAGTTTGAAAAGGTTTAATTTATTTATTTTTTCAAATTATATAAATTAACACTTTAATTTTTAACTATTCATTTTTAATAATATTTAATAAAATAGATACTTTTATAAAGTAATAATTCCAATCAATCTATTTTGATTATATTTTGAATTTACTAAATAAATATTATATAATAAATAAAAAGAGCAAAACATTAAGTTAATCTTCAGTTACCAAATTTTTAACCCAAAAAAAAAAAAAATAGATTGGATTGACTTATTTTTAGATCAGGTAAGTCAATCTGTCCAAATAAAAACCAAAGTATCTTAAATTTAGAATTGAGGCCTAATGATTGTATAAAGTGAAATAAAAAAAAATGATAAAGATTTAATTTTATTTGTAAAAATATTTCAAAAGTAGAAAACTTAGACGCAACACACTGAATTATTCATAATGCTGATGGTATTCTCTAATTTAACATATTTAACAAAAAAAAAAAAAAAAAAAATAGTAATCACAAGGTTACATATGTGTTGAGGCTATAGTGTTATTGTCATGGCTGATGCAATATTGTACTCTATTATTTGTGTTTCTTGTAATGATACAAACACAAATTATCTTGTCATGGATAATTATATACAATGTTTTAAAAAATATATATAAAAATAAAATAAAAGAGAGAGCAATAAATAGGAAAGAAAATAAGTTTTGAAAGATAGTTTATTTCAAAAGGAATGAATAAATAAAATTAAAGTTGACTAGTTAAAAATTAACTTATATAAAATATTTTTTTTATAGTTAGATAAAATATATTATAATAATTTTACCAAGAGTTAAATACATTTTTAGTATCTAAACTTGATGTAAAATTAAAAGTTATATAGTTTTTGATGTATTTTTATTTTTTAAGCTAACAAAGTTAATTTGTGTTTAAATATTATTGGATTTTATTGTAATACATGCGCAAACATATTAATGCATTGTTTAATTATTTGTGTTATTTTGGATTTATCATTTCACGCTATTCAGTTATTGATTAGATTAGTAATCCAATAATTCACTATCTGGAAGGAGTCAATAATGAATCCAATATGTTTTGTTTTTATTTATTGTTGTTAATGTGAAAGGGGAACATAGAAGTTTTAAATCTATCTAAATATTATTTTTGTGTAAGTCCATCATATTTTCATGTTCACGTAAACACAAATTTTAAGATTAGTCTAATAATCCATATCCATATATCATAGTATATATCTCATATAATATCTTTCTCTAAAATTGTATCGCGTGTTTTAGAAAGTAACAAAACTAAAACCTTAAATTGGAGACCAAAGTTAATAGACAGTTAAGATTTTATTTTATTTTTTTCTAGTGACATTCTTCAAATCACATTTTATGGTGAGATGAATTACATTTTGGTCATCCTAATTAATATAGTTGATCTTACGTAAGTTTTTACTAACTTGAATAGGTGAATCTTTACAGCCATCACCTCGTTCATTGTACTTAACCAAAAGCATTGAAATAATTACCAAAGAAGTCCAAGAGTACAAGTTTGACCCTCATACATATATATGGGTCCAGCTCCAATCAGGCAAAAAACATGTTTAGATAACAATAGCGTAACCATGATACTTTTGTTATTACAACTTTAATCATAATTACCTCACTGTCCTTTTAAAAGATTTTTCTTTTTATTATGTAGCACCATTTATAATGTATTATTTAAAATTATTTTTATTAAGAGCCTAGTACTGTGCACTTACCCTCAAGGCTCAATTCATATCTGGTCCGTAAAAATGAATAAGTTTGGTAGTGGGTGGAGTCTGCATGGCAGAAGTAATCATGCAAGGGAAAAAAAGAGAGAGAAGGATCGCGAAGTCTCCTCTGACGATGGAGAGAGAAGTGCGAAACGATTACCGACGACGGTCGGACGCGACGGCGGCAAGGATCGCCGATGAAGGAAAAAGTGAAGAGGACAGCGTGAATAGTAAGAAAAAACTGATCTTTTCTATTATTGAGTAAATTTGTAAAAATGTTTGTATTCTCTTCTTACACAAAGGGAAGAAGGGAAGAACCCTACATAAATAGGGTTCCAAGGGGATAAACGGGAAAAACAAAACACAAAAAAACGATAACGGAAAAATAGTTGAAAAACAAAGGTACGAGAATCGTAAGATTCTCAACATCCTCCCCTCAAGCTGGACGGTGTATACTGACCAGTCCAAGCTTGGGTATAATGGACTTGAAGCTGACGCGATGCGGGAATTTGGTGAAGATGTCGGCCAATTGTTCGTCAGATCGAACGGGGAGAAGATGCAAAAGGCGTTCCTGGATCTTTTCACGAACTACGTGACAATCAAGCTCAATATGCTTGGTCCGTTCATGAAAGCTCTGGTTATGAGCTATGTGCCGTGCTGATTTGTTATCGCAATATAGGACAGGAATCCCCGATTCTTCAGTTTGAAGATCTTGTAGAAGATAGCGAAGCCACTGTATTTCACATACAGTGGATGAAAAAGCCCGATACTCGGCTTCAGTAGAGGATTTGGAAACAGTTCTCTGCTTCTTAAATTTCCAGGAAATGAGAGACGTCCCAAGGAAAATACAAAACCCTGTAGTGGACCTTCTTGTGTTGGGGCATGTTGCCCAGTCAGAGTCGCTAAAGGCCTTCAATTGTATAGGAGAGTCAGCAGCGAAAAATAATCCCTCAGTTGGTGTGGACTTAATATACCTAAGAACATGTTGAACAGCCCGATAATAATGATTAGTAAGGGATTGCATAAATTGACTAAGTAAATTAATTGTAAAGCACAAGTCAGGTCTGGTATTGGTGAGATAGAGTAACTTCCCTATCAATCTTCTGTAAGGTCCAGGATCATCCAGATAGCTATCCATTATGTATAGTGGACTTGTGTCTCTTAGGAAAGGTGTAGAAGAAGACTTACACCCCTGCATTCCTGTTTCCTCAAGTATGTCTAAGATATACTTCCTTTGGCATAGGTGGATACCCTTTTTAGATATAGCTACTTCCAAACCAAGGAAATATTTGAGCTCTCCAAGATTCTTAATTCTAAATTTTTTGTGTAAAAGATCTTTGATACAGTTGATTTCCTCCATAAAATTACCTGTCAACACAATGTCATCCACATATACAAGAAGAGCAGTAAAGCTTGTAGCAATTCTTTTAATGAACAATGAGTGATCAGATTTGGATTGTTTATAGTTAACAGAAATTAAATAAGAGGATAGTTTTTCAAACCATTGCCTACTAGCTTGCTTTAAACCCTATAGGAACTTGGTTAACTTGCAAACTTGTCTTTGTTTGTGGATATTCAGACCTGGAGGAGGTTGCATATAAACCTCTTCATTAAGATCCCCGTGAAGAAAGGCGCTGTCTACATCTAGTTGATGTAGAAACCAATTATTAGAGGCAGCAAGAGCTATTAGAAGCCTGACAGTAGTGAGCTGCCACAGGGGAAAAGGTGTCAAGATAGTCTATCCCTCCTGTTGAGTGTATCCCTTTGCAACCAATCGGGCTTTGTGCCTTTTAATGCTGCCGTCAGCTCTATATTTAGTCTTATACACCCATTTACATCCTATAGGAGTTTTTCCTAGGGGTAACTGTGTTAGAATCCAAGTGTCATTGTCTTGTAAGGCTTTGATCTCTCTCTGCATAGCCTCTACCCATTCGTTCATGCTTTTTGCTTCATTGTAGGTTTGTGGTTCCTTATTTCCAGTGACAGCCATGGTGTACCTTAAGTGTTTCTCTGACAGATTATCACAAGATAACAGGTTAGAGATCGGATAAGGAGTTTTAAAATTGTTCTTCACAGAAAAGGATTGATTGACCTGATGAATATAGTCTTTAAGGTATTCAGGAGCCTTCCTAGGCCTCTCTGACCTCTTCTGCCTGTGATTTTCTTCACTATCAGCTGTGCTGTTGTTGTTATTTCTGTCAACAGAGATCTGTTGCTCTTCTCCTAGATTAAGGTCCTCTAATTCGCCATATCTGTTTTCATTAGTGGAATGATGATCCTTTAAAAGGTCATTGAGAGAATCAACCATGTCCTCTTCAGTGCTAGTGTCTTGCTTGTTGTCTTGTAGATTTTTGTAAGGAAAAACATCTTCATAAAATATAACATTTCTTCTTATGAAAAGTTCTTTAGTGTTTATGTCCAACACAATGTAGCCTTTGACACCATTTTTATATCTTAGAAAAATTCCCTTCCGAGCTTTAGGATCTAATTTATTCCTGTTGTTTTCAAGGGTAGAAGCAAAACACAAGCATCCAAAGGTTTTGAGGTCCAAATAAATGGGTGGAAGATTATAAAGCATATCATAAGGAGTTTTATTATCAAGGATGGGGGAAGGTAACCTGTTTATAAGATAGACAACATGTCCAATAACATATGACCAGTAAGCACTAAGTATATTAGAATGAAAAAGAAGACTGCGTGTCACATTCAGTATATGCTGATGTTTTCTTTCAACCACAGAGTTCTGTTGTGGAGTCTCAACACAACTCCTTTGATGATCAATACCATGTATATTATAGAAATTAACACAATTAAATTTAGGACCATTGTCAAATCTAATGATTTTAACCATTTTATTAAATTGGTTCTTCACTTTGATGACAAAATTCTGTAATAAGTCTCTAGTCTGTCCTTTATTATTCATTAGGAAAATCCATGTGTGCCTACTATAGTCATCTACTATGGTAAGAAAATATTTATGGCCATGAACAGAAATCGTATTAAGAGGACCCCATATGTCACAATGTACAATCTCAAAGCATTCAGTGGTAACAGAAATACTATTTGAAAAGGGCAACTTGTGCTGTTTGGCATAATGGCAAGTGTCACAAACAATGTCAGCACCTATTTTAACATAAGGAAATTTTTCACATATACGTTTTACAACATTATGTCCAGGATGACCTAGTCTATGGTGCCAAAAGTTAACTTCAACATTTCTAAAAGAGAAAATAGTATTTGAAATACATCTTTGATCGGGTTTAGGAAATTCCTGTAGGTAATAAAGCCCGTTCCAACAACTAGCACATCCAATCATCTTCGATGTACAATTCTCCCTTATCTGGCAATTCTTAGAAGAAAACATTAGATTGCAATTCAAGTCTTTAATAAGACTTTGTATAGAAATCAAATTGAAACAAAAGTCAGGAATGTAAAGAACATTGAAGATAATAAAATCTTTAGTAAATTACACAGTACCATATTCAGCAGTAAGAATAGTGTTATTAGGCAGTCTGATAGAAATGGGTTTAATTTTGTAGAAAGCAACAAAATTAGTTTTGTCATGTGTTACATGATCTGTAGCACCAATATCTATGATCCAAGAAAAATTACCTTGTTTGTTCTCAGTTTCATTTCTCTGAACCTGGTTAATTTTGTGAGAAGGTTCCTCAATTTTGTCTATCATTTTGAGTAGTTTTTGCATCTGTTCTGGTGTAAAGGGGTTAAAATTCCCACTATTATTATTCTGTTGTGTCTTCTGAACACCTTCTGGTTCGGCATTGTTCTGGCAAGCATTGACGGAACTCCAGTCACCCCTTTTGTCATCCTTTTTATACCAAGGAGGGTATCCGTGCTTGGAATAACACTCATCGATAGTATGATTCATCTTATTCCAGTATGAACATTGCTTCCCATAGTTTGGATTCCTTCCCCTTCCTCTGCCTTGACCACGAATCCCAGCACCACGTCCTTGATTTTTCCAGTTCTGGTCAGATTTCCATTGGCCGTTTCTGTCAGCAACATTAGCCAGAATCTTTGTCTCTGTAGAACCTTGTTTTTCCTGTCTTTCTTACTGCATAATGAGCGAAAAGACACGATTGATGTTAGGAAGAGGATCCATTAAGAGAATTTGTGTCCTCACGGTGTTGTAAAAGTCATTTAATCCCTTCAGGAAGCAAATCACATGCTCTGCTTCTCTATATTTCAAAGAAATTTTGGATAGGTCACAACTGCATTGAGGCTTACATGTGCAAGTCGGTATTGGTCTCAAGGATTCAAGCTCCTACCATAGGATCTTCAAGTCTGTAAAGAATTGACTGACTCCACGTTCTC
This sequence comes from Vigna mungo, assembly GCA_036885675.1. NCBI lineage: Eukaryota > Viridiplantae > Streptophyta > Magnoliopsida > Fabales > Fabaceae > Vigna > Vigna mungo. Next base: position 4,030,870 of record CP144691.1, read on the forward strand.
CTTGTTTGATCGAGTGTATGTCTTGTAACAAGTCCGAAATTTTGAAGTAGTCTTCCTTGGAGAATCTGTCTTTAAGCTCGTCCCATAATTCTTTTGCCTCTTCAACGTATGTAGCATCGGTTTTCTGAGGTCTTTTTATGGTCCCGTCTATGAATTTGATTTTATTCTTGGAAAGCAGAGCTCTCCTCATGCTCCTGCTCGAAGAAGCATAGTTATTTTCATCCAAAACTTGAGTAATCAGAGTCAAACCTGGGTTTTCTCCCAAGTGAAGGTAAAACGGACTAGCTAGATTTGAAGACTGATCAACTTGATCCATGGCTGAAGAAAGAAACCAAGAAACCAGCCCAAGAATAGTCCAAGAACAGCAGCGATGGCAACGAAAGCAGAGCAGGTACTAGACCTGCTCTGATACCATATTAAGCTGAGTCCAGTAATGTGCATTTACCCTCAAGGCCCAATTCATATCTGGCCAGTGAAAGAGAATAAGTTTGGCAGTGGGTGGAGTCTGTGTGGCAGAAGTAATCGTGCAAGGGAAAGAAAGAGAGAAAAGGATCGTGAAACCTCCTTTAACGATGGAGAGAGAAGTGCGAGACGACAACCGGCGACGGTCGGACGCGGCGGCGACAGCGATCGCCGATGAAGGAAAAAGTGAAAAGGACAACATGAATAGTAAAAAAAAACTGATCTTTTCTATTATTGAGTAAATTTGTAAAAATGTTTGTATTCTCTTCTTATACAAAGGGGAAAAAAGGAAGAACCTTACATAAATAGGATTCCAAGAAGATAAACGAAAAAAACAAAAAATAAGAAAACGATAACGAAAAACAGTTGAAAAACAACGGTACGAGAATTTCTCAACAATTTTTACTGTCATTTTATTTATTTATTAATGTAATTTTAATATAGAAGTTCTTTTTCTTATCCAACATTTCTATTCATATTTTGTTTTTTCATGATTTATCATTTAGACTCTTTAGTATTCAAAACCTTTATCACATAAAAACATAATACTTAGATTGTGTTTTTGAGACGATATGATGAGTTGCGTTGTTGGTCCTTGAAGTGTAGAAATGGTGGTGTAGCGTAGCAGTGTTTGGTTAAAGGTGTTAGTGACAGATGCATGGAGGAAGAATCCAGTGTCTGGCTTTATCACCACAATCTGATCCATTATGATTTAGATGTTCTGGTGCTCTTTGAGAGAATGTATGATGAGGTATAGTAATGGTGGACCCTATGCCATCAAATATATATATCTCTGACGGGACTCCTTACCCTTCTTCATCTTCATCTCTAATAATCCTATTGCTTCACTCACATCAACACAGCTTATACAGCCACACCATTTCTCAATTTCACATTTCAGATCACGCTGTTATAAAAGCTAATTTTGACTGCTTTTCACCAAACCAAAATATATCTCACTTTATATGCCCACAAAACTAATTTTATACATCTTTCGTTACTACCTTTCCATTATTACATATTCAGATTTAAAGCTCTTCTTTTCTTTCTTATAATCAATGCTTCCATCTCACAAAATTTTCATCTTTGCCATTCTCTATAATCATGTTAGGTATAAATAAAATTTCACATAGCATAAACAAGATATAGACATGAATTTATATACACATAAGGTATTTTCATTGGTAAGAAGTCTTTTCGATGGTACAAAAAGTAAATCTGTGAGGTGTCTATCGAACCTCCATTGATAGACAGACAATATCTTTCCAGTGTGAAAACATGTGTATATCGACCTCTACCAACAAATGCTATCAAAACCAAGTTCAGGTCTAATGATCCGACTGCGACGAATATAACTCATTATCCATGAGAAGGTGAAGACTTGATAAATGATATTTTTTGTTAAATTTTATTTAAAATTATTAAATAACATATCTGCTTTTATAATTTAATTTGTTTAGTAAATAAAAAGTAATATATGTTATCATAATTTTTTTTCTTTATATAAACTTTTACTTAAACTAAATGCTAGCATGATTTAGATTTATTAAATTTCTCTTTAAAATATACTTTTTCAGTACTTTTAATTCATTTCTGAATATTTACTGTGAGAAAATAAATTAGAATGATATACTTAATTCTTTCAAGGGATTGCTAAATAATCCAGTAAGAGTATTTGAGGGATAGAGATGATATTCTATCTTTTCTAAGATGAGATGATAGGAAAAGATAAAGAATGAAATTAACAAATAAACTCTTGACTTTTTCCAAAATTTACAGTCCATTAATAATAATTATAAATTATGAAATATAAAATATTTAAACATAATACTAATGAAAAAATATAGAACATTTAAATAAAATATTAATAAAAGTTATAATGACAAAATTTTTTAATTAACAATAGTATTATCTTTTTATAATTTAATTTTAATTCAAATTATTTTTATTCAATTACATTTTATTTTAAATTAGTTACACCTATTAATTGTTTTTATATAAAAAAAATCATTTAGGTTTTATTTTAAATTAATTTTAATTGATTATTTTTAATTTTTTTTATTAATTTTAATCATAAAGATATATGTAATCTTACTTTTTAATCTATTAAAATATTTTTTATCTCAGATTTAAAAAATCATTCAAAAACTTTTATAAATTTTATTTTCAAATATCTTCACTTTCACTTTTAAAATCCTTTCAATGAAACATCACTTTATCATTTTTTTTTTCAAATTCCTCCCCTCACTCTTTCTGAAATCATCTTTCCAAAAAAATCAAAGCCTAAAAATAGTTTCTATTTTAACAATATAGTTTTCATTTTCAACTTTTTACGGTTTAAAAACTCGTTTGGCTTGACTTTATGATTTAGTTTTCAAATAAATAAAAATATAAGTTAATTATTTAAGTTAATAGAATATTTTTATAGAAAAATTATTAAATATATTTATATCTTGACAGTGAATATTTACTACACGGAGGAAATACTTATTTATCTTTTTCCTTTGCTAGCAAACAACCTGTAATAATAAGCATTTGTCTTCTAAAATATATTATTGGAAGAAGCTTGAACAAAAAGTCTATTATTTGAATGTTAAAACTCGATTATAAGTTGTTTTCAATTTTGTCAAATAATTACGAATTAAACCAACAAACATGAGTTGTTTTCAATTTTGTCAAATAATTACGAATTTACCCATCTAATACCCTCCTAAATATTTGTATTTACCATATTAAATATCTACTTAATCCGAGAGGAATTTATCAGAGTTATTCTAAATGAAATTTATTAAAAAATTAAATATGTTTAAAAAATTAAGTTGAACTCATTAATTTTATGGCTGGTAATTAGTACCATTGCATTTAATATTTTGAGAAAAATACTGAAAATGATGATTTTTACTGAAACTCACTTTTACTTTTACAGAGGCTAATAAACAAATAAATGGTATTGGAATATACACTTCTATGAGTTTTGAAACCTTTTAACAGAACAAAAAGTTTCTTCTTAATGCCAATTTATTCACCCTTCCTCCCTTTTTATCACTTTTGAATTTTAGCATAAAACAAAATTACTTTTGAAAAATTCAAATTATTTAATGATTTTAGTTATAGAAGGTTGTATTCTGAATATTAAAAAAAGTTTCATAAGTCAAGTTTACTCACCATTTGAAAATACTTTTTAACTTAATCAATTATTAACTTTGACCTTATTTTTCAAATTATTATAATAGTATTTAGTTTTATTGTCACACAAAAATTATAACATCTCATTTTTAACCGTTTACAACGGATAACATAAAACATTATAAAATTAATAAAACAAAACATATTTATCTCAAAAAAAAATATAATATTAACATAATTATAAAAAACAATCTTAAGAATAAAATAAATTTAAGGTAATTAATAAAAATTATTAAACGACCAAAAAGAATAATTCCAGTATTATTATCCTCTACAAAGATGCTTTAATACCTACTCTTTATCTGTCTTACAAGAAACAAACAAACACATAAGAAACAATAAGGTAAGTTAATATATAAAATAGTTTTCATAAAACAAAGATAAATATTATCACACATTGCTCATTCATAAAACAATTAGATCAAGTATAAAGACTCATTATAGATTCAATTATCTGGATAAAGCGTTGATGTGAAATCTAGGAGAGTGTTGCACTTATGATGACCTCTGCTGCTTTGCAATGTCATTGCCAATGAATTTCTCCTTACCTGAGACAAGGTTAGTCCGTTAACATCTCTGACCAAGATAAAACTCCTAGAATAGGACTTTTTGTATCTCTCACCACATACATCATTATACTCTATCTAAGCTTGAATGATTATTAGAAGGATAGGATAACCTCTAACGTCTAGATTCTCACGTCAATTCTTACACTAATGAAACGCCACCATATAATCTCCCCATAAGATCCATGAAATTATACCAAATAGATATACAACATTCATCATCATTACAATATCATACATGAATAAACGTCATAATACTCTTAAACATATGTTAGGTACATTGTATTCTATCTAAAAAAATCAAAGAAGATGGTGACGTCCAATGCCAAAACTTCTAGAAAAAGATGGTGTTCAAGGCCTTGAGTTAAAATGCTCCACGCACGTGAGACATAGGTGACACTTAGTGGCACCTTGGCATTGCCTAACGTCAAATCATTCGCAAAAGTAAACATTCAGTGTCACCCTAGCGTTGTTCAACGCTATCTCATTCGTAAAATAGGACGCTCAGCGTCACCCTAGTCAGAATAATAAATTTTACAATTCAGTTTTTCAATTAAACAAGTAGAGAAAGTACTTTTAAAGAAAAAGTTAAAAATTTTTAGAAAAATAATATATAAAAAGATAATGTGTTTAAAATAATAAAACCTGCTTATAAAAAACTATTAATCTTAAAATAATCAAATCTCAATGTTTTTAAAATAATATTACTTTTAAAATGTCATTTTTTATATTTTTATAAAAATATGAAAAAAAATTCATAATGAAAATAATTTCTTGACTTGAGAAATCTCTTCTCTGTAAGTTTTAGTTGACCATCTTATAATTAGAATATGTGGAGCTTCAAACAATTTTTTGAAGAACATTCCTCAATATTTTATCTGTTATTTTAGTTAAATAACCCATGCTTAAAAATTAGTAATTAGTATGGACAAACACATCATTTCTCCATCAAAACACTTTTATCTAAAATATAATTCCAACTGACATTAACAATTACAAGTTTCTATTTAATGTACATCTCTATTACAAAGTTATAATAACAACAATATACGTTAGATTAATATGTGTTATCATTATGTAACTACAAAGACAATTACCAAATCTGCTCTTAACAATTTAGAAATGAACAAGCAAGAGATATGAGAGTATATACTGATTTAATAATAAAATTGAAAAAAATATAAAGGTTAGGAAAAATTCAACTTCTTTTAACTAATATTGAAAGTTTATAAAATTAATTTGATGAGTATGAAAGAAAAAGTAAGAAATTATAAGTTCAACTTTTTTTATTAACAAAATAATAAGCTTAATATTTGTTAATATAAAAAACAACAGAATAAGTAAGATAGAAAGTTCTGAGATTCACCCAAATTAAACTCAATGTCAGTATAATCTTTCCCTAATCCTATACCATACAGCGATAATAACAATAAACTCAAAGAAGAATATTAAATACTTTATCGATGAGCATTTTGTGCACCAGGTTTTTATATATGATACATTTTAATTAGTTTATCTTACAGAGCATGATCATACTCCACCCAAGTGGAAATTAACAATAGTAAGCATTGACTTAGAAAAAGTGAAGGCATAAAAAAGTAGAAGCAGAGAAGAAAAAAGTTAAGTGGTGGTGGTGATGGAATTTATTCGATTCTTTTCTTTAGTCACAAGAAGAAGGCACATTATACCCTAACACGCATTTCAACCTAGTTTTGACTTGGTTCCACCAAAACATTTTCGAACATTTCTATAACTTTAGTTTTTTTTTTTTGGGGGGGGTTTCGTGTGACTAAAGTTTTGAGAGTTTGACGCTATCAGAGGAAGAAATTGACGCATATGTTGTTGTTGTGTTCCAGAAAAAAAGGTTGTGGGTGACGACATGTGTGCACTCATGCCATACAACTGCTCGTGTCTGGTTTGTGACCATTTGTCGTGTTTTTACTTGGCTGCCATCGAGAATGATTTTGGTGGACCCTCTCTTTCTCTAAAATAATATTTAACCTAAATGAATTTGGTGGGATGTAAAGATTATGCTCATCAAAATATTATTATTTTATACTCTGCTTTTAAATGCTAATAAAATACAATATATTAATAGTCTTGCATTATCACCTTAGTTTTTATTCGTTCAAAACAATGGAAAATCAGTTTTTGGTCTATAATAAGTCAACGCAGGGTTTGGGTCAAATACGATCACTTATTCTTCATAAGTGTTGTTTAAGATTTTTATAAAAAAAATAAGTAACAAAAATAATTATTTCGGATTCAATTTTGAGTGCAAAAGTTTAAATTAGGAAATAAACTTAACTGCAACTTTCTCTAAAGAAAATAAAAATAATGATTTGTATAAAGAAATTATGATTCAATTACATACTGATTTCATCTTTAGTTAAAGATAGGCTTAATATCTATTTCGATTCTAATTTTTGTTGAAAAAGTTCAAAATGGTCCTAATTTTTATTTTTGGTTCAATGTAATCTTAAATATTGTAATTTGTGTTCAATTTAGTCATTTGTCTGTTCAATTTAGTCATTTTTACAAACTTCGCCAAGCACAAATAAAGACTAAATTGAACACAAATTGCGTTCTTTATGATTATATTGAACAGAAAAAGGACTAAAATAAACACAAATTACATTCTTTAGGACTACATTGAACAGAAAAATAAAATGGTGACCATTTTGAATATTCCTAACCAAAATTGGGACCAAAATAGGTATTGAGCCTTAAAGATATGAGATCTTCAATATGTTTTTTACACTAAAACATAAATATAATCACGTGTATGAAACTAATATTTATGAATAATTCAATAACATATGTGACAAAGTCATTATATCTATAAAATAAATTTTTATTATATTAAAAAATAATTTAAATCAAACTTTACATTACAAAATCATATAAATATGATTTTGATAAAAGCCAATTAAAGTTAAATTCACTTCTTAATAATTAACTCTATTTAGAATACTTAAACTTAAAAATAAATTTTCTAAATTTATTGTTTTTATATATACTCTGCAATAAATACATATAGACTAGTTTAAGTATATATAATTATAAATTATATAATAACTAATTTTTGTTTTCATTATAATAGACTGGTTACAAAAAATAATAAAATTATTATTATATTTATAGAAATAATTATAAATTATAAATAATTATTTTAGTTTAAAAGAGTAGCTAAATTTTAGAAGAAAAAAGTGATAAAATAAAAAAAATAGTTAAATATATAATAGATACAATAATTGTTTTGATTTTTGTAACATCCCATTTATATGGCAAATATATGAAAGTGGAATGCACCAAGTAAGATACTAGAAAGCAGTTAGAGTTATATGATAATAGTATAATATATATACAGTCATCCAAAATAAAGTAATTCAAAAGCTTTACACAGTTATAAAGTCTTTCAAAATACATAGAAGGAAAACTAATGGAAGTCTAAAGCAATAGCTAAGTGTTAGGCGCCGCATCGCCACTATCTAGTGCCTGCTCCAATGAAGTGTCATCTGCTGCCTCTGCTCACATCCAAAGTTGGATGATCATCGCAAGGAAGAAAACCAAGAACATACAAAACAAACAAACATACATTGCAAGGGTGAGCTAGTATTAAAACATAAACATGTTCAATGCATTTCAAGAAAACAGAACATACAAGCAATAACAAAACAAGCATAGATAATTCCTAATTGACCTAGACTCGTCCGGACTAGGAATGAATATTAATCTTGGGCAAGTTGTGCACTTGTGGTGGACTCTACTGCTTTGCAAAGCCATTGCCGAGGGGTTTCACCCGACCACACACAAGGCTAGTCCGTTACCGCGGAATAGACCTCCAGTGAAAGCGTCTATCCTAGGACTTCCCACTACTCTCACCACCCGCGTCGATCCTCTCTATTTGAGAATGAAAGACCGTCAGAGTGTTAGGGATAACCTCCCTTGAAGGAGCCTCAATATTCATTCGTACACTAAAGTGATCTCACCTAGAGATCTTAAATGAATCCTCAAAGTTCATGATTTTGCACAACAATATTGTTTTCACTTTACCAACATCATCCAAGGTTATACTAAGTCATGCACACATCTTACAACATCAACCCATTCATCAAAACCACTCATACATACTCAAACATTACCTATTTTCACAAAAACATCACTTATTAACACAAATATCTTTTAATATTTAATTACTAATACTAAAGCAGTTCAAATGGCTTGGAGACCCTCACCAATGGATCCGGAAGGGTCAAAAACCCCAGAACGATTTAAAGAACGTCCAAAACGGACAGTCGGAACCCCAAAAACTACCAAAAACAAAATCTGAGAAGTGCTGCTGCGTCCAGTGGCGCTTGAGCGAGATCAGTGGCGCTTGAGCGCGATATCAGTTGACAGCAGTGCATATTTAGCTTTTCATACATTTGGAACTTATTCTAATCATCAAAGGGGCTTCCTAAACATTAGAATTGATTGAAAAACATATTTATAACTGAAATTAAACGTCAATTGGATCATCAAACCCGAAACTAGGTGTATCATACCACTTTTAACATTCCAAAAACACCTAAACTCAAACCTACACCTTATACACTTGTTTTCTGCAAACTAACCACTTGAACAAGTCTTAATTGGCTCAATAACAGATTCTAAATTAGCACCTATAGCCCAGAACGTCTAATTCAAAATATCACTTGTCAAAACTCATAAAGCTAGTCCAAAATCAAGTCAAATTCATCCTACCAACCATCAAATGAACTTATAACAAATTTTCTACCCTTCTCAAGGAACAAACAAGTTTTAAATACCTCCAACAACATACTCAAAGGTCTAGTTCAGATCATACTCACTCCATTTAAACTTTGCCCATTCAAAACTCTAAAATTGAACTTAAAACCATACAAAACTTAACATTTCAATTCCTAATCCCTTTATTTCAGATTTTCCTTTTACTAAGGACCTAAAACAGTTTCAAATAACCATAAATTAAACATTTACACCACACCCTTATTTCCATAATCATCAATTTATCCCTCCAACTTTCATCAACCACTCAAAAACAATTCATTTTCGCACTTGATGAAAAAGTGAAGTAAACTATCATGTTTTTCATCTCATTTCACCTCTAAATTCACAAAAACTTCATATACAAGTAGATCATGCTAGGACGAAAATCCACCATCAATCCAATCTATATTCAACAAATTCACATCATAAAGTTCATACCATAATTTCATATATCAAAGCCATGGTAATAACCCACTTGAATCATTTTCTTGAAATCATACTACTCATTAAACCAAAAATCAATTTCCATATGGTTTCCCCACATCAAAATCAATCAACTGGAATCATGCTCACATCCACAAATTTTTCAGAAATTTAGTTGGATTTAGCTCCCCTTACCTCAAAATTGACAGCAACTCAAACTCTCGGAATGTTTGATGGAAATCTTGGTGTAGAGACTATACTCTAGAATTACCTAAAATCAAGAAATTGGGGAAATTGAAGATAGAATTCATATTCTAATGAGAGTTAAACTTTCGGGAAAACTCAAGTGAGTCGCATGCAACTAAATTGTTGCATGTCCCTATCTCTAAGAATTTCATGAGGAGAGAAAGAACTACCTACCGGTGGAAAAATTGAAAAATTGTTCGGTTGATTTCGAAGCCCACGATGCCAAGATCACTTATACAGCTTCTGTTCAACGAAACAAAGATAAAAACCTTAGGATCAAGTGGAGAGGGGATCATGCAAGGAAGAAGAAAAAAGTTCAGAGAGTTTGGAAGGGAAAGAGCAGTGCTAGAATAGGGACTTTACAATTTTAAAAAAAATATATTTAAAATGTAACATTGTAAACAAAATATGTATTAGGTAATCTCTTTTTATATAATAGTATCATGTATAAATTAATTAGATTTTAAGTAAAGAGTAATATAATTAAGAAATAGTTAATGTTATTTACAATTTAAAATAATAATAGATTAACAAAACCATATTTTCTTTTTTTTAAAAAAAAAAAAATCAACACTTAAAAAATATCAAGAGAATATAATTTCATACTAACACAAAAAATGAAAAATATACTTGAATATTTATTCACAGACAAACTATATATGATAAAGTTGGTCGTTTTTATTATTTTTAAATTTATGTAAAATATGTGTTTTATTGATAATATAAAACTTGTATGTCATTATTATTGAACTTTATCGAAAAAATATCTTTATATATATATATATATATATATATATAGATATAGATATTTTTTTTCAATAAGGTTATATAATTTTTAAATATTAAATCCATTAAAAACTATGATAAATCTATTTTCTATTTTTCATGTCGTCGTAGAATATAACAAGATGATGTTTTAATATATATCCTCTTTAATAAAGTAATTAAGATATTATTTATAATACTCGTATTAAGTTGAGTTGATTCATATTTGAATCCAACTTGACAAATATGATATAATTTAAATGTAATACTTAAATTTTATATACGACGTCATATATATATATATATATATATATATATATATATATATATATATATATATATATATATATATATATCACTTTCAGACTGGATCGAATATATACAAAATGGTAATTCAATACCGATCTCTGTTATTTATTTTATCAAATTTATTTATTTCATACTGCCCATTCACTCGGTCTGGTTTTACAGCATTTTCTATTTGCTAAAAGTATTACTCAAACTAATTTTGTTGGATCTTCCAAGTCTAACTTATATATTATTTTTATGATAGAGAAGTAATAATTTCGAACAAAATTTAATTAACAAACATTAGTTTAATTACAATACTAGCAATTAAGTTTGAATCTTTGTTATATTTTGAAAATACGCTTAAAGTTTAGTTGCATAGTTGCTTTCGAATTTGGATAAATAAATAAATAAATAAATAAATAAATATATATATATATATATATATATATATATATATATATATATATATATATATATATTCTGTAAAATTGTTACCACACATGAATAAAATTATCCCATATGATATTTATAACGTTTGAAGAAGTAAAAAAAAATCCCATTTTAGCAAAGCAACTAAATTTAGCATTTTTTTTCTCTTGAAGAGGTTATTTGAGTGAATATAAATATATATTGAAATATTACATACAAACAAATTGTTGATTTAACTTGAAATAATAAGGTGAAAATTATATTACCAGCGTAACAAGGGTGCAGATGCATGATTTGCAAATATCACGTGTTTTTTACTATTTTAAAATAGTTTAATAAATTTGAAGAGATTAATAGTTTGAATAAATTTGTTGTACATCAGGCTGGAAGCCCATTTGGGCCTGGAACAGGCCATAGGTCTTAAAACTCAAAACCCATACATAAAAAAATAGAAGAGTAATGTATGAATTTGTGGATCTAATTATTAGCGTGTTTGGTTGAAAAGTTACTACCACTAATATTACCAAGTAATTAATGTGATAATCCTCACCTAATCCTTCATAATCTGCTAATCAAGATAAGTATTTGACTATAGACATATGTGGTAGACAAATGAGTACTTCTTTTACATAATCTTATAGCTGTACAATTGTCGATAAACTAAATGAATGCATTGCCCATTCAAATTAATGACATTTTAAAGCCCCTAAGAGATATTAATTACTTGACTTTTATATATTAAGGTTGGGGCTGCTTTTAGACAAATGAAGCTTTCTAAAGCTTTTACTAATTTTAATTTTTTACTAAATTTTTATTATTACTTTAAATAGTTAAATAACAGTTTTACTCAGATAATAATAATGTGTTTTTATGTTATTTTCAAATAATATCATTATTATCAATTAGTAAATTTTCCTAATTAGTTAAATCTCATATTAGATAAAATAAAATAAAAAAATTGAACACTTATAAAAAAACCATAAATATTATTATTTTTAAATTTTGGATTAAAAATGATTATATTATCTTAAGTGAATTTGACTCAAATTTTCTTCTTGTTAGATCTCGTTAATAAATATCTCTCAGATTTCTTATATAATTATCTTTATTTCTTTTTCTTTTTCATCTTTTTTTTTTCTTTATCTTTTTTGACAACGCATTTTATTTACTATGTATGTTTATTTCTCCAGCATAATATTGATTATAGTTATTTTTTGTAATTGAAGCTATTAAAATAAGTTTTAACAAAAGAAGTTAAATTAATTATAAATATTAAACTCGGCCATAACATTATAATTTTTTTTTAAAAAATACATGTTTATATTGGTTATAAAATACTATTAACAGTTTGTATAATTGATATAATTTCGAAGAAAACCTATTTCTCTTTTATTTAACGAAAAAAATTAAAACGTTATTAAGAAGACTAATAATTTTTTTCATCTTAATATTCTTGAAATTTAAATAACTAATAAATTTTTGTTAAAAATATAGATAAAAAAGATAAATTAAAATAAAAAGTCAAAATTACGTCATTGGAATATACATATATGGAGAGAGAGAGAGAAAGAGATGGATAGATTATTTTTCTATATGAATCCCTAAATTTATTATGATTTTTTTAAAAATTTAAATAAGTATTTATTTATTGTAAAAAAAATCAATAATTAGTTTATACAATAGGTGAAATAAGTTGGAAAAAATCACGTAATTTAAAATAAAAAAATAGATTAAAAATTTACTTATTTTTAATTTGTATTTAATAAACTCGAATAATTCATTTTAATATGTGTTATATAATTATAATATCCTTAAGAGTTACTTATATAGGTATATAATGTCTCAAAAGGACTCCAAACATAACTAAATTATTTTAAATGAAAAAAAAATATGATTAAGTTTAATCGTGATAATCTCTTTTAACCTGTGAGTTGTGTAGCTAGCCATGAATAAACATTTTTGTGGGTTAATTTAAATGTGAGGTTAGGAAAATGTTTGGGTTAATTTGAATATCAAACGTGAGGTACGAGTTGCCATGTATTTTCTTAAACCAATTCCATTCAATAATGAATATGTTGGACCACGATAACATTTTGGTAACGTGTATAGAATTGCCTAATCTAATTAGATTGGTCATTTATTTCAATTATTGAGTTAGGTTGGGGTAATTTATGGATGATTAGACTAGAATTTAAGTGTGAATTTAATACCATATATTAAAAAAAAAAATATCTTGTTATCAATTTCTTATACCAGTCAAAGAAATTCTATTTGGTTTTGTACATAAGCATATCCAAACTCTTTTACATAAATCCTTGAGAATTATTTTTATTAACTTTTCGAGCGAAAAAAAATATGAGTACGATTCGTATCATATATAGTAATATATCCTTCACTAATATTTATATTTTGTTTTGTGAACAAAAAAAATAGTAAGTATATTAATAAATTAGTACTAGGGGCTAACAGAAAAGGAATTTAGAAAATATAATTCTCCTATTCACTATTTTTCTCTGATACTTAACCTAAAATTCTCTACTAGGTTAATAACACATACAGATTTACCATTTTAATTATGATTCAAGAAAAAAATTACTGAGAAGATACAACAGTATTGCTAACAGTAATATGGATGTAGTTTCGACTAGTTCTAACTTCTTTTGCAAATTTTTATTAAAAAACAAAGTACAAGATATACTATAATATAAAAATGTTACCAAACTAATTCTTAGTTTAAAAAAAGACCAATGACATGATGAATATATTAAAAAGATTAAAAAAAAAGAGGCATCATCAGTATAGGTCTTAGATTATCTCTATGATTTGACCATATATATACCATTAAAGTAAAAAGGAACTCTGAAAAAAAAATGTTATAGATGTTCCAAATACTTTACATTAGATGGCAGAAACGATGATGTTTTTTCCTTCTAACAAACAGAATTAACTTAGACATAAAAAACATATGCATATATCATTAACCTTATAAACCATCTAAAGTTAAAGTTTAGCATGTTTGCATTCTAATTCTTGTTGACTTGAGTTAACTTATTTTTAGTATCAGAGTTAAAGAACGTGTTCTCCTAGCAACAATTGGCCAACTCGTTTAATCATAAAAAAAAAATCAAATTATGATTATCTTATTAAAAAGGCGATTAATATTTTCGAATGGTGTTTAAAACCGAAACAACTCACATAACTAAAAATCGATCTAAAGAATGGAAAAGAATTAATATTATTATTTTTATTTATTTAAAGTTATAATAGCTAACAAATACACATAAGAATGTTTATTAAAAATCATTTTAGGGTTTGATTATATTATCCTTACAATATATTATAATTATCAAAGTATGATAACAAATTTTATTGCAGCTATTCTAGTTGTAAAACTTTGTAATTTGCTTATGAGTATAAGGAGTTGAAATTATAAATATGATAATAATTATAAAAAAAAACCCAACATATCTCTTTATTTAACAAATATACAATTTTTTTTTAAAAAAATTCAATACTTATAATAAAAAACCATACAAATCTATTGAAACCAAGCTACAAAAGATTAGGTTAATTTGATTCGAATTTTATATTAAACAAAAATCAAACCAATTAAACTACATATTTTTTTTTTATATTTAGTTTGATTATTTTTTTAATAGAAGAAACAAACTAAACCAAACCATCAATACTCGTACTATTTTCATCAAGAAGAAGCAAAAACGGAATTGTGCACCTAAATAAAACACCTCTTCGCACAATTTAATTCAAGCTAGTAACCTATTCATATTAACTCGTCAAGATAGTACAAACATTTGAGAGAAGAATGTATGGTTCTTAAGAATGGTTGGTTTTGTTTTGTGGAAAGGTATACGTTGATTTAGTAGTAAAAAGTCTATATGAATCTTTCTTCCATGCTCGTGGAATAAGATAATGAGAATAATTGGTTTTTAATAAACTTGAAGAAGATAGTTAGGGAATTTGGATTGTATTTAGATTGAGTTTGACATTTTTTTCTAGCCTTCACTGTGTTTTTTTTTTCTATGAATTGTTGCTTTAATTTGTGTTTTTTTATCAATTGTACTGTAAATCTTAAAAATATTGTTCATTATAAATATTGAAGTGTTTAAACACAGATAATTAAAAAATATAACAGAATTTTGACATATACACTTTTAACATATACAGGCTTATACTAGCATAAAATTGGTCTTTTATGTTTCATTATTTACGTTAAATTCAACAAATTTATGAAAAGGATGCGTGACATTTTTTAAAATAAGTAAAACTTGTTATGTCAAATTATTCAAGATTGGACAAAAAAAAAATTACATTTATATCAGATTGTACGTGAATTCAATAGAAATGCCAAGTTTTACATAAGTTTACATAAAATTGTGTAAATGTCAAGTTTTACGTTAAATCCTCAACAATTTTACATAAAATTGTTTAAGGTATGACTCATAACTTTTTTTCTTCTTTGCGGTTTCTTCTTACCTTTAAGTTTTCTTTCTCCTAGGGTAGTTGGGTGGCTGTTGGTGAGTTTTGAATGTTATTTTTGTAGTTTGAATTGATGGTTGTAGGTGTTGATGGGTGTTTTTTTCCAATTAGGTTGGAGTTCTTTTATTCAAGTACATAATCGATGTAATACTCTTTATATATTCATTGTATTGTTGAAATTGAAATTCTTGTTGCTTTTTAGATCTTAATCATAACAATGCATAAATATTTCCATTTAATTTATTTGTTGATATAATTTTTAATATATATATATATATATATATATATATATATATATATATATATTTATTTATTTATTTATTTATTGGCTCAGTTTTGTAAAAATTCATTAAAAATAACTAAAACTTGAGTTTTAAACTTTTTCTTTATAACTTCTTTTATATTTGTTAGTAGAATTCTTACATTTGATAAAATAGTTATAGATTTTGAAAGAAAAACTTAAAACTTGTAACTTTTGATAAATATGTTGGATTAAGATGCATTCTAAATGAGTGTTGCTTGAAATGAGATGAAGAATCTGCTAGTCAATAATTAAAGAGGATTGGAAGACCAAAATTTCCAAACAAACTCCCATTTACTAAACATTTTTTTTCAATTTTTTACTATTTTGAGGCATTTTCTAGAGTTTATCCTATTAGTTTACATATTCATTAGAAAATTCTAAAAACTCTTATGATTTTTCCTTATATTAAATTGAGATTTATCAAAGCTTTATATCTTAAATATTACATATTTTGCGTGTTCAAATTTTTTCATTGTGATCGTTTGGTCGTCTTTTATGTTTGATGTATGACTAGGTCTTATTCACATAGTACATCCTTTTGTTCCTAGAATTGAATGTTCCATATAGGTTTTGATAGAAACCAAATATTAGATGATGGCATATTAGTTAGTGATTTTGTTTCTGTTAGTGATAGTATTTGTGATTCTCCTCCAACAGGCACTAGCTCGCTCTTCAATTATTTCTTATTTTGTGTAGTAAGATTCTGATCAAATATATAATAAGACCAGACAGTACATGACCTAAGATAATACTGGTATCTCATGCGTATCACCTGAGTCCAGATCTATGGTTACACATTCTAGACAACATAAGAGGCTGCCAAACTCCGGATTATTAATTAAATTATCCTTAAGAAAGAATGGACCTTTTACCGATAAAACTGTCCTGATTTTTAACTAGTTAAGAAAAATAGGTGTGAGAATTTCGAGACCGTTGTTATGTATCTCTAGGATTGAATATTATTGACGAAATGTCCCCTATCTCACCATAAGACAGCATGAGTCCAAACCTGCTTAAGTTCCTATCGTGTGCAAGAGATTAGCTAGATTCCCTAGGCCATCTTTCGGACACATACCATTTCAGCATGCTCATTTGTTTTCAGTGTGAAATATACGGGTGCTTATGGTTTCCAATGTCAAGTATCTGAAAAGATATATACATGCATAACTCAAAGCAGCAATATTCTGTGCATGAACCAAAGTTTCTCGGAAGAACCAATACATATAAAAAGGTTGAACAATATAAGCACCCACATACATTAAATCATTAATCACCTAAAACCAAGTAAATAATCCCCCTCTCTTCTATACCACATTATACCAAATGTACCCAATATATTCCCATTCTCCCTATCCAAAACAAAAATATTCTCAAAGTTAACAAAATTGAAACCAATACTACTTCCTTTCTTCAAGGACAGCATCACGCAGTAAATCCCCTACCCAACCTAACTACAACACCTAATTAATACAATACAAAATAAGAAAAAATAGATGTCATTGCGTATATACATATAACAAAATGAAAGACCAACTTGCATTGCTCAACTATGGAGAACACTGCTTGACGAGGTGGCAGCAACTGTGAGATGATGAGAGAAGAGGATCCGAGGTTCCTCTCAGAGCAATTTGTGCAATTTTTCTTCCCAACCTTGACATGTGAAACTAACTGGCTGAAGAGTAATTATATATATATATATATATATATTTGCAGGATGCAGCTGACATGATCGCTCCGATCCAAACTCCTCTCACCTTTAGCTTTCCCATTTTCTTACAAGTATCACTTTCCCTCCTTGTTCAGTAACTTTTTTTATGTAATTAAGTAAACCAAACCCATTTGCCCCAAGAGAAGAAAAAAGAAAAGAAGAAAAAAGTAGCAGTAGCAACACATGTAGGGGGAGACAAACATTGAAAAACATGTTTCTTCATTTGACTGGATGGTATTTTCTAGATCAGAGAAGTGACTTAAGAACCGATATTCGCAGCTTGATCGTTCCAAACACCCAAAGCTGTTGCTGAATTATTCCAATAAAGCGACGGATCGTACATGCCCACATGCTGGATCTGGTTTTGACAAGCACCATTCCACTCCAACCTGCTGTTTTGTCCTAATTCTACTTTCACATCTTTTAAAGACACCATCCCTGCCTCACTGTTATCACTCGGCATTTGCAACTGCTCTAGTGGGGTTAAGCCTAAGCCATGCTGGAAAGTGTTGCTATCAGCACCATCTTTCAACCCACTGCCGATAAACTTCTGTTGAAGCAAAGTAGAGCTCAACAGTGAAGACAAAGCTGGAGTAGTGGATGTAGAACTTGAAGAAGAACCAAAGATGGAATTATAACTTGAAAGAAGCGCGTTATTAGAACCAAACCCGTTTCTAAAGCTATTATTCTCACTAGATTCATTTGAAACAACCCCGGATGAAAAACCTAATCCAAGGGCATTATTCAGCTGAAGATCAAACCCGGAACTGGAGATTCTGGAGCCAAACCTAGGGAACAGCGGAAGATTCACATCGCTGGAGCAACTAGGCAACCCATAAAACAAAGGGTTGATGTGATTCGAGGTTGAAGCAGTGTCGATCTGTGGTTGCGAAGCGGCGGTGAGAGCAGAAGAAGAATTAGAAGAAGAAGCAGTGTCAATGGCAGCAGAAGAAGAGCTTGTCATTGGACGCTTAACACGCTTGTTTTTTCTGCACCCACCACCAACAGGAACGTTCCTGAGGGTTCCACCTCTTGTCCAGTAGCGCTTGCAGGCTTTGCAGAAGTGTCGTGGCTGAGACAAACTGTAATTGTTGTAGTAGCAGAACTTAGTGTTTGATGAGTCACAACGAGGGCACTTGAGGGTTTGTTGGTGCAGCAGCTGCTGCTGCACAAGCTCTTGATCTGGTTTTTCCATTACCTTACTATTGTTACTTCCACCGAAGGAACCCATCAAGACCTTGTGATCATCCACCTGATAACATATTACTAGAGGTTAAGGAAAACTGATAAAATAAAATATGAAGAAAAAGAAAAGGGAGATCCAGTTTAAGGTGGCGTTCTAGGGTATGTATGATAACAGCACAGTGTGATATTCTATTCCAAAAGCAAAGCAACAAAATTGCACTGGTCATGTATTCGTCTAGCAAGTGTGATTGTGTGTGTGGGAAGAAGAGAGAGAAATGAACCTGTGGCCATTGGTTGGTCGTTGAAGGGATGACTACCATTTTCTCACAGTTACCCGACATTTTGCTGGTTCCAAGGAATCCTTCAAAACAAAGAGTAAACAGACAAAGAACAGATATGAGACTCGCTTCAAGGTTTCAAATAGTAATGTACTGCGAGTTTTAGAAGGGACTCCGAAGCTCAAAATTTTAAGTTCTCGATCACCACATGCCAACATCAACCTAATTATTTATCTACTAATATATATGAATTAAATTGCTTTTCCACTTTTACTAACCATTTTATAAAAAATAATAATCCAGGTTTTTTTCTTTATTAAAACCACCGCATGCAACGCATTAATATTATTAAATATTATACTTTTAATAATCGTTTCATTTTTAATTTTCAATCCTGACCCTAAAAGGATAATGCTCAGGTTGCAAAATTCATACTAGAATTATATTAATGGCTTTGATGTAAAAAGAAAATTTGTATAGTTGCATGTCACGACCTAATTTCACGTGACGAATTTGATTTATATTAGAATTCAAATAGATTATTATTGTAGTTAAATAGTTATATTTTTTTTTTACATTTTTTAATTTTTGTATCATCTTGCCCTCGTTTCGTTTCTTTTTATTCTTTATCTATCCACTTTTCTTTTCTTCTCTTCTGTCCCTCTGGACGTGAATAGCCACTTTTAGACAACAATTAGAAAAGAGAAGTATTGTTTATACATACATACATATATATATATATATATATATATATATATGTATGTATGTATATATATAATAATGTGCTAAATAAACATTAAATAAAAAAATAAGATACCGAGGTAAAAATCTTATGAATATGAAAATTAAGATTCAGTTTGAGAAGGAAATCCAAAATCCAAGACAACAAAATTTAACAAATGATTGATTTCAATTGAATCTAGTTTCATTACAATTTCTTTTTTCAGAAAAATATAATTAATTTCACCCTACTGTAAAATTTGTGTACTTGAACAAAATTAAATTTAATGAATGATTAGCATATTAGTTATTTAAATGCTATAACTGAAAGTCGAAAGTTGAAAAACAACATGATAGTTTATTTGTCATTATAAATATTTTGTTGAACAATTAGAAAATTGCAAAAAAGATATAAAAGGTTATATTTATCTATTTATAAATGTAATATATTTTTATTAGAAATAAATATATTGTAAGGTAAATTTATTGCTAGTTTTTTTTTCGAATATTTTGAAAATTTTTGTCTCGTATAACCGTCCCGTCAATATTAAATTAGACAATACAAATAGATTGGTATGTCACAAATAAAACCAAAACTATTCTTGAAATCGAATGACTATGATTTACAAATAGACAGTCATTGTATAGAATTATTACATTTAACATTGATTAACTTACAATAAATTATGATTAGTACTAATTGGATCACAATTATGTTATTACTAATCCAAAACTCATTTTAAAAATCTATAAATATAAAGAAATAAATGATTGTAATATGAATTGAATAGTTAAATCTTTACTAACTTTAACATCTGAGTATCTTCTTTGTATAACCTTCAAGTGTAAACAGATAAACAATGATGTAAAAATAAGTATTTAGACCTTCAATAACTCGGAAAATAATAAATTTTTAACCTCAACTACACATCCTATTACTTCTACACATTACACAGAATCTCATAAATTGATACCGATGAGAAAAAAAATCTCACCTTCGAAATACATCCACGTGTTAAATACTTCTATTCTATCATTTATTGGTCGACAACATTAATGTCAAATCTCAACTTCACCTAAATGTTAGAAAACATGCAATTTGTATTAGCCAAATCACAGTGAGTTAATTTTGTAGGAAAAACTTTCTTTTAAACTAGGATCGAAATTGTGGTTTTAATTTTCACAGCATTAAATAAACTAAACAAATTATTGTCTGTAGCTTTATGTAACTTAGTTTGAATTACTGGGATGATTATAATAATATGCAGCAAAGGTGATTTTAAAGAAAGAAAAATAGAAAAGTGAGAAGTAAATATACTTGCATTATGATGAAGTAAAAGGTTCCAAATGAAAGGGACAAAAAGCCATGACGTTAAAGAACATAAGAAGGCCACGCTTTGGCCTCAAGAGCCTCTAAGATCCTTCTTTCCTCTCTCCCACATGAGTATAGAAAATTAAAAATGGTTTAAAATGTGAGAGAGAAGAGAAATTGTTATAATTAAAATTTAGAATGAAAGGGTTAATGGGGTTGTCAGAGAGAGAGAGAGAGAAGTTGAGAAGGTGCAGAATCATGTGGTGGCAGCTCAGCTTCTAAGGAAAAGGAATTAAAGTGAAATAAAGCAAAGCAGAGATGGGGAACAAATGGATTTTGTAGTCTCCCAAGGGATTTCCTACTCTTCTCAATTCTATTTTTATTATTAAATATTCACTTTATTATTATTATTATTTTGTTTTTCAAGTTAATTGATATTGAAATGTATACTAAAGTGGGACCTAGCTACTCACTACTCACTATGGGGACCCCATCCCATGAAGAGATTCCAATTTGACAAGCAAGGATGAAAGAAACCGAACGCGCACGTTAAAGCCAACCCTCTAATTCTGCAAACAGATAGAGAGAGAAACAACATAGTAAAAAGCTAAGGGGACCAAACCCAACCCATCAAAACCTGACACCAATGCACCCTAAACAACGTCCAGACAAAGATCTCACTCTCCTCCATTTCAGATTCTTTTTTTTATTTTATTATTATTATTATTATTATCTCCTCTATTTACCCTTCTGCCCTTCCTCTCTTTTGTCCTCTTCCTTCCAACACTCACTCTGCTACTCTCCATCTAACAGTTACGCTTTTGTCCCACCCTGCCCCCAATAATTCTTCATTTTCTCTCTGCACAATGTTTACTCTTAAATGGATAAAAACCAATGCATTTTCTTCCACTCACATACTTCTCTGCAACCAATCAATTCTATACATTCTACAAACTTTAACAAATCTGAAATATATATCAAAACTCTTGAATGGATTCTTTAATTCAGACAACCATGTTAGGTCATAGTGGGAAGCGCCTGCTATAATCATGTTATATATATATATAGTGATACTTAGATTTTACAATCTATTTACACATACATACATGAATAAGTTGACAACCCGCTTAGATGAGGGGTGGTATAATTCATAAATCATATGATTGCTTTGTACGCCTTTAATGTTGGAGCTTCGTAGAAAATAATGGATGTATGACTTTAGGATGATAAACCAGCATTTTTCCATGCACGTCACGCCCCAGACCCAATTCCAATGAACCATATTTAAACACAATGTCCTCGCCTATTCAAGATATACAATAATGTTAAAATATCAACGATGTCCACTTTGATATTGCAATCAATAACAGAAAACAAAACTGGTTGAAAATTAACCACTTAGCTCTTGCATTCAATCCTTCTCATATCGAATTTTTTTATTTATTGCATTAGGGTATCTCCATTTCTGAATGGCTAATTAATAAGTATTTAAGGGATTCAACTCTCTTAATACATGTTTTTTCATGAATTTGAAGTCATAAAAATGGTGGAGAAAAATTGGTGATAGAAGGAATCACTGTGATAGCAACACTTTGAACGAAGAGAGAGGAAGATGAATCGACTCCAAGAAAGAGTAAGATGAATCATTGACCACGATTTCAACTTGAGAAAGAGAAAATGAAGTAACAACAACGTTATGATATTATAGTTTTTGAAATATCATTTTTTTAACCGATGAAGTGGTATTTCCCAGTGGTAGCTAGTAGTTTTGTTGGCAAAGTCGTGTTACTTGGATCCTGCTTTTTGTACTGTTAATTGCTTCTAAAAGAAGGTGTGGCAATATAAAATGAGCCACTTGATAATAGTGGACTGTAAATTAACAGAGAAAAGTGAATAGTGACACCAGAAAATGGACCACAGGCATGCATCAAGCATATACAATTCCTGTATACGGTCTTTTGATACAGATTCTATCACTAATATCAACTCACTTTGTCTTCGACTGTTTCCTTAACAAAGTTTCAACTCCCTTCAATCCCGTGCTGTTTCAGAATGTTGGCCAGGGATTATTTTACACTATTATTATTATTATACTGTTATGTCCTACATAACTATTTTAATCTTTTCCTCGGAATTCATTTGTTTGAATATTCTTCCACTTTCACAATATTAAGAGACTAATTGTTATTATTGAAAGGGTGAAAATAATACTAAGAAAATCGAAAGGATAATGATCGCATGAAACCTGTCAACAGGTCTTATTTGCAATATAAAATTTCTGTATCAGCATTATTATATGATTAATGACTATTTAAAATGATCACCCCTTTGTAATTATGTGTTTACTCAAATTCCCTTCTTTTGTATTCTTCTTCTTGTCTGTTATACACAGTTACTGTGAGGCATGATATATGGAGAGAAAGTAATTCAGTGTGTCATAAATTTAGTGTCAATGGGTCCTGACTATGATTTTCATAGAAATTCTATTCAAGTTAGGTCACAAACCTTACACTACAACGTTTCCTAGAAAAGTCCAATGCAAGCTGTAAGTGTAATCCTTTCTAACCAGTATGTGTGTGTGTGTATATATATATATATATATATATATATATATATATATATATATATATATAATTTTGACCTGATTTTAGTATCTGAACTTAGTAGTTTGGACTTTAGCTATTATAATTTCATTCCGTTTAAGTTCTGGTTCTTCTGCCACCTGCAATAAGCCACATATGTACTCTAGGACAGGAAAACATCAAAACTGATGTTGAATAAATTATAAGGACTAAAATCAAAATGGAATTTCTACAAGAATCCAATTTAGCTAATCTTCTAGAATATAGAAACAAATAAGAACCAAACTATTTAAATCATAAAATAAAAAATATATATGGTCCAAAAATATAATAATGAACCACCAAGAGTGCGCTTAGATTATTTGAATCTGCTGAAAACTTGGGGTGCTAAAAGCCAAATTTTGCGACAACTGGTAACTACAGGAACAGAATAGTAAAACTTGTTTTAATTAACGGGAAATATGATGTTCTAGATCTGGTTAAGTAAAATTTTATAGCACAGACATGAAGGTAAAAGCTATAATAATTAACTGGAGAACTAATACTGAGTAAATTATAATATTTTGGAATTTGTTTAACTTCTATGAATATATGTATTTACACAACTCCAGTTCTCTTTACAATGCACAATTTGGAGTTTCTATAAACACATCTTGCACAAACCTCAAATTTGGTTTACGCAATGAAGAAACTTGTGTAATCGAGTTCATGATATCTGACATAAACCAAGACTTACTATGATTGGTTTCGTAGCCTTTAAGAAAATCCACATCCTAGATTCACATGCTCCTACTTTCCATTTAACATTATGCAAACACATTGCATCCTCTTTCTTTATCATTCCCATAATAATTATATCCTTAGTTTGAAATGCGTTTGAACTGTACAATCTCCCATCATCAAATAACTTCACAGTCATCATGTTTCAAATTAAACTTAGGATCAGCCAATTGATGAAATAAAATCTCCAAGGACTCCACCATTTCAGGGTTTTGAACAAGTGTATAGTTTGAATGTTTCTGTTTTACATAACAACTGAAGGAAAACAATCTGAAGTTCTTTGTCCTATTTACCTATTAATAGAAATGAATAATTTCAATGAGATTTAGCATAACATTATGCGTTACATATTATATAAGCTACCACTTCCTTTTCGTCTTCGAATTAATTATTTATTTATTTACTTTCTGTGCCAGAGAATCATTTTCGGATTATAATGTAGGACTATGATTAATATCTTACAAAAAGCATATGTAGAAGAATGATTAAACACGATAAAATCCCACCACCTTTCCTTCCTACTGTGTAATCGTTACAGCTATTCCTCACTACCACTGCTACTGTTTCACCACCAATTTTTCTTGCACTTTCTACTACATTCTTACTTATTATTCCTTCATTGAACTTATTTCAAACTTATACATATGATCAATTCAACACCTGATGTGTCCGTTAATTAGTTTTGACTTTTCTACGAACTGAGTCATATATAAACCTATTCTCTGATAATTACGTTACATTTTAGCATATATAATTGCTGGTTTCTCCTATGGGACAGTTTTGGAATGGAGTTCTCAATCACCCACCAACTTTTGCATTTAATAAGTACACAATTTGACAATTGTCTCATCATGATAATGATAATGATAGTGAAAATATTGTATATATCTTTTCTCTCCATATAGTTGCCCTATTCAAATAAGTCCCACTTGCTATATAGCAGGTAGCCCTTCCACAATTTGAAAAATAGGGTAACAGCAAAGTGACAATTATGCACTAAATAAAATAAGCAATGCTGGAAGAACCAATTTTCCATGCTTGGATTTTAAGAAATCAGAGAATGTTGGGCAAATAATATATTCATGATTTACATATAGGTGTCTGATTATTGTGAAGGCCATTTTTGATCAAGAGAAAGCCATTAATCAAGCAGTGTTATAAGCTAGCTATTTCAAACATAATAATACTATATTATCACTAAAGGGGTCCGCAAGCCAACACCTTCATCAATGCCCACAACAAATACAAAATTATCTTTTCTTATTATTTTTTTAGTTTTGAGAATCCTTGATGAACTATCCAGACATCTAATTCCTTTACATAAAGCTTTTTATTTTTATTTTTATTAAACAAATCTGATTTGAAATTTGCTTTCATTCCAAACACATAATTTGTATCCAGTAATTCATATTTGATTGGATTTTATTTTCAGAAACAAAGCCCCTTACCTTTCCTCCAATCTTACTTTGCATTCAATTATATAAAAAAGAAAGTTGCATTGATTTTAAAGATAATCAGACTCGAGCTTCCGACACAGGAACAAATGTCCCCAGACTTAATCATCAAATTGTTAGTTCTTGTGAAGTTGAATTCCAGAAGTAAGATTTTAATTTCAAATTTATATACATTAAAAAAACTATTGAGGGAATGTTTTAAATAATTTATACATGTATTTATTGTGTGGGTGAAGAAATAAAAAAAATAAAATATATAAAACTGTATAGCTATTTTATTAAAATCAATAAAACTTGTATTTATTTAATTTTGCAAATAAACCTTACAAGATATATAATAACAAATGGAAGGGAAGTAAATAAAATAAAAAATGCATTATGTAGCACACAAACAAGTTCTCATATTTTATTTTTTGGGCCATCACATCTGTTTTGTGGGTGGGTGAACATAATTGGGCCACTTCACCATTTGCATAAAATTTGGGCCACTGCAATGTTGTACCATTAAATGGTAGTTTCTTCCTTTATTTCCACAAATTTCTTTCCGCACCCAATTTTATTGTATTTCAGAATGTAATATAAAAGATATTCTTTATTTTATATTTTGAAATTTACAATGAAAAATATATTTTTTTATTCTGAAATACATAATGCAGAATATAAACCTGCATTTGCATGTGTTTTTATGCACGACGTGTGGAACAATGACAACATTGTTATCAACATTGGTTGGTCTGAACCTCAGCCCATATCCCATTAGATAAAGTTAATTTATGGGCCTTTTATCTAATATTTTTTTTGTTTTTCAGGTCACAAAATGGAATTGCTTCTAACAACTTCGATCATCTTCGAAACATTAAAACGCCTAGACATCTAAAACAAAAGTTAATATTGACGAAACATCCTCTTTTTAACTCATAAAACTTACGAAATTTCAAAACATTTACAGCAAAATCTAGAAAACAAGAAAAAAAAATTATAAACGAGATATGGATTTAACAAAATAGATATAAACCTTTCTCACATTTAGACCATACATAATAAAAAAAAACACGATCTTTTTTTACAGTATTATTTTTATTCCTTCAAGCATTATGTTTTAAGTTTTATATTTTATCTTTGCTGATGAAAATTTGCATGGTTGCATTACAATTAAGTATGCATTATGAAATGAAAAGTACTGTAAGTTTTTTTTTTCTATGTTTACATTGTTTTTTTCAAATTGGCATATTGAATGTGGGGTGGATGCAATGTAATTGTAATATTTTTAAGAAAAAAACTTCATTGACAGATAAAAAATATTCCTAAAATAGTTGTAATTAATATTAATTGATATTGTAAACACGGATATAAAAAAGTGATTTCCTAACTTATTTTTAAAGTGGAAGTAAGGAGTTTATTAAATAAAAGGTAGACCAGGTGAATATATTGTTTTTAAAAATTGAATGACGAGGTTAAGGTGATAGATTACCCTAAATAAGTGGTAGACTAAATTGTTTAAGATAAAATAAGAATGATAGTTATTGTTTTAAGAAAATAATAACCAGAAATGATAAAAATTTAGAAAATAATATTTTAGAAGTGGTAGTGGTTTAAAAAATAGTGAGACTCAATTATTTTAATATTAAAGGATTTTAATATAAATAGTTTCATAATTTAAAACACACTGTATCTGTAAAGAGTTTTTTAACTTCTTTCTAAAAGTTCTCACTGTTAATCTATTTGAAGATTCGAGACCGCCTAAGTGATTCTTAAAGTGAGATCTTCAAGTTCATCCAATCAATTTATCATATAGAGAACAAATATGGGTTCTTGTGCATTTGGTACTGTTTTGGACATTTTAGAGTAGTTTGGTCATTTATAAGGTAAAAGAAGTTAAATACCTTTCTAATGTTTTCTTGTGGTTCCATTATTCTTTTGCCATAGGTGGTAGACGAACTAACCTTTTGTGGTAGCTTGGTGGACAAGTTGTTTCATCACTATAAGTGCAAAACTTGTCATAGACTAACATCAATAGACATTTCTAGATGATCAAGTCTAGTGTTGGAAGTCTCGCATCGACTAGAGATAAGACCAATTTATAGTATATAAGTGGGTGCAAACCTCACCTTCAAGTCCGTTTTTGGGGTTGAGTTAGGCTTAAAGTCTACTTCTTAACATGGTATCAGAGCATGGTTACTACCTATCCTAGTGATATTTGTTGTTTTTTGCACATGTTGTTCCACCCACTATCGGACCACCCATTAATGTCTAGTCTCACGCTCAAGATGTATATACCTTAGCCTGAGGATTGTGTTGGAAATCCCATATCGACTAGAGATAAGACCAATTTATAAGTGGGTGCAAACCTCACCTTACAAGTTGGTTTTGTGGAGTTCAGTTAGGCTTAAAGTCCACTTCTTTGTTTGGAATCCAAGTGTGAGTCTAGGTCCCACATTGGATAGAAATGAGAAAGTAGATCACTATATAAAGGTGAAAAACCCATTAACCCATTGCCTTAAGGTTTTGGGTAGATAGATCTCATTGGTATTGTGTCTTCCCGGTGAACCCCCTCCTTGATAGACCCAACATTCTTAACATCTAGTATATATGAATGCATGTGTTAGGATTCATTGATATGGATGCTTACGTGTATTAAAACCTATATAAATGTTATGAAACCGAACTACTCAATAGCCAATGTTAAAAATGACCAGTGGCATTTTTTTAAATACATGCAATTAATAAATTTTCTTTGTTCAAACTTTTTTCGAACGAAGTCTGACGACCGTCACATGTAATTTTTCTTTTATTTGATACAAATGCATGTTAATTAACAACTTTGTGTATGATTTTCATTTGTTTTTACCGATTATTTTCGTGTTCTTGTCCTTCATAGGCGCATTCTGTTTTCTCTCTCACCGGTGGCACCACTTTATTCCGATAAACCCAAGTTAGTTTTCATTTTCGTTTTCGTTTTGAAGAACTTATTTGTTGATAACTTGTTTGTTATTTTTTTTTTGAACTTGTTTGTTGTTGTTGTTTGGTTGAACTTGTTTGTTGTTATTGTTTGATTGAACTTCTTTGTTGTTTGTTATTGTTCTTTGATTGAACTTCCGTAATGCCACCATTCTCACCGCTGTGAGGTCATTGTCTCTCTTCGAGACATAGAACTTCTCGCCCCAAAGACTGGGTGGTCTGCGAGAAGAAAAAGAGGAAGAAGTTGGTTTCTCACGTTAACTGGAATAGAGAAGAGAATGGGGAAGAGTTTTCTGATTAAGGTGCTTAGTCTGAACCCATTTAGAAAAAAATTCAAAATAAAAAAAAAAACTAATGTAGAGAACGGTGAAAAAAACCTATGAAAGGATATGGCCTCGGTTCCATGGCGAACCAAGGCCTATTCTATTAAAAAAATCAAAATTGATTTGAAATGACAGTTATAAAATATCAAAAACTAAAAATTGTTGTTTTTTCTGCTTTTCAAGTCTAGTAGAATGTAAAAAGGATCACAATTAATTAAAAAATATTTGACGTTAAACACTGTTTTTATACTAGTGGTAATAGAATCTTTAAAGATATAAGATCCTGATATAGATATATATTTGATTTTATAATTATGTATAAGATAATTGTAATAGCTTTATATATATATATATATATATATATATATATATATATATATATATATATATATATATATATATATATATATATATATTCTTTAAAAAAAATTATTCTCTCGTTCTTTTACATGTAAAGTCTCTTTTATTAGTTATAAATTATAAAATAGGATGTTATATAGAAAATTAAAAAACGTGATAAAAGGAAAGACAAGAAACTTTTAACTTACATGTAACTAGCTAGGGAAGGATAAGATTCTATGAAGTTGTAGTTTTCACTCTTTGGGATGTGAGATGTTAAAAATAGGAATAAAATCGTATGGAGGATATATAAGGATTTCACTCATATGAGTAAATAAATAAAGTGAGAGAGCAAACGTTATTTTTTATTATTAAAACATGACAAGGTACTCTTTTAGTCGAAATATTTGTAAACTAACCATTAATTTGTTCACTTTACATAAAATATATTTATCTTTAAGCACAAGTTTAGTTAATGTTAATCTATTTTAAAGAAGTGAAACATTAAAAAACAGTATATTAAATGGTATTAATTTAAAGAGGAGAGAAAAGTATAATAGCCACGAGGTTTGAGTGGTCGATCACATGTGAGGATTCCACTAGCTTTTGAATCCATGCTATCTTTGGTGGGGAACATATTCTGTGTCAATTCCATTGATGATACCACAAAACAGCAAAAGAAACAATAATGTGCTCTTCAAATGCTTATGGCTTCCTCTCATCCAATTCAAAGTTTCAGAATTTGATTCCGATGCAAATACATGAACTATGCATGTTTATGTCAGCAATCTCTCTCATCTATATATTTATTTCATTTTACATTTATATTCTAACAACGATACAAGACCACAAAAATCATTTCGATTTTACTATAATTTTAACAAATATATATATATATAACATCTTCATTTTTTAATATACAAGAAATAATATCAAATCATTTTAAATTCACTTTTATTTTCATCATAAAGAAAACTTTCTATTTATCAATTATATTATAACCGAATTCTTATAAAGAATTTTCATCCATAATATTAGCTATTCATGAAAAGTGAAGCCAGTAATAATGCCCTTTTTCATTTTTTTTTCCTAAAATTATAAGACTAATTCGACAATGCTAATTGTGTAGTTGTACTTGCTTAAAATGTCATTTTGTCAATATATTTCGATAGTGTTTAAATAATATTTACAGTTAATTTTAACAAAATAATATTTTAGTTAATAATATTAATATACTTTAAAAATAAATATAATTGTACAATGCAAACAAATATATTTTTGCCATGTATTTTAACTATGCACTAAATATAGAAAAGCTATATTAAAATACCCTTTTTTTTCCTAGTGAATGCAGTTCTATATAATCCCTAAACTTTATGGAGGTAACATAACATTACATTGTACTTGATATTAAGTTTAATATAATTTAAGTGATAAATTATGACCTCCGAAAATAAAGCAATAGAATCAAGGAAGAAAAATGTATCATAATGAATAACTGATTATATGAATTATTTAATAGATATATAATTTATTTTGTTAATTATGATATTTTATCTTTAAATTATTTTAGAATTAGTTATTTAAATTTTATTTTTAGATTATTTAATAATTATTTATTTAAATATTTTATTTTTAATTATCTTACAACTACAAGATTTTGTTAGTTTGTCTCTTTATAAATAAATTTATTATATAAATTTCAAAATATAAATGAAAAATTAATTTAAGAGATTGTCTCCTTGTGAAACTTATGAGTTTGATTCGAAAGAAGCTCGAGACAATGATATTTCTTACTTTTTCATTTCTTGTCATCGGTGGTTAGCATGTTTAGTTCACCACTTGGCCAATCGAATTATATCTTTTCTCATATTCATGTCTCATTGTGAATAAAAAATATCCTATAAATATCCAATATCATAGCATCTTCAAATAAATTGCATATTTTTTCAGAAACTCAAATTCTAGAAATATTGTATACGATTTACTTTCGAAATTCAAGTTAAAAAATATATATACAGACATAAAATAAGATCCCATTATACACAGTGACTAACTAGATATAAGAATAATCTATTCCTATCTATTTGAAAAACTTATTACTTTTGAATTAATATTATATATAGTACTAGTATTATATTATGTTTAATGATTATTTTTAGAATAAAAATTATAATTAATAGATTAAATATATTTGTTTTAATTTTAAAATTAAAAAAGTCAAAATTTCATAATTTTGATCGTGATGTTGTTTATTTACTCTGATATGAGACTAGGATGGCAACGGTTGGGTTAAACCCAAATGGTTTTTAGGTTGGATAACTGTTTAAAAAATATTTACAAATTTTAATTTTTATGTATATGTAGATATTTGTAAATATTTAAAAAAATATTTTGTAAATTTATAAAATAAAATCTTAATAAAATTACAAAAATTATAAAATATAATATAATATAAATTCAATATAAATTAAAATTTATTTTTAATTAAATTTAATCTGATAAAATATAAATTAATTTTAATTTTAATTAAATTTAATTTAATAAAGTATAATATTTTTTTAATAATATTCACATACATTGATAATATACGATACTTTATCTGACTATTTATAAATAGATACTAAAATATTTATAATCTATTAATTATCTGTCACAAATTTTATATTCAATACTCATTTTCACATATATTATATTTTTTTCATCCAAGATAAATCCATTAGGTAAAAATCATTAGAAGGGTTCTTTTTATTTAAAGAGTATCAATTTAAATAGGAAAATTCAATGCATTCATGTATATAACATTTTTCATAAAAAAAATATCTAATAATTAAGCAACTTGCCATTTTTAAAACCTTATTGTAACTATTTTTCATTTAACATCATGCATGCTATTTGATAAAAAAAAAACTATATTTGAATTTAAATGACAATGTCAATAGTTGTTATGAAAAAAATAATAATACGAGCTAGAATACAATAAAAAGAAAAAAAGAAGTAAACCAACTGTTTTTTAAGTGTAAAAGATTCTTCTTTGTAGTAAGAAAAGAATACATTGTTAAAAAAGAAAGCTACATTTGATGACGGAATGAGTGATGTCTGATAAGTAGATTAGAAAATCCAGTGGTTGTAATTGGAGGAGTTGCTTTCACTTCTTCAAAATGTAGTTTAAAGGAAACACACCATGTTGTAATGTTGAAATCAGGTGACCTATATCCATATGGTATGAATCTAGGTTTTCCCATAAGTTTATTTTTTCTATAAGTTACATAATTTGTGTATGAACTATACTGCTATAGGATTTTATTTATTTATTTACATTAATTCTTTTGACAATTCTACGCCACCTTTTACGAACAACAACGGACTTAATTGTAATTAGGTTTATTTTCATTACATTATTTAGTGAAATAATTAAAAACTTACTTAAAAAAAATTGGATCAATATTTTTTAATATTCATGAAGAAACAATAATTTCTATAATTAACATAAATAAAAACAATAATTCTTAATATTTCAGTTTGAAAATAATAATTATAAATTTACTTTACAACCTACTTAATGTGATTCCAAGATAACAATGAAATGTTTACTCTGATAACAAATATGAGATATTTGCTATAACATTGACTTAATAAACCATAAAACAATATTCTCTATGTTGCAGAATTGTTGGACAAATAATATTTTTTGTTATGTAATTGGGTTGTGGTAATTGAGTTTGAAACCCATTCCTGTTATCCAACCTGATTTTAATTGCGTGTATTGAATGAAATTCAAAATAACTCAATGATCCAAGTTAACATAAAAGATGCAAGTTTGAAGATTCATTATATTTATTTCAGTTATTTTAATTAATGAAGTTAATTATTTTATATTTCAACATAAATTTTACAAAATCAATTATCATTAATTATACCTTAAATATGTCTTATTTTAATTAGTAGAACTAATTACTTCATATTTTAATATAAATTTAGTTAAATCAAAGGCATTGATATTATTTTGTTATATAGTCTAACTTGTTGATAATTCATTGCACTCTCTCATTCATATATTTATTTCTGAAAAGGAAGGTGGTATTAGCTCTCAAAAAGTACATTCAGGTGAAAGTATAAGAGTACAATATTATTAATATTTGAATGGAGATTTAAAATTTTTAAAAAAGGAGAGAAAAATATTTGAGTTTAGTAAAGTGTATATATATGTGCAGGAATGGGCTGAATTGGGTATTGGATTGTGGACAAAAAGATTAGAACTTTAACTTGCATCTGAATTGAGATAAAGGAGTAAAGAAAAAGCTGGGACAGTAGGAGAGAGGAAAACCAAAGCATTGAATATTCTATAGAAGAAACAAAATAGTTCACTTTCAGAGATGTTTCCCTCGTACCAATGGGGACCAATTAATGCGCAGATACAATAAACGATAATAATGAATAAAAGTGGTCCTAGCTAGCTACGAAGGAGATAATGGAACCAATTTCTTGCACTCTATTTCCCTCTTCTGCACCAAAATGCAAACACATCCAACACCATGCAATTCTTCCTATTCGTACGTTCTCACATACGCCAAAACTTCTTTTCTCATTTCCTTTCAATAATTCACATCCATGCTTTCTTCATCTCCCCCACACCTATCTCTTCATTTCACATATACAACAAAAATTAATTCATTTCTCTTTTTTTTTTTACTAATCAAAATAGTATAAATATGGAGACAACGTACTTAAGTAAAAACATTATGATGGAATATATATTATATCTGGGGTGCCTAAAGAAGGGGACCCCACTTTCTTTTCTTCAAAAATTTCAGCATGGCCTTCTGTTGTCTTCTAATAATTACCACTGCTTTGTGGCTACATGACAGAAAATTTTTTGTCCACGCAGACGACAACCTACTTAAACCATGCATTGGTATTGCTGTTTTTCTTTTTTTCATTGTTATTATATTCCTGTTGGATTTCATGTCTTCAACCTGATTGGATGATTCCTACAGGTAGAAAAGAACACGATTGGATGACGCTGTATCAAACTTAGTTTTAGTATAAATAAATCTGTTTTTTCCAACTTTACTTGGCACAGCCGCCATAAAAGGCAAAAACTTTTCAGTTTTTAATAAGTCTTTTCTTATTAAAAATTATAGTAAATACATTTTACTTATTTCATTTACATCATATTTTCCATAAATTATTTTTCTACCCTTCTCCCTTATGCTCTCTGTTTTACTTTTATACTTATTTACTTTAAAATTATGGAAAACAAGTTCTGGTGGATGAATTATTTATTGAATTTCCCAAACTTGATTAAATTAAAGTCCCTTCTACTTCTTTTTCCTTTTTTTTTTCTGAAATTCCCCACTTCTCTCTTGAATGTTGACTATAATTATTTCTCTGCTGTGGTAAGACAGTTCATGATTCTTCTAGTACTCACAAGAGAAATAAGCTTGATGGAAACAAAATTGAGTAAAGATATGTAAAAGTAAAATTCAAATTAGATGTGCTTGGTTGAAAAAATAAAATAAAAAGTAAAATAGGTGAAAAACAATAAATCTGACTATTTTAAAATCAAGTATTTTATCTTTGTGGCACACCACACCATCTAAATTAATTTCATCCTCTCTTTTTTTTTCTTTATATTTAACCAAGCACATCTCAAAAGAATCTTGTTGGATGACTGAGAGCCACTTAAAATGGAAACGAGATTTTTTTTATCAAATAAAAAGGAATCAATGTAGTCCATGTAGATTCTCTAACTAGGCTATCAGCATGTATTATCTAGATAAAATTCTTTTCAAACAACACAAACACCCAAGTCTTCACTGGGTCTTGCACCCTACTTCACTTTATCTCCATTTAATTCAGAAGAAAAAGAAAAAAACACAATATAATAAAGAATAGAAGAAATGAGTGGAAAAAAAAGCTTTTGAAGAAAACAGTGAGTGGAAAGAACAATTCCACTTAAATCTTGTTTACTCATAAAAAGTAAAAATCAAAATTTTTAAAAATCCTAATAATTTTGAGTGATCATAATCTATTGGTTTCATTGCGTTTGTAGTTATGCAAAAAACCTTTTTTTTATCTCCTACAACAATCACTTTTATTGTAATGTTTTTATACATACATTTTTTTTTCTTTGCTTAACTTCTCATTTATTTTTCCTATATATATTCACTCATCTTAATTGTTATCTTTTTTTTTTCTTCATACATCAATTCTCTCTTATTTTCCTAGCTTGTCCCAAACAGAAAAACTTCGTTAGCGTCCTTGTAGTGGTCACTTGTTTGTTTGTATTTGATTTGATAAGAGATAAATAGAAATAAAGAAAATGAAGTCAAAATAATAGATGCGTGGAAATAAGAAGAAAAGTTGTATGACAAAAAATTTCTGCGCCAGTTTATATCAATGAAAACAAATAAGCTATAAAAATATTTAATATTCAATAAAGAAAATAAAAGTTATGCTAGCTGTTTTTAAAATATATACTTTTTTGAAAGTAAAAATTAAAAATTACAAAAAAAGGAGGAAAAAAAACCGACATGGTAAAAGTATTAGATGTGATTGATGAGAGAGAAAGATGTATGTAAAATAGAAGGAAGATTAGAAAATATTGAATGTTGTTTCACTATTACCCTGGAGGTGTGAGGTGGCAATCAATAAATGAAGACCCTAAGTGGTCCACAGTCATTCTCTCATTCTATTTACCTTTATAGTTTTTCTATTTATATCAAGTAGTTGTAGACTACTCCTTGACTTCTCCGTAACCTTTTCCAGACAGATAGATAGATCATCATCATCATCAATCTCCCTTAGTTTCCAAAATTTCCCTGAACTTATGGATGAAAGTTGGAGTGAGGGGAAAAGGAGAATGAATTACAAGGAGGAAGAAGATGATGATTATGAGGAGGAGGAAGAGGAGGAGGGAAATGAGTACGGAGAGGACGGTAGGAAGAAGAGGGTGGTCACTAACAAGAGAGGCTCCAAAGCTGGAGGCTCAATGCCACCTTCATGTCAAGTTGATGGTTGTAATGCCGATCTCAGTGATGCTAAGCCCTACCACAGGCGTCACAAGGTTTGTGAGTACCATGCCAAGGCTCCTGCAGTGCTCATTGCAGAGCAGCATCAACGGTTTTGCCAACAATGCAGTAGGTAGGTCGACAACCTTAATCAATCTTTTCTATTCCTTTATGTTGTGTCTGTGGATCCAGCTATATGTGTATTTCAAGAGGTTTCTTTACAACTCTTTATGTATATATATACCCTTTGCCCTTTCCAATCAACCCTAGCCAGAGACAAAACTCTTAGGGTATACTTGCTTCAAGTGTCAAAACAAACAGTATATGAAATGTGTCTGAGGTTCTTTTTCATTTCCTACCTAGCATAGAGCTTATGGAGAACGTTAACTGACAGTGTCTAACTGTATTGCTTTAGTTCTAAGAAAAAGGATTAACTCCTCCTGAACATTATTATGCATTAAAGTGCATTTTTATGGAATGTGTTCAAATTGAAAATCGATTACCCCCAACATTTTGTGCAAAGGTATGATACATTCTTGATGCAAACTGTTTGTGCTAAAACAGGGACATTGT
Organism: Vigna mungo; assembly: GCA_036885675.1. Lineage (NCBI taxonomy): Eukaryota > Viridiplantae > Streptophyta > Magnoliopsida > Fabales > Fabaceae > Vigna > Vigna mungo. The sequence goes on from CP144691.1 coordinate 4,068,055, forward strand.
CTGCGTTCAAGAATAACATAGAATCATCCTAAATGGCACTTACCATTCCGTGGATAGAATGAATAGCATTTTCACTTAATTTTTGGTGTCATTGTTTTTAATCCATGAAGTTGACAAGACAATAAGTGCTGATCTTGTTTCAATCCATCAGATTGGACTATCTTCCATGAAGAGGGAAAATTGGGATGATCTCAACACAATCTGATTATCAATCATTTTGATTTAGGGTAATATAAACCCATCAATAAATGGAACATTCATCCATTTAAAAAGAAAACTGCAAATATGTCGATCAAGAACCATCTATTTTTGGAATTTCAAGCTACTTGAATTCACAAAACCATTTCAAATAAAATATTATTTCTTTTCTCTTCTGGGAAAATGTAGGTTCAAAGATGTCATTCTATAAGGTACGTTTAAATAATTTTTTCTACAAGTGTTTACTGAAAGAAAAAAAAAATTCACAGATGAAATCACCTCATACAATTTGAATTTTGTAAAATAATTGTCCTATCATACTTTCACAAAAGCTGCTAATTTTACTTTATCTTTTAAATAATATCAATATCGAATCAAGTTAACTTAGATATTTGAAGGTGTCCTTTTATAATGATGTTGTTAAAATTTCGTATGAGTTGAGTAAGTAGTATTTTGATTTTCCAGGTTTCATGAGCTATCAGAATTTGATGAATCAAAAAGGAGTTGTAGAAGGCGTTTGGCTGGACATAATGAAAGGCGTCGCAAGAATGCATCTGAATATGGGCATTGATATGAATTGGAGAAGAAAGAATATTGAGGCAAGCTAGTATAAAAATAACAACAAAAGAGCCTTTTGCCATTAGGTGTGCAAGAGAAGGCAAAGCAAGCAAGAACAAATAATTTAAATAATGTCTCCCATGTTATTGGCCTATGAGAAAGCTCTCTATCTTCTATCAATTTTTTTCCTATATATATATATCATATGCTAAAATTGCTGTGCTGGTTATGTCCATGAGAATATTATAAAATATCTTTTTGAAATATGTATATGTTTGCTCAATCTTTTTACCATACGTCTTTCTCTACTATCTTGTACTTTAAACAGTAACAAGTATCCCAAAACTAGAACAGAAATATTGCCTAAAAGATGAATTTAAGAATTCAACCAGATGCTCTTTTGAGAAAAAAAAAACAGTTATTTGTCACTTGATCAGACAACAACTATTGGTGGCGGCATTCTAACTCTAAGTAAATATTGCAACATTATTACTTTTAAGAATAAATTATTTACACTATGTTTTCCAATAAAAAAAATCACTTACTATGTTTTTTTCTATAACACTCTTTCGTTGACCTTCAATGTAATATTTTGAAAACACAGGCACTTATATGACTCTCCATTTAGGAAATTTACTTACAAAAGAAAATATTTGGGAATGAAGCAAGTATGGAATATGTTTTTATCTTAACTAAATAAAATAAATCAAATAATTTTTTAATATATATATATATATATATATATATATTAATTTTTTTTCCTTTATAGGGATTACAACACAAAATAAACATGTATGCATTACAATTTATAAAAATATAGACATCTTCTAGTTATGCTCTAGAGATTTCTCTGGAAATGCATCCATATAAATTTAATCACATTTTAATTGCAATATATAAACTTGTCTACTTTCATAATTAAGGTATTAAGTTTTATTGAGAATATATCTTATATGTCTCACAATAACATTTATTTAGATATAGATATCATCTAGTAATCTTATACAGTAAGGTGATCTTATCGAATAGATAACTCTTCATCTAATTAGATGGTAAAAAATTATTATAAGCTCTCACCAGATCATATCTTTATGATTTTGACTTGAGCTATCAAATAAAAAATTAACATCTCATCAAATCCTGCACAATTTCACAAGTTACAAAATATTTCTCATTTACCATTCATAAAAATAATAATAATAAAAACATATAATTATCCAAGAAGGCATATACATGATGCATCATTTAGAAAAAAAGTTAAACACATAACTACAAAAAGAATATAATTTGAGTAGTTCTTCCATAAAAGCTAAAATTAAAACTGACTCTCCCTTATTCAAGTTATAAACTAACATTTGAATGTTGGTTCTCAAATTAATATTCATTAAAGTCTCATATTTACTAATATATTATCTGTGTTATTTTTGCTTTTATTATTAAATGAAGATAGCTTTCCTTTATCACTCTAAATCAATATAAACAATAATTCATTTTTCATTAGGAAAACTTTACATATAACAAAAATCAAAATATACAAATAAATATTAAAAAAAATGTTCAAATCAAAATTATGATCTTTCAATGAACTCTTAATTGATAAAACACGATAAAGGAAAATAAATTATGATCTAACTTAAAGAGAGAATAAAAGTTGAAAAGATAATAATTTTGTAAAATAAACAATAACATATGGGATTTAATATTTCTATCTTGAATAGATGAAATAAATACAATGAATCTTCAACTCAAGACAATAGCACGTGTAATTTAAATAGTGATTGTTATAAGATTATGATTTTCTATAGTTAATTATTAAATTTTAAAAAAAAGTATTATACCAAAAACAAAATTTAAAATATATCTACAAATTTATAAATGTTAAAAAATAATTCCCATAGGATGGAATATCTATAAAATTTTAATATTAGCTATTCATACTCAACTTTACTTAATTTAATTTCTTTAATATTATCCACTTTACTTATATGTAATCAAATCAATTTCAAATTTTGTTGAGTTGGATAATATATGGATTTTATTTTTCTTGAGACTAGTTAAAGGTATTAGGAAACTAATCTAAGAAAGAAAAGTAAACATGTAAATATCCAAACTTTTAATAGAAAGGTAAAATGAAAAAACACACAAAAGGTGTTAAAATTCTCAACTTTGGTTATACCAGGGCAAATTAATCATTAAAGGTAGAAAATCTTTAACATCAAATCAATTTTGTTTAATCACAACATTTTAATATACACAATGAAGTTCAATAAAAGTTAAGGCAAAATCTTATATAAACATGTGTTCATTAGGGTGATGAATCAAATTATTTATTTATTTATATTCTTAGTATGATTATTCATCCAAAAAAAATTATTTAATTAACCTGTACAAAAACATAAAAAATATAGATGGGATCACTTTCATTAATATAATTTTATGTATAATTAGTGATTTAAAATTACTCACATGTAGGAAATATTCGCTATAATAATAAAGTTTTCTTTTAATTGTATATAATCCATACACATGGTTAAAATGAATCCTGAAACAACTTGATAAAGATTTTTGTTAAGGGATCTCTACATGCAAAGATAGAAGAAATGTGCAAGTGAGTAAAAAGGTGTCACTGACAATGAACAAGAACAAAAGAACTAGATATATGAGATCATTTCTTGTGAAAAAAAATCAGATTTTTTTATTTATTTTCTTCCTTTAAATCACCTCATAAATTATTAATTTTTTTAATTTCTATTATTCTTTGTCACATCGAACATTTGGAGAAGCCATTGTCGAGTGGCATCGGAAAGAAACAAGCAAATTGGAACAGAAAAATATACTATTCGAAATGTTGCACATTTTTTGTAAGTAAATATAAAACCTGGCACTTGCTTATTCTGAAAATGACTTTACTTTGTGATGAAGCTTGTTTATTAATACTGACAAATTCCTCCAATTCCTTTCACAACTCCACAGAATCTACTTGAAAATATCACTTTATTCTTAACCACTCAATCACTCATCACAAAACTTTTAACACCACTCACTTTAAGTGCTGCAAATCAACAAAATGGTCAGAAAAAAAAATATAATATTAGAAGTTTCATGTCGACTAAAAATAAAGTTAAATTCATAATATATAAATAAGATATAAATCTCACCTTACAAACTGATTTTATGAATTGAGTTAAATTTAAAACTGTTGCATAATGAAAGAAATAATATAAAATAATTTCTTAAATCCATGTAAAATTGAGTAGATAACATTTGAACTGCGTAAATGTTATTAAATAAGTAAAATCGATTGTGTTTTGAAATCCTAGTTTAAAATAATTAATGACACAAATCAATTTAAAATTTGTGTAATTTTAATTAATCTCACACAAAATTTTAAGCAAAATAAGTTTCTATATTTCTTTAAATTAAGTTAGTTGCTTATTAAAAAAAATCTACCTTAACATGACAATGTGTTTTTATATCTAAAGAAAATCATATTAAATCTATGATAAGATAAAAACTTGAACCAATAGATCTGGTCACCCGATTCGATTCAATTATTTGCATCAATTTAACTTTCAAATGGTCACTTTATAACTTTATCGAGTTCAAAGTATGGGTATCATATGATTAGATTGATATGATTTTTTTGTTTAAATTTAATTGATGGTTTAAAATTTTAAATTTAATTGCATAATTGTTTTAAATATCTATAAGAAGATGCTTTTAATTTATGATAATGAACTAATTTTTCAATTCACTTGGTTAATCGGGCCCATTCGGCTCTACCCATTTTTTGCCACAAATATTGAATGCTGTAAAGAAAATGATGGACGATATTTTAACAATATCAAGAATTTATTTTGAAGGAAATTAAGTATCTGCAGAGAGAAAATTAAAAATATTAAATTTATCTTTGGTCTTTACAATTTTATGAATTTGTAATTTCGTTTTTATAGAATTTTAACTGTGCATTTGCTCTTCTAGTTTTCTAAAATTAAATTATTTTAAATTTTATTAACATATCATTATTACTAATATAAAATGTTTTCTGTTTGTTATAGGTTAATATTGAACCAAGATTGCTTAATTTTAGAAATTGGAGACTAAAATTTTTTGAGAAAAAAGATACACAATTGCAAGCCTATAGGATAAAAATATTTAAGTTAAAATAAATTTGACTTTTTCATAGACTAAAATTTGTTTGTATACGAATTAAAATTAGGTTTAAGAGAAATTATAACAAAAAAATAACTTTTACGGATTAACTCTTACTTAAAACTAATTTGAAGTTTTGAAAATATGATTTTAGTTTTATTTTCTTTTTCTTATACATACTTATGAAAAAACCTTAATAAAGAGAGATTAAATAAATAGAAAGATAAAAATAGTATACTTTTATCTCTTATTATAAAAGTGTCTGAAACTCCAATATACTTTTTCATTTTCATTTGAGTTAATGCTAATGATAATAAGGACAGTACATCTTGCATTTTAAAAAAGATATAAATAGGTTCTTTAAGGTTTAATAGATTTTTTTTCAATATTTAAAGGATTTATTTAGTATTATTTTTTAAAAAATTGTATTTAATTTAATTTTTATTTTATTAAAAAATAACATATTAGTTCTTTTTAATTAAATTCGCACTCACCGTTTGAAATGTGATTAAAAAAGAACATATTAGATTTTTCCAATTTTTAGTCTTTCTATTATTATGGTATTGACATGTTATCATCTTTCAAATGTTGTCAATATTAATTTAATGAAAGAAATTATATTAATTTTTTTAAAAATAAAATAAGAACTAAATTAAAGACAAAAAAAAAATAGAAAGATAACATTAAATGAATCTTCGGATATTATGAAAAAAAATATATTAATTTCTTTTAAGAAAATAAATATATATGAAAGTATATCACAACATATTGCATTAAAGAGAAAAAGGTTTGAAGGTGTGAATGAACACCATTTTGGTGACCACAAAACACAAGTAGGCTTCAACTGGCTTCCATTGAACGCTATTTCTTATCATAAAGAGACCAATTTTCAATTCAAGTAGCCCTGAATCTAAACTCAACCACTTCCAACCTAATAGTGAATGAATCGAATCTGTTAAGTTGATTTGATTTAAATCAATAAAGGAGAAAATACATATTTTTTTCATGTAAATAACTATAATACATTTTATTTCTAGTATAATTATTTTTTATTGGAATTTATATACTACTAATTATTTCATTAATTTTCTTTTATGACAAGTGAGTAAGAGCTTTATAGACATTATTGAATGTTAAAAAAATAATATTATATATGATGAGTCCTTTTGAGAAAAGATTTATTAAAAATAAATTGTATAAATATGATATGAGTCAAGTTCATATAAAAGATTATCATTAATTGAATTTATGTTTTTTTTATGAAGTTTCTTTTTTTTTTTTAATACGAGATTTAGACTTACATACTTGAATTATTTTCAACAATCTTTCCATCATTAAGGTGAACCATAATATAGAAAAAAAAAAGTATTAGGGAGAAATTCTATAAATATGACTTGAGGTCAACTCAAACTCACATAAAAAATTAACAACACTTTTAGTCCAAACCTCATTTTAGTAGTTTTTCTTATAGTATTTAACTTTATCATCTCCATTGACTTAAATTCACACGTTTGAATTATTTTCAATAATATATAATTATTTTTACTATATAAAAATTATAAAGCCTTTTTATTATGTTGATGACAACTTTCATAACTTAAAGATTTATTTATCCTATTTTTGTTAATTTGAGTTTGTTCTTCTTAAAATCTACTTTAAGAAGATAAAATACTTTAAGATTCAACTTTACAATTCTGTTTAATGCATTAAATCAGAAATCACAGCTAAACTAGATTACTCATATGTATTGACAATAACTGCAGATTTTTAAATCTTGATTAAAATGCAAAAACAAAAAGAACAAAGATTTAATCAATTTGCTTAACAAGAATTTAAAGATTGGAGAAGGGAAAGAATATATATAAATTGAAGAAAAAGGTCTATCAAGAGTTTCTCCTATAATTTACTTGATCTGTCCCAAAGAACAAAACAGAAACAACTGTTTTGAGTAAAATCAGTTTTAAATTTCAATTAAGTACAAGTATAATCGTTTAGAGACTTTTAAAATTTATTTTCTTGATTTTCTTTTTGCTAACAATTCAAGGCATAAACTTTTTTTAGAAGAAATGCAATGATTGGAATGTATCCATTGACAAGTGGTTTGCTGGCAATCCTTTGCCATGGCCATTCAGGTAAACTGTGACTTTATCAGACTATAACTTGCTAGGAATGACTTCCTTCGGAAGCACTCCACTCTTTCCAACATTGAAAACGTCCTTTCTTTCAGCAATAAACTTTGCAAACCGAGATCCCTTCTCTTTACTTTTATTATTGTCTGTAGCAGACCGAGGTGGATCATGCACAGAGTGGGGATTAGGATATGATGGCCGCATCAATGCCCATATAGATGAAAGGTATTCATTTGGCTCGTCTAGAATCTTTAGAAGTGATAAATCCTCCATGCCTGCTGTGGGAAAAGTAACATTATCAGATGAGGTGGGAACACCGTGATGAGTAACATTCATTGTCGGACCAAACAATTAGTTAAAAAACATACCTTCTGAAAATTTGGAGATGGGTGCCAAAGCAGCAGATGGAATGCTAAAATTAAGATGAGGTATTACTGTTCCTCCTCCATGCCTTGCATTGCTGTGTCAAAAACATTATATAATTAAAGATGGAAGTTTAATAATCTACAACCATTTAGGAACAATCAATAAAGAAAATTAATATCACAAAAGCTTATACTATACAGAGAAAAAACTGGACCAGACAGAGCACCTACGAGTAAAAATAGGATCAAGAAATGACAATGTTGTGCAGTCATGCTGTAGAGCAGGACGTCTCTAAGCTAAAGAATTTCATCGAAAAGAATCATATTGCTTTTCAGTAAAAGGGAAAGGCAATTTGATTTGCAGATTATTGGTTTCCTGAGAGAAAAATCCTGCCGACAATCCAAAACAAACAATAGAACCACCTATTCCTATATATATATTCTTATTTAAAGACTACGATCCTGAGCTACAATGCCAATAGAATCAATGTGACAAATGATTAGCAATTAAACAAACTCAAATCTAGTGGTTCGGCACACAATGACCAACAGGAATAGGAGGTAGTATGGTGGTATTGAAAGTTGGTGGCAATACCTTGTAACCAGGCCAATCATGTGACCATCTGAATTGATAACAGCACCACCACTAGCACCAGGATGAATAGCAGCAGTTGTTTCAAGCATTGCCGGGAAGTACTCACGATTGTGCATATGCTCAGGTTGAATGGGCAGATAAGATTGAGGAGTCTTTGCCTCAACCACTTTTGCTACCACACCAGAGCAAACAGATGGGAAGAATCCTAATGAAAATATATGACTTCTGAAGTTAGACAAAAGAAATAGAAAAAAAAAAAACCCCACCGCAATGGAATTGGTTGTTTATAAAATTAGATGCAACACGTCAGACTAATCACCCGACTGACAAATTATCATTCAAGGATAACATCCAATGTATCATTTGCATTGATGCATATGACCCTTGATGGTTTTCACAAACAAATTTGTTTTAAAAGGAATAAAAAATAAGCAAAGGCCTAAAGATTAAAATACACAAGTATTGGAGTTGATTGTAATATTCTCAGAACATACCTTACATATAGGGTAGCTTATTAGGTTTACCGCCATACTATTGCAGTTAATTATATGTTGTTAATCCCTGTATACCATAGTAATTTTTATAATTAAATCGCAGCACCAGGTCTTGGGTTGTACCTAATCTTTTAAATTATCATCTAAGTATTATTGATGGGTTTGTCAATACTAGGAACTAGGAAATCTAAATCCTTATGAATTCATTACCCAATATTCTACAGACAAGTTTGTCAAGGACCAACAATCCTAAAAGCTTATGATTTTCAAAATGGTTTTATCCCTAACAAAGCTTAAGGTAAACGAGAGAGGATGTAATGATTCTTCTCCATTACTCGATCAATTTTATGGTTCATTCAGTAACAAGGTTTGTTTTTTGGTTGATCTACTGAATGACATGCAAAAGGGAGCCAGAATCAACCAGAGGCAGGCCGACATAGCACTGGTTCCTTTTTTGCATTAACAGAATTAAAATAAAGATAAAGGAACTAAAGTTTTTGTACTATGACTATAACTTTTTTGTTCTTGTTGTACTCAAACCGGAATATATCAATACTTGCATTGAACCAACTATTTATTTACCATTTTTTGCACAACTTTGTTGATGTTCCAACTAAATATAGTTGGAGCTGCTGAAACAAGAACATAAAATGACAAAAACATGAAAAATAATAAAAGTTTAAAGGAACTCCGGCGTTGCAGAAATGTAATCATAAGCAACATTAACGTTCATTTTATAGCAGGGCATCTAACCAAGAAAGAAACAGATCGATTGGGTCAGCAAGGTCATACCACGCTTTGGGCCAAATAGTCCATGGCCAATGACAAATGCCTTTGATCCAGTGGATGGCCTAGAAAAATCCATTGTTATAGGCAAAAGATCATCTAGAACAGATTCAAGCTGCAATAAGGCAACATCCCATGGTCCTTTACAAACATACACTACTTTTGCATCACACCAAATCCAAGGTTTGATATGATCAAGACGTACACGTATGTTTCTATGGTTGTCATAAGTTGGATTCAACAACTTATATCCCCCCTGCTCATTGGCAGTGAAAGGATAAATAATTGGCATCTTTAACTGTGAAGTTTGACTAACTTGATTGCTTTCAACTCTGTTACCAAGATAGGCAGTTACCTTGGACGTGGAAGAAGATTTTTCTGAATTGGTCCCATATCCTCTGTCGCTTACATGTTCTTTCCCAAACCTCCATGGTTCCAATAGATGAGCATTTGTCAGTATGAGACCTTGACTGTTAAGTAAAACACCAGATGCCCATACTCCATCACCAATAGTAACAAGACAGACAGAAGTCATTGCCTTCTCAATTGGTAATGGTGAGGAACTACCAAAATATAAATGCTCACGTTTAATCCTAGAGCATACATCCAATTTGTCAGTGTCAGAAAAAGACCCAGTTCCCGCAGCATAAAGGTCACCCCCCTGATTGCATAACCCTTTCTCTGTATTCTCAGGCCTATTGCGCAGCAAACCACTAGAAGCACTCACAATGGCCTCCCATGGAACCACCAGCTGTTACCGAATACTAGAGTTTTGCATGATGTGTTAAATTGGAATGGGCTAAAATAATGTCAAATAAGGAGAACGTAATCAAGGTACCTGGATTTCCGCCCCATATGTCTTCTGTCTCAATGGTCTGAGCAGGACACCAGTAAGACATGCATGCTCACTGAAAACTGGACTGCCTTCCATTCCTGGTAGATAGAGTATCAAAATTGAGCCAGAACCACTTCCATAAATGACCAATGGATTATGCAACAGAGAAATGGCTCACACCAGGAAGACACCGTATGTCAGCCATCAGCAATGATCCGTCAGATGAATGGGAAGGATAGCTGTTTGCAATGCATCCTACAGAGATGCTGATTCAAGCAATTAACCATACAATGTCAAAGGATTGAATGACACCAAATTCCCAAACATTGCCATCCAATTCACTGCAGTGACTACAGTAATAGGCCCAATAACTGCTTATACAAATCAACACATAGGCAATCCCAACAGCTCAAAAAATAAAAACAGCACAACATAAAGTGACAACGAACAAGAAAGAGAAAAGTTTAACCATTTTTGAAGTAACATACAGATTTTTTTTCTTTCATCGAAACAAATACACTCTTAGGATATAGGGTGATAGAATAGATGGGTTTAGGAATTAAGGGTGAGGAGTGTCGGTTGTAAAGGGGGAAGGGTCAGAGTTGTTATAAATAGAGTTCTAGTAACTCTATAGGGAGGCTATCGAGTATTTTGTAAAGCCAGGCTCATTGCTTGTAGAGAGAGGTTATGCTCTCAGGGAGGTTATGCTCCCAACCATATCCGTTGTACAGTACTCATACATTCTGAATAAGAGAATTCTTTTCTTTTTTTTCTATTTTCTACTGTTCTAGAACACTCAAGAACAGTAGAAAATAGAAAAGAAAGGAAAGAATTCTCTTATTCAGAATGTATGAGTACTGTACAACGGATATGGTTGGGAGCATAACCTCCCTGAGAGCATAACCTCTCTCTACAAGCAATGAGCCTGGTTTTACAAAATACTCGATAGCCTCCCTATAGAGTTACTAGAACTCTATTTATAACAACTCTGACCCTTCCCCCTTTACAACCGACACTCTTCACCCTTAATTCCTAAACCCATCTATTCTATCACCCTATATCCTAACATACACACACACATATATACCTGTTAAAAAAGTGCATAGGTGACAGGACTCCAAAAGGAGACCCAACTGCCAGAAGAAAATCACCCCTTTTATTCATGGCAGATAACTTAGTATCCAGCAAATCCTGATAAAATCACCAACAACTTATTTTCAAGAGTCTAAATGGACCAACAAAGAATACCAACAGAAAAATAATTTCAGATCTAATTAGTATGTTACAATAATAGTTAATAAAAGGATTTCAACTAGAGAAAAAAAAAGATAAATAAAAATGAAAGATACCCTGAAAGATAAAGAAACACTCAAAATTGCCATTCTAGTAAGTGATTTGTATACAAGACTTGCACTGCCAGATCCTCCCGTGACCAATCTCTCCTGAAATAGCAATAAAAATTCGTCATTCTTCTTCTGAAAATATTATGTTTACTTCTACATATCATTATCCTGGAGATGTTATTCCAAAGGCGATTTACATAGTCAAGAAGAAGAATGATACTCTAAAAAGTAGCAGGTTAAAAGTTTACAAGGATCAATTTAAGATGAGGTGTACATCCTTTTACAAATGAACAATTTGATTTTGCAGTTGTACCAATAAATTTTATTACAAACATAGTTATGATAAGTGTGATAATTACTTATTATTCACACTTATTAGAACCTCTTATTTGCCTTTTTGTCCTTTATTTTGTGTTGATTTCCATGAAAAGATGCAAAACTTGTATATAGTTTTCATAGATAGAGATAATTATCTATTTTTGGATTATTTTGCAGGAAAATAGAGGATTGGAGAAGATTAAAGAGATGCTGTCAGAAACAACTCACCCAGCAAGTCACCAACACCCAGCCTAACAAGATCTTGGCAGCTCTAGTCCAACCAAGAAGCTTAGCGAGTTGAACAAGCCAACATGTCAGAAAAGCTACCTCTCGCCAAGCGAGAGGATATTCTGACCTAGCGAGAAAGCACTTTTTGGTGAATGGTTTAAAGTGTCGAGAGTGAAAGAAAAGTTTAGTTTTGGACGTGGAAACAAACCAGAAGCTCAAGACACAAGTTGAGGCATTTCTAGGGCTCAAGAACTCCATCTTCCTCCATCCTTTTCATCATTCCAATCCCTTCTTATTTTCTAGATCTATAGGAGTAGCTAAACTCCATTTCATTGGGGCTCAATTTAATGTACCCAAACTCTTTGTAGTTCTTTCTATGCAATAGAATATCTTTCATATTTCTTGTGTTCTATCCTTTTTATTCACTTGCATGATGAAATATCTATGCTATTTTGGTGGTGTCTAATCATTGGAAAATGCATTGGAACCTAGACATGGATAGAACAACCAAGAGGTTCTAGACATAGACCAAGGCTTTTGGTCATTCTAGACATCTTTTCTTAATGCAAATCTTGTGTTTAAAAATCTAACACAGGGTTATCGAACTCAAACATGGTTATCAAACTCTTGAGTTAACTTGTAAACTCAGACATGGCTTCTGAGTTAATGACAATAATCCAAGTATTTATGTTTTACAGTATTTATTTTTATGAACAATATAACTATACATTTTATTTATTTAAAGTTATATAATTTTGTAGAGTTATTTGAATTAAGATATTATTTATATAATTTTTTTCATCTGAAGTAAACTCTTACGAGTTTACGAGTCGAGTTTACGAGTCGAGTGAGTTTACGAGTCGAGTTTACGAGTCGAGTTTACGAGTCGAGTTTACGAGTCGAGTTTACGAGTCGAGTTTACGAGTCGAGTTTACGAGTCGAGTTTACGAGTCGAGTTTACGAGTCGAGTTTACGAGTCGAGTTTACGAGTCGAGTTTACGAGTCGAGTTTACGAGTCGAGTTTACGAGTCGAGTTTACGAGTCGAGTTTACTCGACTCTCACGAGTTTACGTAAACTCTTGAATTTGATAATCTTGCACTCAAATATTCAATCCTCTGGGTCAGCATCAAACAAGATCAAGAATTAATCATATTGCAACCATGTCCATACATCTCAGCACTTAAATTTGCAGGGATTTTCTCAAGATCACACAAGTTATCATGCAAGGAAATCAAAGCTCTAAATGCCCAAAAGCAAAAAGAAAGGCATCCAAAAACAAGGCTGACCAAGAAAGATCAAATTAAACCACCACATGAAACTGTTTTAACATAAACTAAAGTACTGAATATAAAATATCTTTGCATAAAAAGTCCCTTTGCACTTGAAGCGTTAACAAAGTAAAGTCTCACTTTACCTTGTTCAGTCTATTCAACTCTCACTTAGAATGAAGCCAAAAGGGATCACTCCAGTAGACTACTACGTCATAGAAGGAATGATAATGTGTTGAGAAAAACATATAGATAGAAAAGATGAGCATATGCTGAAAATGTGTTTCAACTACACATATACCATAAAACTGTTTAATTTATAAATGTAATAAATACAAGATACAATTTTTCTACTACTTACAAACAATGAACCAAGACATTTACATAATAATACATACTTTTGTCAAAGGTAAATCCAAAATACAAGTGTATCTAATACAATGCTTATATTCAACCATAAACATATCATGGATATTAAACATATTTATCAATGCATGGCTTTCTAACCTGTACCCAGAGTCTTTTTCTGTTATATGATACCAGCTACATGGATATTCATTCTATCATAAATTCAGTATATAAAGAAATCATTGACCTCTAAATTTTTCTTACTGTCTGCTTATAATTTTCCTCTAGCAATTGGGTTTCCGTTCAACTGATTTACTCTCTCTACAAGGCTCCAGTCTCCACACATCCACAAACCAGAGAAGACCAGTTTCTACCATCTTTTTTACAGTAAGTGCTACCCCAACGTTCTCCATAATGTATTTATTTGTTTATTCCTAATCCTGTCTTGGCTACTATGTTCGCTCACCCAATGCATCATTCTCCTTTGTCATATTGAGTGAATTCTCTTGGTGACTTTCTCCACCCAACATTTAGTTCCACACAACGTAGCAGACTAGCAGGTATTTAAAGGAGATACGAAGGAGGAAAACAGAGGAAAAAATTGCACGCATGCCAGAACTATATAAGTTAGAGAGCTTGAATAGTGATTGGATTCAAAAGTAAATGCCACATAGGCTCCTTCTTTTCCCGTTTTATCTTTTGAAAAGCTAAAATTTGAGCATACAAAGATAAAGGGGAAATAGTGTTTGATAGACACTTTAAGTGACATTACAAAACTCGGAAGATAAATGTCAATGAAATTCAGCAAATACCCAAAGTCTTGGCATGGATTCAATAAATTTCAGTCAACTCTCTTTTTATTACTATATTATTACATGCTTCTATCTCATGCCTAGAATAAAAAATCAAATTACAGACCAACAAGAAAAGATTTCCAGGGCTTTAGATTCATTATTTGCTCCCAGAAGCAACATACATACATGAACTACAATAATCCAATCCTGAGTTTAACTACCTTTTTTAAGCAAATATAATACAAATTGTGACATACATGTCACATCATATGTAATTGATGAATGCATAAATGAACTTAAGGCATTTCAAATTTGGTATGATACTTCCCGTTTCAGTACTCAACAGCGACATCTCTTCGCGTACAGGTACAAAATTTTAAGGTAAAGTAATTATCACGACAGGTAAAAGGGGAAACCTTTTTAAGAACAGACTAACCTGAGTTTGAAAAACATCTCTAGACCGTTGAGAATCATTATTGTAAGATGCCAAAGACCAACCAACTTCCCATTCAAACTCTGGTATACCCAAAGATGCTTCGATAAGTGATTGGAGACAATCAGATGAAGTAGGAATATCAACCTGCATGGTGCAGAAATCTAATGAGCATTGAACTAGAAAAATAGCGGTTAATTATAAAAGAAAAAATCATAGTTTATTGAGAAATAAATATTACAAATTTAAATTTAAATAAACGATGGTATAGAAGTCACACCACATGAATCCTAACATTGTTGTTTCTCAAAAAACACACGGGGCAACAGATCATTGACTATTTAGAAGATAGCACAATAAGAAACTAAATTGTTCAAAATGCTTACTAATGACAAAAGCTGCGCGATAAGCCAGCAAGGTGTTCCCTGATTGGAATGTCCATTGGTGTTCTCGGTCATAACATCAATCCGAACACCAGAAATCAAGTCTGGCCTGCCCTGAAAAGCACAACTTACACAATTTAAAATACACACGCACAAAGCAACTTTAGAAAATATAAAAAAACAAATAAATGGTTTTAATTTGATGTTGCAGTGGCAGTTTCATTGCGATCACAGATAATGTACGAAATTGCAGACTATGACGGCCATATTAACAACCCAAACACTTCGACGTTGCGGCCAAAATTGCTGTTGCGTTAACCTTTCCAACTTAATTAATTATAATATCTACGGACACCAACCTGAGGAATATTTTCTCTATGTTGAGGGGACAGAAAAGGTTCAACAACCGAGGCAACTGTCACAACAAAAACCCTGTCCTCACAATTACCACCATAGAGACGCGTAGCTACTTGAGCATCATAAAGGGTACCTGGTACAAGCATCCCCGAAGCTGAAAGAGTTGTTTCACCAGAACTACGCATACCCAAAAGGAGAAAACCAAAACCCGCCACCATAAGTACATAAAAAACGAAACTTCTAATAAAAAAGAACAAAAATAAGATCACAGGTGGGGTTAGAAACCGGTATTGATGAAAAGCGTGTTTTCTCATCTTCAACCCTTTTGGGTCCTGAAAAGTTAATTGCAAGCTGAGTGAGAGGTGATAATAGAGTAAACGGCGGCGTGTTTGAGAAGATAGAAAAAGAGAAACTCACAGGACCCCGAACTCTGACCATGACTGCGAAATTCCGAGCACAGCTAACGGTTTCTAATGGAACCATTTGGAAGAGTGAGTATGAAGATGAAAAAGCCTTCAATTTGAAGTTCAAGCTACATATACTGCTTTGGGTTTATTGTTTTGTTCCTGATATAACTATTGCTTTCGATTTTAAGTGAATTTATTTCGTAATAGAATATTTTTCTTAATTTTTATCTATTATAAATTACATTTAAAGATTGTCAATAATTGATCCGATTAAAATAAGTATAAAAAAAAGTTTTAGTTTTAAATTTGTTCATAAGCTTTCAACTATTTGATTAACATCGGATTTTACCCTTTTAAATTCACACACGAAAATATATATATATATATATATATATATATATATATATATATATATATATATATATATATATATATATATATATATATATATATATATATTACTTCTTATAATTTTAGTAATGTGTCACTTAGTTTTTTATTTTTTTATTTAATTATTTAATTGAGTTTCAACAGTTTTTAAATATAATTAATTTGATACTAACTTTAAATTGATATAAATATATTAGGAATCTCACTTGTTATAATCTTAATCATTTTGTATTTTATAACTCTTATCTTTTTTTTTCTTCGCCTTTTTTCAATTTCATCTTCCTTCATTGAAAAGTTTGCCTTTTTTTTTTTGGAGTAAATTCTTAAATGGGATGAAAAACTTTGATGGAAAATGAATATTTAATAGGAGGTGAAGGGAAGTGATAAGAGGTGAAGAAAAATAGAAAATAATATAGAATGACGCTTTTAAATTGTTTTAGCATTAATTTAATTAAAAATCAAATTAGTTCTATTCAAATAATATTGATATTTAATTGAGTAAAAAATAGTATAGAGGTCAAAGCGAATTATAAATATAGATATAGAAAAAAAATTATTAATTAAGTCTCTACGTATAAACATGTTAAAAAAAACTTATTTTCCTAAAGCAATCATTGTTTTAATCTAATAAAGCCATAACCAAAGAAAATAATTGAAAAAACAAAAAATGGGCTTTGATAGAAGCGTTCTTAGAGATATGAGAATTCTACACTCTCTACTTTCCTTTCCCAAAGATCCTAAGAATCAAAATCCACACATGTTAGCGAGCTCTTTAGCCTTTGTGCAATGGGCCTTCAAGAGACCAACAATTTCTCTTACATTATACAAGAATTAGTTTTTCGTTTTCCAAACAAAGTTACTTCAAAAATTATTTACTTTTTAATACTACTTAACTGATAATGTTTCGGAGGTCGAGTTATTCTTGACACTTTCACAATTTTTTCTAGATTTCATTTGGTAACTTCTCTAATTCCTTGTCTATTATTCGCAGTCTGAAAGTGCATTATCTGATATCTAAATCCATACAGTAATTGAATATCAGTAATAAATACATAGTAAATGCGAAAATCTACCTTTTACGTTTGTCATGTATTTATAGTTTTCGTTATGAGTTTTAGATTAACAAAACCTTAATATAAGGCCAATCTTAGCCCAGTCACTCATAATCAATATTTACTTTAATCATGATGGAGAATTTGTTTATTGATCATGATCGATCGACCATGATACTGGTCGCTATCTTGTCCATTTAATTGTTTGTATATCCTTATTGATTTATTGCTTCTTACTCTTTATTGATCGTCCGGTTTTGTTTAAAAGAACTGTCCAGACCATAAGTACATATAATAAAGTATATTTTAACATTAAGTAAAACAATTAAGTTTTGGGAATATAGAAGAAAGAAGATCATTACATTGTAATAAAAGACGTGAGAAAGAGTTATTACAAGATAATGATAATTTATAGTTGATTGTGGATGTAAGATTCAACATACACTATTTTAATATTATCCTCTTTGTGTTCAGATAATCTCTTCTCCAACCATTTCAATTAAAAGTGCTTCAATAATAAAGTTATCTCAGGTTCAATAGCAATGTAATATAATAAATATAAAATAAAAAATTTAACAACTATAACTTTAGTTTATATTTATAATTTTTTTATGAACTTTTATTAAAGTCAGCATAGGTTGCGATTCAATATCTTTAAATCTTATTACTAACTTGTTTAAACTAATTAAATGTTTAATTAATTTTGATTGTGACAGATTGATTTTTTCTATATCCCAACGATCGATCGTATTATTACTACATGTCTGTATATACATACATATAGTAATCGTAGTTGATTAGAGAAACTCAAATTTTGAGACATCGCCAGCAAATGTTGATTAATCGTAGTTGTAGAAAGGTTTAATAAAGGTGAAGGGTACTCCATTTATTCTATTTTATTTTATATATTTTACAATGATGACAAGAGTTTGATACCATTTTAATGAAGTTCTATTTTTTAATTTATTATTTGTTTCTTTTGCAGAATATACACAACCAAATCTAGATTTAAATGAATTTGATTGTTTTATTGCTTTGTTATATGTTCGTAAATATTTAGTAAGTCTCCTAGATGTTAACATAAAAACAAACAATCATTAAAAAGTATACGCATTAAAAAAACACTTTATCAAAATTAAGTTTCTTATATTACATGTTTTAAAATCAAATAATAGCATACTAAATATCATTTTACAGTAACAGTATTACAATTTTTCAAGTGAAAATAAAACCAAATTTGTTAATAAAAGTCTTATAAATGAAAGTTTAGTGAATTTTAACACTAGTAAAATCCTACTTAAAGTTTGTAAGTTTTTCAAATTATTCTGAAGAAATTAATATCTTATTTTTTTGCACTATTTATAAACTTGATCACACTGTCATGGACCATGATGATGCACAATCATATTAATATTGCTATATCCAAAAATAAAATAAATAGTTTCACTGAATTGCAAGTTTCTATCAACAGTATTCAGACATTGACAGATCTCCCACCTAAAATGTAAAATAGTAAATAATTTTATTAAAAAACGATATTTCGATTTATTTGGCAATGAATTTCTATTTTATGTTTGTATCTGAAATCTAGGATAAGCTTTACTGGTAGGCCCCCTTTGGTTTGGATAAGAACAAGTAAGACAAAGGCAATAAATTAATTTGAACTTTTTTTCTTTCATTTTCATTTAATTTAAAAAGAATCCAGGGATAAGCTTTGGTAAAGATTTGTCCAAAATACAAATCAATGTGTAGAAGCTGAAATGAAAAGGAAAGGATATCTAATTTATTGTTTTCTTTTTCCTAAAAGTTAAATATCAAGACAGAAAAGTCAAGGTTTCCCGATATTAAATTTTCGAAGTTCAAACTACAGATAAAATATCTCTGTCATTGTTACATCCTTCATTTGCTTAAAGCTTAAAAAAATGTCAAGTTCATCATGAACACCAAAATCTCCAATTATTACTAAATAAACAGCCATCAATTTCGTACCATTTTTAAATTAATGGTGCGTTATTACCAGAAAACATTATATTCATCTCTATCTTTAGCCAAGACAAATCTCACCCATTCTAGTGGTGTCATTAATATATAATCGATTTGATTTGAAGTAAAATATATCAAAAACTTATAAAGTTATAAAACATACTGTTTTAGCACAATTTTATTATTTAATATTAATACTTAATAGAGAGATTAACCAGATGCCAAAGTTCAAGGCATATGTGGCTAATTAACAAAACTTAAAGAACAAACAAAACAAAAAACAAAACATGCTAGTTATTTAGCATTTTACATTAACTTGCTCACGAAAACCAAACACACTGGTAACTTTTAGTTA
Source organism: Vigna mungo (assembly GCA_036885675.1). Classification (NCBI taxonomy): domain Eukaryota; kingdom Viridiplantae; phylum Streptophyta; class Magnoliopsida; order Fabales; family Fabaceae; genus Vigna; species Vigna mungo. The sequence continues at coordinate 4,087,827 of CP144691.1, forward strand.
GTAACAGACCAATAAATTCTCGACACATTATGATAGTAGCTGCAAACGTGGCATGCGATCAACGAAAAACGACAATATTTACATGCAACCCACGCGCCTCCTACACGCCTCAGCGGTGCCTGCTCCTGGTCTCTCCACTGTACAGCCTGCAATCAAATACAGCCACTTTCATCTCAGCACACAACCTTTACAACAATAACCGTTTGATTTAAGTCATTTCAGATCAGCCGTTGATTTTCACTAGATCTAACAGTATACATCACCCCAATCGTGGGTACTCAATAAAATGCATCCCATAAGCAAAAACAAGTACGTAACAGTACCCAAGACATAATAATGATCTAAACCTGTAAATATTAGCAAAGATAAACCGCACTATTTATTAAAAAAAAAACTGTTGTTAAGTGATAAGAGTAAGAGTTAGATCTAATACATTTAACAGGAAAAAAAAAAATAGGTAAAAAAGAGAAAACATGACTAATCTTTTGGTATGATAATAAGAATCATCGTTGCTATCGTATGCAATATATATTTGAATGCATGCAAGGTTGATATGATAAAGAGAACGTAGAAACAATAACAAGGTATAAGAATACAAGATCTGGAATTGTAAGGAAGAAAGAAGAAAGATATATATATGTATATACCAATCGTAGACAGTGGGAGTGTTGGGAAGAGGTTTGTCAAACATCTGAGCACCGATGGTCTTGGTGGCAGAGTTGCTCCCAGGATGGAACACGCTCCTCCAAACGTTGTCAGATTTACGCCCCGATCCCGGTGTCGTAGGTGTGGACGGAGTCAAAGGGGTTGTCGGAGATGTGGGCATGGACAAGCTCTTCTGCAACTTGCTACTTTCTCCTTCATCTACAACATCCATGAGTTTGAGAAACGTTAAAAGTGGAACATCTAAAACATGTAATTTTATATTATGTTGTTGATGGATGTAAAAAAGGGTGCACCAGTTTTGAGGGTGGTGAGTTTTCTGAGCTTGCCAAGGCCACGGTCGGGTTGAGGGCCGGCGACAACATCATCCCAGAGCTTCTCTAGCAGAACCATGTTGGAAGAGTTGATGGAGGAAAAGTGAGTAATGGGGGATGTTAAAGTGGTTGTGGAGAGTGTATATATAGAGGATGATGATGTATAGACATAAAATATCTATGTCCTAAATGGGAGACAATGTTTTGGTGCATCCAAGTGTAAGTTATTTTGGTTAGGATGTGATGATGGGGAGTGGATGTAGTAAAAACATGAGGTGGAAAGAGTGAGAATAGAGGAGACAAAAGTGGATAAGGATGAAGACTTGGTAAAACTGTGGGAGATGAAAAATGAAGTATATATTTAGCAGTGTGGTTTGTCCTATTCTGAGATAATGTGGGGTACGTGGTGATGGGATAAGGACTTTAATTCATGGTGGGCCCCATCCCTTCATCATTCCTATAATCTATCATCTATCTATAAAATATATATATATATATATATATATATATATATATATATATATATATATATATATATATTCTTTCACTGGCAAAACAACATTAATCATGCAGTGGTCATGTGATGTTGGGGCATGGCTCTGGATAAATACTACATTGGAATCATCTAGATTTGGGAGAATTTGTTTGTTTTTTCATGGTAAATAAATGATGCGTAATTATCAAATTAAAATAAGGTATAGTGTTACACTTGAAACAAAAAATTAATTGAAATTTTCATTTTTTTTAAAGGTATATCAAATTTGAAAAATTATGTTGATGGCTATAAATCATTTAACTTTTAATAATAAAAGACTCACAAAAATACAAGTAAAATTATATTGTGACATATTTAAAAAAAAAAATCACTTTACAATTTCATTTTCATGATGTAATGATATATATTAATATTTTAAGTTAAAAATGTAAAAATGGTATTGAAATATTAATATAGTCGAAATGATTTTTTTATGGGTATGTCCTAAATAAAATCAAACAAGAACAAAGTTTTTATATCAGAAAAAGAAAAATATAATTTTAAGCTTCCTTTGGGATATTTATAATTTATTTATTTATTTTTGGTTTTAAAATTTAAGTCAGAAAACAAGACAGGATGAGTGGCGATGCGATTTACTTTAACTTACTATTGAAAATAGAAGAAGAGGCAAAGTAAGTATAGTTTTAAGTTTTCTAAAGATGTTTAATCTCTTTTGACATTTTTTCTTCATATTTTTTTTAATTGTTTCCATTAATCCACTCCAGTGAAATGTAGGGCTTAAATTTGAACATAGATTAAACTTAGATTTACAAATGGAGAGCTTGAACATTAAATTTTCGATTATAAAATTTGTATCTTATGGTCTAATACAAGACACATCCTAATAAATATAAATAAAAAGTTTAAATTATCTTTTGCCTCTCACAAAATTCATAATTGATATTTTTCTTCACCTTTTTATTTTTGTCTTATAAATAATTATTTGGTACATTCCATGAATCCACCATTGAATATAGGTTTAAATTTACACTTTTTTAGTACACTGGGCTGACAAAAATTAAAAGTTCAATATTGCACAACTCATAAGTCTCATGGAACTTAAATAGGACTCACTCAAATCATTTGAGCATTAAATTTTCAACAACTTATAAAATTTGTAACTCACGACCTAACACGAGACATATATACCTGTGTACTATAAGTATGGAAAAAGAAGTTCAAAATATCTTTATATTCTTTTATTTTTCCTTTTTTATTTTCATAAATTTTCGTGATAAATAATTGATAAGTCAACATAGTTAAAATGTCAAAAGCCTAGCACAAATTTATTTTAAAATATTTTTGATTGTATAATTTAAAATTTACTTTTGGACCATATATTTGAAATACATAATTTCAACTATATAATCTAAAAATATGCTGTGAATTGTGAAGTACAAAACACATAATTGTCATTTTTCTTCACTTTTTTTTTTGTCTTGGAATAATTAGTTGGTTCTTCACAAATGTTAGAAGCACATTAAGACCATCATAATATAAATCAAGTTTAGAGAATTTTTTTTATCACATGGCTATAAGAATTACGATTGAGATGTTTCCTTCACCAAAAAACATTATGTAAACTGAGTCTCTGGAAGCCATCAATTTCATTAATAGATATTGGAAGATGATCTTTTACTCTGTACACACGAGATAATATCCCTTAAGGTGAAGATTCATCAACTTGCTCATTTTGGAGGAATAGGCTCAGTGAAGCTAACGAGACAGCGAATATGACAAAAACACAATCTTAGTGTTTGTTTTGCTCCATTCTCTAAACATTAAAAAAGGCACTGGTAATTTTCCATGTTTACACGTTTTATACGTCAAAATAAAGCCTCTAACTGATTAGGTTGACTTGCGTTACATACTTTAAAATTACAACCAAAAAATATTTCTTTAAACCACCTTTTATTTTTAATTTTTTAAAGCTATACGTCATCACCAACACGTCCAATGATGTTTCTTCGTCTTTCTCATAACATTATTGAACATTTCTCATTTATTCTTGAATTTACTTTTCCGAAATGTAAATATACATTCGACAAAGTCTATTTCGAAATGAGTTTGAGGTTCCAAAATCTTTACGGAGATGCTGAAAGAAAAAGGCACACTTCTACTTTATTCCAACAAAGAAATATTTCAACAACGAACCCAATTAGAATGACACAAACAGACTATTTGGATAGCATATTCAGTCGCCTCGGCATCATAAAGGACCAATTTGGATACTTCTATTACAAATACAATTTACAAGAAAAATAAAAACATTTTAAATTGAGGGTTGACTAAGCTTTGATATTTCAAGGCCACAAATTATAAAATACAAATAAGTAGAAAACTCATTTTTATTATGTTAAAACCCAATAATAGTAATCTGAATTCACCTTTTCCTCCATTAGTTGTGTTAACATTACCATACTCCGACATCATTATACCTCTTTACCATTCAACCTCTAAAAACATCATTATACCTCTTTACCAACCTCCGACATCTATCCGATTATTAAAGACATGCATAATTGCAAAACTTGGATTCTTTCCTAGTCCAAGGGTCGCGCAGTTTTACTTGTGCTTCTACTTGTTACCAAATGAAAATGACCAAATCAATTCAATGACTTGGACTAGTGTCCAATGCCAACCGTCGCACGTCGGTAATGTAACATACTAACCAGATTAGAAAACAACAGAGAAATTATTAACTATGATTCCAGAGCAAAGCAGCAGTAATAAATCACTTGTCTAATACTTGCCATCCTCGTCCGATTAGCCACTTAAGAATGGCATTCGGAAAGATTATACATCAACACACACTATAACTCGGAAATATCCACCAATATAGGCAATTCAGACTCCTCAATGTATCCAACACCTGCCATCTATACGGGCCAACTGGAAGATGTTACAAACCTCGAACTAAAGATGACAAACTTCATACACAAACTTAAGTTCAATTAGCAACTTATTGCATCAAAGAATGTTGATAAAAGATAATGTACAGATCATGCCCCCTGTGTAACGTTATCTATGTTCACCAATTATGATTTATCATTCTTTCTTCATCCAACATGTTTAACTTCTCAGGAATTACCCCTAAAATTATATATGCGTATTGGCGTATCCCCAACGCCAATAACAATATCAACAACCCGGCATACCACATTCCAACTGAATTAAAGTGAGGTCCCAAAGTCTGGCGAGTTTCTGCATAAATATACAAGGTTTCAACCAACATAGCCGTCTAGGTTACAAATCAATGGAAGGAAACAAGGTCACCTCCAATGTAGCGTATGATAGCATTGCATATTCATTGGACTCGATCTCTTTTTGTAGCCTTGTTTCTTCTATTCAAGACCATCAACCAAAGCCCCTTCACCTAACCGGGCTGACACTACGTGGTCAGCAAGCATGACCCCGAATTTGAATTTACAAGCACTATAGCAAACTTCAATTCTGCCGCCATTCAATCAAGATCACTCCAGCTGACAAGCTTATTTCCATTGGTCAACTTCGGCCACAAGAACTCGCCATCCAAACAAATCATATTTTGATTACAAATCCACCCAGTTCCTCAAGCTCGTCACAAGCAACCCATAGTAGTAGTAAGATATCATGCGGTAAAACAGGCAGCAATATGACATATCATGAACATAACAATGCAAGAAAGAATACAAACAAGAAAAGGCCGGAACAGGGTTTGGCCAGAAAATGAATTCTCTTCTATCACCATGTCGACAATGTCGATTTGTTAAGTAAGGTTCTGTTAAAGCACATACCATTCCAAGAGAAAATCTCAATTTACTGACGCAAGGTTTATTCTGTGTTCGTTCATGTAAGGCCAGAAAATGTAATCAGAAATCTATCATTTTATAGCTAAATTTTGTCTGAGGAGAATACATGTGACGTGCTTCATTTCAAGGGCAGTCAGTAACACCAAATGATCAACATTATAAACCTGTACTCTAGGGATACTATCTATCATTTTTTGTTTTATTCGGTTGATTAAAACTATAAAAGATTCAACTTCTATGCACTTGTTCAACCATTTGTTACAAGGTTGGCCATCAACTCTTTTACTTTGTCAGCTCACGATATTAATATGCTCAAATACAAATTTAAGATGCTGCTACCTTGAAGGTTTAAGTATCTGCATGTTAGGCATTACTACAGAAATGGTGCAAGGATGCTCATGTTTTGAACGGTGAATTGTAGAAGTTGACCAATAAAACTCAGAAATCAGAACGATAACAGATGGCACTCGAGCATAAAAATGGTTAAGCAACTGCAGTATTCACATTTGAATGACTAGAAATAGAATAAATGCTTAAGATTTCTATGCTTGTAAAACATTTCAGATGCATAGATAAGGTGTGCATGCATTTTGATACAAGCTTCACCAGCTTATGCGTAAGTCCATCAAATTTCATTCTAAAGTACGATTGATTGTTTATGTAAAATGTAAAAACTGAATACAGGAAAAATAAAGACTCAGTTAGTGTAGCACGAGATAACAGTCTAATAATGAACAACAAACTTTATTGGATATTTGGCAAAAGTTCCGAGCTGGAGTGTAGATACCCATGTGCCACACGTACACATATGTATGAATTTCGATTGATAAAGTATAAACTTAATTTTAGCAGCATCACGTATAACAGATATAATTTTATCATACATTGAATCCTATAAACTGGAGTATGTTTGGATTGAACTATATTTAGAGGTTTTGTTCCCATAAACTTTTTTTAATTTTACTCTCTCTTGTTTGGTAACATAAGTGAAAATAAGATTCTAATGGGTTTTGTTTTCAAATACTCAAGACTATTATGATTAAAACCTAACAGATTATTTTCTACCGAAGTTGTTTTCCTATTTTATCCCCAACAACTGATCAATTCAAATATAAAATAACTATTACAAATAACTTCAAATGCTTTTTTATAATGATACAAAATAAACTAATTTTAGACAATTTATCTTATAATCACTTGTCACATCGCATATGGACATAAGATTTTTATTTCCATTTTCTCAAACTCTTGGTAAATGTAATAGATTATTAAAGCACGCCGATTCCTTTTCCTCCTAAAAGAGTTCCTATTAGCTGAATATGGGTTTTCAAGATAAAGGAAAATGCTTATGGTTCTATAAACAAATGGTCTCAACAGCAGGGAGTAGCCAAGGTTCCAATCAACAGCAGGGAATTGACATTAATCAAACCTTTTCTCCAGTAATAAAGCATATTACTGGTCACAATTTATTTTATTTATAGTGACTTCCAAGTGATCGCTTCATCAATTTGAAGTGATTAATGTTTTTAATGGCTTTCTTGAAGAGGCTTATAAGACATAACCTCTAAGGCTTTGAAGCTCCTCACACCTCTTTGGCTACTACATTGCATAATGCTATTTATGAGCTCAGTTAGATATATTATATTATTAGATATCTTATCTTTATCTTTTATCTTTAGCTAGTTTGTTATTATTCCTTATTTGTATTTTAAGATTAGTCCATATTTCTTCTATTATAAAAATAGTATCCTATGTGTATATTCAACACAAGGGAGATTAACCCCATATAATTTTCACTATATTCCACATGGTATCCAATGTCAAGTTCTTTTAGGAAAAACTTTTCGTCGCCTCTACCGGAGCTACCACCACCGTCTTCCGCCATCACTATTGCCAGAGTTCCAGTTTCGACTAGAAATCACACGGTTTTGATCGTCTTGGTCTAGCAACCACCGTGCCATCAACGGCACATTCATTGAAGCTCCCACACACTCTCACGAGCCTCCTGAAGTTGTCAATTTGGTCCTTTTTCCGTCGAGCATGGCGAAGCATCCCATCTCCTTTCGAACCGTGATTCAAAGCACTGAGGTCGCCTCTTTCTCCTCCTTCAAGATCTGTGCTTAGAGCCCTGATTGGAGAGTCTTGAATTTCTAGGGATTTTTTCTATCGTGTTCGTCTGTGACTTCTTCCGCTGCTGTCTCTTCTGATATCTCTTCTGTAATCGGTGTGTTTGACCAATCCATATATCCTTTTTCTCCCGTGACAAAGATGAGTTTTGTTAGTTTATTTATAGTTATGGTGACTCTTCAACAATGACTTCTTTATCTTCTAGATGTCAACAATGCATTCCTCAACGGCTATTTGTAAGAAGAAATTTATATGAAGAAACCTCCCAAATTTGTTGCTGCTCAGGAGGAGTCTTCTAGGTTGGTATTTTGTCTTCTATGTCGTCTTCACAAATCATTAACAATTTGATGTCATTCGAGTGCAGATGAATATTTTCACTAAGTCTTTATTGATTATATTAGAAACAAATTTGATACATACAATCAGTATGCACCAACTTGAGGAAGTGTTAGATATATCATATTATTAGATATCTTATTTTTATCTTTTATCTTTATTTAATTTGTTATTATTCCTTATTTGTATTTTGGACTTAGTCCATATTTCTTCTATTGTAAATATAGTATCTTATGTGTATAATCAATACAAAGGAATTTAATTAATATATAATTTTCACTATATTTAACAGGCTCAACCAAGCTCCTTGAACTTGGTTTTAGTGCCTAGAAACCACATCTATTAAATTTGGTTTCCATCGACAGCTAATGCAATCATTTCACTATTCATTTACAGCCAACACTTTTCCCCTGCTATCTTTTGGTGTACATTGATGACAAAATTTATAACTAGCAGCCTTTTTTACCTTGGTTCAACATCTTATCACTTAGCTTCATTCCGCTTTCTCTCTTAAGCAGCTTGGAGCTCTGGATTATGTTTTGGTGGCTCTCATTATTACTCAAACCATGTTTTGGTGGCTAAAGCATTTATATTACAACGCTAAGGACCTTTTGCTACAAGGTCTAAGCAAGGTTCTAATCTCTTATCTGATCCCATTTAAGCAGTCCAAGGTCAATATGTCTCCACCGGTAGTTTCTCACCACCTTGAGCTTGGGTAGGGAGAAGCTTCTAACGGAATGCCCTTTCTTTGTATCTGTTAATAGTCCAAGCCTGTAAGGCTTACAGTATTACTATAGAGCATGTAATTGGTGATCTTTCTAGAAGTTACAAACTCGTTTAGTATTGAGTCAGCACTATACAGTGTTTACTTCGCAAAGAGTCTATTCAGAGCCTCTTCTACAAATATGTACAATTCATTGCTTTCAGCAATAATAAAATTCTTTGGTTTTCTGTTTAGTTTATCCGAATATACAAAATGCATTAGTATTTATCCTTGTCAGTTATAGCAATCACTGTAAAACAGTCATAAACAATATCCATCCAACAAATTTCTATTGAGAGAGGGAGGGGGGACAATGTGCTAACTCACATGCTGGATCATAGTAAGGCTGATTGCAACTTTTAGTAGATCAACAAATTTTCAAAACATACTAAAATCCTAGCGAAGTGTCCAAAAAACACTGGTTTCTTCCTCTCCACTGCAACGAATTAAGACACTTACTCTTTGCAGTCTGCTCTTGGTATTGATATCCCAAGACAGCTATCACTGAATGTTGTCAACAGACACATTCTCTAATACGTTGCTTGCAGTCAGATTTCATAGATCTTCCCGGCTTGCAGTGTTCTTTGCCTGGCACATGTTTGGAAATTAATAGAAAACTCATACACTGATTTATTATTATGAAAAGGGTAAAAGATTCAAAATGAATGAGACTCTGTTAACAGCAGAATACATGCAGAACTCAGTTACAAGTTAGTTGTAACTGTCCAACAGAACAGTTACAATAATCAACAGTCTAAGAGAAACCACTGCTGTAAGAGAAATAACAATTGTATAACTGAAACAACAACACTGACAGACCCAATACATTTCAAACGGAGTATTACACTCACAGAAATTGGTTATTGTTCTTTGCTTGGTGTTGTTTGGTATGTGTTGTAAGGCAGCTGCTTGTTACATTGAAGTTGTTTTGGTATCATGGCTTGTTTGGGTGTTGTTCAGTTTGGGACTATTATTTTCTGTTCTTAATTTGTTTTGTTGTTAGGTATTGTTCTCTTTGGGCCAACTAATTAGTTTTGTTTTTTTCTGTACATGCAATTTTGCATGCTAGGAAGAACCTTATTGAGTGTTGATCGTTTTTTATTCTTAAGCTATGACATCCCCTCAAGTTTCGAAACATTGATTTTAACTGACTTAGTCATGACAATATAAATAGGATTGAAAGTGTTTGTATCTTGTACACTTTGACAGTTGAATACAACTTTCATTTTCTTAAACTCTATAAATCTACCATCTACATGTGAGCCTATTTTCTAGCAACACCTACCCATCCACGCCTCTCAATCTCCCCGTATTTGTTGAGTCCAATTGGCTTTCCCCAGTCGCAACATAGCATGTCAGATGTCTCCAAATTCAATTCCTCTTCATATTGTTAGTTTAACAAATGTCCCTGTCATTCCTACGAAAACTCATTGCATAAATAAATCATGACACCAGGGACCCCCTAGTGTCCAACTTTGCTTCAAGGCCCAGTCAATCTGATCAGCTGTACAAAAATTTTAAAAGCATCCTAACATAGATGACATTCTTTTGATATTTGGTTTCAGTTCCATGCCTTCAAGACACACACTGAGGTTTGAAACAAAGGATTTATGTTAAGAAGTGGACTTTAAGTCTAACTCAACCCACAAAATTGGCTTGTAAAGTGAGGTTTGCATCCATTTATATACTATAAATTGACTTTATCTCTAGTTAATGTAGGAGTTCCAACATACTCACTCATGCCAAGGTATATATATTCGAACATGAGACTAGACATTAATGGATAGTCCAATAGGAATCTGATAGCGGGTGGAATAATATATCCAACAAACAATAAATCTCGTTAGGATAAACTCAACCCTACAAAATTTGGTTTCAGTTCCATGCCTTCAAGATACACACTGAGGTTTGAAACAAAGGATTTATGTTAAGAAGTGGACTTTAAGTCTAACTCAACCCTACAAAATTGGCTTGTAAAGTGAGGTTTGCATCCATTTATATACTATAAATTGACTTTATCTCTAGTTAATGTAGGAGTTCCAACATACTCACTCATGCCAAGGTATATATATTCGAACATGAGACTAGACATTAATGGATAGTCCGATAGGAATCTGATAGCGGGTGGAATAATATATCCAACAAACAATAAATCTCGTTAGGATAAACTCTAACAATGACTCTGATACCATGTTAAATTTAGAAGAGAAGAATTTCTTTATTTCTCACTCACAATTATTAGGTCAGCTGACCTATATTTATACATGCGTTCTGAGATAAAAACATAAATTAAAAAATAAAACACTAAACAATCCTAGAGAGAATAAATCCCTATAATTATGGGATTTTAATCTTGTTACAATCTCCTAATATTAAATTCAAAATCAAATTTAACAAAACAAACAAAATAAAAGATAAATATAAATTTTCCTAAATAAAGCCTAAATTCACAGTGTGCTTCTTGACACTTCCCTCAAGCTAGTGAATAAATGTTTTTCATTCCCAACTTGGATACTATTCCTTCAAATGTGATACTATTTAGACCTTTAGTAAGAATATCCGCATGTTGAGCTATACTAATGGCAGATTTACTGTCACAGTATAGCTTCATAAGTTTTTACCATCTTATCTTCAAATCATATAAATATAATTTTTAGCCATAGAATTTCACATATTCCTTGGGTCATGGCTCTAAATTATGCTTCGGCATTTGATCTAGCTACAACATTCTATTTCTTGCTTTTCCAACTCACTAAATTTCCACCAAGTAATGTGCAGTATCCCGTGGTTGATCTTCTGTACACAATTGACCCAGCATAGTCTGCATCCATATATGATTCGATACTTAGACTCTTGTTTCTCTTGAACAATATCCCTTTCCCTGGAGTACCTTTTAAGTACTGAATAATTCTGAAGACAGCCTCTAGATGTGCTTCCTTTGGTTGGTGCATAAATCAACTTTACATCACCCTTTTAATTATAGGAAATTATGAATATCCAAATTTAGAAAACACCTTTACATCACCCTTTGAAGCCTCTTTACCTGATGTAGGGAACGCCAACAATATCAAGGTCCCCCCATGGACTACTTTTCATCAAGAACCCAAAGACAATCATCAAAATGTGGAAAATGAAGAAGCAAAGCATAAATGATGTTTGTCTCAAGGAAGTTAGAGCAAGAACTATATAACATAAAGATTCTAGGGTACAAATGGGATGAATTTATAGTATATAAATGAGTGCAAACCCACCTCACAAGTTAGTCTTATAAAATTGAGTTAAACTTAAAGTTCACTTCTTAGAATGGTATTAAAGTCCTCCAAAGTCTGTCCTAACAAGATTTATTGTTTGTAGGACCTATCAAGTCACTAGGGATGGCGAAAATACTCCTGTCCATGAGTATTTGGGAATAAAATCCACAGCAAATAGTTGGTATCTGCTGTTATTTATTAATACCCATTTATATGAGTCGAGTGCGAGTATACTACTCGTATTGCGAGTATCCCTTACCCACAAAAAATTAAAATTAAAATTTAACTTATATTTTATTAAGTTAAATTTAATTAATATTAAAACTAATTTATATTTTATTAGGTTATATTTAATTCAAATTAAATTTTAATTTATATTTTATATTTTTTTGTAATTTTATTTATATTTTATTTTAAAAATATATCAAATATCTTATTTTAAATATCCACGGGTGTTCCAGGATATCAACAGGTTTTAAAATACTCATGGGTTTTCTTAAAACGGCATTTGACGGAAAACGGGATGAGTAACAAGTTGATTAGCGAATATGCACTATTCGTGCCTGACCCAACCTGATGTCATTCCTACAAGTCACCTGCTATCAGGCCGCTATCGAACCACTCATATGTCTAGTCTCATGCTTGAGATGTATGTGTCACATATGGACTAAAGATAAAGCAAATTTACAGTATATAAGTACACACAAACTTCACCTTACAAGTCAATTGAGTTAGGCTTAAAGTCTCCTTCTTAAGAAAGATTAATGTTTGTGAAGAATAGTGATGTTTCTAGGGACATGAAGATCGAGAAGAAATTATTTGAACTCTTGCAATCATAGATAAAAGATGAGAAGTTCAACTCTACTATCCATTACATGTAACAATCTATTTTCTGAAAACCCAAGTTCTTGTACAAAAGTCAAAGAATGGGTCTTAATTCTAAAGCAATGCAAGGCATTAATGGTTTTATTCAAATGCTTGCTAAAACCAAAGAAATGCTTGCTAAAGTCAAAGTGAGTTATTCAACAACAAAGAGGCCAAAAGGTCTTCTTGGGTTGAAACAGCCAACTCTAATTGCTATATCAAAAGATTGTTTATACTTGTACATACATTAACTCTTATATATAATGAAGAAGAGATACAATAGCAAGGAACAAAATCAATAACTAATAAAGGGAAATATTTGCTAAGATATTTCCCAATTTGATGTAATCAAATCATATCTTTAACACTCTTCCTCAAGCTTTTCATAAATGTCGTTAACACCACTCCTTGAGACTTCATGAACATTTTAGTTAGTTGGTTGCTAGAGATGACAAAACAATGACACAGTTTCACACATCGATTTGGTGTGCGTTTGTGAAGATGTAATCTCTAGGAACTAGATAAGTTCCAAGCAACAATTTGGTGTAAATGTGACACGCAAAGAAATTGGGAGAACATGGTGGCAGTAGGCCATGAGTCAAGCAACATAGTGGTTACAAAGAAGGGAAGCTTGATTGTGAGGCTGGGCCATAGGTTTTGGAATACTACCAAAGAGCAAAATGCTTAAGGACATAACTTTTGTTGAAGAGAAAATAATGCTCGGAGAGCGTGATGACTATTGGAGAGCAAATGTACTTTCAGAGCTTGAAGACTACCAAAGAGAAAATATTCTCAAAGAGCACGACAAGTACCATATAGAAAAAATGTAGCAGTGGTTGTTTACCCAAGACAAAAGGTTGGGGTGACAATGTCACTGCAAATGCTTATAGAGAAAAAAGTCAACAAACCATTCACAAAATAGGTCACGGAAGATGGTACCACTTTCAAAACATATTCAAAGGATTGTTTGTAATTGTATACCCAGTACACGCATGTGTATTCTAACTATAATGAAGAAAAGATATTTGGTAGTACACGCGTGAGAATCATACTATAGCTTTTTTGGAGCCGGCGAATACCCACCGCCATCTAGGATCTAAAGCACTGAACTATAAAGTACTGGACATCAATACATTTACAATAATTTCCAGATTTCAGACACATGAAAACGATAAAAAAAATAAAGCATCCCATCAGTCTTTCCAAGTTCCTGCTGAAGATCTTGAAATGCTTGAAAATTAGACCAACTGCTATTAAACAATTAAATGTAATCATGTAAATTAAGGAAAATAAGATATCCTCATAAACCATGCAATTCATGCAAGTTTACTCTAGAATGGAACAAACAAGAGAAGGCACGGATAAAAAGATGCATAAATATTTTGAAGAAAATTCAAAACCAAAACATTCCAAATCAACCTTCTTTATGAAAAAGAGAGCCTCAGACAGAACTTTTCATGAACTACGACCAGGCAACTGATCAGGAACTGTACAAAAAACTGTTTTGGCTTGCATATCAAGATTTGCCATATTTGTTGACATATCCCTGCAAATCAAAGATATTTCTATTAAATGAAGAACATCACAATGAAACAACAATATCCATGTACATATTGGAAAATCACTATAACTGCAAGAAAAGAAAAGAGGCTTTACATTGACCAGCTTTGCAATTTTTGCCCGACTTGAAGAAACATATTGCTTGGCAGTATCTACGGTAGGAATCTGATGGGGCTCTATGGTGCTAACAACCTTGTCAACTGATTTTCTGACTATCATAATATGTGCATCCTTGCTAAGACGACCCTCATGCCAAACTGGTTTTAACAACTCTTTTACATGATCAACAAGAGCTGCACGTAACATTTTTAGTGCCTTTGGTTCCTTCTGCATGCTGCCATCCATCTGAAAGTCAACATCTATTTCATGATTTTTCTTATCCCTGTCTCCTCTCTTTGTTTTGTGCCCTGATCCTTCACCATGTCGTCTAGCATCATGCTCAGTCATTTCTCTCTCCTTTATTGTACTATCTGCAACACCTAAGGTATTTTGTCCCGTGCCAATTTTCCCATTTTGATAGTTTACATAAGTTCCTGACGTTATCTCTGTTTCAGTATTTTTTTCATGAGGAACGGAGTTTTTGTTTGGCTCATTTTCATAAAGTTTATTATGAGAAGATACAGAACTTTTGTCATCATTAACACTGGACGTGTATTTCCCAATCACAGCAGAATCACCATATATCGGAGCCTGTGATGAAGCCAGTACGTTAGATCCTTGAATTAAAAGGGAAGCCTTCAAAGACCCATCCCCTATATTAGGTATCTCAATGCTATCTCGAAGAGGGTCATAAAGATCTCCAGGAGATGATACATTCATGGGAGTAATAAAAAAGGATGGCCGGAAGGGCACAGAAGGTTCCCAATCATAAGAACAGATTTTTGATTTATATCCAGTGGGATAAGATGGAACGCTGGAAGAACTAACTAGACGAAAATCCTCCCGCCCTGAACCAGAGAAAGTGGACTTAGATGTGAGATATTCTTTATCAGTGCTCAAAAGCTTTTGGGAGTTCAGATTACCAGCCCCCAAAGATGAACTAAAAGGCAATGAACATGCTGATTGAGAAGAAATCCGGTGAGAGAGTGACATACTTGAAGATGGAAATTGAGTAACCAGGCTTGAATTTGGTGAATGGTTCAAAAGAGTGGAAGCGTATCCTTTGTATATATGTTGGTTCCGAAGAGTAGTCATTCCATCCTGATTTGGGTTGAAATAATTGCTTGTTGAACTAAATGCAAATCTATTCTCTGGAAACAAGTTGTCCCTCGGCGTAAAGTTCTGTTTTTCTTGAGATGGATGCCAACTAGGAGTTTGTTCTTGCTCATTCTGCGTCTCATTTAAAGGAAATTCAGAAGAATGCAAAGATATGCTATCAAGTTAAGTATTAAATGAATCTAGAGTGCTAACCATCCTCATTCTCTGAACATTGTCCCTAACACCTGTTCCAGTACAATACCTTCGTTAGAAATATGATTACAGAACAAATTTCCTGAATAACTTGACCAAACGAGTTATAAGATATACCTTCTTCCACTTTCAATTTTCTCTTCTGATGAGCAGTAACTAAGTCAGCTTCAGCCCCCTGATCTGTCTTATCCACAGTATCTTTTATATGAAGAAAGCTACAGGAACTACCTCTGATACACCATCCTTTAGCAAAAAAATCACAAATAATTTTTGGTCGTTTGTTTGTGTTTTTAATCTCAGCACTGGGAGACATACTTCTAGTCCTGCTATTAGGAGGAGTTATCAGTAAAACCTAATGGTTAGCATGTGAACCAATTTAAACACACTGGCAAAAGGCAGAAAACTACTTTCAAAAGAGACATCATCCTGTATGAATTGAAGTTTGGTAATATTACAATGTAAAAGAGCATACTGAACTAAAATGACCAGACCTTGACAGTGTTTGCTTCATATCATCCCTTGACTCCTCCCTCTCTAACTGCTTGATATTGTTCCTAGAATTCTGAGCACCACTAGCATCCTCAACAATACAATCTTTTGGAAGCAGGCAAATGACCATATCTTGTCCAGTATCACTAGATGACTTGGTGGCCCTGCCCCTGGAATCAATATCATTATCATCACATAAATTAGGCTTGCTATTGGAACCTAACTCACTGTATCCACCCTGTATTTCCTTCTGCAGAAGGGATCCAGCATTTTCAGCATCAACTTCTAGTCCTTGACTTCTACAATTTTCAACATTAGTCAGATTTTCTCTTGATTTCGAATGACTTGAAATGTCATATTTCAGATGAAGCTCTTCCTTTTTCAATGTCAGTATCTCACGTGAAGGAACAGATATTTTGAGCATCGCATCAGTCTCTTGGATGCAATGCACACTAGATGGGGGAATTACTTCAGGGTTTTCAGCCACAGAATAATTTGGCCCCAAGTTTTTGTCTTGTTCCTTAGACTCCATATGTAGGCTCAAATCTAGAATGGAAGATAAAAAGTTAAATCAAAAAATGCATAGAGGAAAAGAAAGGAAACAAAATATACTGAGCGATTCAAGAGTGCCCAGACTCCCAAAAATCCTAGGACTATTCACACTCCATAACTTGGCCAAAATTTAGAATCGAAGATAAAAAGTAAATCAAGAATATGAGGCATAAAGAAAAAGAAATGAGGAAATATTCTGGACAATTTAAGTCTGCCAATTTTTCTCCTGAAAATCCCTGCCCTGTCCACCCTGTGCTCTCCTCTAAAAAGGTGATAAACCTGTTACAACAGAATCTACTCTCTGATTCTACCCAATGCCAACTCGGCAGGTAGTTACTACATCTCTCTTGAAAATGATCCGTGCATTGACATTCTTTCTTTCTTTCTCATGCATAGACCTTAGTTATTTTGGGGTTCCTATTTAGTGAAACGGACTAGTTTTGATGGGAATTTATGGAAGTCCCGTATCAACTAGAGATATAACTAATTTAGAATATATAAGTGGATGCAAATTTCATCTTACAAACCAGTTTTATGGAGTTGAGTTAGACTTAAAGTCCACTTCTTAACATGGAATCAGAGTCATTTTGAGAGTCTATCCTAGTGAGATTTGTTGTTTGTTGGACATATTGTTTCACCCACTATCGGACCACCCATTAATATCTAGTCTCACGCATAATATGTAAATATCTCAACGTGAAGGAGATGTGTTGAAAGTCTCACATCGGCTAGAAATAAGATTAATTTAGAATATATAAGTGGGTGCAAAAATCAACTTAGAAATCGGTTTTGTGGAGTTGAGTTAGACTAAAAGTCCACTTCTTAACAAGAATTATCCCATTGGATGATTGGGTATGGCTGAGAAATTCTTTAAAATCCCAAATACCAAACCGGAATTCAAAGTGTCACTAAATTTTGTGTATTGACGAAGCAGTGGTGCACTGGTTCAAAAACTTGAGGAAGAGTGTGCCCAAATTAATGACATAGAAAACCTGAAAACTGAGTGGTTGAAAAGATTTTCCTGAAATGGTGTGTTGCAAACCCATTATGAGAGCACCTTGCACCAAAACGTTGTTGGCTTGAAGATTATGTTAAGAGAGTTTGAGATGTTGCTAGCACAACACCAGGAATTTCTAAAGAACAAGCATTGGGTTAGTTCATGAGTAGCTTGAGTGAGGGGATTCTTAGAAGAATCACACTCAATATAGCTAGAAAGTACCAGCCATTAGCTCAGTAAGATTAATAGAAGAGTAACCATAACAGATCTCTGATGTTTGGCCAAATTGGACATTTCATGGAGCAGTTATTGAATGGCAGGTCAAGCATTCTAATTATGGGTACAATTCCAATAATGAGTTCAAATTAATTGGCAGGTCAAGCATTCTAATACCACACTTCTCTGTGACACCCACAATGTCACCAACACCCACCCACATTCAGCAGTATTTCCAGTGGCACCCACCTATGTTCTAAAATTTAGCATTTCTTCCAAGTTTTAAGAATTTACGTCTCTATTCTACGTACAAAATTTCAGAATCGCAGTCATCCTCCGTGATATCCAATTAGAGAAGTTTTAGGGTAGGCTGCAATGCGCTTCTATCCTACCACGTGCTATCCTGCTAAAAGTATCTTTGGGGCCGGCTGCAATGCGCTATTATAGATTAATAACCATGTCATATATAATTATAGATAACCATGCCACTAAAATCGATCCACGATCACTGGGTTTTTATCCTAGCAGCATATCCTTCCTCCCTAGTCCCGCCATTGCCTCCTCTCCCCATCCCCAAACAAACAGTTCGATAAGAATGGAATGACAAAGTAAAAGAGAAACATTAATATGGAATTTGATATGTAAACACACAAAGTCAAAAACCACATAAACTCAATGCAACATGTGAGACGGTACCACGGAGAGCAAAGAGCAACACAGCATCAAACGAAGTTATAGAATTATTATTAGGGAAAAAATAAGCGTGTAATTCATTTTTGTAGCGGATAAAAATAAGAATGACAATGACGACTAATTTATGAATTGAAAAACCTTTCCGACCCTTATCAGCATCGGGTGGAGAACCTTTCACCGCCAATCTGTCCTCCCCCACTGTTTCTTCTTTTTGCTGTCCCTCCTTCTCTTTCATTGCTTCTTGTTGTTCATTCTTCTTCTCCTCCGTAGCTTTTTCTTGTTGTTGTTCTTGCTCTTTCTTCTTCTCCTCCACTGCTTCTTCTTGTTGCTGTCGTTGCTCTTCTTTCTTCTCCTCCGCTGTTTCTTCTTGTTGTTGTGGTTGCTCTTCCTTCTTCTCCTCCACTGCTTCTCTTTGTTTCTGTTGTTGGTCTTCTTTATTATTCTCCAGTGCTTCTTGTTCTTGTTTCTCTTCTTCTCCTTCATCCTCTTGGACTTCTTCCTCCCCTTCTTCTACTTCTTGTTCTCCCTCTTCCTCTTCTTCTACCTCAACTTCTACTTCTTCTTCTTCTTCTTCTTCTCCCTCTGTCTCTTCTTCCTCTACCTCCACATCCTCTACTTCTTGTTCTCCCACTCCCTCTTCGTCTTCCTCTTCTTCTAACTCCATCTCTTCCACTTCCTCTTCCTCCTCTACTTCCTCGACCTCTTCCTCATCCACTTCTTCCTCATCTACTTCCTCAACCTCTTCCTCCTCTACCTCTTCTTCAAAATCCTCCTCTTCTACTTCTTCCTCAATCTCCTCCTCTTCCACTTCTTCAGCTTCCTCCTCCTCTTCTGTTTCCTCTTCGACTTCTTCCTCTTCTTCGGATGGATCGGTCTCGATATCATCGGGCACAGGAGAATCAGGGAGAGACATTGGATTGGATTTGAACGTGCACAAAAATTAATGAGAAGAAAACCTCTAATTCGATCGAATAGGTAATCAAGTAGGAGTGGAGAGATACACAAAAACCCAAACTCACGATGATATATGACAACACAATACAACGCAACGTTCAGGAACACACAAGACACGACAATGGTTCAGGAATGTTTCGCACGTGTACGCCAGAGTCATGCTACCAGAGGTGCATCCCATTCACCGCGACGTCTTTTCTCCAACGTGTCCCATAACCCTAGTCCCTTCCTCCAGTACAAACTCAATTTCATATGTACCTTTCTCAAAAAGTTTTGGGCTTAACACACGCAAACATTACAACACTAAAAACTTTTACTCTTAATTTAAGTAAAAGTCCATTTTTTGGATGATTTATTGGATATAAAATTTTGTTTTCTAGTTTAAAATGTATGCATATTAATATATTTTTCTTAACTTTCTATTCTACTAATTTAATAAGATGAAATAATATTGTTAGTTGTTGGTGTTTTTTTAATACTATCAATTATTAATTTTAATTTTAATTGTTATAAAATAATTTAAGATATAAAAAGTAATTAATTATATTAATTAATTAAAAACTTACAAAAATATTTGATGATTAAATATATTTTTAATATATATAATGAATTTTAAAAATATAAAATAAAAAATTATAAATTATCCTATTGACTCTTTTTTATCCGTGTAAATATTTTTAACCACTACATAATGATGAGTTCTTCATTATTTTTTTAAGATCAACTATGAACTGAGATAAAATAAATCAAAATTATGTTTTAATACTCTAGTATTCAATTATAAGTAAATTCTATTGATTTTTTTAAGAATTATAATTCGTAATCTTAATTTCTTAAGAATATTGTGTGAGTTAATTTTAAAATGAAGAGAGATACAGAAAGAGTGACAAATATTTATTAAAGAAATGGTAAGAGGACAGGAGAGCATGCCGGTGTATACAGCAATTTATAATTTTAAAATATTTCCTCAAAAATACCTATCCAAGAATAAAAATAAACAGGAATTTTTTTTCTATATACTTTTTAATCACCTTTCAAATAAATAAAAATTCTCATTCATATTTAAACTTTCGGTTTCATGTTTATTTAAAAATTTTAATTCATCAAATTTTAATTAATTTTAATTGAATTTACATTTTTTAAAATGTGACACAATTTAATCATTTCTATTAATATAATATTATAAATGTGTATATTATTTTTGTGTTTTTTTAGTTTTTAGAAATTTTTATTTTTTAAAATAATTAATTAATTAATTAATTATCTATCAAAATAGATTAAAATAATCATTACTTTTTATACGTTAAATTATTTTATAATAATTAAAATTTAAATGACAAGTATTAATACGTTACTATTGTACATGTACATCGTTCAAATAATATAATACATCAGTGTTTTTTTTATTTTTAATTTAAAGAATAAATTGATAGATCAACCTACTTTATTCCGGTCTTTAGCCTCTAAAAAAAATGCCAATAAATTAAAAAATTCAACCAAATCATTAAATTTGAACGAATTAATAAACCGATCATTGAACCAAATTCCACTCTGCAAACTCTGTTGAATATGTTAACATATAAACATGTCATCTTATCTAAACAACAATTCAAGGGTTAAGAAAACTACATTAACTAACTGCATGCCTCTTATATGTAAAACGGTTGAAATATTTGATTAAAAAAATAAAACAATTTTACTAAACATTAATAATTAAGATATTATATTAATTAGTGATTGGGTGAAATATCATTACTCAAAATAAAATTCATCAACTTTTTTTATCAGCATTGACTTATATTCTAACTTATACAAGTTAAATATACAGGAAAAATCCTTTTTTCGGTGAAAGAATATCCGCGATATAAGAACTCTCGGTAATTTTGTGGTGAAAAAAAATACCGACGACTAAGGAGTCGTCGGTAATATGCTCGAAGAATTTTGCCCAAAATTTAATTACTCCCTTGTCTAAAATACTGTTGTCTCATCTCGTTCAAAACCCTTTCCTCCAAAACTCTCTCCTTTTTCTCCTCCAAGACCTAATATTTCTCTCCTCTGCAAAAAAACTCTTACCATTTGGATCAATCGTTGGCACGAAAGCGTTGGAGGAGTGGTTTGCAGTGATCCCTGTGGCGACGTGGTGAGTTCGTTTCTTTTGTTTCTGCGTTTTCGTTTTTGCGTTTCCCCAATTTGACCATTGTCTTGTGGAATCGCTTTTGTTTGAATCGCGACGTGATTGGTAGGAGACTGCATTGGAGGCTTATTAGGTTACCAATAAATGTAGTAAAAGCTATAATTGTAGCAACTGCAGTTTTCATGGATGCTGCAATAGTTTTTGTGCCAAGTATGGTTTTTCCTTTTCATGATCGTTATAAATGGCAATTGTGTGTCATTTGTATGGTGGAAGGCATCGTAGTAAGAGGACTTACCTTACTAGAAAGTTGTTTTAGTAGGGCATCCCTTGGGTATCTTTTGGGAAGATTTTTTTCATAATTATCACAGGAGTAATAAGTGTCTTAGATGCATAGGATTACATATAAGATTTCCTCCTCATCCTTCTGCTTAAGACTCGTGACAGCCTCTAAGGATGTACGTCACGAGTTAATAAATAGTAAACTTTTGATGAGCCAAGAAATTTAGAGACGAAGTCCCTAATTTTCGTTTTGTTTAATTCTTGTGTGGTAGTGTGATTATTTTGTTTCGTAGCATGGGTTTGGTTTAGTCCCTCATGGTTTTGTATTTCTTTTTCTCCTCTTTTATATGCAAATTCATACCTAACATGTGAATTAAAAAAAGGTATTCACTCAGTGCAACCTAATATCAAATTTAAAAAGAAAAATATGAAGTTATTTGTTAATCATATCAGTGTACCAAAACAATTCACTGAATGAATTATGGACCATTAAAGGATATGAAGTTGATTATTCGCTTAGCACATGATAGTTGTGCACTGAGCGAATTAATTAAATAAGAATTGGTTTTTAACTTCGAGACAAATCCTGACAGAGTTTCGAACAAAAGAAAGAAAAGAAAACCGCTCATAGAAGTTTCGTACAAAGAAAACATCTCATGAACTTCAAGAGACTACTACAAGGCTCCATGATGAGCTTATTTTTACTCCTATAACAATTCAAACTCCTTGACTATATTGAAATGATGAAGATTATCCTTCCTACCTTGTTACGATCAATCATCATGACGGAAGTTACAGAATTCTTTGATGCTACTTTGGTTGTAACCCCATTAAGGAAGCCTAATTGGCTTATCAAGCTACCAATAAATGTAACAATAGTTCTAGTAAGAGCTATAATTGTAGCAAGTGCGGTTTTCATGGGTGCTGCAATAGTTTTTGTGCCAAGTTTGGTTTTTCCTTTTCATGATCATTATAAATGACAATTGTGTGTCATTTGTATAGTGGGAGGCATCGCAGTAGGAGGACTTACCCTACTAGACAGTTGTTTTAGTAGGGCATCCTCAGGGTATCTTTTTGGGAATATTTTTTTATACTTATCACATGAGTAATAAGTGTCTTAGTTGCATATGGATTGCATCTAAGATTTCCTCCTCCTCCTTCTGCTTAAGACTCATGGCAGCCCCTAAAGATGTACCTCACGAGTTAATACGAGTGTAAATAATAAACTTTTGATGAGCCAAGAAATTTAGACATTTTTTTGTAACAGGTATGAAGTCCCTAATTTTCGATTTGTTTAATTTTTTTGTGGTAATGTGATTGTTTTGTTTTGAAGCATAGGTTTGTTTTAGTTCCCCCATGGTTTTGTATTTCTTTTTCACCTCTTTTATATGCAAATTCATATATAACATGTGAATTAAAAAAAAAAGTATTCACTCAGTGATAGGTAACACCAAATTTCGAATAGGGGAAGAAGGACGTTTGCAGAAGTGCGTTTTGCAGAGGAGAAAATGCTTATAGGGGAAGAGGGAAAAAGTTTGAAGAACCATGGGCCACATGACGTTGCTGACGAGAGGGGAAATTTTTTTAATATTTGGTGTTTTGTTGGACGGTGGTGGTTGTTGGTGATGATGCCAGTAAACAACGATGGGGGAAGACGTAGAGGGAGAGTGAGGGGAGGAGAAGATCTGGTTTTAGTCAGATGTTTGAATTTAATCACAATAATAAAAATAATTACACCCCAGTTAATATTAGGTGTCGTCTGAAACCAGTTAACGGTTAGGGTAAAATTATTCATTTTTATAAAAATATATAATCCAATTGAGACAATTGAAAAAATGATTATCGAACTAAGATTTTCATACAAAGACTAAGAGAGGGTTTAAACCAAAATTTTATCACGACCCCATTAAATAGTGAGTGGACCCAGTTGTTTTTGATACCTAAATAAAATTTAACATTTAGATAATATTGCAGGTTTGTTTCTTCCATTTCTCCAGCCTAAGTGAAACTGGGAACCATTCAACAAAGCTAAGATATGCAACAGATGCGATCAAATTTATGTTGATGGTGGTGGAACTTTTAAG
The DNA here is from genome assembly GCA_036885675.1 of Vigna mungo. Classification (NCBI taxonomy): domain Eukaryota; kingdom Viridiplantae; phylum Streptophyta; class Magnoliopsida; order Fabales; family Fabaceae; genus Vigna; species Vigna mungo. Next base: position 4,111,839 of record CP144691.1, read on the forward strand.
TCAATTCGCAACCACTTTACTTTGTCAGACAATCCAAGTTGGGAAATTTTAATATTGTTAAATCAATTGAGAGCAGCAAATACTAGTCAGAAGATACATCTTGCCAATGCTCAAATGAAAAAATACCATGCAGGATTATATTCTTCCCACCACTTTACCAAAACTAACAGTTTTGAAGCATTATTCATAGAGAAAGCCAACTAAGGTGGCTCGTATTTCAAAATCGCGGATATATATGTACGGAAATATCAATTTGATAATAGTTTCTTATATGAAAAAATTGGAATAGCAACAATACAACAAAATTCCAGCAAAATTCCTAATTTAGCAGGCATTTTAACTAAAATCGAAACTTGGGGAGTTAGAAATACAATAATACATACCTGTTTGTATTCATTTGCAAAAAAACATTTCCAACGGAATGAGCAGAATATAAAATATAAAAATAACTTTTCCTGGTAACAAAATGAAAAAATTAGACTGGAGAAAAGTGACACAAGGATTCATTTCAAATTTGACCCTTTATCCAATGCGCTGCGTCCGCTGGGGTGATGTTGGCCTATGACTCCGTCCTATTCAAATGTCAAAACACTTCAAAGTCCACACACCATTCACCTCTTCTCCACCGTCTGATGAAGAATAAAAAGATTATTCCTTATAAGGCCAATCACGTAATTTCCTTTCACTAACATATTTTAATAATAATTATTTGACATGACATTTCTCCTCCATGAACCGTTATTCTTTGTGTGTACCTAAACTAACCTCTTTTTCTCTTTCTCTTCACTCACTCACGTTGCTGTTGTCGTTTCATAGCAACATAAAAGCAGAATCCACCTCAAACAAGAGCTATCAATGTGAAACCCATTCATTTTTTTTTGTTTCCTGAGATAAAATAAGTGCGGCTCACATGCATCTACAAAAATTAACTAGGCTTTTGATCAAAGGACCAAGCTACACCCACTCCCCCTAAACTCAAATCCAGCCGTCAAAAAAAGCGGACCTACGAACAGTAAGCACGCATAGTTCAGACCTACCATACTTTCTCACACGTCAATTAATATTGAACCATTAATGACCATTAAAACCGTTGTGAAGGTTCGCGCCTGCATTAATCGTGATATCGCTCAGTACCACCATAACAGCTGTTCCTTCATTAGTTCACGGGTCAACTAAACGAAGTAGTAGCTAGTGAATGTGAATCTGTGAATTTCTATTTCCAACTGCTGTGCAGTGTTGCTGCGAAGTGCAGACACGTTCGTGCGCTCTCTCTCTCTAGAAAAGTTGGGATGTGAGAGAGAGAGAAAAGAAGAAGAAAAGCGAAGATGGCGAACATAGCAACGTTTCGATTCCTTCTGCTGTGGACGCTTTTCCTATGCTTTGTCTTTACTACGCGTGCAGCTCAACGAGGTGAGATTCTCTATTTTGCATTGAAGTTGAACGCTGAGTCGATAAGGATTTTGGCTTGGATGTGTTTGAATTTCGTTTTGGTTTGCTTTGAATTAAGTAATAGAGGTGAAAATGCGCATGTGCGTCGTGGAATTGATAGTTGAATCTGAGTGGTGTAGAATTTGATTTCATCTGGTGTGCCATAAATTGCTCATGGATTAGAGAAAGGCAAAATGATGCAGTTTTCCGCATCTTCTTATGTTTTTTTAATGGGCTTTGGGGTTGAAGCATAGTATGAGACAAAGCCAGTAGGCAACACTGAATGATTTAAAAGAGGGGGAAAATGGGAAAATTCAGTAACATGATCAAATTATTCTCGCTACTTAACATTTTGCTTACAGTATAGTATAGGCCGGACGCGTTGGTCAAGTTAGAATGGTGCATGACAGACATTTCTCCGTAGCGCAGTGCTTTGATCCTAAAAGCATAAAAACTGAGCATTTCCAAGCTTTAAAACTAGCTAAGTTTATTTAACTCCTTTTTTGTTATTTTATGTTCTATTCTTAGTAAGAACTGGGGGAAACTGAGCATTTCCCTTGGGTTTGCTCTCTGCCAGTTTAATAAGTTATCATGGTTCACGAAAATGCTTTATTGGCGGTTGTATGGTGCACAAACCGTTGCATTTAATCGAACAGCATCGTAGAGATATGATAAAATTATGCTTTTGTGCGAGTGTGAGCGTGCAATCTTTTGACAAACTACAAAATGACTTATATCAAGAGGTCGTTGCTGGCTGCACTGTAATTGCTACTGGGGAATTCCAGTGCCAACGAAACCAGCATGATAGCTTGCACATTCCAGTGGATTGGGACTTTGTTACTTTTAACAGTTTATCCCCTTTGAGTTGATTTAAATTTCTGAGACATTGTATTCGTTGCAGGGCCATATGGCATGCACATAAGCTGTGGGGCTCGTCATGATGTTCAAACAAAACCAACCACTACCCTTTGGTATAAAGACTTTGGTTATACAGGAGGTATTCCCACCAATGCGTCCACGACAAGTTACATTGCCCCTCCTCTGAAGACTCTACGCTATTTCCCCTTTTCTGAAGGTCTTTCAAATTGCTACAACATTAACAGGGTGCCCAAAGGGCGCTACTCAATCAGGATCTTTTTTGGACTTGTTGCACACACTACAGTTACCGATGAACCTCTATTTGATATCTCAATTCAAGGAACACAAATATATTCTTTGAAATCAGGTTGGACCAATCAGGATGATCAAGCATTTACTGAAGCCCAAGTATTTCTTATGGATGGTTCAGTATCAATCTGTTTCCATGGCACAGGTCACGGAGATCCGGCAATTCTTTCAATCGAAATTCTTCAAATTGATGATAAAGCTTATTATTTTGGACCGGATTGGAGTCAAGGGGTAATGCTTAGAACAGTCAAAAGATTGAGTTGTGGATTTGGACAGTCAAAATTTGGTGTGGATTATGGTGCAGATCCCCGGGGAGGGGACAGATATTGGCAGCATATTAAAACTTTTGGTGGGGACTCTGATCACCCGAGATCGGTTGAGACTAGAATCAAACAGGCTTCACATCCACCAAACTTTTATCCCGAAACTCTTTATCGATCAGCCCTTGTCAGCACTAGTAGCCAGCCTGATTTGACATATACATTGGATGTGGATCCCAACAAAAACTATTCTGTTTGGTTACATTTTGCTGAGATTGATAACTCGGTGACTGCTGCAGGACAAAGAGTCTTTGACATTATGATAAATGGAGATGTTGCTTTTAGAAATGTCGACGTTGTGAAAATGAGTGGGGATCGTTATAGTGCTCTTGTGCTTAATAAAACTGTTACTGTTAATGGGAGAACTTTGACTGTAACTTTGAGCCCAATAAAAGGTAGTTTTGCCATAATAAGTGCCATTGAGATATTGGAGGTTATAACGGCTGAGTCAAAAACATTATCAGATGAAGGTACATGCAGTGCCCTATTTTTTCAACATGAATTTTTAAAATAACCAAACACAATCTGGATGTTGTTCGGGTTTAAGCCAATAAATATGATAATTCCATTCTTAGGAACTTATATGTGATATAATTATACATTTTCTGGTCGTTTTTTCCCCTTATGTTACTTAACATTCTTCATGATACTCAATTATTTTGGACTTTGACCATGGTGTGTGCTACTCATTGCTACTTTTTTATGCACTATCATACTTTTCCTTAACCAATTACTGCTGTTGTTCTTACTTCCTCTTCCTCTTAAGGATGAAATTCAAGCCGCCTAGTGTTGATTTGTTCCTTTATGATACTGCTGCATCTAGTGTTGTCTAATTTATGTGGTGTTAGTCAATGTGATTTCTGTTAATCCAAATGCTTATAAAAGTTTGCTTCTTGACTATTGTTCTTTTACTCTAGTTATGGCTTTACAAACGTTGAAGAAGGCTTTGGGGCTTCCTCCCAGGTTTGGGTGGAATGGTGATCCATGTGTTCCCCAGCAACACCCGTGGACTGGAGCAGATTGCAGATTAGACAAAAGTAGCAGCAAATGGGTCATTGATGGACTGTAATTTCTTATTGTCCTTGGTCTTAGGCTTTTATTGTGTATTTAGTTGTGGTGGTGTCTTAATTCCATCTTCCTTGTGTTAATTCTTTGACCTTTTTTTTTCTTTCTCATTATTTCTTTATTTTTGCGACGAAAGCAAGAATAAAAACCATTTCTTCAGCATCGAAGCTTCGAAGTATGAATCCCATAAAAAAAAAAATGAAATCACAAGACTCTGTTTATAAGTATGTCTTTGTTCACATTGATAACTAACATTTGAAGACCAATTCACTCACACACACACGAATAATCCTTTTTATATTTCCTTATTTTAGGGAGTGACCCTTACATTGACCCCCCCGCCCTCTTCCTCCTCTTTGTTAAATTTCTTTGTGCCCTGATTGTATTCATTAGTCAAAATGTACTTACAAATCCACTCTGCTTCATATTGGTAGCTTTAGGTTCCAAAACCATTGCATTTTTCTTTGAAAGCTGTATTTAATATTTAATCTCAATATCTTATTGACTTGGTGCTGTATCTGTGAACAGGGGTCTTGGCAATCAAGGTCTGAAGGGCTATTTGCCAAATGACATTTCCAGACTGCATAATCTACAAATCCTGTGAGTTTGAAATAGATTTTTCTTTCATGAAAACATTATTATTTGTTTCATGGCAATTGGCATTGCATATATGTATGAATCATGCTTGATAGTTGATAACACAATAAAGCTCTGATAATTAAATGACAAGTTGCTTGAGAATTTCTGATATAGTGACATTGAATAATTGATCTCACTTTATTTATTTATTTATTTTTATTTCACTATTCCCCAAGATAAACTAACATTGAGCATGTTCTTTTTCATATTCCTTATGTTTATTGTACTTGTGCATCACAGAAACTTGAGTGGAAACGGCATTCGTGGGGCTATTCCATCCCCACTTGGAACAATAACTAGCTTGCAAGTGCTGTAAGTGATTTCTTGTTCTTAGCTTATTTGACCGATGAATTTATTTATCTTTGTTTCCCAGGTCATTCTATACATGGTACAATGCCAATATGTGATTTTCATCTTCAGGACAGGTGTATTAGAAGTTTTATCAGCTTCTATCTAAAACATTTCTGTGGGTTAAGCCTTAGAGCTATTAGTGGCGTGACATAGTAAGACGTGTGGGACAAGATATACTTAGCATGAAGCATTGACTTATGTTTATACTTTTTTTCACTAGAAACATTTGTAGTCCTCACCTACTCTCCATAATTCCTACTGACTACCGGGATTTCTTACTTAGACCAAGCCATGTGTTGTTCCAAAACCTCTTAAATAAATAACAAACAGAAAGTGAAAAAGAAACTGTTCCTCTTATGTAATTTTTGTGACTCGGCCTCTTCATGCTTTGGTTTAAACCTCTTGGAGATTTGCTATTTAGCTTCACTGTTAAATTATGTGAAGGTTTGAATCTTTGCTTGACTATTATCATGGTGATATGATTTCTGAATGCATGTACACGTGCAGTGACCTATCCTACAACTTTTTCAATGGATCGATTCCTGAAAGCCTTGGACAATTGACATCATTACAGAGACTGTAAGATTTCTAAGTATTTAGCTTGACGATATGAGAAATAATAAACGACAAATCAGTATTAAGCAGTCTTCATGCAGGAACCTAAATGGGAATTTCCTGTCTGGAAGGGTACCAGCGACTCTAGGAGGAAGACTTCTACACGGGGCAAGCTTTAAGTATGTTGTCAAATGTTAAACTATATAAAGAATATTTGTATGTAATGGGAGAAGAGGCATATCTCTTTGCCATTCCTTCACTTTCTCTGTGACTAAGGTTGCTAAATCTGCACTTGTGGATGGGTGCAGTTTTACTGATAATGCAGGTCTATGTGGCATACCTGGATTACCCACTTGTGGACCTCACCTTTCTGCCGGTGCTAAAGTTGGTATTGGATTAGGTGCTTCTTTTACTTTCCTACTTCTTATCATTGGTTCAGTTTGCTGGTGGAAACGGCGGCAGAATATCCTCCGAGTTCAGCAAATAGCCGGTAAGAATGTTGATTTGTGGGTTATAGTTGTCCTAATAAAATGTGACTGGGTTGAGCTTGTTTGTTACAACAGTTCATGACCGATTATAACGGCTTCTGAAATTGTTGATTTTTTAACTGCACCAAAATCAGACCGGTTCTGTGTAAGATTGTTTGGGTTAGCAATCTTACCCAGATTGAGCTTTGAAAACTGTTATTAATATAAACGAGTGCAAGACCACTGTCTTATTGTCTGTTTTGAAGTTTTCTAACCGTAAATTTGCATAGAGAACGAATTACTATAAGACTTTGAAATAAACACTACGAAACCATTATGAGATTTGGTAAATATTTTGCTGATCATTTCCTCCCAAAAGGGAATGGATAAAAAATTAATAATATTTTTTTTTCTAGAAATAAATGTATTAATAATGTCACACTTCTTGATCAAAATAATCATTTCTAATTTTCTGATCCTTGTGCTCGGAAAACAATGTGATGTGGAATTTTTGTCCGATTTATTCCCTCACTATATATGCAATCTTAACGTATTCAAACAGATACATTATTTTTCACAGTAGTTTTCCAGGATAAAGAAATTTGAATTTGAGGGAAATGTGTCGCTTCATATGTGACGTTGAATGAAAGATTTATACTCTTGATTTTCTTTTGTAGCAAGGGCAGCTCCATATGCGAAAGCTAGGACCCAATTTTCACGTGACATCCAGATGGCAAGGCATAATAACAATAATAATTATGGCAACGCTCACACTGCTTCGGAGAATGGGCCTATCTTGCTTTCACGATGATATCCCATTTTTCTGGTATATTTTAAGCACGTCATAGCTTCTTATTATTTTCTATTTCCTATCTTAAATAGTTTCTTTTAATCAATAGTCCTATCTATGTGGCTAATTGCAGAGTAATCCGATCTTCTGATGGTGTTTCCCATTGCGTGCTTCTCCAAATATTGACAACAGTTTTTTGAGCCCCCTTAAATAACTTCTTACAAGCTGGGAACCCTCTTAATTTGTAAATCAGAAATTTGTACATCATGCTTACATTTTAGTTTCCTACTTTGTTTGAACTTCTATACATGTTTTTTTTTTCTTTTTTTCTATTTAGTAGAGGATTTTGTAACAATTTAAAAGTTAATATACAAATAGAAATCATAATGTTCTATGAATTTAGGAAAATCAAGTTCCAATTTACATAATGCCTGTCACAGAGTTTTCATGTGTATCCTATTTATATTATAACCCCCCCCCCCCCCCCCCCCCCCGCCACACCCACCGAATTGCCAATTTGCATCAGCTGAAAATTGGTTTCTGAATTGAAGTTGGTAAGAAAAACAAGTCACTGTACCAAATAAAACCCCACACTTATCCCAGTCTGGTCTAGATTTCTTGATCTATGGTCCATGATTAGGTTTAAATGTGAGAATATATATATATATATATATATATATATATATATATATATATATATATATATATATATATATATAGAGAGAGAGAGAGAGAGAGAGAGAGAGAGAGAGAGGGTATTTATTGACAATATTTTCTATGAAAGATAAATGTTGATCATCACATGTTAAGTTTTAAATTATATAAATTAAATAACTTTAAAATAGTCCTAATTTTTCTAAAGCAACATAGTCATACTTGAATGATTTTAATATATTTAGCTGTAGAGATTAAATGTATTTCCCTCGTGAAGATAACTTTGTTGTTAACATTTACGTATTTCAGTATTTAGAAACAGGAAGCAAGCTAGCCGAGTTGATTTGGACGCGATGGGGGCATTCTTTTAGCAGCACTACAGCATAATTAAAGGCCAAAAGCCCAAGAGAGTATACACCAGAGAGGTCCAACAAACAGTGCCCCTCAGCAAATCAATAGAATTTTATTTAAGAGAATGGCTCAATGTACTAATTCCATTTATCTGAATTTTATCTTACAGTTTCCTAAATTCTCAGTTATGTTTCTCCTTTTTTTCTTTTAAAACATAATATTGTAGCACACTTCGTCAAATTTATTTTTAAACCATTAAATTATGAAAAATAGTAAACATACATTTTCATCTAGGACACAATTGTCATACACTCTTACATATGGATTAAATAAGTGCAATGTTTTAGTTAAATTATTATAATTTTTAAATCAGTATATCAATTGCAATACTTCTAAACATTACATACAATATAATTTTTAAATCAGTATACTTTTGAAATTTTCATAAAAAAAAATCAATTTTCACTTTATGATGGAGCCACATAATATCTTATCATTATTATTTTATGATAGAGACACGTGATATCCTATTATTATTGTTTTTTAAAATCATAACACTTTGGTTAAACCGGTACAATATTTTGATTAAATTTATATAATTATGGGTTAAAATCTTGACTAAATTGATATATATACAATTTTAGAGGTGTCCAATTACCGACATTCTTAAATTGTATATCAGAAAGAAGTGAATAATATTGGGTCATGGACGAACTAAAAAAGTATAGGAAGTTTGATGATGAAACAATAATAAAACTTAAAAAATAATAGAAAGAGAAATTAAAATTACTTACATGAATATGGTGTACAGTAGTGTAAAACGTAGGAGTACGTACCACGTTTCCTTTTATTAAATTGTGCGCATGGACTCTGCAATAGTACGTCATTTCATTTCAGTCAACCTGATTCTCAAACTTTCGGAATCACTTCTTCTCCAATCGTAATACGAAGACAGGGATGGTTGGTTCAATTCAGATTTTTTTTTTAATAATAAAAATACAATGCATTATTAACATGTATTGTTGATAATTTATTTGTTCCGTAGGCTCATTAGCTCATTTTTACTCTTATTATGAGATCTTAATCACAAGTGTAAAAGAAAATAGTATATTTGTAGAGAGTTTAACGTCAGGTCAAAATACATAAAATGATTTTGAAATAGAGTTCATACATGAGGCATTTATATAAGTTTTTTTTTTATAGGATTAGATATGATTGTTGGATTTGTGATACAATGTTTATTTATCTGAGTGAGGAGAGTTGAATTATTGAGACGAGGAGTAAATTATTAGGAGTCTGTTTTGGTCGTGTTAGTTATTTTTGTCTCGGAAGACTCTTTTCAACCTTCTAACTCTGCATGTCCTATCCCTATCTTAGGTCCACTGGTCCAAACTTTAGCTAAAGTATGGCTGCCTCTAAATAATATTAAAGGTTAATAGCATTTTATGTAGATTTTGAGTAAATTAGAAGATGACGCCGTTACAAAAGATGATGTATGGTGTCCGTTGAAAGTGGGTTTTGAAGGGAAACCAAAGACAGATGTTGTTTGATAGAGAGAAAGAAGAAAGTGAAGGGTAATGAAAAAAATGGGAGGGAGCACAGAAAAAGGAAGAAATAAAAAAGTTGGCGTCCTATCATATCATATCATATATGATGATGATGATGATGAGAGTGATGGAGTGAGTATAGAAAGGGAAACGAAAAGGCAAAGTTAATAATAATATAAAGAAGTTGTGGTGGTGGAAAGAGGAGGAGCAGCGAATAACTGGATTCCCCATGATCGGCATTGTAGAAATGAAATGTAAGAGAAAAGGAAGGAAAGGAAAAAGAAAAGAGAAAGTAAATAGAAAAAGGATTCACGTGAACATCCGTATCTGTTGTATGTGTAGGCATATAAACTGTGCCCTTCTGCTTGGTGCAGTGAGTCTGAAGTCTGCACACCCCACCCCTGGCATTCACCACTCACTCACTCACTCACTTACACTTTATTATTATTATTTATTTATTTATTTATTTTACAGTGATATAGTAGTAGTAAAAGATTGAAGAAAATAGTAAAGATAAAGAGTTATTAAAGTGAGAGAAAGGACAGAGCCCAACAGAGTCAAACACGCCAAATAGATATCAGAGAAGCCCATATAGAGAGAGAGAGAGAGAAAGAGTGGCCCAACACCACCTGTTCCCTGCAACTCAGACACTCTTCCACGTGGGAGTCTCTGTCACAGCACCAACCCCAACCCCACACTCTCTCTTCCCATCCTTTCCCTTTCCCTTTCCCTTTCATTACGTCAACTCAAATTCCCATTCACAATCTCAATCCCAAAAAACACACACATTCATTTTTAATTAACCCTCTCTAGGGCTTACGTCACTCCTCCTTCCCACACCTCTCATCAGGCGGCGGCTCCACATTCTCAATCCTCAACCCTCCGATTCTCATCAACATCAACGGCTCCAATCCTTTTATCCAAATTTGCGACTCTCTGTACGTCTATATATAAACCAAACCGAGGAAAGAGAAGGCAAGTGTGGTGGTGCCGGCCAGCCGACAATTACGGGAGGTTATGTGGGTCCCTCCACTTTTATATACACACATACTCATTTCTTCTGTTTCTTCCCTTTTCATTAACGTTTTTTGAGTTTTAGTTGGTACTTTCCTTTCCTTCCATCATGGCCTCTTCTTCTTCTTCGGGCTCTCGCGAGGGGCACTACAGAGGCGTCAGGAAGCGACCCTGGGGACGCTACGCCGCCGAAATACGTGACCCCTGGAAGAAGACACGTGTCTGGTTGGGCACATTCGATACTCCCGAGGAGGCCGCCCTCGCTTACGACGGCGCCGCCCGCTCTCTCCGCGGCGCCAAGGCTAAGACCAACTTTCCCCCGGCTCCCGCCCTCTGCCTCGACCTCAACGCCCCTTCTTCCGATCACCGCTGGCCCAACGTCCCCTCCCGCACCCTCGTCCTCACCGAGTTCCTCCACACCGCCGTTCTCAAAGACATCGAACCGCCACAGTCTCTTCCCCCCGCCACCGCCCCCGCTCTCCGCCGCCCCGACGGCGGCGTTCCTCTCGGTGGCGGAGTTCAGGTGGTGGAGAGCTCCCAGACGGCGTCTTTTTTGGGACTGGTTCGGCGCGGGATCCCCATCGACTTGAACGAGCCTCCACCGCTGTGGCTATGAGTTGTTGGTCCGAGTTCTGACTAGGTTTTTTACGTCGTCGTTTTGTTTTGCTTTCCCTCGTATCTAATTTATCTTGTATGTTTTTAAATTTTCCCTCACCTCGCTTAGGTTTTACTATGAGCCTAGTACGTTCATCGTATCTATCTGTCCATGTGAGTCTATCTAACATTAGGTTAATGGAAGAAAAACGCTATGATATTGTATATACATTTATTTTCCTTATCAATGACTCTATGAATTTTGTAGTAGTAGCTCGGTACTACTATGTTATGTTAGTTCGCGGATCCAGTTAAAGTTGTTTATGTTGTTAGTAGAAGATATTCATTGTTTTTCCATGATTGTGTGGTCTGAAAGTTTTATGGTTTTGCAATGTTGGGTTGTCTTGGTAGCGTGGTTAATTTATTTTGGTTTGGCGCTTTTGGAATGTTGGGCGGCGTAGTAGACAAGCGAAGAGGGATTGCTAACCGTTGATGCGGTTGGGACCACCTGGGAAAGTGAAAGGACGAGCGTGACAAGAGACGCGCGCGTGAGAGTGCTTTTTCTGGGGGGAGCGGGAACTGCGAAGCGAGCGTGTGGATATCAGCATTATGGCATTCCTTTTCTAGTCAGACCTCTGCATCTTATCATTTTTGCAGCGTATATTTTCCACACCCCTTAGACCCATTCGCTTCCCAAAGCGCGTACCTCACCTCCTTCCTTCATATTCCTTTTTCACTTATTCTATATACTTTCTGTACTTGTATTAGCATATGAAACTACTGTCAACAAATTCTGGAAATATCTTAATCAATGCGTCATGTGTGTTAGTTCAAAGTTTAAATTATTATTTTTATTACAATATAAAGGATATGTATTAATAAAATACTAAATTTATTATAAAATGTAAAGGTTATGTTGTAAAATGGGTAAGTTTTTTTATGTTTTGTTTTTGGTGAACAGGAAATGATTGGAAGTAAACAGGGTAATGGGCATGCAATGAGAGGGAAAGTGTGTTAGTGTTGGGGTTTGGCCCACTCTGCATAGGATGTTGATGAAAGCTAACATAGTGCATTTAACTTTATTAGTGTTTGGATAAGTAGCAGAAACACAGCGAAGAAACAGTGATTAATGGAGAAATGGTGATGTAGAAGAAGCAGTACTGAGGAATCAGACACCACCGCACTGTTAACATGCCGGCTTTTAAAACTCCACTTTTATCGATCTCTGTGCTAAACCCTTTTTTCACCTTTTACATCTTCCTTCTTGGCGTTCCTCTGTGTCCATTCTTAGCAGCTTTCCATGTCAATATTTATTGCTTTAGTTTTTTTTCTCTGATTGTGTACTTATATATATTAATTTGTTTTCTTAGAATTTCAACAGCTTTCATTTTATGGAACATTAACAATACTTTCATTTTATTGACAACAAAAAATATAGTAATTACTTAGCCATACCTATCTTGCATTTATTGTAATGCGCTTTTAAGACATAATGAATCAGCCTGTTACTTGACAATCCACACACAAACATAAAAAAAATTCATATTCACCCTCATAAGAGATTAAATAATTTTCTCTACTGAGAGCAAAATATAATTTTATGATCTCCAAAACCAAAACCAATGGAAGCATGTTTTTCCTTTTCTATTTTCCTTTTAAATCCTATCATAGTCAAACCATGAATATATCCTTTTTTACAATATTTTGAACTGTATGTTGAAGAGTAAGCACTTAACATAAACTATGATAGAAAATATTATTCATGTGAAGTGTTGAAGAATATCATAGAAAATTGGTTCATATTTATAAACACAGACCACATGAATTGATGGGAGACCATTCACGGGTTAATTGACTAGTATTAGATTGTTTTAGTTTAATAAATAATTTTGAATTGAAATTTAGAATATACATTTAAATTTAATATTGGATTGACTAAAACAAAATTTAAGATTATTGAACAGTAGTGAAAGTATGGAAATTTCAATTAAAGAAATAAGATGACATCAAACAATTAAATTTTAAATGTTGTAACTCTTTCACTTTTAACTTTAAAATCTCTAAAATATTTTGTACAAACATGAACTATATAAACACATTATCATGCAAACTATTAATAGTATGTTTAATTTTTTTTTTCTGCCTATTAAGCTATCTATTTAGAATTAATAGTAGTATTTTAAACTATTAAGCTATATATATGTTGTTCATGGTACATAATATTCTCATCAGTAAATTAATTTTGACCAGTGATGACTTATACATGTTATTTATTAGAAGTTATTTAAAATATTATCATAATAAAAAATTACTAAACTTAAATGAAAAAATTAATATAGAATAACTCAGACCAGAAAACCAACTTAAAAAGGAGAAAATTAAATTTTGAAAAGACCACTTTTTCATTTAAATAAAGTATTAAAGTGAGAAAAGACACTGTACACTTTATTTAGGAATATTAATTTTTTATTAACAGTAAAATGAGTAAAAAGTTGATAAATATAAAGTATTTAAAAAGTACAGTAAATGAGGAGAGGAGAAGGAAAGTGCGGTGTATGAGGTGGGTTAACATTTATAGGATGAAACTATACAAAGATGCATATAAGCCTACGGATGTGACGGAAGGAAGTGAAGGAACCCAATTGATTGTTCCTTGCTTCTCTCTCTCTGGTGACCAAAAGAAATAAAAGAAAAAATTAGGCAAAAGTGATATTATCAAGAGAGTAATTAATGAAATGGAGAGAAGGGGGTTAGCTTGGGTTTTTGTGAGGTGAAGCAGTGATATTATTATAGGGAGAATGTGACCTATTCAAACCCAGTTGTCAGAAAACTATTATGAGCACACAGTTGAGTGACAAAAAGACGCAAAACTGTAAAAGTGCAATACCCCACCATCCCCACACGCAACACCCCCACTATTCCTTCAACACCACCCATTACTATAATTACTACTTCTCTTTATTTAATATAAATAAATAAATAAATAAAACAGCACTGAAGCTGCTCCACCTGTGCCCAGCCGGCCGTCATTTCACACCAACACAACACAACTCTCTATCTCTCTCTCTCTGCCCTGTCTGATTTGACCCTTCTTCCATGTGGTCCCTCTTTTTCCTCTTACTATGTTTTTTTATTATTATTAAGGGGCGGTGCCTTGTGGGACCCACATGCTAAGAGCAAAACGTGGCGTGTTTCTGGTGAGAAGCTCCATCACCACCGAATCTGTCGGCACCGCACACGTCACGCTGCTCTTACAATGTCACACGCAACACAACACAACACATCTCCTTTTGTTCTCTTTCCTTTACGCAAAAACACACCAAAACGTAATTGGGTCTTTTCTTTCGTCTTTCCTTCTCTACTTCCTTCTTCCTTTCTGTTTGTCATTTTCGCTATTGCTCTGCTTTTGTCCTCTATGTGGTGGCGCAGTCTACCCTTCATTGACTGCGGCGGCGCACCGATCTCATTTTTAACACCACTCATTCTTTCTTTTCTTTTTCTATTAATTAATTAATTAATTAACTACTCAATACATGTTAGAAACCAAGAATAAATGGCAAAACCTGTTCACATTTCATGCTATGCATGCATCATTGTGTATTCCCACGTCATGCAACATGTGGGCATGTTATGTCACCATGATCATAGTGGAGTTTGGTTGTTGTGGAAGCCCAGATTTACACCAAACACTTATTTGTCACTTTCTTTTTCTTTTTTTTTTCTTTCTGAATATTCATTAAATATATATTTTTTTTTCTCACATATTACATATCATACACCATGAAATGTTATTTTTTTCTCACAGATAACAATTAACTGTCATTATTTGTGTTTGTGTGGGAATACAACTTGTGAGTGAAGGAAACAGGGGTGTGGTGAATTAAATATGTGTGTCAATTTGTTCTATTGTGCATAAATACAACTTTGACATGAGTAAATTGATAATTTGGTTTTTCTAAGAATTGTAGAAAAAGTAAAAAGATATTTTAAATGTAAAAAGTAACAATCTCTGTTTCATAGATTCTAGCTTGGTTCATATATTAAACTCTATATGTTATGAATTGATTTGCTGAATTTATGTTAGTGTATAATCAATATCACTTCATTTACAATAATTTTTTTTTCAATATTTTTATATTGATGCAGGCAGTAATTGTTATTGAATTTAGTAGTCACTACTTGATTAAAAGTTAGAATAAATAATTTGTTTATTTTGTTACTCAATAATTAACTTCAATATTTAGTGTAAAATTAAAAATTTGACTTTAATACTTATTGTATTATAACCTAGTCATCAAAGAAGATATTTCTTTAGAAATCAAGTCATTAGTAAATACTAAGATCAAGTTCGTAAACTAGAGTCACAAAAAATATGTACTATTTAAAGTCAATAATAAGAAGATGAAAATTTAAAATTGTAAGCACGAAATGGAGAACTTGAACCATGAAATTTAATAAGGTCATAAGTAACTCCAATATAAATCAAAGGATATTTCAATTACAAACAATAGATTTTGACGAACTCTCAACAAAATTAAATATTGACAATATAATATTAAGAATATAATTATAACATTAATAATGTGATTATGAAAATCAAACACGATTAAAAGAGAATTGGACCTTATACCAAATTCAAAAATAATCCAAAGCCCACCATCATTATATATATATATATATATATATATATATACTTTTAACATAATCTTTATAAATACAATTGTCATAATGTGACAAAAATGACCTCATGAGTAATGACTCTTTCTTTTCTTCGGTTTTTTACAGATCTTTTAATTCGGTTCATCATATAAATATTTAATTTTGTTTTTGTGATAGTTAAAGCAATCTATATTTTATGTTATAGTTTGATAGATAAACTATTTTTTTCATAATAAAGTTAATAAAGATTTTTATCACATGGAAATGTTTATAATTATTGAAATTTAATTCCAGTCAAATGAAATATAAAGTAAAATCGAATTCAGTGAATACCCTGGTATCGTATCAAAAAGTGAATGAAATCTTAGTTTTCCCATTTGAAGATGTGATAATTAATTCCATCTTGGAAATAAATTCTACAGGTTACACGTCATGAGCCCATTGTTTCCAATATTTCTCAATTAATGCTCAAAACTGTTTTCTTGGTATGGATCACCAACTTTCAATTACTGATTTCCTATTAATCATTCTAAATTGTTCTTTGTTTTCTTTAACACCAATTTATATCTGCACTTAATATTCTGGATTTCAAATCTCCTTGAATTATACCATTTTAGTATTTTTCTTTTATTTTTTTTCTATTTTAAATATTTTATATACACTTTTTTTTCAGTTGAACTTATAGTTACTGAATAAACCTTCCATGATTCTCAATTCTTTTATAATATTTCACGGTTTTTATTTACTGTTCATTATCTTAATTTAGTTGTGCTATTATTACTGAGATTTTTTCTTCAACTAATATATATATATATATATATATATATATATATATATATATATATATATATATATATATATATATATATATTTACACTTGTTTGATTATTTCTACATTCATCTTTTAGGTGGTTCCAGTTACCTCTTGATGTGTATAATATTATTATTAGCAATAATCTGATTTAATCTATTTATATATAACTATCAAATCTTAAACAATTATAGGGGTGAAATTTTATTTGAAAATAAAAAGAATCATCTTATTCAGATGAAAAATTTTGGCTTATATAACCTTTAATGTAAAATAAACTAGAAAAAATTAACAGAATTGACATAGACTAATTCAATACTGAAAAATCAGACGAAACAAATTGAGTTACCTGAAAGTGATCAGTCATGAAGTTGAATTGAATAATCATGCATTAAAGTTACTATTCATAATACTAAACAACTTTAGTGTAGTTCTTTCTATTAAGTTGTAATTAGACAGTTACTAATAAGGATTACACCAAAATTTATAAATATGGATAGTATGAAAATAGGTAATTTTATATTTACTGCACTATGAATGTTTAAGTTGCCTTTTTACATGAGGTACTTTTTGCATGTATACTCTAAATGTAACAAATAAATAACAAAAATAAAGGTAGCGTAAAGAGAATTAAAACATTTGGACGATTAAGTCATTCTTACACTGAAAACAATTCTAATAAACTTTTTGAAAATTTTATTAACATGAAAGTCTTAGTATAAATTAGAGTTAAATATATTTTTTTTATTCCTTAAATTTCAGTGAAAATTGAAATTAGTTGTTGTTTGAAATTTTGGTCTAATTTAGTCCCTCAATTTTAAAAATGTATGAATTTAGTCATTTGAACCAAATTTTGATAAATTTATTTTATGTTTCAAATGTATATTGTGATAACATTCGAGTTGTTTATAATATTTGACACTTTTTTTAATGTTAGTTGAAAAACATATTTAAAATTTCAAATAAATTTAACAAAATTTGATTAAAAGAACTAAATTTACATAATTCAAAAAATTAAAGACTGAATTGATTAAAATTTAAAAAAAAAATCACCAAAGTTAAGGATCTAGAAGATTCTTAACCCTAAATTACAATAGTTTTGATTGTGTTTATAATAATTGATAAAAAAGAGTTGTTAGTTAAAGATATTGTTGGATGAAGGCAATCCGAGGCAGAGATTCGTAGGACCCATGAACCAAAAATGTGCAATGTTCATAGATAAGGAAAGTGGGCTCTTAGGTTCCACAAAGTCAAGAACATACTATCTGCTTTTACGCGTATACCAATTTTTTCATAGATTCTATACCCATATTTTTCTTTACAATTTAAATCACATTCATGCCTACACGTCATACTCACTCTTAATAATTATTGCAACCTTCCCTTCAGTTTACTTCGACTTCTAAACAAACCACCAAGTCAAATTTCTCAACAACTACAACTGTTAAACACCTGGCTCCACTTTCTTTGCCCTCATTTCATTAAACTAACTTCCTCTTTTCTCATTTTCTTAAGTTCCACAACTCTTCGTTAAATCACCAATAACATTTATTTTTAACAAACTTTTTTTTTTATTTCTCACTTTCTTCTTATTGTACATATTTTGGAATGACAAAAAAATCCCTAAATATAAATATATGTGAATAAAATCTGCGAGAAATACTATAAACTTATCTCTATAAGAGTCATCCTTGCAACATAGTAGGGCAAAGTGCTTCATTATACTTTTTGTTTCCCATTGAATTTATTAATAGTTACACATTTTTCTTTTCGGGTCTTTAAATTAATTTCACGACTTCGTATTTGGACAAAATGGAAACTTCCGATATTTTTAGAAATTAAAAGAGAAAAAACAATATAGTATTTCTAGAACTTAATAAGACTTTTTGCAAATCATCTAGCCCCTACGGGCTAGACTCACCAAGTAGGTTACGTATTTCAAACATTTAGAACATTTAAAAACAATAATATCAATCACTTAACTGGTTTTTGTTGTTTAATATTTACTAGATTTGACATTTAGATAGATAATATTGTACCTACCTAAATATACAACCTACGGGAAAAAGTATTATGATTTTATAGGGCATGAAATATTTGAAAAACCATACTTTAGTTTCACACTTTATATGATGGACGGCTAAATTGTTTAATAGAGATGAAATATACTACGGTCGTTATCGTGATTCATGTGATGAAGCAGAAGCATTGAATGATGGTGATGAATATGGGTATGAAGTTGAAATGAAAAGCGGGGACCATTCATAGTTTTCTTCTAAGGCAGTGTTTTGAATTCAAAAGTTGTTTTGTTTGATGGGCCAGTAGGAGATCGTGTTAGTTTTTGTCTCATTCAGCCATGACCATGCAGCTGAACAGACATTCCTCAAAGGTCCTATAAAGAATTATCATTTGGCTTTTTTATAAAGTCAATTACTTCATCATTAAATCTTTGTTACATCACTTCCTCCATTTTCATTGCTTCCTCCTTTTTAGGCCATTTCTTTTTATCGGATTCTAGGCTTTACTCGTCAAACCAAATACACCCTTATGCAGAAATAAAGTTACCTGAAAGTTGAACAAAAGGAAAGCAAAACCCAATTGCAGATCACTCAACGGTCAAGCCTCACTTTCAGCTCATAGTGGAAACCATGATTGTAAAATATAAAGCAGCCCCACTAACATTTTCTACTGTCATATACTATTAAAAAAAGTTTTTAATTCATCTTCAACAATACCACACTCTACAGCAACACCGCTTCATTCATGCAAAGAATAAACTTTTGCACAAGCAGGTGGGGGGCAACAATTGTGTGCAGTTGCATTTGATTACAGTACAACAAGGCACACCAGCATGGGGTACGATATTATTATATTCTACAAAAGCAAAAGCAAGACTAATATTCACCTTCCAAGTGTTTTCTATAAACAACTTGTCCTTGACAGTGACAATGGTAATAATAACCCATGACCCCTCTCACTGGTAGATTGCTCAAATTTTCACAAGCAGAGACAAAGTCTTCTAAATAGGAACATGATGATAACAGTATCATGGTAACTATCAAGAATATATAGTTTATTCAAAAATATAAATTCAAATAACAAATCATAAATAGGGGTATTGTAACATCCCAAAAATAGGTGTATAATTTCATATCAAATGGAATGTAACATGCGTAATAAAGTAAAGCAGTTAAGAGTGAAAAAATCAGATGAAATGTATATAATACAGTCATCCAAAATGAGATATAAGCTCTACATATAGCATATAATCTTTCAAAAGAAGAAAAGAGTAAAGGAATTAAACTATACAAATAAAACTAACAACCTAGACTACTCAGCTGCAGTGTCAGGGACTTCAGCCGTATCAGCTACGTCTAAAACCTGTTCCAGAGGGGCCTCTGAAACCTCTCCTACCTCTGCTCACATCCATAATTGAATGATCATCGCAGAAGAAATAATCACAAACAAAACAGACAACACACATGCAAGGGTAAGCTAGAATTCCAAAAGAATACAAATCAATTTAAATTAAACATAGTATAAGAGACATACAATACAACAAGCAAGGAAGAACAGTTTATTTAAGTTATAATTTGTTGTTTTATTAGGTAGTGTTAGACTTAGACTCGTCCGGACCCAGAATGAATATCGAGCTATGGCGGGTCATGCACTTGTGGTGGCCTCTACTGCTTTGCAAAGTCATTGTCAATGGGTTTCACCCTACCACACACAAGGTTGGTCCGTTATCACTCACCTTGGCTCATATAAAATGGAGACAACCAAGACTAGGACCCCCTACTACTCTTCACCACATGAACTAATCTTCTCTAAGTGAGATTGAATAGTCATTAGAGCTTTAAGGGCAACCCCCAAGACTGAGCTACCTATATTCATTCCAGAAACTTACTTAGATCTCATTCTTGGCCCATATAAAATGGAGACACCCAAGACTGAGCTTCTTATATTCATTCCAGAAACTTACTTAGATCTCATTCTCATAACTTGATTTGATCTCACCTAGAGATGTACTTAAATCACATTACATTTCACACTAACTTTACTTAATTTAATTCTTAATGTTATACATGAAGTTAGGAGATTAATTTGGTTTTGTTACAGTATCAAGCATAGATCAATCCAATAATATTAATAGAAGTCATACAAGAGGAACCATAACAAATACATGAATCATCACACAAGGAAGAAGAGGAAACAAGAATTATATATTTTTCAGAAAAACATCACTTATTAATACAAATATCTTTGTAATCTTAAATTACCAATACTTAGGTAATTCAAATAGCTTGGAAACCCACACCATTGGCTTCGGAAGGGTCAAAAACCCCCAGAACGACCTAGAGAACGTCCAAAACAGACGTCCGGAACCCCACAAACTATCAAAAACAGACATGACAGCAGAAAGTAGCGCCCGAGCGCCCGTTAAGGACGCCCGAGCGTGAATTCTGCAGATTTTATGCAGATTTTTGCAGAACTCACACCCTCCAAATCTGTTTTAGGCCATTTGTTGGACTTTGGACACTCCTAACTCGATCTATAGGCTAAATCTAACTTGTTTGAAGTCTCACACACCATCCTAACTCAAAACTCTAAGAGATATGCAAGGAAATTGGATCTAAAACTCTAATTTGCTCATCCTAGAGACTCAATCTGAATTATACCATTTAGAAACTGTCTTTAACTCTTTTGGTGCTACCTACAAGTCATAATTGGCTTATCTAAAATACCTATATGTCCCAATTCAAGTATGGACCACTAACTCAAAATTTCATTACCCAAGTTCCCTAAATTAACTCCTATTTTGTAATTAACTTAACTCTCTACTTACTAACTGCAACAAACTAAATTCCCACCCTTTTTCCAACCAAATTCACATCATCACATAATCATGTAACTCAAATTGTCTACCTATTGGTTCATATCAGCTCCAGAATATAAATACTCTATTTTAGTTCATGCATTTTCCATCCAATTCAAAATACAATAATTTCTTCATCCAAATTACACATGCATCACACAATAACAATTCTATCTAAAGGATCAAACAAGAATACAATAATTTCAAACAGAACTTAGAACCTAGCTTCCCTTACCTGGAAATTATTGCAATCATAGCTCAAGAACTGCTTCTAAAGGCCCTAGCACCTCAGAATTTTTCCCACCCTATGGATAACAATTTTGTGATCAGAATTGTTTTCATAGCTGGAATTAGAAATGAAATTGGGAATAAGTTGAAAAGGAAAAAGTGGAGAACACATGCAATCAACAGATCGCATGTTTTAGGGTCTCTAGGATAACTGTGAAAAAGGAAGAAGTAGCTTACCTTCTTAAAATTGCAGAACAATTGAGGTGAATAGAAACCCTTGGTGTCAAAGTAGTTTAGGTGTCTGCAGGATGAAAGTTAAACTGAAAAATTGAGAGAATTGGAAGAAAATGAAATTTGGGTGAAAACGTAAAGAGTAGAGAAAACTTGGAAGAGATGGTAGCTTTTCCAGACAAGCTGAGATGGTTCAAAAGCAATAAGATTTTTGAGTTAAAATTGGAGTTTTGGTTTTAAAAGCCATCGTCCCTTAGTTATTGCCACTTATCCCCTTTTTTGTGCACACTAAATTTACAGGTCTTCACAGGTATTATTTTGGGTTCCATTCACCATTAATATTTAAGAACTTGCAATTTTGCCGCGTCACTATAGCATGGTTACACAGTCATTTGGTGAGACAAATTTCGTAATCCTGCACAGCCAGCCATTTTTGAACTTTTGAGCTCACAACGTTTTTTCAAACATGAATAACGAAATGTTTCGGATTTGAGGATTGAAGTGGACGATATAGCGTCTTGCAGGTTTTAAAGGGGTCTAAATGTTAACTATAATTATTCGTTTTCTTGTTTTAGTTGCATAATTCAGCGTGTGAAAGGTTTTTTTGTGCAGAATTTAGTTGAATGAATGTTTGGCTAACCAAATAGGTAAGGTGTGGAAAACGTGTTGATTTTGAATGATGTTTGCATTCGCATTTAGTCACATATATAACTTCCACAAACGCAGCCTTATTTATATTTAATTTTGGTCTTAGTTTGAATATAAAATGAGTAATTATTGTTTCCACCGCGTATTGGTATTATTTTATTGATAGAAGCCAAAATGCCTCATCATTCTCCATCTCCACACCACAACCATATGCCACGTGCATCTCTCTCCTTACATTTTTTAATTTAGATACTCAAAAATCTCTTCTGAACAATCAACTAATGTACCATTTTCTCTTTTTAACGAGATTTTCCTTCATTTTCTTATTATTTTTCCTTTCTATCCTCACTTATTTTATCTCCTACTTCTGTTTTAATTGTTGAAAAATATTGAAAATTGGTAAAAATCTCGTCCTTCTATACAAAAGTATTTGTTTCGATATACAAAAGATATTCTAATGTCAGTCATATTATATATTTTTTAATTATGATTACTAAAGGACAGGGTAGAATGGTCAAATATTCCATATCCAGTACTTTTCAGACCACGAAATTTAGTTTTCGACATGAAACGCGCTGAGAAAGAGAGTGTGGAATGGAGGATTGAAAGTAGCCTGCGCCTTTATATTTATGTATTTATGATATTTATCCTTTTTCCCTTTCCACAAAAAGTGTCACCTCAATCCACAACAAAAATTTTTAAATTATAACAAATAAAATAAAAATAATATTATTATAAAGGACAGCAGCCGCCCACACCTAACCAATTTTTTAACATTTCGTTTTTTCTTATGCGATTGATCTTCTAGTAATTATTTTTACATGGACTACGATAGTGGTGACTCTTATTTCCACACACTAAAAATTTAGAATAGAGATATTTAAATATTTAAGCTATTTATTCTAGATTGGGGTGATATGATTAACCTTTGTGTCTTTCATTTTTGGTTGTGAGAGAGTGAGTGTTCCCCAGCGCTGCAGAAGATAATAGCCGCAATGGGTCCCACACCCACAAACATCTCTTTTTTTTTTTCTGCCCAAAATTGCCGACCCGCCGGCGTAGCTGTCTGTCTCTGTCCGACACGTCACCTTGATTCGTGCATCCTTTTCTCTTTCTTCCCGTTTCACTCTATTCTTTTTATCATCATTTTATTATCTATTTCTTCTTCGTGCCCATCTTTCACTATTTACTTTTCAATTTTTTATCACAACAACCACACTACCATTCAAATTAAATAATTCCATACTTATCACCTACTTTTTTTTATTGTAATAAATTTTATTTAGTTATACACTGCAGGTTAAGTCCAATTCAACAAGTGTGATCGATACAGATTTTATCAGGAAATATAAACTTCATATTGATAAAAGAATCAGTCTTTAACTCATAATCGGGCAAATTTTTAATGTAAGACAAGAGAATCATGAATTATATATTTGCCCCCACTTGTTGATCCTTGATCATAAAGCAGCATCTTCGTATATCAAATCTAATCAATACCTTATCAAATCGACAAACCAGACCATGAATCATGTTTATTTTAATTTGACATGTTGTCTATAATGTTACGACCCGGAAGAAAGAGCTGCGCAGCATCCTTTGCTTGAGCCTGCTGTTCGGGAGAATCAATCATTGCTAGTTACCTAATTTTCCCAACCATTTACCCATTTTTCATCAATATTTTATTCTGCAACTACAATCTTCACCCAACTAATATAGATTTTATTAATTATAATATCTATTTTACTTTAGCACACATTTCTAAAATCAAAATCCGGCTACAACGTGGAAGTTTCCAATTTCAATCTATATTTGTAACTAATAATAATAATGATTTAAATTGCATATCCTCTTTTGCAACAAAAGTTTTTATTTTTATTTTAGGAGTTATTCGCAATAGGTAACGATTTGTGAAAATTGATTTGAGATAATTTAGAAGAATTGGATCCATTTGATTTATGTTATTTGTGAAGATTTACAGAAAAAGTTTCTAAAAAAAGAAATGTGAAATGAGAAAAAAAGTTTCAATGATATTGCTTTTTATTGAAAATTAATAAGTACTATTTCATTTTTTTATTTTTCAATTAATTTTTTTATAATTGTTTTTATATTTTAGAAAACTACACACACAAAAAAATATTTTGATATTACAATTAAAATAACCTATTAATCATATCTATCAATCAATTTTTTATTCAAATTCTTTATTATCTTTCAATAAATTAAATTAACTTGTTTTTCATTATTGTTTTTTTTTATTCAGATCACTGGTTTTCATCTGCATCATCATTTATTTTTCCCTGACTAATTATCGCGTTTCACATAATCCGAAACACATGTATGGTAAGAAAGCTTTATTCTTCCTGACCAATATCAATTATGCACTAAACCAACATTATTTCTGGCTTCTGCAGTATTTTTTATTTTTCTATTACAATTTTCCTCTTCTTCATTGCTTAGTTTTTCGTATTTCAGTAATTTTTTTCCTTTTATGAAAAAGTGTTTATTGGATGGGAAGAAGGTCTGATAGCCATTAAATATTCATCTCATCTTATTTAATAGTCTTTGAACAGAAAAGGCCAGTATGCATCCCATGTCATGGAAGCATGATGCATCGGCTACCATGTTAAAATTTTGCTTTCTAAAGGAAAAGCAGAGAAATAAAGTCAATTATTATTTTTATTTTTTTGTTTTTAATGCATGCCTCATTCATACATGTGGAACCCTTTCAAAGTCTTCAATCAATAAATTTTGCATCCTAACCACAAGATCCTGACCCAACAAATGTCAGTAGAAGCACCACGCATAAGCTGCTTTACAATTAAATTAATTAAAGATACAATTAGATATTTTTTAATTCTAAAACAAAAATATTATTTGACACACCTAAATTTTTTACATTCATTTGACACTATTTTTAATTTTTTTTTAAAAAAATTATAAAATTTTATACTTTTGATAATTTTATTCTTATATTTAATGTTAAATAAACGTAAAAATATGTCGTGATATTATTCTTGATAATAGAGAAGAATAAAGGATGGAGCAATGGAGAGAAGGAGATGATAATGAAAAATGATAGAAAATGGGCGGTGATTGCAAGATGTGAATTTTGAAGAAGAGGACCACATTGAAGAGTGTATGAAAGGAAGGGAAGTACTTGAGTGGTTTGGTGGGCAAGGTACGCTAAAATGGGAATAACAAATGAAATGTTTGGTTACTACCAAACCAATTCGTGAACCACGCTTTAACGCTTACGTCTTTCTTCTCTATATCTCTTTCTCTTACAAGTCGGCAGCTACACACACAATACATCATTTTATTCTCTCCTTTTTTCGATTATTCTTTTATATTAAGCTTAATCCATTTTATTCCCACTTCTTTAATCAAAACCCCAAATTAAAGCACTCTACATATTTTCAACTTCAACTTACCAGAAGCTTCCCAAACAATTCATTATGTCAACTGTGTTCCTCATTAAAAAAATTAGTTTAGCTCAGATTATTCCATTAAATTATGGCACATAACGAATTTCATGCTTCCGTTCTAGTCTCTTTCTTAAAGGAATCTTGGTGAGTTAAATAGAAAATAATGTATCGCAAAATAAGTCTCGTCATCAAAGATGAATTGTAACATTTAAACTGTATGTTAAAACTACGTTTCTTAAAAAATATTATGACATTATTCATGGATTACAAAAATAAAAACAGATATTACCAAGTACCAGATTCTAGCGAAAACATAAAAGATCAATGGATAATGATCAACATTCGATAAATTGAAATTTGTTGGTAAAATTTCAATCACTAATATTTACCCAAAAAAAATTATATTTGTTCATAATCATTGAAGAAAAAAATTCATCAATAAATATTAGTGACTGGTTTATATTTTCAATTCTTTCTCTTTCCACTTTTTCCACCAATTTTTTGTCATGGACTTCTACGCCTCTAAATTTTAGTTTCTTCATGTCTTTTGTCAGTTGTAGGTCTTTAGTCTTAAAAGAAAGTTGGAACTATTGATTTGTCTTCTTAAAATTGACCAACTAGACAATTCGAATAGTCGACAATTTAACAATGACAACTACTTGATAGAGAAAATTGTTGCCGAAAACTCTCTCCCCAGCTCTTCCAAAATCATGGACGAAGAAGCGGGTCTTGTCGACCTTTACTATGGCTTGGTGATATATGTGGTTGAGGATCAACAGTGGTGAGTTTGTGTTTGTAAAACAAGATATTTTGGATGGGCCGATAATCGGTCTTGAGCTGGGCACTGTCCTGGGAGAGAAGTTTGGGGAAGTCAAAGACTTTGGTGGTGCACTGGATGTTGTAGGCTTTCATGCTGAGAGAGAACTATACTTGAATTTGGAGATTATATATTCATTATTGTCAAGGAAGATGATGCGTCTCTGGTGGTTGAGTGTAGCCTAGAGAAGGGACTCGTAGGGAAGACCGAAGACTCTGAAAGTTGAGTTGTAGTGTGGGGAAGAGGGCTTAGGAGAGGACATGGGCTTGGTAGAGACGCTGGACATGATGACGTATTGATGGAGCACTTTGTAGAAGAGAAGGAATTGATGCTTTCTTCACCTAGGAACAATATTGCTCGCCACTTTAGTTTATTTTTAAGTGAGCGGTGGTGTGGTTTTGGCTTGAAGAGGAGATGAAGATAAAGAGACTTGACCTCTTATAAATCTAGATAGAAATTTGAGTGAAAAACTTGTCATTCTTTTCATCAACAGATTTATAACTCGATAAATTCGCTAGTAATAAACATTTAAAAATTATCAATAAATTTTATTTACGAAATTTAATATGTAAGTATAAAAAATTTTTAATAACCAAATAATTCATCGATATAGACAAATTTACCAACATAATAAATTTGCAGTAAAATCTATTAATAATTTAAATTTACCGACAAATTTATTTATAATGATAAAATTCTATAATTCGAAAGTTTTTTGTAATGATGTTATCAAGATACATCATCTACTGATTATAATATTTAAAATATTACTTGATTAAAACTTACTTAAATATCCTTAAAAGATATATTTGTATATTAAGAAATAATAATCTTTATAAGTTATTTTTATGCTCAATTCTTTTAAGTAATATCAAACTTTTAAATATGTCATAACAGGAACCTTCTTATTAGAGTTAAAGGACAAAAATAACTTGGAATGCTCTTATATATTTTATATATGAATGGTTCCAGATGAGCATTACTTAGAGAATATCTTTAAAAGTTTAAAATAATTTATTATGTGATAAACTTTATTAATTTTGAAATTTGATGTTTTTGTTGTAATTTTATCCTTAAAATATTAGCGCAACAATATCTGCTTCTAAACCATCCTTGAACGTGGAATGCATGTTAAGAATTAGTAAAATTATGTTATTCCTTTTGTCAAAGTCCAAATAAAATAACGATAGGCCAATTTGTGTTTTGGCGTAATTACTTTAATAAGGTTATGATGAAAAGAGAGGAAAGAAAATAGAAAAAGATAAAATGGGATTCAAAGATGCACTCCCCCATATTTCTTTTGTATCAGACGCATATTAAAGAATTGGTTGCGTATTCGATATATCTAGCCGATTTAATGTTGCTTTCTTTTTTTGCGTGGCTTTGTCAAGGAACCTTCGTCCTTTGTGGAATCAACTAATGTTTAATCATTCCTTAAGCCGCAAACTCATCTAATCAACCTAAAATCACATCCTCACTTTCAAACCAATCACTTCTGCACTTTTGCAATTTCATCTCGCATAAAACTACACATATCCTTATAATATTCAGTAAAACATAGTTTGGATTGCAAAATATTTTTATTTATATTTTTTAAAAAAATAAATGAAAACAAACATATATTGTTAATGGAAAAAAAAAATATTTAATGTGAATGGTCTATTATAGAAGATTCCACCGTACCATCTTTTGTGTTGTGCCATTGGATAATGGAGCACGGGCTTATCTGTGTAGACTCCAAAAGCGAGTGAGAATTTTGAAGTCACGTTATCGTTGTGTAAATTATGCATAGTTATACCCTGTCGGGAGTTAATTTGAGAATGTCGATATTGTATTAGGTGGTTGAACTTGTGACAGGATTTCCAGAATTTTGTTTCCTAGATTACAATTGTCTTTCATGTCTGTGGTTATATAAATATCGTCGATTGTGAATAGTTTTAAAATTGAATAAATAATGAGTGAAAGAGTTATATATTAATTAATTTGATTTTTTGGTTTATTAAAAAAATGAATGGAATCGTATGCAGATATGGTTATGATATTGAAAGAGGAAAGTTAGTTTGAGATGTGGAAGGAGGATGGGTTATCTGGTGTGACGTCTGTAAAGAAATGAGAAGAGTGGTAATGGTATGGGTTTTGGAAGATGGAGGAATGAGTGTGGAAGTGGGACACGTGTGGTGTGACCTTAAACTTTTGAAGAGGAAACAGGGGCCAGCTGTCACGTGGCGGCAGGTCAATAAATCAACGCCACAACAACGACCACTACTACCAAGTACGCTTCACCCACACACACCTATCCATTTTCCCATTCTAAAACAACATCACAATCAACGTATAATCAAAACTTTGCTGTTAAATTCAATTAACCAACAACATTACACCTTACACAATACTACTCACCACTAATCAAAACCAAAATAATAATAACCGTTTCCTCAATTAAGAAACGACAGCATCAAACCGACGCTTCGGTTCTTCATCTGTCGCAAAAAATACAGACAATCATATCGCCTACCTATTCACATAGTGCCATTCCTTTCCTTCCTGTTATTTTAGGTTATCGGACGCTGCTATTTTCTCTACTTATAAAAAAAACTAAAGAGAAATTCATAATCCGAAAAACAAAATTAAAAATTAAAAAAAAAAAACAAAAAGTAAAACTCAACGGTGTGTCAGATTCCGGATCAGGCCATCTCCTGTGGAGGAGGGTTATTAAGGTCGAGATCGAAAATTCTGGAACCGCTCCCCTTCACATCGCCTTCGTTGTGGTTCAGATCGATCACGGAGGACGAGTCCGAGTCGCTGGTCGTCGCGTGGAACTCCTTCGCCGCAACGGGATGCTGATTGTAGCCAAACCCAAACCCACGCGGGCCGCCCAAACCGGCGCGCATGACGGCGTCTAAGTACAAAACCTGGTTGGCAGGCGGAAAAAAGGGGAACTGGTGCTGGAAGGGGAAGCGGGCAGCGGAGACGGCAGCGGAGACGGCAGCCGGGGCAAGGTTGAGGTCCAGAGGGGAGGAATCGGCGGCGACATCGCGGTCGCGACTGGAAGACTCGACGGTGCTGCTCTGGCTGGGGCTGGCGTTCTTGACATTACTATCGGATGGAGGAGGGAAATTGGTCTTGGCCTTGGGGCCGCGAAACTCCCGAGCAGCGGCGTCGTAGGCACGCGCCGCCTCCTCCGCCGTGTCGAAGGTGCCTAGCCAAACGCGGCTCTTCTTGCCGGGATCTCTGATCTCGGCGGCGTATCTTCCCCAGGGCCTCTTCCTGACTCCCCGAAAATGCACCTCCTTGACTCCGGCGGCGTTAGCGTTAGTGTTAACCTTAACGGCAGTGGTCTTGTCCCTGGGGGCCATGGAGTGAATTTAATTTGGGTTTGTGTTGAGAGTGGGAAAGGAAAGAGAGAAAAAGGAAGAGCATAGATGAGTGGGAGGGAGCAGGTGCGTTTTTTATAGATGGGGGATGGGATGGATGGGCCGTGCATGATGGATGATGAATCCAGAGAGAGAGAGAGAGAGAAATAAAGAAAGAAAGAGAGAGAGAGAGAGAGTCAACTATGAATTTGACTGGGAAATTACCATTGCAGTGTGGAAGTTACAGAGTTACGTGGCATGTGGGTTGTCCAGACAGACAGCAGACAAAGCAGTTGGTTTCGTCTGATGATCACATCATCCACCCCACTTATCCTATGCCTCCGGACAACCCTCTCTCATTAATATTTTATTATTTCATTTCTCTGTGGTGCTCATTTGTCTGTTTTTTTTTTTTTTTAATATGGAATATTAAATTTAATAAAGAAAAGTTTGTGGATTTGAAAATGGATGGATATTGTAGTAGTACGTAGAAAAGTTGTCGGCGGAATCTTCTGTCTCGCCGCGTGACTTGATAGTTGGATCTATATCTGATGTTTTTTAATTTTTTTATTTATTATTATTTGATTTGAGAATGATTTTGAAGGAAAGGATGGTGGCTGCTATTGTTTATGGGCATGGGAAACGCTCACTCGCTCCCTCTCCCAATGACATAACATATCAATCTGCGGCGGCTAATTATATTATTATTCCAAACCAATCAATCAATGACCTCACTCCACTCCTCTCTCTCTCTCTCTCTCTCATATATCTTACATTCCCTTCCTACCCTCTACTTTTCTTTCACACCTATTATTATACTCCCTTTTTACATTTATAATCTACTTATTCCCCTAAGATTAATGTCTAATTAACTTAATTACTCAGCTCCCCCTCTCTTCTTTTCTTTTTTTTACCTTATATTTTGATAATTCAATACTTTATTAAATTATGTAACTTTTCAGGAATAGGGCACTGCCCAACTTCCTCCCTTTCGGTTACTTTTTATTTAAAAGATTTATATTATATTATCTGCATTTAAGAGGAAAGAAGGAAAAAATATTTAAACCCCTGTAATAATTATATTATTCTTTCCCAGTCAATCGGAACCTTATCATACATTTTATTTACTTCTATAAATAATTGTACCGTTTTCTTAGTCAGTAATTCAAATAGATTTTAAAAGTATGTCTGTCTCTGCTTTACACAAATTTTACCTCGTAATACAAATAACCATCATGTAAGAATTTAAAGTATTTTAATCGCAAATCAACATAAGAAAACACTATATTTAGTAGTGTGTTGTTTTTTTTTTATTTCAAATTTAAGCTAAAATATTTTAACTTCTTTTTATTTCAAACTTAAGTGAAAATGCTTAAGTAATTTGTATTTGAAGCTTAAATGAAACATGTTTTATTATTTTCTATTTAAAAATTAAAGTGAAAATATTTTAATAACTTTGATTATATTAATAGTAGATTATAACACGTGAAAAGAACAAAATAATTATTTTTACTTTCTCTTTCTATATTATTAAAATAGGATACAATATTTTTAACCAGTCTTTTTTATAAGACAATTTACTCTTTAATATATATATATATATATATATATATATATATATATATATATATATATATATATATGTATATATATATATATATGTATATAAATAATTTATCTTTTAATATATAAAAGGAACTTATTTAATTAATGAAATGCCGAACTGCACAATTTATCTTTCCAAATACGATTATGTAACTTATCTACTTAAAATAACTCAAAGGTGAAATTGTTTTTAACTTTTAAATTATTTTTGAAAAATTATAATTTTCAAAAAATTGTCATTTAAATTACCATTAAAATACCCGTCTAGCATAA
This sequence comes from Vigna mungo, assembly GCA_036885675.1. Lineage (NCBI taxonomy): Eukaryota > Viridiplantae > Streptophyta > Magnoliopsida > Fabales > Fabaceae > Vigna > Vigna mungo. Next base: position 4,143,710 of record CP144691.1, read on the forward strand.
TAATTTTGAGGATAAAAAAATACTCGTATATACAAATATTTGTAGATAAATTTTACATTACTAACAAGTAACGGATATTTTAACATCACTTATAAACGAATTGGGTGCTGATATCATACTATATCTATAAGTGAATACTTATTACTAAAAAAAATAAAATTAAAAATTAATTTATATTTAATTAAGTTAAATTAAATTAAAACTAAATTATATTTTATTAAATTCAATTCAATAAAAATTAAATTAAATTTATTTTTAATTTAATTTAAATTTTATTTTATAAGTTTAAAATTAATTTTGGTCTCTAATTTTTTAACTATTTTCAAAGACCAAAATCAATATATTAAGTCTAATTTATATATATTTTATAATTTTATTATAATTTTATTTTAAAAATATATAAAATATCTTTTATTAAATATTTATGAATGTTTAGATACTTACAAGTTTTAAAATATTTGTAGATAATTTTTAAATAAATATTTAGCAAAATAAGTAATGAGTTAATTTTTTTTTTGTCACATTGAAATGGGATATGTATTATCTGAATTATCTTTTAAGAGTTTTATTTTTTATAGAAAAAATCGTATTTAAAATCTTTATTTAGTATTTAATTTTAAATTATTTATCTATTATACTTTTTATTTTTCTTATTTTGGCTAGTGAAAGCACAGGCTATGTGGAAATGTGATTACTTTTTTCAGGATACTAAAAGATAAATCTATATTTGAAAAAATAATTTAAAAACATTATTAAAATTTATATTAAAGCTATTAGAAAAGTATTACATTTAAAAAATGATTATAAAAGTGTTTCTATTACTTTTTTGATGCTATAATTATATAATAGGAAGACTACTGCATTTCTATATAAGATAAAAAAATCATAGTTATGATAAAAATTTAATAAAAAACAGTTATAAAATATTTTAATTTGTATTTAAAAGTCAAGGATATACTTATACAATAAAAACTCTTTCAACCTTTTTTGGATTATTGTTTTAGATAATAAAAATAAAAAACAGTTTAACGAACAAAAAATAAAAGAAATTAATTAAATTGAAAATAAAATAAAATAATATTATTATGTCAAAATTTCAAAATAACAAATAATTGTTAAAGAATTGAAAAAAAAAAAAACACATCACATCAGTGGGACCGTAGGGGTTGAAAAAACATGGTCGATGGTTCCTGGGCTGCAAGCATCAATGGTTCTTAAGCTGCAGGCATTAATGAAGGTTGATCCATTGATATACGTTGAATTGATTGTTAGCGTGATTATAGGTCTATGCAATGCAAGTATAACAGTATGTGTGAGGCATTGGAACGGAGCGTTAAAAGAAAGAGGTGAGATGAAGCATTTAAAAAGAAGTACGAAGGGATAAGCATGTAGTCAACTTTCGTTTGGTGTGAAAGCCCAATTATTTCTGTGTTCTCCACCCACTCAACACGCAAACAACTCACAGCCTAATAAGTTAAAAACCATACACTCCATTATTTACCCTAAATTCACACCCATTCTTGTCGGATCAATTTTCATTTATATTATCATCGAATCTATGTTGATATTGAAATGAAAAAAAAAATTTGATGAAATTTACTTTTAGAAAAAAAATTACATATGTTATTTTACTAAATTAATATCACATCTTTATTTAATTTAGATTATTGAAAAAGAAAATAAAAAGATATAAAGGAGATACAAGAAAAGGTGTTCGTTTCCATTTAAGAAAAAAAGTATGTTAAGAAAAAGTAAAGTGGTCCATTATATTACCACTAAAAATCTTAATGAGTGAAGTCCGAGCTCTTCAAAATTCTTATAAATAGCTATCACCAAACTTTGAATTATTTTTTTCTTTTTATAATATGTAAATTTAGTCCCGTTCTGAAATAGAAATACTCGGTTATCCAGAAGGTCATATGACACGGGTGGAGCGAATTGCAGGTCCTACATAAAAAAAATGACTTTAAAATTAGGTTTTGGTTTTATGTGAAATTCTTGCGTGTTCTGTTTGGTGTACAAGAATTTCCCTCATTGTCTATCTTTATTCGTACCACTTTGACACATAGTAGCAGCAGCCATTGCGATATGTCCAACACGTGTCGACAAGTGAGTGTGTGAACATTTTTCTAACAAAACACGACCCATTAACCATGCTTGGTGATTGGTCCCACGACATTGAACATGTGATTAACACGTGTTTCTTTCTTTTACCCATTTATGGACTCAAGCGGTCAACCTTCGCATTCACATCATTTTTCTTTTGTGGCTACTAATTACTTCATCAGTCTAGCATAACACGTCTTCAAAACATTTCAATTAGTTTTCCACTACACTTAACATACACTTTTCTATTGCAAATAACTATTTTTCTTTAAAAACATTATGTGCTTACTATTATGTACATGTGAGATAAAATATATTTTTAAATTATTTAAAAAGAAAGACAATCAAAGAAAATGAACGAGTTGTCATTTTACAAAAAAAAAAAAAAAAGCATCTAAGCTATGTGCTAATATGTGTCAAACAAACTCATCTGCTGCCGTCCTGGACTCAATAAACGTGTTGACCGATGGATTTGACTCCAATGTTTTTATTGGGCTAATCTAAGGTTGAAAATTCAGGTTACTAAAATCATGTGACACGGTTCATAAATGATTATGTTTTTTAAACATTCTTTTAATGACCATTCCTCAATTCAATCATTAAAAATATTACTGCATCGTCATTAGACCTTTCCAGTATTAAAAATACATACTAATATAATTTGTTTTTATCTGTGGGATCAAAATCAACCGTAAGGTGAGAACTTGTACACAAATCAAATTTTTTTATCGAAAGATATATATAGAAAATATTTTAATGTGAAAGTTAATTTAATTTCTAACATATAATATTTAATGCAGTAGGTAATATATTTCATATATTTATTTATAGATTCGTGATGAGTTTTTATTAATATAAGATCCTTGTAAATAATTATATTATACTCTTAATTAGATAATCTTTAAAATTAATATACTTTTATCTTATTTATCCTGATCAATCCAATTTACGATTAATTAGTTTGTTTGGTGGTTGGTTGGACTTCTTATTGTATTCACCGAGTTAATGATTAGCTATTTGGGCTGATATATACCTAACTTTGGTGACTGACTAATATACTTGATTTATGATCAAACAATAAGACATTCATCCTTATTGATATATGATCATACAGTTTGGTTAACGTTCAAACATACTCACTTCACTCTAGATTGATAGACAACCGACAAGCTATTTGTTAATGGTTAGACAAGTTCATTGTTAATCATCTAAGATGTATGGATTGTAACTATCATACAATACACAATTGATCAATTAAACTAAATTTATTATTTTTTTAAAATAATGGTTGAATTATCAAATTTGAACTAATTATTCAATATAGTTATAATATTTGATAAATAACAAAATTATATAAGATATAGTAATTGGCTAAATTGATTTTAATATTTTAACAAATAGTTACTTAAAACCTGACAAAAGTAAACAGTTGTATTGAAGAGCGTTACAATAAAGTCCATAAATGGTTACAAAAAGAAAACATTGTTTTTTGGTGAGGCATGATAGACTAAAATTGAGAAAGATCATCTAAATTTAAGAGGGACACGATTCACGAACTTCTTGCGAAATTAAGAATACCAAATTAAGTGTATTTTCTATTATAACACGCTTGCGGCCAAGTTAGTTCATTCAACTCGTACGTTGTACTTTTCCTGATCTCGCAGTTGGGGTTTCATATTTCTAAATTCTGTCCCCATTTGCTAAAACAAATAAAAACTATTCCTATTTTGTTCCTCAAACCAACGACATAATCCACTGCATTAGTATTATTATAAATTTAGGACTAAAACGAAGTGTAACCAAATATGAACGTTTGACTGAATTGAGATATTTTCCCCTAATTTCTTGATATTGAGCAATGATAATTTATAGCCAGAATTCCTTTGGAGCGGCTGGGTGAAGAAAAAATTGTGTTAAAGAAAAAAAAAAAGAAAAGAAAAAAAAACACGTGTCCCGTGTGTAAGGTTGCATTTGGTGGAAAATAAAAGAAATTGACCTGACAGACATATGAACCAAAAATGTAATTAGTTCTTTCTTTGATTGGTTAAAGAAGCCCACCTCAATTGAAAAAACCCACAGTTCCCTGTTTCATTTTATGTAATTCCCTCCATAGTTGAAGGAAACACAGAGGGAAAATTACTTGTAAAAAAAGTGAGTTAAATCAAGAAGAAAACAACAAAAATAAACGTATAACTAAATTATACCTACAAAAGAAATATAAAATGACGTGAAACTTCAGATTTTTTGAAATTACAAATCCAATTAATACAAAAGAGGATAAAGGAAAAATAAAAGTAGACACCAATAAAATGGAAAATATAAGACTTTTAGAAATTTATAAAAGAAAAAAAAAAGCATACCTCTTTCTTTTTAAATTTTTCATATAATAAAATTTGTAGTGCTGTTTCATTGCCAAAAAAAAAAATAAAAGCAGTGTATAGTTGAAATATACATATAAAAATAACTATGTTTCCCATTTTAGGTGATAAATTTAATGCAAAAGAAAAAGAAAACAGACATCGTCAAGACGGTATAAATATAAACTTTTATTCTATTAATTAAAACTAAAAAGAAATTAATTTTCATTTAATATGTGTTAACCGTGGATCAAGGAAAATAGTTACATGTGAGAAAATATAATTATATTTGCTGTAAAAGACAAGAAAACGGATTTTTTTTAAAAAAAAATTATAAACTTTGTGTAATATTTTGAAATTTTAATATTTCAAAAACTACCTTCCATAAAAAGATTATTAGAGGATAATAAAATTGAGAAGTGTATTACAAGGGCAACAAGAAGGCAAGGTGTTGCGTGTTTCATTAATTCCGTCAAACTACACTTTTCCATTCATTAAATTGTGGGTTTTCGGTCTTCTTCGGATTTATAGGAAAACCAAAACTCAGAACGGGACTAGGCCCAACTAGTTTAACCTTAACGGACTCGGACCTCGTGTAAAATACCAACGAATTATGGGAGTTACTCCCTCTACCTCCTCACTTCCAACCCCCACCCCCCCAATTTTTTTGGACTTTTTTTTAAATACCAAATTAATCTTTATGTTTTTTTTTTATTTTTACCGTTTTAGCCCTATTTAACCTACCCTACAATAACCCCCCTCTTTTACAGTCTCAAAACACACAGACAGATTCCTCTTCGTATTCCCACCCCCACCCCACCAAAGCTTTGAAACCTCCTCCTCCAAACGCTCTGCAACTCTCACTTTCCAACTCCTCTCTGTTTGTGCGGTTGTTGTGCGATGCGGGTGTGGTTGTTGCGCAGAGGGTGTTGGTGCGGCGAGAGAATTCGTGGAAAAAAAGTATAAAGATGAAAACATAAAGATAAAAAAAAAAGGAATAAATAGGTTATGTGGGGGTGGGGGTTGGAATTGGGGAGGTGCAGGGAATAACTCCCACGAATTATTTATTCAATTTTCGACTTGGGCCATCTTTCACAATACGGACCCTACACCACTTCACATTCCTCGTGCACCACCACATACAAAAAATAATTTTTTTAACTGATTTTAAAATTCGTTAAAATTTTCAAAAAAATTTTAAATAAATTTTGAAATCTTTTTTTGAAAAATTCCTTAATGTATATCAACATACGTTAAAAAAAAAATTGCTTCACATATAAATATTTGCTTCAATTAATATTTATATGTGCTGAAAGATTTTTCAAAAATTTTAACGGATTTTGACATCTGTTAAAGACTTGAAAAATCTTTCAATGGTCAACATCTGTTAGAAACAATTTTCTTTTAACTGATGTCGATATTCATTGAAGAAAAAAAAGTAGAGGTATAAGACTTTTTAAAATATAAAACATAATTTTAGAATTTTAAGAAAAATGTAGTGGTATAAGAAGCAATGTGAAATGGGATTGGGAGTAACCCTCCATGATACGAACTCAACGAGTATTTTAGTATTACTAAATTTATGAGAGACAGTTGGAGAAGCACAGGTCATTAAATATTTGCATGGTTAAAGTTTTATATAGTTTCATATGCGGATTCTTCCCAATATATATCACAATTAATATAATACATATAGATATTGAAATAGAAAAGTTTATATAAAAATGTCACTAATTTCACGTTATCAAATTCAATCATAACATGAATTCAAGAAAAAAAAAACTAATTAATTTTATTATATTAAATTTTTTTCTTTATATTGTATTTATATAATATATTTATTTTAGGATTGGTATACCATTTTATCAAGTATCTTTAATTTAACTCAACATTTTTATTGATTTCTAGTTCGACTTTATTGTTTAAAATTCTTTAATTTAGTTTCATATACCTTAACTATCTCTTGCTCATCGTTATGTTTTGAAAATATTTAGGTGTACTTTATGTTTTAAACATCTCAAATTTAGCTGCACACGTTAAAAACTTCAACTAAACTTTAAAATTTAAGGATTTTTAACTTAAATTACACTTTGAATATCTTTAAGTCACTGTTTCACTATGAGAAAAATGTTGATATTATAAAACAAATGCATTATTTGAAAACACAAATGAAATACTCTTGAAAAACATTAAAAATTATTGTTAAAAATGTTATCACTAATATCTTTCAATCAAGAAAGAAAGAGGTGGATTGATTATTTATAAAATTTAATTCTTTTTAATTATTCAAAATATTTTTTAAACACATTTTTAATTTATTAATAAGTTGTATGTATGGACAATGCTTAATTAGGATGCCTTTTTCTTCACTTAGATTCAAATATATAAGAAAAGAATAGAAAACAATTATTATACTGGTTCACATATAGTTATTTAGCAATTTTAACTAAATTTCCACCATTAAAATTAAGAGTTAAAGATTACAAGATGTACCTGTATAATTTCTACTCCATAAAAAGAATCTTGAAATAACTCTCAAGAAATACAACCAAAAGCAATGTTTCACATATTTGTTCTAAACCTATCACTAGCACAGTAAAAAGAAGGCAAAAGATTAATTAGAAAAAAACAAAATCAGGAAAGAATACACTTAATTGATATCACAATATCACTTAGTGCCAAGCAAGAAACTCTTAGAAACTCTTCATTCCCACTTTTTAATGTGTTTGATTTGAAAAATTTGTCCAACATAAAAAAGAAAGAACGATAGATTTTAAAGATAAAACAAAGTCTAAGAATATATTAATAAGTTATGTGAGTTGTCTAATTGATTAAAATGATTCATACTTAAATTTCATATACAAGAGTTTGTTGTTCATTGATTATATAAGTAAACTAATCAATTAAAAGAGAGTTTCAGTTTTTTAGCCTTCAGATGGAATTATGAATTATGTCATACACTAAATCAATTAAAACTCAGAAAAACAGTTTTATTATTTTTTAATTAACCTCATCGATTACATTATTAACTTAACATATTTAAAAGATAATTATTAAAGTTATATATATTTAAACTAATTTTAATAAATTATATTAAGATTAAAATTGTTTTTAAGAATTTCTAACTTGTTTTATAATATTTCTATTAACACATTCCGCCAAATATATATATTTTTTTCAAAATCTTTACTATGCTAACCTTGGAGATCATAAAAAGTTGAATCTTAGGACATTGGAGCAACAATAACGTGTTGGAGTTATAGAAAAATCAACATTTTTTCTACGCACTGGATAATATAAAAATATTTTAATGAAAAATTAATAATCTTATCTCAGGGTACATAAAAGAAATTAAAAAATATAGATATTTTAATTTTACATAACAAATAAAAAAAACATAAATATTCTTAATGAAACATTAAGACTTAAGTGTGGATTTACATAGAAAATGAAAGTAGCAATGTTCTTTGGTGAACTTGTTTGCTTCCACCTATTTTACAACTTAAATGTGAGGAAAACAACTTGAATATTAAATATGATACAATTGATTGTTGCGGATTTTTCATTGCAAAGACGATGGGAATTGAATGAAAGCCACATTGGGTGATGATTTGTATATGCAAATATAATACAATTGATTAAGTTACACCCATATTTGACTATGGATATTCTCTTACCTTTGCATTATAATAATAATAATAATAATAATAATAATTCAATTAATTAATTAACGAAAATATAATATTGAAAATAATAACTCATAAGAATAATTTATTAATGACGGTAGGAACTTAAAGTTAAAAATCTTGTTCTATTATTTCTGTTTTTTCAGTTTTGTTGTACTGTTACGTTGGCTAGCTATATAGTTGATATAGCTGCTACTGATATGTTAAAACATTAACGTTTGTGTACATGTGTTTCTGTATCTTCTCTCTTCCTAAAAAAGTTGATGGTAACTGAATCAAGAGGATCTTGTATTGAGTTAGAGGCTATCTTGATAATCCAAGAATGAGTGCATTGATGTTAAGAGTGGTGAGATCCCTGTGAAGATTCAATCAAAGAAGGAAAGGAGGATGACTGGAAATGGAAGAATCATCAAAGGAGCTCTACCTGTTTTTGATGGGAAGATGTTTGACGATTGGCGAATCAAGATGATGACCGTTTTTTGTTTTCAAGATGTATCAGATGTGATTATGAGTGGTCTTAAAGACCTTGGGTGGAAGGCAAAAGAGGAAGACAAGAAGAATTTCAAGAACCAGCAAAAGCTAGGTTCCTTCTTTATCAATGTGTTAGTTAGCTATAAGATATTTAACAAAATCTCTAAGGCTTCAACTACTAAAGGGGCGTGGGAAATTCTTGTCAAGACCCATGGTGATGGTAACAAGAATAAGTAAGTGAAATTACAGACGTTGCGGCGACATTTTGAGTTTCTGAGCATGTAAGAAAATGAGTCCATAGCTGACTACTTTATAAAATGAAGGAGCACGTGAATGCTATGCGAGCCTACAAGGACATCATCACTGACCAACAAGTTGTAGGCAAAATCTTGAGGACTTTGCCTCCAAGATTCGACCATGTGGTAGTGGCTATTGAAGAAACGAGAGATCTTGAGGCAATGGAGATAGAAGATTTGCAGCACTCACTCGAAGCTCATGAGTACATAATTAATGTGAGGAAAAGAGTTCAAGGATGATGATATCAGCAGAAGAACATGGGTTTATGTTCTGAAAAGGAAGAATGAAGTGTTTGACGCGTTTAGAAGGTTCAAAAGATTGGTTGAAAAACAAAGTGGCATGATGAGGATTAAAGTGTTGAGAACAGATGGCGGTGGAGAGTATGTCTGTAGTGAATTTGCGAAATTCTGTGAAGAGGAAGGGTTGATACATGAGATTACTCCTCCTTACACACCCCCAACATAATGGTACAGTGGAGAGGAAGAATAGGAGTTTTCTGAACATGGTAAGATGCATGCTGAGATGCAAGAATCTTTCACTGCTTTTATGGGGAGAAACTGTCAGCACAGCATCATACGTGTGGACAGGTGTCAACCCAAATGTATCACACCTCCGGATTTTTGGTTCTCTTTGCTGTAAACATGTCCGGGATCAGTTGAGACAAACTTGATGATAAGGGAGTTCCACAAGTGTCGGTCGGTTACCATTCAATTGGAGGCTACAAACTCTTTGATCCTCAAACTAACCAAGTCTCTTTTAGTCGAGATGTAGTGATTGATGAAGCATCAGAATGAAATTGGAAGAAGTATGCTTCAAGTTCAACTCAATCTAAGGTAATATTTAATGAGTCAGGACCTGAGATAGCAGAAAAAAGTGATCAAAAGTACAAAATGTGCAGAACATAAACCATGCACATAAAGAGGATAAATGATATATATGACTTTCAAGGCATTTGAATAGAATGATGCATTTTAATTAGACCATGAAAATTATATGTACAGATGCCACACATTCTTCATAAGTTTTGTGCTAGTTTACCTCATCACTACTTTCTTTGTTCTGACGAAATTACATAGAATCTGGAAAATAAACTGGGACAGAGGGGAAAACAAAGGTAACATGTTTCTCTCAATGATTCTGTAGAAAAATACAATTTGAATAATGCCTTGTGTTATGTCAATCTGATTCACAGAACCTGCATATAATATCTATTAAATAGTCACACTTGGTCACTCTTCTTGCTCAGAACAATGCTCATATAATTGTCTGCAAAGTTAGAAATATTGAGAAATTCAATTCTTTCTACAATTGCAGAAATGACTTTATGCCATTTGGGTATCAGTAATCATGAGTAAGAAATAATAAGCTTCTAACAAGTGTGCTATTCATACTCTTACTAATACATTTGTATGTAAGTTTAAGTGCCACATTAAATAAAGATTATAAAGTTAAATAAGATTTACGGTGCCAATTTCTTATAATTGATCTCAGATCTTTTCTTTCTCGAAAGACCCATGATATACTGTTCACTCGTTTATCTAGTAGCTCTTATTTCCACGTTTATTTCAATGCATTGTCCCGATTGTAAAGTAGCAACAGGTAGCTACTGCTGGAGAATGAAACACAGCTCCATCACAGTTTACCATAGAAATTTGCCCACACCTTCAATAAAATAATTTATGCATAAAATAAGTTAGCTAAAGGAGTCTTTCCATTTTCTTTGTTCTTATTTTCCTTTCATAAACATGCTAGTAGACTACAGCTTAAAAAGTTTCACTAAAGATATTGCAATGAAAAACAAAACATGTTTACATTAAACGTGTTTTATTTTTCTCAATTTTGTATTCTAAGTCGTAACTAATCTTAATCTTTGTATTTAAAAATGATGATTTTGGATCTTATACTTTTACAATTTGTGAATTTGTAAAATGAGCGAAATTGAGAATTATAAAAAATGTAAAAAGGGAGATTATTATTGTAATGCATAGAAAGAAAATAAAAGTAAAATGCATAAAAGAAAAATGGGAAAGTGAAGTCACGTGAGGTTTAGAGGATGGGAGTGGAAACGACGTGTCGCTTGATTTAGAAGAAAGAAATGCATAAAACTGGTTGGTTTTAAGGTAGGGCTTGTGTTTGGTAGAAGAGTGTTAGAGAGAAGAGTGAGTGAGTGTGTCTGTGAGTGATTTTATTCGGATCGATCGAGTGTTCAATTCCAATGGCATCATCCAATTCCACTCAGCAAGATGTCAACAAACCTGCCAAGAGAAAACCCGTCTTCACCAAAGTCGATCAGCTCATACCCGGAACCAACGGTCACACTTTAGTGGCTAAGGTCTTGTCCTCCGACACCGTCGTGCACAAACCGCGACCTTCCTCTGCCCATAACATCAAACCCACTGTCATCGCCGAGTGCCTCATCGGCGACGACACCGGCACCATCATCTTCACCGCTCGCAACGAACAAGGTACTCCAATTTCGCCTACCCATCCTTGTAAAACTTATTCTTTTTTACTTATTTTAATTCCCCTTTTATCAAAACGGAAACTTTCCACACGGGCACTGTTTTATTTGTCTCAATTTTGAGTTTTTATTTTCATTTTGGGGTTTTCCTTTTGCGATCCGCATTGTTCTTGGGTTTGTGAGATTGCGCGTGTTTGGTGCCCTGGTTTCAATAAAGCATCTGGGCCTATGATGGTGGAGAGTGGATCATGAGTGCCTGATTCCATAGATAAGATAAGCCTTTCTTATCATATATTATATTCGTTTGATTGCGTGACACCTTAATCCTTTTTAATCCGGCTGAAATCTCCTCCTTTTTCTTTACTGATCTTACTCTAAGAGGTTTGATTCGGTTCTATAATGTATTAACCGGCGTAGATTTGGTAAATTCTCGTGCTTCTTGCTCTGCTCTTGTGATGAAGACTGTATTTCCTCTTCCTTAAAGTTTTGATACTAATTATGAATATGATTTGATATGCTGGGTGAATTTTTCGTGGGAATGAAAGTGTGATTAAATATTGTTCCTTTTTTTGTGTTTTACCATTACAAAAGTTTTACTTAGAAGGTGATAGTAACGAGCTTAGGTGTCTTCCTGGTCCAACATTAAATATTGTTCCTTATATTGCTAACTCAAATTAGTTTTATCAGAGTGTTTTAGTTGATGCGTGTCTGCGCCCGCCCAATTAATTGTATTTTTCCTGGTCCAACATTTTTTTGTTAATATTTCTCTTGCTTTTTCTTTATCTCTTAACCAGGAATGCCCCTGCCGTTACCTTAGTACTTTTTGATTAATCTTCGCTTCTTTCAAATTCATGGGTTTTGACTTAAATGTTACCATGTCTTCTCTGATGAACAACATCTTGATTTTATACTTTTCTAGATCCATGTTCTTGAATAACATCAGTGCCTTGTGTTTTTATACTTCGTCAGTAAGAAAATAGGGGTTGGATTATGAAAATTCTATGTATATAGACAGAATATTGATATGACGTTACTTATTTTTCCTCTTTTCTCCTTCTTTCTATTTTGAACAGACAAAACCTTGAGTGATGGGTTTAATTTTTATTTGAGAAGTTCATACTATGCAAGTCTGCATGTGTGAGCATTTGCATTTGCATAGAGTTTCAGTTGATTTCGTTTAGTGAAAGTAACCTTGATGTACTTCCTTGGTAGGTAATCAACCTACAGGTATTGATAATTCATATAAATGTAGGCAGAGATCAAGGAACTAATATAATGTTATATGTTTAAGTTATTAGATGACCTTTTCCTGTGCAGTTGATTTGATGAAGGCTGGTTCAACTGTAATTCTTCGTAATGCAAAGATTGACATGTTCAAGGGATCAATGAGGCTGGCTGTTGACAAATGGGGGCGTGTTGAGGTAACTGAACCTGCAGATTTTGAAGTTAAAGAGGATAATAACCTATCCCTGGTTGAATATGAATTGGTGAACGTGGTTGAAGAATAATCCCATCGAAGAGTGCAAGAACAGCTTTATGATTGGATACCCCCAAGGTAAAACTTAACTGGTGATGGATGGTTGGTAAACGTCTCACTTTAATTAGCTTGTATTTCCCCTTTAACATGCTTGACATGATTTTGGGTTAAGTTGATGTCACTTGAACAACCTTGTGTCAAGCGAACAAGATTTGCTATTATCTTCATCAGCAACTGTATTCAATGAACATATAGTATTATGTTAATATAGTTATCCGTATCACATGTTTCTTTGCAGTTTCCTGTGCATCGATATACATAAGTATGCCTTGTGTTTGAGTTAATGAAGCAGCGCAATCATTATTCATAGCTTTGGCTTAATGAAGCAGCGCATTCATTATTCGTATCTTTGGCTCAAATAAGAGAAGACAGTGCTTTAAAAATGGGTTAAAGTCAACAGTCCATAATTTCTGTTTCTTCTGCTAATGAAATTCCATGACCACAGTGTCATTCATGCTCACAGTATGTTTTTTTTTTTTGGTTGTGTACGTCACAACTTTTTTCCATGATAAAGAACTTTGTTCACTATTAGTGTATTTGATTATGAAACTTAAGAGGCGATTGAAAATTTAAATTCTCATAAGTTTTTTTTCCATGATAAGGAATTTTGTTCCCTAGTAGTGTCTTGAATTATTAAAGTTAAGAGGCAATTGAAAACTTAAATTCTCATAACATCCTATGCAGTCCTTTTGAATCGAATTAGAAGCCATACCAGAATGTTAAAAATATTGTTGTCTGAAAAGTCACGTATATATATATATGTCCATTCAAATCTATTGGATTGATAGCGTGGAATCTTCTATTTCTTTTCTAAATGTTTATTGTTAATTCATCTTTGTATAGTTACATAGGGTGTATTTTCTTCTCATTTGACAAAATCAGAAGGCACGCTGTCTATTCGCAAATCTTGATCCTCTCTAGTCGCATTGAACATGGAAAATTTTAATGAATTCAACATCTAAATTGAACTTTACAGTGTTTATAATTTATGAAAATCCACCATCCCCAGATACTGATATTTTCCATCTCCTCGACCTCTTCTCTACCGCACTGCCCTCATTGTATGAAAATGGGCGTGTAATTAATGTAGTTTGGTAAACGAGAGAGCTTTGGGAAGACGTTAAAAAAGGCGATATTGCCACTACAATTAGAATGTGCGGGTGTAGCCTTAAAGGAATCACCATTGGAAATGAGGATATATGACACTATAATTGCATTTCCGATGTTGAGGTCAAGATGAGTCTACGGTAATAAATTACACTATATTTCATTAATTTACATCTATCTCCGTTAATGATTCAGATTATGTATTTCAACCTTTAATTGAAGCCCTCTAACTTATTTTAAAAAAATTAACGGTACGTACATGAGGTAATTTGGTTCTATAAAAGGTTATTTTCATTCTCTTTTTGTTTTTTGTTTTCTTTTCTAAACTCTCTTCCAGCTGTCAAAATAAATCAAGTGTTCTAGAAAACTCTTCTAAGGCAAAAAAGTTCAGTATTTTATCCTTTTCTGATCCGGAATTGCTATTTATAATCACTTTATTCTTCTTAAGGTTATAATTAGTTTTTTTAAACTTGTGTCTACAATTCTTGTTTATTTTTTCTTCTATTATTTAATTTATGAATTATCTTCACGTCGATTTGGCTGCTTTTGTATAGAATTTAATATTTTGAGTGAATATCAATCAGTGAAATATCAACCGTATAATGTTATTTGGTAAATTGATTAGAAGCGGGACACATAATTCCTGGACAATTTTTTCACCTTCAACTTTCCAAATGCTTCTAAAATATGAAAAGCCGTGAGTGAGAGCATTAAAATCAATTAATAGAACAAGCTATATCCTGATGATAAAGTGTTCAACTTAATAACAGATATCAATCCTACTTATTCAGTTATTGAAAACGTAAAAGATAGGTTGTATTTTTCATCAATCAAAGGTAATAATGGTGACGTAAAATAAAATGTGAAACTTTTGACAATAGGATGAAAGATTGGTCTAGCAAGGTAGGCAATGGATTTAGATTCTTTGCTGGCCTCCAATTAAAATGCTCGTTTGCTTTTATATTTATCATATCTCATGTTAGGCACTTCGTTCGCGAGCATCCACTCCGCCAGAAGAAAAAATCACACTGGCAAAAGTTCCAGTCAATGAATTCTTAACGCACATGCTTGTTCGTGTAACATTTTAAAAGAAGGGTGAGAGTAACGTTTGCAAGCACTGGGAATAAATCCCATTTCCAATTACAGGGTGAATTATAGTGAATCGCAAGTAAATAAATGTTGCAATAATGTTCTAAAGAGTAATCATACCTAAGCATGGTACCAGCTCCGGTGCTTGTACAATTCAAGTCTTGGAGGTTTCATATTCAACCAAGGACAAAAAATCTCTAACAAGGCCTAACTAAGTAAACTGAAATCCACGGAAAGTAGGAGCAGATGCACCGCACCCACAGACAGCAATCATCATCCATCTAGAATTAAAAAAGAATATATTATTGAGAAAACTAAATTTTACGTACTACCATACAAAATCAGAATCAAAAGGTCAAGGTAATCTAATAGTCATATATAGTATATTAGTAAATTTAAAATGCAAATCATTTAGATACAGAACGGGAATACATCGAAGTAAGGGAAAGCAATGCAGAATGGAAATGACGAAACATTACATTGCTAGTCCTCAAGCCTAAAAGCCAAAGTGCAAATGATCACGACCCTAGACAAGGAAACAGCCAAGTCAAAATAAAGAGTTGCAAAGAGCATGTATAAAAAAACTTTGGAGCGGCAGCATATTAAAGAGAAGTCATTTCAACACATTGCTCATTTTACACAGAAGTGTTAAATTTTATACATTCCAAATCACGTGCTCACAGACCAGCATCTGGAATCATTCCGGAGATTAACAATTTCCAAAACAAGAACTGCAATTCTAAAATCACAGTTAGCAAAATCTCCAGTTTGTCTCAGTGACACTCTAACATCGCAATAATGGCTTTTTGCACCAGCAAACTATATAAGAAATAGCTGATTTCTGTATTCAGGTTGATTTAAAATTCTATGTATTATTAGTGACTGGTAGTTTGCATAAGTGTGGTTGTTAAGGGATGATGTTAAACTTCATGCATGAACAAAAATCATTCCCATACACAAACTCAACATCTTAGAGTAAGAAAGCAAAATGCAGATTATGCACCCAAATAGTATCCATAAATCGATATCAAAAAGCAATTTTAAAGTGGAAACTAATTATTGCTAAGTTTGAGTCATTTATACACTTTCAGCAAATGCTTGTTTGACGTTAAGGTGTGCGGTAACAATTAAAAATCCCAAACGAAAAATTTACTTGACCACCTTTTTTCAAGCGCATCTAGATAAAACTTGTGCTCGAACCCTCTGTCATTCATCATACATCATCATTGCAATCTGAGTGAATACAATCAATCAGTATGATCTTCATGTGATTATCTCTTAAGTGAATGTTAGCTAATATATAAGTCTAGACATTATAAAACATTGTATGCACTAAATGCGACAATCCATAACACTTTTTTTAAGAGAAAGAAAGAGGAGAATTTCCCAATAACTCAAAATGAAAAATCTGTCACGAGAAGTTGTTGCAGATAAATTAAACATAATAATTAGGGAACTTCTAAGAAATACCATTGAATAGCACCATAGCCCCCATATTAGTTTTCATGAGATATGGTGTTCATTTTTACATTCAACTAAGAAATTGCATGCTCTCCCTAATCTACAGAAGTCAAGTTCTCAATTCTTCAAAAACCAAAATTTGAAACAAATCCATGTGACACCATCTCTGATGCTTGATCTTCATCTAGTCTTCTCTTGCCCTACAAAGTGGAAAAAATATACATCCTTTGATTGTGAGAGCAAGAGAGAGAACCTAACCCAAAAAATGAAATGTTTGAACAGCAAAGTAGTTGCCCATATGCACCCAACACTTTCATTTAACACAGTCTGTTCACACAAACCTTAGCTACCACACCGAATGGGGACAACGACAAGAAAACACTTTTTATTTAGCAAAAAATTAGATCCTATTTTTATGCAACCCAAGAAAAAAAGGAAGAAGGAAGTATTTCACTAAGGCATTGCGTAGTAATGAAAGTAATGCGTCAGACTTTCGCAGGGTATAAATAAATTTTCTTGGAAACCTAGAAACTTTGACAATTAGCGTAACGCAGCATGTATAACCATGGAGTTTAGCTAACAGATGTGATTTTTGTTACAGAAGTCAAAATGGCGTAGAGAAAAAGCTTTCACTCCTTGATTCTAGACCAATAACCATCCATCAAATAAAGAAAAATAAACAATTAGAATATATAATTCACAAGCCAAGTAGAATGAGCATGTTTGCAGACAATCGGGTAGGTCCAGTAAGTTACAATAACATCTAATTTAATTTCATTTCAGAATCCAATGTTTGGCATTTCATAAACTTAGCTCTTCTATCATATGTATCACATACACATCCAACAAACTACGTTGAAGATAATGGGAGGAAAGTGTTTGGAGGGAATACCTTCAGGGGTCCAACCGTAGGAGTGGCGAGACACAGAGAGCATCGAATTCAGCAATGCGGAAGCAGTAGCACTGTGATAAGGAAGCATCGATTCCAAGCAGAAGCTCGCTTCTACCGGCAACCTGTCCCAAACAAAGAATGTTTTAATCAAATTGAAAATGTTTGGAAAATGCGATCGAGAAGAGCAGTGTTACCTGAAAACGCGATTCGAGATTGAGGTTTGCTTTGGGAGACGAAACGGAGATCGTGCCGGTCTCGTTCTAGCTCCGGCTGCGAGATTGGCCGCTCCGGCAGCGCGGGACGTGGCGGAGCGCAGCAAACACCTGGCGGCGGACATCGTGAAGAAACAACAGAAAGGGGTTTTGGCCTTCTGGGGTTTTGATATTTCCTTTTTACTATTTTTTTTGTTCCTATTTTGTTAAAGAGCCATGACATGGGTCACAAGTGTCTGGATTTCTTTTTGCACCCATACTATCCTTTTGCACCTACATAAATATAATTTATTTTACTATGTCTATCTAGTTTAAGTTTTTTTTTTTCATGGTTTTGGATTTAAGAAAGTCAAAATTGATTTTGATTTGGAAGTTATTATTTTGCATAAAGAAGTTTCTATATTGTATATTTCAAAAGATATTTTTTAATTTTAAATTACATAATTTGAAAAATATTTATTATTTTTAAATTATATAATTTGAAAATTAAAAATGACGTATAAATTACATAATTCATAAAATAAAAAATCTGGATTGTGTAATTTGGAAATGTCTTTCTCATATGGGTTCCAGTCATATTGTTGTGGAAAGTAGAAAAGGCAACAGGGAATATATCTCTACTCCTAAGTGGGATACGCACGCTGCATGTACTTTCTCCTATGGTTCCAGCTTTCACGTACTTTGCCTTCAGTGTCCATCATATGACTAATATTACATATATAACCTTCTAAACTTCAAATATTTTCCTTTCATTTTTCTTTTCATATTATTTTTTTTTTAAATTATCACTAGGTCCTAGATCAAAGAATTTAATTTTAATGAAGACGTACTTGATTAGTTCATAAGAATAATAAAATAGGTTGTTCAGATTCCCTATTCCTATTATTACATTTTTTAAATGGTTTTATATTTTTGTTAATGTAATCAAATCAACGAAATGTCTATCAATACATAAGTGTAATAAAAAAAATACTAAAATTTAGTCGATAAAATATTGATAAGTACATCTCTAAGCGAAAATTTTTTCAATTATGTTAATAAAAAATGTATACAATCTATCATATAAAAAAATGTATATTGATAAAATTGTACCTAATATATTATTATATCAAACTATATGATTACTGATTGATAATTTTTTGGATAGACATATTTAACTATTTATGTCATCAACTTGTAAAACTGTAATTTATACTAAGTTGTACATAACTCGGTATTGAAATATATGTAACGCCAGCTTATAAAGTTAAAAAATAATAGATAAAATTGAATATTGTTTTCTTATTTTTGTCGCACTACCAAAGACAGTAAAAGAGACACAAAAATTATAAAAAAAATAAGACAAAATAATATAATTTCAATGTTATTTAAACTATCAAATTATGAATGACTCAACAATAATGTAGAAAATGACCCAACAACCATATAATAATAACAACTCAATTTGTCATATAAAATAATAACTTTGATGCTCATATAAAATAATAACTTGCATAAAGGAATGATTTCAATATTCATATAAATGAATGACTTGCATGCTTATCATATAAAAATAATAACTCTTTTTTATTGATCACTATTTTTTAAATATATAATGATAAAAATTATTTATAATTTAATGATATTGAAAAGAAAATAATGATGGCACACATGAGAAAAATAAGAAAATGCAGTTTATAGTAGCTCAAGGGTCAAACGTAAATGCAAATGAACTTGATTTCCATAAGAAAATACAAGTAACCTTCTTTTATTATTTTGGTATGGTATGAAATGAAAAAGGACAGAACAAACTTAAGGAAGTTAAAACGGGTGAGGTAAACTGACTGAAATAACTGGTTATCGTCAACAAATTTATGAATTGGGTTTCATTACAATTACAATGGTGTTCTAACTGGTTGAACTCTTCTTACTCTTCCTAATTTTTAGCAAGGGTATGCAAATGACTCGAGACATATCCATTTTAGAGCCCTGAGAAGCAGGAAGCTTGGCTAATTTCTTTTTTCTTTCTTCAAACCGTCCTCTTTCTCCTGCTCTAACTCCGATTAGCTGCGCAAGGGATACACTGTTGTCTTGGAAGAAGGAAGCCGTCGACTTATTGTTGCAAAACAAAAGCATAAAAAGAGTCATAATACTTATTTAAACAATTTATGAAATAGTAGCACTGAATGACGGAGTTAAAGCAACCAACACCGACAAAGGAGTGAGAATAGAGTACCTCTGTATCTAGGTTAGAGGATGAAAATGAAGAGAAACTGGTGGATGGCACGTGCAATTGGTATGGTGCTATTGAAGCTGTAGGGAAGGATTCCCCAACTCTAAGTCTCATGTTCCAGAAGCCAAGTCCAAATGGCCAACCAATTGGCATGTCATCATTCTGAGAACATATCATTGTAGAAATTACCAACATTAGAAAAACATATGTGCATGTCCTAAAAATTCGGTGCCTTAATTACAACAACATTCAAAAGAACAAGCCCAAAATTTAAGTTTCTTATGAATAACATGATATCTATGTTACCATGGATGTAGTTGATCCAGTAAATATCTGCTTATCACATTCTCATAACTGAAGTTTGGAAGAGTGAACAAAATGGTAGTAAATTGTCAAACATAGCCTCTTTATAAATATGAATTGGGTGGTGTCGGTTTCTTCTAATGATGTAAAGAAAAAAGAAGCAATTGATGTAAGAAAAAAAGGAAAAGAAGGGGGTGATGTGAGACTGTACTGAATTGGAGAAATTGTAGTGATGTTTCTATTCAATAGATAGTGAACTAAAAACAAAGTAGAACAATATGGAAGGTACCATTGTTGCCACTTTTTCAGTAAGGGTAAAGAGTGAAAGAGAAACAGTGTCACATTCTTCACATTGTTGGTGTTCTATTACTATCCTCCTCGTGGTAGAACAATATATTACACAGACCTAGTTCATATGACACTGCAACTCTTGGGTCAAGTCTTAAAATTATTTTTCTAAAGCCCATAAGCTTTTGTAGTAATAAAGAATATCCATAAAAATAATCACACAGAGGGATCAAGTCGGCAAGATATTTGATTCTGTCTATAGATTCCAAGGTTCAGACTATTCATTCTGATCAACTGGGTGGGTAAGTTCCATCACAGTAAATTCTAAACATACTAATCCTTGTTTATACACTTATTTAAGAATTAGAGTTTTACTATGTTAACCTTTATTGCCCAGATTACCAAAGTGAACTCTAATGTGACAAGAGAATAGTACTAAGTTAAAAACACCTAAGTAACAGAACATGAGATAAATAATACTAACAAGTCACAACCAAAGCATCAAGTGTTTGCTTGTTCCTTCTGGTTTTTGTATCTGCATTATACCTAACCGAGGCTTTGTAATCATATGTGAAATGGTAAAATAAAAATATACTAGAATTATTAAGGGAAAAATTGAGAGATTGAACCGTCGGCATAATTAGTAAATGACCCGTGTTCAGCTTAGTTATGGGTTGATTTCTCCAGATATTTTGAAATATATTTCTCACTCCTGTACATCTTTAAACTATTCCTTATTTTGTTATCTCTTGCTTTTAGATTTGGCCCACTTCATGTGCAACTCACTCAACCCTTTTTACATATCAATATAAAATATAAAAAATAGTCACTCAAAATAAGATGGATGGTTGCACGTATAATTTTTACATTGAGGCAGACACTTCGGTGAAACTACTCCTACACCATGTAATTATGACATGTTATGCTTAAAATGAACATTTTTATCTGCCTCTCTCCTTGCTATAACTCTTAGCTACTAAAATGATCCAATTATTATTAACATCCTGATAGGGGACCTCTTTTTCACCTCTCTTTTTTCTGTACTGCATTAAAACGAGGACTGATGCATCAGTTCAAGTTACATTCCTAACATTAAGTTCGGACAGCAAACTTTGATGGTTTTAATGAAACGTTAATCCATGTGTCTACTGAATTGACAACTACTAGCATTATGACGGTAACCAAATACACTAATGGGATCTTTTCTGGGTGTCATTCCAATCGCAAAATTCAATTTTTCTGCAACTTGGTGGATACATTTATCTTCTTTTCCAAATCAATCCATTCAGAAAATACAAACTATGCATCTCGGTTGACATGCAGTATCGATTTCACAAAAATTGTTCCCAAAGCATGTCAAATCCTAGAAGAACCAACAACAAACTCACAATAGCAGAAATTCAATTCTCATTTCATGAATTCTAACAATCAAGAATACTAACAACCTAACAAGATCAAACAAAGGAAAATCTGTGTCCCGAGAACTGATTCTTATCTACTGCAGGAAATGGACTAAGCATTCACAGAGAACAAAACCAGAGGCTGTTCAGTTTCATTCCAGTTTAAACACTCGACAGAGCAGCTTTGTGGATCGAGTTGCATTAAACAGACCCCAAAAAATGTATTGATATTTCGCTGACAAAACAGTGAAACAGCTGATAAACCAGTTGAAAAGGAAGTATATGGGGACAAGAGATGCTGAATGCCAGAAGAAAATGAAGAAAAAAGGCATAATGTGAGAAAATCTTTGTTCTTATTTATGCAAAAGATACAAGGAAAGCACAGAATTGGTACCTCTGCAAGCATGGTGTCTCTGCCTGCCCGAGAGAAGTTTATGGGAAAATGATGATCGCAGAGAGAACTCAGAGCAAAGTAAGAAATGTATTGGAAAACCAATGGTGAATTTACGTGTCTCCTAACTAGTATTCTTCCTTAGACATCAGACATTTAAGAACCTGGTCCCACTGGACCTGCACAGCATTACTTGAGCCAAGCTTTATTTTTTGAGAAACTGTATCTATATAATTTGACCGTAAAGTAAAATACACGGTAAAACTGAGAGAAATAAATGTATCATAGAGGATCTATCTAATAGAAAGAGGTGAATAAAAAACAATACTATAAAGAGGTATGAAATGAATCATAGAACCCTTTTATTTTATCCTACCAATTCAAATTTTCATAAGTTCAATGAAAGTAAAAAATTTACATAATAAACAGTTATAAATAATAATAATAATAATGAGTAGAGCAACATATGGTTGGAATAAACCTTTAATTTAGTGCCATTTTAGAAATCTCTAAAGACTTAAAACTGTTAACAGGTTTCAGTGAAGAAAAATTAAAAGGGGTGTAGTAATTGACAAGTGATTGAAGAAAATGGGTGCTATTTTTTTACGGGGTATTTTTAGGTTTTGAGTTTGGTGGAGAAGTAGACATCAAAACGGTTGGGAAGATGTGTCTGATCTATGCGTGGCGTGGCTTAATTAGCAAAAGTGTTGGATTTTTAAACACTTATTGTCACCATTGATTGGTAAAAAATCGCTTAAGTAGTAGGTCAACAACGATGAACAAGTTACTTCACAGTTTATAATCAGTGGTTGCTTATCGCAACACGCAACTGAAATTTATGTTCAACGTTACACGACACTGAAATTTGTTTACCCAGAACACTGTTTGGCACACTCTGATCTTCCTGTTGGTTACTTGCGTTTTAAATTTCTATAAGCTATAGGTTAAATTAAAAAAAATATTTATAATTCTATATTTTATCTTTACACGGCTGATATTAATTAAATGTTGTTACATGAGAGAATATATATGCAAAGATATCCTCTAACTATCCTAAGCTACAATTTTATGTCTTCAAAATTTAAATATTTTAGGTACATATCTCTTCAAAACTGATAAAAGGTGTGTTGGAGAAGACAATTTGATGTTTAAGTTAACTAAGTATATTAGATAATAGTAAATATTATAATAATGATTGTGTCATTAATTAACTCTATTTAAATACTAAACTTATGGAGTTGGGTTTGAACCAAGGAACAATTATCTTAATTAAATTAGTGATTTTTGTAATCTTTTTTAATTCTAAATCATATTTTTAATTAATCAAAATGATGTAAGTTATTTTAGGTTGAGAACACTTAAACCATTATAAGTTGAGATATTTTAGGTTATAATAGGTCGAGATTCACTCGACCATCATAGGTCAAGATTCACTCGACCATCATAGGTCAGGACGTTCCAAACCATCTTAAGTCATGATGTTTCAGGTCATTATAAGCTAAAATGTTTCAAGCCATCATAAGATGAGATGTACCATATTTTCATAAGATAAAATGTATCCGGCTAACATAAGTTAAGATGAATCTGACTAACATAGATTGACATGTATCAAGTCACCATAAATTGAGATGTATAAGACCAACATAAATTGAGATGTATAAACCAACATAGACTGAGATGTATCAGGTTAATATAGTTTGAGATGTATTGCGCAGATCAAGATGTACCATGCCACTATATGTTTAACATGTATCAAGCCAACATGACTGAAAAGTATCAGGACAAAAATGTATCAAACCATTATAAACCGAGATGTATTAAATTAATATAGATCCAAATAATCCAAGATATATTGGCCAAGATGGATTTGAATACATATATTACATTAAAAATTGACTTGTTACATGGTTTACGTTTTATTTTTTTACTATCTGAGTTGATGTTTCAAAACGAACTTGTTAAAAATGAAATGACTTGCACATTTACTGTTTATTAAAATTTTAGATATTGAGAATGACTTATTAATAATTATCTTTATAACAATCATACATTACTTTTAATTTGGTGGTTCGTATACCTGTAGTTGTATTAGTATTTTTAATCTAGTCTAAAGAATGAAATAAATAATACAATGCAGGCACACAAAAATGGGATATTTGAATTTCTGAGGGTGCAGGAAGGAGCAGCCATGGATCCACGACGATAACTAAGCAAGGATTTGGGCCACTATCTAAATATCTTCGTGGGTTTTCTTACATAGATTAGTTTGGAAAACCATTCTTCCTGAACCCCCATTTTTCTTCTGCAACACCCTAACTTTCAAAATACCTCTTTTAACCTCACTCAAATTAAAAATCCTAATTCCTTTCTGTTTCCCATCTTTTCCTTTCTTCTCTCCATTGTCACACTGCACCCCATCTTTCCCTTTCTTTTATAATAATATAGATTTCCAATAAAAGGTAATGAAAAAAAAAAGTTGTACACCAAATAAAAATAGCTTTTATATATATATATATATAACTGAACTTAAATTAGTACTTATTTCAATATAAAATCTTAATGTTCCCTTCCATTATACAAATGGTGAAAAATAATATTAACATAAGTGAATAAGAAAGTTTGATTTTATAATGAGAAAAAAAAATACACAGTTTGACATTTTGACGCATTTTCTTTAAGAAGTAAAATTCATTTTAATCGCAAATGCTTTTTTGCACCAACGAAAATATGACAATATCTATTCTTATGTTTTTCACAAGGTTATAAAAAAATTGATTGGAAATAATTTATTTTAATAAAGTTGCATTCCCTTGTATTGTCTTTTTTTCTTCTTACTTTAATATAAGGCGAGTAAGAAAGTTATAATTTCATCAGAAAGGAAAAAGCTATTTTTTGTTAACCCTAATGCAACTTTATTGTTTAGAACTCTAATGTAACATTCTGATTATAATGTTTACAGATATATCATTCATAATATTTTTTGAAACAAATGTTCCCCTGACCTATATCAATATAATGAAGAAGTTCGTTGTTTCACAAAAAGAGTACATGTATAAAGAAACATACAACAAAATGAAGTTTTTTTTAGAAAAATAGTATTGTTAGAGTAGAACAAAATCACAATTTCTTTAACTTCTATTTAGCATAATGGATAAAATCATTTTTCCTTTCTTAATATGTACGTTTTAAAAACATACCGTTAAAGTGCAATACTTTTCAGAATTTGAAAAAAAAAAACAAATATCTTTTTAAAATAATAATGATATCTTCTGAAAAGTACCAAATTGACAAATTGAGGGAGACAAAAATAGACTAAAGCCCATTCTTTAGATTTATAATGAGTAAGTATATGATGTGTTTGTTTTGGTACATTTGCACATTTTTTTTCCAACACGGTGAAGTCTTGAGTTCAGAGTCATGAAGCCTATAGTTATGATTTACGACTTGTACAAATGAACAAAGTCTTCTTTCATAAAACAAAAAACATGTTTTTTCCTTACCGTAACCAGCGGAGGAACTACTGATCGGTCGATTTGTTTGAATTCAACGTCATAAATGAATAACTTGTGCTTACTATCCTCGTCTGCAAGGAACCTTTTCTTTGTGAATTATTTTGTCAAATGGTTGGCCAATACAGTGCAATTTATGAGCCAGAAGATTAAGACAGACACCAAACCAAGCAATATAGCCGCACTCAATAATTAATCTCCTACCTACATTACCCATACCTTTTCTATTTCTTTGTTTCCTTGCTACACCAATTAACCATTCATCAATAAATAATACACTACTTCCACAAAATTATTCTCACTAATTATGCACCTATATGTAAGCAATTTGCATCATCCCCCCACAAAGATTACCTCAATTTAGTGGAATATTTTGTTTTCTTTCTATAAAGATGCTCAAATTTCTAGCTATTGCTGCTCAAATTTACCAGTTCAGAAGTCAAAGAAATGGGGAAATCTTTTGGCGGATGAACTTCCATCATGGAAATTTGGTGGAAGTCTCCTCTTTATCAAAATTAAGACTAAATTATAATATATAATTGAAGTTCAAACCTTATTTTATAACTCTGTTTTGTGAAATTGAGTTAGGTTTAAAACTTATCTTTTAATATAATTAAGTGTAAGTTCAAGTTTTTTTTATTGAATAAAAATGAGAAAGATAAGAGACTTGCTAACTTATTGTGTTAAGACGTTTGATAGAAGGTGGTGTTATCAGATTAGGTTCAAATTGTATTTCTTCAGTTAAGGTCCAATAGATACATCAACAAGATGTCTCAGAAATAACTTGTGATACTCCAACTTCACTATCCACTGTTTAAAGTAAGAATGATATATATCCGAATTGCAAGGCAGGTAGAGTAGGTCAGGCGAAATGGGAATTTTTGAAACTTTCATAACTTGCAATTGATCTTTGTCTGTGTACAACTTTTCCAGCATTCCATCCTTGTGTTTCGCTGGTTCGAAAGACAGAGACAAAAGGAAGAACAATTGTGCAACTAAACAAAAAAGGGTAAGAAAAAAAAACGAGAAAGTAACATGCAAGCTTAGGTAACATTATACAACTTATTAATAGGTGATAAGCAAAAAAGTTGCTTATGTTCTTGCACTTGACGCGATATTTCCAGATCATGATTACAGAGACAATGCAATTCGTGAAACAGGACTTAATAGAAGTACTACTAAGTAAAAAATAAAATAAAAGTTCCCCATAATTAACGTAAACTGTTACTTTGTGTTTTCTTGAATCTAGAGCACAATAAAAACATAAAACACCCACAGTGGTACTCAAAAGTACAGTGAGCTCTTCACTTAGACAGTGACCGAAGCTCATGGCTCAAAGTTCTCATGTTCATATTCAAACTCCGCCTCGTTCTGGTACCCATTGTAATTGCCACCTCTGTTGTTGTACCAGTTGTTATTGTTAACTCCCCTGGATGAATCATCGTAGTTAGTAGGATGGTTCTCTTCCGCGTAAATATCATGAAAATACCTTCCACCTTCCAAAAACCTTGTGTCACTCATACCTTGCTTCTCACCAATGTACCTGTTAGCGTTACCATTATAATTATTGTTGCTGTTCTGGTATTTCTGACTAGCAGCATCGTTGTTGTAGTATTTCTGGTTGTTGCCGTAGGATTTGTAACTGGCAGCATCGTTGTTGTAGTACTGCTGCTGCTTGTTTTTCTGATAGTTATTGTTGTAACCTTGTTCAGCGTACTCTGTGTCGCTTAACTCATCTTGGTCACCCCCATAAGAATTCTTGTTGTTGTTCGTTTCCGCGAACCTATTGTTGTATGCATCGTTATTAAAGTACTTGTTGTTCTGAAACTCGGTCTTGTAGGGGTGGTAAGATGTTGGGGTGGTGTAAGAATCGGCATTTTTTGTTGTGGTGGTGGAAGGAACCTGGTTAGACTCATCGTGACCATATAGGCCATAGCTGTTTTCAGTCTCGGGAACGAAAGCTGGTTGTTGATCTACCTTGCTTACTTCTGGTGATTCTTTGTTGGGAAGTTCTGTCTCTTTGACATTGTTGTTGTCGAAATGGGAGACTTTACTGAAGAAATTGCTCTCTCTGGCAGAGATTTGAAGAGCCAAGAAAAGGGTGGTGAAGAGAAGGAAAGAAATGTAGTTTGACGAATGAGCCATTGGTTACACAACAGAAAGAAGATGGTCTATGCTGATGAAAAGTTGTGGTTTCATAAGTATCTTTATATAGAGGTTCTTAAACCTTTTCTTTTCTCTCTATAAATTTTTTTCGCACTTATTAGGTGTAAATGGTGCAAAGTTGGATGGCTGTGGACCCTCTCAATGAAACTTTAGCTGATTAACATTTGGATCCCATCCATTTAGGATGTGGTCATGGAGTAACTATTTGATGTTGTTAGTACATTTTTGACGCGATCACATTACATTATTATTTTGTTAATAATCGTATTATGTATGTAAGATTTTGAAGACTGAGGATGTGGTTATGGAAAAACAGCATCATTTCAAGGGCAAAAGGCCAGTTATCAGATTTACAGGGCATCCTTAAGAGGGCTTAACATTTAATTAGCCTCTTTCAGATTTCCTTTAGTGTAAGCTAACTCTTTATTAATTAGTAGTTGTGCCATCTATTATGACGCAACCATTACATTCATAGGTGGTAGCTTTCACACCGTTGGGTTCCAGCCTAATAAAAAGGTTCCATATTTGATTTTCATTTATATCCAGAGAGGTCCATAAAGTGTATTGATGATGCTATCAGTTGTAAGAAAAAAAAAAAGTATGGCAAAAACGATGCAAGTTATGTAGAGACAAGATACAAGTAAAATATATAATACATTATTCTTATGAACTAGCTGTTATAGCATCATGTTGAGAAAATACATCACATTTTTAAGTAGTCAAATTAATGTTCACTGAACTCGTATTTAAAGGAAATAAATGGGGTGATTAATTAAATGGTTACGCGTGGTAGACCTGACGTATTGATTAATGTTAAATAGATTCCGAAGTTAGCTTTCACATTTAGTCTTTTTGGACATTATTCATGATGGATCATAGTATTCCTGGCAACGAAAATACGGTGATTGATTACGCTTGAGTCCAAAAATAAAAGCCATTTGTAAAATGAATATTGTTGCAAAAGAGTTAAACTTTGGAGGAAGATAGGGACAAGAAAAGAATGAAAGAAGGAGACAAAGGAAGGCCTGGGCGAGTAATTATGCGTGGATTGAGGAGTTGGTAGGACACGAAAGTAATAACATTTGGTGCACACTGCATGTGCCTTCCATGCTTTGTCTATGTTGAGAGTGACGCTCCAAAGGTAAGGTTTCTTCAATCTTTCTCTGTGAATGTGCATACATACTCAAAGTCAGTGCAGCGTCTCTAACTCAGACTTTTATTTCTTTTGGTTTTGGCCTTTTAAAAATTACAACTGAGTTAGACTTACACTTCCCAATTTTTAATTGAATGGTTTAAATATTTGACTTTCTTAGCGTTTTTGAAGAAGACTACTACCGACTAGCTTCAAAGTTTCTCTAGAAAGAGTGCACTAGGTGCTGAAATCTAAGTTGCTCAATCAAACTTTGCCAGTTTTCAGACCACTGCGTAAGAAGAAAGAATTCTTAATACAAAATGAGAGTAACAAATCCTCACATCGTAACTACTAATTAGGATGCTGTTAAGTGATACCTTAAAATTGATGATTTTTTTTAATATGAGGAATGAAGACCCTTTTGATGAATGAAATAAGGGTGAATTGACTTTCAAGTATTGTTGTATTATTACTCCAAACTGTGACAAAAGCAAAATGGGTTCCTTAGCCTAAATAAGCATACTTTTGGATTGTACTATTTCAGATCATTCTTGAAAACCAAGTGCGTGGAGTTGATAAGATAAAGGGCACTTTGTGACTGTGTTGGATGTAAGATGTGATGGAGTAGAATTTATCCTTTTTGTTCTGTTAGGTTTGTTGAGTTACTAACCTGCTCTGATACATTTTTAGGGTGCAATTGTGTGTGAAGCATGCCAACAACTATTTTGGGGGCACCCATATGAAATAATTAAGGAGGGTGATGTTACTGAATTTTCTACACGTAGGTAAATGTAATGAAGGGATGGGGCCAAGGTGGGATCTACATGTAACTGAATTGGTTGCATTAACCTGAAACAAGAAACAAAAGTCTTGAATAGGTTGCCAAAATCTTGCATATAATAGGTGCAAGTCTCCACGTAAGGGAGTAGATTCCAAATCAGAGGTTTTTATTTTAATTTATGGGTGAAAGCGTGGGTGTGGGTGTGAATACTTCATTATGTTCAGATATTTCATTTGTGGTAAACAGTTAAAGCAATTAGGAGAGCCATCACAAGCAAAGAAAGAGTGGGATGAACAATCTGAAAGTGAGAAAATTATGACAGAAGTTTCTTAGTAGATCTGAGATCTGTGCTTTCCTCTGATTAGGATTTGTTTTTTATTTGGTTATTAGATACCCCCACAATGGTGGGGAGAAGAAGATGCACCTATAACTTCATGGATTTTAATTTTACAATAGAAAAACACAAGTAAGGTGGCTAGATCCTTAAATACTGTAAAAAAAAAACTGGTTTGATTGGGGTCAGTTACTGTATGGATATTATTAAAATATTGAAGGTGTGTAAAAAATGATAAACTCTTGTTTAATCCGCAAGCTAATTCAATCCAACTATGTGAAGGAAAAGAAAGCTGGGACCAGGACTTGGTTAGTGAATGGAGTTAAGATTCCAACTTGATTGAATAACCCTTTCTCTTGGAATTTTTTCTTTCCTTCGTATGAAATGGTCCTGAAATTGATTGCGTAATTGGCGGAACCATACAAGTTTTTCCAGAAGAAAATAAAAAGAGTGAAAAGGGACAAAATTGACGAAGGGAAACACGTTCCATTTTCAAAGACTTCGATTTTTTTTTTCTGCCTTATTCACAGAACTTAAAGTTTCATCATACAGGACACTTCCAAACTCAACTTCTATGCACATTTTTATACTTAAGTCCAAATCTGAATATGAGAAGGAAGTGTTTGTTTTGTGTTAAGGTACCGGAATGTATGAGAACATCATTAAGCTCCTTTGACATAGCGTGCCATCATGTTGCAATGAGTGTGGAGGCTACTTGTCTCCCCTACATTTGAGGGTAGTATGAGGACATGTCTCCATACACTGTCAAATGACAATACCTATCAGACACACGCTTCTCTATGAACCAATTTTGTTTAGTTCTTAATATTAACCAACCACTCGACCCAACAATTTAATTATGCAGAGATATAGTAAACTATGTGAAAATCACAATGTTTTCAAAGTTAGATGTCTGATTTTACCAATTTAAAAGTATAACTACTAAAGTAAAGTTTGACTTAAATACAAGAAGTAGTTATTTTCCTAAAAAATGATGGTGAGGGAATATTATAACAAGAGTTTGCCGAAAGGCCGAAATTAGAGGAGGAAAGTGGTGTGAATCAATCTAGAGATCGAAAGGGGTTCCAAATCATAAGCGACAACAAGAAAAGATTTGGTATTACAATGTGTAAAACGGGGTTAACATTTTTGCGAAGTTTCCGAGCCATTCTCTTCCTAACATAAGCTCTTTTCTGTTGGGGTTCCCAGTTGGGCTGGTGGAGTCCTTGTGCGAGAATCAAGGGTTGGGGTTGATGGAAGGGGCACTTGGACCGCCAAGAGGTCTGAGGAGGTGCGATTCCCAAGAGCCTTTTGAGGAAGAATGAGCGGAGCCATGTTCTGATAATGTTGGGGTTGGAGCAGAGAAAGGGTGGGTAGTCCCAGTTGATGTAGCAGGGGATTTGGGTGGCGATGAAGAATTGGGAGTGGAGGGATGGACTGGTTGTGGGGCTCGTAAGGATGTGGGTTAAGGCCTGCAGCCTCTGCTCCCATGGTGCTTCTTCCATGGCCCTCCTGGTTCACACAAGGATCAGGATGAACCTTAGACCAGATAAGCTTTTCTTCAAACATAGATTATACACACCTTTTCAATAGTTCGCCACACCCAGAAACAAAATGTCTTTTAATTTTTTATAACATTTAGTAAAAATCCTACAGGCAGGTCTTTTTTCTTCTTCTTCTTTTTCTATAATAAAAGTACCCATATTATAATTGTATTTTTTTCATGATTTTTATTTATAAATAATTATTTTAATTAATAAAATAGTTAAATTTTAAAAAGTCAAATAAAAAATAATTGGATTTAAACTACGATTGGATAAAATTAATAAAATGATTTTTTAGTTTAAATAAGTAATTACTTATTAAAAAATAAAATTAAATATACATTCATACTTACATATATATATATATATATATATATATATATATATATATATATATATATATATATATATATATATATATATATATATATATATATATATATGTATAATTAGTCCTATTGATGAACATATATATCTTTTTCTTTAGCATAAATAATTAATTTAATTGAAAATATTAAATTTATGTAAATAATAATTTTAGAAATAAAAATAATTATTTTAATTTAAAAAATAATTAAATTTAAATTATTAATCATTTAAAGGATAAAAATAAAATGTACTTATTTTAATTTAAAATAAAAATCACTTGAAAGGTAATATTGAAAAAAAAAAATGTACAAAAAAAAAAGAAAATTTTTCTTTATATATTAGTATGGGTAAATAAACGTAATATAGATAACTAAATTTGATCACATGATTTCTCTCTAATTCTTAATAAGGAATACTTCAGATTTGCAATAAAATAAAGTAAAATTAAACACTGACATCATCCACATAAAAATATGTAAGTATATGTAAGTAAAGTGACATGTGTCCCAAGAGGGAAGTTATACATATATAATTTAAAGGGAGAATTCGAAATTAGAAAAGTGATATTTCAGTAGTATACATTGTATAATTATTAAATTGAAGTAATGTAATTTATATTTGAATGTTTTATTATAAAGACAAATTAATTAGAACATTCAATAAAAAAATCATGTAATAGAAAAATTATGTAAAGTTGTTTCAATTCAGAAGTAATTCTTCAACATAAAATCGATTATGTGAAAAATTACATAAGGTTATAATATTCGGTATTTCAACATGATTTAAAAAAAAAAAAAAATCCAACGAAAAGCTAAAACTACAAGCTTACTAAAGCTATTATTCATTGTAACTTCCCCTACTAGTTGTATTTGGAAACACGGGTAATTCATCCATCTCTTTAGATTTACTTTCCAGAGGGATATGTATAAGAAATAAAGTTGGACGTAATGCTACTATTATCGGCTATTTGCAACCATACACTGATACAATATCAAAACTACACTAATCTACCATCACTGTAGAGAAAAGCGTTGGAAGAAAGTTCAGTAGTCGCTGTAGAAAGCGGTATTCCTGTTCAGTTAAAAAGAAAAACCTTGCCAGCATGGCAATTACGAAGAGAGCAACATCCAAGCACTCATTAATGGAAAGATGATTAGAGCAGAAGCCTGAAAACATGTAATATTGGTCAAAGAATTGCACATGTTATAAAGAATTTATTCATCTAAGTTTTGTACTTGATAAGTAAACTGAAAGAATTAAGCATACCAGGAAGAAGACTAATTCATCATTTGCAAGAGATGCAGTCAATTCATTTTTCTCCATCTGATCTTTGATATAACCTTGAAGCTACACATGTTGAAATTTTTGCAGCGACTTAGAAATTTAACTTCTTGAAAGAGGAAAGCCTTAAAATGCAAGACGATTAAAACTCAACAGGTTTCAAAGTTTCTCCACAGACACACATTAAATAAAAAAATTGAAGTTCAAAAATTTGAAATTCAGAATGCACATGCCGGAATAACGTGATCCCGAAGCACTAAATGAACTTCCCATCCTCGTAAAAAATAAAAGATCACTTTCATCCACAAATTTGAAACATGTATCTAATATTAGTAACTAAAGGCTTATAGAAGTTCCATGCAAACCTGATGGTGATACATTTTTGTTAGTGCAAAACATCTCTTCAACTTATCCATAGCCTGTGAGATGAATGAACTGGCTGCAGTCCTTTCGCCAAATACATATGAATAAAGTGTCCGAAGATCATCAAGAAGGATGTTGAAAAACTACGGAACAAACAATGATAAAGAAAGGAAGATGAGAAATGATGGCTAATGGAATATATAGATGTGCTTATTTCTAGGAAGCTTTAGGAATTCCTCACATCTCTTTAAACAAGAAATACTACCCTGAACGATTGTACTAAATCCCATTGCAGACTTGATAAAGTGCTACTTATCTTTACACTAAAAAATTAGTGAAGCGCTTAAACTAGATACTCAAAACATTTAAAACTTACCTTCAAGAATGTGCATCTTGTAACGCTTGTTAGCCTTCGAGCCCTTAGAGTCCTCATCTTTGCACATACAAACACAAGTGTGCAAATAGAAAATAAATGAAAATCTCAAAAAACAAATGATGTAATCCTGCTAAGGTTTCCCAAAAATATATAAACTAGAAAATAAACTGTACATACTTTGGTAATGTGAAGAGCCTGCTCGAGATGCTGAACTTGAATCCACTGTTCATTCACAATGGCATCCATCTGAAATGGAAAAGACGAATAACCTCAACTAATACTATGACCCGTAATCTATCGCAACCAAGCCTCATTGATGTATAGGAAAATGCTAAATTGCAAACGAAGTATGCAAAATCATAATGAGCATTATATTCGTTGAAATCCTTGACTAAAATGCATTATACTTTGAATTAGAATTGATTATATGTTTTCCAAAACTGACTTTCGTGCCACATGCTTATACCTTCAATTTGATGATGCATGCCGACCACTACCAGACTGTCCGGACTTAGGATCCCAGATATAAGGAGATTACAGTAAGAGAGCAGAGAACTGGTAGAATGACGAAAGTTTTGAAAATAAAAGGGAGAGTCTCTCCAGGGGTTTCCCCTTAAAACCAAAGATGGTTCTGTCATTCAATTATCAGAAAACGAATCTAACTTTAAGAAAAGCGAGTCCCCTATTTAACTGCCCAATCTCCAGTAACCATCTGAGTCATCTAACTGCCTAAACGATAGCTAGCCACTGACGAGCTTTCTTAGATACCTCTAATTCCTGTGACGTATATCATTCAAACCCCAGCCCATCAGCGTTGGGCCTTAATATCCACACTAAAGAGCTTACTACTTGGAAGTTCAGTAGAAAAGGTCAAGTCAATTTAAGCTCAAACCACTGTTTTCCCTTTTGGTCATCATTAGCTTGAAATTCCTACCAAAAGAATAGAGAATCAACAACATGCAACATAAATTCCCTATGACAAAATAATACAATTTATAAGTCTGAAACCAAATTAATTTTGGAGCATTGGCAATAATATCTTACAATAATGAATGATCAAGCATTTCAGAAAATAGAAATTGACTTCCTCTATAGAATATTTGCAGTTGCCCTCGATACTAAAGGCCTTTTCCAGGCGCCCACAATCAATAGTTCTTTTTATATGTGAAAAATTACATGGCTATATGCATGTTTTTAAATATACGATTCGGTGAGTATTAAGGATAAAATATTGTGAATATTTACAAAATGCTTGGAAATCTTTCATTTCTTTATATGCACAAGAAAGAAGTCTCACTGACTGGAGCATATTAAGTTCTTAACCACTAAAACCAGAAGGTCTAAAATAGGACAAATCATACCTGAAATAAAATAAAATAGAACATAACGCACAAACCTTTTCAACTTTTGAAGTGACCTCCTCTAGTCTCTCCTCAGTTTCTTGTGCTTTAGATTTCAAAATATGAAGATCAAAGTTGTTCCTTCTCAAGGTATGCCAAAGAAGTTGTACCTATGCATTTTGAATCCTATTTCTCAAATCAGTCGAACTTTCAATTAAATCCACGAGTAAAAGCTATACAATATTTTCGGCTATAATATATGAACAACCAAAGGTAAGAGGGGGAGTGGGGAGGGAGAGGAGCCTTGGATTGGAGGAAAATACCTCTTCCTCCAGAGCTTTATTCTGTCTTTCGACAAGCAATGAATCAGCCTGCAAGAATCATATATAAAAAAACAAATAAAAAATAAGTGGGCATCGATATGATGAATAAATTGAATCATATATTTCCGATTATCCGACAAAAATAATAATTAATAAATTATCAAAATAAAGAACAAAGAGGAACTTGATTGGTGACACATACATTGGATAAATAAGGTCGAATTAAGAGAATAAGGTATAGCAAAAGAGCTACAATCTAATAATAAGATAATGAACGTTTTGCTCTTTCTGCCCCATTCTAGAGAATGGAGTCAAACCTTCATTGTAGAGAGAGTAGATTGCAGATGGTGGATTTGATCCAACAATTCACTCATTCGATTATCACACTCCTCCATGTACACGTCTCTTTCCTTCAATCTTTTATTGGTTTCCTCGAGAACCGATTCTGCATTGAAATTATTCCTCAGAATGAAATGCAAAAAGAAACATAAAATGATACGCAGAACATAACTATAGTGATGCAGATTATATGAAGTATAAAGTTGAATGAAAATGACCTAAGTGAGAGATTTTGACGTTGATTTGGTTGATTTCGTGGTGGATTGGTTGGGCAGAAGCAGAAAGCGAAGCGTGAAGAAGAAGAAGGGCGGTAATGGAAGTAAGAAGGTATGGCAGCTCCATCGCCATAGTGATGCAGTGCAGCTGCTTCTCTTCTCTTCTCTTCCCTTCTTAATTCTAGAATTATTGAAATTTACAAAATCTCAAACTTTAATCGGTCCCTCACTTTTTGACCAATTTAAATCTACAGATTAAAGTAATTTCATAAATAAAATTCGCATTTATTATATAAATATATATTATGCAACAAATTAAATAAGCCTTCGTTTTTCATATAAGTTTTATACAGAGTATGAATATGTAGAGATATTTCCATTTTTTAAATGCAAATAAAATGCTCCTTTATAATATGAACTCTATAAAAAAAATTGAAATTGCTATTTTTCGGTTTAATATAAAACTAAAAAAAAAAACTTCTTTTATTTGAACAGTTGTTTATGAAAAAGTCTTTCTTTAAACATAAAAACTCTTCCTTCAAAAATATAAATTTAATTCTCATATAAAGCATAAAATCTGTGATTAACAAACTCAATAAAACTTTACTTACTTTATATACACACTGTATATAAAAATTATGTATATGATACTGATATAAAAACCAACCTTTTATATATCGAAAACATTCAGGTTTAATTAAAAAAAATGCTTTTATTGTGGGTAGAGTTTTTTATATTTAAAGACAATTTATAAAATCAGCTGAAATTTTAAATATGTACTAAAATACCATCAACATCTTGTTTCCAAAGGTAGAGCTAATTTCTAATTTTCTATCAAACTAATGTTTCCTTTCGAAATTCTTTCTTTGGGAATTTTCAATATCTATTTTATACATTTTTCTTATAAATTATGTTGAGAACATCATGACACGCGTAATAAAAATTGGAAAAATAAAGTTCATTCGTTAAGCGTATTTTGTCATTAAGCGTATTTTATTCATCAAGTTTATTCAATAATGTCTTGTACATCCAGATATAGTGACAACCATTTTATTGAAGAAAAAAAGTTCTTGATTGTATAATTGTCACAGATGCAAGCATTTTAACTAGTGAACATTGTAAAAAAACTGAGCTCTCAAATGTTTAGTTCAGCTGGATCGACGTCCAAAAGCAATTGTAGCTGGAACATCATTTGTATCCAGTATTGATCTTCAATTTTACATTCCAAGAAACATATTACAGTACAAGACATTTCTTTCTACACTTAAAAATATCAAGGTGAAAAAGTTAAAATTCTGCGTTATTGGTTATAAAATAAAAGGATATTTCAATGTCTCGTTTCATTTGGCCTCTCCCCAAAAAAAAACTAAAACGCGTAATAAACACTTTAATCTATATATACAGATACCAATTATTCATCATTATTAGTTTCGTCTAGTAGTAAATTAGTGTTCAGAGAGGGCATCGGCTTGGAACAATTTTCCATGTCCTCTCTGCGTACTCTTGAATGGTCCTGTCACTGCTAAATCTCCCAGAACCAGCAGCGCTAAGGATACTCATCTTGATCCACTTCTCTGGTTCAACAAATGCTTTATCTGCAGCAGCCTGTTACGTATTTAATCTAGGTTAGATTCTTATATTAAATAAAAACTGACGGTATTAAAAAGGGTTTGGATACTAAATGAAAAATGAAAGTACCTGTGCCTCGAGGTAACTACCAAAATCAGCGCCAAGGAGATAGAAATCTTTACCGATTTCCACCGTGTCACATAGGGATTTGAAGTACTCTTTATAACCAAAATATCCATCTCGAACCATCCTAATGGTATTATCATATTAACAACAGTTATGTATTAGGAAAAAAGAACAATTAAGAGTAACATTCCCTATTTTAGTATGCATAATTTTCGTCATAGTGTAATATATTAATATTTACAGAAATTCTATCTGTAATTGTTAATAATCCACTTATTCTTTGAAGATGGAAGTTATGTAACCATTTATTTACCTTAACACACGAGCAAATTGTAGAGGTATTTTTAAAGTAGATCCTTTTTCACGCAGTTCTGCAACTTCTTGCACTTTTGCACCAAAGAGAAACTGAAACAAGTGTAGACATTTTGAATTGAGTTATGAACCTTAGTCTCCAAAAACGATCAGAGAAAGCCTCCATTATATTACAATTATTCATAAAGCGCGAGCATGAAATATATTTCCTCTTTGACCAATTTTTGGCAGGCAATTACGAAGCCAAGGCTGGGTCTAGTCAGGCCAACTATTCTATCCCTTCTAGGAAGCAGAGTAGAATACGTCAGCATTTAAAAGCATCATCTGATTACAGACCAGCACATCTCCCTAGCAGATTTACAGACAAAAAATTTATACACGAAAAGAACCTAGGAAATATGCCAAAGCAACTTGATTTCTAAATTTAAAAATCTTTCCTAATTTTCTTAAGAGCACTATTTGATTGTGTTGAGAAACATGAAAACATCATCTATGTTATAACTCACCAAGTTATCAGACCCTATTTCTTCAATTATTTCTACCGTAGATCCATCTGCCGTAGCTAAAAGTACACAACCATTCATCAAAAATTTCATGCTCCCAGTTCCTGAAGCTTCATGTCCTGCAGTGCTACAAGATAATAATTGCTGTCAATATGTAAGAAACTTTTATCGCATTTCTCACAACTAAATTTGAAAAACTGAGAGGAGGCAGGGCGAATGTATGGAAAGTATAAATTGCACAACGTTGAGCAAGAATAAGATTGGCTAGCACACAGCCTAAGTTGTCATTTGATAACTGGTGCAAGTGAATATATTAATACAACATTACAAAAACTCGAAGGTTAGTTGGATTTGCTAAACGATGAAGGATTGAATAGCATCAAAATACTTTGGCATGTTTGGTTTAAAAAATGAAGAGACTTGATAAAACAAAAAAGGAAGCGGAGGTCTAAATATCTTTAACCCAAAAAATAGGGGATATTTTCTAGTAAACATCAAAACAATGGGAAACAACTAGCAAGATCAAGTGGGCTTATATCCTATCTAACTCATACTCAGCACAACCACCTGCTCCAACTCTAAAATTGCTTGGGCTGTGTATCAACTACCAAAGAACAGACCAGAAATAAAAAAAATAGTGCTGAATCAACTTCTTGTCCTATGTTGTTCTGCGTGTCCTCATGTTGTCGTCAATAAACGTCAAATGCATAAAAATCAGAGAGAATATGAAGACCATGCCCAGTTTCAAAACAATGGGTGGACTATACAGGTTGTTGCTCAAGCTGGCTGCAATATACTGATTATAAATGAAACTCAACTCTGTCAAAAGAGGAATCCTTCAAAATAGATATTCCATTTGTGTAGTATCCCAGCATCATTCTCCATCTTTTATTTGAAACTTAGTGCTCGTTCTTGATCATTATGAGCATGGCAAATATCAATCATGATGAGAAATGAGGATGAAGGCTAATATATTATGAGAATGAAAAGGGAACTAAGATGAACGCTAAATTAGGAGACCTTAAATGTTGAGAAAGGTCAGCCCCTGGTATTACCAATTCAGCAACAGAGACATTATAATCAGGGATAAAAACCTACAAAATAATAGAGACTGGATCAGCAAGAGATATGCCAACAAAAATACAGTATACTTAACAGGTCCATCTTGAGTTGTACTACATAGAGAGAAATGCTAACAAAACGAAAGAAAAAGGATAACAAAAAAGAATCACAAATGAACAGTAGAAACTAGAAAAATTACCAATTTCAGAAGATCTCCTATATCAGCGTCATTATTGATTTTTTCAGCCACAGAATGACAAAGCTTGATAATCTTCTTAGCAATTTCATAACCAGGAGCAGCTTTCCCACCAATTATGCAAACACGGGGTACAACTTTCCTTCGGTCATTCTTGTCCATATTCTGCAAGAAACCAAGGAATAAATGCAAAAAAATAGTTGATGTCTCAGTATAACTCCAAGTGAAAAGTCATTATCAGTATATATGAGTGTGTGATCAGTTTGTATGTAGACGAGAAAGAATTTAAACCATAGCTGGGGGGAATATCAGATTCTAGGTGCTAGGCTTTCTTGCTCAAGTGCAGAAAGAACAAAGAGCATCATAAATAGTGGAAAAAGATTACCATACCAAAGAAACATGTTTTTATTTTAATGGAAACAAATATTTTGCTATTTAAAATTATTATTTATTTATAAGATCTTTTGGCACCAATGGAACATACATTTACCTTGAGACAATCATATCTATGGATTATTCCGAGTATGTTAAGAAATTGTCTTTTGTATTCATGTATCCGCTTCACTTGAACATCAAACATTGCATCCAAACTGACCTGCAATTGTGAAAAAAGATATCGGAAAAAATAACTTCTATTGTAGTAATGAAAAAGAAAAGAAAAGTTCAAGTAAACCTATGTCACTTAAACCTTCACACCACTCATTGCTTCAATGTATTCAGCAAGCCTCATTTTATTGATCCTTTTAACCTACAATATCAAAAGGATAGAAAGAGATATAAAGCAGATCATATGATGCGTATTGGATATTAATCCCCTGCAAAGTACGAAGAAATAGGGAAAATAAAAGAAAATGCACAAAAGAATAATGAGAGAAATGTTCCCCCAAGACAGAGAAAGGTTCTCTACTCTCCCAGTTCCCATTCAAAATCTCCTCCTCTGTAACATTTCCTCTCTTCTAACTAACTTCCAGAATCTCCCCACTGATAAAGATCTTGTTAGTAGGTCCCTCCCCTACTGTTTTGGGCGGCCTTCTTGGATACACCTTAAAAGGCTTATCCCACTCAGAAGTTAATTTCCTGTTAATTCGACTCACTACAGAAGCTGCCCTGTCCTTAAGGCAGAAATAGGGGAATTTTTCCTGGATGGAAGCAGCTGTCTCCCAGGTTACCTCCTCTATTGGTTAAGACTTCCAAAGGATGATTGCCTTTAGGGGCGACTAGCACAGCCTCTGGACAAGGGGTTTTGGATTCTTCAATCTCCAATGCAGTCGGTAGGACAATCACAGCAGAGCCACTCTTTAGAGATCATTTAAGTGAGAAACAAGGAAAACCAGGTGAATGCAGGCAGAACTTGGCAATTAGAGCTTGTAAGCAACCTCCCCACCTTGAGAGAATCTAGGAAGAGCCAAAGTATTGAGGAGACAACTAGGGGTTAATCTGTCAGGCAACAGATTGCTGCCTATTGGGTCGAAGTTAGCATACACCTAATCACCCTCATCATAAGTCACACGACAACGTGAACATCAGTGTAGTTCTTCACTGTTTTGTCCAAGCTGCAATTGGAATTTGAGCTGCCAATGGGTCATTATCTAACAGTACTGTAGTCACAGAATGAACATGGATTTCCCCAAGTAAAAATCACAGACGGGGATGTTGACACAATTTCAAAAGATGATTTTCCTGTGGAACGGATGACGTATTCTACCAGAATTCTGCTGTTTCATATAATAAGTAATAGATAAAACTTGAAAAATTACCATTTTCCATTCTTGATGGAAATTAGTATTGTCAACATGATCTCTCAATCCTGTCAGAAGGTCAGCATTACGTATCCAGGCTTCAGTTCCAAGCCACTTTGATATAAGAGCACATAAACTGGGATTGCTCACCACAATCCACCGACGCTGACAAAATATCAATTTATTGACTTATTAGTTGTTGCACAGTGCATACATAATCACACTTTTTTTTTTAATGAAGAATAGTTGCAATTGTCAAGAACCACAAACAAAATTTACTCTGCAGAGAAAATATGAACAGATAATTGTAAATCAAACATCTTAAACTTACTTGGCCAATGGACAACACTATTTAAAATGTAATCAAGATACACACAAGTCTCCCAACATCGGTGTTCACAAGGAGCTAACAAAATTTCATATAGCAAAAACTAGATTTGTGTATTTCAATTGATTGTTGACAGCCTTTGTATCAGAAAAAACGATTGTACATGTAGAAAACTTTTCCAGCATATACAACTCCATTCGAGAGTAAGCCATATGAGCCATTTCATATAACTATACATTCATAGCAGGAGAACAACAGTTGCATTATACATATGCTGTAATAGTAACTAATTTTCTACCTGGGTTACGCCATTTGTCTTAAATTGAAATTTTTCAGGCCATAGCTCATAGAAGTCCTGCAAAGTCGAACCAATAATTTATTGCTTTATGATTTCACCAACAGCCAAGGTGATAAGAACAGTGAAGTGATTTGGCACAATTAATTCATACCTTAAATGTTGTCATTTTCAGTGTATCTAAATGTAATTTTGAAACACCATTCACAATACGGGAGCCAACAATTGCCAAGTTGGCCATCCTAATGTTCTGAAAAGCAATACATAATCAGAAAAACTATACATTAAACAAACCCTTCCTTGAATAACATATCAAGAAAACAAGTATCATATTAAAAATTTCTACGACTTCGAAACAATTTTTCAATATGCTGCAATTACTATTCCTCAGTGCACAAGAATACAGAGTCATACATCTTTTGTTCAGGATAGAAGCTAGTTAGTGAAATAGCTTATAGGGAAAAAGACATTCCTAAGTTGTATTGTATGATCGTAAATTACCACAAACTCCTATCCTAACTCATTTCTTGCATATGTTTTTGATTTCTATGCCATCTAAATCAGGAGCCACATGCACTGCAGTCATTTTAACTCAATGCGTAAATGGTTGTTGAATTGAATCTAAACTTTATATGCATTCAGGAGTTCAAAAGTATAAAAATTTTAAGGGTGGAATGAATCATGATTAAAGCTGTATAGCTAGCTAATGAACGCAACTTTTGGAGAGACAAGAGGGACACCTCAAGGTAAGAATGGCTACTAGCTAGAATGCTTCAAGAAAGTGAGAACAAACAAAGCTGAATGGATACAGGTGGTAACAATCTAGTCCAAGCAATAAATTAAAATATAAGAAGATACTTAAGATTATCTTCTAGAATTAGTTTTCTTATTTCCTTGTTAACACTTAGAATTGGTTACCATATTTCCTTCTTTTTTAGTCTCACAAAAGTTGAGTTGGGTGATCTTGACTAGTTTCTGGACATCGAAGTCTAAAGGCAACCTGGTGGCACCCTCTTGCTCACTCAAAGCAAGTACTGCAAGGACCTTTTGAGCAAAACCAATATGCCTGAAGCCAAGTCTATTTCCTCTCCATTGGCAACAGGCTTAAATTGTCAAAGTTTGCTGCCGGATCCACTTAAGTACTGGTCAAGTGGGTGGTGGACTAACAATAAGCAAACATCACTAGACCGAGATAGGTTTTGCAGTCAACAAGGCTTACAAATTTAAGGCAAATCTCCTGCAGTCACATTGGATTGCAGTTAAATAGATCCTAAGGTACTTAAATTAGTTTTACGGTTTGTTCTGCTTCTCTAGATCACTGCTTCTCTAGATCAGTACTTGTCAATAATGGCATATTGTGATGCTAACAGACACTGTACCTGATGAATGCAAGTTGACATCAGAAGCAGCCATCTAGTTTGCTCCAAACCTTATTTCATGGTACTCCCATAAATAACAACTTTTTTCCAAATCCAGCACTAAGACTGAATATGGCAGCCTAGTCCAGTTAAAGCAGATTTGTGGGTAGGTTAATCCTTGTATAATGTCGTATTTGTAACCAAAGCACTTGATTTCAGTCATTCATTAAGCTTTAGTTTTAAGAATTAATATACATAACACAAGACGTTATCTGATAGTTAAAATGAATAACTTAAAATATATTGCACTACAAGAGATAAGCACACGCAGAAAGAAATTGTAGCCTACCAAATTTACCAGATTAAGCATTGACAAATTGTTCTAGAATACCTTCACAGCACCTTCTTCAACAATTGACATCCGGGATAGACGGTTGTAATCTAAACCGATCTTTTTCTTCAACTCCTCCATAAAATTAAAATTTATTTCATATAAAATCTGAAAAGAGCATTTACAATATTTGTAAATATAATCACACTACAATAAATAATTAAGAAAAAGGAAGTATTTTTATGAGAACAAGAACAAAACAAAATTTAGATTCCTCAACATTTGCATTCCAAATTACTGAAATTTATGGTGTAACATGGAAAACTCCCTAGAAAATGAGTGGACCATGCAGTCAAATGTTCCCGTGCTTTAGCTAAACTTAAAAGATGAAAAAAGAATCAAACATACCTGTTTGGTGTCATTTAATTTGCTGGTAAAATACATATGTAAGGTAAAATACAAAATAAAATGCAGAAACACAAAGCATGTCTTGATCAATATACTTCTAAATGACGAGGGAGAAGGCTGCCAAGCAGATCAACAGGGATTTTCTCTAGTCCTTCGGCTACAACTGTGTGAGTTGTAAAAGAGAAAACTTCGCATGCAATGTCCCATGCTTTATTCCAGCCCAGATGTTCTTCAT
The DNA here is from genome assembly GCA_036885675.1 of Vigna mungo. NCBI lineage: Eukaryota > Viridiplantae > Streptophyta > Magnoliopsida > Fabales > Fabaceae > Vigna > Vigna mungo. The sequence continues at coordinate 4,188,514 of CP144691.1, forward strand.
CTACCAATATTCGCATAATTTCAGCAATTGAAAGGGATGGATGGGTGTCATTTAGATGGAGAGCAACCTAATACAATAAAGGAAGAACATAAGTTGCAAGACAGTAGTGGGAACATAATTATGTCACTAGTGATAATCTAATGCATAAAATTAGTTTAACTCAGTCCACTTTCACATATACTGAAGCAACAAACAGAAATCTGGCATGGTGGGATGGTTATTTAGGAATTATAATAGTTAGCAAATAAAGTTGTAGAGACAGGAGAATGACGGGAGAAGAGTGGGAATTGTGTTTGTTATCATGTGGGAACTGAGCATTATCTTGGTTTTAGAAAGGAGAGAAACCATTTATGAAAGGGAAACCCTTTGAAGGACAACCCTCTCCATAGATCTTTGAAATTCAGTGAACGCCGGATGCTGCCAAAGCATTCTTCTTCCTTTTCTTTTTCCGATTTTCATGTCTCCCTCCTAAAAACGCCAAAGCACCCATTTCTAACCCGAGTTAACCTGAAAACTCCCTCAATCCTAATGAAATAAAAGCACTAAAACAACCAAAAAGGTTAAATTACTCATTTCGTTGCTATAGATACAAAAAAACTTGTACTTAAAACATTCTCTTTCGGCCCTGAACATACCATTTTTAATCTCTTTTAGTCCTAACACACTATTTTAATCCATTTTAGTTCCCACAGCAAAGACAAAAAGAGATTAAAAATTGTGTGGAGACTAAAAGGGAACTTTTTTAAGTGTAGGGACCAAGAAAAAAAAATATAATTGCAGGGACCAAATGAATAATTAAACAAAAAAAAGGAAGTGCCATCAAGAAATGACCATGTGATAACCTGGAACTTTGATTGGTCAATTGATTTTGGGAACCTTCTCACCATAGGAAAGAGGAACATTTAAAAAATAAGTAAAGTACTTGTTATTGATAGTATTGCAATAGTGATTAATTAGTAGTAATCACCATACCAATAAACAGCCAAATGTGCAAGTACAAAATATTTGACAATGAACCTTATCAGGCAACTCATCAAAGTTATTATGTGCTTCTTTGAACCTACGGATGATATCTTGCAAAGATGCCGAGACAAAGAAATATTGTTGCTTCAATCTCAGCTCCTTCCCCTGAAAAATACACTAAAAGTGTCAGTGGTGGACCGACAGAATTCCAGGACGGGCAGTTGCACCCTCTCAATTTTGTAAAATTACAATTAAATAAATGTATTAAATTATGTTTTATCATCACATTTGAAATATTGACCCTACAACCAAGTGACAGACCCATAAGCTAATGTAGGAATGTGTAATTATACTATCTGTCGTTGCTAGTTTGGGTCTTGGATCCGCCACTCCTAAGTGGTAATGTGATAAGAGGGACCGAATACTCCTCATCTTTTTGAATGGGGCAAAATGATTACAAAGCCATAATTTATCATATTCATGAAAAAATTATAAACTTCCTCATGCAATGTTTCTAGACCAACTGGTATGCCCAACGAGACAGTCAATATTGTGTGGGCGACTACTAAAACAAGCTAAAATAGAATGTGGGGAATCTTACACTGAAAGCTTGAGAAACATAAGAAAGTAATGCACAAATTGACGAATGAAAACTTTGAGAACAAAAGCAGAAGATAGAAAAAAAAAAAAAAAAACTTTGCTCATTCAACAATTGGCACCAAGTTCCTTCAGTGAGCTTTCACCATAAACTTTTGCAGATAATCAATTCTATAAACAAATATGTTAATTCAATAAAAAAGAGAGATAATTTTCAATATAAAAGATCATTTTAAAACAACTGCAGAAGACACAGAAAGATCAATGCAAGAATCCATTAACAAAGTAAAGCCTTATACGTAAATTATCTAATGCAACTAGGAAACCATGAAACTATAGTAAGTAATCTTAAATGAAATCAATGTTGGTATCTCAGTTTCTTACAATCATAAATCCACAACCGAACATATGGCACAGCTAGCTTTTATTATCAATACCAGAGACAGGGTAGAAGTTTTGAACAGTTAAAAGAAACAACTACATCAGAACTTAAAAATAATAATAAAGCCATACCTGATGATTACGGTCATCAGGGTACAAAACATTACTTATAGTTTCTGCCCTTTGTCTGTTAACAACAGAATTAATGTAGTCTCCAGTGTTATAAGCCTCCTACATTAGGAATAGGAAAAAAGGGTTCAATAGTTCACTCTAAGCCCAAATAAAGTAAAATATATGCCAAACTAAACAGAGAATAATGAACTGCAGCAGACCACTTTTCATCGTATTCCATGCTTAGTCAGTCTCGGTAAAGGTATGATCATATTTAATTAATGACCTAAATTGAATAATTTATGCAAAAGCCACATAAGCCGCACAACCACTCTTAGTTTATTTCTTATTTGCTTAAAGCTATATTATGATACCACCATGCCAATAATTTATTCTCAAATTTAGAACAGATGCTTATTCATAAGAAAATAATTACCAAATCAAATTTATTACTAGGTTTCGCAGCCCATAGTCGAAGGTTGAGAGTATTTCTTGTCCCGTAACCAGGTATTGGGTTGTCATAAGCCACAGCTTCAACCTGTAGTTCGGAAAGGACAAGTTTGTCATCAACATTATGCACTATCAAAGAGTCTAAAAGAATTGTAACACAGGTAGCAGTAGAAATAAATCTAAAATATTAGAAAGAAGTGTCATTACAAACCAAATTAAAAATATTATTCTTACCGTCTCTCCAGGGACCCAAACTCGATGTTTTTCTCCATTCACATCAACCTCTTCAACTGTCCCATAGAACTAATCCATCCAGTATAACAAAGAGATGCAGTCAATTTGTAATTTTGAGGTGATAAAGTGAAAAAAAGAGAGGCAATAATATGAACAGAAACCATAAAATGGTTAAAAAAGACATGAAAGATGGAAGCTGCGCAAACCTTCACTTCATATGTAACATGAATCCGCTCTATCTCCCAAGGATTTCCAAAGTTCAGCCAATAATCAGGCTGCTCATGTTGAAAGCCATCCACTATGACCTGACGAAACAACCCATATTCGTATCGCAGCCCATATCTGCATAGTTAAGATCAAGCCCACAAACTCAGCTGACAGCAGCCTCTCTTTGTATAATAGGCATATTTGTTTTCCATACAACAAAAAGCCAAATATATATACTTCTCTTTTCTGCACAGTTCCAGAATCAGCAAGTAGGTTGGAACTTGAGAGAAGTATATTAATAACTCTCCAAAAATAACTGATCAATTGGATGTAAACTTTTATGGTACTCAAGATTTTATAGGTACAATCAGTACAGAAAGTGGTAAAAAGTATTGATAACAATAAGTACAATAACTTCCAAATTCATAGTTTTAGGACAAGACACTCAAAATGTGAACTAAATTTTAGGCACTAAGATATTCAGACACAATTCATTCTTATTTGACAGTAACTACACATGATGTACAAACTTCTGACACTTGGAAAACTTTTCCCTTGTGTTGGATACAAAATTTCACAATTTTTAAGGCATCCAAAACATAAAATTTAAATTAATCTGATTTTTAATTATTTCATTTTCTAGATGTTTTGTTTGAATAAAGTAATTCAAATTTATTGAATTTTAATTTTCTTGTTTGGATAAAGTGTTTCAATTACCACTAAATGCAAAAATTATTTAAATGTCAGATAATTGCTAATAATTAAAAAAATATCAATATTAAAGATATTTGTTAGTTGATCCTGGATGATTTTATTTTTCAGCCCAACTTCATCGAGATTTTTTCAACTGATATTGATAAAGTTTTTTTTTTTTTCAATTGACGTTGTCCGTGATTGTATGGCTTATAACAACCACAATTATTTAGATTAGCATCAATTAAGATTATTTTTACAACACCATCAATTAAGTTTATGTCGATGATATAATCATCACTGGAACCTGTACTGCTCTTATTCAGTCCATTACACAGAAACTTCATGCTGCTTTTTTCCTTAAAAGAACTGGGAGAGTTAGATTATTTTCTGGGTCTTGAAGTCAAATATTTACCTGATTCTTCTCTTATCATGACTCAAACCAAATACATCAGAGATTTGCTATCCAAAACGCATATGATTGAGGCTCATCCTATTTCTTCACCAATGGTTAGTAATTGCAAGGTTTCTAAACATGGTGCTGATTTGTTTTCTGATCCAACATTATATAGATCAGTTGGGGGTGCTCTCCAATATGTCACTCTAACTCGTCTTGAAATCAGCTTTTCTGTGAACAAAGTCTGCCAATTCATGGCCTCCCCTCTTGAATCTCACTGGACTATATTGAAGTGAATTTTGCAGTATCTTAAGGGTACTATCTTTCACGAACTTCATTTTCAAGTTGCTTCTCCACACTGTTCTTTTTCTTTAAAAGCCTACTGTGATGCGGATTGGGCTTCTGATGTCGATGATAGAAGGTCTACATCCAAGGCAGCAATTTTCCTTGGTCCAAATCTCATCTCTTGGGGGCCTAGAAAGCAACAGATTGTTGCACGCTCCAGTACGGAGGCTTAGTACAGAAGTTTGGCTCAAACTTCTGCTGAATTATCCTGGATCTCTGCCCTGCTTACAGAGTTGCATGTTCAGATTTCTACTCCTGTTCTGTTAGGGGCTGGAAAATACATGATAGGGGCTGGAAAGTGCAGGAGAGGAAGAGGTATAGGAGAGAAGGAGAAGAGAACCGAACGGTAGAAACGGGAACCGAACGGTAGAAGCGGGAACCGAACGGTAGAAGCGGGAAACTAATTAAAGTAACAAAAGAGATATTCAGAGAAGATATTCAGCAAAGCATAATTAGAGTAACAAGATCATATCTTAATATATTATTCGGTAGATCTTAATATATTATTCAGTATAAGTTAAATATAATAAATAAGGCTAAATATATTCGTATCAGTACTTATAATAAATATGATTATTTTCTAATATTCAGTACATTTTTTGGAGGGAATTAATTAGTATAAATAAAGGGGAAGCCTAGGGTTAAAGGCATGCTTTTGGATTGTGAGTTTTGTAAGAGAGGTTATGCTCTCAGGTAACTGACGAAGATCCTACTTCCAGTTATTGAAAATAATTGACGGAAGTTATGCTCCCAATTATTGTTTACTTTTGTTTATCCACATATTACTATCAATAAAGTTATTCATTCGTTCAATTTCATTCTTTCGTTATTCTTTTACTTGTCTTGAGTGTGTGAGAAGTTGTTCTAGTTACGTTCCATACTCGGATACGTAACATGTTCTGTTGTGCAATAATCAGAGTGCAGTCTCCATTGTTCACAATCCAGTTTTCCACAATCGTACCAAGCATATGGAGATTGATGTTTTTTTTTTTTGTGAGAGATAAAGTCATGACCAAACAACTAAAGATTTGTCATATTCTTGCTCTTGATCAATGGGCAGATGTTTTAACTAAACCCCTTTCCTCCACTCAGCTTTACTATGTGCCAAACTCAATGTCAAGAGTTTCTCTTTTGGTAACTCTTCACCTTGAGTTTAAAGGGGGGTTGTTAGTGTACACAGTTAATAGTTTATTTGTATCTAATAGTTAGGGTTAACTATACTATGGTCAATGGTCAACTATAGTCAATAGTTGACCATATTAGACAGTTGTACTCTACATCTTGTAGTATAAATACATACATGTACAGAACTTTGTAATCTGTTAAGTTGCAATTAAATCAGTCTTGTTAAACATGTCTCTACTTCTTCTCTCTCTCTCACTGAGATTAACATGGTGAAAACATTACTATTTCAAACCTGCTAGAAAATTTTTACAACAAATATGAAGATCACACCATACCCCCATGCAGGATAATCCAAAGTTGCCAAAGAATCCATTTGGCATGCTGAAAGACGAGCAAGGCCACCATTCCCTAAGGCTGCATCTCCTTCCTGGTCAGGGATGTTACATACAAGAGATAAGGATAACCACATTGAATTCTCGCTGAGATAACAAATCTACAACGGTAGACTGGGAAATACAAAATGATTAAATTAAAAACATTAATAACACCTGTTCGGCCAAAACTTCAAACTCGAATCCAAGTTGGCTTAGGGCCTCTGCATATTGATCCTGGATGCCAAGATTGATTACACTATTTGACAAGGAACGACCTGATATCAAAAAGGCCACGTGTTCTTAAGAATTGGATACAAGAAAAGCAGTAATTGTACACTTTCTCAAGCACAACCATTGATTAATCATTCATCAAATGAATGAAAAGAATGAGGTATCAAGTTATTTAACTGTCTGACTTCGCTATAACAAATCTAAGAAGAAATTTTGGACTGCTGTAGTTTCCTTCGTATTTAAACCGCCAGAGTACTAAATCGTATATATACTTATATCAGAACACAATATATAATAAAAATCTTATTCACAGTGATCACACATCATAACCTTAAACAGGAATTAGTTCGTGCTTTTGCTTCTCTTTCAAAATAATAAACATTTCTTATATTATTTATCTTTTGGTTATTGACTAGGGTGTCCCCAATGGAATTACTGTCAGACTAACCCCTTAATTAGGAGCACCTTCCAGATATGGAATTTGGTCCACCCACTCAATTCAAGTGTCTTGCTCATTGCAGCTCAAACCATTACAGGTAAATATATATTCTATTGTGAGTTCATTTGGTTACGTAGAATTTCATAATTAATTAATAACTAACTAGTAAAGAAAGACTTGAAAAGGAAGAAAGATTTCTGAATCACTGTACGTAATTCTCAGTGTAATTGCATAAAAAATTATGACTAACATTCACTAATTTGAGGAAACTTAGAGAGGAAAATAAGTCAGAAAATACAGCCCTACACAGGAGAGATACTATCCAAGAGAAAGTTTATTATACTTTTTCATCATAGATAACTGATTAAACTTATACATGGAACTTGCACATAAATAGTAAATAACGGCTGATGTGCCAAACAAAATTTAGGGTATCACTTTAACTACCCATGAGAAACTCAAGAGAAAGGAAGTAGAGGCGCTTAGGTTTTGTTCTTTTGAAGTAACTGTGAGTATCATGCCAGCGTTCAATCAACCGATCTCTGACACTGTGTGACAAAGCCTACAAATACCATCACACAAAAATCAACTTTTGTATAATAGCCATTAAGAATATGGAGAGCAGTAGGTCAAAACACTTTAATATATTATTTAATGCCCTTTATAACCTACAGAATTGAATCTCAAGATGGCAAACAGATAACAGTGGAATAAGCTTTAATGTTCCATAAATGAAACTGAGTTCCTTCTACAAGAAGGTTTGCTGGATAAAATGAAAACACGAATAACAATATGCCATGTATTCCTTCAAGGGCAATACAAAAAACTCCTATAAACATATCATAATGACACATCTATCATCAAAATTACTTAGTCACCCACTCATCCTCTCAACATCCTTCAGTCAAAGAAAGGGTCCAACGAAAACTCAAAAGAGTGTTGGTTCAAGAGTACTAAATATATCATATTAAATAACAACATGCCATGTATTCCTTCAAGGTCAATACAAAAAACTCCTATAAACAGATCATTGTGACACATCTATCATCAAAATTACTTAGTCACACACTCATCCTCTCAACATCATTTAGTCAAAGAAAGGGTCCAACGAACACTCAAAAGAGTGTTAGTTTAGGAGTACTAAATATATCATATTAAATACTCATTACAATTACATGAAAAAAAAACGCACAAAATAATATTGGTGTTTTTTTTATATAATAAATGTTTTCTTTCCAAGTAAATACTTTCAATTTCTGCTTGCTAACAATCAACTGGGTAGTGTTAGAATCCAAACCGATCCAAAAAACAAATAACCGATCAAAAACGATTTTCTTTATCGATTAGGATTTTTTTTTTTCCCAGAACCAAGCAGTTGGAATCAATTTGCAGTTTGAAATTTCGGAACCAATCCAAACCAAACTGAAATCAATTATCTAAAATTATCATATTACCGATTATTTCACTTATATATGAGAGATGTCTACTGGAGACAAAAATCTAATGTACCTATTGCCTATAAATATGCACTGGAGTAGTAACAATATGTTTAATATATGAATGAGGTGGAAGAAGGGTTACCCTGATAGGCTTATAAGAGATATATTGAATGGTTATCTGGTATTTATGTCACAATATATATATATATATATATATATATATATATATATATATATATATATATATATATATATGTATATATATGTATATATATGTATATATAAATATTTATTATTTCCTTTTTTAACTTCTAAATCTATTTTAATAAACACAAACAACACAAATACCAATCCATGCGTACCAGTTTAAAACTAGTTTTTAACTAAAAACAAACCAAGCCAAACGAAACCGCAAACACCCCTAATGATTTTAATGAAGTTTAAAATTCTAACTCGAACTCGAAAAGAAAGGATTCTGAAAACCATTTTCTTGCCCTAATTAATGATTGAGGAATTAAAGAGAGGAAATTGCGTTTACAAAATAAGAGAAAACATGTTATCAATAAATGTTATAGTTAAGTCATCAATGTATCTCTGTGATAATTTCTAAGTAAAACATTTCATTTATTTATTCAATAACTATTGTCCAGTGCTAGCAAATTTGATAAAATAGTCTAATGTACATATAACAAATCGTTGCCACAGCGGACTTAGGGCTAACAAAGTTTATTAAAAAACTTTTCCTAAAATGATGGTTCGAAACTTGAGGAGTAACTTAAATCTTTCTGACATATAGCCTCCATTGACAATGAAATACCCTTTTACTCTCGAATTATATTACTCATTTTACGCTTCTGTTTAATATTCTTTTTCTCTTTCTCTAACTATCACTCTGTAGATCTTATCATTGTTCCTGCACAGCTGTTTTAGATCTTATCATTTTAGCTAACACAAAAATGAATTTAATTTATCTAATATCTACAAAGCAGAAAGTAGTGATCATATAAGATTTATTCCTTATTATAGGATTTGTTCCTTATTACTTATGCAATAAGTTTGCTAGTTTATGGATTTTTTAGAAAATCAATATGGTTATTAGCACTGTGTTGAAATCATGTTAAAATTATGTAGGAAACAAAAAATATCTTTCAAATTAGACACTTCATCAATACGTGTAGTACCGAAAAACATTCCTACCTCTTACTCTTTGTTATGCCTCTATCTGCCTTTCAAATAAAATGCACAAATACAAATTCTCCTTTTCCCTCTTTCTTTTTGGATAACCACGCTTGATCCACACACACACACGAAAATGTACCATAGCAGAGCAAATCATAAAGAAGCACAGCCATAAGCCAAAAGCAATGGAATTGAAAGGCAGCGTACCTGATACGCTTCGAAATCGTCAAAACTAAACCGTGACCTGGCCACAGTGTACTCAACATGATTCAGAATATCCTTTTGAAGACTGAGAGGGTCGTTCTTCAGAAACCCATCCATTAAGGTAAACATTCTCTCCGCTTTCGCGCGACGCTCGCCAACGCCATCCACCAGCCCAGGCCTCCTCACTACAACCCCCGGGTTCGCCACTGCCGGTCTCGTCACCGAGACCGTTCCGCGGCCGTCGCCGTCGCCGTCCCCGCCGACCGCCTCGGCCAACGCTCGCTTAATCCTCTCCAGGCTGTCGGAGTCCTCAATTTTGTTGCCATGAGAATCGGTGACGAAAAACTTCTTCACGAAGAAGTCGCCCTCGAATTCGACGGTAGCGCGGTCGACGGTGAGGCCCAGGACCTTGAAAACCCTGGTGATGACCTGGAGGAGGCCGATTCGGCTGCGGGCGCGGATCACAAAGGCGGTGGAGTCATCGGTGTCGGAGTTGTCGACGGCAATGGTGGAGGAGGAGGCGAAAGCGGAGTCGCTGGGGGAAGCTTGCAACTGGATGCTCCGGCGAGCGGTGGCGTAGGACTCGGAAAGCGAGGATAAGTATGTGAGAGAAGGGAATGGAGAGAGTGGATTGATCGGAAATGAGAGTGAGGGAGTGAAGAGAGGAAATGAAAGTGTTTGCATTTTGGGAAAGAGCTTAGAATTAGTGAAATGGTGACATGAGTGAATGTTGTATGAGTGAAATGGAAAATGACAGTGAGAAAAAGAAAATAATAGCGGGAATCGTGATGTGTTGCAAGTTTCAACTAACTACTTTTAAAAGGAGTTTGCCTTTCCGATAAGAGGAGGCAAGAAGCTTATGATATGCAACTCGTGTCACTGCTCAGTGCTCACACGTCCAACCCAAACTTATTTTTCGGAATATGCAATACAAATAAACACAAAAATAAATAAATATTAGGACCACGTCCTTTCACCTCTTTTAAATATATTTTCCTATCGATTAAATATTTTATGTAATTTTTAAAATAAATCCGCAATTATAAAGTCAAATATTACTTTTATATGTCCTCACCTGCCTAGAAAAAGGGCATCCAAGGTGTTTATGCAATTTTTATATTATATTAATATAATAAATTCATCGAACAAATTTATTTAAGGAAAAAATAAAGAATATTTTAGTTTTAATAAAGTGTGTAAAATTAAAAGAAACAAATGAAGGTATATTTTACTAATGTTTATATTTTCTTTGATTAAAAAAACAAAACCTTTTACAAAATTACTTTATCTAAATATATGCCTTTTTTTCAACTTCAAATTAGGGTCAATAATTGTATCTGACCTATTGTATTTTTTGAGTTTAGAGTTTCCTTTTCGTTTTATCTTTAAAATTTGGTCTATTTGTCTTCTTTTTTTTTAATGAGTTTTTTCCTTTTGTTGATTTAAAAAAATGAATGATTTCAAGAGAAACCATTTATGATCAGCGAGGAGAAAGAAGAGGACATAGAGCATATATTATCACACTTAAAATTTGGCGGATCTTGTATATTCTTAAAATATGTTGACAAAGAACATTGCTTGAAGATCATTTTTTTCCTCCAACGTTACACAATCTTAAGGGAAATCGGTGACTCGATCTTCATAATTTACATCTCATTTCAATATTATAATGAGAATGTCAGGAACACGTCTAAAGAAATTAACTGTCATCAATTAAAATTATCTTATGCACAAACTAAACCTAAATTCAAAAGCTTTAGCTTATAGGAAAAAAGAATTCTTAGTTTTCTTTCCTACATTTCTTCAAACAGATCCTATAAGCTAAATTTCATGATTTATGTCGGTGGATTTGATTAAAGTTTTAATACCTCTATGACTTATATGCTGTAAACCCCAAAAAATGAGACAAATATTTCGTTAGAACTATTATATAAACTGTAAAAAGATGACCTAAATGACTCAGGTGATATATCTCAAATACAGTGGTGCAACTCGCGGCTATGAATATCGCATATTAAGTTGGTATTGAGGATAAATGTAATGTCTCATCTGTATAGGGTGTGTTATTATAGAACAGGTGTTTAGGCAAATTGGAAATTAGCAAAATCGATGGATACAAAAGAGTTACTTACCGAGCTGATGTTAAACGAGATCAAATCAGTCACAACATGACAAATGTGACACTAGTTTTGGTCTCAGAAAACCTACCATAACAGGATTAAAGTTACTCAGGTAGACTCAGGTAGATTAAAAACTGACATTACTAAATAAATAGATGTTTTTTTTCAAGTTTCTGTAAACAAAATTTCTCTCTGCTCAAGTCGTATACTTGTTTAAACTAAACATTTACAAGGAGGTAGACAAATTAGCAGAAAAATATAAGCCAGATAAGGCTAACGTACAATTTGAACTCCCAACCTGTTAAGATTACAGAAGCTATAGCCTGTCACGGGAGGGGCAGAACTTTCTCCATACTGCTGTTTAATAGATAGGTTCATCTGCAATAACAGAAAATATTTATGTAAAGTGATTACAATAAAACATGTTATAATTGAATTTATTAACATTATTAAAATGAATCTAACTGATAAATGCAATGAGAAAGTAATGTGACAATACCATCCCCGTCATCTACATCATTGAAATCATCATCGTCGTCGTCAAAATCTATATTCTGCAAGATTTTATTTGAGTTAGATACTTCAATTTTTTAATTGTTCTTTTTAACATGGAAACGAAAAACACAGCCTAGCAACCGTATGCTAAATAAGATAAGACAAAAACATACAGGCATATTAAAAAAGAAGAGGGAAATCAGTGAAATAAATACTCTTCAAACTACTACCACCAGAGGCCCCCAACCGCTAAAAATTTACATGAAGTGATAGATCATTCCCTATGCCGCCACCATGTCAAATTAAGCAATTTCCAAAATCTAATTTTAGTAACAGTTCATTGAATGCTGAAAAAAGTCTATACCACCACATGTTGTGAATGGAAGAAAGTGCAATAGGTGAAAGCAAACTCCACATTCATAGAATTCACTTCTATAATTTAAAAGAAACCTCAAAAATTGGAAAGGAAGAACAAGATAGCCCAAACCAAACATCGCAATTCTCACCATCTAATTGTCTTTTTCCTTCAAAGGTCAAACTATTTTCTATTGTTTACTTTCCAACTGCGTGAAGAGCATATTATGTGTAACATTTGAACAGGGCAATTTTGATATAGAATCCACTTAAAATTTCAAAGAAACTTCACATAGTACTGAGCAAGCACAAGATAGATTAAATCCTTGAGATTCCTATTTTCTAAATCTCTTTTCCAATCCTAATATTCTCTCCTTTTCAATGTTATATTTATGTATGCGGTCTTCTCCTATTTAATTTTGTATTTATGTATGGGGTCAGAAGGAGCAGAGGACCATTGTGGACAGCTAATAAGTCATCAGTTGGATCTGCAGGACCACGTACACTGACAGCACCCAATTTACCAGTGTTATTTATGCAAACGAGAGATAGTTAGACTCTCCTACCAAGGAGGGGGAAATATCAAAGATGATAGGCTGACACAGCTAAAAACTTGCTTCCATCATCATCTTACTGTTTTCAGTATATCTAGTTAAAAAATTAAGGTAACCTTGACTCAATTCAACAATAAGGTTTTAACTTAGACACATGAAACCGTGTAAATGCAAGTTTTTCATGGTCGAGAGCTGCGCCGGTTTAGTTTTTTCCCTATTTACCTTTGTCTTCAATTTGAAAATATTTCTGGGTAAGTTTTTTGTGACTTAAATGTATTATTACAACATAGAGACAAATGGAAAAATTAACACATCAAAATAAAGGCTACAGTGGAACCTGATTATAATCATCATCACTCATATCTTCTTCATCCTCCTCTTCTGCATTTCCATCTCCATCTTCATCTTCACCCTCTTTCTTTTCGGCTTCATCGGTTTCCTCTTTTTCCTGCAAGTGAAACCATCATCAACATATTTCACTGGAGACGAAATGGTAGTCTAACACTGGAATAAAAGAATAAATACAATATTCATGTGGACCAAATGCAATCTTACTCCCAAAATTAATGATCTAGCGGTCAACATTCCTTTAACTTAGCCAATGGAGAGTTGCAGCAGTGGGAGTAGATGTCATGGTGGCAGTAAAAGTGATGGTGGATGTAGAGATAAAAAAATTGATGGAAACAGTGAAGTAAGCAATATTAATGGGATAGCAACGTGGTGACAACAATTATGGTGTTGGTGTTGAGTGGCAAAGGTTGCGACACTGTTTGCAATGATGGTGGTAATTATAGAGGCAACGTGAAAGTAGCAGGAGTCTATATCAAGGCAGAAATAAAAAACTGTAGATTCCTATTACCTTCTAAAGGCCACAAAAAAGCTATAATGTGTACTGAAAGTGATAAGCATCCAAGCACACGGGGAACCTACCCTCAAAAGCTAGTTATTACAAGAAAAACCTTAATACTTTATCGAGCATCTTATAATAACCAAATATTATTCAACATGAACTTAGATACCCCTCAATACCCAAATCCCAATAATTGGTGTGTTCTGCGATGAAATGAATGAAAGTGTTAGGTGTCTTTTTATCACACATACATACACAGGAAGTTGTTTTAAACATAGGTGCTTTACCTGGTTTGTTTTCTCTTGTTCAAAGAAATCCATTTTCTTCATCTCTGTCACACAAACATCTTTATCAGTCTAAAGAGAAACCTACTGCTTACTATCATTGTTATAAGTACACAATGATCCACTTTATAGATGTGGATAATATCCCAAGTTCCATAAAATGTTTCTATCAAATAAATAATAGTTTCTACAGCATAAGCTATCAAGCATTTATACAAAGATATTACAATCTAAAATAGAATGTTGCATCCATAGTACATACAACAATCAGAAGAACAACATGAGAATTTTCATAAATTTCTCTAAAGAGAGTGAAAGCCTTTTACAAAGATTAAGCTTATTTTGAGCTAATCTCAAATTAAGAATGTACACGCAATAGTGATTTAACCAATTGATAATACTGCATAAAAGGCAAAAAGTTCATACGAAATCACTAACTAAACCTGACTCTGGGTTCCATCGAAACTTTTTTCTTCTTGACATTCGCTTGAATTTACCTGAAAACACCAATTTAAGTTTATATTATTTGCTAGCATGAACCTTAAATGTATGATAAGAAAAACAGAATGGTTTTTCATGTAAAATATAACCATTGCCTTGACAGTCCATTCCATTATTCATACCTTGAACCAACTCATCAGGAAAACCATTGAACATTAACACTTGTGACAGAGAGTCACGGGTAAAATCGTTCGTCTTCTTATCAGAAAACCTTTCTACGTGCATCGTTTGCCTCTCTGTTGGTAAAAGAAGAAAATTAATATCTTCCAATGAAAGTTAACACAAGAAAAGAAAGTATGCCAGTCAGTGAATGAAGGAAGCAGATATTTAGGATAAATATGGTTCAGTGAAAGCATAAAACATGTTTTAGAAATAGTATGTCAGGCTGTATACTGGTGTAAACCTGCTCATTCCAGGAACCATTTCAATACCAGCTGCTGATATGGGAAGCATAATTTGGTATTATAAGCCTATCAGTTTGTTGCAAGACTTTCTCTGGTTCAGTTTCTTTTACACAGAGATATAATGATGCACTACAGTAAAAGATTTAGCTAAGCCCATGTAATAATGCATAGGTGAGGACAACTAAATGCATACTCTTTGAGGTTGTCTCCTCCAAAAGATAAGGAGAGGCTTTCCAGTAATTTTGTAACTTGTTACTCCACTGAAGCAACTTTTTGGTATTCTCATCCATATGATCAATATCATCAATTCTAAACTCAGGCAAAGTAACATCCTGCAACATCAGAAAGATGGTGACAAGCAATAAGCATAGGTAGTTGATTATGCAGGCAAAAAAGAAACATCGAAACATATCACCCACCCTCTTTATTTATCAGTTTCGAGTAGGGAGATAATGTTGAGGTTTCAATAAACAAGAACTGAAAAGCTACAAATCATTTATAGTAGAGGGCCTTAGATTTGGAGAGCCACAAAAAAGAAAAAAAAATGGTGAAATATTAAACTGAGACCATCTTTTTTTTCTGATTGGGAAAGGATCATCAACAGAGAATGAAGAATAAAGGGAAGTAGGGTATGAATGAATTAATATAAACAAAGGAAACAAAACATACCTCAGGAAAAAGATCAAACGGCACTTGAGAAGCAAATGTGGTAAATCCACCTCCTCTTCCCCATCCTCGTCCTCCTCTTCCTCGCCCTCTGCCTGCCATCTCCACTCAAAATCCAATTTCGAGTGCAACTGTATCCACAACAAAAGAACAGTTTGCAAAACAACCAACTCTGTTTCTACGACGACCGACAGAGTGGCAAAACTAAGGAAGGTAGTGGTGGGTGGTGGTGGCCACGGCGGCGACGCACCCTATAATGCTATTGTCTAGTGAGTACGGTTGTGTGAATTTAAGGAATAATTTGTATTTCGATATTGAATAGCTAACAAGGGAAGTTGTGTACTAATTTTAAAATATTTTTATTTTTATCTACTTTTTGAGACTTCAAAAACAATACTCATTAGTTTATAATTTTACTTGTTATTATAATGTAGAAAATAAATTAAATTAAATTAAAAAATTGTATAAACATTTTATTAAAACAACAATTTATTACATCTCTTAATTCTAAAAAAAAATTAATTAAGTTTTATCGAATTCTAAAAGATTTTATACTTTTAAATAAATTATTTGTCATTTAAAGTTTTTTGACTGGATAAATTGATTATTATTTTCTGTCGTAATGGTTTTATAATTTTATGATGGTTTGATTTTATAATTTTGTAATTAAAAAAATTAATTTAGTTTTATTGACTTCTAAAAGATTTTATACCTTTAAAAGAACATTTGTCATTTAATATTTTTTTATTAAATTGATAATGTGATTATTATTATTTTGTAATATTTTATTTTTATTTTTTAATTTTATCATTTTATAATTTATAATTTTATAATGTATGATAATTTTAAAATTTAACAGCTTTATAATTCTATAATTTTATTTTATAATTTTACCATTTCATAATTTTATAATTTTGTAAATGTTATACAAACATAACTTGCTTATATATGGTAATTTAAAAAGTTTTAGATAGTGATTTTTTAGTCATTCAGAGGTGGTGTATGACAATAAAACTTTATAAGTGGTTTTTTCTTTGTTAGCACTCATGTGTTGGATTCTATAGTAATTTAAGTGAGTATTTTATCTAAAAATAATTTTTTTTTGTCCGATCATGTTTTTCTTCCTTATTTTCTTTTACTGTAATTGATTTGTATTTTTTTATTTTAGGAACTCAAAGAGAGATTATGACTATAATAAACGTATATTAATTAAAATACAATAAAACATAAAACACACTAAACTTGGAGAGAAAATTCAAAGTTATGAACTAGTTTATTTATTTATGAAGATATATAAATAAAAACATGTAAGTTTAAATTATCTATGAATTTTATTGACAAATTTTAAAATCTGTCAATAATTACATACAGTAAAATTTATCCCTTATTGAAAATTTATATTATTTACGAATTTGTACGTTTGTAATTACATACCTCGTAAAATTTATTGATAATTGAATATTTTTATCATGAATTGATTTATGTGTCAATAAAATTTGTTAGTAATTATATATCTTAAAATCTATCAATAAATTTAAACTGTCAATTAACTTTATAGACAGATTTTAAAATATATAAATTAGTGATGAATTTTAATTTTTTTAATAATTACATACCTTAAGATTGAAAAAAGTTGTTGGTAATTAAATTTTTTATTACTTATGAATTTATTTATCAATAATTTTATACTTTAAAATCTATCAAGTTGGTAGGTTAGATGAAGAAAAGAATAAGAAAAAGGTAAAGAAGTGGTAAAAAGAAAGTGAGAAGTGGAGAAGAGGTCTGAAAGACAATGGTAATGCTCGTAACATCCGTTATCGATATATGTTTAAGTCATGGTGGTGCGATAAGGTTTCATATGATTTGCTTGCAGTGATCCTAGTTCATATGTGTCGTTGTATCGTTGCAGGTGTGGATGGAGTTTTGGTCTATAATGGTTGATGAATATTCAAACAATCTCTAGTGAAACTAATACGAGGAAGAAACTAAATTTGATGAGTATGGTTTTTTTGACGTGTCACGTATGATGATGAAAGTTTGTGGTGGTGTAAGTTCATGTTGTTAAACACGGATATTTTACCAACAATGAGATGTAAATTCATCATAACCAATAGATTTTTTTATCAGTAATTACTAACAAAATTTTTATTTCGTCAATAAAATTTAATGATAAAAATTTTAGTTATGAATTTTTGTTGTGAATAATTTTATTCGTTGACAAATTTTTATTATTCATAATATCAATTATTTCTTATAATAATTGGATCACTGTACTTATTTCATATTTATATTTTTGTAATTTTATTTATTTTAAAAGTACATAAATAAATTTTAGAAGGCTTATGTCACACGAAATTCACCATACATCTGCAAAACAATTTTAAAATAAAACGTGATTAAATAATATATATAAATATAACATTAAAATGTCAGTATAATCTTAAAAGAAATTTACTACTTCACGTCATCACAGATTTAAACAATTATAGTTATTATTAGCAACTTGTAAAATAAAATTATTTAACTAAATTGAGTAAAAAAATTATATATATATATATATATAAGTTAATATATATTATTTTAGTTTGTACGAAAGAAATAAAAAAAAAAAACGTGATCTTTGAAATAAAAGAAAATCTGATGGATTTATTTTCTTTATTCTGTTCTGTTACAAAGTGATAAAGGTTACATGTATTGTGGTGATAGTAAAATACTCACTCTACATTATAATAACTTTTTATCTAAAACCTTTATTACGATTTTATCCCTGGTGCATCACTGTATACTCATCTTTATTCTCTATTCAGTGTGTACCATTTTGTAAATCAATCCCAAGAGATCTTTTCGGCTGCTCGTGTATCTCAAGGAGATATATTATAAAAATAAAATATAAACAGACATAATATGTTTAAGTAAATTTCATAAGAAAATAGAAACAAACAACCAGAGTTGACACGTATTGATATATTGATCAAAAGTCAAAAATACAAACATTTGTTACACAACCTCAAAAATTTTCATAAGAGAGGTTGAGGCTGAAAAAGAGAAAATTGAAAAAGAGGGAGTGAATCGGATGGACTACTATGGGATTTTGGAAGTTGACAAGAATGCCTCAGAAGAAGAATTGAAGAAAGCCTACAGAAAGCTTGCAATGAAATGGCACCCTGATAAGAACCCAACCAATAAAAAGGAGGCTGAGATTAGATTCAAACAGATATCTGAAGCCTACGAGGTAACACCATCCATTGTCTTTGATTTGCTGTGTCGGTGTGCTAAAGATGTTAGTTTTAGATCCTTTATTTGATTTTAGTCATTACTATTCTCCCTTTTTCCAATTCCTTATCATGATGTTGATCCTCCCTTTTACTTAGTGACAAACGTTATAAGTTGATTTTATGGTTAAACCTGGATCATACTTTAACTGCACCTCGATGACACTGTTCCTAGTTTGACTTCAGTTCCTGTTCATTTGTTTCTAATTAGGTCACGATTCAATTTTCTTGCCAAATTTATTTTGTTGTATTTTTCACTTGGTGATGGTTGATCGATCATCTGAATTGTATTTTTTTTTTTCATGCTTTTATGCACCTTTAGATTGCAGGGGCTCTTGCAATATTGTATGATTAAAGTGTTTTTTTCTCAGATAAACTACTTGTTAGGTAAGTTTGGTGACTCTGTTAATTGCTTGCCACACAGTTACTTTTGTTTGCTCTTCATAACTCACATGGTTGCTTGGGTGCATGTTTGTTGACATACTAAGTTGTGGAATCCTTATGTGAAATGAATATGGAATGTGAATCGGTATCTGTTTGGTTTAATTGGTTTGATGCAGGTTCTGAGTGATCCTCAGAAGAGAGAAATTTATGATAGGTATGGAGAAGGTGGGCATAAAGGTGAAATACCAACTAGGGATGAAGGTATGGCTTCCTTCTTCAGAACTGGGGATGGCCCACAACCATTTAATTTCAATCCCAGAAATGCAAACAACATTTTTGCAGAAGTGTTTGGGAATTCATCCCCATTTGGAGGAATGGGAAGGGGAAGGGGGTTTGAGTGTGGTGGTAGAGGCATGGGCATGAGGGGGAGATCATGGGTATCAAGATCCTTTGGTGGAATGTTTGGCAATGACATGTTCAGAGAAGGCGGGCCAATGAATGAAGCTCCACGCCGCAAGGCTCCTCCTATCCAAAATACACTGCTTTGCAGCCTTGAGGAACTCTACAAGGGGAGTACCAGAAAGATGAAAATCTCAAGGCAAATTACACTTGCAAGCGGGTAAGTGTTCTTTGACTGTCATTTCAATTTACAACAATTTGTACTTAAGCCTTCTCTTAAAAAATGTCTTGAACAGAATGAGTTCAATTGTTGAATGTGTCAACTAGAGTTTTTACGTTTTTGACATTTTTATCTAAGCCAAAAAAAATATGTGATTGCAACTTTAGATAGTTGTCTGTTAGATGTCTTGATTTGCTATATTTCCCTCTCTTTTAAAATAATTGCTTCAGAGATAGTCAGTTGATGCTACAAATTTAGCAATCTGTTAACTTTTCCCCTCCTCTTCATTGGGTCAATGAGTTCTTGTGGTTGGGTAAGGATTGGTGTACAAACTCATTGCTACAATCCTGATATGGTCATTGCATTTGTGCCATTACTTATTGTTGGCTTCGAAGTGTGATTTATTGAATATTAGTTGGGAGAAACTTAGGAATGGAAATAGCTAAGTGAGGTCAAGGTCTTGCCAAGCTTGGCTTGACCTTGCTTTATAATCTCCGGACCCAATTTTGGTCAAGTCCATACCTATTTGGCAACACCTTTTCAGGTTGGAATTTCGGGCTGAGTATGCCACTATAAAATTCCTAAATACACTTAAAGGTTGAATATATGCATGAAAGTAATAGGTGGTCAGTGACGTTGACTTTTAATTTATCACTCAACTGTGCAAAGGGTGCATACCCGACTCCCTCAGCTACCCTTTCTCCTGTTTGAGCTCTGCCTATATAAGCATAGTCACATTGATATAATACATTTATGTTTGCAGGAGAGTTTTTCCTGTGGAGGAAATATTGAACATTGAAATCCAACCGGGATGGAAGAAGGGAACCAAAATCACTTTCCCAGAGAAAGGAAATGAGCAGCCAAATGTCATTGCAGCTGATCTTGTGTTTATAATTGATGAGAAACCTCACGGTATATTTACAAGAGTTGGTAATGATTTGGTTGTGACACAAAAGATATCACTTACAGAAGCTGAAGCTCTACCAGGCTACACCATCCAACTTACAACTCTTGATGGCAGGGATCTGAACATCGCCATAAACAACGCCACTGATCCAGATTACGAAGAAGTCGTCACCGGGGAAGGCATGCCAATTGCGAAAGATCCTTCAAAGAAGGGTAACCTTAGGATCAAATTCAACATCGAAATCCCAGATGTAGTCGGTGCCTGAGTGGAAAGCCAGAATTAAGAATCTTCTGGCACCATGAGTGCCAACTGTGGCAGAGAGTATCTAGTATATAATAATAGTAGTCTTTGGTATTCACATTTTTTTTCCTTCTTCTTTTTCCCTCTTTATTTAGATGGTATGTTACTGGTAGTTTCTGAGTTGCGTTAACAATGTCATCCACGTTACTATCGACCGGCATATTAAGTTTGATATTTTTTAAATTATGGGTGACAGAGTAGTTCAACTGTGTGGCATCACCAATGCCTCTTAAATTAATTCTGAAGAACAGTGATTCGAAAAATCATTAAGAAATAAGGTGTTACCACAGATGGTTGATATACTTTAGATTTGATGTTTAATTTCTTCGTATTTCGAAGTAAATAATCATTTCAGTTCAAAATAGTCCAAACAGTAAGATATAATAAAAATTTATTAATTAATGAGTATCTATTACAAAGAGGGGAGAAAAAATTACAAAAACAAAATGAGGTTGGCTACTACTATGCCCTCTGCTTCAAGACTTTTAGAATACAAGGCTCCATTTTGCATGGATAATATACACTAAATCTACTCTACCATAAACTCATCAAAGCCATGACATGACTTGGAGGTCAGGTGTTTTGTAAAGCTGCAATATAAAAAATGTAACGCAGCCTTCAGGTGCGAATCCCTTCATTGACAAATTAAAATCGGATGTTCTAATCTGAAGAATCTTCAGACAAAGCTGAGTATGACCCTCCAACGTTTACTACCCTATTTCCCATCCCATCTGAACCCTCACTCATAACATCCGCTTCTGAATCCTCATCTTCATTCTCTTCAATGCCATTGTCATTGTCGTCTTCAGAAGCATCCACATCTTCGTCACTCATTCCAACCAAATCCCCACTCCATCTGTTGGGGGGAACACCGTTAAAACCTACCTCCCAGTTTCCTTGATCATATTCCACAGCTTGAGCATGGTCATAATCAGATTCTACCTCTTCAGCACTATTACTATTGTCAGCAGCAACGCCAATGTGCACCGGAGTCATGGGACTTGCCTTTTCTCCATCCCATTCCTCATCCAAGTTTTTCAGTGGTTCTCTATCAATCTTGGAGCTATGGCTCGCTGTTGTATGGCCCAGCAACAAATCTTCAACAGCTCGCTTTCCCACTCTCCGCTTTCTTACAGTTCGGCGACCTCGCCCAGCACCTTGTCCTTGTGTTCCTCGTGCCTGCTGTTTTAATTTGTGACTTAGATTGACAGTGACCTTAGCATTCTTCCGACCACCGTCTCGTTTGGAATTGTACACTCTTTTAGCCAGTTTTTTGCCCCGTCCTTGTTCATTAGTCCCTCGACTACGTTTATTGCCACTTCGTGCAATTTTCTTAGGAACAGATTTATCTTTAGCGAATTCATCGTGGTCGAATTCTGCTGGTTCAACCTCCCTATTGGATTTCAAGTGAGTATATCTTGATGGAAACCTCTGCAAAAAAGGTAAGTTAAATGTTAATTTGTCATCAGAATATCATGAAAATGTTACAGATAAAAAGATCCAGACACGGGAAATATGTCAAAAGGAACATAATAAATTCAGGGGAACTTGACACCCAATCTGTTTCTAGTCTGTCGGACACATTAGCTCAGCCTGAGTTCAGATTAAAATGAAAAGCTGTGGCAGAGCTTATGCATAGAAAAAATTTCATGATGACATCAACCCTATCACACTAAAAGCAATACACTATAAAGGAAAAATCGAGACTCACTATGTATTCTCTTGCTTCTTTTTCCTCGGAAGGCTCAAGTCTCTCGGGTTTTACATAGCTGATGGATGAATCAATCTCAAAAAGTCTGAGAGACAAAGCTGCAGTTGTTAGTGGAACCCAAGGAAGCACAGGAACAGTTTCCGGATCAGTTGAAGCCTGCCCAGAACATTCTAACATACTGCTTGATCCCAACAATTCATCTGTTGTAGAGAAGTTAGATGACAGAAAATCTCGCCGTAGTGCTTTCTCAAATAGGGTCAATATCTGCAGAATGAATTGGTTAATTCACACATGTCCGAGTAGGCATATAATTCATATAAACAGAAGCTAGAACTTTAAGAATTGAAATGGAACCTGTATAAGTTCCTCAACAGAAGATGATTTGCTCAACTTTACACCCCAGTGCTTCCTAATATCATCGGTCCAATTTGTTCCAAATGCTTCAGATAGAACAGATACCTGTAAACGAAAAGAGTACAATATGCTCCTCAAAGTCAAACTAACAGGACAAAATAACAGCTTAAAATTTAATAGAAAACAGGGTTCAAGGTGAAAGCAGAGTTACCATTAACTCACCTCCATACAAGCCAACAGGATCTTAAGCAATCTTGTCCGCAAGGGAAGAGAGTATTCCAAAATACAATTATCTTTGGATAATTTGTCTCGACATTGAAATGCATGCTTAGAAAAATTAAATCCATTATTTGAGGAAAAAGTCCGGTGGCAGGAACTGCAATGGGAGTCTTCAACAAAATAAAGATCGAGACAGATATCACAAATGTCCATCTGAGGTTTGCATCTCTTTATCCCATATTTCATTGCACATAAAACTGATGAATTATAGCATTCTTTCCACAACCACTTCTGAAAATCATGATACCTTCTCAAGGCAGCTTTCTTCTCGCTCTCACTTTTCCCAAGCTCAATTTTGAAGGACGATGAAACTTCAGATGTATCAGTATTCAAGTCATAGAGGATACTGCTAGGACTGTCAGATCCAGCATTGTGGTCAGGGATGGAAAATGGTTCATTAGCTTCAACTTTAATAGAAACTTCACCTCTTCTTCCATTTTTGGCACAATGTGCATTCCTCTTACGAACATTTTCTTTAAAGGAATTCTCAATCCTTTGCAACATTAAGCGCAAATGAGATTCCCTGAGCCCACGTGAATCCAATGAAGTCAAAAGAGAATCAAAGGCCTGCGTTTTAACAGTAGAATAAATAGCGTAAATAACATGGAAACTAAAACAAAGGATAATAAAGGCATCATATTTTCAACAAATTTGGCCCCTCGTGATTTAAACGAATCACACATTAAATAACTTTCATGGCAGTGTCAACATATTGATAATAACGAAAAATGAAACTTACATAAAAGACATACAAAATAGTTACCATGAATAAAACAACAGGCAAGCAAATGTTTAAATTTCAAAGGCTATCCTCATTATTCCATTTGCTAATGATCGGATATTGATGGGGGGAAATATAAATTTAGAGAGAATGTCTTGTTGGATATCTAAAAGGAGACTTGCTGTGTCCTAAGTCCTAACATACATGTCATTAAAAGCATGCAATGGAATATAATAAACATGTCAAAATCAATAATTTAGTCTATCAGCAAAGCAGAGATCATCTCTCGAGGAAAATACAGTTTACGTAAGATACCTCTTCAGAATCAATGAGCCACCACTTGCCATCATCATGACATTCAACAAAGATCCTGCCAGAACCAGGATCACTGCTAGAAGCAGATGCAACAAACTGCCAATATCGATTACGTCTGCGATCTTGGCCAAGGGGTAAAGACCTGTAGACATACATCTCCTCAGCTAGGTGGGCAAAATAAGATTTCAACTGTGAACGTGACCTTTTGGAATATTGTACAGGTACTTGAGTCTGAGGGATGTCTGCACCAGTACCACTGCCAAAATCTTGAATTGATGAGGACTTCTCCATAGGCATGTTCAGTGCAACAGGAGCTCCCTTTTGGTTTTCTGCAGTGCTGGGTGATGCTTCATTATTGTTAATATTAATGTCAAGCATTATTGGGCTTTGGTGTTCCTCCGCAGCTGGATATGTGTATTGTGTTTCAACTTTATTTCCAGTAAGAGATGGAAAATCTAATTTACTAATATTATCATCTTTCAGACGAACTTTGTCAATCTGTGCATCTGCCCACATTTGCTTCTTCAGAGCATTTGCTGATTCCAGTCGATCCTAGAAAACTCATCGTGTCAACTTAAAAACTATAGAAAATTAAACTTACAGTACCCTTTAGACAGAAAAAATATTACCTCAAGGACAACACGGATTGAATTTCCTTCATTTGCCACACCAACCAAAGCAACAAGAGCATTTAGACGCTCCTCTACACTGAGATCGGAATATTCTCCTTCTGCAAGTCCAAGAATCCAGGACTCTCCAGATATGCTTTCATCAATTTCCATATTATCTTGATCAAGATTGCCAGCATTTAAATCTCCAGAAGCAACAGGTCTGGTGACAGAACTGGGACAATCAGCACCTGTTGAACCATTCTTAGGAAGACAGGGTAAATCTGTATCAAACTCATTTTGAATAAGATCTATGTTGTGACTCAAATTTTCTTTTCCATTTGATGAGCAAATGTTTGTGTCATCATACTGTTCAGAATTTTGGTTTGCACTCAAAGGATTCACTAAATCATCATCTTCAGGATCCTCGTCAACTTCATCACTTTCTGACTCCTCTTCTCTTTCAACATCATCAGCATCTTCACCAGCTAGAAACCCATTTTCAAATATCTGAATTTTCTTTCTTGCTTCTGAAAGAATGGAGTCAGCATCAGCAGGATCTTTTCTGAATGCATCTCGTACACAATATGTTGATGGAGCAATTCTTTCAAACAATTTAGTGTCTCTTGTCAAAGCAACAGAAATTGATGCTTCAGGAGTCTTGCTGGTCGTTAGGTCTCGGAGACCAGATTTCTGACAGGAAAAGAACTATAAGAAATTTGAAAATTTTAGAAAGATCAACTGATAAGAAGATAGGCATTTCACCTGAATTTTTTCTGCAAGCTCCAGCACTGTCAAGCCCTTACTACCCTCCAATGAGAGAACATGAAATGCTGCAAATTTAACTGTTCCAGGAGTTAACCGGTGCCTTGATCTTCGGGGAGCTAATAGACCTCTCTCTTGCATTTTGGCCACAGCACTTTCAGCTGCTGAACCATTACGAAGTGTAGAAATAATATCTACACAACTTTTTCCCTGGAATAACAAATACATTTTGAACCACTTAATCATAGTAAGGACATAAATCTATGGCCTAAAACAATTGCAAAAAAACGACTGCTCAGTGAACTGAAATGATAACACAAATGTTTCAGCCTATGGGCACTAAAATATCACAGCATCCATTTAACATAAGATCTTGATCTAAATATTTATACGCAAATAAAGAAAGTGAACCTCGTCTTTATCAATTGTGTATGACCATGCAATACTTCTTTTCTTCAGGTGTGGTCCTAATCCTGCAGACAGTGCTAACTGTCGGAAAATTTCTGGCCATGTCAACTGATTCAAGTTCTTCTGCCAATTTCGTATGTCAAAGCCCCATGCATATGCCTAAACCATAATGAAGACAAATTTGTCTGAGTCAACAGTCTCAGGCAAAACTAGTATGTCTCAAGGAAATATAAAATTTAAGATATATTTCAACTTACTCCTTCCACGATCTCTGGATGGCCACCTCCAGGATTAGCAGCTCCGTTCTGATTCATCCCCAATCCTGTAGAAGGTGTCCTAGCAACATCTTCAATGTCCTTTATTATCACCTTGAGAAGAGCAACATGTATCTCGCCCAACAATCTAGAATCCTGCAATCAAATGGTTTGAACGGAACACACATAATAAGCAAGGAGTGCACAAATTTCAGTTCATCTGCAGTACAAAATCAATAGCAAAGGTCAGATTTACTCACATAGTCGTGAAATGCCTGTACAAACTCATCAAGAGTAAAAGGCCATAAATCAAGAACATCAGCAAAAGTAATCAAGAATCTCCAAACCTGAAACAGAGCAGTCGAACACAGCTTTCAAACTTTAAATTCAGAATCCTCAACTTTTAAGCTTAAGAATAATAAAGAACAATATGAATTATCTCAGAATTACATATACGAGCTAAACAGAAATAACCTTCACTATCATATACAGGTAGATGAGCAAATTTAACCAAACATTTCAAATCATGGACTAATATAAACCAATGTCAAAAACCGAGAAAGAGTAAAATTCCCCTTCCCCGTCTGGGCAGTACTAGAGCAAGAATTAACTGGTTCAGAGCAACATTAACATACACTTACATATAATGGTGAAAGAGAGGAAATACAAACATACCATGAGAAGGTTGCCAACATTCTGTTCTGAGTTGCTCCAGGGTTGGATAGCAAACGGTTTTCTCAGCTTTACACTTTTGGGGGGGAATACACACAATGAATCTGCAGTTCAACATGAATTAGTAATAGAACCTAATTATGTAACATTATAAAGAGCAACATCATGATAATTGCTCACCCCTAAATGATTCAAGGTTCTGCAAAGTATCAAGATCAATATGAATAATAGAGGAAAGCCCCTTGCTTGCAGCAGCCAACTCCATCAATTCAAGTTGTTCATCCTCAATAAGCTCCATAGATTCTTTAGCTATTCTCCGAGCATTTGCCTTCTCAAGTGCAGCTTTCCTCCTCTCTTCCTCTTTCTCTTTGCGGATCTCTTCTTTTTGCCTCCTTTTCTCAGCCTTTTTTTTTCCAAAAGACAGCAAGAAAAAGGAGCAATGTACATTAAAAATCCAGATGTTTAAATATTTGCAAATGGATTATAACCAAATAGGGTTTGGAAAATTACTCTCAAATGTTCCTTCAACAAAAACTTTTCCCTTCGCTCCATTTCCCGCCTTTGCTCACGTTTTGATCTTTCCTCTTCTCGTTGTTTCTCACGCAACAACCTCTCTTCTTCTTTCCTTCTCTCACGATCTTGCCTTTCCATTTCCTTCTTCAATCTCTCTTCACTCTGAAAGGGAGAGGGACGTAGAGGGTTAGCTACAGAGAAGGGGATGTCTTTTAAGATCTATAACATGCACTGTGGTAAGGTGGCTAGCAAAATATCTGTTTTAATAAACATTAAAACCTTTCGTCTGAGGTTATCTTGTTTCTCAAGCTCTTTCCGCATCCTCATTTCATAGGCTTCAACTTCCTTTGCAACTCTGGCTTCATCAATCTACATAAACAATGTCAAAAATATACATCATCCTCCGCACGTAATATTGTTTTAACATAAACAAGGAAAATGACAAAAAATATTTGACAAAAAATTACAAAATTCAAGATATACCTTCCGTTTCCTCTCCATCCTCAATACTGCATCATTATGGGATACTTGCCCACCAGGTAAAGCATATGGAATTTCTTGTCCAACAATTGGGTGATCAGTAGCATAGTGGGAGTTCATTCCAGTATTAGTTATGTTTATGTGAGGTTCCCTTTTGGGTACAACATCATTTTCTCGAGGGGGAGAGGGATAGGGAATCACTTGTTTGTCCTGTGGTTGAGACAAAAGACGAACACGAGAAGAATGACTTTGAGGAGCATGAATTCTAGGTTGTTCATTTCCAAGGGGAAAAGGTGTTCTTGCCGGACCCTCCATTGGTTCATGTAAATGGGGCAGGTTTAGTTGTCCAAAAACATCAGATCTAATGCCAGACTGGGTTGGAAGAAAGGGATATTCATGGAATGTCCTTGCTATTGCCTGTAATGGATTCCATTTAAAACCCAAATATCATATTAACAACGAAGAGAAAGGATTGATAATAAATGTGATCAAAATATGAAAAGATAAAAGCCATTTTTTCTCAAACAAGTAAACTGAGGATAGACTATTAAGAGCATTTAAAAACATTGTGAATGAAAGCATTTAAATAAATATACCCCTGACCAAAATAAAGAATAAACAGCTTACAAAGGGAATGCGCAACAACACATGTGCATTAAATTTATTTATTCTTTAACACAAATAAAATCCTAATAAATGATAGAGGCTAAAGTACTAATATGCCTGATATCATAATTCAAGCTGATAGTACCACTATGCCATTAGGAAAAAGGGTAAAAAACTAAACACCAAATAGTGCATCAAATAAAAGAATACCCTAAACCCTAAATAAAAGAATACCATTACATACAAACATGAAGGACCAAAATTTTAAAAGTGTGCCAATCTTGATAACTAAATCAAACAATCACGATTAAAAAAGGGTTTTCTTTTAACACGCGTCTCAATCATAGTTATCAACTTACACCAAAAATGCTCTAGGATAGAGAACAGCAGGATGAAAGCTATTTAAAACATTTATAAATATATTTTTATATGTATAATCGACACTAAGTACTGTACATAGTCAACTATAAAATGCTCCAAAAATTCCCAAATTTAATGGCATATTAAGAATTGTCTAAAAAATTCATAGATCTTAAACAAAACGTCCAAGTAAATAACACAAGTTAACAAAAGGTAACACTACGTACAGATAAGTAAACAGACTAACAGAGAACAGACATGGCCTACTCTTTTCAGAAGAGAAGGCTGGACTGCACTGGCAGTGGCCTGAGATGCAGTGGTCTATGGCAGAGAGGAAAGGGGGAATTAGGGTTTTACCTTTCTAGGTCTGACCAATGTTAGATGTCATTTATATCCTAGAGCACGGGCAACATTGGGTTTCATCCCCCGTCAAGATTGCACCACTGTTGTGTGCAACAGAACCACAATTTGGATGGCATGCATGACCATAACAACAAACACACTTTGAAATGGCCACTCCACGCAAATATTACACATGATTAATACCAGAGCTCAATACAAGACTAATTTATGGGATACTGAATTTTGGGCCCAATCATTGAGATGAAAAGGACAAGGACTGGTTATTGATTTCAAGTCCAATGAAATCAATGATCTGGAAGGTTTATTCCAGAAGCCAGAAAAAAGATAGACTGAGAGGAAGTTAGGAAGAACACTGAGGTGCCAAGTTTGCCACCCGAAGGAGGATTATAGGGTGTTGAACGGACTGTATCATTTTAGAGCAATGCTGTTATTTGAGAGCCTTGAACTCTGGATGATGACAGATGAGCTTGAAGTGAACTTTGATTTTCAGTCAACTCCAGTGGTAATATACAGTTGCTTTCTTTTCTGAATATTCTGTGTCCTACCATAATTTTACAGACAAAGACACTAGAAAGTTGTAGCATAACGAAAACAAACCTTATTTGTCCTAACATCATGTCTTTCATACATTTTATTGTCATAGGCAAGACTAGGCCGCTTTTGAGGATCTGTAACAGCTGCACCAAAAGAAAATACTAGAACTATAAGTAGTTAATCAAGGCACATGCACGTATCACAAACAATTATTCATCAAGTAAACCCTCACTTCAGTATCTTAAATTATTGCATGCATTGGTCCTTCTAGTAGCGTTTGCAAAACTTCACATCGGTCCCAAAATTTGGAAACATTCATAGTTGTCCGTAAAAATGTATAGTCTAATGTGAAGGGTGTACCACAAATATAGCAACAAAAGTGAAGATTAAGCAAATTTACCAACTAGAATGATCAACAGATACTTATCAGATTAAAATGAGAGTTCATTCATTAATCATCACCAACTTATAACACAAAAGTAATGCTTTTTAAAATTCTTTAAGGTTGAAAAACAGCCAGAAAGATGACAAGAAAAGAAAAATAAGAACATTACACCCCTTTCTGATGATACACTTAAACTGAACACCCTAGACACTAGTTGATCCCATTACTGCTTCACAAAATAAAAGCCACATTCAAATAAAAAATTGAAAGTCCCTAGTTCACATCAATACCATGAAACCTATGTACTAACATACAGAGAAAAGTCGTTAAACAAAGCATGGAAGACAAGTTCGGTAAACAGTTGAATTGCATATCCCATAAAACCCCAATAAATTAAAAAAAGAAAAAACATATAAACAGGAATTAAAAAGAAAACAAACTATGATACATTGATAACGGTCACTAAATTCAGCCGAAATACACAACCATCCACCTAGTCAAAGAACCAAAGACCATACCTAATGGTGCCCCAAATGCATCTGGAGGCAACGGATCAAACTCCACTCCAAGAATAGGTCCATCTTCTCTTAAAGGCTCCCCCAACTGAGCCTCCACACAAGCAATTGCTCTAAGCTCCATTATAGTCTGCGGCGACTCATAGTACCCCCTGGGCACCACATTCCTCAACTCCGAACGGGTAAACGGACTGGACCCTGAACCCGACCCGGATCCGTATTCAGCACCCACTTCAGAAGCCAGCTTGGGCTCCTCGACCGGAGAATCAGTTAACGCCGCAGCCTTACGCAGCTTTTTCGACGGCAAGTCCTTCTTGTCCTTCAACCGCCGGTGACAGAACCACATCTGCAACTGCCGATCCGACAACCCCAACTTCTCAGACAACTCTGCTCTCATCAACTCGGAGGGGTAATTCTCCACTGACCAAAAGTACAAAAATTAAAAAAATAAAATAAAAATCAGTGAACAATAAACCTATAAATTGAACAAGAAATAAAGGTTAAAAACCACAAACCAGCATAAGCTTTCTCGAGGGTTTCAAGCTGAAACGGTGTCTTCATCTGGCGCTTGGGCTTGCTCTGACCCTCACTAGAATTTCCAAATTTGCTGTTACTTTCATTGTTGTTGTTGTTGTCGTCATTGCTGTTTTCTTCCCTCTTCACCTCGTTGTTCTCTGGCTCCGCCTCCATGGATCGAGATCGAACCACTTTTCCCCTTCAAACCCTAAGAATCCACAACGAAGCCACCAAAAGAAACACAACGACGCAGCAAAGAGAGGAAAGGGAAAAAATAATTAGGGCAACTGAATGGAATCGATTTTAGTGTTTCTTTGTTTTTATTTATTTTTGTCATCTCTTTTTCTCTTTGGAAATCAAAAATTCCGTGATAGTCAAGGAATGGAAAGGCACAGAATTATTATCCTTTGATGAAAAATAAATAAATGGCAACACGATAATTTAAATGGAAAAGATAAAAAGAAAAGCAGCGTGTAATAAGAGATTGAAAAGATAGAACAATGAAGATGAAGAATAAAAGAACAAAATCCAAAACAAAATAATAAACCAATATTAATAATCCGAAAGCAAAAATAATAACCAAACAACAACAGTTCCTCTTCTTGACTACTATAACTCCTCTCCCACCTTTCATAATAATTTCTTCTAATTATTAATTACAATTACGATAATAATAATCTCAATCTCTTTTTCTTCTTTTCTTTTATTTTATGAACGAACGGTCTGATCATCTGATGATCGTGTCAAACAGGAGGGCCAGCTAAAAAACAAAACCAAACCAAACCCGAAGAAACAAGGGTGTCCTTTTTTTCTCTTTTCTTTACGTTTCTAAATTTCCTGTTTTTTTTTTTTATTAACCAAAATGAGATGTTTCTCTCACTGCGTGTGTTTGTGTGCATCACTTTCTCTCCCCCACGTTGTTTTAATTCCATGAACTTTTTATTCTGAGGTTCTTTCTTGTCTCGCCTTTGATTTTTCTTTCGTTGAATTTTCTTTTGCCTTTTTTTTCCATATTACTTTAGTTTCCGACGTAACTTTGGTCAATTCGAGAGAGAAGAATTACTGAATGTGTTTTTGTTCAAGTTGGTCCCTTGGATTGGTTTGGTTCTTTACAAAGATGATTTTGTTTCCAAGGCTCGGTTTTGGTGATTCGGTATCTTCGGCGTGCTATGATCGAATCGATGTTTAAGGTTTCTGTTTCTGTGGGGCCCGTTCTCGTTCCTGTGGCTCCCTCACATCATTCAGTTGGGCTTCTTTTTGGACTTCCAGTCTATTTGGGCCTCATATCAAGATTCTGCACTCTTCAAACGCTGCTCTCTTCCACTGACCTATATTGAAACCTTTTTTTTTCTTCTTACATGAAAATGAAAAAAAAAATCACAGATCATTTACACTGAGTTCAATCTTGAACCCAAAATAGTAATTTAAGTAAACAATTAGATACAGTTTCCTAATGTGTGTACTTCTACAACATTTAATGGTTTGCAGTTCAAAATTAGATGTGTGGAGGACTCTTTCTAAGTTCTTGAAATTTGTTGAATTGATTAATGGCAAAACGTTGTATAAATGAGAATATTCAACTAATGGTCAAACAAATTCATAAAGAAAAACAGAAACTAATGGTCAAAGGCAGGAAAGGGTTCAACTAACAAAAGTTTGACGATGATTGTTAATGTGGCCGATCAAGTCAAAACCTTGCAATTAATAGTAAGTGAAAAAATTGTTCTTTTTTATATTTTGATAATCATATTGGTACAAAATAAACGACATCCTTAATCTTACCGAATAAACAACATTTGATTGTTTTAATTAGTATATGGGTGGTTCTCTTCGAGAAGCATCTTTAGTTTAAATTTTATTTGTGAATAAGGAAAAAAATAATCATAATTATAGGTTTTTAATTTTGTTTTTATTTAATCTAGATCAATCATATTATAATCAACATCAAATTAATTTATTTTTAGTTATTATTGATTAAATATTAATCTGATCATTATTTTGTAAACAATCATTTAGGATGATTGATTCATAAATAATTAACTTAAGAGTGATTAATCTAAAATGATCGATTCGAGGATGATCTATCCAAAAATATTAATTCACGTGATCAATAAAAAATATCGAACATAAAAGTGATTAACTCAATAAATGATTAATTCGAGAATGATTGAGAAAAGAATAATCAACGTAATTAATTTGGTAGGTATCTTAACTTATATATATAATTCTTTAATTTTCTAAAATGAAGTAATTTTAGTGTAGCATTCATATATTGTTCCGCTGTTAAAACAAAATTATAGGAAGCATGTAAAATAGTATTTAGGAAATTTTGTTCCTAATAGATGTGTATTTTTCTAGTACCGTTTAAAGTTATTTTGAGGAAACTAATAAATTTTATTAACTTTATTAATATATATAAATTCTCTATTTTATCTTCATCTGCAGTATAATACATATATAATCTAATTAATGTTATCTTAAATCTTGAAAATAACAGTTAAATAGAAATAAAATAGATAAAAGAAAACCTTTTAATAAGCGTGACCGTAATACTAATTCCAGATAGGATATTAAATTATGTTTGTATGTTTATGCAAATCAAAATTACACATTCACAAATGATAGAGATTAAAACTGAATTTATCTTGTGATTGATAATTAATGATTATAGTTATAATCATGATTATATATGTCAGACATAATAAATTACAGTAATTCATTTGACAGCTAAATGAATATTAAACAAATTATATGTAGTATAGGTTGGTAACAATAACTCAGTAGTTTAAGATTTCTTTAATATAACTATTGATTCATTTAATTACATAATGATTCAAGTAGTTAAATTTCTTTTACATTTTCAACATTCACGAGGAATGAGACACACCTACATATTACTGAGGAAAGACATAATTTATACAAGGCAAGTTTCGATTAATTGAATAGCTGTTCCAATAATATATGTAATTTGTTCCAGCACAAGCCGAATTCATCCCGTTAAATTACAGAAATCGGTGACAAAGAAACATAAAGTAGTGGAAGAACATAAAAGATTATTAATTTGTTGAAAGGGGAAAGCCAATTCCATGTCTCTGTGTAGGAAACACAACAAAGAACATGCTGCCGAAAACGCCAATTCCCACGGGCAATGCCGTGAGGATTTCCTGTATCTCAGTCGAGGGTGCTGGAAAGAAGCAATTCAACACATTTTGATCGAACAACGCAATTGCTGCAAACACCAAAACTGACATAACCGCATGCATAATATCTATGAACTTCAGGCAATATTTTGCAGCAAGTTGAGGTGGAAGGGTGGTTGATCCGTCAATGACCCACAAGCCTCTAAGGGTGGCAAACCCATAGCAGATGTTCCCCTTGTTGTCTCTGAAGCTATCAGTTAAACATAACAGGAAGCAGGAAGCAGCACAGAGAGATACAAGTGCAGCAGTCATGGCCTTGCTGACAGAGTCACAGTTGCCAACGTTTGAGAATATCGGGGAAAGAAGTTGGAAAGCAAGGACTGTGCCAGTTGGTAAAAGGTTGGCCAAATGAGCAGTGCTCTGAAATGTCTGACTAATGGCTTTCTGAATCAAGTTCCTCTCTGCTTCTGGCACCTCACTATTTCTCAACAGTGGTACCCTTTCTTCATCCTTCTCATTCCTACGATCATCACTTTCTATCTTGATGTTCATCGCTCGTTGAACCTTTTCACAGCCTCTGTGTAATGGTGTGTATCTATATAGCTCAGCATATTTGAGTGGCGCTAAAGGGAAGGAAGGTTTGTATTTACTTGCAAGAAACACAAACTAAACTTGATAAACCACCTTTCCCGAGATTCCTGTTAGTGTTAGTTAGAAATAACTCATGCTTATTAATACAACCTTTGTAGAAATAAAAACTAGGATAAGATCACTGTTTCATCGGATCTTCTTAACACACTTCCCCGAGTTACACGTTAGTTGCAATCTCTTCCCACAATTCATATACTTCAAGAATCCAACACTTACACGGTACATTATACTCACACAAGGTTTGCATGGTCTTCTTTTCAATCATTATAAGACTCACTCATATACTCAATTAATAATCATTAATCAATAAAATGATTTTGTTCTTTTTTAACTTATTTAACATTTACTCAGAAAGCAAATGTTTAAACAGACAGTTTAATCTTGCAAGAAAGAAATCTTCTACTCTCACTTTTTTTTTCTCTTCCAACAGCTACTATGCTTTTTTTTTTTTTTAATTGACATTGATTTTCATAGTATTTTTCTATACCCAGTTGGTAGCTTTCTCCGAATGGAAGAGATAGAAATTTGATTCATATATTGCCGAATTAACAATCTGTTTTTCTTCTTTGAGAAAAAAATATTCATTTCAGTGAAATGGAGAAGAATCCATTACTGGAACTCTAAACTCACCGGCCTAAAAGAAAACACAGATTGGGCTCCCATGTAAAGGTCCATCTAAGAAAACAGGCTTTGTTGAACTCCTTTAGTCTTTCTTTTACTGCACCCCTATGATTACTGCTGGCACATCATACTAATACTAAAAAGACTAAAATATTTTTCTGGCTGCGCCACTTCATTGCCGCTACCACAATCATTACGTCCTATTCTCTGCTGCACCTCCAACCACCGGTAGCAAATTTAAAGAAAATATTTTTGGTATGGTATTTTTTTTTTTGTGTATACAAATATATAAAATAAACTAAAATTTTTAAAAAATATTTTCATTTACCTATTAGTTTCTATATAATAAAAATAAAAATAAAAATTTAGGGGGACCAAGGCCCCTCACTCACTATTAAACTCTATCACTAATTAGATTCTCTAAGAAAAAAAAAAGCTAGGAAAAGAGAGTAAACACAAGTGTGTTGAAAAATTTGTTTCAAAAACTTTATTCTTAAAAAGCATCTAATATAATTATCTATATGCTTTAAAAAAATTATTCCGAAAAGACGTTCTAGAAAATATGTTATATGTTTCAAAATCTTGTTCTAAAAAAATTTCAGAATCGGTAATACAAAAGTCACTACTTTAAATTTAAAATAGGGGTGCAGTTAGTAATTATGACATGCAGGGAGTAAAGTCCCTCTTTTTAAACGTCAATGTTCATTTCTCGACATAAGGTTTTCCAAAGTAAGTCACACTAATTAAAAAAGTTAATTAATTTATTAGTAACATTAAACTCGTTAACTCTAAACTTGAATAAATTGCCGATGTCTTATGAGTCACACATATGTATGACGTACCTCTGTGTCTTTCACAGTTGGTCTTATTCTTTCACTTCACTGTGCTGCTTCCTTTGCAAGGCTAACACGATGTAAAAGACATAATTATGAAAACAATTATATAAGGATGAAGTTTTTCTAATTTAATGAATAATATTTTATTTAAACAATTTAACTATGACAACGTTAAAATTGATATACTATGTATAATATTCTAATAAAAGTGTTATTATAAGATAATAATTGTAGTTATTACTGTAGTAGCTAAAGATGATCGCCACGCAATAATAATGTTAATTTATTGGTAATTAATAATTATAATAACGATAGTATTAAAAATAATATTAATATATAAAAGTATTTGAAGTAAATGACTTATAGTGAATTGTATTTAGTTATCATTTTAGTTTATTAGAATGTGACAAAGTTTATATAATATAAATAATGAAATATGATATTTTCAGGCACATAATTTTTTTATATTAATTTAATATTACTTTTTTTCATTTTTTTTTCAAAAAATTCTAAAAATTTATTCTTTTAAAATTATTTTATTTTTGTTAAATATATCAAATGAATGTTGATATCATGCTATAATATAGATTAGTCTGATATGTGACATCTTTAATGTCAGGTTAATGTCATATACAAACATTAGATATGTACTCCTAATAAAGCTTCAATGTTCCACTTGGACGTTTTGGATTAATTTGTAATCATGGACATTTTTAAGACCCTGAATCATGCTAGATTAGATTACGACGCTAATGGTTGGAGTGATTAGGAATATATTGTAAAATAAATGGTACGATAAATATAGCACTATTTTAAAACTACTTCCATGACTTTTTTTTTTTGCCTAGACGGATTAACTTTATATGGTTGACGCAGCTACGCAGCTACAACTCTGTTATTATATGGTAAAATTTCACATCGTTATGAAAAAAAAATCAATTGAGGAACTAAAGGATTTGTTTCGTTAATCAGTGCCTAACTTAAAAAAGTACG
Source organism: Vigna mungo (assembly GCA_036885675.1). Taxonomy (NCBI): domain Eukaryota; kingdom Viridiplantae; phylum Streptophyta; class Magnoliopsida; order Fabales; family Fabaceae; genus Vigna; species Vigna mungo. The sequence continues at coordinate 4,226,193 of CP144691.1, forward strand.
TTAATCCAAGTGGACTGTGAATTTCTCAGAATCAACCAAGACCATCTTCTTTTTTCAAGAAATAGAATTTTGTACTTTATTTCTGGTGGTTAGTTGATGAAAAATGGACAATAGAATCGAAACATCATGATGATTACAATCCTTAAAAACTACTCTAAAATTATTTATAATTTTTTATGTCTTGAAGATTATGAAATATTTGATAAATATATATGAATGAAATGGAAGGAACTAGCATGTAAATCACTCTGATAAAGATGTCATCAATCACTTTATAAGCCACTTTTCAACTTCAATTCTTTTAATCATAAAGAGAGAGACAGAGAAATTGATGATGAGTTGCATGGACTGTGAAACTTCACCACTCTTTTACGCCACAGACCATAAATAAAGAAACAAATAGGTCTTGAGCGCAAACAAGTATGTTGATAGCGCAATAGCTCATGGAAATCATGAAGGGAAAATCTTTTCCCCTCCCTAATAATTGACTCCCAGAGCTTTCAGCTTTCTGTTTCTACCACTAATCGATTTCTTTATGACCTTTTCCCCTCAATTTTAGGATACTGGTGGCCTAACATATCCACATTGATAGTCATCCATGATAATAAGCACTGCTTATGACGATTCATGATATCAACCTCTTGCAAGAAATTGGTTTTCCTTTTTGTCTTTCTATCGATATGTATCTCACAGAAATCAATTTTCACTGACAAAATATAATGAGGAAAATATAAGTTCATCACATGCTTTTTAGTGTACTCAATTATAGCAGTGTATGGGGTACTGAGTTTGTGTATATGAAGGGTCTCCAGAAGCACAGCACTGCATTATAATCTGAAGAAGTTGTCCAAAATGTGGGGACCCCACTACTTATATGTCAAAAAGAAATGACATGAAGGAATCAATCCCATATCACTTTGAAGGTCTTCCATTTGTCTGTGTTTCCTCCATCGGTTACTTTGTTTGAATTCTCTTTAAATAAAAGTTGCTTGACACTATTTTGACAATCATTTGATATGTAAAATATGATTAAAAAAAGAAATAAGTAATTTTTTGTATTTATAAAAAAAATAAGCGAAAAGTATCGGAAAAAGAAAAATGGGTGTGAAAATACTCGTTTTCTTTTATACTGAAATAAGTAAGACATAAAACCTTGGGTTATGGCACTTGATGAAAAGTTGGAACAAGATGGTTTTGTAGTGTAGTGGTTCGAAACACATGTGACGGGATGGATACGTTACATAGTTGCAATTCGCAAGGAACCAGACACATGCCTTGGTATCCCTCCAGCAGTCACTTCCCCTTATTTGGATATTGTCTCTTATTCAATCTTCTCCTAATAAATTTAGACGATAATATTTTTACAATTCTTTTTAATAATTTTTTTATAATAAAATACATGTTATTATTTTATTAATCTGTTTAAATTTATGTTTAAAAAAATATTTGAAACGAATAGGTATGTTTTATAAAAAAATTGTCAAAAAAATTATTAAAAAGACTTTTTCCTAAAATTATCACCACTACTTCTGATAGTCTGTCCAAGATAGTAATTTGGAATAAAGGAAAAAGTGATCAATACGATAAATATATTTTTTTTCGACATAACTTAGATTCCTTTTTAATTGTCTTTCGATGGTGGAGTTGAACACTTCAAAGTTTAAAGTGTTGAGGTTTGAAAGCTGATTTCAAATCTAAATTTTGGTGTTATCCTTCATTTGAAATGTTTGGAGAATACTTTCCATCTCAAGGTGAGCTTAACATTATCTGATAAAATACTAAGAGCACAATAAATACAGGTTATTTATTTCTTTGTTTTAAACATTTATTTATAGTTTACTTATTTTTTTTATTTCAAATATTTATTTATAAATTTTAAAGTAAGCGATTTAATCACAGTTTTATATTTAAATTTTTTAATATTAAAATTAATTATTCTTATTCCTAACTACTTTCTTGACTTTCCAATCTTGAAGATTGTTCGCATAGATTGAAATAAAAATAACCATATAATTTGTGACTGATCCACGGTTATATAATATAAATCTATTAATATATTAATTATCCAAAAAAAGCTTAAATCTTTTAGTCAATGTGTTTTTACACACACAAATTTAGAATTGAATATATCGTAACGCTAAGAAAAATTTGTCTTTCAATTATACCATATCATATCGAAGGGTTTGGAAATGAAGATACGACAGATTTTGGATTCAACTTTTTTCATTAAAAAAATTAATAACTCATATTTAATTAAAAAAATATTGAAATATATGTATATATAAAAAAGAAAACAAAAGACAAAATATAAGAGAGTGTGGGTCTAAAAGGTAAATATTTTCCTAAGATTATATTTTCAATCACAACAATTGAAGTTACAATTTTATTATTTAATATAATAATTTTCAATCACAACAATTGAAGTTACAAGATTAAATTATTTAAACACTTAACTATGCAGTGCTTATGTTTGTTTCTTATTATCTTTTTTGTTGTCTTCTAATTTTTTCACGTAATAATTATAATTATATAAAGAAATTATTTTCTATTAAAAAAATAGATATGAAGTGTTTCGAATATTAACTTTTCTGATTTGTACAGAATAATAAAATAGCAGATAAATATTTGTTTCACATTTTACACATTTTTTACATTTATACAATTACAAAACTTTATATATTAATTATAGTGACTGTAAATCGAATGTCAAGAATTTTAACTTGCAACTTTTAACATTTCTCTTTGAATTGAATTTGTAATATAAAATATTTTATCTAATCTTTTTTATTTGAAATTAATTTCATTCTATAACTACAAGCAAATTAATGATAGTCATAGTTAAATAACGTCATTATTCTTAATATAAAAACCTATGAAAATTAGTAATTTTATCTAAACAAAAAAATATATTATAAAACTAATATAGAGATTGATATTTTAGTATAATTAATAAGATTTAATATATATATATATATATATATATTCTTGTATAAAAATAATTAGCATATATTTTCAATTTTGATTTATATTTATCTTAAAAGTTTTAATCATTCTATTTAGTTTTACTTTAATTGAAATAAATTTAAATTCAATTAAATATTAATTTGACTTTAGGAATTTTTGTTTTTTTCTTGTAAAATAAACATTAACAAAATGAACTATAATTATATAAAAATATAAGTTATATTGGAAATTTAATTAATCTTTAAATCCATATATTTTTATGGAGTATTATCAACAACAAAAATTAAATTTGATTTCAGTTTTATATATTATTTTATAATTAATAAATTTCAAATTTTAATTCCTGCTCACTCTTATTAAAATTACATAAAAAGTACTTTTACACTTTATTATATTATTTAATTATTTCCTTCGATCATGTAAATTGAACCTACTATAATTATTATTTTTTTACTTATTTTAATACACTTTTCCTTTATTTAAACAATTTTACTTTTGAGGTTTATTCCCCATTATTTGTTGTCCTACCATACCAGGCAGCCCTATCCAAAGAGCATTAATGCCAGGTTATCCTCAACGCTCGTTGGTCTTTTCGGGTAGAAGGAAGGGAAAACCTACAGACCTGTCATGGTTATCGTTTTCTGGGGTGTCCCTATATATGTATGTGCTATGTTTAGGCCAATGCTATCATATTTAATGATTCAAATTTTGATTTAATGAAAGAGTTGCATTGTTTTCTTCAGTGGTAATTTGACTTCCCAAGTGGCAAGTGGTGTTTTTGTTCAGATTCTAATCGTAAATACGATTCTATATGTTAATGCTATAATGAATGGAGGTGATGGTGAGAGATTTCTTTCCATTCATTTATCATCTTTCCTAAACAACCAAACAAAATCACGTGATCCAACAACATTACAAGAGATGAGAAATGTACATTATTAATAAAACTAAACCCTAGAATTTGATACTAGGTAAGCAGTTCCGTTATGAACCAATGCATGACCCTGACACTCACTCATCACTTTGACATCAAAAATGGCATCGACATCACCACCACTTTAGACAGATTTGACACCTCTATAAAAATGTAATTCGATAAATATCAAAATTAAAGAAGTTAATATATATATTAAGAAATTGACTTAATTAACTTTCAATTTCTTTGTATTTGTATATGTTTAATTGAATGCGTCCATATTCGAATAATGTGCAGCAAATTCCAATGAGACAATTGAAATTGTTTTCTTCATTTCACACTTTTGTCAAAAATATTCCAAACTGATTGATGCATGATAAGAGAAGGAATCATGACTCGTGAAAAGGAAGCATAAACTTATAAGTGATTGAGGGTTGGTGTGAGTTCAATTTTGATGGCGTAACCTTTCGGTTTTATAAGTGGTAGGGGCGGTTTATAGAATATGCAGTATGCATATGTTTTTCTTTCATTTATTTTCAAACCAGCACACAGAGAGATCACGCTTGGAATATATATACAGCTAACATTGTACTTATATTCTACAAAGAATGCTTTAAACATGTGTTGTATGTTAAACAATATGTGGATAAAAGGAAGAAACATCCACAAGGATCTTCTCCAAATCTCCTTTAATTCACTAATCATGCACAGGAGTTGGCAACAGGAGGTTTCGTACGAAAAGAAGAGAAAGGCACACCAAAAAGAATTCCCAATAGTGTTTGCAAAGTAGCAGTATTAGAGAGAGAGAGAAAGTGTGAAAATAGTGGTAGTAGAGTTGAAATATAAGACGACAATAATGTATGTATGTATGTGTCTGGAACAGGCTAAAATGGGTTGGAACCATTACCTTTTACTGCTATACTAGGCTTTTGTAACTTTGTCTAGCTTAATATAATGAACAAGGGCCATGAGCATGCCTCAAAGTTTGTAAAAGCTTTAGTTATAGACCCCACAGATTTTCCCCTGGCTGCGCTGTACTCTTCTAAAAGGTTTTGCCTTTAAAGTGTCTCATAATTGTTGTTTTCTTAATGGATGATAATAGTGAGAGTGTGTGACATCTTGGGATCAGCAAAATATTTAGATGGACCACTAAATTCTTTTGCATCCGACAAACAAAACAACATGAGAAACCTGTTACTATGTTTTCTATTTCTGATTTTATTATAAAAAAGCAGGTTTTAAGTCGTCATGGACGACAACAAAGTGCTTTAATAGTCCACTTAATTAGCCTGGACCACGACCTGGATTATTAATTTAGACTATTATTGTGTATTTTGTTCATAAAGTTAAAATAAAAGGAGTGAATAATTTTCTTTCGCAACTCTTTTTTGGCAACTGTTTGTCTTTGTTAAAAGTTGTGTAGTAAAATCTTACATAACGCATTACTGTACCACACTCACCCTTTTTACTGTTTTCTTTTTCCTTTACCAAATTTTTGAAGCATTTGAATTCATCTTTTCTTAAATACAAAGCAGAAAAATACATATAGATTCAAATTTTAAAATGATAGTATAATGATTGATATTTTTTTCACTATTACTTTTATTTTGATCATTTGAGTATTAAAAAAAATAACTTAAATGAAATTTATTAATAATTATGAGTGATTAATGAGTTGTAACAAATTTTTACGGATGTCATTATATTTTTACCAATTTCATTAGTAAGTATATAATTAATGACAATGATATTTAGACAACATTTTTTTGACAACATTTAAACATTGATTAAATATCATTATCCATTAATTAAATACTCACACTTTCCAAAATCTATTAATATATATGTACTACTCGTTATATATTTGATTCAAAGGTATCCATGAGATTTTTTTGTCATTCCTATTGCTAATGCTATTATTTGTATAAAAGTAAAATTTCACAAACCATGAAAGTATAATGTAAAACGCTTTTAAATATGCTGTAATGTGTTAAAAATGACTTGCACTGTGTATAAAGAAAGACTCTCTCGAATGTAACTTTCCAAATTGTGTAAGGTAATCGCTTTTTTGTATGATTTTGTATACATGCATATAAATACGAGAAGCAATGGTATAAAGTGTAAAAAGACACATTTACAATCAGTCATGATTCGTTGTTCTTCCCCAGTACAAAATCATACCCTATGTTTGTTATACCATCTACCAAACCAAGGGAGAAAAAGTGGCTCGAGAGGTTTCACTCACAAAAAGTGTCTAACAGAAAGGTGCACGACAAGCACCATCACCTGTAATATCAATAATGCACACTCATAAGAAAACAAAAATAGTGACTTTAGGTTGTTTAGTATTGAGTTTTCCATAATTAGAGGTGAATATTGTTATGAAATAAGATGAGTTTAAAGTCTCAAATTAAATAAAAACATTTTTATCATTTAAGTGCCTTTTGTTTCTTGGTTTTTATTAAACAATAACAGACATTTTTTTTTTAATTATTCAAAACTTAAAGTATAACCTCATTAATAAATCCCGAAAGATCTTACAAATTGAAGATGAAGACACCATATGTAATACGCGGATACTTGAAATGAAATTAAATGCACCAAGTTCAATGAATTAAATTTTGTGATAAATGAACATGGCTCGTTTACAGTGCATCATCATTTTATAGGCTACTAAGCTATCTCTGTAATCAACGCGATCTTCTTCCCAACTCAACAACACCTTCATTTGACTACATACTCAGTTTCCAAACACAAGACCTTAATTTGAACGCCAAGGTTTCATCCACAGTTACTACTACCCAACAACTTCTTAAGTTTGAAACTACTTGTCACATTGGAATAGGATCGACCATTGTGAGTATCCTATGATCCTCGTAACTTGTGTCAAACAGTCAAAGTTGAGGAAATAGATGGAAGACTTAAAAACAAAATTCTTTAACATCCTAATGTGTTTTATTTTAAAATAAATTATTTACTGCATATGCTTTTAATGTGTTTTTACAAGAAGATGAAAAGGAGTAATCTTTCTTTAAATTTCATTTATTTATTTTAGTTATTTTATTTTTTTTAATGTTTTCACAGTAAATATACATTGTATTTAAGAAACAAAAAAATTTAGAGTATAATATACTTTTAACAAATATTTTAAGCATAAAATATGTTATTTACGAGTTTTATACTAAAGAGAGGAATGAGATATTCATCACGAAGCATAAGTTTTTTCCTAAAAGAAGCTCTCAAGTGTTCTAAATAATATGTTATTCTATTCTAAATTATCTTCCATCACTAAAAAAATTATTATGCGAATTACAAAATTTTAAGAAGTGCTAGTAGGACTTGTTTTGTGAATACTTGGATGGAGTGACTTTTTTATTTAGGTTATGTTTATTTTAGTAGATTGATTTGGAAGAGAGTGAGCAGAAGGATTTAAGGGAATTTGAAAATGAATTTATTATTGATTTTTGGATGGGATTTGAAGATGAGTGAGACTGAATTTGGAAGTAAAGTTTTTAAAAATTAGTATATAATTTAACTGATATGACAAATAAAAAAATTGTTTAATTGGTAGAAATTAAAAATTACCAAAATACTCTTAATTATAAAAGTAATATAAAATGATAATGATTAATGTTATATATAATTGTAAAAATGTTTCTTAGAAGAAAAAAAATAAAAATTAATTTTTAAAATGTAAAAAAATATTAATTTAGTAAATTGAAATAATAATAATAATAATTAAATAGGGGTAATATTATAAAATACTTTTTTACTCTTTCGACAAGATAGGGGATTACCTCAAATCTTTACTGCCCTCAAGTCTTTATAACTAAAGACGTTTTTTTTTTTATTTCGCAAATCAGTCTTTCTAAATCTTTTGAATGGTAAATCCTTTGAAGGAAACAAGGTCTTAATAATGACTAAAACATTATATTTAAAAAAATCAAAATTCAATAAAATTAAATTGACTAATTCCAATAAAATTTTTAAAACATCAATCAATTAATATATTAAGTGAGTGAAAATGGAGAGAATAATTAAAATGATAAAATGTAGATTCAGTAAATCAAATTCATAAAAAAAATAAAAAATGGCGGGTTTTTCCGACATTTGACTGAGATTGACGATGTTGCTGTTTCATTGAAACAGGAGACGCTTAAGAAGTGTCCATTTGCGTTATAAGCTCTGTCCTCCCTCTTCTCTCAGCCTTCGTCTTCTTCAATCTCATCCACTGTTGCCCTTCCCAATCCAATATTTTACAACCATTCTCTCCCTTTTTCACTTCTTTCACGCTTACAATTTTGTCCTTCCTTCTGTCTCTTTTTTCTTTTTTCATTCACTCCCCCAATAATACTTTGGCAAATTATTGCACTAATTGGAAGCTTCCCAAAAGATAAGAACAACATACATCTTTCAATCATATATAACAATATCAAGCACTGCTATATAATTTATAACCCTGGCCTCTTCATATTTCCTTTATCATACACACTGAAAAAAATTGTTTGGCTATAAGAATGCTTTGAGACTCTTAACCTTTACGTGTTGAATAAAACAAACAGACATCAATGCAAAGAATTCCATTTCTTTAATAAATACCACGAACTAGAATCACAGACACAATTATACATATTCGCAAAAAATGTAGCTTTTTGAAACCATTAGACAACTTGAGCGTAGTGTTTGATGCAATTAAAACATTACTCAAAAATTTTGTTTTGTAGAACCTCCTTGGTAATTAATATGCAATAGCATACAAGAATCTCCACTGTTGTTTGTTTTTCTTACGCAATTCTAGGTCTACAAACCATCATGATGTGTTTGTTGTAACTGGCACGGGTAATGCATCTTTTTCCCAGCGGTTCGGTCTCCAAATTCATGTTCATTGCACAAACACTCAGTGTTCCACTAACATTGCTTTTTCCTTTGTGGAGTGACTACAGTTACTATTTCACTGCACTTTATGAAAGTAAACGGTTGTTGCTGTTTGTTACTACATCCTTTCCTCTCTCCTTGTAGCCTGATGATAGTCACGCGTCATTATTTTCTGATTCTTTGATGCGAGATACATTATGAGAAATACAACCCTTTTCTTCATATATAGCACAATACTTGTTATGTGTTATTTTTGTCTTCTCTGACCAGACACTAATGATCAGTATAGATTACTTAAAACATCATTTTGTTAACTCAAAGAGAACATTTTTCTACAAAAGGACTTGCACATGGTGCATCTACCTCTAACTACTAGCTCAATCAGTTTTCTTAAATATAGGCAATTAATTAGTTGACATCATTATGATGTACTAACGAGCTTCGTAGATCTGAAAAATCACATATTGGGGATTGCAACCTTGACCTCCAGGGTAATATATATATAGTATTTTGAGTACATTTGAGGACTGCCTAGTATGCCATAATTAAATTGGTACTACAAGATTTATCTTCAGGATCAAATCTAGTAATCCCTCGCCCGTAGACTTCACAAAACAAACGCTACACGGCTTTTTCTCAATCGAAAACATCAGTATTCTTTTAGACAGCTTCCCAATATAGAGGTAATAATTAGTTTTAATATCTCCAACCAAATGCTGCTTTGGCTTAGTGCCTCTTTGAAAGAAAATGGAATACTTCTTTTAATGTATATTTGTATAAAAAAAATATTTTTTAAAGAGTATTATATAATGGGTACATTGATGCTAGGTCGGGTTATAGAGAGAGAAGAGGCAAAATGGTCCCTGGGAGCTGAAGGAAAGGAAAGGAAAGATAGTGTGAGCAGCAGTAGTAGGAACCACAAAGGAGTTGAGTTGGAAGTTGCATTAGCAGCAAGCAGTGCAAAGAGAAGAAGACGAAAGCAGCATTGTAAGTGTTGGTGAACTGAAAACAAAACCAAACAACAAAATGTCTCTGCTTCCTCTGTTCTTTCTCTTCACCGTGCTTCTCCACCAAAATCACTTCTTCATCTTTGCTCTCAACCAAGACGGTTTATATCTGTACCAATGGAAGCAATCCCTCGACGACCCTGACTCGTCTCTGGCGTCCTGGAACAACCGCGACACCACCCCATGCAACTGGGCCGGCGTCACATGCGGCCCAAATAGCAGCGCCGTCACTTCACTCGACCTCTCCAACTTCAACGTTGCTGGCCCATTCTCCGCCAACTTCCTCTGCCGCCTCCCCAACCTCACCTCCATCATCCTCTTCAACAACTCCATCAACCAAACCCTCCCTCTCCAAATATCCCTCTGCACCCCTCTCCTCCACCTTGACCTTTCCCAGAACCTCCTCACCGGCACCCTCCCCTATACACTCCCCCTCCTCCCCAGCCTCCGCTACCTTGACCTCACCGGCAACAACTTCTCCGGCCCTATTCCCCCCTCCTTTGGAACCTTCCAGAACCTCCAAACCCTCTCCCTCGTATTCAACCTCCTTGACGACGTCTTTCCGCCTTCTCTCTTCAATATCACCTCCCTTAAAACTCTCAACCTGTCCTATAACCCCTTCCACCCTTCCCCCATTCCTCACTCCATCGGCAACCTCACCAATCTGGAGACGCTCTGGCTCAGCGCTTGCAATCTCGTGGGCCCCATTCCCGACTCCGTCGGGAACCTCAAAAACCTTCGCGTTTTGGATTTGACCTTCAACAACCTCTATGGACCCATCCCTAGTTCGCTCACTCGTGTCACCACTCTCAAGCAGATTGAGTTGTACAACAACTCGCTCTCCGGTGAATTGCCTAGAGGACTCTCCAACCTCACTTCGTTGCGGCTCTTTGATGTTTCCATGAACCATTTGAGCGGGAGCATTCCCGATGAGCTGTGTCGTCTACCTCTCGAGAGTCTCAACCTCTATGAGAACGGTTTAACCGGGGAGTTGCCGCCGAGTATTGCTGACTCGCCCAACCTCTATGAGCTGAGGTTGTTCGGGAACAAACTCACCGGGTCATTGCCGGACAGTTTAGGGAAGTCCGGTCCTTTGAGGTGGGTTGACGTTTCCACCAACCGTTTCTCCGGTGGGATTCCGGCGAGCCTCTGTGATCACGGCGAGTTGGAGGAGATGTTGATGCTCGGGAACCAGTTCTCTGGGGAGATACCGGCGAGTTTGGGCTTGTGTCGGAGCTTGACGCGTGTGAGATTGGGTAAGAACCGGTTGTCCGGCGAGGTTCCGGCGGGTATGTGGGGCCTTCCGCATGTGTATTTTCTTGAACTGATGGGTAACTCGTTTAGTGGCTCGATTGCGAGGACCATTGGCGGGGCGAGGAATTTGTCTTCGTTGATTCTGACGAAGAACAATTTCTCGGGTGTGATCCCCGAGGAGATTGGGTGGTTGGAGAATCTTCAAGAGTTTTCTGGTGGTGATAACAGACTCAGTGGGTCGTTGCCTGGGAGTATTGTGAATCTCGGGCAGCTTGGCACTCTTGATCTTCACAACAATATGTTATCCGGGGAGCTCCCCAAGGAGATTCAGTCGTGGAAGAAACTGAATGACTTGAATTTGGCTAATAATGTGATTGGTGGGGAGATTCCTGATGGAATAGGCAGTTTGACTGTGATGAATTTTCTTGATCTTTCCAACAATCAATTTTCTGGGAATGTTCCTACGGCGTTGCAGAATTTGAAGCTCAATCAGCTCAATTTGTCTTATAATAGGCTTTCTGGAAAGCTTCCCCCACTGCTGGCCAAGGATATGTACAGGGCTAGTTTTATTGGCAATCCTGGCTTGTGCGGGGATTTCAAAGGTTTGTGTGATGGCAAAAATGGGGATAAGAGTAAGGGTTTTGTGTGGATTCTGCGAGCTATTTTTATAGTTGCCACTTTGGTGTTTGTCGTCGGTGTTGTCTGGTTTTACTTAAGGTACAAGAATTTCAAGAATGCCGAGAGATCTGTTGATAAATCAAAGTGGACTTTGATGTCGTTTCATAAACTGGGTTTCAGCGAAGATGAGATCTTGAATTGCCTAGATGAAGATAATGTGATAGGAAGTGGGTCTTCCGGGAAGGTTTACAAGGTTGTGTTGACCAGCGGGGAAGTGGTTGCTGTGAAGAAGATATGGAGCGGCGTCAAGAAGGAAGTAGACAGTGGAGATGTGGAGAGGGGTCAATTTCATCAAGACAATGCTTTTGACGCAGAGGTTGAAACTTTGGGCAAAATTAGGCACAAGAACATTGTCAAACTGTGGTGTTGCTGCACTACTAGGGATAGCAAGCTATTGGTTTATGAGTATATGCCGAATGGTAGCCTGGGTGATTTACTGCATAGCAATAAAGGAGGGTTGTTGGACTGGCCAACTAGGTATAAGATAGCTGTTGATGCTGCAGAAGGCCTCTCTTATTTGCATCACGATTGTGTTCCTTCAATTGTTCACAGAGATGTGAAATCTAATAACATCTTGTTGGATGGGGACTTCGGTGCAAGGGTGGCAGATTTTGGAGTAGCTAAGGTAGTTGATGCCACCGGAAAAGGAACTAAATCCATGTCTGTTATAGCTGGGTCATGTGGATACATAGCACCAGGTTTGCAGAACTTTTGTCATCTATTTCCAGTTCTTCTTAACACACACTAATCACTGCTATCATATATTAATCTGAGAAACCTTTAAATAAAGCAAAGTCTATAAGTATATGGAGAATATTTATGCCCACAGAAACAATGTGAATGAAATATACCAATTTTAATCGGAAAATTATGCTTTGTATCAAATGGTTTCTTTTGCTTAGGAAGTTGTCATTTCGTTATTTTATTTTTTACAATAATGATCAGTTTCGTAGTCTTAATGGAGTCAAACTGATATGATTCTTTCCTTCTGCAGAATATGCGTACACACTCAGAGTGAATGAGAAGAGTGATATATATAGCTTTGGTGTTGTCGTACTTGAGTTGGTTACTGGAAGGAGACCCATTGACCCTGAATTTGGGGAAAAAGACTTGGTTATGTGGGCGTGCACCACCTTGGATCAGAAAGGCGTGGAGCATGTGATTGACTCGAGGCTTGATTCTTGTTTCAAAGAAGAAATTTGCAAGGTCCTCAACATTGGCCTCATGTGCACCAGTCCTCTTCCAATCAACCGGCCTGCGATGAGAAGAGTGGTGAAGATGTTACAAGAGGTGGGCACAGAGAACCTAACGAAACCAGCCAATAAAGAAGGAAAGTTGTCCCCATATTACTATGACGATGGGTCTGATCATGGAAGTCTTGCTTAGTTCAAGTTCTTGGAGCGGGAGCGGAAAGGTCTAATATTTTCTTTAACTTAACAGAGCCAATTCCCCCCGGCCATGGTTTGCTTCACAACGTTGGCTACAAAAGAGGACATAAATATTTTTGGGGGTTGAAAGAAGAAAGTTCAAGTTTTTGCCCTCTGAAGTTGTGCGTCCCTACAAGGTTCAAATTGGTGTCTGCATTAATTTCTCTTGTATATTCAAAAACCATATTTTGACTGTTAAAAGATTAGAATAGACGTGACCGGTCTCTGGTGTGGGTCAGGTGAATGTTTGAATGGTAAAATCAGTAGTGGATCAAAATTGTAATAGAAAATCAGCTCTATAGTAATTTGGGTTAACTTCAATCATGTGATGGAAAAATTATCACCGGATTGGGGGAATCTGTATCTAAATTATCATTCTTAAATGCTTGTAATTCTGTGGCTGTTCCCGCATAAAGATTTACTTGTTGTGGCAGTGGTGTGAAGTATGAGCAGGGTACAGCTATGGGAGTTGAGTTAATGAGGTGGCTGGACAGGCCCTGTCCTTTCGTGGGCCATCTTGTTTAATTGCAGGTTCCATCTATTTGTCATGCCTACTACCAGTACATAAGATAAATGATGATGGGCTATGAATGTAGCAGAAAGGGTACCAATTTGTATAATCATCACTGCATTACAATACTGATCTTTTAGCTCATCAATTCAGCAGCATTGGGTACTACCCTCTTCACTTGTCTGTAAAAAGTAGTTGTACTAACCTACACTAAGATACAATACAACGCTGGATAACTCAGTTTTTAAGTCTTTCAGATTATGCGTTTCCATTGTATGCAGGCCTTTTGTTTCTTTTTAGTTGTGCGGAAGTTGGTGCCAAATGCAACGCCATTCTCACACCCCTTTCTTACATTATAAAAATAAACAATTAAAAAAACAAATTTATTTTAACTTATAAATAATTCATTGCTTTCTTATATATTTTTTTAAAGTGTAATGAAATACAGAACTAAAAAAATTTAAAATAATAAGTTAAATTAGTTAACTTAAAGTATTTCATGTTAATTATTATTATTTTATATAATAATCCTCCGAACATAACATGAGTTGAGTGGCTCCTCAAAGCTGCGACTGCTTTGTGTTGACCGTGGGTAATACTAATAAATGAGTGGTAAATGCAAGACAAGTGATCAGTCATAAATGGTTGGCCTAGAAGAAAGCCACCTGTCCAATCAAGGACCGAGTGAAGCAGTTATTTTAAATTTTTTGGCTATGAAAAGAAAATTAATTATATCACAATAATTATAAAAACGCAAATTAAGAAAGTATATAAATTCATTTTGGAAAGTAATTAGTTAACGAGCAATTCATGTATGGAACAGAAACTAATTTTTTAAAAATAATTTTTTTGAAACTGTTAAAATGTTAAAAAATAGAAATATTTAAAATTGGATTTGCACATAAGATAATACTATTTTGATATATTTATTAATATCTTTAGGTATTGTTAGTTTACAAATTATGCAAATATTTACATCATTCCCAAAGGGTAAAATGGGAAATTACTTTTTATATGGGTGTAGAAAGAAATGTATGAAGGTGGGTTAGTGAAAAGACATTTTTGTCTTTATTGAAAAATAATCATAATCCTACTTTACCTTCTTCTCACCGACACGGTTCTCCTTTCTCTACCATAATACTAGTAGCCACACCCCCATACACCCCATCCATCCCTATACACTTTGATTTAGTTGTTTTTCAATGGAAAAGTAGAAATACGTTACGGAATGTTTTAAAATAAAATTAACACATTCCTGATTGTTCTTTTGTCATGGCTAAGAAGGGGAAGAATCATGATTGTGAAATTCAACAACTTTTTTATTAGCAAATATTAATTATTCGTAATTTTTCAGTGAAATAATTGAGTCTTTCATTTTTTTTTTCAAAATTTTCAAACTAATATTATATTTGAAGAAAGAGATAAAAGAAAGAGAATTACAATAATTGAAGAAAGAGAATGGTTAGTTGTATTTGGTTTAGAAAATCCACTGAATTTGGTTTATAAAAAAAGTGATAAAAGAAAGGATTTAAATTTAATTTTGTTTAATTACAAATTTAGAGGAAATTAAAAATCTTCTTACTTCTGTCCCCCTTCCAATATTAAAAAAGAAAATCTAAAGAGAAGATAAATTATTTATAGTTTTAAAACCGTGCTAACTATTTTACTCTAAAATGTTATTTTAATTCTGATCGTCTTCTTTATTTCTTCCCCTGAAAAGGAGAATATATGCTAATTAGATATATAATGCTTTCTAACTATAAAACATCACAACATTATTCTGGCTGCTATTCCTAATTCTGCAAGCTCAAAACTCTAATACAAAGTGTTATCTTAAAAAGAGTAAAGGGAAAAGTGTTCAGTTTTTTACTCTCAGCATACTGTATACAGCTACATAAAGACAATGTCCAAACATTGAAATTCTCACGCAATAGGAATGAGCAAATCAATCAATAGTGACAAGTCTTTTGCCACTTTGCTGAAGCAATGTAAATATGTTAAGAAACTTGGATTCATCTAAATATTTGTAAAGAATATGAAGAAGCACAAATTAGCCACTAATGATTACTAATCTGCAAAGAGGTAGGCCTTACTTGTAGCAAGGCATGGGATGATAATCATACCGAATTGTAACGAACAAAAACAATCCCTGCATGAGGCTCTATATGAAAGGAGATACAAAATTGTGATGGACATGACAACAATCTTCATGAGAAGCATTTGACTCTTGCAAATGTCAAATAGCCTGTGTGACCTCGAGCGTCACCACAAGGTCTGGCCATGACAGAAGAAATAGAAGGACTGCTACTGAGTACATAGCTTCCATCAGAGCATTGTCTCCTCTTCTTAGGAACAGAGCCATTAGAACCATCACCATCCCCAGTTATGCTTTGCATTTTCTCTTCCCGAACTTCATACGTGCGTAAAAGCACCTCAAATGTCCTTATGTCTTTGTACACAGCCAAAAATTTACATGGGTATTCTATCAGTCTAATTCAAGCACACAAAGATAATGACCTTAGGAAAATATAGAGGGGGACAGGGAGAAGAAAATGCAAAACTACCTGTGAAGTGGGTGCGGAGTGTTTCGCATGTTCGTTGTACTTGCTCGATACAAGGAGAGAAAGAGCATAATGTGCCATCATGTCTCAACACTTTTGCAGCTGAAGGAATGGTAAGCCAAGGTTGAGGTAGATCCAAAAATACAGAGTCAGCCATGCCTGTAAAATCATCAGGGAATCCTTCACCCTGAATGTCCCTAACCTTCACCGTGACTAAGCTGCTTAGACCTGTTTTCTCAAAATCAGCCCTACCAGGATAACAAAATTAAGTGAATATACTATGATACAGGAAATATTCAACATAACCTCTAGCATAAAAAAAGAGTAATTTTGCAGGGCAAAATTATAGATTGGTTTCTAGGTAGGGATCCTACAGAGCTAGATCCTGCAGACAAGAATCATTGTAAGATCTAAGAGCATACTAGAGTACCGAAATATCAAGTAGAATCAGAAGATAGCACTTTGAATAACGAACTATAGAGTCTCTAAACATCGAATATCTTGCCTACGATTTCATAAGAATAATAAAACCACGGTGCAAAGCTAATAAAACAAGTTTAAATTTCACCCACGGCCAAAGTAATGTTTTAATTGCTATCATCTTATTACATGTCAGCACACCATTCTGGATGATAGTGAAAATAGATCCATAGAAGAAAGCCAGAAGAAGCAGGAGAAAGCAACACACAGATATGCTAATACCAAACATCATATTTTGTCACTTTCTATATAGAAAATCACATTATTTCTTCCTTATTTTTTTACCTAGCTGATTCGGCCCTTTGTTCATGGAAATCAAAGGTATTGACATGTCCTGAAGGAGCAACAGCTCTTGCAAGTGAAGTAGTCAAAGATCCGCTACCAGTCCCAGATTCAAGAACCACACAACCAGGAACAATCTCCAAGTATGTGATAACAAAACTAATATCCGCAATATAGAGAATTTGAGTCCTGTGGTTTAATACCAGAGTCCACAATTCTGGTGTGGGAGCTAACAAGTACACAAAGCCACCCTTACTACTGAATACTTTAGACCCAAACTGTTTTCCTATCCAATCCGAATGTTTAAAAACACCAAAACGATTCTGCAGGACCGAACCTTCACACACAGTAACAGCCTTCATGCTTTCATGTTTTTCATAAACAATAACCAAATCGCCATCACTAATGGATCGGTTAAATGATAGCTTTTTTGCAGGATGGCAGGCCAACATCTTAGAAGTCTTCAAGTCTTGAAGTAGTCAAAAAACACAATTATCTGATAACCAAAAAGAGAGAACCAATAACATGTCATCTGTAGTGAAAGTTTTAGCACTCAAATCAATGTCGAAGACAACACCAACGAAAAATCCTATGCATTCTATTAGGCCCAAAACAATACACAGAAAAGAAAACTGCAGCACAAAACGTATTAAAGTAAAAGACAACGATGAAAGCTTGACCAACCTGAACAAAAAAATAAATACAAATCTGTTTTCCAAAGATAACTTTGACATAGAGAAATTTAGGATAAAAGAAGAGGAAGCAAATATAAGTGACAAGAATTGCGACACATTGTTTGGCATGTAGCAAGTAGAAACAGCGAGAATGAATGGGGGCTGGAACGAACCTGGTATGTGAATTCAGGAAGGTTTAATCTTTGCTCGCAAAGTAGAAAACTTGTGCGTCCTTCTTAGTGTTGAAGAAATTGGTTACGCCACCGATGACAGTTTCGAAGCTTTCACTGTGTTTCATGAGCCGATAACGCCACTGAGTTATACCAAGGGTTTTGATTTAACCTAAGGGCCCAATCATCAAAGCCCTAGCTCTCCTTCTTTCGTCTCATTCAAAGCCCTAGCTTCTTGGGTGTTTTTTCTCTCTTCTCCAAAATGAATACACGTGCAGATTGTTTGTCTCAATTGAAAATGAGATAGAGACCCCTAAGGCAGCAGCTGCCAAGGGTTCCAAAACGGCGTAGTTGCCCAATTCAGCAAGCCCACTACGCAACAGTCCAATTTCCATCCATGCCTGCACCAGCGGCCCAAATTTAATCAATCAGCAGCGTCAATGAAATTTGTCCAAGCGTGGCAGCAGCAGCAGTGTAGCAAGGCCAGCCCAATTAATCTGCCGACAGCCTTCAGCTGCCCATTCTTGGCCCAAATAGCACCCCAGCATTTCATTTAATTCCAATGGTGTGCAACCCAATAACAACAGCTCTTTTTCAGCCCAATTGTGCACAGTAGCCCAATGCTTTTTCCAAATAAACCAAATCTACATCAAAGAAAGAAAATCAATCTAAACTTAAAGAAAAGAAAAAAAAAATTCTAACAATTAAAAAGAAAAACTTTTATTAAAGATTTTCTAAAAAAAATATAAATTTTCTAATTATTAACCAAGACTAAAATTTACATCTAAAAATCTGTAAAACTAAAGAATTTAAAGAAAAACCTAAATTTATCCTAATTCTAAACCATTAAAGACTAAAATGAATTAAAAAGAACTTCTAAACACAGGAAAAATATGTAAATTTGGAGAGGTATCAATAATAAAATCTATTGCTGTTCGTCTGATGGCACAGAAATCATAATAAACCCTCCCATCTAATTCAATTTAAACAGCCTATAATTTATTTGATTAATATTTTATGTTTAGTTTAAATTCTACAAAACGAAAGTGTTTTAGTTTTCTTTTTACAAAACATAATGTCAATTTCTCAACTTGGAGAGAGGACGATAATGTGGGCTGAGTAATTCTGTTTCGGCCCGGCCCATATTTGGTTTATAAAAATGATCGAATCTGTGGTCTCGCATAATGTATAATAATATCTAAAGTGATTCATAGGAGCATGAATAAGAGGTTCCATGTATCGCCACCTGTTGCACACTGCAGACTCCTCCTTCAACTTTCATGATACATGTCTGATCTGACCTTATATCATGCACTCATTATTGAACATGTTGGATTTTAGTTTCGAAGATAGAGCATGATGTTATGACAGCTACCAGGGCAATACTAATACTGTTACTATTAATATTATTACTACCACTTTATCGCTTCTTTCTTTCTCATAACCTCACTCAACATATCCTTCCACCAAATCCAGCAACCAGATTCTGGGTTGTCTGATTACAAAAATAATACAAGTTGAACACGAAGCATCACGAGAGATTCATTACATCTCACACCATTAATTGGTGGGCCTTCTCGGAGCTACGAGCCAAGCCCAACATCATCATGAAGACACAATGGGCCCCAACCTAGGTTTCTCACCAATTTTGTGGTTTCCATTACTGGCCTGTAGCCTTATAGCTATGTTTATGGCGGGAAATCGCTTCATTCCACTTCACTTCTTAATTTTCTCTGCTTCACTTCATACCATTCTTCCTCTTATTATTGTTATTCTATTATTATCACTTTCTTTCAATTATACCTTTTCATAAAGCATCTTCTTTTGTTGTTATTTTTTTTTACTATTATCTCTGTCAATTGTTATTACTGTTCAATTTTAAAGAGAGTTCAGATATTTCATTCTCGTACCTTTTCTTTGTGTATAATAATACAGATCCTTGTTCTTGAAAGGGAAAAGATTTTTTTTAATATACTGTTTTTCTAATAATGAAAAACACTACATTGAATGTATATGTGTTTTTTTAAATGAATTTCTTAAAGTATTTTGTCTCCTCGAAAATAAAACATGTCATTAGTTTCTCTATTTTTGAATTAAAAATGTATAGTTTTAAAGGAGAACAATACTTTAATGTTTTAAATTAACAATTTTCTAAACTTGTACCTAGCCAAATGGGAAACACACAATTGTGTACGCTGTCTCTAATTGGATTGTCTTCGGATATTGCTCTACGCACCACACGACCAAACCTCCTATTTTCCAGGGGAACAACAATCTCCGTACACAAAAAGGTGTAAACAATACGTAGTAGGAGACAAAATGTAAAACAAAAGAGAAGAAATTTGTATGCAATGAACAAACTTTGGTGGAGATAATATAATTTAAAAGTATTACACAGCCCATGAATTGTCCCACATAAAAATAACATTAGGTTGTCTTAATAATCGAATGGTTTTAATTGAGCATGTAAAGACTTCCTCACACACATTTAGTTATCTTAAGAGTTTTACAATGTTGTTATTTTTTATGTTTGTGTATTTGATTAAGTTGATGTTCCAGGTTAGTTAGTTAAAAAATTATATAATTTGTTGATAATATGAGAAGTAGGGTTGCCAGCTATCAACTACCACAACTAATCCGACCGATCCATCTATCCATCCACCCATTTTGTCAAGCATATTCTCTCTCTTTTCCTTTTCAACTGTTTGATATCTCCCCATCAAACTCACATGTATATAAGCTTCTTTTCACACACACGAACCATCCAATCTCACCTTCTTCCTTCAACCACCAATAACCCATCACTGCCAATCACAGACCAGACGCATACCCTTCAAACCAACCCATTCACAACACTCAAAATGAACGCTGCGGAGCATATCGCTTATGACATGGTCATGATCACTCTATCCATATCTCTCATCGTTCTTGCCATCATCCTCTTCCTAGCTTGCAAGAAGAAACCCGTTGAATCCGAAGAAACACTTCCCGTTAAGTTGTGTGCTCGTGCATACCCCTTGACGGAAGTTGATGCCGCCACCGATGGCTTCAACCACAGGAGAATCATCGGGCAGGGTCGCTTGGGAACCGTGTATGCGGGGACTATGGAGAAAGAAGAGCTGGTAGCCGTTAAAAGGATTCACCCCGTTCTTGTGTTGAGCAATGCAGGTTTTGGTTTCTCATCCGTGTTGAAATGGCTCTCCTTGGCTCAACACCCGAACGTAGTTCCGATCATAGGGTTCTCGGAAGCAGCGGGTGAGAGAGTAATTCTGATGGAGTTTGTGCACATGGCGAGCTTGGACTTCTACTTGCATAAAAACCAAGACGGGGCTTCACTTTTGGATTGGAACAAGAGGTTGAGGATTGCAGCTGGAGCAGGCAGAGGGCTTCAATATCTGCATGAAGTGGTGGCACCAAACATTGTACATGGGTGTGTTAAGTCGTCTAATATCCTGATCGATGTGAACTTCTGTGCTAGAATTTGTGATTATGGGCTTAACTTTTTGGCACCTGTGGAAAAGAGAGGAGTGGTGGGGTATGTGGATGATGAATACTGGAGTGAAAGAAGGGGTGGTGGAGCTACCAAGGAGAGTGATGTTTATGGGTTAGGAGTAGTCCTGCTGGAGCTTTTAACAGGGAAAGGGTGTGAGGGAGGGTTGTTGGTGAAGTGGGCATTGCCTTTAATTAGAGAAACCAGTTTTAGTGAACTTTTAGATCCTAGGTTGGTCATTCCTTCTGACACCAAGCCTCTCGTTAGATTAGCCAAAGTTGCTTCAGCATGTGTCGGTAACTCACGGAAATGTAGGCCTTCTGTCGCTCAAGTGGCTACCATTTTGAACAATTTAGAGACTCAAGTGTGCCTCTGATCCCCATCATCATGATTGACCAATTTGCCTTCAGTTTTGTACCACCAATTCCCAGGAATTGAAATGCATACGGCATTAAAAAAATCTTAGTCTTCTCTTATGATTAGTTCATGAATTTATTGAAATAAAGAGGAGAAAAAGTCTGATGAGTTTGGTGAGGTTGAGATTCATCGGATGCGAGTAATTGGTGAGAAAATTGGTGGGAAATAATCTTTTGTTGGGGAATTTTGAAATAGAAAGGTGGGACGGTGCCGTTGTCCTTAGGGCGGTGAGTATTAATCTCTGCTTCCGTGTAGCATGGGGATCCTTTTGGTCATGAAAGTGACCTATTTTTGTATTTATTTAATTCTTAGTTTCTCCAAACTTTTAATGTCTGCATATGTACCTATTTTTTCCAGCTTGTAATTAGGCACCCATATGCAACGTTTTACATTTTTATAAATTAATATCGCTGTTTTCTTTTAGTTTGCATACAGCTGGTACCAAAAAGGAAAATAATAGGAAACAAATAGTATAGTGTATGAAAGATAAGTGATAATAACACAATAACAATCCTCTGCGTAACGCATGTTTTGATTTAAATAAATTGAGCTCTAACTACAGAGAGATAGACGGAATATCAATATTTATTTTAAAATAATATCTATTTTGCATGCAGTTTTTATTAAAAATACTCATATCCACATCTTGATTTATGAAACCCATCATAGATATGTTTTACAGTGATTGTAGGTATAATTTAATCTTAATCTTGCTTAAACCTCTACATACAAAATATACAAAAGATAATATATGTGATAATTGTTAACTAGGGATTTCCTTACCCTGGGAAAAATAATAGGAATTTAAAATATAATTACCAGGTTGCTTCGCACATGCTTCTGATTAGGTTAATGATGGCAAGAGCAGTTAGTTACATATAGTTTGGGCCCAACAATATCATTCATTGGGCTTCCACCTCGAAGTTGAAATGAGACCCAATGTTTTGGGCCTTGGCTATATGTTTGACCCAACATAGTTTAAGCAATGAAAATCAACCACGGGGTTGAGGAAACACTTTATAAATACTATAAATACTCGTGAAAAACATGCATATATATATGTATTCACTTTTTATATGATAAAAAATAATATATAATTCGATTTTATAATTTAATTATAGATAATTTTATTTATTCAGCAGATTTTTTTATTATAAATAGTTATTTCAATTTAAAAAATGATAAAACTAAACAAATTATTTAAAAGATAAATCTGGTAAAATTAATTTTAAATAATATTACTTAAAGGACAAAATAGAAAACAAATTGTGAACAGAAAAAAAAATCTTTATATAATGGTATAAATTAATCATTGTTTATTCACAGTTAGTTATATTTTTACTCCTTTTTATATGGAATTCAACATTACAATAAAAACAATACCAAAAAATCATCTTGAAAGAAACAATATGATGGAATAAAATGGACTTCTTAAACAGTGTCAAGAGTTAATATCAGTTTGAATTTAAACATTCGGCTAATAGCAAAAATATACAGAGAGAAATTTAGATTATTACTCTTTTTCTAAATATGGGGCAATCTTTTTTTATAAATAAAACCGCTGTAATGTTCTTTTAGGAAATTGATAAAAAATAAAAAACACAACAACATAATTTACCCTTTGTTTGAAATATTCGCACATTATACCGATGATTAGTTGCCAAAACTAGAAGGCCCGATTAAAAACTTTTAATTCTAAATTAAAAAAGATAAGTGATAGAGATCATTTTTATAACACTTTTTCTATTATTAAATTAAATTAAATAAAAAATTTAATTTTTAAATCTATTTTGCAAATTATGTCACAATTAAACTCATTAAAAAAATAATTATTTACAGACAAAATTTCCAGTTCTTGACTTAAAACTGTAATAAGGTGAGAAATGCAAGCTTGCATATTATTGTTTGGACAAAAAACATTAAATTGGTACATTTGTTTTTTCAAATTCAATAAAATTGATAGAAGAAATACAGCTTGACAAATTAAAAATGGCGTTACCTAACTTAAATTACTTACATATTTTATTAAAATGAAAATCTGGTTACATAGTACGATTTTATGATTAAATTTAATTTTATAAATGGCAGAAAAAAAAATAAACACGGGGCTTACGCTTCATTTTGTTTGTGAGGTTTTAGTTTTCATGTCTAATGAGATACATTTGAAAATTGCTTAATTAGGTAAAGTGCACTTAGTTATTTTGAAAGTTGCCGCGTGAAAAAGTATTCTTAACTCGATCGCACTTATTCCTTGATACAAGCGTCGTATATACGAGAGCGTAGCTAAACGTGGTCTCCAAGCAAGCAACCTCTTCCAATATTTAGACCCACCCTATATTTCTGCCCCTTTTATAACCTCTATATCCTTTTTCTCTTTCTCTCTCCGAGCAAGATCCAACCAGTCAGGAAAATCAAACTCAGTTCAATCATTGAATCGTAGAGACTACGTACAGAAGAAGCAAATCTGGAATCCCGGTACAATTAAATTCTCTCTTTCACAGTTCAGTCAGAATCAACTAGCTTTACCTTTCTTAACTATTTTTCATCTCGTTTTTTTTAGGGAGCTGATATTGAAAGAGGGTTTGGAAAAAAATTAAAAGGCATGTAATGACTACGAGGAGAAGGGGATTGAATAAATCACGCCAACTATGACTATTACTGAAAAGACTAGTGTCACTGACACAAAACTCACCGAGGAAATTCGAACTGTAACATGCCACTCCTGGGACCGTAACACGGAATTCAAAGATCAGGTATTACCATATACTTCAATGCTTCTATTTCTAATTTTTAAATACGTATGTTTCCTTAACCTATATATGATTCTGCTTTCATCTTTTAAAGTTGTTTTTCTAAGCACCGCCTTTAATTACTTTTGTATTTATGGTGGAATTTATGACTTGCCGGGGTTACCAGCTGGAGTGAAATTTGACCCAAGTGACCTAGAAATACTAGAGTATTTAGAGGCAAAAGTGGGGTCTGATGCACGCAAGCTTCATCCCCTTATTGAAGCGTTCATACCAACTATTGAAGGCGAGAATAGGATTTGGTCTACGGACCCAGAAAAACTACCAGGTGCTCCATGTTTTGCTTTATTTTATTTTTAATTAAATATCATTTTTTTCTCTCATTAGTAGTATAGTATGGTGTTTTAAAATACCTATTGAATATATGTTGTGTATGCATCAGTGAAATTCCCATATATTGAGAGACACACGTATAGCTGGACACGATACCACATGCATGAAATTAATTGTTTTAGCAATGAAATGATTTTTTCTTTGAAAAAAGCTCTCTAATCATAAGGCAGTTGAAATATGATAGCTGAACATTTTATGTTCTCAGTATGAAATCAGATCTAAGATATTAACATTGTAATGTTTTTTTTTTTTTTAAAAATGGTTTTATGAACTTTCATAAGATATGTACTAAAAAAATGCTATTTATTGATTTGTTTTTAATTTGTGAAAGTTTTTTAAACTTCTATAATTAGATTTATTACCAAAATTAATTTGCGAAAGTTAGTGATGACATTTTGATATCAAATTAATATTGTAGAGCTTTTTTTTAGAAGATTTTAATTTCTTTTTATTAATGGCTATCAATTTTGTGAAAATTTGAAACTTCATTTATAATTATCCATTTGCATTTATAATTTTTTAATTTAATGACTTTTTTATAATAAAAAGTAAATAAAATATAAAATTGTAAAATACATGAAAATTAATTTTATTAATGATTTAAAATAAAATATATTTTTTGATAATTATAATTTAAATATAAAAAATATACATAATATTTAAATAATAAGATTGACTAAAATATCTAACATAATGTTGAAAATATCAATTGAAAATACATAGGCTAATTTTGGTGATTTAAACAAAATCACTTAAAAACATAATCCTAGCTTCAATTTTAACTTTCAATATGTTTGACTCTTTGGTAGATACTTCCAGCACTACTTGTGAATTCTACTAATTATTTTGAAAACATCTTCTAATGCAAGACTGCAATAAAAGCAGCAATTAAGTAAAAAACATTTTTATTTTTTGCATCAAGAATTAAGAATCAACACCACAAAATGACATACATTCGTAACTTTCTATTCAACTAACAAGAGAGACAAAAACAATTCCAATCAAACATAGAGGAAAGGTAATAAAACCTAGGAAAAAGTTGTTTTAACAATTCTTTTTAAATAATATTTTTATAACGCATATTTAGTAGTTTGTGATTCATCCGTTTTAAATATTTTTTTAAACATAAATTCAAAAAGATTAATAAAATAATAATATATATCCTGTTGTAAAAAAGTTATAAAAAAAATGTTAAAAAAAGTTCTTAAAATATCATAATCCTAAAACCTAAAGCCTCACAAGAGGTCCAATAATCTACTGCCGTTGCCTTCACGACCTAACAAACATTCATAATAAGTCTTTCCTGTAGAGACCAAGAGAAGAAATGGAGAATAATTAAGAAAACAATAAACACTAAAAAAATTGAGAAAAAAATAAAAAATACTCCCACAACCAGAGATACATATAACTTGTGTCTCCATCAAATTCAGAAACTCACCAAATAAATTAATTCTTTAATTGTAAGGTGCAAAGATGCTACTAGCTAGTTTAATATGATTGATCCAATATTCAAAGCGAAAGGGAAATCCTAAACGAAGACTCTGCTTGCTGCAAACAAATAAATGCAAATAGTTCAACACCTAATATGATTTTATAAATGCAAATAGTTCAACACCTAACATGAATAACCACGAATAATACAATTAACGGACCACGAGAACGGAATGATTGGATAATCTTCACAACGAATTTTATCCCTGTCACGACAATAGCAAAATGTAAAATGTGAAGGGAAAAAACCAAAACCAAAACTAGTAGGAGCTGCAACATACATTTCATAATCCATGACTCAACCCAAACCTATGCTGATCTCTGCTTGACCTATATGGCAGTTGGGCTTACAAATAAAGTTTATGAGAAAGAACAAAGAGGTTAAGGGTATATCTGTAGTGCTACGTAATTGGGAAAGTCTTATCAGTTAGTAACTTTATAGTTTAATACATCCAAAGTAAAGAGTATGTGTCTCTATGTAAACATTGTATTAATATAAACAAATATAAGATCTGCTAGTATATTAAAATCAGTTTCAGTAGCCAGTATTTATTTTCCCTTTACTTCTGCTCAACTTATACAGTGTATGGTATCAAATCAGTCTCCTCCACTTTTGAAAAGTAGCTTCCCTTACAATTGAATCCAATTCACAATGAAATGCAATAAATAAGAGAACATGGGAAGTTTCCAGGGATATAAAAAGAGAATATCTTTACAATAATGAAATACTGAATCTTCATTCCATGATCTTATACTAAAGAATCATATGAATAGATATACCAGATACTGTTTGTCCTGGTCATCTCAGAAGGAACACTGTAAATAATATCTCACTGATAAAAGAATAAAATGAAAAACAAGCAGTGAAGAGTTAATAATGTGTGAAACACCTATGCCCAAGCATAAATACAAGTACAGCCGGTTATGGCTTCAGAAAAATGGCTAATGATACTGGTTATGGAAGATAAACTAGTACAAAGGGAAGAAAGAGATGGACAACTGGTTATGGCTTCAGAAAAGTGGCTAACGATACTCCCCAGTGGCTAATAAAGCAAAAACTACAGCTACAGGCATACACATTACCAAAGTTAAATTATCTAAGATCATGAAATAACCTGCACCAGAATGTTTGTTTGTAATTTAATATAACAATTGGAACTTAAGTCATGTGCTCTTTACAACCCAAGAGACAACTTAATCTTAAATCCTGTCAACTCTGCTTCCTTAAACTGTGTAATTAACGAACTTTTGTTGAATGAAATCTTAACAGCCAAACAAATAAATATAACTTAAGATAAAGCATGGTGTGAGATGATAGAAACGCTCAAATATAAAGTAGAAAATATTTCCAAGCAAAAGACAAAATACTTGTAATGCCTTCAATACATGCTCGAGTGCAATGTGAACATCGTATAGGGCTTTCAGAGACACGAGCATATGACTCTTAGAATAGAGCTTCAAATTTTGAACACCAAATAAGGAAAGTAGAAAAGTAAAAAAAAATATCAAACAAAGTAGTAGTAGAGGTAAATGAAGTTTTAGAAAACACTAATGCCGTAAACATTGAGCAGAAGTTGATAACACTGTGAAAGATGGCCCCTTAGGCACGAAAACTCATGAATGATATGTACTTTTGTCATCTGTACTTTTGTCATTCATAACTTTATGCTTGAATTCCCATATTCTAAATAACCTTATCATTAAATTAGATATATAGTAATGAAATAACACATTTTATTATTATTTTCTCTATTTATACGTTTCTTCGTGTCATATCAGCCGCATATCTATGTATGTATTTACCATGGATGTCTATCATTTTCCTTTTCCATAATAACATTCATCAATATAACATTTCATTACTTATTATACTAATACTGTCTTTCATTATTAATCTAGCTGCTCCTTTGAGCAAGTGACGTAAGATAAAAGTGCTGATCTCAATTGATGAGAATATGAATGACTATTTTCAATTAGTGCACACATCTATTAAATTATGAATGCATTAGAAAATTGACTGTTCGTATTTGTCATTAGGTTGCTATGTTTCCTTTAGAGAACAACATTCTTTCACTGTATCTGTTGTATTAACGGTTATGTCCAGAAAATAATATATAAGTTGCCATGTAGTGCATATATAAAAATCTAGTTTATATGACCAAATGTTTATTTCGAATGGGAGAGATTAGAAATTATTGAATGAAACAATGCAGGAGTGGGCAAAGATGGACATATCGGCTACTTCTTTCAGAGGCCATCAAAAGCATACACAACTCGAACAAGGGAAAGAACAAAGGTTCACACGGTTGAAGGAAGGGAAAGAAGAAAGGTTTATACCGATGAAGAAGGAAGTGAAACAAGATGGCACAAAACGGGAAAAACTAGAGCTGTTTTTTCAGCTGATGGTACTGTGAAGGGTTTTAAAAAAATACTAGTACTCTACACCTACTATGGCAGGAAAAAGAAACCTGAGAAGACTAATTGGGTGATGCATCAATATCATCTTGGCAGCACTAGAAAAGAGAAAGATGGAGAATTAGTTGTTTCAAAGATTTTCTATCAGAGGCAACCCAGACAATGTGGTAATAATCCCTGTTAGATATTGTGTTTATTTCATTTACATGTTCATTTGTATTTGGGCTTAGCCCACATTCTTAATATTATAAATATATTACCCTATGTGTATGCAAAGACACATAAGGGAAATTTCCCCTCATCTCTTTTACTACTTCATATGGTATCAGAGCCGAGTCATCTCTTTTACTACTTCATAATCCCAATATCATAGATGAGCCGTACATGAAAATGTTGAATGTTGATGGAAGGGGCCACAACAATAATACATCACTTAAAGAGATAGGAGAGAAACTAAAAATTTTATTACTCTCTTCTCTAAACCCTAATACACCATACTAACCTATTTATAAGGGATAGTAGTTGAGCATACACTAAAAAGCTTACTAGAAAATACATTATAGTTCAATGCTCCCCCTGGAACATATAGATCATATGCACCAAGCTTGGAACATATAAATTGAATTCTAGCCCCCTTACAGATTTGGTTAGATTGTCTTTGAGTTGTTCATTAGAGATGACAAACTCGGTAACAAGTTTCTTCGACAACAATTTCTCTTTAATAAAATGACACTCAATTTCTATGTGTTTTGTTCTCTCATGAAACACTGGATTAGAGGTAATGTGAAGGGCTGATTGGTTGTCATAGTACAATTTCATATGCTCATTTTCACAAAATTTCAATTCTTGAAGAAGTTGTCTAATCCACACATCGCATGTAGTTAAAGCCATAGATTGATATTTAGCAACAACACTTTGTTTCTTACTTTTCTAAAATACAAGATTCCCTCCAAGTAAAACATAGTGTCTTCTAGTACATCTTCGATCAATTGGACAACCAGTCCAATCTGCATCATAATATCCTTTGATCTAAGTGCTTGCAATCACTACATTCCAATGGTCAACATGTGAATTTTGCATAAATTGACTAACAACTCCCACTGGATAAGGAAGATCAGGTCTTGTTATGATAAAATAGATGAGTTTTCAACCAACCTTCTATATCCCTCTAGGTTTGAGAAAGGTTTACCTTGATCTTTCATTAACTTTTGATTGGAGTCTATAAGACTATGGGTTTGCAATTTGTAAGGCTTGTTTCCTCCAAAATATCAAGAGCATATTTCCTTTGTGAAATGATACACCTTCTTTTGACTGTGGCACTTTAATATCAAGAAAATATTTTAGACAACCCAAATCTTTTGTTTGAAATTGGTTGAACAAATTATTCTTTAATTGAGTAATTCTAGTGATGTCATTTCCTCTAATAACAATATCATCAACATACACCATAAGATAAACACATTTGTTAGGAGAAGAGTGACCATAAAACACCGAATGATCCTCCTCCCATCGTTTTAATTCAAAATTTTGCACAATCCAACTATGTTTACCAAACCAAGCTCGAGGTAATTGCTTCAAGCCATAAAGTGAACAACATCTAACCCAGACTCCCCTGAACAACAAATCCAAGAGGTTGCTCTATGTATATCTCCTCTTCTAGATCACCGTGAAGAAAGACATTAAATTCAAGAGATTGCTCCATGTATATCTCCTCTTCTAGATCACCATAAAGAAAGACATTTTTAATGTCTGAACAACAAATCCAAGAGATTGCTCCATGTATATCTCCTCTTCTAGATCACCATGAAGAAAGACATTTTTAATGTCCATCTCGTAAAGGGGCCATTGACAAATGGAAACCATATAAGATATATCGAGAAAGTGAAAATTTTATGCCCCAAATTAGTTAATAAAATGACCAATTTATAGCAAATTTTATGCCCCAAATTATATATTAAAACAAATACCAATCAATAAATTTTTTTTTATTGATTCAACAACACTTTTAGACAAGTTGTATGGTAGATTGCTGCGGAAATACTACAATTGGAATGAAAACTTAAAAGTGGAAATAGAAAATGAAACTAACTTCCAGTAGTAGTTGCTGTCAGAAGAATTTTCTTGTGTTTTTATAATTTTAAATTCTCATTTTCTGAAATTCTGACGGTATAGTGTATAAGATTGGATGATACAAAATACGAAGTATCAATGAAAATTGACTACATTTATGGGTTAACTGTTTCATGATAGGAATATTGGTTTCAGTGTATCTCATATTATACCCACATCCCAATAAAATAGGAACTGCACGTGGGTATCTGCCAACTGAGAAATTTTGTTGAAGTTCCTGTAAATGTTGAAGGCATTGTCCAACTAATAGTTTTATGTTTGATTTCTTACAGGAAGCCAAAGTATTGTAAACTCATTCAACAATGAAGGCAATGGGAATACGAACTTCAGCAATTCAATAATCACATTTGGAAGCTGTTACTATTCCTCAACTTCTGTTTGTGAGACTGAAGACTCATCAAACAGGTTTGATGATGTTGAAATGTAATGTATTTCTAGTAGGTTTTTAGGAGCTTCATTATATTCCTTGTATGCTGAACTACTATCCCTTATAAATAGGGTAGTATGGTGTATTAGGATTTAGTGAAGTACGTAATAAATTTTTAGTTTCTCTCAACTCTTTAAGTGATGAAACAAAATATTGAGACTTGATAGAGGCCATAATGTTTTCAAACAAGTTCTTGACTGAAGAACCCTTTGGAAAACTAAATAAATAGCCATTAGCTAATAGGGTTAATCTAAATATTATTGATTGGTATTGGTTAATAAAATCAGTAACAAGAGGATAATTTGCTATAAATGACCAAGGTTAATAAAACCCAAGACTGGGCATAGGTAATAAACCTGCTTCTTTTTCTTCTTTGGTGTTCACTTCATTCACGGTTTGTGAGAATAAGAGTTAGAGCTTAAACTGCTTCCATTGTCTGTCCTTGATCTCGAGGTTCCTCTTACTTTGAATTTTGAGCTGCTTCTGCTATTTGATGTGTTGCTCGATGAATTTTGTCAAAAAGATGACCCAAACCTTGACAAATTGATATTTGAAGGGTGAGAAGGAGGCATCAAAACTCTAGCACTAATCTACATCTATATAAAGGGTCAGAGATATTAAAAATTTGA
Organism: Vigna mungo; assembly: GCA_036885675.1. Classification (NCBI taxonomy): domain Eukaryota; kingdom Viridiplantae; phylum Streptophyta; class Magnoliopsida; order Fabales; family Fabaceae; genus Vigna; species Vigna mungo. Next base: position 4,258,131 of record CP144691.1, read on the forward strand.
AAATAGCCTTTCATATCTATTTCATGGTATGAAATATTGCAAATTAAAACAAACAAAATTGCTAGTCTTCCTACACACCTGCCTTTTTTAATCCTTGGACAGGGCTGACACACCTTTACCAGAAGCACTAGAATCCTGCTCTACAACCAAAAATAAATTAATATTAGTATATTTCATTAAAATAAAACACGCTTGCAGCATCTTAATCGTTAATTCTAATTTCCCTGGCACAATGTTGGACAAATGCCGGAGGTTTCACAGCAGAAAATTAGAGTATAGGGCACCGTAAGAAATAAGAAAACTGAAACCCAGGAGCTCCGATTGAACACCCATTGCAGGTTAGGGCACTATAAGGAAGAAGAAAACTGAAACCATGGAGCTCCGATTGAACACCCATGGCAAGTTAGGACACTGGAAGGAAAAAAAAATTAAACCACGTTGTAGTTGCAGAGTGAGAGTGAGCGAGAGTGAGGGGAGGCAATTTCGAGTGAGAGAGAGTGACGGGAAGCCGTTGCAACAGTGAGCGAGAGTCATGGAGCGTTGCGAAAGTGAGGGAGAGTGAGGAAGGTCAGGGATTTGACCTCGTCTGGAGCTCGGCGAGAGTTCTGAACGTAGGCAAGAGTCTCTTTGCTGCTACAGTGTGAGTGGGTGATCGAAGTGTGAGGGCTTGAGGAAATTTTCGAACAAGGTTGCTTGAAAATAACTTTTCATTTTTATTTTAAATAATTAATCATTTTTAAATCTGTATGTAAAATCAAATAAGTAAGTACTATTACATATAATAACATGCGAATTTAAATTTATACGTAAATATTAATAGATAAATCAAATTTTATTATAGTGTGCGGATTGCTACAATGCTCATTACGTAAATTATGATAATGTCCATTTGAGTTATAACAGGGAAAGCTCCACACAGCTAATTGTTGCAGCTGACTACTCTTACATTCGCTATGCAATGGATGCAAAGAAAGCGAGATTTGAAACTAACATTGGAAGAGTTTCTAGGTAAAGTGTAGAAGTGCTTGATATAGGGTTTTCCATACTAATTTAATTATAGTATTTATTATATGCCCAGTTATAGGATGAAGAAATTACATAGTTGGACTAGTAAGCTGGCTTCCTTATATATAAGTTTATAGCCAGGCTAGGTATATATGCATTTGGATTACTCCAGTTTGATTTTAACTTTAAGGAACATGTACTTTCCTAAAATGTGTTTATTGATATTTTACAATAAAATAATTAACTTTTAATTAATGTATATTAATAAATGCTATTCTATCATAAGAAGGTTTATATATATATATATATATATATATATATATATATATATATATAATATAATATAAGTAATAATGAATTATTTTGAGTTGTTTAAAACTTTTTCAACTAAAATTATGAGTTTCTAGGTGACTAGATTTCTTATTAGAACATTCTTCAAAATCATTTTACCATTATTATATTTTGTTTTCTTCATTAAAATTTTAGTATTAATACAAAAGTATATTGCGTGCATTATACTCGTTTCTGAGAAACTGAGCTTCACAAAAATAGCAATGGCAAATAATGAGGGCAAAGACTAATTATAATATTGAAAAAAAATTACCTATGCAAATGCTGAATATTAAAAAGCTTTGTACTTTTTCGAAAAACAAAAACGTTTGGTCTTAATAACTTATAATCAACCTACTTTCCCCTAATAAAATAGACCGCTAATGACAACCCAATAACAAAGTATCTTTTTTAGCAATCTAAGTTTGATTATTGAGTAAACATCCAATTTAAGAAAGACAAATTATACCTGTACAAGCAACAAATGATTAGAAATAGATTAATATCATATTGAAAAAACATTGTGTAAAATTATTTTATACCTGATATAATTTATTAAGAAAATTTTGTTATATATAATTTCACAACTTTAAGAAATTTTAAATATATTAAATTTTAAAAAATTGTAAAAAACAAAAAAAATTAAACTTCTCAAATTTTAATTTTCTTACTTCAATGTTTCTTTTATCTCGAAATACAAAAATTATTACTATCAATTAACAATAATCAGTCCAAACTTTAACCAAAAAATATATGGTTTAAAATTAGTGAAAATTATTATTATTGACGTCGGTTAAAATATTTGGACAAAAAATCAAATGATAAATAGTTCTCATCTATATTGATAGATAAATAATTCTAATACGGTCAATCAGAAATAATTTATGTTAACATTGAAAACCTTAGTCATTAGTAAAAAAATTTATTGGCATATGTACAAAATTCTGGTTGGCATTGACCAAAAACTATTATTGATAGGGTTGGTAAAAAGATTTCTTATTAACATTAGTTGAGATGTAATTTAATCTATTTTGTGATTAATTCTTAATAATATCAATAAAAAATAATATTTATTGATGTTAACAAAAATAACTAACGGATAATGATATTTAGATAACATTTTTTTGACAACATTTGAACATTGATTACGTAATGTTTATGATTATTATTATTGATTGTGGAGTAATTTTTGACCAATCACAGATTGACACATAATCAATATTCAAATGTTGTTAGAAAAATGTTATCTAAATATCATTATCCATAACTAATCGGATGGGAAATAATATTTTTTATATCAATAATAAAAAAATTACATGACCATTGGTATTTATTATCTATCGACTAGTAAATGAGATGGACGTAAGTATTGTATTATCGTAGATATTTATTATTTATATCAAATTAAAATAAAATTTAATTTACATTTATTAAGTTAAATTTAATTAAAATTAAAATTAATTAAAATAAATTTTAATTTATATTATATTTTATATTTTGTTTTACAATTTTATTTTAGAAATTTAAAAATTATATATTTTTAAATATTTACAAATATTTATGAGTATTCTTTTAAACGATGAATAACGAGATGAATAAGAAATTTACTCACTTATTTGAACCATATTGTTATTAAAATTGAGTTGATGATATTCTAATTAATTAATGCAAAATGAATATAAAAATATTTATATTTAAAATAAAACATGTATGAAGAATATGCTTTTACTAAAATTTGAAATGATATAATTTTAGATAATTAAATTATTCTTACAAAGTTTTAATTTTTTTTTTTAATTTTGCAAATAACATATAAGACAAATGAAAACTTTTCGCATGAATGTTTTTCTTTTGTAATTTCCTTATATAGTGCTTAGAATAAATGAGTTTTGCCGATAAAGAAAAGTAAGATGGATATGCGCGATTTCCAATTTGTGTCGTTCAAAGTTCACATTCTAGGTAATACAAGTTTTTATTAACATATTTTATGTTCTTGGGTAAACAATTTATATTATCAATAAATATATATTATTTTTAAAATGATATTATTTTAAGAAATAAAAATAAAAAATATATTTTTTAAAATTTAATTTTATTAAATCATTAAGTAATTAAAAATTAGAAAAAGATAAAATTAAAAGTACAAAATTTAATACTTCAAATATAAATTATTTTTATTTAATTATTTTATATTGGTTTAATATTTAAAAAAAGAAATTAAAAATATTAAATGACTTAAAAATTAACTTTTGAAACATTTGTTAATAAAAGAAAACAAATAAAAAAATAAATTTATTAGCATCTTCTTCTTTTTTTTATATATTAGAATAGATCATTTTCCTACACAAATGACATTAAAATAAACATAAATAAAACAAAAATGAAAAATATTAAATGATTCTACTGCATAAATTAATGGAACAAAACTTTGACATTTATTTCACCATCCCATTCAAAGAAACAGAAGGTCCTTGCATAAACTTCCCAGAAAAGTTGCTCAGATATATGATATAACATTGAAACATCTCACCAATTTATTTTGGATTGAGGGGTGAGAAACTCGATTATGGACAAAAATGGAATTTAAAAATACATGAGATAGGTTCTCTTAAAGTTTATAAAAAAAAAAACCCACAGATATCACAAAGTTTTATATATGTGTGATTAACTATAATACTAGACAAACATTAAGTTTTAATATTTTATGTTAAAAATGATGTCAAATATTTCATATAGAGTTACATAATCTCCCCAATGTAATTTCGGTAAAAATATTCTAACAAATACTGCTACTACATCATAATATCTATAAACACATTCTAGGAAAGTACATGCTCCTAAAGTTAAAAATCAAACTAGAGTAATCCAAATACATACATACATATATATATATATATATATATATAGCCTGCCTCTAAACTTCTACTCCATATGTATCTCAACAAGGAAGCCAAATTACTAGTCCAACTGTGTAATTTCTTCATTCTTATAATAAATACTATAATTAAATTAGTATGGAAAACCCTATATCAAGCACTTCTACTCTTTACCTAGAAACTCTTCCCAGTGTTAGTTTCAAATCTTGCTTTCTTTGCATCCATTGCATAGCGAATGTAAGAGTCATCAGCTGCAACAACCGAGCTAGGAATAATTAGTTGTGTGGAGCTTTCCCTATTATAACTCAAATGGACATCATCATAATTTATGTAAGGAGCATTGTAGCAATCCACAATAGTTGTAGTTTTAGCCGTTGATGTATTGTTGCTGTGGCCCCTTCCATCAGCATTCAACATTTTCTCGTACGGCTCCTCTATGATATTTGGATTATTACCGGATTGTCTGGGTTGTGTCTGATAGAAAATCTTTGAAACAACTAATTCTCCATCTTTCTCTTCTTCAGTGCTGCCAAGATGATATTGATGCATCACCCAATTAGTCTTCTCAGGCTTCCTTTTCCTGCCATAGTTGGTGTAGAGTACTAGTATTTTTTTAAAGCCCTTCACAGCACCACCAGCTCCAAAAACAGCTCTAGTTTTTCCCGTTTTATGCCATCTTGTTTCACTTCCTTCTTCATCTGTGTGAACCTTTCTTCTTTTCCTTGTTCCAGTTGTGTATGCTTTTGAAGGCCTGTGAAAGAAGTGGCGGATCTGTCCATCTTTTCCCACTCCTGCATTTCGTCATATAAACTAGATTTTTATATAAGCATTACGACGTAACATATATATTATTTTCTGGACATAATACAATACATATACAGTGAAAGAATGTTGTTCTCTAAAGCAAACATAGCAAAATCATGACAAATACGAACGGTCAATTTTCTAATGCATTCATAATTTAATAGACTATGTGCACTGCTTGAAAATAATCATTCGTGAGATGGGAACTTGAATTTCTCATTAGATGAGAACTTAAATATCTCATGAGAAAAGAATTTGAATTTCTTATGAGATGAGATTTGAATTTCTCACGAGATGAGAATTTGAATTTCTCACGAAATGAGAATTTGAATTTCTCATTAGATGAGAATTTGAATTTCTCACGAGATGAGAGTTTGAATTTCTCACGAGATGAGAATTTGAATTTCTCACGAGAGGAGATTTTGAATTTCTCACGAGATGAGATTTTGAATTTCTCACGAGATGAGAATTTGAATTTCTCACGAGATGAGATTTTGAATTTCTCACGAGATGAGATTTTGAATTTCTCACGAGATGAGGATTTGAATTTCTCACGAGATGAGGATTTGAATTTCTCACGAGATGAGGATTTAAATTTCTCACGAGATGAGAATTTAAATTTCTCACGAGATGAGAATTTGAATTTCTCACGAGATGAGATTTTGAATTTCTCACGAGATGAGAATTTGAATTTCTCACGAGATGAGATTTTGAATTTCTCACGAGATGAGAATTTGAATTTCTCACGAGATGAGAATTTGAATTTCTCACGAGATGAGATTTTGAATTTCTCACGAGATGAGATTTTGAATTTCTCACGAGATGAGAATTTGAATTTCTCACGAGATGAGATTTTGAATTTCTCACGAGATGAGATTTTGAATTTCTCACGAGATGAGAATTTGAATTTCTCACGAGATGAGATTTTGAATTTCTCACGAGATGAGAATTTGAATTTCTCACGAGATGAGAATTTGAATTTCTCACGAGATGAGAATTTGAATTTCTCACGAGATGAGAATTTGAATTTCTCACGAGATGAGAATTTGAATTTCTCACGAGATGAGATTTTGAATTTCTCACGAGATGAGAATTTGAATTTCTCACGAGATGAGAATTTGAATTACTCATAAGATGAGATTTTGAATTACTCATGAGATGAGAACTTGAATTTCTCATGTGATGAGAACTTGAATTTCTCATGAGATGAAAATATAAATTTTTCATGAGAAATTAAATTACTCACCAGACCCCGCCAACACTCCCGACCCTTGATCTCATCTATTAAGATTAGTTTCTTTATTCTCTTACGTGACTTGCTCAAACGATCAGCTATTAATAATGAAAGACAGTACGTAATAGTGTAATAAGTAATGAAACATTGTATTGATGAATGTTATTAAGAAAAAGGAAAATGATAGACATCCATGGTAAATACATACATAGATATATACAGCTGATATGACACGATGAAGAAACATATAAACAAATAAAAAAATGTGTTATTTCATTACCATATATCTAATTTAATGATAAGGTTATTTAGAATTGAAACATAAAGTTATGAATAACAAAAGTACATGTCATATTAGGTGAGACAAATTGAGTTTCGTGAGCAATAATTTTTTTTCCAGGACAAAATGGTAGTTAAGAAATGAATAAAATGAGGAAGGATGATTGTTTCAATATCGTGTAGGCTAATTTTGTTTTTTCAAGTGTACAAGTGATTTATAAATGAAAACAAAAGTTACATCTATCCAAAATACATACATACACACACACACATACATATATATATATATATATATATATATATTATATATCGATACTCATGAATCGTTAGCTCTACTTCAATTAACTTCAATCAAGGGTGTGATTGAAGCATCATAGAAAAAGAAAAGAAAATGACTTGCTTTAGTACTAAAACTTAAGGATATATTCTTTTAATTAACATTACAAATGTCATTGTAAAAAACTAATATTTTAGTAATTATACATTTATAAAAGTTTTACATTATGAATCACTACTAATACAATTTTTAAGATAATTATAATAAAAATTAAATAAAATCATTATGAATTACATTTTATAATTAAATAATCAATATAAAAGTTTAAATATGACATAAAATAAAATTAAAAATTCTTATAATTATGGGCTGATTTTCATTTTTGGATCTTGTTACATGGCTAATCAGTGTAAGATAGAATGCCACTTTTGAGTTAGGTAGCCATTGCTAACTTAAGAACTTTCTTGCAACATACTTGAACAAGAAGTTAGTTATATAGAAAAGGTGCGTCATTCTAATATGTTTCGTTGTTTCAACATAAATCATCTTAAGAACGACACATTCTGGACGGAAAGTTTTCTTTGCCACGTTACAGTAGCAAAAACAACGAATCAAGAAAGACACAATTTGTTCTGGCTGTCCAACTTTCATATATATGTATATATATGCCAGAATTTCCAACTCATCTGAATTTTGACTACATATCTTTAAATAAGATGAATGTTTAGAAACGCCATTTTTAAACCAAAAATAAAAAAATAAAAAATTATTACAATGTTAATATCTTAGATCTGATTTCATACTGAGAACATAAAATGTTCTGCTGTCATATTCAACTGCCTTATGATTATAGATATTTTTTCAAAGAAAAAATCATTTCATTACTAAAACAATTAATTTCATGCATGCGGTATCGTGTCCGGCAATACGTGTGACTCTCAATAAATGAGAATTTCAATGATGCATACACAACATATATTCAATAGGTATTTTAAAACACCATACTATATTACTAAGTAGAGAAAAAATAATATTAATTAAAAATAAAATAAAGCAAAAGATGAAGCACCTGGTAGTTTTTCTGGGTGTGTAGAACAAATCCCATTCTCGCCTTCGAGAGTTGGTATGAACTGATCAATAAGGGGATGAAGCTTGCATGCATCAGATCCCACTTTTGCCTCTAAATGCTCTAGTATTTCTTGGTCATTTGGGTCAAATTTCACTCCAGCTGGTAACCCCGGCAAGTCATGAATTCCACCCTAACAGTTCATCGCACGTACAATACAAAAGTGATTAAAGGCGGTGCTTAAAACAATAACTTTAAAAGATGAAAGCATAATCCTATATAGGTTAAGGAAACATACGTATTTAAGGGTTAGAAATAGAAACATTGAAGTATATGTAATACCTGATCTTTGAATTCAATGTTATGGCCGCAGGAGGGGCATGTTACAGTTCGAATTTCTTGGGGGAGTTTTATGTCAGTGACAGTAGTCTTCTGAGTAATAGTCATTGATTCAATCCTCTTCTCCTCATCAGAGTCATTACACCATGTCATCTTTGTGTTAGTTTCCTTTAGCACATGCACGTATATCTGAAAAAGTAAAAACTTTTTAATTTTCTTCCAAACCCTCCTACAATATCAGCTCCCTATAAAAACTAGATGAAAAAGGGTTAAGAAAGGTAAAGCTAGTTGATTTTGAATCAACCGTATAGTTGCTAAGAGAGAATTTAATCGTACCGGAATTCCAGATTTGCTTCTTCTGTACGTAGTCTCTACGATTCAATTATTGAGCTGAGTTTGATTTCCCTGACTGGTTGGTTCTTGTTCGGAGAGAGAAAGAGAAAACGGATATAGAGATTATAAAAGGGGCAGAAATATAGGGTGGGTCTAAATAATATTGGGAAAGGTTGCTTGGAGACCACGTTTGGCTACGCTCTCGTATATACGCTTGTATTATGGAATAAGTGCGATCGAGTTAAGTACACTTTTTAAGGCGGTAAGTTTCAAAATAACTAAGTGCACTTTACTTAATTAAGCAATTTTAAAAGGGTATCTCATTAAGCAATTATAAGTTATCCCATTAGACATGAAAACTAAAACCTTTCAAATAAAAAGAAGCGTACTTTTAGATTTTTTTTTTTGACATTTAGAAAATAACATTTGTAAGTTAAACTTAGTTTATTTATAAATTAAGTTAAGAAAAATTTTCATAACTTTATTTTTTAAAAGTGTCAAATTTAATTGGAGTGCATTAAAAGATATGTAAAAAATCATACACGTCATATATGTACATAACAACATATAAAGAATGTTGATGTAGAATATCACGACAGATGCCAATTATTTGCCTTGTTCAAAGAGATTTCACATTAATTAAAATAGTCAATATCTCTTGCTGCACCTTTAATTTCCCTTCACACTCATATATACCATACCTATCATTCATATCGTATATTGTATACTGGAGACAGCGAAAATGTGTTCGGAGTTTCATGCAAAACGTGTTAACCATTTAGAGATATACAACGTTAATAACGAATGTATATATATGTTGAGGGAGTAATTTGATGTTAAATAGGTGTTGGATGTAGTTTCACTTCATAGTGTTATATTACGTACGAAGACATGCAACGCTCATTGAATTTTTTGCCTTTGGATATTTGATTTTCGTTACATGTTTCTCAACGTGTTTCTTGCTGTGTCTGGCTTAGGCATCTTATTTATATTATTCCATTAGAAGAGAGATTATGCTATGGTACTGGACAGTTTCTGCCAAAGTGATGGACGTTGTTTGGATGTTTGGTGGGATGAGTTTCGAAGGGATGTTTTTGTCAATTTGCATTGAAGTAAATATGATTTGGAATGATGTGATTTGTTTAAGATGTTGAATTCAAAGTAGGAAGAATGGACGCGGGGACAGAGGAGAATAACCATCCATGTTATAATTTTCCACTTGGCATCCGCCGACACGTCTTTGTGAGCTTCTCCGAGAAGCCACGCAACGCAAGACTAGCTTAAGCCTTAAGTTTTTTGTTGTTTTTTTTAACGAGGATTTTTCCGCGGAATACGTATAGTATACGCACAAGGAATTGTGAACGAGTGGCTACGAATCTTTTCCGACTTTTTTTTTTTTTTTTTTGGCTTAATTACTTGATGGTGTCTATTTTAGCAAGAGTGTGTCAATTTTGTCTTTAAAAAAGTTTTAATTGTCTTTTAAGTTTAAAAAAAAATACTTCAATTAGTTTTTTAAGTTTTTTAGTAAATTTTTTTATGGTCATGTTTGATTTTCGACGTCACACGTATATTTTCAGTGTCTGGTCATGGTATTAGTGTTAATGTCATTGTATTGATTTTAATTTACTTTATATATATATATATATATATATATATATATATATTATTTAGATTAGTTCTATTTTAAAAAAATGGAATAATATTATACCTTTTCAAATTCATACGAAAATTATTATTTATATAATTGTTATATTCATATTTGTTTGATATAATATCAAAAGTTAGAATGTAATAGTAATATTTTGAAAAATATAAACCAACTTAAAATTATGGACCATCTAACTAATTAACACTTTTATTTTCTTGCTTCATTGTGATATTTTCTTAGTACAACAAAAAGATTATTATAATTTATACAGATTATAAATCATAAAAGGATAAAGCTAAAAAAATGTATACAAAAAATTATATTTTAAATATAAGTTATTTTTTAATAATTTATTAAAAAACCAATTAATTTGAATTTATAAAAGAATTAAATTAAGAATAAAGAAGTAGTATTGATAAATTAGATAAAAGGTAAAATAAATGAATAAAAGGTAAAAAGAAAGTTATGCGTAACAAAATAAATATAAAAAAAAAGAAATTAGAAAATAAAATAAATAGATAAGAAAATTAAAATAATTTTCATGACAACAAAATAAATATAAATAAAAAAATTAAAAATGTCAAATGATTAAATGAATTAACTTTTATTACATTTGTCAATAAAATAAAATGGATAATAAGATAAATTTGTTAGTATGTTATTTCCTCATATTATAATATTCTTATAACATAACAATAAAATAACTATAATTAAAATAAAATAAAAATGTCAAATGATTAAAAAACTAATTTTTCATACACTTATCAAGTAAGATACATTTATTAGTATTCTTTTTATTATAATATAATTTTTATTATTAGTCCATTTAATACCATTACATAAAATATATATTTTTACAATAATTAAGATAAATAATTTCTTTGATAATTAAAATAATATTTACAAACATTCTTAAAAAAATAATTATGGACAAAAACATGTTGAATATGAATTATGATAAGCATATTTTTAGCGAATTATGATTTTCAAAAAAAAAATCATCAATTTAAAGAGTTAAATAACATTTGTTCCAAAAATCATTTAAGAAAACTACGGCATCGTACCTCGTATTTTCTAAATTATTTAATATTGCATACGTTATCCTCAATGAAAATATGTTCCTATTTTATAGAGGAGAAATTGTGTATAACTAGCATATCCATCTTTTGAGAGTATATATATATATATATATACATACATATATATATATATATATATATATATATATATATATATATATATATATATGTAACATCACAATAAATATATAACCAAAGATATATATTATTTATTGTAGAAGTCAATAATAATAATATTAAAGAATAGTAGAGAGGAACAATTAAAAAGAGGACGAAAGACAAAATAACATAAAACTTGAAACTGTACAAACATATACAAGTTTGATTCAAGTTACAAAATAGACCGAACGACCTTGGTACAGTACATGACCGAACAATATTACAAAAGAGTTCCTAGACCGAACGGTTTTACAAAATACTGAACCGAACAGTCAACTAAGCTAGGAAAAATAAAATTTAGTCTAAATGTCGGATGGTCCAGCACATCTCTCCGGTAGAACATCCAGAGGTTGCTCCGCTTGCAATGCTTCTTCTAAAGTTTCTTCTTGAGCACCCTCTTCTCACACCTAACATGATGATCATTGCAGTGAAGAGAACAAACAGAACGATCAAATACCGAACGACAACATGACCAAGATAAAACAGATAAGGAGCTTATGTAAAAATTCAATTAATTATTTCATGCACTATTAAAACATATACACACAATTCTCATACATAAACGTTTCAACCACAAATCATCAGCAAGGTGTATGAACACAAGAATCTACATTTATTTTCTTTAGACTCTATCCGGACAGTATGACTATGTATGCTCGCCGCTCTTTGCACCCGGGTGGACCTGGCTGGGATACACTAAACAGACTGCCACCCGAGGTTAGTCCAGTGGAACCACCTCAATATAGAAATACCCTGAGGCTAAAGGACCTCCTGCCATTCCCACGCATGAATTACCCTTCTCTACCTGAGAAGACGTAATCACGGAATATCAGGATAGAGTCAGAACCTGAGCCTTAGCCATGGTCATACTATACCAACCATCATAATCATGAGACATTCCTCCTTGGAAGTCTCTTATAAAAATAATCCAACCGGACGGTAACTCAATGAAACTCGCAAATGGAAACTAAGAGGACTTATCCAATAAGAACCGAGCAGAAAAGTCCATAGAAGTTCAACAATCGAAAATAAAAGGGGTCTCAATCCATAAAACTAAATGAAAAGGACAAAAGAAGTTCAACATTTAAAAGTAAGAGGACTTAATCAATAGAAATGAAACAGAAGGTTCAATAGGGTTCAACCATGGGAACAAAGAAAATAGTAAATGAGAGTCGGACGGTTAGAAGGAACCGAACGAAAGGCTAATGGAAACTCAACAATAAGAGTCAACAAACTAAATCAAAGAGGAACTAATTTAGTCAATGGATTTAGTCAACGGAAATAGTCAACGGACGTTTTAAACAAGAAGTTCTCTTCAATAAGGTGAGTGCCAGTATAAGACCGGACACTCCTTGAGAAATCTAATGTCAGTGTAAGACTGAACACTTTTCAAATAACTGAAATTATTATAAACTGGATGTTTTTAAGAATTCAAATACTGGTATAAGACCTAGTACTTATCAAGAAGTAATCATCATTGTAAACTAAACGTTCAGTGTAGGACCGAACGTTCCGAACGGTTAATTTGTGAACTAATACTCAATCTATGACCAAGTAATTATATGTCGGATATTTCATGTAAGACGGCGTTCAGTGTAAGACTGAAAAATCCGAACGACTAATGAATAGTATGATTTAAGTTCAGTCATAAGGGACCGAATCAAAGGTTTGCAGGGGAAACCGAACGGTCCTAATGACCATTCGATTACAGATTCAGTTTTTCACTAAGTTTCATACATTTCTCTAAGTTCCTAACCAAGATACATAATTCAACAACAGCATACACATTTCATCATACCATATAGTTTATCAAACACACATTAAATCGAGCTTTCAACCATACAAGAAATCAAAAATTAAATTTTATAAGCTTCTCTTACCTTAAATCCAAGCTAAGCTTCTAAGTCTTGGGCAGCAACTACTTCTAAGGCTTTCAAAGTCCAAAGTGCTCCAACAGAAATTCCGAACGGTGCAATTGGAAGATCTTGACGCTGGAAAGGACTTATCTAAAAGGAACAAGGTGATCGGAGGTGGGGAGATGGTCAGAATTCTAGAGAGAAGTTTGAAGTTTTAGAGAGAAGGATGAGAAAATGGAGTTTTTGGAACTTGGGTTCTGAGGAAGAAGAAAGGTTGCATGCAGAAAGTTGGCAAGGTTTGAAAATCCTACCTTAAATACAGCCTCCAATCCGGACGGTCAGTCCATCCTCCAACTGCCACATGAATTCCACTATCCGAAGATCTTCATTTTTCTTGCAGCCGCACGGTTTCCGAGACTAGGGAATTAAATGCTCAGAAAAATCTTGTCTGCCACTCAACCTAAGGAGCTGAAATGGTGATAGGTGGACGGCACTGAGAAATGTGAAATTAATAGGGTGTTACAATACACGACTGTAATTAGTTTAAAATATTCTATATATTACTTAAACAAACCTAATGTATCTAATATTTTATCTTTACCATATAAATTTAATAACACAAGAAAAATAAATTATTTATTTTGTGAATAGAAAAATAATATATTGATAATTGAGGTCAAGATACTGAATTCATAAATAAACTGCATGTAATTACATACATAGAGATAAAGATAGATAGATAAAAATACTAAATTGAAGGTAAGAGAGACTTGTAAAAAGTCTTTCATGATAATAAACTCATGGGACAATTAACAACGAATCTACAACTTTGACATTATTTCAGCATCCCATTTAAATAAAAAGAAGGTTTTATTGCATAAACTTCTCAAAAAAGTTGCTCAGATGTATTACATAACTTTGAAACATCTCACCAATTTATTTAGGATTGAGGGGGTGGGAAACAAATAAAATATATAAATACATTCTTTATATATTTTAGGACGTAGTAAAAATTTACGTGATGGTAGCCTGAATATATTATGACGCAGTTTCTAAAATCAGTCTATTTTTTTATATAAATATTGAAGAAAATTGTTTCGAATTGATATTGAGTAAAATTATCTATGTTCACATTCATTAGAGTTATTTCTTTTTTTATAGACTTCTTGACATTCTTTCTTCTTACATTCTTTCTTCTTCGAAGTCAGTACAAATCTTAAGTTGACATCCATAAAAAATGGTAGCATGTCAACATAAATAATTTTACTCAATATCAATTCGAAACAATTTTCTCCAAATGGACTGATTTTAGAAATTGCGTCATATGATCAAACTATTAAATTTTTGCTACGTCATAAAATGTGTAGACCTATTATAACGTACAAAATTATGTACGTCATAATTCGTTTTTGTACTGTCATAAAATATGATTTTTGTACTAGTGTATATTTAACTAAATTTAGTTAAATTAACAATAAATTTTAATTGTGTCAAATATAAAATTAAAAAGCTTTTTTTTTCAAATTTTAATATAATTTGATTTTCAAATTATAAAAATATGTTAAAATTTCTCTTTTAAAAATAAAATATAAATTAATATAAACATTATTTTATAAATTAATTTTGTATAATTGAATTAAATTTGATATAATATTAGATACAATTTTATTCTTACGAAATTATTTTACATAGCTAAAAAAAAGTAACCACACAAAAATATTTTGATAATTTCCTTTTTGCTTTTAATAGAAGTAAACCAACTATTTCGTATTAATCTTTCTTCTAGATTATAGCTCAATAAAATGATAGTATTTACACCTTTATATAATAGTCCAAAGTTTAATACTCTCACGCCGTCGAAAATTTTAAAAGGAAAGTTTAATCCTTTAGTAACTTAGCTCATTTGATCAATTTGATAATCACCGAACAT
Source organism: Vigna mungo (assembly GCA_036885675.1). NCBI lineage: Eukaryota > Viridiplantae > Streptophyta > Magnoliopsida > Fabales > Fabaceae > Vigna > Vigna mungo. The sequence goes on from CP144691.1 coordinate 4,273,346, forward strand.
GAAAGATATATCTCAGTAAATAAGACATTATTACATCAACTACAATTAAGAGAATAATATAACAAATCTGATGAAAACACAAATTTTTTTCCCTCAAAAAAATCCCAAAAACCATTTATTTAGAGAAATATTAAAAATATAAAGTGAACTTTTATAAATTTAAGAAACTAAACTGAAACCAGTTAACAAATTAGATACTACAAATCCTAAATCTTTTTAATCCGTTGTTCATGAACAAAAGGGATGTACAATCAAAGTGGTATTGCGTTGCATATATATTCAAAATTACATCAAGCAAGAAGCAATATGAAATAGCTTAGTTTTGGTGTCTTTTACATGCGTTTTCACAGTTAGAACGAAAAACTAACCAGACTATATATATGATTTGAAACTACTGTAAATTACTGTATTCGACAAATCAAGCATACAACTGTTAGTAGAAAACATTTACCAAACTAAAAGGACAATCTAAATATATGTTTTATAACTAATCTAATAATATCCACTGTTAGTGGTGTTGGCTTACAAATAAACACCGAATACTACTATTATACAATATCTATTCAATACAGCTAACTTGGGCATTTAATTTAACAATGAGAGATCCGACCCTCGTACCTTTCGCCAACGTGTTGTCATTGTTAGCAAGCAAACTAAACTTATCTGGTAGACATGCGAACCACCATGGCATAAATATATGGCCCACAACTATGCTAGACGCCTATACTGATGTACGGACATATATATGCTTCGTTGTAGCAACAAGTTCTTTAAGAACAGCTATGACTTTTGAAGAACACATTTCTCGTACAGGGTAAGGATAGCTTTCTTGTTGGGATTCCTCAACTCAAGCAGCTGATCACCGTAGTTATTTTTTGTCAGCTCTTGTCTGAGCTTCTGGACAGTAAATTTCTTATAATCATCCACGTTAGTATGCTGACTATGGATGTCTTCATCACCCCCAATGGAACCATTATCTTCCAGACTCGTAAACTTAGGCGGATTAGATGTAGTCTTAGATCTCTTAGTCCCCCTTAAAATTCTAGGGCTGGAATCCATGTCCTGAACAGATTCTGCACCCACATCATCATCCACCCTAAAACGCTTTCCACGAGAGGCAGTTTTTAGTTCACTGTCCAGTATTGTTTCATTCAGTCGAAACTTGGTCAGTTCTTGATGCAGAGAATCAATTTTTACTTGTGCGGACTGTAACCGGAGAGAGAGAGAATCAGCCCTGCTAATTGCCTGAGCACATGCTTCACGTTCTGTTTCCAAGAGTTGATCAAGAATTTGTGTTCTATTTCGCCTGTGTGTTCCATCTTTCTCCAACAGTAAATCTATATCCTTTTCTCTCTGTTCCACCTTTTCCTCTAGTGATGAAACCCTAAGAAGTGCATCTCTCTCTGAATCCCCCACTCTTCGCAATTCATTTTCCAAATTACCTTTCTCCCTCTCCAAGTTTTCAATTTTCCTCTCAGCTCTTTCTATATGTGCGAGTCTCTCCATTGCAAGCCTTTGCATCTCGCGCTTCTCCTTCTGAGCCAAGGCAGCTTCGGCCCTAGCTTTGTCAGCTACTTCAGTAACCCTTACAGCTTCTTTTTCAGCATTTTGACATATTTCCTTGACTTCCTCAAATGTTTTGCACTGAGATTTGTACTTCTCCTTTAGATGGCTAATCCCCTGTTGCATTACCATCACATCCTTCTCATATGACAGAGCCCTCGCATTTTCAGCTTTCAATCTCTCAGTCAACTTAATAATTTCAAGCCTCTGTGGCGATATTTCTGATTCATAGTTTAATATTTTTGACTCTGCAGCCTGCACACATTTCTAGGTCAGACATGGTATTTAGACCCATAAAGTCAACATGTGTTCAATGGACAAAACAAAAGTCAATTACAAAAGCATACAAATTGTGTTCATGTTTCAAAAATGATGCTCTGTTGTACATCGTTGTTTAAATGAAGTGATACTGGGTTGTTAAAATACTAACCGTGGCACAACTTCACAAAAGCTATCAACAGCAATCTTTTCGTTTTTTGTTTTATTTTGCTTTAATAGGAATGTAAAAGGGAAGGTCGGACTATTAAATTAATAATATAATTCGTCAATAAACATACACAAAACATACATAAGATAAATGTTATGAAGGCGGATGTGAAAGGAAAATAGTTTATAGAACAGTTTTTTTGAATTAACTAAACGGGCACAAACCTTACCTTCAATTCCAACTTCAAAGTTGTTAAACACCGCTCCGCGTGCTCAATTTTAGCAGTTTTCTCCTTTAGTCTATCTTCCTGTATAAATGAAGGAGATATGAATAAGAAGTTCATTCTCCATCCCATTCATCACATACAACATTAATAAGGTAATGTTTCACTGTGAACTTTATGCTACATAGCAATTCTAGGTAACCAGAGATTTACAGAAGTGAAGTGAGGACATCAGAGAGCTTAGCTTACCTTTTCAACCAAAGTGGAAGAAAACTGTTCTCTGAAAGCATCTTCCCTCAATTGTGTTTGATTGTTTGTGTAATCCTGCACAATTGCTGCCTTCTCTAGAGCAGCTTTTACTTCTCTAACAGCAATGTCATACTTCCGCTTCCACTCTGCAGCCTCCTCTTGAGCAGACTGAGATTGCTCCCTCGCTGCAGCCAACCTTGTTTCAGCAGCACTGCTATGCGACTTGAGAGCATCTATTTCAGAACTAGCTTGGTCCTCCTCAGATTTCTGTCTAGATAAAACTTGTTCATATTTTCTTTTCCAGTCTATGGATCCTTGCTTGGTAGACTCCAATGTTTTTGATAAGCTAGAATATCTCTCATCCAGCGAGCAACAGCTTGCCCGCAAATCAGTTATGCTATTCATATACTGATCGGTTAGTTCCTTCTTATCATTGATGGCATCCTCATAGCGTTTAATATACTCAGACTTTTCATTTTCACTGGTTTCCAGCCGCTTATAAAGAAGGGTCATCTTATTTTCAGTCAGTCGACAGTTTAAACTGAGAGAACTCTTTTCAGATTCAACTTTATCTATTAATCTCCTGGTCAGGTCCAGTACGGGGCCTTCAAAACTAGTGTGACCAACAAGTAAATTATTAAAAGTCAATTTTAAGGAACAGTTTAAAAAAGTCTCTGCAGACAAACCTTTGATGTAAGAAGACTGCAAGTTTTTGCCACTTCCCAGGAGCTTGAATGGATTTTTCATATTCACATAAAAGAGCATCAAAAACCTGCAAAAGAGATAAATAATCAAGTCAATTTGACATTTCAATAAGTTCTTTCTCATATTTCTCCTTTAGGATCACCGTATTACATAAAATGAATTGCCTTAAATTGCAATTACAAACCGTCAGGTGAGAGATTACATTTGCGCTACATTATACGACCAATTGAAGAGAAAAATGATAACCTTAAATAAATGAACACATCGTCTACAGCTAAATAGTTGTTTTCTTTTTATGAAAAAAGCTGATAGGCCAAAAGAATGAATACGTCACTTGACAACTTTCTGTTTTCATGAGGACAGCAGAAGCAATGAAGTATTTAACTTAAAAAATGAAAGAGCGTTCACATCAAGAAATCTAAAAGATGTGTACCCCAAAACATTTTACGCAGGTTGACAACAATTTTGAACCATATGGATTTCGACTCTCTATAGTGAGGAGTGCACCTAACAGAGAAGTGGAGAATAGAGTAGAGTTACAACCAATGATTAGAATATAAGCCATTGATTTTGCACATTCACTGCAAAGTGAACCACTCGCTTTGGACAAGACAAAAACCAAGCATATAAAAATGCATCCTGTAAAGCAAATATTATGGGAAAAGCAATTTTACAAAGTACCGTCTATATGAGGGACACATCGGTGGTGCAAAGGATGCGCTAATTTTATAACCATGCCACTAATAAGTTCATAATCAACAATGTGATCAAAGCAGTGGCAGCACCACCAAAAAGTTTTTGGTTAAACCTCAACAGATATCATAGAGAAGAAGGAAGGGTTCAGCATTTGAAATTGCACAATAATAACTGTTGCACTTAACAAATTAGCCCCTAAGTATATTGTGACTTAGAAAGTAGAGTTAGAATTAATTATTCTTATCTTGTTAATTGCATTGTGAATTTACTAGTTTGTAATCATCATGTTATTATAAACATCCTGAGGCAGAGTTCATTTTCACTCAAGGTTTTCCATTCGATCTAGAAAAATTGCCTCCTTCAATCTCAAGTCTGAGGAAATTTAGCGGTGGCTTAAAAATTGTTTCAAAATACATGTCCTAACATAGTCAAGTACAGAAGAAAATAGCAGTATAGCACTATGTAAAGTTAGTTTTATCTGCTATCCTGTAATATAATTAATAAAAGTTATGCTTCCAATATGTTTCACAATTGATACAAATCATGTTTAGTGTACCTTGCTTTAGAGAAATAATAAATTTTATTCCAGCTTCATAGGAGAGCTTTTGAAAGAAAATATGAATTTTTACCCACAAAAATCAAATCCGAATAAGCTGTGTTTAGTTGAAAGAAAACCTGCTTATCTGTTCACAAGACTTCTAACTTGCTAAAAGTATGTTTCATGTTTCAGCTCCTTATTGGTGGCTTCTAAGCAACCGCTGTACACCAACAAAGTCTTTCAAACCCAAAAAAAAAAAAAAAACTCATCTAGAAACCAGAAACAAATATCCTAATTCATATATATAGCACATTTAAGTGATTCAGAAAGCAACAGAAAGGTGAGGTGGAAGAAACTCAGAAGAAATAAATTTTAGATATTCACTATCCCACCTTCTCAAAGCCATCATGCATAAAGCTAATATGCAGCCTAAATATCTTCAACAATGCTCATAAGATGTCTCCAAATTAAAAATATTTGCAGTTAATAAATATTTGCAATTAATAAATATTTCACTAAACAGAGCACTAAAACTAGATTAATAAATATTTGCAGTTAGCTAAACAACAATTACCTTTGCAACATTATCTATCTTTGCATCAGATGAATTACAAGCCGCCCTCAGCCTCTTTTCCATAGACTGAATTGCATTAGAGCATTGTAGATCAGCTTCTATATATGCATTCCTTTTAAAATCCTGCTCGAAGCCAATAAAGCACAACATACGATATTAACCCACAAACCCAAAACGGAAAAAGCAAGCCCGTTGCAAATATAGTGTAAGAATTTTAGTCATGTTAGATTGGTCAAAGATCAAAAAGCAGAATTCATTTTTTAAAATTTGAACGCAGTATCATATGGTGCTTGAGAAGCACCACATAATGCTTGCCAATAAGAAAGAAGAAAATAAGTCTAAGCATCTGTCACAGGCCCACAAGAATGGTCAAATCTAATTTGATCGAGTGATATATTGACAGAAAGAAGAGAATTTTCTTACCAAGGGATTAAAATAGAAATATAGACTAATAATGAAAGGGATTATATAGCCAAAAAAAACTTTACCCACCTTATAAGAAATATTCTATTTGGGTCAGAAACCACACAACTGATACTATGTAACACCATGCATATTTATTTCAACTAATTGCAAGCTAGAATAAACCCTGCCAGGATTCCAATAAATCCTTTGAAATTAATCCAACAATGAGCAGCTGCAGCACACTAGAGTTTTGCAAGGAGATGTGCCCAAGTGGCTTTTGAGTTTAAAGTGATTAAAACTTCTCGAAATAATACACCTGGTTTATTCTCTCAACAAAAGTAGAGAGTAGAAATCAAATATCCTGATTTCTATTTACACATAATATGCTGCCAACAGAAAACAACTGATTCTGTTTAGCATTATAAGTAAATGATAACAGGCCTGTCCACTCCTTTATAATAATGCTACCCAACTTAATAAGATTCAAGACAAAAGAATTAAAGATGAGACTAATTAGCTGTAGTTACAGGACTAGCTGGGTGGTTGGGATTGAAGGGACAAGGGATTAGCATATAAACAGTTAGAGGTTGTAGAGGAGCCTTCACACAGAAATATTCACATTGAGGAACTGTCGACTCAGTTATAAAAAGGAAAGCCTTTGTCAGTTGCATACTTTTGGAGAGTTATCTCCTTTTTTCAGTTCGTCATTCAATCTGCATGGAAATGTTCTTTCCATTTTCACTATTTTCTGTTCCAGTATTCCTTTCCTTGAAATAATAAAATTGTTTTCAGTAAACAACAATTGACCTGGCTGCGTACAGAACTACGAGGAAGAGATGGAACAAAGATGCATTAGATAGCTCAGTGGAGTTTCTGAGAAAGACAACCAACAAGAATAATGTAGTCATGCTATATGGAATCAAATGAGGTAAAATAAAAAAGAACAAGGACAATATTGATGGACCTCAGCGATCACAGAATCAATGAATGAATAAAGAAAGCATTAGAATTGAAAGGAAGCACATCTGTGCAGCCCCATGGGATTATCCAAACCTATACAAATACAAGCATCAGTGGCCCCAGTCAGGAGTACTTCATACCAACACAATTCAGACAGGGGTGTAGAAGGACAAAGAACATCAAATTTGTCAGCAAAAAAGGTCCACCACCCCACCGTTAGCACATCCCCAAGAGAAACAAGGAGCTCAAAAGCTTCAATATCAATAATATCAAAAGAGAAGAAGGTAGATTTTTTCAATGTGAACAGACATTTGATCCCACGTACAAATGCCCGAAAAAGAAGTATGATGGTTACAATCTAGGTAATAGTAGAAGATGAAGAGGCAGATGATAACAAGGGGATTATCAAAACTCAATTCGAAAAATTACGTAAGATGGACAAAAAAGGTTCTCAAACAGGGTGGAATCCCAATTTCAACCCTTAGTACAAAATATGGTAGAAGAATAAAAGACAGATGAGCCAAAGTAGTTGTAGTAGTCAGAGAAAAATAGACACATCATTAAGAGTAGCTACAAAAATTGATTTTGGTTAGCATTGTGAGGATATGGAGTTAGCTCAAATAATAGACAGATTAGAAGAGGTTTTATTTCGAATTAGTAACATTTAAGGGAACTAAGTAGCAGCTCAATTATAAAAGGCCAAACTATTTGAAAGGGAAACCCTTGGAAGGTGAATTCTCTTCTTTTCTTTGTCATTCAGTGTATATTACATAAATGATCTATACTTCTTCTCAGTTCTGTTTTCTCTCTATCCAGAATTACTTCAGACTAAATTCTTGAGTTCGTAACATACCTGAATCAAAAAAAAAAAAAAAATTTTCATGTATCCATTCATAAGCAAATAACTTTTACCAAATAAATTTTAATCAGCTAATTGCACTCAGATAATTTCAAATATCCCATACCTCAAACTCCTTTTTGAAAAATTTCTGCAGCATGCCTTCATATTTTGTTCGTACTACACCAACCCCAACAGCACTAGCAGTAAAAGCTCCCATTGAAATCCGAACTGCTTTTTCATGTGCTTCCCTCAAAGCAACCTACAAGCATTGTAATTTAAATAGGGAAATATATGAAATATATAATCAACGTTCAACTTGAATAACTCACTTCCTCAGGCGGCTTAGTTCGGTCAAAAGAGGATATATAAATTTTGGCAGCAGAATCATATGCCTTCTGACACTCAGCTTCTTCAACACTCTGCAAGTAACAATGACATAGACAAACAAAACTTAAGGAATTTATGCTTGAATAGAAACATTTTTCTCCCAACTTATTTTACATCCATTACATATACACGTTAAGAAGCACAAGTTGAAATCCATACAGGTACAAGTTCACAAGCCGAAAATTATAACTCAGTCATATTAGTAGGGCATAGAAGAATACAGTACGCACACTTATGTGAAGAAATTTCCCGATTTTTGGTGGTTGTGAAAATAATGAACATTATGTCACAATATCAAGCTATTTAAACAATCGTCATGTTAGGATGGCCTCTGTTAATTAGGCACTGTCAGTTGAGACTTCATAGTTGGCCCTATAGTCATTCAGAATAGATAATTAGTAAAGGGCTGTTATAAGTAGAGGAAAGACATCATATGTTAGGGTATAAGGAGAAGGAAAAGTTAGTTCAGATATTTAAAATATTGATGAGTTTGTTGCTTGAGGTGTTAGATATAAATAGAGGAAGAAGGATAGGAGAGAGGAAGGATGTTCATTTTGTAGAGCTTGTTGAGCTTTTAGTCAGGTGGCCCATCCATTGTAGTCTAAGCTTCCGATTTACATTTTCATAATACTCTTCTTTTCTGTTAAGAGAATTCATAAAATATAATGTTTATACAAATCTAGATTCTTTCATTGTTAACCATAAACCAAATAGGTTGGAGAGAATAACCAATTAGATAGAAGAGCTACTTAGTATTTTAATTATTTATAAAGATTGTCCGAACGTTTTAGTAAAAGTTTTTTACTCACTGACTTATTTATTACTTTTCAACGACAGCAAGAACGAAATGGAGGGAAAAAATCATTTTATAATATGACGAGAGCTACTCTCGTTCCTTTTTCACGTGCAGCCTTTATTTAATGATGGACACACTAACCTGCCAGGAGGAAGAAATTGTAGGCACAGCACCATGATTGAGAGCATCCAGATAAGATTCAGTGATACCGATCAACACAGGACCTGTCATCATAGTTGCCCCAACTTGTTTTGGCCTTGTTCTCTCAAAAACAAACTTTGCCAAAGCATCTAGGCCAGATCGAAATTCAGGCCGTAAATTTTGCAACTGCACATCGAAGATAAAATTTCAAAAATAAGAAGCAATAAAATGAATGACAAAAGAATATGGTAGCTGGTAAGTCACCAACCGATATCTGATCAAGTCGCTGTAGGTCATTTTCATTGTTCAGAGGTCGCACAAGAGTGAAGCATTCCCTATCCGGGAATAAATCCCGAACAGAATCTCGAATCTACTAATTGATATTGTAAGAAAATTAGCACTTCCAGCAAAACAAACCAAGTTCATAATTTCCACAGGCTTAAAAGCTTATGAAATGCAGTAGGTTGAAAATGATAGTGCACAACGATATTGAGACATGCACTACATTAAAATAAAATAAGCAAATGGAAATTAGATAGGTCAATACCAAAATTCATGGACAAAAGTCAAGCGATGTTGTATAGGTACTCTTACTTTTGTTCTATTTTTGTAAAGAAAACTCAAGTGTAACAGTTAATTAATGAAAACATAAAATTTGTTGTAATTGTTACATGAGTTTTCATTGGGAAATGACACTAAAAGTACCTATAAAACAACCTCCAAGTTTTGTTCTAAATGCATCTCTATCCGATTATTTTATTTCCCATATTTTTTCATGTAATTTTTAGATGCAGAAAAAACCAAGTGCGTTCTGTATTGGTTGGTAAGGACAGTCAGTTTTCAAGTTGTTAGCACAGAAGAGGATTAGAGGCAGTTAGAACAGTTAGGGAAAGTTAAAGCACATCAATTAAATAAATATTACGGATGGAAGATTGGAAACAGGTCTTTATCCATTGGGAATTGCTGCACTAAAGTCTAGATTCATGAATATTGAGATTCGTGAATATTGCTTATATTGTCCTCATAAGATTCCACTTACCATACATTTACTCTACATAAATGTAATTATTTCTGAAATGTATATAAAGCACATGTCCTGCTGAGTGCATTTTTTCCTCCAGTAATTCATCAAAACTAAATCTTGAACTGATGGATTCATTTCATTCAGATAATCAGAAAGTTCGTAAGAAAGCAAAAATCCTTTGTGAAGGGGAAAAATATTTCTTCTATTCTCAAGCATTCAAAAAAATTATTCATCCTTTGCACGTCTCTACCAATTTCATTTCATACCAAGCCAAGTATTTCCAATTTATATAAGGATCATGTTCAGACAGGTAAGCCTTGTGAGTCATTAATAGTTCCTGAAGAAAATTAATAAAAAAAAGAAAAGGATGTAGAAAGATGCCTCATTTTTGGCAATTATATCTCTTCCACTCCCTTGGACAGGCCTCAAAGCAATTTCCAGATAGTCACGGGGTGTTATTTTTCTGTTATCTTCTACTAGGTCCAAATAAAAGTCCTGCCAGCAAGAGGAAAGAGAAATAAGGTAAAGACTGAAACTAGACAACAGAAGTAGGCTAAAATGACATAAGAACACAGGGTCAGAAACTAAGAATTTCAAGTTTCCCAAAATATGAGGTGAAACAATGACAAAAGGTTTGTAAACAACTCACTCTTAGAAGCCAGACAAAAATAGGGGAAAATTGACCCAGTTCAGATACCGAACTCCTCCCTCCAGATGCTCTAACACGAATGTGCTTGGTCATCTGAGTGACAAGAGAAAGTCGATCAAGAGCAGCCTCATCGATACCACCCATCTATGAAAGAGAGAATAGGGAATGAATTTGTATCTTCATGAGTGGATCCACAAACTCTTACTAAATTATCAAAATCAAAAAGTATGCAGAAGTAAAAGCACACTCAATTATACGTAAATATAAGATTTTATAAGTTGACCCAACCTGGTTATAAATAAACATGCTAGACAAAAGGACAGCCAATGAGAAGATCTGGGTGCTATATGTTCCCTGTACATTAAGAAAAACAGAGAAAAAGTGGGAAAGAACATCACAACGGATGGAAATGGCTACCTACGTATACACAAGAAACTGAATAGTTAGCATCAATATCCAAAATCCAGTGACTGGAACACCAAACAGACAGAAACAATTAACAAGCATGCGTAATCCAAGCTAACCGTTTGGTCATAAGCATCTATTCCTTCACTGTCTAATAGCAGGAGATTGTACTCTGTTCCATCAAGGGAAGTCCTCTTCAACGGTGTACTCCACAACCAAAGCCCTTTGGTACATGGACGATGTGTTGATGCTACATGAAATCCACTAGTCCTCCCAAGAAGCTACAATATAATGAGCAAATTCTCAATTTTTTTTACCACAAGACTGATAAAGAAGTTGTGCAAAAAGTAGTTACTCAGAATGACTGAGTCTCATCTCATGACAGCAGGTAATTACGACATGGAGAGTTAGAATGAAAGCTGGCTAGCATGCCAACTTTAACTGACCTGTCAGATTGCATAATAAGGCAAATTAATCTCTCAGATGTATAAAATAGGAACATTGTAAGGAAAACTTTTCAGATGAATAAGCTCAAACACATTTCATTCTGAAATTGTCTCCGATATTTTCTTCTACTTTCTCACTTTCTCTCTATACTAGGTAGTTTCTTTCAATCGCACTCCACTCCGATAAATCATATCCAAGAAGGGGAGAGGAAACGCAAAGCCAAAAAACATTCCCCATTCTTTTGATAAGCATACAAGTATTAGAGCTAATAACATTTTGTGAAGAGGCAAAATATGTAATTAAAAACAACAATAAAATGGTTTTTCGACGGGGTGTTTTCATCGATCATATAGCATGAGCTTCAAACCTTATGTATAGAATCCATCACCCTTTTCCTTCACTTTAAAATCAAAGTCAGAGAGTTTACCTAGCAAGAAAAGTGGTTCACGACTTTTTCTCATCCGTACTTACAATCCATAAAACACAGCAGACACAACAGACAGCGTCTCATTAGGCAGACACCTCCATTCACCTACTAACAAAGTGATATGAGCATTTTAATAATTCTAGAAAAGTCACACAATCTAAGAACTATTGCTAAGTACGGCTTACTCAGAGAACCCACTCTACCGAGCATCTCATACATAGGGCTTGGGCACCCTATGAAATCCAATTCTTGTAAAAAAACCAATTAACTTAATATTACATCCCCGGATCATTATCCATGCCTAGGTAAAACTTAAAAGCCCCAGTTATTAAACCCATACAGTCTCTCTAACAGCACGGAACGCCCTTACCAATGGTTACGTAAAATGCCTGTAAACTACAAGGTATTAATCCCTAAACCCCAAAGGAAAAATCATTCATTGACCTCACTTGAAAGTTCACCTGATTCAGAATGAAACTCTTGCCCTGGCGAGCGCGACCACACACAGAGACCACGCCGATGGGCTCCTTGACGAGCTGGAGTGTGGCTACGGCTTCCGGGTCCATGCGAAACCGTCCGTTCTCGTCGAAATAGACAAGGCGAATTGGCCTCGCCGGACCCGTCACCGGCGACGAAGAAGGAGTCACCAACGGTGAGGAATCGGCGGCATTGTCCCTTCTTCGACTGAAAAAGTTCATCATCTTCGTCGAGTTCTTTCTCAGGTACCTGTCATGTGTTGAGAACAGGCAAATTCAAAAGGACCAAGGTTTAAACTTGGAGAGAAAGAATTTGAAATGACTTTTTTAACCCTGTACTTGTTGTGATGGAACCTTTAAACGCCAGGAGGACCGCCTAGTCATTTGCACCCTAACATAGTTTTTGCTGTCTCGTTCAAAAGGTCGAAATCTAAGCGGCAAGATTCACAGCCTCGCGGTACGAGAATTCCGTAAAATGGACTAAATTTAAGTTTAATTCATTTCTAAATCGATTTAGGCGGCACAACAATTATAATTTAAAATTGTCTGAAAATAATACTATTTTATTAAATGTATATAATTTATTATAGTTTGAGACTTCGATATATTGATTTTTTACTTGGTTCGATTAACAATATAATAAATTAATTGAATGTACAAGTAAACATTCTTAAAGAGTTATATGTAAAGATTTTGACACCATGAAAATTGTATAAACAGTTGTAATTTTCTTAATTAACTCTTTCTTTATCAGCTCAAAATTAAATATGAATTACGTATCATTCGAATCGTTTATATTTTAATACGTTTTGGCTTTAATATTTATTGATATATTTAGCACGTTAAAACATTTAATCGTAAGATTAAAAAATTTATATATATATATATATATATATATATATATATATTTTAAAACTTTAAAAATTAAAACATGTTAAAATTTTAGATAAAGATAAATTTTATTTTTATTTTAAATTCAAGAATTAAAAATATATTTAACCACATTTTTATTAAAAAAATTCATATAGTTTATAATTTAAATATTATATTATTACAGTTAAAAATTGAAATTAATTTCATTAATTTACTTCAATTTTATTTTTTAAATTTTGAAATATTATTCATTTTTTATTTTCTTTAAAAATCAAATCAAAATTTATTAATTCAATGTAATATAGAGTTGAACAATTTTATCCATCCTACTGAAAAGAAACACACCAATTTGATAATATTTTTTTACTTGGTGCGTCACGTTTATTTAGAGTAGTCGCTTTTAAATTCTAAACATGAATAACCTTATAATGTTATTTCCAAAATTAACAACTAATTTATAACTCAAATTATTATTATTTTTGTTAATATTTGATCAACAATAATTGGGAAGTAAAAATGAAAATTTCAACCATCTTTCGTCAATTTATAAATTTTCAGTGATAAATATCATTACTTATGATTAAAATTAAAAATTAAGAATTTTGCGTATGAAAGCAAACATGGGTGATGTTTCGATATCAGGTGATACGAAAAACTCTTTGAATACCATCTTCATAAGAAAAATTCTAACTCAACCTTAATAAATCTCCAACGCTCTTTTTTAATAAAAATTAATTTTCTTAATAATGCACAGTTAGCATAATTAAATAAAAAGAAGAGATGTAAATTTTCTATGCAATATTGGGTTCGATTGACCTAGTCTCCTTTTCTTCCTATCCATCTGCTTCAAATAATCCAATTCATTGGGGATCCAATATGATCATCTACTTCATCTCCTCGTAACATACAAAACTAATATTTTCAGAACATCTCCTTCTCTCATCCCAAAAACCAAAAAATAATAGATCCGGCACCTCATTTGTAATTTGAAAAAAAAACACAAATTAATTAAAATTCTATAACAAGAAAACTACTCTAAATAAAAAAAAAAATCAAATTATATTCATAATACAACCCGTTATCGCAGCACATTTACCTCTTAGTTATTCTTGTTTCATTTGTTTCCTCTAGAATAAATAAGTGACTCGAGAACAGTTATAGAATATGGTTTTGTGATAGATTCTCAAGATTCAAGATGAACTTGTACGTCAAATTTAACTAACTGAAACATAATGTACAGAATCTCTTCTCTCTCAACACGACGCAGTTATTCACAACACAACGGAGTTTCTCTCGCCAATCCAACAGACTTAGAGAAAGAAAAAAGAAATAAGGGAAATCAATCTAAGAAAAATTTTCTATATGTGATTAATTTCCCTCTCAACAAATTAGGTAAAAGAAAAAAAGAGGTAAATTAGTCAGAGCCACAAGGCACCAGCGTCCTTTAATATGGGAACCAATTCACCTGATATATGAGTGGCCATGACTCGTTCCAAGCCCCCGAATAGCTTGCCGGCGAGGAAGACAGCCGGAAACTGGAGTGCTTCGGCGGTGTGAGGGGAGAGGTGGCGAGCAACGGCAGCTTCGTGGTCCTCGTGGACCTCATAAACGGGAGGGTTGACTCCAAGACCTTGTAACAACCTTTTTACAACGTGGCACATGCAGCAGCCCCGTCTCCCAATGATGACGACGGCGTTTTCTGAAACCACTGTGGCCACGGTGGCTGGGTCAGCGCCATTGGATTCCGCGGTCCCTCCAGCGTGTGACCGGTCACGTGCGCCGGTAGAGATGCAAGTTCTGTAGGGAATGGCTTGGTGCATGGTAGAGAGAGAAAAGAGGAAGAGAGAAAGGTGTGGAAGAGGGAGGAGTAAAGGGGGGCAGAGGTGGAAATATAAAGAAAGTGAAGGGAAAGGGGACTGTAACGTCAACGGCAGTTACATAATTGTACGTCACCGCTGTTGTGGGTGACGCGCTATTACGTCACCGACGCGGTCAACATATTCCCGGAAGATATACATTCATGACATGATGAAACGCTGAGATGCTTCTCCCCAATGTTTTTCATTGTCCCAGTAATTCACTTACCTTCTTTCCTACTAATTTCTTCTCGTTTTGTATATCACTACTTAACTTCCTTCTTTGCATACGCAACTTATTACGTGTTAATAATTCAATGTTGATGTTTTTTTTCTTATTTTTATATTATCATTATATATATATATATATATATATATATATATATCAATGTGATTTTGAAAACAATGTTTCATATATATAAAAAATAATAATTATAGGGTGATAATTTTTACGGTTTTTGATACGCAATACAATAGACATAATTTCACACCCTATGATGTGATAATGAAGTTACAGAACTGTGATCATTGTTCCAAGCAGGAAGAAATTTCAAACATGGAAAAGGTTGGTTTTAACTAATTCATCACCTCGTTCAATAACAAAAAAATAAGTTTAGGTTTGGTCAAGTTTATGTATTTCTTATTACATGTAAATTATTTTAATTAATCCCTTTAACTATTTTTTTTTTTGCAAAAAAATATAATTTCCAACTATTTTTTCTAAAGGTGTATGTGTGTGTGTGTGTGTGTATATATATATATATATATATATATAGAGAGAGAGAGAGAGAGAGAGAGACATATATTATTTAAAAGTTATTTTATAGAATTTATATTAGAGATGAGAAAAAAATTAAATTAATGAATAGAAGTAAGAGATCCAGTCCTAATTTAAAATAAAATCACATTCTATGTATACTTAAGGTAAGTATTTAAAATATTTAATACTATATAATTAAACCATATTCTTCCAACGTTAATATGATACACAATAACTAATATTTAATTATTCTATTTTCATATATTAAAAAATTATATAAAATAAAAAGTGATATTTTTCATAAAAAGTTATAAGATATCCTAATAAATAAACGAGACAGTTACGCTTGTATTTTCAACAGTAATTAATAATGCGTTATTGTTGAATTTTATATAGTAACGGGCTGTACTTACCTCATAAAAAAATATCTCCTGAAGGACCCGCAACCATGAGTGACATGACTTAAAATAATATTTATTCATTTTAACTTGATAAACATCTTCCAACAATTTAATTACAAGTACACCATTCAGTGTACTCATTTCTCAGCTCATATTATTTTTGTGGTCATTTATATTAATTTTATAATATTCAATAAAATAATATCCAACTGATTCTTAAAAAGAAAAATAAAAATAGAATATAAATATTTGTAAAGCATGTATATTTTAATGAAATGAATTGAAGAGGAAATACGGTAAGTGGAATAATTAAAAGTGATGAAATGATTGATGGTGGTGGTGAAATCATATATATTTTGGTGAGGAGAGCAATAATTTAGTAAAATATAGTTATTTATTTAAATGGTGAATGCATAAACAGGGGTGACGTGGCACCGTCCAGAGGCACACCTTGAGGGCAGTAATATAATAGTGCATAAGGGTGAGAAGCGTTGTTGTAGTGAGACACAGTAAAGGACGGTGCAGCGAAAACGACAACGTTGCGGTGACGTTGTTATCCATTTGAAGGAACTCCATTGGCTGGCCACGTGCTTGTGGGAAGCACAACCATCTTCACCGTCCACATGTTCAGGAGCTGTCGTTTTTCGAAATCTGAGTGTGGGTGATTCAGCCCCACTACACGTTTTCCTTGAGTTTCTTTTATTTTTTTAATACCATATAATAAAATATAATGGTCTCTCACAGGTGGTTGACCTGACAAGATTCATTTGCCATTCGAAAAAAACATTAAATCAAACCCATCAATTATAACGTGTTATGGGCTCCTCAACTCAAACACCCACTTCTGTCAAATTTTAGTTTCAATTTCACCCACGTTAGTTACTTATTTCGTTCACATTTCTACATTCTTTTCTATTACTTCACTTATTTCTTATTTATTTCCCCTCTAAATGAGATACATAATTGGAGATGAATCTAACATAAACATTTTGTTAGGTGCATCGTGTTCTGTCGATATCTTTTAATACAGAATTGAACGTGATTTTTGTTTGGGCTAGGTTGCACATGCACTTTATGTATACCTCTTTACGTTGTCCCATTCAATGTATATACATCTTGATGCTGTCTGCGAATTAAGTACGGTACGGGTTTAAAGTTACAAAGTCATTTAGTGCAAGACTTAACAATAATAGAATTCAATTCTTCAAATTTAAAAACGAAATGCTTTTTTTTTATGAAGTTATTACGTGTCTTTCTCACACAGTTTCCAGGTTTGCACCATGGCTAAAATTAGGTTAAGAAGGCTGGTAGAGGATTGTGATAAAAGAGTTTGACAGGTAAGTAGAATAGCATTTTGTGTAGTGAACAACCAGTCTTCGAAATATGTACATATATGCATGATAAAGTTTTATGGGATCTCCATCATTATGACATTGAATGATAATGGAGATTCTCATGGGAACAAGACCAATTAGGCTTCTCGCAGAGTTAACATAGTACTTCCGTAGCTAGTGAGTATAGAAACTTTAAGACATAAGGATTTTTTTTTTTAATTATATGATCATACGAGGTCCAATACTTTTAGATATTATATAATGTCATTTAATTATAATGCTATCTGTATCGTATGATTGTATGGTCTTCACATCAGTAGTCGATCAACTACAAAAACAGTGAAATTAGACGATCTTAACCTAAGTAACTTTAAAAATAATCTACAATCAAGTTTATCGGTAAGCTTTATTTATTGGGATGATGGATGGTGATTATCATCTTGTTAATCATAAGTCCATTTCATCATTCATAAATATGGTAAGAAGATATGTGACTGTATTTACTGTGAATTTAAGATTTTATTGTGATGTTTGGACATATTAATTACTGATTTGAACATTGAAATACCTATCACTTATATGTTGGTGTGGAAGAAATAATTTGACTAAAAATACTCAAGATAACCTAAACTGACTTAGAAAATAAAATGTGAATGAATGTTTTGTAGGAATTCTCAACCCTACAACCAAAACAGTGTCTATTGAAAAAACAATTATGAAAGTAGTACACCACTCATGGAATGCCATTCCTTAATCTACCACATATCATTTTTAGTATAATAGTTATTTTCTACGAATTCCAACATAACTAAAGTAAAAGAAAGAGCAATATGAACAATTTTTTTCCAAAAAAGAAAGGTGCTTTGAATGCAGTGTTGGGTATTATTGAGCTTAGACAGCTTGTGAAGAAGTATTAGCTTGGAGAGGATATGTTATTGAATTCAACGTGGAACACTCTTTTACCACCTAAAGACATTCACATTCTGTTTTTTTCTAATTATAACTTCAAAGCAACTCAACTTTCGGAGATTTCCATGCTGTAGCAAAAGATTCCTATTTTGTACACAATGGCAAAAATAAGCAAACACTAGATTTTGGGTACATTTATATTTTGTCAGAAAAAGCTACTATTCTATTTTCCATTTGCAATAAACACCCGCGCGCCCACCAAAAAGGAAAACGATGGAACCGGAAGCAACTCACATACATCTCTATTTAGTCTAAAGTAGATGGATATTAATTATACCATCGCATTGTGTGCATGTTACACGCCTGCTGTTGGTACATTACATTTGAATATTCAAATTGAAAGAGAGAAAAAATACAATCTACATCTTAAATAATTACGTATTGATTAATTCTTAACCAAAATTGTATAATTAAAAACCATACAAGTGTACTATGTATGGATAAATATCTTTCTTTTTTGACCATTACATAGTGAGAAATGCAGTGGTGGCACACAGTTGTAATCTTTCCGAGTCCCTATAGCCAGAAATTCAAAAGGGTAGAAAATAAAATAGGTCTATGTATGGATTTCATCGTTTTCCTCCATTGTCACTTTCGCCCCATGTAAGGTTAAAACCATGTACTCCATAGTTTTCATTATATAGAATCTTGAGAGGGACCACACGATCCAGTATAGGCATTATTCCACACTTCCTTTGTACGCAAAAATTGACTTTTCCAATGGTTTTAGATGAGTATTGGGTAATCACTATAAAGTATTCACAAATCATCTCCCACACACTCTCCACATTTTATGCACGTCATTTTAATGGACCCTTGCAACGTAAGTAGTGACGAAACTCTCATCTTATACCCAAACTTATATAAAGCATATATAATATATATCATTTCAATACTTCTTCCCAAATAATACCTTCCTATCACTATACACGTACTTTTCACGTCTTTTTTATTTATTTATGTAATAATCTTTTCTTTTCTCGTACTTCATTTGAACAACTACGGAATAATGTGTAAGATTATGAACTTCAACCACATTCGTGTTCTATTGCTGTTTTAAATTTTAAAGATAAAGGTCATTATAAGTTCACAAGTTTATTTGGTACCATGATTTATTTGTTCTAAATTATTTTATATTTTAGTATCAGTTAGAAAATTGACTCGAAAAAAACTTTACTCTCTTGTCGTATCAGACAATTTGGTATAATTCTAATAACACCGAAAAGAGAAAGAGAAGATGATTTTCTCTTTCTTAGATATTTGATATTTATTTATTAAAACTTATATAACAGATACATTTATGAGTAAACTTGCTGATACTTCATTCGGTCTTCATTTTTAAAAGAATCAATTAAAAGTTTGACTTTATCTCTTTTCTAAAAACTAATCCATAATGTTTAATGCATTAATTATTTCTTTACAAAAAAGTTTTAATTAAAGAAAGAAGCTATTTTAATACGTATCAGTAACCCGTGAGTGAGACTTTTGATATGCTGCTGAGATACAAAATTTCTAATGTTAAAATATACACTATTTGCTAGCTTTGAAGATGGAACGATCCACCGAAAAACAATTTAGATAGATGATGGGCCTGTCAAATTGGAGTCGAAAAGTAGCTCATCCAAGGTGATTTCTTCCCGAACCCCATAGTCTTAATTTTACACTTTCTTGTTACTTCCAAATTTAGAATATGAAATATAATTTTATATTACAGGACAATTTAAAATATAATTTATATTATGAATAATATAATATAAAATGTAAATTTATTTTACAAATTGTATAAGAATTTGTATTTTATATTGTCTTTCAAATAAAGAAATTATCGTCATCGAAGCCAGAAAAAGTGGTCACTGGCCTTCCCAGGAAAAGTCCCTTTAATGATCTGGGATTTGTCATGTTATGACTGTCCAAACACATGTCTGTTATAATGCTTTGTAGCTTTGTTCCTACCAATAAAAGCAGCTATACAACATAAAACGAAATATCACTTATTATTATATCCCAAAAGTGCCATAGCCAAAAAAAAGGACTTTACATTAGAGGAATAAAGGGAAGCCAGAGATGGCTGTGGGATGCAGCAGAAGGAAAAAGGGAGAAAACAAAATACAAGTTCTTTTAGAATAATCATCTAGTTTAATTGTTACCATTTGAATTGAACAATATATGTAAAGTACAGAGAAGATGCAAATCCAGTAGCTGCAAAAGTGTGCTTACAAAATGCAACTATATTTTTGGTATATTTTCACAAATTTATTTTTGGTACCGTTCCAAAAAGACATATTATTAATGAAAGTATCTTATCTATATATAAACTTACGTCTATATCTTATTTTATCTTATACGAAACTTTATTTGTAACCAATAAAAAAGTGAGAACGGATGATATAATATTCAGTCGCTTTCATTGAAGTCATGGTGGGTAGTGTCAGTGCCTTAATCCCATTACCACTCTGAATTCTTTTTCCAGAGCCCCTTTTATATACTTTTGCAAGTCAAAGTTACTTCCTTCTGCAAAACGGGCATAGAATAACAGTATATATATAGCAACAACATGTAATTTTTAGATTTTCCATTATATTATAGCAATCTTACTGGAAAGTATTGCAAGCGGCATCCTAGGTTGAATCACAATTGAATAGTGATATATAGACTATTACGAGTAAAAAGAGTTGTATCTTAACTAATAATTTGGTTTAATGGTAAGAGATTAAATGAGTTGAAGACAATCAAATTGTAATATTATAGTTTTTGGTTTTGTAATAAGAAGTTAAATGAGTCGAATCATGACCTTAAGAATCTTATGCTTTTAAGTAAAGGAAATTGTTTTTAGCTTTTGACCTATTAATAAGCGTTTTATAAAAGAAGAAGAAGAAGTAATTATATAAATCTTAACTTGTTTATAAGACAGTTTGCATTACCATTGAATCTATGACTAAGAGTGAAATAATCAATCTTAGAAACCGTTTATGAAATTGTCTGTAGCTAAAATAAATGAAAAATCACTTAAAATAATCACTTATGTAGGAAGTAGATACGTTTTTGCTTATTAAAATAAGAATGCAACTGTTTATTTTTAAAATTTTACTTTAACAACCTTATCTCTCTAACTCTAAGAAGACATCTATATTCTAAAGGCCATAAATACTTTAACATTTATGGTGAGAATGAGAAATTTGACTACAGGTAAAAACATGGGAAAAAAAAGGGATATCGGTGCAACATTAATTACATGTGGTCCTGTATATAAAAAAAAAATTAATAACATATGGTCCCAAGTCCCAACTGAAAGTTAAGAATGTCATTTTTTAGGAAGTAAATCACCTATTCTCACCTCTATGTTGTCCCCAAAATAACTTGACATGTGACGTTTTTATTTTTTATACTATCTAACCCAACAGTTTTGTTTTTACAAAGGTTTGGCACTTCGTGTGTGGCGTATAAGTAGATGTATTAGTTTTACTAACGGTGCATGAATCAATGTTACTCGACACTGTTGGAAGTTCCACATCGACTAGAGATAAGACCAATTTATAATATATAAGTGAGGTGCAAACCTCTTCTGACAAAGCCGGTTTTGTGGGGTTGAGTTAGTCCTAAAACCCACTTTCTAACAGTTCAACGAGTGAGTCTAGGACAAAGGTTGAGACGGGTAGGCCCAGTCCGAATGTCGAGACAAACCAATGCAAGATGAAGACAAAGACAGTTTGATATGGGCTGAATGACAAGGTTGATGGCCAAGACGAGCAGACCCATCTTAGATCAAAGGCCAAAATAAACTCAGACTGATTGTCGAGATAGATCGGATGCGTTTGCTCGTACGCTAAAACAGATCGGTTTAGGCCAAAAGTCGTGACGAGACCCTGACAAAGGTCGACACTGGTTGTCTAGGTCAATTGTCTAAACGGGCCATCTCAATACAATTCAACCAAAATTTGGTTGTGTCGACTCGACCAAATTCAACTGAATTTTAGACTTTGTTGAAATATGTTGAATTTTGGCATAAGTCAACTTGGTCGAATTTCGATCGGGATCCATTTTTGGTCAGATTTGATCTTGTCTATCTGATTTGAAATTCAACCAAATCGGACCTAGTTGGCCCAATCAAATTTATGCAAAGTTAGCTCCAACCAAGATTTGATAGAATTAAGTTGAGTTTACATCGTTTGAAATTTGTCCAAGTTCGATCGAGTTGATCCAATTCAAATTGAAAGTTATCTAGAGTCAACCCGTGCTGAAGTTTGAAACAAGTCGACTTGAGTCAAAGTTCAAGATAGATTTGTCCAAACTGAAAGTTAATCCTAATCTATTTAGTTAAGGTAGTGAGAAACCTACCTATATCGATAGTTTAATAATATATTTAAAAATAATTATATATTTTTTGTTTAAAAAGAAAATCCATATTCTGGTTTTGACGACAAAAATTTTGTAGACTTTTTAGTTTTGTAGGTTTTTTAACGGGACTTTTTGAACCCCAACACAAGTGGGCAAATTAACCACTCTACTTATAAGACCGTTGAACGTTGAGTTGTTAGCAATTAGAGATGTTGGAAGGTTTGCTGTTTTTGACCAGAATTGTTTCGTTCACTTTCTTTTACTGTTCATTTCATAAACTTTAAGGTAAGTAAATTATGTCACTCTAAAGTTGAAAGTGATGGCTTGAAGAAGCTCTATAACCAAGACATTTTCTTACTGAAGTCATGTTTTTATTTGTGACGACACAGAAAAGGAAAATTCGTGAAGGTTTGGACTTGAAAATAAAAACTATTAAATATCATCAAACATCAAAAGTGCAATTATATTTAGACAAACTTTAACAAATATATTAAACTGATTTTTAAATTTGGTCTATTGGTTTTTACAAAGGCTCACTCAGAAAATTTCCAACAAGACTTGCTCAAAATGCTAGCAAGTTACAGAAGTCACAGCATATGAACAATGGCAAATTTAAGCACGCAGAATCGAAACTAACGAATCAGCATTTGCAAACTTACTAAAAACAAGAGAATCCAAAGCTAATATCTGAAGAAACTCTATGGGAAAGAACAAATGTGAAGAGAAAATAACAACGTAGGGGAGACAGTAGAACGACTGTAAATTTTTTTTAATATATTTTTAAATTTAATTAGAAGTCGTGTTTATAAATATGTGTTCATGCGTTTTTGTTTTTGTTTTTTTTTTCTTTAGCTTTAAATTGAAGTTTTGTACACTCTAAAGTTGTATTTACAAACACAAAATTTTCTTGTACTCTGTTTATGTGTGATGATATATTTAAAATAATTGTACACTAAAGAAAGTTAAATAGTATAATGTATTATTGAAATGAATTTCTGTCAAAATAAAGTCCAAAATATTATTGAATGCACATTAATAAGATGTTAACAAAAGTGAACCAAAAAAAATTATGCGAGCTTGTTCTGGAAGTTGATATTATCTTTTTGCTTGAGTTTTCGTTTTGGATTTGACCAAGTCTTAGATTCGAATCTTTGTCAAAACCAAAACCAAATTCCAAAATATAGATCATGGTTGATTAAATAAAGAAATGCATGAAAGTTACTCTTGTGTGTTTCTCTGAGCATTTAGAAGTTTACATACTGAAATCCATTTACAAAGTTTATGAAATTAAATCTTTTATCCAGTTTGAAATCACAATTATTGTTTGATATTCATTCATATACAGTTTCAACATTTATTCACATCCTAATATGTAAAGAGAACAATAAAAAAATTTAACTATTATTAGTAATGGAAATGAATGAACTAGTTTTAAATGAAACAAAAATAAATATTTGCTTCCCTTCGATATACAATTATTTAGTGATAAAATTTTGTATATACTTTTCTGACCTTTTCAATTTACATATAAAAAAAAACTTCGGTTGCAATCAACCTAAATTGAAACAAGTAAATAAAATAAAAATTATACAATGAAATAATTCTGAGAAGTTTTAAATTACCAAGTCTATTGCTTTCCGTATAAAAATTACATTTTTTTAATATATCAGTTGAGTTTGACATTTTCTACTTTCAAACATAATTTCATCAAGCATTTTACGAGGAAAACTACTATTTAGTCAAATAGCAGGACGTAAAGTTTCCATAAATACACGAGATAAACAGAGTAACGTGTTTGGTCCATGGCTATGATCCATCTGTATCAAAAGACTTCCCTGTCACTAAAAAAGTGTTGTTTTTGGACTTGAGAGGAAACAGGATTGACCCAATTAGCGTTATGCAACTTTGTTCTTTGCAGTGAGCAGAAATCACTGGTTGATAAAGATGTTTAATAAATACATTCAAAGGGTTTGGATAAAGATGCATAGTATTACCACAATAGTTTTTACTCGAGTAGCATTCTCGTACAGGTCACATTGCCTATGCACAAACCATAAATACACAAGTACTTAAACTTTGGTCATTAGCCAATATTAGATAAAATTAACTAAATCAAGCAAACAACAATTTTCCTCGTCACTGAAATCCAAAGATATTATATAGCAAAGCACATAACCAGAGCAAACGATGGACCAACTCTTCAGCTTATCAATTCCAGTGAGTCATATTAGCTGGCGCACATGATTCTAAGTTCAATACTGCAACACACCCTGCATAGAGTAGGAAGAATTAGTTGAACAATTACATCCTCCTGCATGGTAAAGGTTCATAGATAAGATACCTTTGTGCAGTTACTTCCAACCGCCTTGCTCTGGAGTGTCCTGCTAGGATGAAACTCATCTTCAACAATTCTAGTAAAGGAAGGTCCAGCATTAATGGGTAAAGTGATGGTAGAGGCATCAACCTCTTTGGTTGCAACATGTGTGTCCTCAGTCAATGAAAAACCAAAGAGTCTACAACTACTTTTACATGAGGAAACCAACTCTTGATTGTTTCTCAGTGCCGACACAGAATTGTGTGACTGTGAACTACCCAACTGATTACGAACGTCAAACATACCTAAAGAACTAGCCCTTTCCGGAGCTCGCCTGGAGAAAGTAAGATCATCAGATGGGGGAGAAGCAAATGTTCTAGCTTTCACTTCAGATGCGCATAAACCTTGGTACATCTTACTGTGTTTTTTATTATTATAATCACTGTTAGAAACTGGATTAACTGCTTGCTGGAACATTAACACAGATGATGGAGATGACACCTGTGAAGGTGTAACGGATGCATGCAAATGCGGAGCGTTGTCATGCATCTGTACAGACCACCCATTTCTGGAGTTAAGCAACTGATAACCATCAAAATGTCCCAAGCGACCATTAGCTCGAGCCTCCTCTATTGACAATGCTCTTCCATATGGTTGACTTGGAAGAATTTCTTGACCTTGCAAGACCTTCTGGAACCGGAAAGATTCACTAAAGCCTGTGCCATTGCAGGAAAAATCAGATGCTGCATGCTGCATTCTGATGTTATTTCCCGTTGGAGGAATCCCAGGACAGTTTGGACCAATATAGTACCTCCCTAAGTCATACAACCGGGGACTCTGAGCATTAATACCATCAAAGGGAGGATTAACACCCAAAATTTCTTGACCTTGCAAGACCTTCCGGAACCTTAATGATTCCCCAAAGTCTGATGTTCCAATCCCATCTGCCGAGTAACAAATTATCAGAATTATCAGTGTTATTGCACCGAGAAACATGGCTCAATTATACTTCTCTTTCAAGAAAATTGGTCTAGTGACTTACTGGGAGAAGGAAATTCCATCTTCGTTGAAGTCATTCCAATCCTGGTCCTCTTCAAACCAGCTGCCATCATGTTGCTGGAACTTGAAGCAGAACCAGATGGCTCAATTTCCCATGGGGAAACCCTATTGTGCCTAGCAGCTTCCATGTCATCCCACCTTACCTGTATAAAACATTAAGAACAAATAGTTCAACAATTTATAATCAACAATGAGGTAGTGACAGTGCAAACCGATGCTGTGTCCATTATGAATGATGAGAACATTCAAATCTTTTGAGATCTAACAAATTGACATACAAAACAAAGGAATGCTTGAGATTTATGCAGAAACAACAAGTTTACGAACAATATCAAACATTGACCTGCAATATACAGATATGTTGTTAGCAGTTGGCAGGAGAAAGTTAACCAACCACTCGAATCATTAGTATTGAAAGACAAGCCAACTTTGGCTGTTACGGATTCGTGTCAAACATGTATTCCACTACTAGGCATGGAACACACTAATGAAAATTTACATACCATAAACGATGAATTATGGCTAAAAAAAGAGATAGGTAAACTATCATTTACAACTCAAATTTCAAAAGATAATTGTCAAGCTGATAGCCTGAATAAAGGCAACACAATAAAAGGGCTGGAGGGAGACTACTCATTACGTTCATGCGTAATTTAAATAAATCTAAGCGTATAGTTTCTTGTAAAGTTGTTTTTCATTTATTTGAGAAAAATATGTTTAAAGGCAGGTCCATGGAAGTTCTTACATCCTGCAGAGTTCACAAACCCAGTTCATCCATGAAACCAATGTGTAAATATCTATCAATAAAATAAAAATCATCAAATAAAGACAGATGGAACAATAAAAGAGTTGATATTTTTTAAAGTTTCTTCAGGAAATAAAAAAAAAGTACTAAAACAAAAATAAAAAAGCTGTAAGTTACGGATAGGAAAATGCAATCATATTTAGTACTCCTTCTACCTTGCGCACTTATATATCCAAAACAAATGTGAAAAGTTCAATAATGTAGAAGTGCAGAACTAATGTAGTCTACAGAGAGTCCCGCCGAAAATCCAATGAGTGTATAGACTTAATCTTCGTAATGAGCTCAGATATGACCAAAAACATTACAAGACCAAGCCTTAAAGCTTACAACACAGAATCATGGGTACATGAACAATAGCAAAATTAACAAAAGACGTAAGACCAAAGCTGACATACCAGTAGGCATCTCCATTTCGATCCAGGCCATCTAACAGGATCTA
Organism: Vigna mungo; assembly: GCA_036885675.1. Classification (NCBI taxonomy): domain Eukaryota; kingdom Viridiplantae; phylum Streptophyta; class Magnoliopsida; order Fabales; family Fabaceae; genus Vigna; species Vigna mungo. The sequence goes on from CP144691.1 coordinate 4,300,424, forward strand.
CGTCACTGATTCCAGCAATTAATCCAGTAAACCTGTTAAATAGAAATGGTATCAAGATCACTTATTGATAGGTGACATAAGTAGCATGAACTCGTTCGAATTTTATAATTTAACAAACCTCCGCTCTGCAGCATCTTCTGTTTCAAAACGCATCCTGAACCTCATTCCAACTAAATAAGAACAATCAAGACTCTTTAAGAATTTGTGAACAGGTATGATGAATTCTGAAGAGCTAAACCTGCAAAGGAACAGCAAAAAAGTATGCAAGACATTCTTAAGAGAGATTGAAGTACTGAATTAGTAATATTAAAGAAATGACATTCCTAAAGAATAGCTCTGGCAAAAACCTTCCAGTGCATGGAACAAACAAGTGAACTGTTAGTTTTTACTTTAAGCTTATTAAAATATAGAAAAGAATGCATGGAAATTTTAAAGCATAAAATATTCAATAACCATTAGGAATTTCTAGGAAATTCAATGCAGGTCTTCTGTTTCTATTAAACCATATCTCCTTTTTAGCACCTTAAAATAGAATAGCTCAAGTGAATCGGGAAATTCACCATTATATTTTGCAATGAAACCCCATCCCCGTCTAATACCAACATAAAACACTCCACAATTGCTCATAGAACTGAAATATTTACGGATTTCCTTTACTAGCTCCCGGGAAAAGTATAAGTGACTTAATAGAAAAATACCTTGGATTGTAGCAAACACTAAAAGCACATCTTGTAGATAATGCATTAACAACATCCATGAAAGTTCCAGGATTCAATTGCTGACCAGTGGGAACTGCAAAGGAACCAGAACCTTTCAACTGGGCTGCCCTACGAATCCCTAATCTCAGTTCTCCATCGTCGCCCCTGATTTATATTATAAAATGTTAGTTGTGTTTAGGAATACAAGTTCATATCAGATACAAATTCAGGCCATGATACCTAAGAAACAACACAGCATCTCCAGAAACAAGCTTCTTTTTGTTCACAAATGCACTCCATCCAGTAGTTAGCAAATGCCTCCGTGGCTGGCCTGTTCATTTGCATAATGATAAAAGATTAAACCCCCAACTCAAAAGTGTTCAACATGCTATGCACACTAGTATGTTAACAAGTGACATACCTCTGTATATATGACGAAACCTCCATTCCAGGCCGTGAAGATCCTTAGCCACAAGCTCCTGTGAAGGTCTCTGTTGACTGTAATCCTAAAAATAACAGTAGAGTACAAATTCAAAATGCTACCACAAAAATACATACACAAACAAGCTTGAAATTGGCATATAAAATATGATAAATCAAATTAGATCAGCCCGCAAAACTCTTGAGCACAAACAATGCATTGTAATTCGTAATTACCAGAGGAGGAAAGCAATCTTCAGCCGCTCGGCGAGGCACTGAAAATCCACCATGAGTGCTGGTGTCTGAAGCTGTGAGAGTCTTGCAGAACATATGGGGAGTTGTTGACTTCACCGTAGCTTCAGTGTCCTCCTCTTCCCCGTCAGCTTCAATTTGGCCTTCACGCAAACTTTGCTCCACTTGCTGTAACGAAGTGCCGAGTTCGAGCATAATTAAAACTAAAATCAGCCAATAAAGACACTCCACTCGCTTAATAATAAAATAACACCATATCTTAGCATAACAAAAGGTCCGGTAACATGGATTTGGAAGGAAAGTAAAACAGTGTGTTAACCACAGTGTGCTTTTTCCTCCCTTGGCTTCCAGAGATATGACATTCTCCTCAATCAAACAAAATCATCATAACTAGCTTGCTTAGTCATATTTCACCTGACCCGAAAGACTAGGACAGATTGAGATGCCTTTCTTTCTGCAAGCTTCCCAGACCCTAACTGCACCTAAGTAAAATCAACATCATAAAGAAACCTCACCTCACTTTCAGGAACCAACAACACTTGGCAATATACTTCATCGCTCCCTTCTTCTGCCTGCCCAGAAAAAGCACAACCACATTACATTAAAATATATGAGCAAAATCAAAAAGCAGACCATCCCATATTTCCCTTTACACATGACTCATCCAAAAGAACCAAAACCAGAGACAAGACCAAAGGGGTCGCTCCTTCATTCGTAAATCGTTAAACTAGACACGGAAAAACATCAACTTTCTCAGCAAGCAGACAAACAGAAACCCAGATACAAACCCCCATAAAGAAACCAAATTCAAGAAAAGGGAAAAAGGAGCGAAAACTCCTTAGCCGACACATTGGTTTTGTTTTGTCCGATGAAGGGTAAAAAAGTGACGAACCGAACCACACTTACATGGAGCTTGACATCAAGAACACGACAGAAGACATGGGGTGGGATATCATAGGCAGTGACCGGAAAATCCTGAACATGCTCAAAGTGTCCCTGTGGCAAGTAGACAACAACACTTCCTTTCTTCGGCAGAGAGATCAAAGGGCCCGCACAGGCGTGCCAGAGTTCCAAGCAAACGGAAGAAGGAGGAGGAGGAGGAGGAGGAGGAGGAGGACCAACGAAGGTGGAAGCAGAAGTGCTTATCCCAGAGTGAGAAGAAGAAGATGAAGCGGCAGAAGTAGAAGAAGCGGATAATGGAGCTTCATCATCCTCGGTGGTGTTCAGATCGATCAACCCCATGGGAAGAAAGCGATGTTTGCAATGTTAAGAAATGTAAGAAGTGAAGGAGAGGGTCGGAAGAGGAGGGAAGAGGGGAAGATTTCAATGAATGGTCTCATGCCTGCTGCAGCATTTTCAGAGAGCGTGAGGTGTAGTTGAGTAACTTTGGCATTGCTAAAAGAGGGTGTGACCCAATACTCCAAAAAGAAAGAGACCCTCTTTCTCTGTCCTCTCTCTATCTTTCTCTCTCTCTCTCTCACTAACCTTTTATGAGTTATCACTCTCTCTGCTATTTTGTTTCTTTTTGGGGTTCTTTTCTTTTACTTTATGTTTTGGCTGGGAAGGGAGGTGTGTGTATTTTGGGGTAGCATCAAATCAAGCTTTCAGTGAGATTTAAGTTGGAGTGATATAAAAATGGGAGATTTGTATCCCTTGTTGTTTTATTTTATATGTTTTTTGGGCCCTTTTGCCCGTTGTTCTGCGGGGTGAAGCAGGAGCAGTGGTGCAGTTGCCGCTGCTGCAATGCAATGCTATGCTATGCTACGCTGAGACTGTTGGGTGTGATGTGTGGCAGAGAGATAGAGATAGAGAGAGAAAGAGAAAGAGAAAGAAACAAGGCTAGAAGAAGAAAGACTGTAGTAGTGGTAGTGGGTGAGTTTGTGAGGTTATGTGTGGGTTAAAGAGCAATAAAATATGGGAAGTGAATAAAAAGTATTTAAGAGTGTACGGCATCCCTGTATTTCCGGGCGGATGTCTATTCTGTCCTCTTCTACTTCACCAAATCTCACACCTATCCCTCTCTCATCTCTTCTTAATCTTCTTCCTCTCTCTCTCTCTCTCTCTAATTCCTCTTTCTCTCTTTCAAGACCCCACCCTTTTCCCTTATGCTAACCTATTTACCTCCACATCACATGATGCCATAAATTTTCTTTTTTTTTTCTTTTTTTTTCCATTTTTTCTAAACATGCACATACTTTTTTAAATTATCATTATCCAACTCAATAAAATTAACAGAATTATATATTTTATACTGAAATGATAATATTTTTATTATACTAAGAGTAAAATACATAATTGCACTAAACCAATTATTTAACTACAAAATTATTTATAGTATTATAATTCAATCTTTTATCTTTATACCCGTCTGTCTATTACTATTACAAGACATGCTAGTTTGACTCGAATGATAACCTTTAACCCGTTATTTATAAGAACTAAATATAACAACTTGAAATATTAGCAAATTACATAAATGTAAGAAAAAAATGTTTCATAAAATAAATTTATATCGACAATTTTCATTGAGTGACCCAAACTATATTTTTTTTAATTAAAATTTTACAATTAATATTATAAAAAATGACTTTGAAACAAACTAATAATAATAAGGAATTATGGCTGGTTGTTCATTAAAAAAATGCATTTGAATTAAATATAAAAAATTTATTAAATTATTTTACTTGAAAATATGTATATATTTTTAATTAATTTGAATTGGTTTTACTTATTTTATATTTTTTTTATTAATATATGTATTTAACCTCTCTTTTTTTTGTATTTATATAACGCTCTAATATTATGATGAAGAGTTTATCACAATTGGAATAAAATATAAAAACAGAAGGAATATTTACACTTTTTATAATAAAAAATCAAATACCAAACTCGTAAAATATCTTATTATAAGTCTAAGAAAACTCATGTTGACCTGCATAATTCTAAATATATATATATATATATATATATATATATATATGTATACATAAATTATTTTTTCTGTTTGTTTTGTTTCTTACGATAATTTCTTATTTTACTCTTCAGTTTGTTTGTTTTTTGTTCAAAAGCAATAATGCAACGTTCACGTCATTAGAAACAGTTCATTTTCCACATCATTCATGTGTTGCCTCACAATCTTAATCCTTTCTCATTAGTATAATGTCATCAATTAATTTTGATAAATTATATTACTTTTCTTACACATACACTTTTAAAGTGTGTTATTTTGTAAATATTAATTGAGAAAGAGTAAGTAAATAGATATGAAGAGATTTGAAGATAAATTTTTTTTTTAAGTTTTAAAAGTAAAAATAAATGGATGTGAGAGTAAAATTTATTAAAATTTGAGAATGTGATTAACAAAAAAATGTTTTAATAAATAGAAAAAAAAATTATTACATTATTTTTAATGTTAAAAATAACATAAAATGATATTTAGATGAAGTATAATTGTTTTTAAAAAATGTTTAATGAATAAAATTTTAAAAAATAAATAAAGAATACAATATATTTGGTATACAAAATATTAAACATTTAATATTTAATATTTTTATAGAAAATAATTTATTTACATGGAATATTAATTTTTGTTTTAATAATAATTTATTTATTAATTATTATTCGTGTGGTTAATCTGTACAAAAATATAAAGATAATAAGCTAACTCATTATAATATCATAAACACATTTTGTGTGTAAAGAAAACAAATTAATCATTTTATATGAAAACTTAACTTATTATAACACCAACCACAACCACAAAGAGTAACATACCACTTATAAGTCCACACACACACTAAGCCAGGGTTTTAATACACATTCAAATAAAACCTATATATCAGTGATATGAAAATGTTTCACTTGATTTTTTTTTATGAAAGAAAACATCAAAGTTGGACAATAAATTATTAATCAAAAATATATTTTTATTGAACGATACATTATTAGTCGTGAACCATGTATTTCATTGACCATTTTAAACTCCGAGAAAAGAAAACAAAAACATGTTTTCCATTATATTTGCATGTGCGTGAAATGTGATATTAAAATAAATATATTTCTGTAAATCTTCGTTGATCACCCTCAAATAATCACATATATAACGAAATTAGGATTGTGAAATAATCTCGTAATTTATCTCCCGTCATCACTTCTAAATATACATTTTCAAATTAGTTTGGATAGTAAATCACTTCGAATAAACATAATACTAAAGCATGAATAAATAATACACAACAAATAATTGATTTCAATTTATTTTAAGAAAAAGCAAATAAAACCACAACAGTTAATTCTAAAATATTCAAATTAACAAAAAAATATTATTATAAATTTTTTAAATCAGTTTAAAGTCACTTTTTTATCTATTAAATTCTCAACCGCCTTAATACAAATAAAGAAAAAATTGTAACGAAACAGGTGTAAACTAATATTTCCTATCTAGAAACAAAATGCAAACGTGGGGTAGGAAATTAAGCCACCAGATTGGTGATCGACACAGAATCTACTGACAGGTTGAATAGTTTATTTCATTCCATATTACCTCGAATCTAACCAAATTTTATCATTGAGTACATACATACATATGCATGCTATTAAAAAAAAGTCACTTTTGATTGTAGACAGACAATAAAGGGAATATTTTGTGATTATAGAAACTAAACAAGTAATTAAATGTATTATACTTTTTACGACAGAGTTGAAAAGAGGTATATTATATAGAAGGAGAGAAAATAAAAGAAATGCATAATGTGATTTTGCAAATAATTGGTATGCTTTGGTAGTTAATGTTGACAATTAACCAAAAAACAGAGACAAGTGAAAGACAAAGAGGTTTTTATATGGAAAGTTGCACAATGGTTTTAAGCATTCATCTTTTGGCTTTTGAAACGCCCACTTACTTTGTCTGCTAAGGTTTTGACTTTGCCATTAGGGTCTTGTCATCATTATTAGCTGTTTTCTTAGACAAAAAGTAATGACAAAACCATATTACTCTCTCCCAAACCAATTCTGCATCCACTAAATTAATCCTTTCTTCCTTCTTTTTTCATTCATGTTTCTTGCACTCACCATTGTATTATTCAGATTTCTTCCACTACACGTATAAACTTTTATTATTTTTTTTTTCAAAATTGTATGATTTAGCAAGGAATGTTTCCGTGAAATAGAAAATAGAAGAAAAAGATCGATCGATGATGATTACCCATATCCACATGACACCATCAAGTGGTTATTGGAATACACAGATACCAAACATTTTAATTTTAAAAATTATTCCCCTTTTAATGAAACACTTTATGACACTTGAGTTTTCAGCAAATCATCATCGCAAATAAGCAACGGTAACTATGTAAAGAAGATGCAATATTAATATCATTTCTTTTTCGATTCAAAAAAAATGATTTCAAAATAATGTTGTAGGAATCTCTTTGTTCGAAGTCGGTCATCAAAATAAATCATCGACTCTAATATCAGAGTTGTATCTATTAAGAGGAAGTTTACCAGAGAGACACAGTACCAATAACATATGAAATCAAACACATAAAGGATTAACATTGCTTTCTACTTAAAATCTTAGAACAATAAATTAATGGATCTTTCATCTTTATAAAATATACTTCATTTTCATTCTTATTTGATGTAGAATTTAAACTCATGCTTTGATTTTTTAAGAGTTAAAGATTATTGTTAAATACAAAACTAAAATAAAGTAAATTAAGATGGGTAAAAATAAACTCTCTAAGCAAGAAATAAAAAATAAAACACTCACGTGTACATACATATATTCTAAAAGTGCAATTAATACCTTCATACCATTGTTTTAATATACATAATAGCATATTAGCATTTGTCTGATTTGCGTGTGGAAAAATTATCTTTCAAGTGAATCAGAAAAGACTTTGAAAGAAAAAAAAAACAATTCTTTAATTTAAACCAAATCAATCAATCAATCTATGTAATACTTTTTAAATTATGTTTTATCGGCTGAGCTTGTAAAGAAATATACGTCCAGTGTACGTAGTGTCTTCAAACACCTTTTTCAAGTGATTTGATGGATTGGATTTTTTTTTTCTCGTTATGGGCAATCTTAATCCACTATGTTTATACCAAATCATTTATTTGAAAAAAAAAATGCAAATATAATCATTTAAAGAGATATTTGTCACTACGTTTATAGCCTTTTTAAAAGACTAATTCAAAGTTATTATCAGTCTAAAACAGAAAATATATAAATTCATACAACCACCATGAAAATATTTGTATGGCCACAGTTAGCCATGGACGAAGCGTTGTTCCCTTGTATCTGAAAATTGTCAAAGTCAAACTTTTGAAAATAATTTCATATCTAAAAACGTAAGTAGGATTGTTTTGTGGGACGTGCTTTTGGTTTCTTAGTAATCAGTCAGTGACATGTCCACTATGTAAGAAAAACGATTTCTTAAACGCTAAAACAGTTTTTAACATTCTATATTAATATAAAGTTTGTGCAGTGTGTGAGATATTTAACACAGTTTGTTGAAGAAATAAATTAAAATTTAAAAAGAAAAATGTTTTAACTGATTGAATTATTAAATGGGGAGCATTATTATAAAGATTAACATCCCTGTCGCAAAACATGTGAAAGAAAGTATGGATGAGAATTTTTTTAAGGAAATAAAGTACGCATGATTATTCCTGAGGACAGGTACTTTTCTCTATGTTGATTATGTCATACTCTAAATAGCATGAACTGAGTCGAATAAATTGGGGGGTTTTTTATATATTTAATGTATAGTTTTTGTTTGAGAATGGTTGTAATGTTTAAAAGAAAGGAACGTGGGAATTGAAAAAAGAGATTGATTTGAAACATCAACATCAGAGGGATGAAATAATCGAAGAAAAGAGATCCCCACCAAGCATTGATTAGTGGGGTTATTTTGAATTAAAATGTTGGATGATGAAGAAATGTATGCATATATGGTAGAGTCCTGTTGTATAAGTTAGGATGTAGGCGAGCATGTGGAGATGGGGTACTTTTGAGTCTGTCCCTAAACAAATAGGTGTATTTAATTATTCTTTACATTATAAAATATTATTATTATTATTATATTGTTGAAATTTGAAGAGGCACTAGGGCCACTCCTAGGGTGCAAGTTGTATGATATTACAATACGTGAGCTGAAGAAACCCCACAGTGACTTACACTCTTCACCATAATATGTATATTCCAAAACCTCCTTCATTTTCTTATCTTACCCAAACGCACCTCACATGCCCTAGCCCAGGCCCACCACTTCCTACCTCCCAACACTCCTTTTTTAGATCTTTAGACCAACACCATTTTTTCTATATCTTTTTTTTATATTCAAAAATCTAATTTAATAATATAATTATAAGGAAATTCAAGGATAAAAAGACTTATGGAAGAAAGGAGAACTATAGTCTTTTGTTTGAGAGAAAATGTTAGGTACAAACAAAGTTTTACATCGAATAAAAGAAGAGTTGAACATGAGTTTATATACACATAATTACTTTTATTGATAAGAGACCTTTTGAAATGTATCAAAAACAAAATGATATTTTTCTTCGTAATTGAAAAAAACTAGATAATAAACTACAATAATTAATAGATGATAGATATACATTTTATTTCTCTTTTATTTCATTTTTCTGTCTGCTATACATTAACACTCTGATAAATTTATATAACCAGTTAACATGTTATGGTCCTCTTCCTCTCTTTTTCTTTAAATTAAAAAATATATAATAACAAGGCTACTCTTAAAAAACTTGTTTGTTTTTAGGACAAAATAAATATAGAAATTTATATTAAACCAAGTTGGAAAAACAGGACATCAAATATTGAAAACACAAAAATCTAAAACCGGTCATAAAGTATTAATACGAAAATAAGTGTTATATATATATATATATATATATATATATATATATATATATATATATATATATATATATATATATATATATATATATATTACAACTTATATAGATATCATTACTACGTAACTTGTGTATGTGTTTTATATATTCTATTAGATTGTTGGAATTTTATTATGGATTATTTTTCAGTTTTCTTAAATTTAGAAGCATGTTTTTAAGTAATCATAAAAATATTATGTATTGTATGATCACTTAACAATTGGCTGGGTGAAACTACTTTGAGGAATTGACCCAAAAGTCAACAAGCAGCAAGTCAGATAAACAACCGAATGACTCAAAATGAGAGGAAGTCGGCAATCTTGTTAAGTTAAGATTACATGTAAGCATTGCTTAGAAATGATTGAGTCATAATTAAAGTTTCACTATTCTCAAGTTGGTGTCCAAACCTATAAATAAAGGTAAAAAACGAGAAGTTAGGTGGATTCATTTATTGCGAATTTAAGATTTTATTCAAACTTTTGATTTGACTAATTACTAACTTAAACATCCAAGTACATTTAGCATGTATATCTTAGACAATCTGAACCCAAACAAGGAAGGATTTAAACTAAGACACATAAATTTAACTTAACTAAACAGATTTAGAATAATTGTGAATGTATGTTTTGTAGAACTTCTTGGCCCTATACTCGAAACATATTACAACATTGTTTAATAAATTTTATTAAACAAATGTGTGAATTTCGTGTAACAAGAAAAATCTAGAAAATACAAATAGATAAAAACAGCCAGATAAATGGATCTCTTTAAATTAGTTAAGGGAAAACATTTACTAAACCAGTTGTATAAGAAAAAAAAGAATAAAGAAGCATGTACCTCCATTTTGTCTTATATATATAAAAATTGTTCTTTTAAGCACTTTCTTTTTACTTTGTTGTGGGCCTCAACTAAACTTGTTCATTATGTCACGAAGGGAACCAAATGGTAAAAGCACATTATTCCACACTTTTCACTCCTTCATTTTTTTCCCTCTATTTTCAAGTGTGAGAAATACCCCTTTACGGCTTACTGCTCTTTGTTACAAGACTAAAGTAGGAAATATATAGAATTAAAGTAATATATTCTTTTGTTTAATTATTCACAATTTGAATATAAAATCCACATAATAAATAATTAAACTTTTAACTGGTATAAAAAATTTATTTTATTTATTTATTTTAATCTTTTACTCATCTAAACAAGTGAATACTTTTAAAAAAAAAAAGCTTTTAACTCTTATTTTCATCTATAAAAACAAGTCTTCTTTTGAACTCTATATTTCTATTTTCTTTACTTCATTCATAAATTATACAGAGCATTGTAATTTGTTTAGCAGGTTAAAGATAAAGAAGAACAAGAAAAGATAGAAAAAAGATTATTGTTGATTCAATGAAGAAATATGGATTTTTTTTTTAAATTACATTAAAATAATGTACCTTATGCCTTTAAGTGGCTATGATGTTCCATTATTGCTTAAGAATAGTTTATTCAGTAATTCTCACTTTGTTACAAGGATTCATTACGATTATATGGTATGACTTATGTTCCACCAATTACATTAAATCAAATTATTTGAATAAAGAATACGCTACAATACATAAATATTAACATTGAAGATAGTAGGAGTAGTAATGCAATCAGTTAATAGTAATAATAATAATAATAATAATAATAATAGCAACGATAATAAATTTTAAAAACAATTTAAAAAGATTACTCTATTTTTTATTTCAAACAAAACAATTTTATTGTTGTTCTTTTTTTTTTTCGTTTCCCTCTTTAATAATAACATGACATTAATTTTATCCATTTCCATGTTTTCCTAGTTTTTATTAAATTTTATTTAAGTCCAAATGATATCATGTTAGATATTAGTATGAATTTTCACGTTTTAATTATACTTTTATTTTAAGTTTATTAATCATTTTATCATCACATATAGATCACATCAAATTCCCAGTAAAAATTATATTAAAACACTTATATTTTATTCGTGAATCAAAACTAAATTAGCTAATTCATCAACACAATAACATCCTTTATGAAAAATTTCGAATTCCACTTGCTTACAAAACTATCTATATATTCATTTCGACTTCTTCTAAGATTACTAGCACATTAAATCAAATATGGACAACCTATAGTTGCATCACCAATATCCACCTTAGGCTACTTACAAACGAAACTTGTCATGTTACGTTCAGTAATGAACCCACCTCATCTTTCGTAGTTTGAATATTAGAAAGATTCAGCAAAAAAAATATATAGTTTACTCATATGTAGTTTAGATTTATTTAAACCAATAAACAATAATTCCTTAATTTTAAAAATATAGAAAAGAAAATGCAATTGGAAAACACCAATATTGTTCAAAATCCAATTAAGCACATCCTCATCCTTGTTAACCATTAAAGAAGGAAAATCACATAAATTGACAACAAAGAAAGAAATTTTCGACAAATACCTCTCTTGAATGAACTAACAACAAAGTATAACCTTACTTTATAAAACAAAATTCAAGAAATTTAAATGTGTAAGTGTTACGGCACCAACTATCATTCCAAAGATTAATACAATCACACTTACTTAGTGTTCAAAAAATATTTTCAAAAATAAAATCATATACATCCTTAATACCATGGCAAATTAATGATGATGTAAATAACATATATTTATGATTCTTAAACTTAAGAAATCAAATATGCACAAATTTAGTTAAAGTCATTTTGTCACGAGCAAACTCCTAGACTAAACATAACAAATATTTTTTTTTTCTAATTGAATATTAGTAACTCACTCACCATCATCCACAATACAATCACAAAAGACAGAGTGAACAATTTTCATTTATGTGCATATTGAATCCAAGCAAAATTTCGATTCCATTATTTCACTTCTATATAAAAAAAACTAACAAGTCATCTGTGAATATGAAAGCTATAAACAATAAGTCATTATTTTTGTTTAATTAAAAACTTTTAATTTCTACTTAATTTAAATAAATTTAAGATATTTATATTCTTTGAACTAGTAACTTTCGTAAATTAGATATATAATAAACTATACACTTTTAATTTAAGTTTTGTAAAAGTATTTAGTTATATTTGATTCTGATACTTTTTATTTTGCTCCATCATGTCCTTATTTTTTACATATAATAATAAGGATGTTATACCTTTCATTAATATTTCATATCATATGAGATATATTTCAACTTAAAGATACATTATATGGAAACATAAAACAAAAGACATAATGGAAAGTATTTAACTTATTAGGTAAAAGAATTAATAGATACCATAAACAAATGAATCATGTGAGGACATAAATCTCATCTCGACTCTTTATTTAATTTGTACTTATATTGCTGTTATTTTACTTTTAATTAACTCGATTTCTTCTTTATCTATAAAATCTAACACACCAGCCAAAGAGAGGTTGAGAAGTGTATATACAAAAAAAGTTGAATTTGATTATATAGCATTTTATTATATGTTTTTATTGAGAGGTGTATTTTTGTTTTGGTTTTTAAAGATTGGATGGTTGTTGAGATAGGGAAATAGAGTGAAGTACACTGCAATGCAAAGGCTCAGCTACAGGTCTACCACCATAGGTGGGACTACTCTTGTCAGGGGAATCACAACTAATTAACATTTCAATTTTTCTCTCACACAATAATTTTCAAATTTACTATTATTAATGCATTTTTTATTTTTTATTTTTATTTTGCAATTCAATCCTATCAAGATCTAAAAACAATACTTATCTCAGCTAAGCTTTTTTATTCAATACTATAAAACTGGTTTCTTTCTTCTAAACGTCGAAATAATTATTTACAAACTATAACATTTGAAAATGATTTATTTATTTTGTTGAATTGGAAAAATTAAAAGGGGCAAAGTTTATTGAGAATTTCTTGAATTTGTGATTGATGTACCATGTTCGGCTGTGTGACGCTCATACGGTCAATCAAATTCTACCTTTCTCTTTCTTTTTCATTCAGAATCTTACAGAGAATATAAAAATACAATTTTCTTTTGCTATTCTTTGATTTTTGGTCAATGCATGTGAGTGAATCTATGAAATTTTGAATTATACATATGTTAAGTAATGAAAGGAATTTTGATTGATGTTGAGAAATGAAAAAAAAAAAAGATATGAGAAAACATTAAAAGTAAATGAAAAAGTTGTACTAAGTTGTGTGATCTTATAAATAGATTGACAGTTGATAATTTATGATATGACGTTGTATTTTCCATTTTATTGGGTTGAGTTGGCCCACCCTGGAATCTGAGTTATTCACAGAATTGGTTTGAGGAATGGTCCCTCCGAGTGGCTGTGGCACTTGTATTGTTATGTTGTTAAATTTTTCTGAGAAACAGAATATGTCGTTTTCAATGGTCTGGTTGAGCTTTTGCAGTCATCAGAATTATAATTATTAATTTGTGTGTTGTGGAACTTGAGTAGTCTACGTCACACGCATGTCTCACTACAACCTATGATCATAGTCTCTGTCTCCCTCCCTTCTTTCTAACCCATGGACCATGCAAACAAATTATTCATTGCTATCTCTTCTTTTCTTTTCTTTTTTTTTTTTCATTTTCTTACACTTTCTCTTCATCCTCCTCGATAAACTAACTCCATCCATATGCTTAAACTCTTAAAACAATTAACTCTCTCTCTCTCCATAATGCAAAATTATTTTTAAAACTTCAAAATGATGGTCACTTCCATGGTCCATCTAGCCCAAACTCAAACCCAGAACACCCACCAGGCCCATAATGAGTACCAATACAGAACCAACTTTTATATATATATATATTAGAATATAAACAAAATCTCATCTTTAAAAAAATGAATATGAATTTATATATAATAAATTTATTTTAGATTGATATAAAAAATAAATCTATGAGAACTTGGTTTAAATTATAAAAATTATCCGTTTTTAAGACATTGTAGTATTGATTTAATACGAGAACAATTATATTTTTTTGTTAAGGGAAGTGCGTGAATCTATTATCTAAAAATCACATATTTAAGGAAAAAAATTATTTAGCAGTGGTGAGGTGGTATATGTAAAACTTAAGCTTAACACAAGTTGCACAGTAAGACGCAGCAGACAGGCTAATCTATTTCCATTTTTGGCCAAACACAAGAAAAAAGTTGCAGTATTTGCATACATCATTTATGATGGCAGTTTTCTTATAGAATTGCGTGCAAGCAAGAAAGTCAGTGGCGCTAATCACTTGCCACAGAACGAGGCATTCAGCAGCTCCCACGCTAATGTCATTCACAATTACAAGTCAAAAATATAACTTTGCTTGTAAGACAAATATTCTTGCTTTTTCACTCTAGTTACATTTATTAAAGAAAAAACACTTAATTGCGTGTATAAGTTTAGATTAGGAGCGGACAAAATATATATTTAAAAGCACAATATTAAACACCTTTTTTTTTTTCATTTGAAAAATTGTATAAGTAAAAGATTTTGTAGTTTGAATAAATTGATTTCATACATCTCATTGAATTTATATGTGTCATTGGTTGAAAGCATAGGGGTAGTCCTTCACAAGTTAAAGCCCCTCTTTGGTATCTGAATCTGGGTTCCCTGAGACACATTAAGGTGCAATGGCCTTGCATTAGAGTCAAGATAATTGAGGACAAGCACCATGGCCAGTGAGGAAATAAACATAGGTATTGGCCCAAAGAACCAAAGTAGCAAATCAAGAGCAAAATAGAGGGCTCGAAGACCGAGTGACCAGAAATCACTTCCCCTTATGACAGCTATTTCCACACTACTCACAGGGACAAAACTATCTGGTGTGCTTATCAAATAGTTTGCATGAACAAAGTGTCTTGTTGATTGAACAAAGCATGAGAAAGCTAGAAGGAAGCATGTTAGCAGGCAAATGTACTTGATAGTAATGGTTGTTGGACTGGTGTCACCATATATCAATTCACGATGGAAGAAAATGTTGGGAGTGTTGCCAATCCAAGCTCCAATAAGTGAACTAAGAGTCAAAGAGACCGAGGCCAAGAATGTAGCAGCTGTGGTGTTTGATTGAATTACAGACAGAGCCGTGCTAACATCCCTTTTCTCTGCCTGATCATTACAATGTTAAAAACAATGAAAATAATTACAAGGGTTTTCAATCAAATAAAGAAAAGGGTCATAAGGATTAATCACTTGCCTGCATAATTCTTTCAACCCATATTCTTTTGTCATTGTTCTCAAATCCCATGACTGTTGTGTGAGGCTGATTGATATATTTGTAGAGCAGGAAGAGGTGATAAGCAAACATGATTAGCAAACCTGAAGGGACCAAAATTAAATCCAGGTACTCCTTATGGAACTTCATGTTTATGTTGTTGTTCCTTCCTTGGAGTCCTGATTGAGGAATGGTGGAGGATTGAAGTTTTATCACCAAAATCTTTCATGAGGAATTCCTTGGTGTCATCCTTCCAATAATTAACTAGGATTATTGACCTTTCATGATTTGACAACCGATGGCAACTTGATAAATTTTCCAAACCTTATCTTATAGCGAATTATTGATTTGTACAACACCAATGAATGGAAGAAAGAAAATGGGTTAGGGGAAACAGAAGCTGTTGCCAAGAAGAAACAGATTTGGTGTTCCAAAATGTTGGAACATGAAAGGGACAAACAATTGACCTTAACAGGGGTTACCTAAATAGCTGAGGCAAAATTCAATATGTTCTTAATTAATTTTCTTTTTTCAGAATAACTTCATCAATTCCTCTACGTAGGTGGTATTTGAATTTTTTTTAAACGCCGGCAAAAAAAAAACACTTTACTTAAATTAAGAATGGAGTGGTTAAAAAACTGGGTAAAATCATTTTGAATAACACTGAATCCTATATAAATAGTAAAAGCATTTAATTATACTATAATAGAATACACGATGGATTTTATTTTCTTTTAAGGGAGAATTCATTATAAAGAAATTACATACATAGCCGAGTCTTTCTAACATAAAAGATTAACTTCATTTTCAATTAAAAATTAAAAAAAAAATGAATTTATGAGGTTTTCTTTTTTAATATGATATTCAATTTTCTCGTTTTGACGTGACTTAACTCACTTAAATTTTCTTGTACATATTAATTAATTAATAAATCAAGTAGCCCTTGCCGAAACCTCAATCAATTCACTCATACGTTAATTATAGAATTTTAATACAATTTGAATCATTCCCGGTAAATCTTCCGGGGATATTAAAATAATCTGTGAGAAAGGATGCAGTAGAGGAAAGGAGACGGAAGACACTGACATTCCAACATTTGATTCATCAACCATATGCTATTGCACGAACGGCTTTGTAAGACACAACACACTAGAGTTGGCTTTGAACACAAGCACAACTGGCATGATTATGTTACACATACATTGTCGTTCACATTTTACGTAGTTCTAATAATTTCTTATCAGGATGTACATGCCAATGGGACAAAGAGAGTTGTAAAGAGGCTTTCCGTGAACTGAGCAACAGTCTCAGGAGATCAAAACTGAAGTTCAGTTTAAAAACAAAGAAGCCTCAGTACAAGTCTTGTAAGACATTTGGCAGTGACATTCAGCAAAAAGTGAAACTCTTGATTTATGAGTTCATGCCAAAGAGAAGCTTGGTCTACCTTATTTTGGTTCTTTCTCTTAACCATTCTAATTTATGGTTCTCTTTGACAACTACAATCATGTACATTTCGAGCTAAACTTCGATGTTATTGACATCTCAGATCATGTAGCAGCAAATTAATAGATCGGACTACAGTTTCCAAATTATTAGAAGGATAGCCCATGGCCTAGTTTTAAAGAAAAGCAAAATCTTTTGGATTTCTTTTTATAACTCAGTCGGAAGCCTTCCGTCTAAGCAAGCCATGCAAATTAAGTCCATTCATCTTAGCAGCGAGAATAAAATCATTCTGGGTCAGCCCACCTGCATAAACACGATTCCATATACGGATATAAACAAATGAGTTACGAAGTAAAAAATCAAGAAAATTAAGATCAGATTACAGCGAAAAGGAAACTTGGGACAAATAGGTAGAAAATAAAAATCATTGGCTTTCCATAGAAGCAAATTAGTAACATCGCAACCACGGAATCATTTTCTTTTCTTTAACCCTTAAATATATCGGTTAAAATGTACTATATATAGAGCTTAATTTGATATATGGTGCATATGACAAATAACTAGGAATCAATCTGGACAAAAATCATATCACTGGTAGCCAGCATTGTGCCTGTGCTGTGGGTTTCATTAAACATATTATCATTACACTGGGTTCCAATTGTTTAGAAATATTACATTTCAGGCCATAGAAAGAAAAAATCAAAGAACCAAAGAAAAGATTAATGAGTTTTGAGTGAGAAAGGTGAAAATGGTTTCATCCATACTCTGATTAGCGACTAAAAGACATTTAGACATTCAGTGAACCTAACAAACTGCTAAAAACATTTAGCTGTATCAAACTGTCTAAAAAAAAATGACTAGTAACAGTCACTCTCAAACTGAATGTTTCTAAGGAAGCAACGGTGAGTTTAGATATGAAATGACCACACTGAGACTTGGACATAGCTTTGCTGAAAAAATCAGTTCTTGAAATTGAGAGGGAAGATGAATGACCCTCACTACTGTATAACTTTTTCAAGAACAAAGTGAAGATCCAATTCAAAGTTTTTAGTGCAAGAATGGAGTGTAGGAGCGTAAATAGCAATTTGCAGTTCAGTTAGAAGGGACTGAAACCACAATAGATCAGTTAGAAGGTCTGCGGTATTCAGCCTAAGTGCTGCTGCAGACATAACAAATTGCTTCTTAGAAGACCAGGATACCATATTGAGCCAAAGAAAATAAAATAACCTATGAAAATTTCCAGTCATGAGAATGGTCAGAATCAAAGAATGCTTGAAACTGCAGGTCATGAGATTTAGGAAGACCACACGAAGCAGTCCGTGAAGATATCAAAACATGAAGTTAGATGCTTTGCATATTTCCAATAACGCTCTTGAGGAGAATACATGAATTGGCATACTTTGTAACACAACAATAAGTCAGGTCAAGTGATAGTAACATATTCGAAAGCACCATCTATAGTTTAGTAAATAGAAGGACTGGGGTACTTACAATAAGCTGTAAGCTTGTTGAGGCAAATGAAAAATGTTTTGGTCTGAGATAGTATTAGACCACAGGAACTACCTCAATAATACCCTAGTGTAAAGACCCAAAGATACTTTGTTGTGAATTTCGAAAGGAGCTGAGATAAATTGACAGATTTCAGAACTGGAATTTACAGTTACAATCTTGTCAACATAAAATGAGTGTCATGAATGTAGAGATGAATAGGATGAAAAGAAAAGGGTCACTCTTGGCTGCAATAAAAGCCAAAAGAATGAGAGCACAAAACAGTTCTTGAAAACAAGATCCAGAGACTCGTTTTAGCCTATAGATATAGAGAGCTTTTCATTATAGGTAAATCTTGCCTAAACAAAATCTTCTAATATTATATTTCTCAAAAAGCAGAATTGATTAAATAATTTGAACAATGTCATATTCATACCCACAGAATGTGTCCAAATCTCTATGGTAACATTGTTCCAGCCAACAAGATGAAGATCAGGATGATGACCTACATAATAAAACATCATTTTTAAACTTTCTATTTCTCTCATAACATCAATACATTCGGGGGGTAGAGGGGGAGGGAAGTAGAAAGCGGCAGAAAATAATACCTTCAGCTTCAGCAAGATCACCTATTATCCTGAAAAATTCCAATCCTTTGGTAAAAGTCTTCACTTTCCATGATCTCCTCAATTTCAATACACCATCCTCGTTTACCAAATCCCAATCGGCAACCTAAACACTTAATATTAATAACAAATACATTGATACTTAAATTGACGTAAGTTAAATCAAGGTGTTAAATAGTGCGCCAAAGCGTTGTAGCGGGGAGGTCGTAGCAGACCAAATAACGAGCTGAATAGAGGCGTTGATTAAAAAAGACCTCTAAACGTATGAATGCATTGATTTTGAGTAATTTTTATCATTTTTTGAGAAATATGTATACCAAGTATACATTATATAAAATATGTGAAATCAAGTTCAAAGTAAAGGTTATCCCCAATAATCCCATTATAGAGTTTTTGAGTTGAACATTTTTAATAACAGAATCTACACAAACCTGTGGAAGCAGAGTGCGTGCTTCATCCTGGGTCATGGGCTGCAAGTCCTTTGTATTGCAGGGTACACACTTCTTAGCTGACAAGTCTAAAATAAAAAAGAAAAAATTGATGATCGGAACGTGTTATTATGAAACGCCTAAAGGGTAAGTAATATAGGTAGATAGAGCAGGTAAACGCACCTTTGTTGGTAATGCAAAATGTAGCGGTTGTGAGAGGTGAAGAGGCTCCATGACAAATTTCAGAATTCATTCTAAACGCAACAGAGTGAAATCAGAGCATGAAGGACACATTGTTAAAAAATAAAGAAACAGATTCAGATGAAATTACCCTCTCCGTGTGTATGAATAATAGGTTTGAGAAAAAGGTTGTAATGATAACTTGGCGGCGACAACAGATAAAGGTAGAAGAGGTTGGCGAAGAAGAAGAAGAAGGTGATTCATTTGGTAGAAGCAGCACAGAGGCTTAATACGAAGTTTTCAGTTCTATCGTTCTTACGTTTTGGGGGCGTAGGCGTTCAGAAAGCAATTCAGTTGTTTCACATTTTCTGTTTTTATTTCCTCTTTTGCCCTCTCTCAGAAGGAATAAGTACGAGAGAAAAAAAATAATGAAGGAAGTACCGTTTTTGCCCCCTTGAAAATATTATCTCATTGGGCTCTGTGATTATTTCAGTACCATGAACAAAACTTCCAGATAGGTTTTATCTCAACTCAAGACTAAATAATAAATAAAACGAGAACTGTAAATATATTTTCTTAAGAAAAAAACGAAATGAGTTACGTTACTTTAATTATTTTAAATACGATGTTATCTTTTAGTAGAAAATGTTCTCAAAATAATCATAATTTATTTTAATTTTTAATAATTTTTATATTGTATGTTAGTATAAACTTAATTTAGAAAAAGAACATGACTTAAAAGATTAAGTTGGCAACGAAAGAAACCTTAAGAAATTAAAGTGTTACAACAAAATTTTCAATATCAAATTAGAAAACACCTCTGAATTTTAAGAACGCTAACGTGACTTTAGTAAAAAAATAGTAAATTTTCTAGCAATTTCTAATACTTGCCTGGCCATTTATTTAATGTTTTTCTCTCCTAATTTTATATATGGTTTGATAAACTATAACCAATTGTCTTAAAAGGAATATATTTCTAGTGTCTAATACATAATAAACGTTTCAAAAATCAGCTTTTAGAAAGTATTATAACATTATAGATTTTCGTTTTTGGAATGTTATAAAACTAAGAGAAAACTGTCGAAATTACAAATTATTAAATCTGTTGATAATTATAAGAATTAGTTTAAAAACTTATAAAAAAAACAATCTAAAAGTTATGAAAAAAAATAATTAGTTTAAAAATCATATCAATATAAATTTATGATGAGATAATAATATATGAGAGAGATTTTCCTATTTGTAGCATATTTCCTCCATTTATATCAGTATATTGCTTAGATGAAGCCTGTGTTGTTTTCAATTTTTCAATTTCATGTGCAGTGATCAATCCTCTCATACACAACTTTTGACTATTCTCCCTGTTCAATCGTTCTTAACATATTCAGTTGAGTAAAAGAAGTTTTGACTTGGTCAAAATAATACAACTCTGCCATGAAATTAAGCTTTGATACCCACAAAGAAAAAGAAAGAGAAAATACTGAGTTTCAATTAAACATAGTTACACACTGCAACCAAACATAGCTAAGTAGAGTTGTCACATCACAATTGAGAAGATCAGCAGAAACTAGGACACAGCAGTGCAACACGAATACAGATTATCAGAGTAATTCAAGGATAAACTTCAATGAGTGATCTCATACCAAAGATGTTTGTTATCTTGTAATGACTGAATCCAGCTTCCAAGAAGAGTTTCTCCCATTCTTTTTCTTCTCTCTCTCTCCCAGTGACCACAACCATCATAATCATATCAAAAAGCAGCTTTGCTTCTGTTAATTCATGATTTTCATTCTTCTGACCAACTACTATGTCTATGATAATCACTTTCCCTGTCTTCCCCTGCTTTGAAACAGCTTCTTTGCATTTCTTGAGTACCTTAATGCATTCTTCATCACTATAAGCATGCAACACTAACTGCGACATGCATATTAAACAAATTAAAATATCTTCAAATCCAACTTAACATTGTAAAGATGAACAAGTTGCGTACCTTGAGAAGAACGGCATCTGCTGAAGGAATGGACTGAAACATGTCACCTCCCACAAACTTCAAATTGGTACTGTCAGGCAAATTTTCAACAACATGTGGAAGATCAAGCACGGTCCATTGCAAATTAGGCAGTGACTCACAGACTATCCTACCCACACCTCCTTTACCACCACCAACATCAACCAATGAATTCAGTCCCTCAAAAACAGATTTACAGTTTTTCATAACCAAATTCACCATCCCGGAATCACTGACCATTGCTTCATTGAAGAGGCCGTTAAACTCTTGGTTTTGACTCAAATACTCCCAGAAACTCATCCCAAACGCAGTTTCACAGGGTGTGGTTTCATTTATGTGAAACCACTCTGGCAATGATTCTGATGAGTGAACTAGAGCCGGATGAAACATTGCTCGAACAAAAGGAGACAAGGTTGGAACATTGTCCTTAAGAAGTAGCCTTGAAGAAGGTGTGAGATCATACCCCAATTCTTCCTTATCATCTTTCACAACCTTGGTTGTGGCAAAGAAGCCAGCATGCACCAGCAAGCGCATGAGTCTATATACATGACCAGATTTTGTTGGTTGAATCTGAAGTGCCAAGACCAACTCAGAGAGAGTAATAGGTTGGCCATTCTTGAAGATTGCGTCTGGTATTCCCAAGTTAACTGCACTTTTGAGGCACATGGAAGCAACGAAACTGTAAGTATACTTGTATAAATGAGCCTGAGCCTGAAACAACTCTTCAACATCCATCTTTTCCAGAATTCTTTGCTTGGCTAAAAATCCTTACGCTTCTAAGAGAAAACGTCTGAAATTTGTAGTCTGAATCAATTTACTGTTGTTTTCTAGTATTCATGATGTATTAGACTTCTGTGACATCTAGAAAAGCAAAAAAAAAAAAAATAATGTTGCTTTCTTTTGTTTTTATTTCTTTGAATTATCTGACATCTAGAATAGCAAAAAATTGTCCTCTTCTCTTATATTTGAGTAATTAAAAAAGGGTGTATTAACACTTAATATACATTTAAAAAATGAAAATAATAAATTTATAGAATATGTAAAAGAAAAATAAAAACAGAAAAAATACATAATAAATATAAATAAAATTAAAATATCTATGAATATTTTTCTTTAATTTTTTGCTAAAATCATTATATTTATATTGCCCTGTTTTCCATGACATATAAAGATGCAATTGAATTGAAGTAAGACAATGTTGTTTTATGACTATCTTTCTGAGTCACTTCTGACTTTTCTATAAATAGACAAGTGTCCTCTTTCTGCAAAGCAACTTTGTCTATGGAAAACCTGGAATAATTAATTTCGTCCAAATTAGATTAATTCCAACAAACTCCGGTCAAACTAGTATTGTGGTAGTAATAAAAGTATTCTTCATTGCGTCGGCGTTAGAATAAATGTATTTTTTAATACTGAATAGATAAAGTTCTTTTTCCGAAACTAAATTAAAATTCATGGAAAAGTGCACAAAAATAAGAAAAATAAAATATTTTTTCATCAAGAAAATATAAATATCAGTCATTTTGTTTTTGCAGCTCTCAATCACACAGGTAAAAATGAAAATAAATTTGTTCAATGGGAATTGTGTGAATTTTCTCGTTTTAACAAAAAAATATTGTATCAACTAAATACGAATATGAAAATGAATAATATATTATTTTTTTCAAGTAATGATAAAGGATGAATATGTACATATTTTATACAAATGAATTTAAGTTTCAATTTTAAGTTAATTCAAATAGACCGAATGAGTATAAATTTTGGTTTAACTTATATTTGAAACTTATATTTTGACATTTAATGAAATGATCTTTTTGAAATTTTTTACAAAATTATAGGTTTCGATTCTTGTTTATAATTGTGCAATATATTTTATAAAATGTCATTGTGTTATTATAAACTTTGGTTTTTAAATAATTTTAATATACTCATACAATGAGATATAAACTTTGATTATCCTTAAACTATTGTTTATAATTGCATAAATATTTTAAAAAATATCATCACATAATTATAGACTTTGTTTCTTTAGAAGCAAACTATATTAAGTAACATCAAATTTTATTTTTGCATTATCGAATGTCAATTTGTCAAAAATGTCATCACCTCATTATAAATTTTGTTTTTTTTTAAATATCATAATACTCATGTGGTTAGATATAGACTTTATTATCCTTAAAGTATTGTCTGAAATATTTTAAAAAAATCACTCTATAGTTATAGACTTTGTTTTTTTAGAAATTGGATACATTAGACAATTTCAAATCTTATTTTTACGTGTAATTAGATATACTAATTGCATAGCTTTTTATTGTAAAAATTAATAAATAATTTTCTATATAGTAATTTCTAATACTTACATAAACGTTATAAAAATTAGCTTTTAGAAGGTATTAAAATTATAGATTTTTGGAATGGTATTAAAATTATGTGAAAATAGGTTAGGAATCATAGTATAAAACAATTGTATGCAACTTCAAACACTACAAATTATTAATTTTGTTGACGTTTAGAATAATTAGTTTAAAAACTTATAAAAATGAATTTGAAAATTCGTGAAAAAAATAATTAATTTAAAAGCTATATGAATAAAAATTAGATAAATACTCATCAAGTATTGGTATACTTTATTTTTAGCATAATAAAGAAAATTAAAGTATTTTTGGTTTTTAAGTTGGTATGCAGCTAAGTTCGACTAATATGAAGAAATGATCAGTAGAAAAATATTAAAAATAAGAGTTAGTTTGAGATTTGTTATGGTGATTGAATGAGACTTTTGGTTTTATCAAGAACTTGATAGTTGAATATCAGGGTTTGTGATTTTTTTTGAAAAAAATTGTATAGAAAGATTTGATGTTTTTGCTAAAAGAATTGTAGAAGATAGTTTACAGTTTTTAGGAGAAAAATTACAGTATAGCTTAGTTAAAAATAATGAATAATTGATTTAAGAGCTGTCATCAAAATTCAATAAGTTCTTTTTGGGTGTTGGAGGATTAGAACAGTGTTGTATTATTAGAATTTTGTTGGAAAAAAATTATATAAGAATGTTTGTAACTGTTGTTAGAAAAAATGTATATAGAAAAGTTTCCACTCTTTTGCAAAAAGATAAAATAAAATTGTTATAATGCAATAATGCAAATTCTGTATAATATGTAATAAAATATGTAATAATGCAAATTCTGTATAATTTAGATAGTTTGATTTTTTGAGTTTGCATTTGCAGAGGGGTGAGGGGAAGCAAAGAGTGGGCGAAGTGTGAATAATCAACGCAATGCTGCCATTGACTTGAAAACCTTGCGTTCTTGCTCTTCAAGAAAACCAACCACCTTAAAACAACTCCAATAATATTTAGCATTTGCTGTGTGTATGATTCGTCATTTGATTTGAATTGATTAGGTTAAAGTTTAGGTATGGTGCTCCCACTTTTGAAACTCGGAACGCTGGCTTTGAAAACCCTAAGCAAACCCGTCGCTAGTAGATTGAAGCAGCAGGCGGCTTTTCACCCCAGGTTTCGCCAACTCATCGTTAACATGGCTCAGGTTCCTTACATTCCCTCCAAATTTATTTCTTAATGCAACTTTCCCACTCATTCGTTCTTCAGTTATTGATTTACGATTTTGGGGATCAGACAAATCATCAAATCACCACGAGAATGCAACGGCGCATCTACGGTCACGCCACCGATGTTGAGATTCGGCCCTTGAATGAGGAAAAGGCTGTTCAGGCTGCAGTTGACCTTATCGGAGAACTCTTTGTCTTCTCGGTCAGTGATTTTAATCTTGCATTTTTCTAAACAGTTTGTAGCTATTATGATGTAATTTACCCATGATTTCACTCTGGAAACAGAGTTTTGATCATTTTTTGTTGATTACTTGTGTTGAATTGCCCATTTTATGAACATTCTCAGAAGTATGAATCTATTAGTATTCTTTTGTTCTGTTAATATACAGAATACTTGTTCAGTCAAGTATTGAATTATATGTTAATTCTATTTCTTCCAATAGGATTGTTATTCCAACAAAGTGATTTTAAGTTTAACTCTACCATACAAATTGACTGTCTGTAGACATGGGATCACCAACGCCTTCTCTCTCTTGATCACAATTACAGAGACGTTTTGAACGTTAGATATCATCTTAAAAAGTGGATTTAGACTTAACTGAGATGAGATTTACACTACTTGTATATCAATACCATAATGTGTCATATCTGTAACGAGTTCTCCAACAGTTCTAAATTTGGAATTTGGGGCGTCCAATGTTGGTAATGCTCATTTTCACTTGAGTTTGAGTTGATATTAAAAGGCTTTTGGAATTTAGCAAAACTCTAGAATTTGATATAGGTACTCTGATACTTTGTTTTGATGATTTTCAGAGGGGCAAACCCAATTATGCTATGCAGAAAAGCTATAAGAACAATTGATACAAGTAGTCGACTTTCAATTTAGTGCTACTTTGTTCTCAGTTGTTGGATTATATTGAGTTATGACTGATTGCCAAAAAATAAAATGGATCGAGTAATGTCTGTTCAATATTCAGATAAATGGTTAAAAGAATTGCATCTAATCGTAGAGAATGGCAGAAAATGGTTACGGGAAGTATTCCAAAAGAAGACATGTAGGCTGAGAGGAAGAAGAGAGAAGTTATAGATATAGGAAATTGATTACTCAAGTATTTTTTTAATAGTAATCGAACAGATATTCTTACAAATTTGAAATAAGAATGTGCTCATAATCAAAGGGCCAGATGCAATGCTTCTGAGTTGTGATCTTTAAAGCTAAATGTTTTCATCTTGGTTTAAAGATTCTTTCTCTAGAATTCTGCTTTGCAAACCAGAGCATTATAAATATACTTTTAAGGACTTAACCTTTGGGGCTCGTTTTTGGTTAGTTGTCTTGTTAAAACAAGCAAAGATCACGATGATCACCACTACAACAAAACAAAAAGAAACCCTGTTGTTGGGAATATTTTTCCTCTCAAACACAGGATAGGAGTACGTGAATAATTTTTTATGTTAATAATATGTTCTCTCAGGTATTGCATTTATTGTTTGCTGATTTGGCTATGTACTATACTCATAGGTTGCAGGAGTTCTCTTGATCTTTGAGGTACAAAGAAGTTCTCGATCTGAGGCAAGAAAGGAGGAGCTACGAAAACAAGAGCTTGAGGTAATTTCAAATAATAATCTCATGCAAATAGTTTTAACATTATGTGTTTCCTTTGGTTTCAAATGTGTCAAGTTCTCTTTTTCTTAATTTAAGTTGTTATTTATTTATTTTAATCTTTTTTTCAAATTATTTTATTCTTTTGTTTGTATGTCATTTCGCCCTATTTTTAATTTTCTATCATAATTCCTTAGTTCATATGCTAAACATATTGCATGTATTATCTGCTCCCTTTTTCCAATATAAAGGAGGATTTTATACCAATACCATATCATCTTGTGATATTATAGTTCTTTGCTTGATCACGGTTTTTACTGAAATCAAACAACTTGATCAAATTGAATACACGATTAATTTCATCCGGTGGTGTTGCTATTATTGAAGAATTATTCCCACTTTATGCTGAAGATTTTAAAAAGAAGCTAGTGGCTTGTGTATTCTCATGTTTAGTTTTAACTTATAATAATTAATCTTTCAGATAAACAACTAACAATTGCTGGTAGTTCAGTCTCACCTATCTGTTTACTTATATAACCTAGGTAGGAGCAGCTGAACTGTTTCACCAGTATCACTTTGTGAGTCATAATAAAAATTCTAGAGGAGAGGAACCTATGATAGGTTACTATACACAGGTTTTCATATCTGAAGATGTCTAGATAAACAATTTCAAACTTCTCATTTTTTTATTGATTCAAATCCTACATTTCTCTTTTGGTGCGTCGATCATTCTTGCCCAAAGGTTGCTTTAATGTCTCGTGATGTGTATTTTATTTAAAAACTTTATTTGGCATGGCTAAGTCGACAGTCATTCTAAACTTGAGAACGATGTACATAAGTGGCTTGTACTAGGCCTTTTTGTGAAAACTCTAAAAGAGGACAAAATCAAGGTTTTTGTCAATGTGTTGTATGTCGGAGTAGATATTCTTAAAAGTCTGAATTGTATAAAACAAGGATAGTTTTTTTGGCTAAGCAGTTTATTTATTTTAGTAATTCACGGAATTTGTCCTTCGTCTTGCTCTAGAATATAAAACCACACTAAACAACTCATTGTATTCACTGACATTGGTCCCAATTCAGGCTAACTGGGAGAAGTTATTTAATTGTCAAAGTTTCATATTTAACATTTTCTAAACCTGTGTTTTACTTTAGGCTGTGAGGCAAAAAAATGAGAACTTGGCAGAAGAAGTGGAACTTCTTAAGCAAAGAATTCAAGAACTGGAACAGATGGCCAGGGGACGAGGACTGACTGGCATTCTAAACTTCAGACAAGGTAATACAGAAATTGGAAAGGCGGAGAAAACTGCTTGAGCTGATGTTCTGATAAACAGAATAATTATTTATGACATTTTTTTCATTCGTCTTCGCGATGAATGTCAAGCTTAATCTCTGATTCATTTGAGGGTCTCTTCAAGAGGAGCCTATTTTGTAAACATTCATTTGCTTCTAGGTGTAAGAGTTCAATTATCTTGCTGTGTTAGGGATAACTTTCAGATTGAAATTGTATTGTCCCAAATAAGTGGCAGATAATTCATAGAGGCTAAGAGGTGACGCTCTCAATTGAGCATAAAATGCGTCATCTCAAATATACCCTTTGCCTTCTCAATCCACTTGTTATTATTCTTTAAAAAGAAAAGAACATTCGTTCTTCATGAATTCACTTTCTCTCTTTCATCACAAATGATCAATTGGCTTTTTAGCTGTGGTGTGTTTGGATTTATCTGCAAAATGACAAGGACCTCATCATGTCCTGATAAGTTTAAACATGCTGTAGAATTTATTTCAGCAATTGATATGTGTTTGAGTTGAAGTTTGGTGACAAGATACACATCCAACGCATTTGAGTGTCAAATTGATTGCGAGCACAACCACCCACTCCACTTTACCCTCTTCTATCTATGTTTGGTTTGGGAAAATAGAGGGTTATGGACATGACATGTGGATGGATGGTCCGACCGAATGATAAACCATGGGATGTAGGTGGATATGGTATCCATTCAGCAGTGCCCCTGTAAAGCTCTTCCATTAAGAGAGGCATCAAAACAGGAATATGTTGGACGGTAGTGGAGGAGCACTTTATTCTTTCCTTACCCTCATTTCTTTCACCCATTCACCCAATAGAAGATTTTCGTCTTAATTTGTATTATGTGCCAAGAAAAGAGGAATCTGTTTTTTCTTTTTTTTTTGTACAGTTTGCCATTCTTCTCTCCCTTTTTATACCATATCCTTGAAACCAATAGTTGCAGGAAATAAAAAAAAAAAAACATTATGTAAAACCAACGGGGAAATTTGAATAAAGAATAAAAAGGAAAATTTGTTTGGTGAGCTAATTCCCTTTTCATTAATGAGACCAAAAGTCTTTTAATTCTTCATACGTTAATTATTATTGTTGTACACAAAAAGAAGTTTGATTTACGTTATTGCATATGTTTTTCATGACTAAGAAAATAAAGCAATATATCCATCCGTTAATTGGAAGAGGAAACGTTGGCAAATCATCAACTTGGTAACAATCAATTCATGGACCACTTTCTGTATGATCTATGCGATCTAACTCGGTAAGTGACAATATTGGGGTAGCTATGAGACAACGACATCCCGTATAGCAAGAGAAAAACATCTTTTCGTACCTTTAAAAGGTCCTTTTTAATTTTACGGTAAGTATTATGTTTTATATTAATTTTGGCAAAATATGTTTTACGTTTTTACAAAATTTCAAATAAATCAAATACTTTATCCTATTTTTTTTATTATTATAGCCGTTCCTTTAAAATTTTAACATGTCTTTTTTGGACGGAAAGTTAGTGATGACTTTAACATGTAAATTTTGTTGTTAAAGTGAATTTGGTTAGAAGTAAATCTAATACTGTCTTAACACGGTTATTCATGTCATTTTTTAATATATTGTTATTATTAATAAAGTTATAAAACAATGTGCAAAATTTTGTAGATCTAAAAATATATTTAATGTTTAGAAGGAAAAAAAATAATACAATTTTTTAGATAACGTATTTAATATTTTAAGAAATTTACACGGATTCAAGACGTTATTATCCTAAAGTTTATACTTCTTTTTCTTATGTTATTTTTTGCAACAATTGATACCGTTTTAGTTATTAATAAATTTTTAAATATATGCAACATAGTAGTACTTGTCAATAACTATTATGACTATTTGGCACCAAATTATTATTAGCCTTGTTCCAGTAGTACAATTGAAATATATTAAAAATATATCATAACATAAATATCTTTACCATATCTTCCTAAAAAAATATACCGTAATGTAAATAAAAGATGTGCAAACTATATTTCTGAACCCAGCTCATGGATAGAAAAATTTATGAAAGTTTTTCCTCTGTAACTATCGAAAATACAAAATAATGGAGGTTATAACCGTTATTTCGGGTAAGACATTGGGTATATTTAATATTATATATTCAGCAACATATATTCTTCAATCTTCAATTCACTGTTACTGCAAAGTCCCTATGCTTTTTTCTGTTTTGTGATTGTCCCCTTTCACACGCTGATCTCATCAGTTGAGAGAGGGAGGGAATGGAGTTTCTCTCTCTTCTCCCTTTCCATCTCTTTATATGAGTTTCTCACCTTAAATCTTATTCTGAAGCGAGAGAGTATTGAACCTTCTGAGTTCTATCTTTAATAGAAAATTTGTGGTCTCAGGTGAGCGTGCATGAATTTTCTTTTTCTGATTCGGGTCTGGGTCTCTTGGCTGTAACTGCGATCATGACATTGGTTGGTTTTGTTTTCCAGCATTTAGTTGCGTACTCGTGTTCATTCGTGCTAGTAGTCTTTTTGCTTTGCAGATGGAGATTGTTTTATGATGCCTTGTTCAATGTTTTTTATTGGTTTTGGTTAATCTTTTTTATTTCCTTATTTCCATTTGTTCAAGTTGTTTCTAGATAATTTTGATTATTTGATCTCTGTTTATGCTTTTGTTTTCATCAGAATATGAACTCGTGATCCTGCCATTTTGTTTTTAGTTAATAAATTGAAAATGGGGGGTGAATCTTTTACTATGATTTGACTTATCTTTGTGATGTGGATGCTAGAATCTTGGTTTTAGAATCTCTGGACTTTTGGGGTGGGGTGTGTGAGCTGGAATATGCTCCTGATCAATGACAGTGATCATGATAAACTTGGAAGTTGTTTGCATCTTTTAATTTTCTCTCTTTCTCCGGGTTTTTATGTGGTAGACTGAGACTTGGTTATATTGGTGATCTCAGGGTCTTATAGGAAGGAATTGAAGTTTTGTGATGAAGAAATTTTCCAAGAGCAGCTGCAAGTCTGCATCACACAGGCTCTTTAAAGACAAGGCAAGGAACCATGTTGATGATCTACAGGTCATGTTCTTGGATCTGCAGTTTGCCAGAAAGGAGAGCCGAACGATTGATGTGGCACTCCTCGAGGAGCAACTCCATCAAATGCTTCGTGAGTGGAAGGCCGAGCTCAATGAGCCTTCTCCATCTTCTTCTCTGCAACAAGTAAGTTTTTCCAATTGTGAATTTGTGGCTGACACGTGTGAACTTTGAATGACAATATTCATGGTGTGGAATGATGAGTTGTTGTATGGTTGACTATAGGGTGGTAGTCTTGGTTCATTCTCGACCGATGTCTATAGGCTATTGCAGCTCTGTGAGGAGGAAGATGATGCCACTAGTCCATTAGTTGCACCTAAGCCTGAACCTAATGATCAGACTATGCAGCCTGGAGCTAGGGTGATAGTCCAAGAGGTTCGTGTCCTCTTCCTTTTGGGATTATTCATCCATTTTGGCCATAATTCATTTATTTTGAGCCTTATTTAAATTTTGTAGATAAGAATAGTGTGTGCTTCAAAATGGTTGATCTCTTCTAATGCAAAGTAAAAATAAAATATTATAACTTGACATCTTCTCCTTCACGTGGTAGGCTTTTCTTTTAATGTATTTTTCTAATATTCCCTTTTCAAATGACAGAAGAGTGGTTTTGATGATTTACTCCTTTGTTAGAATTAAGACAGTTCACCCCTAGAACTCTAAGTCCAATTTTCGTTCGAAATAGTACTACGCTTTCAATGCCTGTCCGCATTTTAGATATCGGCCATAGTTGTCATGAATTTCTTGGTTTAACTGAAATCAGGGCCAGCATGAACAAGAATTTCTATTACTTAAAGAATGCAAACACTCCGCAGTAGGAGTTCCCAACATGGAAGCTAACAACTTGGACGGACCTGCTTTAGAACTTCATCAATTTGAATTCAATAAGGACTTGGATCACAGCTTTTATGCCGGTACAGGATTTTGTGAGGAAGGTGGTGTTCCTCATATATCTAGCTATCTTCCAAGGGCGTGTCCTCCTCCTTCTGCTTTCTTAGGTCCAAAATGCGCACTTTGGGACTGCCCAAGACCTGTTCAAGGGTTGGACTGGTGTCAAGATTATTGCAGTAGCTTTCATGCTACTCTTGCATTAAACGAAGGACCACCAGGCATGACCCCAGTTCTAAGACCTGGGGGAATTGGACTCAAGGATAATTTACTTTTCGCAGCTCTTAGTGCGAAGGCACACGGAAAAATTGTTGGCATCCCAGAATGTGAGGGAGCAGCAACTGCAAAATCTCCATGGAATGCACCTGGTAATTTAAAGTTGATGTATCATTATCTGTTAGGAAGTTATCATTATCACATACAATTTAATTAGGATCACCAATCATGTATATCATTCCATCATAATATCATATATGATAAGATTGTTGACTCTTGAAATAATTGGTCTAAAGACTGTGCACTATCAATATAAAGAGTTTTTACGAAGTCAATCTGTCAAAAATCGCCATGTATATTAAGTTTGTTGACTATTATAGTTACCTTGAAAGTCATGTCTCACATGATTTCTTATTGATTGGCCATGCAACAACTCTTTACACTCTCAACTCATAAAAACTAAATTGTATTTTAAAGGTTATATACTTTGTGTGACTCGTGAAGCTGTAAAATAAAAGTTGAGAATAACATTGCTGTTGTTAAGTACTTAAATAATTTCTTATTCGCTTGCAGAACTCTTTGATATTTGTGTCCTGGAGGGTGAGACTATTAGGGAGTGGCTTTTCTTTGATAAACCTAGAAGGGCTTTTGAGAGTGGGAATAGAAAGCAGAGGTCACTGCCAGATTATAGCGGGCGTGGATGGCATGAATCTAGAAAGCAAGTGATGAACGAGTTTGGAGGGCTGAAGAGATCCTATTACATGGACCCTCAGCCTCTGAACCTTTTTGAGTGGCACCTTTACGAGTATGAAATTAGCATGTGTGATGCATGTGCCTTATATCGGTTAGAACTTAAGCTTGTTGATGGGAAAAAGAGCTCAAAGGCAAAGATAATAACAGGTGATTCGGTTGCTGATCTGCAGAAGCACATGGGAAGCCTCTCTGCTGAGTTTCACTCCGATAGTAACAAACGGTCTGCCAAAGGTAGTAGAACCAAGCTTGGCATAGGAGGTGGTGTTTATTCAGCTTCTAACAGAGCTGCTCTACTAAATGCACCTTATCAATACGGCTTAACTGCACCATATGACTTTGTTGTTGACAACACAAGTGACCATATGTGACATCATTGATCTTACATAACTTTGCCTTTTTTTTTTTCCTTTTTCTTCTTAGGAACAACAAGACAAGGGGGTTTTTTTTCCTTGTCAAAACATTGTGAATAGTTCATTCTCACAGAAGTACTGCATTATAGAGGCTGCTGGATACAAAATTCTAACTTGGAAAGATCACCAACAATTGGTGAGAGCTAGAAATCATCAGCACAACGTTGCAGTAATTCAGTATGGAGGAATTAGATGCAGTCTGCAGGACAGACTTTCTAGGGCACATAACATTGGCTATGTAATAATGTTTCTTTCCCTTGATGAAAATTTATCTTTAACTCAGAAAGGGAAAATTAATCTCCAAAAGTCGGCATAGATAATCATCTGCTTTGTTTTATATGTCATTGCTAGAAAGTGACTTCTATCTCTACATACAGCATTGGGCATCCAATATGGTTATGATTGTTGCAAATATAGTAATTATATTTTCAGTTTCTCAAATTTATTTATTTTTATTCTTATAATGTTGGTCATCAACTGTTTAGGAGTATTTATCTATGTATCTGTTGGAAGTGCACTTTACAAGTTTAGGGATTTAGGTTTGTTTCACTTCAATTGGAGATATAAAAGGTAATATTTTTTTAATATGCATTGACGATAAAAATAATTAAATCAAACATCTTACATGAACTTGATAAACGTGACTAAAAGAATCGTTCACACAAGTTCAACCTATAAATGCTGTGAAGCCGAATACTAATTAACAACGCGGGTATCATACACATTTGCGACAATTCTATATTAATCTTTTTAAATATTACATTAAAAATTATATAATATTGATGATTTCTTTTTTAATTCGTGAAAATAATTCTGAAAGCTTTTATCCAAAACTTTTCTCTTAAAATGTCTAAAATAAAAGGTAAATGTATTCATATATTAAAAAAATATTAAGAAAATGAGAATTTGAAGTAAAATAATTTAAAAAATATATTTGCAAGTTTTGAATAATATGAATTACCAATAACATTTCAAAACAAAATTGAAACAAAGAATTATTTTTCACTTATTTACACATAATTAAAAACCCAATACAAAAAAAAAAGTTAAACTTTATGACTCACAACATTTTCCTACAGGTCAAAATAATGTTTGTAACCTCTTCCTAATTCTCAAAATCATGTTAATAATATATAGTTACGTTCAGTCTAAATGAAAAAAAAAAACATAAACACATATAAGAAGATTAATATAGAATTAATCACATAAATGTCCCACACACCAACACATATTCAATTAATTAACTCATGCACTGATAATTTTTATCTCTAAATGTGTGTGGTATCTTTATATAAAATTTGTCCGTATGAAGTAGTTTTAGAATACATGCTAAAAGAAGATTTTTATAAATGGATAAAATCCTACTAAAAGAAGATTTTTATAAACCACTTTTAACTATAAAAAATCTAACAGGAGTCACTTGAGATAGAATAATTGGTTATTGTTGTTCCTTATCACACTAATAATCGAGAAGTTCCTACCTAAAAAGTTATATAAAATAATATACAAAGACCATAAAAACTTTGTACAAACATGTAAGAAAAAAATACACTACTTGTTGTATATATCAAATAATCAATTTTAACTTAATTTTTATTTTTATGTTGTTGTATATCAAATGATTAAACTTAAATATAAGACTTTACATTATTGAGACATTTCTTATATCTTCAAAACACACGTAAAACATAAGTTACGTTTTTGTAATTTATAGACACCTTGAAACAAATTAAAAGAACTCATAAGCACAACATTCCATAACTCACATAAGGTTTACATATAAAAAGTCATCACTATATCTTCTAAGTTTTTTTATTGTATCTTGCTTTGGTGTTTTATATGAAAAGTCATCCCTGCATCTGTTAAGTCTTTTAAGTTTTTTATTTTATCTTGCTTATTTTCTTTTGTATTTTTACGATCTTTATAGAATTTAAATGCATTATATAGATTTATACTGACTATACCAAGACGATTCGTATCTTATTTGAAATTTAATACAATATCTACTTTTATATAGACCTTAAAATCTAGTTTAATTAGTTATTATGTCTAAAATAATAAAGAATATCAAATTTATTTTAATTCTCGCAGTTTAGCCTCTGATCACTAAAAGTAACATAACGGAGTCTCATAAATATCATTTCTCAATGAAACAAGGATCATTAGTTAGATAACATTTAGAGTTATAAATTTCATGAAGATCAATTTTTCTAATATCGTACAAAAACATGTTTAAATAAACCCATGTTTGAAGTTACCCCCATAAAAATATCTCCAGTAAAATTTATCTCTAATATCTTGAACACTCTATATAACTTTCTACAAGCCCCAATTAATGTATTCAATTAATTATCAACATCAAACCCCCACCCACAATTACAATTTAATGAAATATGACCAACTCTTAGTGTCCTAGTCCATAAAATGCACACACAAAAAAGTAAGAGTTATTTTTTCTTTTATTGAAACGGGTGAGTAGGAATTCATTAACTTTTATTGAATCCAAATCCAAGTCCATCAAGCTACATATTAGCCCCAGTCTCCCAAGTCATTCCAAAGGGCCTAATTACACACTTCAGATATGCAACCAAGCATACATCTTTATATATTACAAACTATCTTCCAATCAAGGTGCCTGCCTTCATCTAAACAGGACAATTATTCCCATGCTCTTGAACATAATATTACATAACTCAATTATTACCAGTGCTCACATCAGTAACTGACTAAATACAGGTTGGAAATATAAAATAGGCCAGTTACTCCGTCAGGAACAGCGATCTGAACATAGCTAAGCATCATCATCCACAGTGTTCACCCTTTCACATTCATCAATCCACTCACTGTATCTGCATAATTGGAAACAAAATACTTGAGTCATGAATGACACACTGTACGCAGGAATGGAGATATGAGAAATGTTTCCCGCATATTGATTTAACTTACATGTCTATTGGCTCTGATAAAGCTGCAAACACAAGAAAAAAACAGTTACTAACAACATTTGTAATGTGTATGCTCTCAGCAGATACATACTATTGTGTCAACATTTCAAATCTCATCAAAGAAAAGGACACGCATTTTTTTTAAATTGAGTATGAAGAGGAGTTAAATTTATCCAGGATGTTCTGCTAAACACTACCAAAAATGACAATTCACCATCGGTAGGAATAAATTATTTTCTTCTCTTCTTGCATTCAAAGAATGTGATGAGGTAAGAGGTCTTAAAAGCTAGGTAGCACACGCATGTAACTACATTTTTAGTTGAAGAAGCATCAAGGGAACATCACCAATGTGAAGTTGCATTCTATAAATACCACTTAGCTAATTCTCATTTCCATATCCAATGTCAGACATCATTGTAAAAAGAGGACAAATAGAAGGAATTCTGCCTTGTGTATATTGAATGAAAATAACATAAATATATACAAAGAGTGTATCCATAATTATGCTATTTTATTCCTTCAATAATGCAAGACTATTCCTGTAAATTAGCTATTTTAATGTACACAATTATAACAATATCTTCTCTCAATAATCTTGGAATATGATTTATTTTCTAATACTTCCTCTTAAGTTGGAGAATGAACATCAAGAACTCCCAAGAGAACCATATGAGATCATTGAGGACGACACAATAGAACCATAGGTGGGGAAGTAATGGGAGGCACAAGTATGTGTTATGTAGGTGTTGGTTAAGTGTATGAAGGAGTCTCATTCGGATGATTATCATGGATAGCATTAGGTATTTTAGGGTCTATGGTAGTGGTGGTGGTTGGGGAAGTGTCAACGGATTCATATGAAAAAATATCCTCATGGAAGACAACATCACGACTAGTGAAGACTTTGTGAGTTTCAAGAACGTAATCATGTAAGCTTTTTAGCCAAGATGATAACCAAGAAAAACACATCTTTGGGAATGGGGAGCAAACTTATGAGAAATACAAACTTTAGCAGCTTAAGCAAGACATCCAAAAACTCTAATGTGTGAATAAGAAGGGATTTTACCATATAGGTGCTCAAAAGGTATCTGACGTGAAAAAAGAGGTGTGGGTAACCTATTAATTATATCAATAGCAATGGAAACACATTTTGCCCAAAACTATAAAGGAAAATGAGCTTGAAAACAAAGAGCTTGTGGTGACTCGAGGATATGTCTATGTTTGCGCTTGACATCCCCGTTTTGTTGTGGTATGTAAGTGCAAGAATGTTGGAAAGTGATACCTTGTGTAAAAGAATCTAAGAAAAAATTCCCCTCCATTGTCAACCCGAATATTGGCTATAGTGGTATTAAATTGGGTTTTGACAAAAGAGAAAAAATTGGCAAGAAGATGTTGGATCTTACTTTTATGGTGCATGAAAAAAAAAAACAAATAAAACAAGAAAAGTCATCCACAATAATCAAAAAATACCTAGCACCAGAAAGAGTAGGAATTTTATATGGTTCCCAAATATCACAATGAATGAAGTAATTCAAAAGGGTTAATGGAAGAAAATGAACTATTTGGAAAAGGAAGTTGTGTCAGTTATGCAAGAGTACAAATCACAAGTTTTATTTGACTCTAAAGAGAGATTTAACAAAGTTTTAGCCATTAAGTCTAATCTAGATGGAGATAGATGTCCTAGTCGTTGATGCCCTAAGTTAGAAGAAGTGTTTAAAGGAGATGACTTGGTGACATGGGCTGCTATCGATTGAATGGGAGTTTGTGACTTATTTGATGTCATTGCAACCAAGTCATAGAGTTTGCCTCGTTGTTTACCCAAACCAATTGTCATCCTCATCATCAAATCCAGCAAAATACACCCAGAAGGAAAAAAAAAAAAGGTTGTTGAATAGTTTAAATCTCTTATGACTCAACTTGCTGACATCAAATCAACTTTGCAAGATGGCACCCCAAGCACATATTTTAAATAAACAATTCAGTCAAATGTAAAGTTCCAATAGAGATAATTGGAGCTTGGTCACCATTTGGCATAACAATTGGTGGTGAACAAGTGTTTTCTTTACTGTTGACAAGGTTGGTGAAGAAATAACGAGATCAGTGGCCCCACTATCAATTATAAGTTTGGGTGGTGACAAACCTAAAGAAACATTGGCGTTGTTGGCCTTAGGATTATTTGACTGAGATGATTTGTTACCCCATATAATAGACAACGTCTATTGGAGTTGTAATTCAGTTAATCCATTCATTGCATACTGCATCTGTTGCATTACTGGATTCACTGTGACAATATTAGCTGAAGATTGGCTACTACCATTGTGCTTGGAATAACCATTCTTGGTTGCTCCATGCTTTGGGCGTTCAGGAGGATAACCATGTAACTTTCAGCATGTTTCTTTTGTATGATCTCTATCACAATGAGAACAATGTAATGGCTTTTGATGAGATGAATTAGGACGAGAAGAAGGACCCTGTTTGCATTGAACAGTAAGGTCTGCTGGTTTTGAACAACCATGGCTGAAGCTTCTATTGTGTCAAGTGTGGTGACCAAATGTCACTGTTTTTCTTCTTGAATGATTGAAGAATAAGCTTGTGTAACATCAGGCAATGGATTCATTAAGAGAAGTTGGCCACAAATAGCACTATAAGAGTCATTCAACCCCATAAGAAACTGCATCAATTTGCACCTTTTACTATCTACGCCACAAGTGCAGATTGCATTACTATAGGAGCCTAACTTCCATAAATTTTTTAACTTCATGTAATAGGCTGCAACTGTCATTTGATCTTGATCCAAACAAGCAATGACTTTCTCAATCTGAAAAATCCAATATCAGGTGTTAAAGAATTAAAGATCCAAGATAACACCATGTTGTTGCATTTTTTCCATGTGGTATATTCTTCTGGTTTGGCCCTGACAGACGGTGCCTTGGGAGTTCCGTCAACAAAACCCAATTTGGATTTTGCATTCAAAGAGATGACCATGGCTCTACACCAAGTTGAATAGTTGTCTCCATCTAGATATTTGGAGACAAGGACCATTCCAAGATGGGCAGAATGATGGAGAAAATAAGAACTATTGGAATTTGGTACATTTCCATAGTTAGCCATGGAAACAAGGACAAATAGAAGGAATTCTGCCTTATGTATATTGAATGAAAATATCAGAAATATATACAAGAGAGAGTATCCATAACTATGCTATTTTATTCCTATAATTATGCTAATATGTTCTTCTAATAATGCAAGACTATTCCTGTAAATAAGTTATTTTAATGTAGACAATTATAACAATATCTTCTCTCAATAATCTTGGAATAATCTTGGGATATCATTTATTTTCTAACAATCATCAATGTCACTAATGCCAAACAAGGACCATTGATACAAACCTGTGATGGTAGTGCTAAAGCTCTCTTGGCATATTCCACAAGTAGCTTCCCCGATCAAATTCTTCATGTCACTAACAAAAGAAATCCAAAGATGAGCTCCAAGCCAAGTAAGATCCATCTATCCCATGATCATACCCTTACAAGTAATAAGAAGTGCTTACATGCGGCATTCAACACTGCTGCCATGATTGCAGAAAGGGCAGCTGAAGACAGTATCAAGTTTATCCATTCTTTTCTTTGGAGCAGGCTTTGCCTTTGCCTTCCTTTTCCCCATAGCTTAACCCTGCTTTCAAAATAAATAAATAAAGAAAAATACAGTGAAATGAAAAATTCTCCAAGTTCCACAGTTTGAAAATACATATATGACTCATTAGAAAAAACAACCACAGACCCACAAAACAATTAAACTTCTCCAGCAATCAACCCAAACAGCCAATCTTTTTTTGCTGTTTTTCAAGGTCGAACACAAATTATAAACAGACAGATAAAATTGATTGTAACCGCAAACAATAGTTCTAAGGAAACCTATCAAAAATTTTAATCAGACGCATAAAAATAAGAAAAAAAAATATTTAAAGTATTCTATCTTGAATCCGCGACATAAAAACTCAGTAAGGCATCGGTTTACACGAATGAAAAAAAAAAAATTGTTACCCAAATCAAAAGAAACACAAAATCTAATGTTCCGCAAATTTCTTAAGCAGCCAAACAACATAAAGAATATAGGGAAATCAATCCAGACAAAAGACTAAGGGAACAAAAAAAAAATTGAAGGGAAAAGAAAGAACAAGAAATACCTTGATGGAACCCTAGAGAAGAGCGCGTGTGAGACAGAAGGATGGTGAAAGAGAGAGAAAAAGTAAAAGCCGAATGCATTGAACCTCTTTTTTTCTTTTATTTATATATATAACAATCTTTGGGTTCCCTACATGTAGGTATGGAAAATCCCATTTACAGGTCTCTTTTATATCATCACATTATTACAAATACTATTATTCATTATAATTATTGTTAAATATTTCTTAGTATTAGTTTGCTCACTTCTCATTATATAATTTTTTTTATGGTAATATCATTAATACTTTTATTATTATTTTTACTATGTTATTGTTAATAAAAACATTTGCTCTCCTGTATTATTATTATTATAAATGTCTTTATTTTTTATGATAATAAAAAATAATAAAATTAGTATTATTAATATA
The DNA here is from genome assembly GCA_036885675.1 of Vigna mungo. Lineage (NCBI taxonomy): Eukaryota > Viridiplantae > Streptophyta > Magnoliopsida > Fabales > Fabaceae > Vigna > Vigna mungo. The sequence goes on from CP144691.1 coordinate 4,341,442, forward strand.
ATAAATTAAAATATAAATATTTTTTATTTATTTTATAGCTAATTTTATAATTAAAAAAATCATTTAATTTAGAAAAAAATAAGGATTAAATTTAATGAAAAGCTACTTAAAATTGATAAAATAATCATTTTAGTTTAAAACATATTATTTAAAGAGCAATCAATATGAATACTAAAGAGGAAAATCTTCTATACATATACTAGAAAAAATACACTATTCATTTTTTTATGATAGAAAATAATAAAATTATAATTATAAAAGTAGATAAAATAATTTTTACAAATTTTAATTTTAATTTACTTTAAAATTTACTATTATTTATTTTATTTTAAAATATGGTTAAATTTAAAAAATAAACAGTTTAGTTTAAAAAACAAATAAAATTTAAATAAAATGATAACTTCAAAAATAAAAATAAACACCAAAAAGATCATTTCTTTTATATATAAGTATAAATAAGTATAAATGTAGATTAAAATATATTTATAAAAATAATATGAACATAATTATAAAACTTGAAGGAAAAATTTGGTAACAATAATGTGAGCACCAAAAATGATTATCAAATAATTAAAAAATCAATTATTTTTATATATAAGTAGTGAAAGGTCCATGTGTATTTTTTTTACGCTAAAAGTAATAATAAAATTTTTATAATTATAAAAGTATATTTAAATCATTTTTATATTTTATTGTATGTAATTTTAGTTTTTAAAATAATTTTATTGTAAATATTTATTTTAGTTTAAAAAATACTTAAGTTTTAGAAAAATAACGGTTAATTAGAAAAAAAATTATTGATCTTAAAATAAAAAATTAGTAAAATAATTATTTTAATTTAAAAAAAAAAACTTAAAAAAAATTGTAAACCAATACATCCAAAAAAGATAATTTTCTTTATATAATAATATAGATTATAGAAGATTATTATTACTATCATTAATTTTTATCATCATTTTATAACATTAATATGATAATTACCAATATCTTAACTGATATTTTTACTGTTATTGTTATTTTATTATCCTTTTTCAGTATACATCAAATATTATATAAAATTAATACTTATCTTGTTATTATACTATCATATTCTTTTCTCTTTAATGTGGAGTATTAATAATTATTTTCATAACTTTTATTACTAATTTCATATTTATTTTTTGTTTTTTGTTGTAGTATGTTAATACAACCATGATAACTAATATCGTACTAAAAAACAAAAGATTATATATATATATATATATATATATATATATATATATATATATATATATATATATATATATATATATATGACTCCTAAACTAAATTTTAATTTTAAAAAAACTATTTATATAACATTCTAATTATCTGTTATCACTTATAATACTATATAACAAGAGTAAACTATATGCATATATGTGTATAAACATAATAATAGTAATAAGAATAATAATAATTAAAAAAAACATATACAAATGTCAATCAAATTATATTTCCACACTAAAAATTATTATAACAAATTACACTTGAATAACTTCTATATAAGAATAACTAAATATTTAACCATGTTTCAATTATTCAAATTAATTTGTCATTGATATTTTTTAAATAACTTACAATAAGCATATCTAACAAAACATTAAAAATAAATAAATACAGTGTGTTGTAGGTTTCATTCCAGTGATCTAGGTGCACCCTTTTTTAACCATGGAGGTGGGTACTTATGTGATGAGAGGGAGGAATTTAAGATTTTTAATATTTTTTAATCAAATGTGTTGAGGTCATTTTCATAGAGCTATAGGGTGAAGGAAGTAATCGTGAGAGTGTAAGAAGAAGGAATCTCACAAATTGTATGAGTGTTGTTTTAAAAAAACTTTCAATAAATTGTTAATAAAAAAAATCTCAATAAACGAACCCCTAATTTATTTCATGCAATTACTGAGGTATGTATATCCCTGCACCCCTCTTTTAAACTTTCTAAATAATTTTCACATTTTTGTAAATGGTGGTCCATCCTAATCATATTTTCATGAAATATGTTAAGAATGTAACGATTTTAGAAACCTTCAATTCTTTGGTTTTCTTCCTTGTTTCCCACTTTCAAACCATTGACAAACCTCATAAAAATCTAAAGGAACCACTTATTTGTGTAGGTAAAGAAGAACAAAAAACAAAAAACAATATAGGAGACTTTCCAAGATGAATATGAAGAATAAAAGAGTTTTGAAAAAGAAATTCACTTTAACATTTTAACATTGAAATATGTTTGAAATATTAAATAAATTTAATAAAATTTGACTAGAAGAATTAAATTTACACAATTTAATCCGTTTTAAATTTGAAATCTGCAAATGTGGGGGAGTGGGTCTACAAGTATGTTTATTAAGAGGGAGAAAAGTTAAAAAAATTTACCTACTAGGACCATTTTTTTAGGATTAAATATGTTTTCCTTTCTTTAAGTATCACACACAATTTTTGGTTTATTTCTTACTCGAAACTTTGATTGTTTTTAGTCATTGTAGTTTTAAAACTATTACTATTAGTCCTTACAATTCAACAACGTTAACTTTTGTTTGATGTGACAAAACAACAAGACAATGTCTTATGCCAGCTTCCCTCTTCACTCTTTGCTGATTTTCTTTTTATTTGGGCAATAAGAATCTGACACGTGTCAGCCCCTTCCACCCCAAATTAGGGTTTTTCATACTGGGGAAACTTGCCCCCACACTTGCGCCACAATTTTGCTCTTCTATCTTACGCCGGCATGAGCCGGGAACGCGAGAAGGGAAGGGTTGCTCTCTTGTAGGTGGCAAATGGAGTTTCTATTGTGTTTTTAGATTTGCAGGTCTGTTGCAGGTGATGGCGCATCTGGATGATGATGATGATGCGAGGGAGGATGTTGCGGCTTGCAAGGATTTGCGCGTTAAAGGTGGCGGTGATGGAGGATGGCGTCGCAGGGAGCTTGCGAGATGAAGGCGCGACGACGGAGAGGCTTAAGCGATTTAGGGTTTGTTGCAGCACTCGCGATTTGGGATTTCGCTTGGTCTTTGTTCTCGATTGGTCGGAGCGAACTCAATGTGCATTTTCCGACACTGTGCGATTTGTGATTGGGGTTGCTTGCATTTTCTGGATTTGTCTGAGTTTCAGGTGATTCTGAGAATGACATGGATGACTCGCAAGGAAGAAGAAAGGGCTCCGCTGTTTGGATTCTTTGCAGGTGAAGAATGAAGATGTTTGCTTGATCTGCAACTTGGGTTGTTGCGCGATTGGAGTGATGGTGCACGAGAAGCGAAACTGTGGTTGCTTTGCCGGAGAAGATGAACAAAGTTCTCAAGCACAGGCAACATGACAGAGAGAGTGAAGAGACAAGTTGGTATAAGAAGTGACTTCGCTGTTTGCCACATCAAACAAAAGTTAAAGCCATTCAATTTTAAGGACTAATAGTAATAGTTTCAAAACTACGATGACTAAAAGCAAAGTTTTGAAGAGGGACTAAACCCAAAATCGTATCAAAAAACATATTTAACATTTTTTTTATAAAGAATAGTTATTAAACTTTTTGAAAAAATTAGAGGTGCGGAAAGAAATTTTGGAAATGTAGGGAGAAACACTCATTTTGTTTGGGCTAAGGGGATCCAACTTCTGAAGATGTGGCCCAATAGTCCATCATGTAGTATTACGTTGAATCACGATAAGAGGGAAAAGAGACGACGACCATCGTCACTAACGCGATGACAATGGCAATGGCCGCTTCCTCACTGTTTTCACCTGTTCTCCCCCACACCGAATTCTCACCAACCATGCACTTCACCAAATCCAAGAATTCCATATTTTCCCTCTCCTGCTCTTCTCCCAAAAGCATTCCGGTGACGGAACAGCAAGTGCTCCAAGCCATAGCGGATTCCGACGGCAAGAACCTCCCATGCGTAAGAACCTACGAAAACGACCTGTCTCAGCTCACTCTCGTCGGAATCGTCGATTTCCAGCAAGCTTTGACTGCGTCGGCCGCCGACGGCGGACAGGTTGCCTCCGACCACATCGACGCCGGCATGGAGGCCATGGTTGTCGAAACTGTGTTCCCTGTTCCTTCAAGCGATCGCGCCACTGTCTCCACTCGGCTGGTTCGTTCAGTCTTATTTTCTGCACTTCATTTCGTGAAATTTGAAAAGGGGAGCGATAAATGTTTTGTCAGAAAGAAATGAACAGTGGCTTCTGTCAAAGCACACTATTATGTTTTAAAAAACTGTGTATTGTGTGTTCTGTTTCGTGCAATTGGTGCGCGCGTAGGCGATAGCATGACTGAATTGGAAATGAAACTCTGTTCGTTACAGCATAATGTGATGGTTGCACTTAGGTTCTGTGACTTGGTCATAATTGTCTACAAAAGAGAAAAGCAAAGAAGGCAAGACCAATAATTTATCTCCCAAGGTAAAATCAACTTATGTAGTTCAACTTGTAGAAAAGTTAGACGAGATAACGTCTATATATGTTTAGTGCAAAGTTGATTCGAGTCTGGTTGGACAAATTTCTCCACAAACACTTATTGAGAGAAAGATAAGAAGAAAAAAATGAAATGAGTTTTTTCATAAGTTAAAGTTTGCTCATGCTTTAGTCGAAAATGAGAATTTAAAGAAGTTATATGGGAGGGCTTCTATAAATTAACTAATACATAAGCTAATTTTAGTTTATGGAGAGAGAATCGTTTTTTCTTTTTATATTTTTCTCCTAGAAGTGCTTCTGGAGAAATTTTTCAAACACTCATTTTACTTTCTTATTTTATTCTTCTACAAGCATTTAAGGAAAAATTTATCCAGAAATAGACTATAATTTTTGTACATATCGAGCAACAAGTGCATTAGGGATGAAATCGGGCGTATGTTATATCACCATTGTAAAGCACAGTTGGTAGATTCACTAGAGGTTTCTTAAGCATGCAGATTCTGTGTATGGCAAAGACTTTGTTTGGAGATGTAATAGAACCTAATTTAGAGATCTCTACCTCTTGGGGAATTAGTCCCATAGCTTGTGGCCATGGAGATACCTTCCTTTAAGCAAAAAAAGTGGTATATGTTGTAACCAGGAAACTGTGATGTGGACATGTTTGAGGTGCTTATATATGTTAAGCTTCAATTGCGGGATATTTTTTGTTTTTTGAAATGTTTTGGTGTGAATTATGTATGTTGTCTTTGGTGGGAGCTTGTGGGAATGAAATTTGAGGATTGAATTTCAAAGCTTGTTGTTTTGACAGTTCTTACCTGCTAGGAAAGTCAAAGAAAAAGCTGCTAAGCTCAGGAAGTCTTTTCCTAGAGATGTATTTTCTGGCTCTGGGTCTAAGAATATACTTGCTATGACCTTTCGGCAAGTAGTTTTGCAGCAGATTTGGAGCTATGACCTGAATGTCTTTCAACCAGGAGAGGAACGGAAGATGGAGGATCTTGAAACACCAAGAGAGGTTTGTAAATTATCGTTTCTCTGGAATCTTTTGTGAGTTTTGTTATCTCTGTTCCTTTTTTAAATTGTAATGTCATATTATAATGTCTGTACTGCAGGTGGACCTGATACTGATGTGTTGAGTTCTTTTATGCATTTCATATGAGCAGGTTCCTGCATCTTTTTCTCTCAGCTCATCTAATGACTATCTTATCTCTGTGCTTGCGGAAGCTATTTGCATGTCTGCACTTCAAAGCACTCAATCACAATTTCTTGATAAAACACTGGGTGGTGATAGAAATGGCTTCATTCACTGGTTTCGAAAGCCTGAAAGTGTACAGTCAAAAGATTCAGCAGTTATTTTATCCAAATTATTTGAAGACGAGATAGTTGAAAATGCTCGGAGTCTACTGGATAATTATAATTCAATGAAGGATGGCTTCAAGACTGTGAAAATTAAGTCGGGGCATTGGTGGAGGCCATCATGTTATGAAAAGTTAGAGAAAATTGGCGGTTTTGGTTTCAGTGCTTGGGCAAGTGAGTATGTACCTGCATATCGATTAGAAATCGATGCCAAGATAATTGGAGATGCCAAAATTGAAGGCTGGAAGAAGTCTGCAGCAGGGAATAGGTGGGAAGTTGTTTTGACCCACTCGCAAATGGTATTTTTTTCTTTTCCTTATTTTTAGTGTTTATTTTTATTTTTAAATATAGGGACTCGAGTCTCTGCTATTTAAGAAAAGTTTAGCAGTGGGCTTTATTTTTTCTTCAGTTTTATTAAAAAGACGGGAAAACAGGATTGTAACATCTTTCGCTCAATATATTTGTTTGAGTGGTGGTTAGCCTCCTCGCATCTCGCTTCAAGTTGTTAGATAGACAAAGGATAGTATGTCTTAACCACTTAAAACCAGGCCGTTGGCTAAAACTGAACCAAAGGGGTCAAAATAAGTTCTTACAATATATCACATAACCATTAAAACCTAAGTATACCTTCATCTGAATTTTCTATTATTTTTTTAAATCCAGTTGCAACAATTTGTTGGGAAGAGAAAAGTAATAGGCAAACAAACACAAGCAAAGAATTACAAATGGTTAAATTAAATATCGAAGAAAAGTTGAAAAGAGTGAAAGGGATGCAAACTGAGAACCCGTTAGTCTCTTTACAACCGACAACATTTGATTCTATAAGATTTAGTTGATATATATATACATATAAAAGAGGAACATGGACAATTAGTTGATCCGTGTTCAGACTTTTAAATTATATAAAGGGATTTCTAATAAGACGCATGGACAAGAAAATTCTAAATAGACAGGGCCCTTTACTTCTGCCAATTTCTGTTTTGTTTGGTAAGTTTGAGTATGGTGTCTTTAGTTCAATACTTATCACTGTTTATTGCAAATACATCTACAGTATATAAAGGGTTGTTCTGTGGTGGTTTTAAGTTTGTCGTAACTGTGTCATTAATATCATGTATAGATGTCATCAGTTATGAGTTGAACAAAATTGCAGGTTCAGTTGGCTGAAACTCTAGATATCTACTATGTAGATCCTTATTCACTACCTGATAAGCAATTATCCTGTGGTATGGCTGCTAAGTTTGCCAATGTTCCCAATAAAACGGTAATCTATTGTACCTTTTTCTTCTTAAAATTCTCTAATTTATCATTTACAAGACTTGGCCTTTTGTGTTATGTTAAAATCTATTGGAACTGTGTGGGTTTTGCCTCTGCCAAACTTGCCAAAGGGTTCAATAAAAGGGTAACAAATTGTTGGAGCGTAAAAAGAAACTACATGATAATGTCTTTCTATATTTGAAGTTACTCTTCCAATAACACCCTTGTTCAATATCATGCAGAGTGTTCCAATTTTGAACAGGAGAATGTATTGTTTTCCAATTCCTGTATTTTATTTTTAGAAAAAAAACCATATTTAGTGGCTTCCATTTTTGAGGACCAAAAGAAGGAAATGTCATATTTTCTTTATAGGAAGAACTGTTGAAACTTAACCAGTTAATGATGCTTAGATAAATGCTGAAGATATAGTTTTCTTGTACTCATATATAAACAAGTAAACAAAGATAGTTCACATTGATTTTTTTTTTATTTTTTTCTGTTAGTTATACTTTATGTTTGCTAATTGGTTTTTTGAATGATTGTCAAACAGAGTACACTATTTAATTGATTTTTATTTATTTATTTTTCTGTAGGGGAATTCTTTTCCTAAATTGTTGTCAGTGACCCTTGCAAGTGGTATATTTCTTGTAGCAATTAGTGCTCTCGGTCAATTTTGTTTGCCTTGGTTATGTAAGGAAAGGAAACAATCAGTAGAACATAGATCTCTTCCATCATCCGATGTCAAGGTTTCAGTGCATGACTTTTTGGATGCAACAAAGGTGTGCAATCTATCATTTTCTTTTTCTTTTATTATTTTATGTATTTATATATAGTCTGCATACCATGTTTCACACAATGAAAACACAGTATGAAAAAAGACTTGTCATTGGAAATCGATTGATCTCTATAAGTTATAATAATGAAAAGCCGTCGGCATTTTTCATATGGATTTGTGCCCTATTGTTATATTTGAAACTGTTTACTTTCCAATATTGCAACCCTGAATCTTTAGTACAAAGGTTGTCGGTAATTTTCTAGCTTTTTTTCTGAGTTTCTCCTAGCATATTGGTATTGTTTATACATCTTTCTAAGAATCCGTTCTTTGGATCTCTTTCATGGATAGTTGGGAGAGTATTGCGTGTTAGCCATTACTAAAGTAAAAAGCACTTTTGGCTGGTCGGATGAAATTAAGGTTGAAGATAATTTTGGTGTCTGGATTGGAGAATTGCCAGCTTACTTGAGAGTTGAAGGTGTTGATACTCTTTCTACTTCTTCAGAGAATATAAACGCAGATGCAAAAGTGCCCATACAGGACATTGCCAGTTACCAGGTACCCCAGAAAATCTGACTATTATAATTAATAATCTTCTCCTTTGGCTTGCATGATTTTTAGTTCAAAGGCATGACTAATGATTAGAATTTAATTTCAGTAACTACTGGAGTTTCCTGACCACGGAGGAATAATTGCGTTATGTCATGTTTGGATTGTATTATTCAATCTAGTCTTGATATTTGCAATTTTGTCTAGCGACCCTTCATACTGTATTAATTGATGTTTTTCCCATGCAATTGTTTGAAATTTAGGTGGTTTTCTCAAGCGAGGGGAAGATAGTTGGCTTTCAACCTTTGAGCCGGGTGGCTGTCAATCATTGGGCTGCTAATCCTTTAGCAAAGGAGCTGTATAGAGGAAAAAGGCTTTCCCCAAGTAAATATCAGTCACTCTTCTTTATGTTTAACCTGCTATTGAAGCTGCTAACCGTTCTCCTGGATTTTCCGAAGCAGGTATCATTGAACCAGGTCTCAAGGTGTCCCTCCCAGAAAAGGTTATCGTAGTAGAGTTATTGATGTCAATAAATCCAGATGCATATTTCGCTCTAGCCAGGCCATTCCGGTGATCTTTTCTTGGTGTAATTGTAATGTTAGCTAGGTAGGCCTACTGGTTGACTAACCGATCCGAACATTGTAGTTAACGTTATATTTCCCAATGTGAAATTTTTGAGGCATTAGAAGCTGTGCCCTGAGTTTATTTCAGTTTTTTTTTTTTTAATTAGACTTTCTGAATATTTTAGCATTTTGTTTGCGATAGATTGAAAAGAAACTCCACCACGTTGTTTCAAAATAGTGCATAAACCCTTTCTGAATATGGATATACTTGGCATACCATTTGTGCATTGATTGACTGACAGAAGATATAGGCAAATATGATAGAAAATAAGAGGTGAAGATGTTAAAGAAAATCAGAAAGTGAACCATTGTTTGGATGAGCGGACATGAAGAAGAGTAAAAATTGGAAAAAACTGCTTGGTTAAATAACTAGAAGACTGTTGACAAAAAATTTAAAGATAATGTAGATATAAGCATTTTAACCTTAATGTAAGGAAAAAAAAATGGGGGAAATTGAGGGTAAAAATAACATATGGTGTATTTTATGTGTACCACTGGAAAAGTCGTTGTTGTATCAATTATGTGAAATTGATTGTTTTATTATTTGTTTTTACTACCCAACTTCCATGAACTCTATCTTCTACTTTTGACTAAAACAAGCACATCACAATGGCCGATATCGTTACCATTCGAGTGGTATTGATTTCTGAATTCCTGACCATTAGATCTCCTTTGTTCTGTTTTAGAAGCTTTCACAGTATCTCAGGTTAGTAGCAGTTCTTGTAGTTTTGCCGATTTGTGAACTTTTACGCAGCAATACAGAATCTGTAAAATAAACAAATAAAAATTGTCAGATTAGTTGAAATGGATTTTGTAGTAATTTGGTTTTAAGTTGAGTAGAATTGATTTTCAATTAACTGTTTAATGTGCAATTATAAATGATTTTAAACCATATACACTTTTAATAACATATTTAGAAGATTTTTAACTTATTTATACATTTTTTTTGGTTTAACATATTATTATTAATTTCATTTTAGACTCATGTTGTATCTTTAAATTTGATAAAACATCACGGCCAGATCCTCAGCGTGATCAACTAAGATTTTACTATTATGTCAGAGGTAGACATTCACGCTTGTTCCTATATGATCTTGAAAGATTTTATCCATTAACACTAATATGTTGCATTTGCATTTCTTAGATCGAATAAAATCATTTCACAACCGTAGTTAGTCTACTTAGTGATAAACGCAATTTTCTCTTTATCCAGATAATACATAAGCATTTGGTTATATTTCGAATAAACATAAAGAAAACTCATCTAGTGAATTGAAACCGAGTATACTTTTAACTACTGAATTAACCATTATACCAAAATATCATGTCAGTATTCATACATTCCTTAAAAATATTGAAGTTGTGTTTTCATTGCAATAAGTTCTCTTATTTTTCCGATTAAAAGCTAATTTTAAAAAAAATTCACATTAACAATAATAAGATTTAACTGTATTACTAATGAAAGCCAGTTTGATCTCCATACATCACTTTAGGATTTGGGAATAATAATTTAGGAGAAAATTAAAAAAGAAAACCAAGGTGTTATTAAGTATATTATTTCTACACTTTAAACTATAAAACTATGAAAAGAAAAATAAAATAATGTAAAAAATATGGATATTGACGTTAAAAATAAAATAATGTCAGTGCGACACAAACATCACGTTTGAATTTTCTCATGGAGAAATGATGGACAGTCCGTTGCATTCATGTTCTATAGGGGAAAAATCGTGTCTATACTTACATCATATTAGAAATATGATTCCTAGAAAAAATATATCATAAAATGGTATTATTTATGCTCCTTAGATTTTACCTTTTCTTTAAATCTTTAAATGAAAATAATAGTACTTAATAGACCGATATGTTTTTTTTTTATTTGTTTTTTTTTAAAGAATTATATTTGAGATGTGAGACTTATAGTGGAAGTTTTAAACTTAACTAAGATCTAAAAAGCCAAGTACAATGCCATAGCGGATGATGAATATGAGGTTCGACCAAAGCACAACAAAACCTGGAATTTTAAAGAACCATGTAAGTGATATTACACCTATATAATTGCATACAGGGCAATAGATAACTCTTGAATTTTCGAACTTCACTACATATTTGGTTTGCTATTCTATTTTCCTATCATTTATTATTGGAACTTGACAGTGGACAAAAATCATATTCTGCTGCAGGAAACTCATCCTACCATATAAATGACACAAAATTCATATTTTCCTCCATTGTCAATCATGGGATGTTATGCAAGATTAAAGTATGTTAGTTCTTGACCTTCTCTAAAACTTGTAAAGAGACACAGATAATGCAGATAATGGAGAACCGATCAAAGAACAAATTAAAATAGGCATATTGCAGATGGTTGTTTCAGACAAGATTTATACTAAGAAACTAAACAATCTCTAGATACCGTTGTTCAATTCAAACTGGTAATTTCACCCTTCAACATAAACATCAGGCTAACCTAGTGCCCAGCAATAAGTTTCCTCGTAATATCCAAAAGAGTCGACAAAGATCTCCAGCTTGAATTTGCATTAATAAACCCACAAGCAAATATCAACTGCTAAAGACATCACTTGACATGAAACATTTCTGCAGTTTAACTAGACATGTTGAATGCTACAAAAGAACCTGATTGAGAGTATACCACCGATATACCTGTTATTGTCTTCCAATATGAAAAGCCAAAGTTCCTTCTGCCCACTGAAATTGTTATTTTTCATTGGCAGCTGGATTTTCTAGACCAAAGCGGCGTCTGAACTTCGCAATCTGTCCTAAACTCTCGGCCATTTGACGCTTAGCCCGGAAGTGGTAGACTTTTCCAACAGGGTGTATCTTTGTCATCATCACATGCATCAACCTACCTGTTTGTGTAACGTAGGATATCCATTGCTTCTGTGGATGAACACCTTTTTTCATCTTCTTCCAATCTGCAACCTCACCACCTGCAAACACATTTCATCAAACATTTTATATGCAAAGGTCAGATAATTGAAAGATCATGAATGCAAAATCGACAATAACTCACAGGGTACAAATACAGAAGTCTAAAAAATCAGCAAATTTTTTTGGCAACCACCGCCACCTTCAAATTTAAAAACACAAATTCCCCCTTTTCATGTAAAATTACAATTAAAGCAAAAATACCGAACTTTTAAATCAATTTAAAGAGAAAAGTTTGTGCACTTACTGTAGGTAAAGAAATTCAATTCAATTCCCGAGCTTCGATGCTTGTTGATAGAGTCGCAGAAAGAGAGAAGAAGGGGCTTTAGGGTTTAGGTGGAAGATCATAGTTCTGTAGCTATTGGGCCCAAATGGCCCATTTCGGTTAACCCAAATAAAAAATACTATCAATGGGTCAACTCCTATATTTTCTCAAAAAAAAAAAAAAGATTATGGACCTAAAAATAAGGACAAAAAATAAAAAAAAAATAAAAAGTCAATAGTTTAAATTCGCGTCTTTGATATATATAATATCTTACATAATTTATGTGGAGTTTAACTAGGGTTTTTGGAATTTGGAATAAAGGGGAAGAGAGTGCATCTTCCTTTTGTTGTTGTCAAACTTTAATCTCATAATATAGCAGAAGGAAGAAGAATTTGATTCGAAAATTGTAGCGTAGCGTGGGTGCAATTGAACGATAAGATGGGAAGAGGAAAATACAAAAGCAAGCCCACCGGTCGCCGCCAGTTCTCCACCCCGGAAGATCTCCGTGAGTCCCTTTTCCCATTTCATGCAAAAAGATTACGCCTTTGGCCTTTAAAGTGGATTTTTTATAACTTTTTATTTGTGTTCATCTTTTGGTTATCTTCCCTAAACTTATCACGTTGATGAAATAGTTATTTTTTGTTGTGAAATATGCTTGTGAACTATTAGGGGTTATTTTCTTGTTTTTATGTACAGCGGGATGTCTGTGGTGCATGAATGTTTTGATGTGGAAATGGAATTTGTTGGGATTGTTAGATCTGGATAGACTCCCCGGTTGGGGACTCTGGATATCTGTTTTTGTTTGAAACGAATTTCTATTAATGTTCATTTGTTTGGATTAATAACTGTTGAGTACCGTGCTGCTTTGTTTGATTTCCCCCCATAAACTTTAAAGTGACTACAGCTGTAAATAGACGGGAGTCAGGGCCTTTGATGATCAGGGAAAATTGTATGTTTTTATGGTGGAGAGGGAACGGTAACCACTGTTTCATGAATGCTTATGGAGAAAATAAGTACTAATGACCGTTTTAATTTGCCGAGATTGCTATTTTTGGTGTGTTTCAGTGAGCTTATATTTGGGCCACCCCAAATGAGGAAATTGTCGGTCTCCTTGTTGTGGACTATAACTTACAGATATCTTTGCGTTGTCTTGCGATTTCGTTTTCTTTTTTTCTTTTAGATTTTGTTGAATTTACATTTCTAAAGTGGATATTGTGAAGAAAAGGTTTGGATCGTAGATGTGGGACTGAGACATCGGGCAGATAAAAGGATTTTGTTGAAAAAGCTCTAGAATTTTGCACTGTTTGTAGGTTTGACATAATACTTGCAGTTGAAGAAATTGATATTAGTTGAACCCTGTGATTGCTTGTAAAATAATATATCAGTTCAATACCATACGCTTTTTGTTTCTAGTATCTTTTTTGTATGGGGTAGTCACATTATCGCATACTGGGAAATTAAACGCTTTATTGTTGGGATTTACTGTCATTGTAGTTATGCTCCAGTATGCTAATATTTTGTGGAGGCATCACTAGTTTTTAAATTCTATGCCAATTCCTTTATTTTGAAACTTTTTCTGAAAATATTCTTGTTGATGCCACCGCTCTTTTGGCCCCCTACCCCTCATAAGAAAAGAAACAGAAAAATGATTTCGTAATGATAGAATTAGAAAGCACTTTCAGAAACTTAAATTTTGTTTTTGACTACTGCAGTTGCTGGAACCTCTAACCGTCCTCGAACTTTTAAACAGGTTTTCTTCTGCATCCATTCCTCTTCATTTTGCACCTCTCTCTCATAGCATAGACACATGTGGTCACTAGCACTCTAATGTTTTTCTTTCCATAGAGCATCTTGGCAACAATTAATTTTTATATACTCATGATATGGATTAATTTTTCTCCATATTCTTTATAACTTTTTTTTTTCATAATCTTTACAACTTAATAGAAAGAAGCTGAACACGTAGAGGAGGAATCTGAGGAAGCATCTGGGGATGAATCTGGAGAAGAATCTGAAGAAGAATCTTCGGTTAGTATTTTGCAGCAATTACTAATATAGATGGATTGAATTTTTAATTTTTTTAGCGAGGACTTGTTTCTTTATATGATCTGTTGCCATCCTAACCATGTTAACTTCATCGATATGTAATGTATGCAGAAGAAAAAAGGAACTCAAGGGATTATTGAGATTGAAAATCCTAACTTGGTAAAGCCAAAGAGTGTGAAGGCCAGAGATGTTGATGTGAGTTCAATTTTCTGTTTTCGGTCTTCATATAGACATTTTTCTGGAATTGGGAAGAATAATACTATTTTCTTGTGTTACAGGTTGGAAAAACAACAGAACTTTCAAGGCGTGAAAGGTTAGCTACTTTTGCTTTTCGATTAAAATGTATGCTAAACTTATTATGACATAGAGCCACGAGACGAACACTCCAATACGGCAACAAAAACATCCCAAGGCTCCATCATTGATCTTTAACAGGGCTCCAACAGATAACTTCCCTAAGCCACACCCCAAGTGAAATAAGAGATAATAATGAACATAGTATTTTAGGGATATGTTAACAAACAGAATAGTGATCTTGCTACGAATATCAGGAATATCTGGATTTCATAATGTTCCCTGGTGATCTTGCTACGAATCCACAATTCCACCACCCTGTATGTAATGGAACACAGAAGGGAGACATAACTTGTAGTATTATCAATGAGTGTATTGCTTATTATTAAACAGGGTGCAGAACATTATTACGTCTAGTTGTTTCAATTCCTATCTTTGTGGGAATACTAGAAGTGAAACCTCTGAAACATTTTTTATCAACATATTTAAATTTCACATCTGTTTGCAGGGAGGAGCTGGAGAAACAGAGAGCCCATGAGCGCTACATGAGGCTGCAAGAGCAAGGGAAAACAGAACAAGCAAAGAAAGATTTAGGTACCAGTAGCATTTGGAACAGTAAACGATTGTCCTGTGTTTCTGAAAGATTGTTCATCCTTTTCTGTTTAATTTATTGTCTTTAATTGTTGGTATTATTATTAATTTTGTTATGACTTATGTAAACTATTGATTGATATGGTACGTTGTGAGCTGTATGAGTTCTGTAAAATAAAATATGCTTTGCAGATTGAAGTGGATGTGTTGTGAGGGCTATAGTCTAGTTTCCCAATGATTTATGGTTAGTTTGTTTGTCTTGTAGAACGTTTAGCTCTTATACGTCAGCAAAGGGCAGAGGCTGCTAAAAAGAGAGAAGAAGAGAAAGCTGGTTAGCTCTTAAGTCTCTGAATACTGTTTCTTCTGCTAACTCTATTTCGATATCCAAAAGCTTGAAACTAATAAGTAAATTTGTTTCAGCTAAAGAGCAGAAGAAGGCTGAAGCGCGAAAGTAGAGAATGTAATGAGGCCAACTTTACTCCAATTCGTAGGAGGAATATGTGCTCTTGCTTGCTACACTTCAACATTATGTCCATTTACCTTTTTATATTGTGTTATTACCATACCAATCTGGTAACATGTAATGCAATTATTTTCCTATTCCGTGGTTTAAAATCGTGATTATACATATATAGACTTCTTAAATGTTACCTAATCACAGCTGAGTTAATTACTTTTGTTCCATTCTTTTAGTCCTAACAACACTTTAGCTTTTCATCAACCACACAGACCTGTGGTTTTCACCCTCAAAAAAGCCATCGTTCATCGTCCTCTTATATGTTTTTTGTAATCTTGAGCTGGCAACTAAAGTGCACTTTTAAATAAAAATGGTTCAAAACGCAAAGGTCAGGAAAGTAATTTTTGTTAAGGATATGTCATTCCTTCTAAGGCAAATTAATTTACTATATCGAAACAGTTGGATCCTGATAGTTAATTTGAGCAGTCTTTTGGGGTGTGAAATTAAAATTTATTATTATCTATATTTAAACTTTAAAACTAAATGATATTTTTTAGAATCAAACGATGTTTAATGATTAAATTGCATCAAAGTTTGAAATACAATGAATTTGAATTTTAGGTTAAAGTTTAAGTAGTAAATATACATTTAACCTAATATTTTTCACAATGATATTATTTATTTACAGGTTTAATGTATATTTACTAATCATAATATTTGAAAGTTGTACTATCATTTTAGTAAGATTGCTCTCACAAATAATACAAGACTTTCATCTCTGATACGCTTTAAATTATTTAACATTTGACTTGAAAATTATTTGGATGTAAAATAATGGAAGACGACGACCACATATTAGAATTTTTGTGGATACCTTGTAACAAACTGATAAAGAACCACTTACATTAAAAAACATTTTTGAACTAGTGCATTAAAAAACATATTTTTTATTTTAATTTTATTCTTTCTAATACAAAATATTAGAATATTACATTCTATAACTATTTTGAGAATTTAATATCATATTTTACCTGAGAGGTGATACTATCCTTTTGAAATATTTCGTGTTACATAATGACGTGATATAAAGAAGAAAACAAAAGGAGGATTACTTTTAACAGATTCTATTGAAGAAAAATCTCTTCAACACCACATTGTTATCTGTAACACCATAATTTAAAAAAAAAATTCTAAAATTATCTTTTAATTTCAAAAAATCCTAACCTCCACTTCTTTTTTTTTTAACAGATTCTATCTAAGAAAAATCTCTTCAACGTCGACACTTATTAAAAGATTTTTCAAGTCTTTAATAAATTTGGAAATTTGTTAATGTTTTTGAAAAATCTTTTAATAAGAATTTTTCGTAAACAGATTTCAAAATCCGTTTAAGGAATTTATGAAAATTTTTATGGATTTTGAAATAAGTTGATGAAAGACATTTTTGAAATGTGGTGGTGCAAAAAGGAATATGGGGTGGTGTCTCAAACAAAAATCGGGATGACAATGCCCCAATTTAGTGGGCTAGTAAATTTCCCTCAGAGAATATTGTTCGAAGCCCAAATTATAAGAACTGAATCGGGCTACCACAGTTAATCGGGTTTTGCCGGTTTCATTTGAACCTCTTTTGGTCCTACAGTTTCTTGGGATCTATATTGTTCAGAACTTCAAATTCAAATTAACTCACTGCAGTTTGTGCGCGCAATGGATGTTCGGTACACGAAGCTCCATGACAAAATGGAGGTTCTGTACACGAAGCTCCATGACAAGTACACCGAAGTCAAGGTACTTTTCTTCTGCAATTCACCTTTCTTTCATCACCAACTAGAAACAGGTTATCAGGCGTTTTTACTGATTCTTTGTATTATTTCTCCTTTTAGACTAAGAAACTATCTGATTTGGAACACCTAAACGAAGAACAACAGCTTAAATTCATCAATTGCTTGTCCGGTACGTTTCTTCTCCATCAATTGTTTCATTTCCCCGTCACTTCTCTCTCCCTAAAACAACCAACGAGTTCTGAATTTCGAGTGTTGCAGCTGCAGAAGCGGTCATAGAGCACTTGAAGACCGAGAAGGAAGAGCTTATTGGACAAGTCAATGATTTGAGAGTCGAGCTCGCTTCACTAAGGTATGTTTCCCACTATTGAATTTTTTCATTTTTTTTTTGGTGATTCTTTTTTTTTTTTTGGATTTCTTTCGTTTGTTTACGAAATGTGCACGTCAGGGCTGCCAAAGACAACCAGTTAGCGGACTATCAGATGCTTTTGATGGAGGAAAGCCACAAAAGTGAGACTCTCCGTCTTCTCTCTGCTTCTTCAAATTAAATTTATCTGCTTGTTAAGTAATTGTAGTACACATGTTTCTTTTTCTTTTATTTCTTGATGCAGACGGGTATTAATAATACCAGTGTAGTTGTTGAAAATAACACCTTTTTACATTGTCCTTAATTATTGTATGTTTTTCTGTCTTGGAGATCTCATGTAGACTAGAGATAAGACTACAAACCTCATCGAATCAGTCTTGTAGAGTGGAATTAGACTTAAACTCACTATGTGTTGAAGCCATTAGATTCTATTCTAGCCGATTTTTGAGCCTATGGTGTCATGCACTATCAAGCGCTTCTCGATTCCCATGCTCAATATTCTTAGTGTGAGGAATGTGTTGAAATCCCACATCAATTAGAAATAGGCCAGATTATAGTATATATGTTGGGTCGAACTTCACCTTACTCAATTGGTCTTGTAGAGTTGAGTAATCTTGTTTTAGCATATTGTTTTGAGTCTGGAACTTCTCTAATTACTTTTCATATTTTTCTGATCAATTCCTCGTTTGAAATAGAAAACAAGGTTTATTGTTTACCACCATGTGGTTGATCTTTTGCTTTGCAACTTTTGTGGGAATCTATATTCAATGTTGGAGTTTGATGGTGATTCTAATTCATCTTTTGTGAATTTAAGTTCATCATTCTGTTTCCTTGTCTCTGTCCTTAAATGTATGTCTATTTAATTTATTCTTCTCTATTGATGATTTGGGTGTGAACTTTTGGCAGATGAAGCTCTTTCTGAAGAAGTGGAGAAATTGCAGCAGCTTTGCCAGGAAGGAGCATCTCAAGATTTAAATAATAGCAGAAGGATCGTAGCTGTAGATGATCAGTTTAAGGCTAACTCTAACAGATCATATGTAAGAATGACTAGAAAACGTATAAGACAGAATGCCTTGAAGGACGAAGCAAGGTTTATATCTTTTGAAAATGATCAAGTTAATTCTGTTGAGAGAGAATCAATGAACAATGCCTGCAAGGAGACAGTATCTGGTACGGTGAGCATTTATAGCCCTAAAAATGGAATACACAAGCACATATTTATGTCTATGTATATGTAAGTATGTGTTTATTTTTATATGAATGAATAATCACACACACACATGCATTGTGTACAAATTTAATTTGTTTGAGTGCAAAATGTAATCACCATAATATGCTGACATTTTGTTGTGAAATAGCTGTTGGAGTGCGGTAGCCAGGCTAATGTTCTATCAGGTTGGTGTTAGCAATTGTTGTTCATGCTTTATGTGTGAATTCTTTGGCTGGAATTTTGGGGTATATTATATATCCTTCATTGCATTTTACAGGCCTTGATTTACAGGAAACTGACCATGGTGACTGGCTTATTCCTGTTCTTTTTGAATATGCACTGGGAATGAAATTTTCCACTTACTGTCAAACTGGACGGATATGCCTTTCTGCACTGCATCTATCAAGCGGTAATTAATAATTTTGAATTAAATGATTTCGTATATGATGTTTGAGTTACAGTTACTTGGAATGTGAACAATAAATATGCTTAACTATAAGGTTTCAATCTAGATATAGTTTTTGGAATTCTGTTGTTTGATAGTCAATATATATGATAACGAAGGATAGGATAAGAAAAACAGACAAAAGTAGAAAAGGAAACAAACATGATTAGCTCTTATCCTACCAAGTGCGTAAGCACACTAAATAACCAAAAACACAGAAATACAAATTACGTGAAAATAACAAAAATACCCTTATAAAAAGGTACAAGTAGGGAGGGAAGGTAACTGTCTATTTATTATTTTTAAATAAAAATGTCATGAAAATGGATACACAGATCATAGATGCTCATTGGGCCTGGGAACGGTGTGAAAAGATCAAGAGAAGGGTGAAAATACTAAAGGACAGGTGATTTTAGAAGGTGATGAATAGAGTTTGAGACTCTCTTTTGCAAAGAGCAGTAGGCAGTCTAATGCTTGATCATTTATAGGTCTGAGGATATACAAGATTTGTACTTGTTCACCCTAACTTTGACCTATCTTAAATGTTCCACTAAAACCAATCACAATTACAACTCTAAGTACACAAAATCACTCTTAACAAACTCAAGTTGATAAAGTCACTCCTAGTTATCAGATCCTAATATCTTTCAATGATTAAGAATTACAAGTATTCTTTATAGTCACTTCTGACTAGAAAACAATAGTAAAGGATAAGGCAAAGGAATAACTCTCAGAGAGAAGATAAATATTAAAGAGCTCCTTACAGAAAATACAAAGTGAAAGATATTACAATGATTTTCTCACTACTAGACAGAACTACAATATTAGCAGAATGAGTATGAACAATAGGCTTGTAAGATTGTTGTCTGTTGCAGTTGTCTTCTGCATTCGCCATCCATGTCTTTTATAGGCTCTCAGGAGTATGGATGTGCTAGAACAATCTGTACCTCTGACAGGTCTTAACAGATAATTTGCACATTATTTGTACCTGAAGACACAGAGAATGGGGCTGACCTAACAGGATGTTACGGGATACCTTTGCCAGTTAAATTTTCTTTCCTTCTCACAATTTATCTTTAAATATAAAATATTTATTTCCTCTGGGATGGGTGGCGGTGGTAAACAAACAATAGTCAGTTTTCAGAAAGTAGTTGATTTTATATGCGGAACTCAAAGTTATTTTATTTTATCTCAGTTCAGTAAGACCTTTGTTTCATATGTTGATCTCATTCTAAGACAAGGCTGCTTTTGGTCTCATTTTTTCGGAGTAGTATTACGGCTTGTTCTTTAAATAAAATTCTTGTCATTTAACATTTCGCAGAATGCAGATAAGTAACTGCTTGGTTAACAACTTATTTCTTGTATTACAACAATGATAGGCTACTCCTTCAGTTTATCATGGATTTGCAAAGCCCCTGAAGAGGAAGCAGAGCTGATGTACCATGTTTTATCTCTCGGTACATTTGAAAGAGTGGCGCCAGAATGGATGAGAGAGGACATTGTGTTCAGCCCTAGCATGTGCTCCATATTCTTTGAAAGGGTATCTCGTGTTATAAAGTTGAACCACTAACTTTTTGTAGCATTAATTCCATTTCCGCCCTCCCGCATTCTTTTACTGTACATATTTCCTGTTTAATATTTATTTGCAGAATAGTAAGTTGTGCTGTACGAGTGAACTTACTTGTTTCTCCCAAAACGCATTTCATATGCCATCTGCAAAAAGAATTTGTAAAAGGTATTTGGAAGAGCATTTTTACATGCTTGTTAAAATTGTAATTACCAGACATTTATTTGTTAAAATTGTGATTACAAGACATCGTTTTTCTTTAATGATAAATATGTTCTGTACTTTTTGGATGCACGAATGCCTTTTTCGAAAATACTAAGCAGCTTAACTTTGTTTTTGACTTTTTGGATGCATGGGTGTCCCAGACATTTTGACTTACCTAACGTTTTATCTGCCTGAGTGATATTTCCCTTTCAAAAGTACCGTCTTCCTCGGTAATGATTGATTTAATTGGTTGTGATATTGGCTTGGAGCATATACGTCTAGAGGGGGGAAGTTTTGCTCCAATGTTTCACTGACAATTAGGCTAGGTCAAATATTACTATATTATTTACTTAAACCATTACATTATTTAAAATTAATTTCGTTGCACAATATTTAATTTGATTTACTGTGGTAAAAGTTAATATCTTTTTGGTTAATTGATGTAAGATCTCTAAATGACACAATACTTGAATATATACCGGGGTGCTTTGAATAGCTGGTGCATTTATGTAGTTCTAGTTTATTTTTAGGAGAATGTTGCTAAATGTATCAAGCAATCCACATGGATGGATCTTTATGTGACCTTAATAGAAAGTGTTGCCAAGGACAGGAGAAAGGTCCACACTGCATCTTGGGAGGAGGTTTGCCAACCGAAATCTTCAGGATGATTGGGAATTAAACTTTCACATGAAAATGAATACTTCCTTTCTTATGAAAGACAAGATGGGATATTTGTGTGAAACAGGAGGTACACAGGGTGAATATTATTAGAAGTAAATAATTTTTGTGGAGATTCACCTTTGCTTCTTGTTAGAGAGAAGTACAATGCTTGGAATTTGCAAATATTGGTTATTGAGATTAACAATACTTAGAGGTTCGTGATTGGTAAAAACATCTAGTTTGGACAGACCTGTGGCTGTCAAATGAGGGAAAGCTGGTAAATGATAAACATTACAATTCTGGTATGATTAATTTCAATGCAAACTGTGTTGATTAGAAGGGATGTTGATACCTGAATTCCATTTCTCATATCCTCCAATTAGTAGATTATCCAAAAAAATTGGCCTGTGTTTACCCCTTGGGGTAATATCCATTTTGGCCTGTATAACCGGTATCTACTTTGTAGCTTCAGCTTATGAAAGCTTAAGGGCTAACCATTTAACACCCCAGATGCAGCATTTTCAATCTTATCCGACAGTGAGAAAGCCCGTGGAAATTGATTACAAATGTGTTACTAACCAATGATCTCAGATCAGGCCTTGGATCCCAATTTGTCCAAAAGGTAGCAACTCTGCTGAAACTTCCCTTCACGTGTTCAGAATTGAATCTTTCTTAGGTCCTTGTGGAAAAACCCATGGCTCATCAATTGTTCAACACTTCCTGTAGTTTATATCAATCTAAATTGGGTGACACATAATGTTGCGGCATACACAAATAGTCAATGGAATTTACTTTTTGATGTTACAGTAAATGTTTCGTGGAGAATGAGAAATGATCGATCTTATTATCGTGAATAAGAATCTTCTGTTCCCGAGGCTCTGGCATATTAAGAAAGCTATGTTGGATATCTCTCTGGCCAAGCAAATGGAGTGTGGAAGACTCAAAGCAAATTACACAGCATCGAAATCAATCATACTAGCTGGTCTTCGCTCAGCATTCTCTTGGGGATCATGTTAATTCGATAGTTTAGTCTTTCTCTCTTCCTGCCAGTTCAGGTTTTGTGATAGCCTACGTTCACAGGCTGAAAAAAAATATTTAAGTATCAAACCTTTAGAGATAAATAAAATATAAAGCCTTAGTAGATCGTCTTCATTACAACTCAATTTAATATTTATCTTGGTGCAGTCAAGAATCTGCCATTTGCTCGACGAATACATGCCACTTTAAAATGTGATATTAGTGTATTGTCGTGGGCGTTCATTATTGAAAATCATAGAACACTAAGTGCAGTCAAGAATCTGCCATTTGTTCCACGAATACATGCCATTTTAAAATGTGGTATTAATGTATTGTCGTGGGCGTTCATTATTGAATATCATAGAACACTAATGAAACCTCAGGTTGGTGGCCGGTAATAGGAACGAAGGCCGGCATGTATAAATAGTTTGGTAAAAAAGAGTCACATGGTTGTCTTCAATTCAATGAATAGCTAGCTGCTATTGATGATGACGATGGGTTATTAATTAATAGCAAAATATTATTTAATAGATTTTCCTTCAATGAACCCGCGATCCCATGAAGATTTGCAGTTTATTGGAGTCATAATCTTAGCTCATTGTTTCATTAAAATGATGTTTCTCTGACATCAAGCCCTCTTTGAACGTTACTGCATAATCTTTTAACAACTGAGTTGTACTATTTTTTTGACGTTTGCTCTTAGTGTATTGAAGTCACCTAATAATCGATTTTGATACTATACCACTGAGGGAATCTCTGATAAAAAGAAACACTAACTACACTCAATATCAAAACTTTAAAATATTAGCTTCAGGATCACTTATATGTTTCCATTTTCATCATCTTATTATTATTATATAAAAAGATAGATAAGTCTCCCCTCGTCATCTGTGTTTGCCATACATGCATTTTTTTTCTCTATTGTTGAAAAGCAGATATGTAACGGCATTTATGGGTTATTTAGAACAAGACAGAATAAAATATAACTAAAATGAAGTTTACCTAATTTCACTTTATCAAATGCCTTTATTTTCTTTCTTGACCTGTAGAAAAAAAAAATTACTGAATCCGTTCCCTCAAATAACGACCTTCATATTTTAATATTATTACTTTTAATTACACCTTAATTGTAATGAAATATTAAGAGTATAACAAATAAATAAATAAAAAATAGTAGAATATGATTTAATAAATATGAAAGACTAGAACATGATATACTATTAAAAATACTATCACTGTAAAAAGTTGTTTAGAAAACTAGCACTAAATAATAGTTCTGCAAAAAAGTAATGTCAATAAAATTAAAAAAAACATTACAGAAATATATAATAATATTGTAATCTAAACGAAACTGGTAATATTAAAATATGAATATGAAATATGTTTATTAACAATTAGGATTAATCCTTTGCAAAATCCCTTAAACAACGTGTTTCATATTCTTCAATTTTACCAATTTTAGTTCCTTTTCCATAGTTTCATATTTCTAGAATTACTTCTTGATATTCTTGTGAAGTTATCATATAATTAATTAGGTCATCTTGATGTTTATCTTACCATAGACAAACAACGCAGAAAAACTAATTCTTTCAATAGTTTATTCTTAAATAACTGGGAAAAAATATATTTATATGACTGATATATTTTAATTAAATTTATAATTATTTACAATATCCTCTCAAAATCCTATTTTTATAAAAACACTAATGATTTGCTAAGATAACTTAAAGTCAAATTTAACAAATAATGAACACCAACAAAAGTAATAATATTCATATCCATCAAATTCAATAGTAATTACATTAATACAGAAGGTCAATTGCGATACGGAAATTTGGATAAACAGCATCACATTAAAAATATTACATGTGTTTATGTGGTCAATGGGATAAACATCGTGTTTACGCTATATAAATTACTTAGTCCTTGTGTCCGACTAAAATAGATTTATCAGAAACGAAATAATATCTGAGAAAAAACACATTACGAATAAATCAAACTCTTGAATCAAAATCGTTCCCCAGAAAAAAATTTATAAGAACACGGCTCCTTATATATAATTTAGATAATTTATTAAAGAAACCTTATAATTTATACAATGAATGAGTTTAGTTTAATACTTAATTTAGAAATTATGTGTTCCATCTAAGAATTTCTCATTCAAAAACATCATCTCTTTAATTGTACTTTTCTTTTACTTCTATCATTCTCATTATTTTCTCAAATATTTTTTCCTCTTTATTATACTTCTAATTCATACATAGGATCAGTTTTACAACAGCAGCTCTGAATTACAAAAGGATATATGATAAAACCAAAATATCAAATTTCAAGCACCAAACCAAGTGAACAACGATGATACAAAATGGATAAAAAAGTTCAGATAATCGAAGAAGAAGCACACATGACAGAGTCTGGTTGTTGTCTATCACTCTTTTTATTCTCCCAACAATATATATATATATATATATATATTTTTTTTTTTTTTTCTATTTTATATGGCTATTTCACATACTATCTTTGCAAATAGAATTCTAAACTACCTTTCTTGTATCCATCTTTCTCTATATATATAATTTTCAATTGGCCCTTTTATCTTCAATTTTAAATTAATATCAATATTTGTTTTTCAAAATAATTTATCAATAATTAAAAATAATATTGTGCACAATTTAAATATATTTTTAAATTAAGATATAAATTATATATTTGTTTATTATAAATTTTAATTATACAGTATATACTTAATCTATTTAAATTAGTTGTTTATTATTTAAAATTTGATTATATGAGAATATATTATATATGACTCGTAGACTAAACCACTACTCCCCACAAAATTAAAGACAGGTACCTTATTATTGGAAGAATAATGGCCAAAATTACAAATATATTAGACTATAAATTTTCATGTTTTAAAGAAAAGGTAAACAAAAAAACAGTTAATATTTTTAAGTTAAAAAATTGGGAATTGGATGGATAAAGCAACTTGTAGAATTTATTTAGTAAATTCAGAGAAGAATCTATTTAAATTATACAAATTAAAAACTTGGATACAAGTTGTTTAAACAAGAGAAAACAAAAAAAATTGGAGAAGTTTAAAAAATAGGTTACTATGTTCGACCGACTCCTAACCCAACAAGTTTTTAAAAATTAGGAATTGGTATTACCGTCAAATTAAACATAAGACCACTTATAAAATTAATTAAATTATTAGATTAGGGTTCACAAAACACAACTAATGTCCTTGTTTTCCCTCCTGTTACACCCTGTCTCTTTCCATAGCTAACCAATAACCAAAACTTACAAAAGTCAACTTTTCCACTTTCTTCCACGAATTAGGGTTCTAAATTTAATTTAATTCCATCACATAAACATGGATATTCTTTGATTATATTTCTGTCTAGTTTGTCACACTTCATTTGAATGGGAGAAAAATAATATATAAAAAGCAACTTGGAAGTAGGCATGACAACTTGACAAAAATGGTTTTTATAAGATTTTTGGTAACTTTTCCAAGTTGATATCTCTACATATTTTACTATTCGATTTTGCATCTAAAAGTCATCCTCTCAAAAGCTCCTAAGGTGAAAATCCTTTAATTTGAATTGAACTATTACATGTAATGAAACCTTTATTTTCAATGTTTTGCATAAATGTACATCTAGAACTTCAATTTGAAATCGATGTCAAGCAACTTTATCCCAATCTATGATTCTTTGTTTTACTTGTCTAACATTGTTTTCCCATATATTATTATATTATACAATCTCAAGTGTACATAAGAAACAGCACCCTTTTATTTCTCAGCTAACTTATAAGACTATGTGACAGCTATCATACTTTAAAAAACATTAATTTTTGTTGTCATAAAAAACAGAGCCTATGTTTAACTGTTATAATTTGTTGGTTATTTGTTGGAGTACAAGACTACATCTCTCTCTTGCCTCCTTAGGTTCCCACTCCAATCATAATAAGACTATATCTAGTTTCTAAACAAAATTTTTACATTGTCAAAACAATGCCAAGTTTACATATATACATTTTTATCTTCATGACATTGATGAAAATGTATCCATTAGCTCAAACAATTCTTTCTTCCACTAAATTACGATTTTATTTAAAAAATTAAAATGTACTCTTTCTTAGATTAATAAAAAATTTCATAGTTTTTCACTTGTGAAGCTTTTTAAAGACAAATTTAATAATGATGTTAATAAAAAACATTATTATTGTCACCGTTATCAATTTAATACATTATTATTGCCACCATTATATTTTCATGGACGGCAACTTTGGTAGCGACTTGTTTTATAGTGCAATACCATTTAATTTTGGCTATGTAATGAATCAAAAAGCTGAAGAGGTGTTTGTGGATGAAGCAACAAGACCCTATTCTGATGACAATCTACTGTACTAAAAACATGCATGAATCTGTTCCTTGTTCATTCCCTCTTTGCATCATCCATAATTTAAACAAGTATAAACTACCTCGAGAAATTTAGCTATATTTAATGTTGAAAGGGTACTGATTGAAGCAGTAAAATAAGGCATTCTCTAGGTGGTTGTTTATTTCATCACTTCATCTTTTCTTGAAGCTTTCTTCCTTAGAATATTTGGCGATAGACTCTATCCAAAGTTCCTTTATGTTTTGTTCCATTCTTGTATAAATATATTTAAGAATGTGATGAAAGTTGGTGATGATGATGATGATGATGGTTGGTGGCCACCGTGTGTCAATATTTTATTTTTATGTTTTAGGACTTAATCCCATTCTAACCATTGAAAAATGAATGCAAAAGTCATTGACTAAGTAAAATGTATTAGTTAACCTTAGCCATCTCGAGGCCGCGTTTGGTCTACCATCGTTTGTTGATTCAGTTTTGTCATCCTATGAAGCCTTTGCTTTCTCATTAAACCATGATTGCTATAGATTGATCCTCTTTGGTTATTGGTCATCATTGTTTCCATCCAAAAGTTTCATTATTCCATTTCTGATCCAACACAAGAGAAACATTGAGTCATGGACCAACGACATAAAGTGATTCTTCTTCAGCTGCTTCTTTTCCAAGTTCTGCTTGTTGCATCACAGACAGACAGTCGAGATTGTAAGTTCAATTCTACTTTTTTCGTGTTTTGCACTATCTTTGATGTCTATATCTAACAATTTCTTATACGTATGTTCTTTCATATCTCATGAAAAAAGTGAGGAATATTTTCCAACTTTTTTGGGGGGCGTTCTAAACTCTTAAAAGTTTGAAACTTTGCCTCAGTTCTATGCAAAGAGCACATCACAAATTACAGTGGACACAAAATAGAGAAATTAAATTTGTAGAAAAAGGCTGTACAAATTTTTTTTCAACCAAACGTTAAATAAGATTAACTTTAAAAGGGTGTTAAAAGAATTTACTGAAGGAATGATATAATTCAAGAAAATACTGATATTGGGTTGTCTTGTCTTCTCTCAATCTGAATGTGATGTAAGAAAAAAATTGTTTGCTTTATGTATTAAAATTAAAAACATTTCGGTGTGATTAATTCATTTGATTTCTGAAGTAGGAGAATGATTTGACTACAAAGGTTGCTTTCTATAGTTTTCACTTTTCATGGTAAATTGTTGCCAAGAGACATCACCGAGAGAGGAGATAGATTAATGAACACTAGGAATTAATTATGTAGTTTAGTTTGAAAATTCAATTTCCTTTTGACAGTTTTTAATGTAAATGGTATGGCTGTAGATTCTGCACTAAATTCCCTTACACAATCCTGGAGTAACAAGCCACAAAGTTGGGTGGGTCAAGATCCTTGCAGTAGCTGGGATGGAATTCGTTGCAGCGATACAAGAATTACCCAATTGTCAGTTCTTGGGTTCTTTAGCTTCTCCAAATTGATATATATATATATATATATATATATATATATATATATATATAAATATAAATATAAAATATATCTGAATATATTGCTATTATTTTCAGGAGAGTTCCAGGCTTGAATATTGGTGGCCAACTGTCTTCGGCAATTGAGTCTTTATCTGAACTAGATACTCTGTGCGTACTTCTTATACAAGTTGAACAGCCATTGAACTGATACCATTATTATGCCTGTGTTTCTGAACTGGTGGTGATTTGTTAGATAACATTCTTCTAAACTGAACTTATTGTTGGATACTTCACCATATAGTCAAATTGAAGTATATGAATTCAATACAATTCTTATTTTACTAACTGGTTTTTAGAACTGAATTAGATTCAAAGTTATATTTAAAGTGAAAACGGTATATGTTGTTTCTGTGGAAGCTCACTTAATAATATGTTGTTTCTGTTCATGTAGGGATCTTTCTTACAACACGGGTTTGACGGGAACAATTCCAGAAGAAATGGGGAATATGAAAAAGCTAAAATCCCTGTAAGTTAGGCAGTTTATTTTCAATCAAATGAGTTTTCCCTTACAAAATTTAGGATGATTTTTTAACTCTTCCTCTATAACTGTTTTTCAGATCATTGGTTGGTTGTGGTTTCTCTGGTCCGATTCCGGATTCAATAGGATCTCTAACGCAGCTGACCTTTCTGTAAGGATTCCATCTTAACAATTCTGCCAATTTCTTTACGAGAAGGTTTACTTGCATAAAGAAAATATTAAAGTTCATCCAAAATGATGCTTCATATAAAAATATGGAACATGTTATGCTAGGTGTGCAGCCTTGATATATTCCTAAAAGTATCCAACTTTGTCTCGAAGTTTAATGTTACTTTAATGGACTAATTCATGGTAAATTATGTGTTGCTTTTCATGCAGGGCATTGAACTCTAACAGGTTCAGTGGAAATATACCACGCTCTCTAGGCAATCTAACAAATATCAATTGGCTTGATCTTGCTGAAAACGAGCTTGAAGGGACTATCCCTGTCTCTGATGACCAAGGACGACCAGGCCTTGACCTGCTCCTTAAGGCACAACACTTGTATGTCAATTCTCACTGTTAATTTTCACTTCATATCAACACCTAACGTGGTTGGATATTTTCCAGTTCCCTGAATGACCTAACATCATGTTCACTGATTGCAGTCATATGGGGAGCAATAAGCTCTCCGGTACAATACCAGAAAAACTTTTCAACTCCAGTATGATTCTGGAACACGTGTAAGCTTCATTACATCTTGTACAGTTTCGAATTTTACAACTATATAATGGAGAGTTAAGATGACTTATAGTCTATTTAATTTACATTTTTATATAACTAATTTTGGATCATGGTTTAGACAATCATTCAAATTAATTTTAGGCACCTATTATATATTAGAATGTGTCATGAAATATTGTGTATGGTTATAAACCAACTGGACTCTCAATCACCCCTTGTACTCTTTTTGCCAGGCTTTTTGACCACAATCAACTGGAGGGCAGTGTTCCTAGTTCCATTAGTTCTGTGGGGACATTGGAAGTTCTGTAAGTATATTTTAGACAGTGTCCAATGGCTACGTTCACAAAACTATGCTATCTCTGACTTTCTCTTTAACTTCTTTTATTTATATTTAATATTTTCTTTGGATCACAGGCGCTTAGACAAGAATGGATTAACAGGGGGCGTGCCGGCAAACTTAAACAGACTCGGAAAACTAAGCGAAATGTAAGAAAATTAAAGAAACATGCACTATTTAACTTCTTGTTTATAAGCTAAAATGTCTATGTTGTCCTAAAGAATAAACTTTGCTAAGGCGTGGCATGGACTTTATTTTTGCAGCTATTTATCTCACAATAAGCTAAATGGAAGTCTGCCTGATTTTACTGGAATGAATAGTCTCACCTACGTGTAAGTATAAAATAGTGACACTTTTATTCAATTTATTTCAACAAAAGTTTAATTCAGTGTGTAAACGTTAATCATGTTGCCAAAAAATATTTTCTCTGCACTCAAATTATACAGCAGCATTCTACACTTGAGCATATGTTCATGCATGATATAATGATTTTTTACTTTGCGTCTTTTATGGAAAACTATCTGCAGGGACATGAGCGACAATGCTTTCAATGCCTCTAATGTACCTTCATGGGTTTCAAGTCTGCCAGAACTGACAACAGTGTATGTTGTTCATTGTTGCTTCCCACATTACGTGTTTCTCATTCTTTCCAATGACATTACTTCTTGAATAAGATGTCTATAAAAAAAAAAAATAGAAACAGGATTTCATTTTAGCTGTGAAGAAAACGAATGACATGTTCCTAAAAGCGATGCTTGAGCAAATGATGATTATGATTATTGAAATATGTAACAGGAAACTTGGGCAGAACCAGCTCGGTGGCATCCTAAATCTCAGTAGCTACAGCAAAAGTCTGCAACTCATAAATTTGGAGAGTAATGAAATAACAGAGATTGAACCGCAAAACAATCTACCAAGTTTTGAAATAAGGCAGGCCTCATTATATATGATGATATCCTTTTTTCTCTGTAAAAAAATGTTCAGTCATTTGCATGAATTCAAAACTGAGGCAGTTGTTTTATGCTTTTGCAGACTAGCTAACAACCCAGTTTGTCGTGAAAGTGGATCTTCTGAAAATAGTTACTGCCAAGAAGCAGTACCAAATCCCTCGTTTTATTCAACACCATCGAATAACTGTTCTCCTCCACCTTGCAGTTCTGATCAGATTGCCAGCCCAAATTGTATATGTGCATATCCCTATACTGGACTTCTTATATCGAGAGCTCTTAGTTTCTCAAACTTCAGTGACGCAAGTTACTATAGGGAGCTTGAGCAGTCTCTGATGGATACTTTCCGAAACCAAAGCATTCCAGTGGATTCAGTTGCTCTTAGTAACCCCATGAGAAATTCTACTTCTGATAACTTTGAAGTGACTCTTCAATGCTTCCCCTCGCAAAGCGATCGTTTCAATTCAACTGGAGTTTTAAACATTGCTTTTCTGCTTAGTAACCAAATTTATAAGCCCCCAGAGTTCTTCTCCCCATACATCTTCAAGGGTGCTAATTATGATTACACAGGAGGTGAGATGAACTAGAACTACTGAACGCCTTGTCAGTCCTATTTTACAGTGCCCTTTCTCCCTCTAACTCTCATTCTTTACGTCAATTAGGAGAACCAAAATCATCGAAGTCATCACATACCGGGGTTATAGTTGGTGCTGTAGTTGCTGTTGTGGTCTTTATTGTACTGGCATCCCTTGCAGGGATGTATGCCATTCGCCAGAAAAGAAGAGCAGAAAGATCTGCAGGGTTGAACCCTTTTGGTAAGCAGTGATTGCTGCAGCCTTGGCTGAATTTTTTTCCTTGCAAGGACTTCACAAGTAGTCTTTTATTTATTCAATGTCATCATAAATGCAGCTAATTGGGAACAGAATAAGAATAGTGGCACTGCTCCTCAGTTGAAAGGAGGACGATGGTTTGCTTTTGATGACCTAAGGAAGTACACCAACAACTTCTCAGAAACCAATACTATTGGATCTGGAGGCTATGGACAGGTTTTTTCTAATGACATCTAGTGACTTTCCTCTTTTTATTTATTTAAAAACATCTCATTGACCTACTCCTTTAATGTTCCTGAAAGAAATTCTCATATTTTCACTCTAGGTGTCAGAAATAACCAAGTATTTTCCCAAATAGTTATCTTCTTGTTTACTTATCTGCAAGATCTAATTAGTCCTCTTTCTCAAGGTTTACCAAGGAACTCTTCCCTCTGGAGAGTTGGTTGCTATCAAACGGGCTGCAAAAGAATCTATGCAGGGTGCTGTTGAGTTTAAAACCGAGATTGAACTTCTATCAAGGGTCCATCACAAGAATCTCGTTAGTCTTGTGGGTTTCTGTTTTGAGAAGGGTGAACAAATGCTGGTGTATGAGTACATTCCCAATGGCACTTTAATGGATAGTCTCTCAGGTACTTTCAATTCCTTCACCACTTCTGATATGCTGTGCTGTATGAGACTCAAATGTATGATGGGGATGACGTGACTAGAAATCTTCATCTGTTAATTTATATTTCATTTCTTGACTATTAACAAGTAGACTACTCATTTGCTCATTTCATTGTGAATCACCACTTTGGACTTAGTGCCAACAATTTAGCTTTCGGCAGTCAATTATAAGCCTCGTCTAACCAGTTTCAATTACCAGATCAGAAAGAAATCATTCATAATAAATTGGACCTCTTAAGATCCTGATTTGAATTCAAACTTAGAGATAAATAACAGTGAACTTAATCCAATTTGAAGATGCTCATGGAAACTGATAAGAATTTACTGCGTTACCTTCTTCTGGACTGCAACTATTTACAACCTAAGGATTTGGGCTTTTCTTACACGAATATACTGTTATAACAACCAATTAAAAAAATTCAATTGAGCCAAAGTCCATCAAGTTGCCTGTTTCATCACTTAACTAATTTTCTTCATTTGACTTTACAATACAGGAAAGTCTGGGATCTGGATGGATTGGATAAGGAGACTTAAAGTAGCATTAGGCGCAGCCAGGGGTCTGGCTTATCTTCATGAACTTGCTAACCCACCAATCATACACAGGGACATCAAATCTAGCAATATCTTACTTGATCATCACCTCAATGCAAAAGTTGCTGATTTTGGTCTCTCCAAACTTCTTGTTGATAGTGAAAGGGGCCATGTTACTACTCAAGTCAAAGGGACAATGGTTTGTATAGAATTCTTTCACTCCTACTTTATGAAGCTGCACACATCTTCGTAATAGATAATAAATTTATAAGTTGCGAAACTTTTAATAGTTTGAATGCTTCTCCAAAAGACGCGAGGGTTGTTTCCACTTTTATATTTTATTTTGGCCATGTCTTTTAGTCAATGTTGAATGTCCAATAACCACCTTTAAAATTTCAGTCATAAAATCAGCCTTTGCTTCACAATCTAAACAATTTCTCATAGGGAAATAAAGTAAACAAGTTTTTGAGATGATGTCAGGAAAAGCTTAGGCACAATACAATTACACCTTCATCTCTCTTGTGTTTTCAGGTTGATGATGACTTTTTAAAAAGTGTGGTTGGCACATAATGCTTAGAAAATAAGCGAACGTAACACCTTTTAGAGAATGTATCATTTCAATAAAGTAGAAATCGAATCAATAATTTGCGGAGAGTTAGCTTTAAACTTTAAAATTTATCAGAGGTAAATCTGACGCAAGGTTATTTCATTGTTATTCTCCCAGGGATACTTGGATCCTGAATATTACATGACCCAGCAGTTGACAGAAAAGAGTGATGTTTATAGCTATGGAGTGCTAATGCTGGAACTAGCAACAGCAAGAAGGCCAATAGAGCAAGGAAAGTATATTGTAAGAGAAGTAATGAGGGTAATGGACACTTCAAAAGATTTATACAACCTTCATTCCATTCTAGATCCAACCATAATGAAAACAAAACCAAAAGGTTTAGAAAAGTTTGTGATGTTGGCAATGAGGTGTGTCAAAGAATATGCAGCTGAGAGGCCTACAATGGCTGAGGTTGTAAAAGAGATTGAGAGCATAATCGAGCTTGTTGGATTGAACCCGAATTCTGAATCAGCTACAACATCAGAAACTTACGAGGAAGCAGGTGGAGGAAATGCCCAACATCCTTACAGGGAAGAAGATTTTAGCTATAGTGGAATGTTTCCATCAACAAGAGTAGAACCTCAATAGGCTTCGGTATATTTTTCTTTTGTAATTTTTTTCCTCTCTTCACATCCATTGCCTGAGATCTGCTGGTGCCAATTTTGGATTCCAATGAAGGTTCAAGTTGAATTTTTAAATTGATTCTTGGAAGCTTGTATTTATATCTTTGTTCTTGTCATGTAAAATAGTTTGTGAATTATGAATTGCAGTAATATTTGAATGAATGTGTAAGTATTGAAGTATGATATTCAACGTTGAACGTTCAACAACAGCACACATCTGTTTTTCTTTCCTTTTTTCAGCAATTTCATTATTGTGAACAAAACTCAAATTTACGCAGTAAGAACTCACCTTGTTTAAAAACAAGTTAATTTCAGTACCTCATGATTTTATCTTCTCTCTCAAAATTTCAAGTCATTAGTTTGGTCGGAAAATAATTGCTTGCAGAAACAGTAATTTATTACCCAAACCATTACCTTATCTATTTAATGTGAAATTGTCTGCCTTGTTTGAAATAAAGTGGCTTAAATAATTTAACCAAAAATCAATTGGGGCAATTAATACTTAACTATAATTTTACTAATAATTTGAATGAAAGTGTTAAGTTAATTAAATATTAAATAAAATATAATTAATAAACGTGTTTACAGATGGAAAAGAAAATAAAACGTAATGATACTGACAAATATTAGAATCAGAATCCCATCAATCGTAAGAGACTGAAAGTATAATCTAATCGTAAAATAAAAATAATGAATAACTTATTATACACATACACTTAATATTAATTTTGTGCTTAACATTTAAAACTACTCAATATAGGAAAAGTATTTGATTAAGTTTTTTTAGTTGAATATATATACAGAATATCTTATTTATAATAAAAATAATAAAGACTAACGTCAAAATATAAATAAAAAATAATAATAAATTAATTAAAAATAAGATATTCAATAATAATATTATTCAACTTTAAACTTAATTCTACATTATAAAATAAAGTTTGTCTTTATTTATATATTTTAAAATAATTTTATTTTTAATTAATACAACATCTTTAATAAAAATACATAAATTTTCTATGTAAAAATATTGATGAATGATACAAATGTAAATAAAAAAGTGTATTTAGTAAACAATAAATTCCGATAAATATAATGTTTAACTATATATAATTAATTATATATCATGTGCAATGATGTAATAAAAGTCATATAAAATTAATCTCTTTTATATTAAATATAATACACCCACAATACTTTATTTATAATAAAAAAATATAAAATAAATCTTAAATACAAAATAAAAGAAGATAAGATATATATATATATAAGAAAAAGAAACTACGAGAGTAAATCCTTTAGCGGAATCGAATATGTTACACCGTTTGAAGTTGAGATTATCTATGATGTAAAAAGCGTGTTTAGTGCATTTGAGACGCAAAGTGAAAGGAAAACATTCACAAGATGACTGAGAATGAACGCAAAACGCATTACCCTTCTTCAGGTGGGATTTCCACTTCCAGCGATGATGGTCCAAAAAAGTTATCGGGGATGAAGAGCCATATCAACCCGCCAGAGAAAGAGATTCCAGATGCTGCCACTCTGAGGGATCAATGGAGATATGCCATCAGGCAGTACAGTAAATGGTACTCTCACGCTTGGGGCACTGCCATTCTTGCTGGCACTGCCTTCTTTGCCCTTGGCTGGATCATCAAGGGAGAAAATCCCATACCCTCTTTCAACACCAACAACCCCTCCTCCTCTCAGAACGACAAAGACCACAATACTTCTTCATGATTTCCCTTACCTGCTTTTCAGGTCACTTCTCAACTTCCCTAAATTTCCTATTTCTTAGTCTGCTTTTTTAGGACTCCTTTGATTTTATTTTTTAATTCATATTTTGGATGTCGAGAAAATTATTAAAGTTTCTCTTTTAATCTGCTTCCATGGTTAAATTACGAGGGTTTGTGCTTGAATTAGCTCTACTGGTGTGATGTTAGGGCTAGTGAATTTGTGTAATACTTTATGGCACTAAAGTGTTAATTTTCTCCCATTGTCGGTAGAAAGTGAATTCGGAGTCATGTCCGCGAATGCTTATGATTTAAGTGTCAGTAGTCGTGGTTTTTTGTTGTGGTCTATGGAGATAAAGGTTGTAACTATTGTTAAAAACTCAAATCCAGTTATGCAAGAAAGCTTTTTGTTTATGACACTGTATTGATTGATGAACGGTTGTACCTTAGCTTCTATGGGTGTAATACTGTTGCGAACATGTCTCTTGAAGAGTATCCTGCGGTTTCTGGATTTATGCACATCACCATAACATATAACATTGTCGCTTAATTAAAGATGGCCTGGGAAGAGAAGTGATTGTGTATAAGGCAATAAAAAAGCCTAAAACACTTCTCTTCGCCCTTTTGGTGCATTAATGAAATGACTGTTACGCTATTTTGCTATCTCCTTTAGAAACTTTCTCTACTTTGTGTTGTGTGTGTTACATGGATCGAGTTTGTTGTTTTACTCCTCTGATGTTTCCGGGGTCTTTTGAAATGCAAATTTTTCATCATATTTTGTCACTTTTAATGTACAGTATCACATAATTTGCAGACTGTAGTCAATTTTGTTTCCTGTTATTCTGTGGGCTGATTGAACTTGGCGGCATATTGTTTGCTGCATATATATTCTGGCTGGAATTGAGCTCAATTATTAATATTTCATAAATATTTTCATACTTTTAGTTTAACTGCATTTTGACCTTTATGTCTAAATATCCCTCTGATGAAATCTGTATGAACTGTTACGTATATCCTTGGAGCAAGTTTTTGGTACTTCTATACGTACTCCCTTTGTAGTATTATTATTCTTAGTTGGCCACTTTTTTTTTTTTTTTTTTTTACGTAAACAATTAAAATAGGATTACATGTTAGGAGTGTTAAAAAAATTGCCCTTGTTTAACAGGTACATTATAGAATAAAATGGAATAATGAACAGGAGAAATTGGTAGACCATTGTTCTTCCTGTCTTACTGGACTATGAAAGTCTTCACCCCACTAGGCGTGTCCCATTTTAACCAAATGTTCGAATTGAAAACAGTTGTTCAATTAGAAGCCTGAAATACAGTGAATAAGAATTCAGATTGATGAATCGATGATGCAAGGAAATTTTGGGTTTTCGCTTCCTTGCTTTCATGTTCATTAGATTAACTGCTCTTTGGATTCATAAAACAAATTTGTCGACATCTTCCCAATATCACATCCTTCATTTCTTCATGAAAACATCCAACTGCAGGCATCAATCACTGGAATCAAGCCACGCAAGAACCGCTTTTAGTTAGCAATACCCTGACACCTTGCTTCCAATGGTCTAAAAAGGAAGTTTGATGTTTATAATCGCGGCTCGTATTTTGCTTCTCTTAAACTAGTTTTTGTCCGTTTTGATATGGATGTAAGGCAAAAGATTATGTATATTGAAATGCTTTAGGCATGCAATTAATGTGAGGAAAAAGATTGTGCATATTCAATGCTTCATCCCGATTTGAAATTTATGGGTGATTGTGGTCTGATTACTGCGAGGTTTTTTGAGGAGAGATTTGACGTCAATGAGTTTTGTACAAATCTATATATAAGAAATTAGAATATTATTTTCAACCTAAAACCTTAAAGAAATAGGTTTATGGATTCTTATGCTTATTATATGTTGTTCAATTCGGAATACAGTTGGATTTAGGATTATGTAATCCAGGAATGCATTTTTTTTTTGTTTTATTACTCTAGAGTACAGAAATTATGGGGGTTGCAACTTGAAATTATGGAGGTTCAGGAAGAAATGGCCTTCTTGCAAGCCTTGTAACCTCAAAAATCATGCTCAACTCTCAGTTTCAAGGAAACAATGTGCAAATCACATTACTTAAAAATCATTTCCATCATTCCTGCTACCGCGGAGGAAAAAAAATGAGAGGAAGAACGTTGAAGAGGAAGAGAAAAAACTTGTTTCAAAAGCTCTTTTAGAAACACATTTCATGTAGGAGTGTTACGAAAACTTGTTCTATATATGTTTCGAAAAATTTGTTTCAGAAATTTTATTCAGGAATGTATTTCAAGCGTTTCGAAAATCTCATTTTAGAAATCCGATTTCAAAATTTCAGAAAATTTGTTCCGAAAAAGTTCCAGAACATGAAATTCGGATGTCATTTATTTGGGGGTGCGTGAAGAAATTGCGGGTGCAGAAAAAAAAATCCCTCGAAAATTCAGAGTTTAACTTGGAAAACATGTCAAAATAAATTTGGAAAGCTGAATCTGCAGTCATGGAAAAGATAGATAATACCTTCACGAAACAACAATCAAAATAGGCATAAAGGAAAATATAAGTGCATGTTTCCTTAAAATTTGACCCTCAATGAACAGATTTCTCTACTTAACAAAGTAGAAAGTTGAGATTGCAATTTTCTCTAGAGATGTTTAAAGTAAAAATACAGAGGCTTTTGCTGCATGCTCAAGCAGAACAACATCCATTCTGCTTCTCATCTGATACATAATAATAACGAGACCCAACATTTATGGTCTGTCCTTTTGGTAATGCGGCCGGATCATCGCCAATTTCAAGGGCTTTCGTGCTTACAACATGGTAGATCTGTGTGAGCAGTTCTGTGAAGGCATTTTCAACGTTCGTGGAGTCGAGGGCAGAGGTTTCCATGAAAAAAGTTCTTTCCCGTGCTGCAAAAGTTCTAGCATCTTCGGCGGAAACTGCTCGCAGATGGTTCAAATCTGCTTTGTTTCCAACAACCATAACAACAATTTTGTTATCCGTGTGATCTCTGAGCTCCTTGAACCATCTCTCCACATTCTCAAATGTAGAATGCCGGGTAACATCATATACTAACAATGCACCAACAGCTCCTCGATAATATGCACTGGTGATCGATCGGTACCTGAGTAAAGCAAAATTAAATAAAGGTGCCTACTTTAAAATTTCATCAGCAATGTCTTACTGTTCATCATGTTGCTGGACATTTTCGCAACACAATACAAATTTTTACAATGGAAAAAATCTTCGATGCAAGGACTTCATAAGTCATTTAGATATAAGAAGCTAATTTAGAGCCCAGTGATAATACAGTAACAGAGCAGCTACAGCAAATAAAATTCTAATTACAATGATATAAAAGAGAAGTTCATAAAAGTATTCACCTTTCCTGGCCAGCAGTGTCCCAAATCTGAGCTTTGAGAACCTTATCATCCACCCTAATGCTTCTGGTTGCAAACTCAACCCCAATGGTAGACTTTGATAGAACGCAGAATTCATTCTTGGTGAACCTTGACAAAATGTTGGATTTTCCCACGCCAGAGTCCCCAATCAGAACAATCTTGAATAGGTAATCGTAATCCTCATCAGCTCTATACGCCCCCATTAGCACTACAAGCACACCCCTTTTTCTCTTTGGGGTTTGCTGCAGACTAAATCAAGGAAAAATAAACTGATTTTGGTATGCCCCTTCTATCAGATATTCAAATGGGTTGCGGCGAATCTATATTTATTATCAAAGAAAGATACTTTGTTTTAAAATCCAGATTTGCAACAACTATTGGTAACAAGATCATTGTTGCGAAGCTGGAAATGTGGGTTTCTTTCTCGGCAGATTGTTTAAAGGGAATGATGACAGTCTGGTTAACTGTAAAATGACAAACACAATTAACTCCATTTTTCCAACTGTTTTTTTTTTTTTTTATCCTAGTTGCTACACTGTCATTCTGATATTAATTTCTTTTTATCTGGAGACCATTTTGTTTAAATAGTATTTTTCTTTCTTTTGATGACTAATTTGCTGTCAAACTTTTAATACAAAAAAGTGTCTTATTATCATTTTTAATGACAGAATTATATAAGTCTATGAATATAATTAGTTAACTGTTTTATATTATTTAAGAGTTTATATGGTCAAATAATCTCATCATTCAATTTAATTCAAATAGATTAAATTGAGATTTTACTCAATCTCGTCCAAATCTTTTAAGATTTACTCGTATGGGACGAGTTTTCTAAATTGAATTCAAGCTTTAACTTAAGTAGACCAAAATTATGAAATAATAATAATCACATTATTATGTTATTTTATTGATTAAATGACTGTTTTAAAA
This sequence comes from Vigna mungo, assembly GCA_036885675.1. Taxonomy (NCBI): domain Eukaryota; kingdom Viridiplantae; phylum Streptophyta; class Magnoliopsida; order Fabales; family Fabaceae; genus Vigna; species Vigna mungo. Next base: position 4,382,017 of record CP144691.1, read on the forward strand.
ATATTAAATATTGTAATCCACTTTTTAAAAATTATTCCAAAAAAATCTAACGAAAAATATTTTAAAAATACAAATTTTAGAAAAAATAAATAAAAATAATTATTACTCAATTGAACTCAGAAATTTTTTTCATTAGATTCAATGATAAGTTTGTCTAAATTCAACTCAATATCACCTGTATATTCCTTGTTATAGAGAAATGTTTGTCTCATGAAAATGCAATTGAAATAGTATTATTTTTCAAGTTTTTTTTAGAATAAACAAACTAAAGGATAAATTACAATAAAATAACGATGATGATAAAGTGAATAAAAGTCTATTACTTAAGCATTGTAATAAAGATGATATACAAGTTTTAAATATTTCAGATAAATAATTTTTTAATTAGATAGGTTATAAGTGAGCTCGTTTATCCTATTAAACACAGTCAAATAACTAAATGCTTTTTAATACATAATCAAATAACTTAATAGTGTTACAAAGAAAAGTAAAACATATTTTTTCATTTATTTATAAGTAGAATTTTACAACTTCTTTGTTAATCAACTTGATTCTTATAAACAATAATGTAAATACGTTATACTATACGCATATAAATCTATGGACAACTATATATTATACTTTTAGCCTCTTCAGATACGCTTTTATATTGAAATATGCCTTTGCAAAAAGTTACTATATTAAAACAATTTATTTTTTCATTTTTTGTAGAATTTAAAATTATTTTTTTCAATCTTCATGCAAAATTTAATTTCAATTTCTATAAAATAATCTCTTATTTGTATCCTTCTAAAATTTAAAATCATATATTTAATTGTTAACCTCAATATTAATACAAACAAGTAAAATATGAAACATTTTAAATTAATAGTATTAAAAGTACTATAGGAATAATCAGATATCTAATAAGAGAACAGTTAACTTAAAAAAAAAAGACATAAAATTACCCAAATATAACTATAACATCAAAATATATATAGAAGAGTTTTATTCTGCCAGGACTTCTATTGAAAACTAAAGTGCAATAAAATAAAATATATAATTCATGATATTTATTCAAATAATATTGTTTACTTTTCATGATCATAATATGAATTTTTTTTCTAAAATAACATGATTGTCCGTAAAAGTTATACAAATTGCTTCAAACCTTTATGCTTAACCCAGCATATTCTTTTGAATATAATACATAGAGAGATATTTACTTCTGGTGAATCATCTGTATTGGACTGGTGCAAAATTAGGTTTTGGGTTGATGTGTTGGACATGAACTGATGTTAGGATCATGGTTTGATGGATTGAGATTTCAGTTTTTTTAATATGAGTTGATGTTTTAGTGAACCAATATATTATATGAAAAAATGAGGGATATATAACACTTTATTCCATGATAATTTTATCATAAGATGAGAAATTATATCCTTAATTACGTAGTGTAGTATTAAACAAGTGATGATAAGAAAGGAAAGAAAAGTCTTCTTGATGAGTGGCTTTTAAGATATACGTACGAGTGTGTGTGTGTGTTTTTGAAGAAGAAAAAAGCAGTTGAGGGATGAAGTTAAAAAGTGATAGCAAGTTCCAAGCAAAGTGATGATTGAGTCGAAAGAGAGTTGAAGAAAAATGAATGGAAGAAGGAGATGAAGAATCGAATCAGATTGAAGTGAAGGAAGCAAAGTGACTGTTTGTTTACCTAACACCCTGGTCCTGGTTGGGGATATAGCTGCACCAAGTACAACATAAAGTCACTCTTTTCTTCATATTAGGCTCCACCACACACCAATATGCTCATTTCTGTAGCATCAAAAACAAACATCTCTCTCACATGTATGCTTCTTCTTATCATTTCCTCAACCATGCTTCCTCTCCACCCATCACACTAGCAAAGTAGCCACAAGTCATCGTGCTAATCATTACAACTTTGTGATCATCATTCAATTCAGTTCATTCGTATAAATACATATAGATATGCAGGAAAAATGAGATAGCATAGCATAAGATAAGATGATAGATAGGAAGAAAAGAAAAGGGATGTTGTTGGGGTGTGACATAGCATATAGGATAGCATAGCATAGCATAATGAGGATGATTAATTGGAGGTGAAGAAAGAGAGAGAATGGAGTAGTGCAGAGACATATCGAAATCGGTGTGTCAAATCGAGGCATCAAAACATGAGAGGAAACACTGTTGTGTTGGAAGAACACGTAAACCAATCTGTGACTGTACAAGCTCTGAGTTGTGACCTCTCGTCAACAACCACTCTCCTGTTAATTTGATGAGATGTTCTTCAACAATTTATATATATAAATATATTATTGGAAGAAAGAAAAGAACAGTGAGTGAGTGAGTGAGTGAGTTATGAAGACATGTTTTTTGCAGTGTTTGTATGTTCTTTCTTGGTTAGGTAGGTGGGTGGAGACAAAATTCAATTTGGCAGTTTCTGTGAAAACGTTGGTAGCATTCCGTTTCGGGTCAGACCTTTCTGATTCGTGTAAACAAGATGCGTTTTTATATGCCATACACTCCTTTTTTTCTAATCACACAAATATCTCCAAACTTACATCTTTAATGCTCTTTCTTTATCATAAACTCTATACATCTATCAAATTCTAAATATTCTATACTTTTAACATTTTCCTCACTTCCTACCTCCACTTTAGTTTATAAAAACAAATATATAATAATTTTCCTTTTGAGAGATTTTAAGAAAAATAAACCTATAACTTTTTAATATATATTTTTTGGTGAATTTATATTTTTTATCAATTTTTTTTCTCAAGCATTAACATAAGTACAAGAGAGAAAAAAAAATCATTAAACTTTATGTTTCTTTTTCTTTCTTTTAAAGATCTTTATTAGTTCGGGTACTATACAAAGTATTTGCTTATTTATCATGCAAGTTTCTGTTTCTTTTCTATCTTTTAAAGATTTTTGAGTTTCCATGCAAAAGAAAGTACTTGTTAATGTTGATGAATTTAATTATATATTTTAAATGATTTCAATACTATATTAAAAAATAAATTATAAATTTAATTTAACCTGTAATTTGTGTGTTAAGATTTATATTTAAATCCATTTTATTTTTAATTAATGTGAGATTTTAATTTTTTTTTAAATATTTTTTTATCTTAGTTATTGGATTTACATATGATTATTTCCTAAAATGTTTAAAATTGCACAAAAACGGTCTTGAATTCCCATAGAAAAAATATATCATAGAACTGATAAAACAACTTCATGGATAAAAAACATTCAAATTAAGAAATCATTATTTCCCAATCTTAGAAAAGAAGAGACTTCTGCTAACACATAGATAGGTTAGGACTCAATGAAAAGAAAAAAAGAAATATCAAATATAAGGCAAACAAATCTCCATTTTCAATTATAATAATAAACATGATTGACGAGACTTTAAAAGTAATTTTTATAAAACTAATAAACTTAACAAAATTGTAATTAAATAACAGTATAAAAATAATTAACTTTGTAATATATATACCTTTTTTATTTCAATAAAATGTCATTGCAATCAATTAGAATTTTCAAAGTAATAGATAAATTATTTAAAATATAATTCTATTGACGTGTATATCTTTCTTTGTCAATTCTTGTACGTGATAGGTATTTCAGAGTCATTATAGGCTACCAAACTTAACAGGTGTTCATAGTTCTCATTTGCATTAAACTATTGTTGAGAGCATTCGTGATTTTTATGAGAGGAAACTGAATCTAGGTCTTTGTTCATTCCTTAAGGGAAGGTAATTAATTTCTGTGCTAACTTTCTAGCAAAACCTAGCCCTGGAGTTTCTGAGTTGGAATCTCCACCATTGTGCTAATCTTTTTGAGATTGTAATCCATTTCATTTGCTATTTCTTCTCTACAATTACCCAAATATTCAAAGTCAAAATAGATAAGCACAAAAAGACGACTCAAATTAAGTAATTTTCAAGAAATTACAACACATTGACCTAATTAAATGAAATTCTTGTTATAATAAAATATTTAATATTTGACCAAAAAATTAAAAAGTTCCAAGTTGTAAACGATTATGGAATAAAGTTAAATGCAAAGAAATATGCATTTTTCATCCTTTTCAAAATTAGTGAGTTTTCCTTGACTAACGAAAGAGCCCGTAGACCCTAAATATACCTATGGCAATGATAATTCCCAACAAAACCAGTTTTGTATTTTGGCTGAGATGTAACATTAGAAGTGCCGCATGTTAGTCCAAAAAAGCTGCGTCATGAACTAATAATTGTAACTTCTTGATTATTCACACGCAACCCCCAAACAAAAACTTATCAGAACATCACCATTTATCCCAACACTTGTTCAAATTCTAATAGTTAACTGTATCGTCTATGCAAATTAACCTTACTTCATTTTCGGATCACCAGTAACTTTTTCTGATTGTTAATAATAGCATAACGAGTAAAACACATCAATAACAATAACCCAAATATAACATGATATATAGGTATTAACCATGATTTGCTTTAAACTAAATTAGGAGAAAAGTTACACATGATCAGGTCAACAAAGTCATAACATCCATACTTTAACTCATAAAGCAATGTCTAGAAACCCCTATTTAATAACCCTAATAGTAATACACACGTAGAGATAGATAAGAAAAGAAAAAAAGGACAGAACGATCGAAAATAGACAGAAAAAACACCATATCTAAAACCTTTCCCATGCATCATCATTCAGCTTTCTACTTCCTATATCTGCACAATGATGAAATATATATGTCAATGATAATAATAATAATAAAAAAAAAAGTTATGATCACATAAAATGAAGAAAAAGTTATTGCAACAGTAGCAGGTCTAATGTTCGCACCAAATAATAACATGCACCATGCTGGAGTGAATGAAGAGTGACACCCCATTGGTTTGTTAGCACAGGTTGACCAGTGGCGTGGATGAGCACAGCATCATCTCCAAAAGCTTCACGCACATTGAAAGGACCCACCGCTACCTCGAATGCCACATCGTTAATGAACACCGTTGATCTCGCCGCAGCAGCTGGATCTCCCATGCCTGAGATACACACAAATATCTCTCATGTGCAAGTCGAAACACAAGCTACCACAAGTCAACTATAGGCTAAGGCCAATTAAGGCCATGCACACGTGACCCAAAATCCATGCTACCCATCATCTTCAACCTAATCATTTTAAAAGTTTCATATATTTTTCTATCTTATCAATCGATTTATTCTGTATTTTCGTCTTTTTTTCTCCTTATATATAAAACATTTTACAAAAAATACTCTCGTTACTCGTATGGTACAAACTACTCATCCTGTCATCCATAACTATTCTTTTAATATATATTGAAAGTAACAAGCAACCAAGCTCCATTAAGAATGTCACACTGTATATTTGTTACCCAGTGGTTCAGGACATGGGGAAAAATGACTTGTTCAAGTCATTTCTGCAAATCATCGCAATGCAAACCAAATTTAATAATGAACTAACTTGTAGTAATGTTATGTCCTCTTTCTGATACTTTCTTTTCATTAATCTTTCGTGTTTTAAACTAATTTTATGAAAACATAAAAATAAGTTTTTGATACTGTATTAAAAGAAATATATCCAAAGAGAACGAAAAATTCTAAATAAAATTACCTTGAACTTGAGCAATGACGGGGGATAGAACAGTGGTGGTTGAGGTAGTGATGGGAGGTACAGCAGAGGCAGTAGTAGGAGCTGTTGTTGTGGGAGTGACACAGAAATTAAACAGTGAGGGCTGGTGCATTATTTTCAGACTCTTGTCTTGCTCCAGATCTTTCTTTGAAGCAGCAGCACCATGGCCTACGATTTCGCTGAGCAAGAGACTGGTGCAAGGTCCAACGTTGTGTTGAGGAGGTGATTGAAGTTGAACAACATTGGACAGCTCCGAGAAGCAAAACCCTTGAGATGCCACCGTACTAGGTGGTACTCCCTGCCCATGATGTTGCACTGGGAAGAAGAAACCCCCAGTTTGTGCGGCGGCAGCAGCAGCAGGTGGTGGGGGTGGAAGCATAGAAGACTCGTTGTGAGTCTGAAAATAGGACTGGTTCACAGAAGTAGTCGGAGAATTAGGTACCACATCGGTGACGTTAGAGAATCCGATGGAAAATACCTTGGTAGGTAATAATTCTTTTGGAGAGGATTTCTCAGAGGAGGAAGACGAGGACGATGGTGCAGTGATTTGAGGGAGAGATGTGGGGTTTTGTTGAGCTTCAAGGTTCTGGTTTTTCGTGTTTTGGAGATGGCGAAGCTTGTGTTTGCTCCTTGATTTGCGGTTCTGAAACCAATAGAATACGTTTGCATCACCCACTTGGCCATACTCTTGTAACTGTGCCCTTATCTTTCTTATCTCATCCCTCGGAGGATTCACCATTCCAGAGTTGAATATAGCTTCCAGAATGCGAATTTGCTCAGGTTTTGGATTCCACCTTGGCTTTGGCTCCGGACTTCTCTCTTCACAACCGGTACCTGTAGTGGTAAAGAAACAAACAAAACGAAGAGGGGAAATAAAACGCATACTGTTAAGAAATGTACACATATAAAATCAAATAACAATGTAAATCATGATATGTACCTATATTTTATGTATATATAAAGAATATGAAAATCAACTTAGAAGTAAAAGTGAAGTGCATGGTACATATATTTCTGGGTTGTAAATGTTGTAACGTAAAAGGGTATTATTGGGTTGAGAATGGGAAAGGGTTTTGAAAGTGTGGCAAACCTGAAGTGTAAGGGCTTCTGTGGCAACCAGTTGAGATGAGGGAGGAGTTGATGTCATGCTGCCATTGGTGGTGAGGGTTGCAGGGCTTAGACTTGAACATGCTCGGCCAGTGTCTATTAGAAGAAGCCATGATGATGGTGGAAAAATAGTGAAGTGATATGAAAAACGGCGAACGAGAAGAAGCAGTAGTTTTTGTTGGTGTTGCTTTTGGGTCTGAACTGAACTCAAAGGGCGAAGATAACGTGGCTTCTTATATAGGGTCTTCACCTACCCTAGGGTCTGTGTAAACTGTGCATCTCAGCGATGTTATGATAATGTTAATATAAGAGTACAAAAGAAAAGGTAGAAAATTATTGACATATATCGGAAGTTAACACAATAAAATGAAAGATAAAAGGGTATTAAAGAAAATATATAAAAATGGAGGAAAGGGAAAGAGGAATAGGGTGTGAGAAAGATGAACTAGAAAGGAAAGGGAAATAAATAAAAGGGAATGACGATAAGAAAGAGTACCATGTATCCCATCCCCTGCTATATAGGTAGCTTTTGCATAGAAAGAACTTTTGCATTAATAGTGTGAAGAAAAAAAGGGGTTTAGTGTGTGTGGAGGTTCTTTAAAGTACAAGGAAATTCCCCCCGGACGAGAAGCAAATGGAACATGGAAAGGAATACATGCTGGGGACTTAATTAGGAATCTTGTTGTCTGAGAGATGACAGGGAAAAGGGTCTTAATGCTAGGGCTTTCATGAGTGAGAGAGAGAGAGAGAGAGAAGAAGGGTGGGCTTCTGATCACTTTGTCTCTTTCTTTTACCACATTTCTTTGGGGGAAAGGAAAGGAGAGTGTTGGTGACTTGGGAGTGCTAGCAGTGTATTAATAATGGGTGGGGGAAGAAATAAGTGTTTGATTATTCTAATGGAAGAGGTTGTTGTGGAAATAAATACACCCTTTCAAAGTCAAGAACGTTACTATGTCCTCTTTGATTGGAAAGCGGTGGTGGCTTAGTAATTGCAACCTTTTACGCTTATTTTTGCCAAACAATGGATCAAGAGCTTTGGATTGACTCGAGGGACCATATTTATTGTCTTTTTTACATTTCTTATATAATTTCTTTTCCAACATCCAACCCAACAAATTACTACATTAATTATCAATTCAAACTATATTAAGGATTTCTCTTTCAATTTTTTTTATTCTCTTCTACAGAAGGATAACCCACTTTGTAATTGAACAATGACTTGAAAATTTTTGAGAAAGAATCTTATATCATAGCCCTCTTTTTTAAATAAGAATAAGCTTGGAATATATAAGAACAAGAGATAATTCCATGTATTAGGAAAAGAAGGTAGTATAATAAACTCGTGGACAAGGAATCGCATATAAATTCTGATATGTATAAGAGACATAATTCAATTCGATTATAACACTAAAGTAATCAGCCATTTAAGATTGAATTTGAGGTCGTCTGTTTTTAATAAGATATCAGAGACCTTGTTCAAGATACAACTAATAAAACCAAAATTGAAGGACACATTCAAACTGGTAAAATGTTTCGAAAAATAAATAAAATCTATGACTTGATATTGAAAATTAAAGAGAACCAAATCGATTAAACTTACAGAGAGTGTCAGAGAAGAAGTTAACATATTAAAAAATATGAAAAGATTTGTAAAGAAATCATTAAATTACTTCACTCACCCGCTCTAGACAAGACCATTTACAAATTCTACAATAACGGCTTTCAATACGCAAAACTATATCCGGGCTTCAGTGCATTCTGATAGTTTAGCAACAGTAATGCATTCTCTGTTATCCAAAATTATCACTGTCTTCTCATATACGTCCTCGTCTTAAACAGTCTACTCATAAATCTACCAATACTTTCCCAACAACATATACAAATATCCAAAATTTCATTGCAGCTGTTTTTTAATTAATCGTATTCAAATTTGCACTGTCCATTTCTTCATACAAGTAAAGAAAAGTAACTCATGAAATATGCTGTATAAATAAAAACATATCCACTGGAGTGAACATATCAGGACCAAACACAACCAAAAGGAGGGGTAACACGTGACAGATGTGATATGACGTAGACTAGAAAAAATGTCCAGATTTCATATTGGTTTGTCCAAATTCAAAGTAGCAAGAATATTCGAAAATAAGTACATTTAATTTAATAGACTCTAACATAATAACATGGTGAGGAAGCAAAGCAACAAGAAAATAAGTAAATGTGAAGCAGAAAGTACACCCAACAAACAAGAAACAACAAAGAACAAATAGTACGTAATTAGATTGATGAATTTAAATATTGAAAGAAGGTGTTTTATATATCACAGCACGTAAAAAGTTTGTATTTTTTTGAATAGATGGCTTTGATGAGTATAGTTGTGGTTTGACTATGGGAATGAGTGAATGGGTTTGGTTGTTCTGTGTGGTAGAAAAAGAAGGAAATATGATACAAGGTTGCGATTCAGCTGTCATTCTGAATGACCACACACTGCCTTCGGAAGATGCATGCATAGGTAGGTTGAGACCCTATATATACTCTTTCTTCTCTTTATGCAAATCCTGCCATGGAAATGGAATAGACGTCAAGAAAACAATCACCACGACTATGAAATCATACATATTGCTTCTCTCTTCTCTTTCTTTTTCTTTCTTATCATGCAAACCAGATTCATTAACTTACCCTCAACTAAACTTCACCCTTCACTCACCACAACATATTCATCATTAGGCAAAAACTGTTTCAATAAAACTCTCAAATCTGTTCTTAAGAATTCTATAATTCATATTTTTTTAATTTCAAGACACCAGAAACAAAAGTTCGTCACTTTGAAAGTCAACATGGTTTTTACCTATCCACCCATCACCATCAAACTTACACTATTACATTTCTGCATCAGATTATTTTCTATGTTTGTCTGCACTATCATCAACACTTTTAAATCACCTTCTTTTTCTTTCTTTCTTTTTTTAATAAGAAACTTGTTATATAGTGCAGAATTCAAATTGGCATAAATTATATCTTTGAAACAGAAGTTGTATTTTCTCCTTTTCTTTGTTACTTAAACAAAGATTATGTAGTATATATAAATAGAGAACGTTGTACTCTAATTAATATTGTAAATGAAAACATATAGTTTTAACTTTCTATCTCAATTAGATAATTAACGAGAATATCTTGTTCTCCTTCATTTATAAGTACATTTCATTTCACGTTGCAACCAGTTAACAGAATTCTTTCAACTATTCTAAATTACATTTTTTAACTATATTTTTCAGTTTACACTCATACATATCTGCATATTAATTTCTAATAAAGTAAATTGTAGTAGTCTTTTTAAGTTGTCAACTATTAAAAAAAACACGTATTATAATTTAAATTGTTTATCGTAAATCTAAAATATACTTTATAATTTAAAAAATGTCTGTTTATTGTAAACTTAAAGCATAATGTTATATATGTACTACTAACATTTATTTATTATGAATTTTAATTCCATATAAATAAATATTTATCCTCAAGAGTACTTGTCCAATTACATCCTTTAACCCCGTCTTCTGACACACCAGTGCCTTTAAAATCTAAAGTGAAGATAATCAGTTTACCGAAAAACGACTACTACTCTTTATGTCATAGATCAATAAGTATATATCAACAAATATCTTAAACTTTGCTTTTGGCTGTACTTTTTGATTAATTGGTAGTTCTAATACTAACTCGGTTAGCTCCCACTACAACCACATTTGATCTGTCTTTATCTGTATGAATTAGAACAACATAAACCAGTGCGAACTAAAGGCATCCATCCACGTGTGTATTTATACTGTGCTTATAACTAGCTAGTGTAAACGAACTGACATTCAAACAAGTTTAAGTAACATAGGACAGTGTATACAAGCTTAGTCTTAAGACTGAACTCAAGCCCTCACAACTACACAGACAGAACGAAATTGGTTTGGTTAGTTCGTTGGTGTTATGAAATTTTGTAGTTGGGTGATTTATATGCAGAATCTGATTTGATGCAAGGTAGAAAATGGCATTGAACAAGCTAGGTGAAAGGCATAATATATAAAGATGTTGAGGGATTAGGGATAAAGAAGGGATATGGGTGTGGTGTGGGATTATTATGTATGTGAGTGAGAATGGCATGCATTAAATATTAAAGTTAGATGAGCAGAAAGTAAGAAAAAGTATATATTTTCTTAGTATCTAGATAAATCTTTTGATAGGTTCTGACATATGAAAGGGGCAGGGGACCATGCATGGCGAAGTCTCTTTTGTTTCTGTGAATCTCTGATCTCTCTCATGGCTCTCTGTTTGGGGGAGACAGACAGGAAACTAGGCAGAAAATTGGGACTACAATCGCATCAAACAACTTTAGCAACTGAAGTAGACCTTCCTGAGAGGTAGCATTACTATACTTGTTCTTGATTAGTGTAGTGGCTCCAACTTTTGAAACCCCATTTGGCGTTTTGGCCATAACTCCACTAAAACTTTTTAATTTATTAATATAAACCTAGCAAAGTGCAAAACGTGCGCAAGCAAGCGTACCCTGTGAGCAATTATGAAGCAAAATGAAGCTATATATATAGTAAGTATATCCGTACCATATTCCATATAGATAGAGGCATTGCAGAATGCAGATACCCCATTCCTTACCTGCTATTTTTCTCTATAATGGCATTAATTATATCTCTTTGATTTGCACTTGTAGTTGTAGTTGTAGGGGGTTGATTCTCTGCACCAGTGGCCACGTATGTATGTATATGTATCTATCTACATATTTATTTATTGCTTTCCTTTCTAATCATCTTTCCCTTTTTCTGTTCCCACCGTTCTGTCTGCACCAAAAATGAGATGAAAATCAGTAAGTAATCTCTTCCTGGACCACCTCTGTTGCTCTCTAACTTGTGTTCAAGTCTCCTCTCTCTGACAACTCACTGTTCTGATGGGAGCTGTGATACAAAAAGCTTCCTCCGTGTACCTTTCTTACTGCAAAGATAACCATGATTATAGTTTCAGTATCACACAAATACACCTTCTAAATGATTGGAGACAAACTTTCAACTTCGCAACTCACTTATTATTATTATTATTTTTTATTATTATTATTATATCTCCTTCCCACCTCCAACAATTAACCCAACCGCTTCTAATTAACACCAACTTATGCATTCTTTTGGTATAGCAAAAAGGCTGAAAACAAAATATGATGCTTTCTTTAGTCAGACAAAAAGGGAAACACTGTTAAATTTGTATACAAAATGACACAAACATAAAACATGTTAAAAAATTGACACAAAACAACAATTGATATATGCCACAAAAATATGTTTTAATTTTCCTTCAATAGCATAAAATAAAAGGATAATTGATATTTTAACAATTTTTTAATAATGAATTATATGTCACTATTTTATTAATTTATTTGAATTTATTTTTAAAAAAAATATTTAAAACAAATCAATTATAAATTATCAAATATGTGTTGTGAGAAAATTGTTAAAAAAATTATTAAATTTTTTTTTCAAAATAAAAACAAAAAATATGAATAGCATTTTTGGGAGAAGAAAGCGTACAATGTGAGAGGGAAAGAAAGAAAGCATCCCATGTTCCCCACGTTTCTACCATAACATATTATGCGAATAGACAGGAGAGATGTACTATTTTTTATGTATGATTTGTCTATATGAATATTATATCGTCGTAATACAAAACTTTAAGGTTTATGGATAATATTTTATTCATATGTCACTCGTTTTTTTTTTTTTCATTTTTAGGAATATTCATCTCCTGCTTGAATTACTGATGTATACACATAGGATAAATATAAAATAAGATATTAAATAACAATTATAAAAGTTAAATAATATGTATGCCTTATAAATAATGTTACAAAGGACTAAATAAAAATTACTATAAAATTTTAAATTTTTAATATTTTAATACTTTAAATAAATTGTGTTGTAAGATAATTAAGAACGAATTATAAATAAATTTTAAAATATGAACATGATTAAGATATCAAAATTCATAATAATATTTAATAAGATTTAAAATGATTATTAGAACATGTATGAGTAGTGAGATAAGATAAATAAGTAGAACATATTTTCATCTAATACTAATTTAAAAAATTAAATATTATTTATATTTATACTATTTTCTATTAAAATAAAAACGAATTCAAACAGTGTCATGAAACTAATCCATTTCTTCAAAACAGTAAGCTTTTTAGATTTGTGAAGAAGAAAATGGGTGGTCTTAGATAAAACGGTGAAGAAATAACATTATTAGTTCTTTCTTAAATGTATATTGGGTATGGTTAAATGGACCCCTTTCCAGGTTGAACCCATCAAAGTTCTCTCCCAAACCAAACCCTCCTTGGAACTTTATTTTTCTTAATTTTGAGCATTTATTATATTTTTTATCAACTGTATGTGCCTTTATAACTTATATAAATAAATTTAAATGTGTATATAAGAGATTAAAACCATCTGACGTAATTTTGTATTTTGTATTTTTTAATTTATTATGCCAATTAATATAATATATAAACATTTAAATAGAATTTAAAGTGTTAATTGACATGAAAATAAGAAGGAGATATTTAATAACTTTTTCAACTATTATTAACTTCTTCGTTTTCCGATGGCCGTTATTCGTAATTTTTTTCCCTTTTTCTTAAAAAAATATTTTATCCCTTGTTATTCGAATTGAATGAGGTAGTGAATTTTGTTTTACTTTTAATGATTTATTATTCTCTCTTTTCCTTTACATTTGTTTTAATTATGGGGAAATTTTCTTCCCTTTTCATTTTTATTGTGTCTTTTAAATTTTAAATAATTTTCATATGCATTTACTATGTAGATGGAGAATAAAAAGAGGTAAAATAAGAAATTACTTAATTATTTAATTCAAATAAAAAATGAAAAAAAAAGAATTATTAAAATTGTAAATATTATTTTTAAAAAAACCACTTAGATTTTCTGTGAATGAAAAAGTCCAATTGAAAATTGGTTAAAATGAAATTAAAATCGTATATGATTTTTACGTTAGATTTTGTTGACTTATTTGATTTTAAAAAAGTAACTAAAAACTTTTCATGTCTGAAGTCAAGTTTGTTTGTTATTCTATCATGTTTAGGTTTCAAAATATTTTTCAATAATTAGATATCATCAAATAGTAAAAATATTTCATTATGTAAGTGAATTAAAAAGATATACACAAAAGATATGAAAAGATTGTCTATTGCATAAAAAGAACTACAAAAAAATTTAGGTACATTACTTTCAACTCCAATAAATTGAAGTTTAGCTATTTCTATATATCTAGAACACAAGAATGAAGTAGAATGAGAAAAATGATGAAAGAAAATGGAATTCTAAAACCTTAAAAGTACCTCAAAACATGTCTTAAGTTTTAAGATTAAAAACTATCATTTTTTAAACTATCAACACTTTAAAAGATCATCAAAAATGATTTTCTATTGAACCATCAAATCCTCTCGTTGAGCGAGAGATAACTTTTTCAAATACATATTATTCTTTTTAACTCACTAAAACTTTTGATAATACTTTTAGAATGAGACCATTTAGTTGATGGTTGATTGTCTAGATTTACACTATTTTGTATATCAATATATTCAAGGAGGTTAGTAACCAATAGTCTTCTCCGTCCCAATATGTTTATGTTTGAAGTATCCTCTTTCTTTATTTATATGTAATTCAACGTATATTTTCGTGTGCATGCATGGTGTACACACTTGTTTAAATAAAAAGATTAAGACATTTTATGTTTCTTCAAATAGTTTTAAACCTATGCATATTTAATATAAACCCAACTGCACTTAACAATCTTGTATTTTGTATTGTTTCGTGTAGACCATCGTTTGTGCATTTTATTAGTTAAATTAATCCATCGTGTAGTTTTATTGGTATAGAAGCAAATCGATGGTGAAATTTAAAAAATCTGAATTCAACATATATTCAACTACCTTTGTTCAGTCTTCCCCCTCATGCTCCACTAGGTTAAACTTTTCAGGCTCCTAGTCCAACTTTGAAGAACTGCAACCAGAACCCAACTTTGAATTCATTACCTTCAGAAAGAGAAAACCCTTTCCAAGATTTTTATAATCAAACTTTGTTTTCTCTTCCTCTCAATACTGTTCTATAAACACACAACAATAACATCAATAAACCAAACATGATCAATTAGTGTGAAATAGGAAAGTTGTTGTACATAAAAAAAATTTATAAATTACTTTCTTTTCAACAATCATACTCATCTTTTTTAATAAAAAAATACATGAGTTAAACGAAAAAAGTTATTTTTCTTAAGGTGTCCTCCACTTATATTTTTTATTTTAAGCCTCCAAAGAAAGATTAAAAATTGAAGAGAAGAATGTTCTGACTGGGTGACCACTGTAACATGTTATTCATTAATTATTTTTCTACCTAAAATATCTTGTAAACAAAAGTCCTTACAAAGTCAAAGATTTAATGGCACCAAACTATTCAAATAAAAAAAAAGTTATTTAGAAAAAAAAAAAAGTAGCTGAAAAGTCAGAAACAAAGACTAGTATAAGACTTCTAGTAACTGAGGGACCCACCTATTTTATCTACATCCCCTTTCATATGATGCTTACGTCATACACAATGGAATTTTTCCAAATGTTCCAGAAAGCCTACGTCATCAAAGGGAAGATGACGGCACAGCTGACGTCATTATCAAATTGTGAATAAGTTTGGAATATGTTGAGCTGTCATGGCTCCTTTTCTTTGCCATTGCTTTCCCTTTAAATTGCGAAATTACCCCTCCCAATTTTGAGGTATTTTCATTTACGTTTTCTGCCGAGAAATTGATTGAGCTTCAATTTTGTAAAGTTGGATGACCTTTATTCTCGTAAAATAACTTTACCAACTTAGTTAACTTAAAATTAATATAACTATTATATTTAAAATTTAATAATTAATCGTTCTTTTATTAATTTATCTGTTTGTTTCTGTTATTATTGTTAAGAAAAATGTTGCTATATAATATGCTAATCTTAACTTAATCAATGACTCAAAAGATGTCTCGATACCATGTGCCAGATGGGTACATACTGGGGCTTGATCAATATTACAGAGAAAATTGTTCTGTCATTAATACAAAATGCTTATTAGTCAAATACGTTTTACACACTATAATGTATTATAGTCTTTTTCCAATTAGTTAAACAGTGAAAAAGCAATTTGGCACTCTCAGTTGAAAATGAGCTGCACAAAGCGAAGTTCCACCATCCGTTAATATTTAATTTATGGTTTTATCTCGTGTTACTTTTTTCATCAGCTATGAATATACATTATAAAAATTGACGTGTTATACTTACACATTGATATGATTTAATTATAATATTACCATTTAACCACCATAATTAAACAAAAAAGTATATATGTAAAAGGATATATTAATTGTCAGCTTATTATCTAGTATGCCAACACAATTTATTAATATTTGATGAAAAAATAGAAAAGACAGTGAAATTATATATGTGTAATTTTTTTTAAAAGAATTTATTTACTCCTGTAAAATTTCAAAACCTGTTACAAACTATAGAGTAAAATTTCAAAGGAACCTTCACAATAATATAGATCCTGCTTATGAAACACATTTAAAAAAAAAGGGAAGAGCGATTAGATTTGCAGTCAAACGTTGTAAATTTTGTGTCAAAGATCTGTCTGTTCTCTTTACACACCCAAACCTTAACAACCGAAAAGGTAACATCACACTAAATTGTCTATTCATTCATTTAAGAAAACCTGGTATTAATCCTCCGTACAAGACTGTGTTATCGACGAAAAAAATAACAGAGTAAAACTTTGTAAATGTTATACAGCGGTAAATAAACATGAAGAATGTGATGTTTTATGTGGATTCGTTGTGAAGAGAACTGCAAATCGATGATGATTCATAGACAATATTTTTTTTACAATATTTGAACTTCGTGTCATTATGTGATTGTTTTAAAATTATTTCACAGTGATGTTTATGATTATTATTATTGATTCTGGAATAATTTTAGACTAATCACATGATAACACGTAGACAACATTTAAATATTGTCAAGAAAATGTTGTTTAAGTATCGTAATCCCTGGAATTAGTTATGGATTATGTGTTTAGTTTAGCTGAATTTGGATGGAAAGCAACAATGATGATTGGTGTGGCCAACTCCGAAAGGTATTTGTCTTCACTCCCATATTCAATTATTGAAGCAACCCACAAACACTATATATGTGCGGAATATTTCTCCGTTAATGTGTAACGTTTTTCATGTCACCCAAAATAAGAGGGTAAAAAAATAAAAATGACATTAAAGAAATATTAGAAATGAATTTTGAATAGTTATGGAAATTAATTATGAAGGGAAGAAGTGCAATATTGTAATTAAGAAGTAGAAGTGATGGCGATAGTAGGGGAAGGGCAGGAGGGAAAGAGGAAGCATCTGCCACAAAATATTCTATGCCTTCACCTTTTCCCATTTATTCCATAGATATATGCCAAGTCCAAAACCACTTGACACACCTTTGCCAACTTCCCCTCTCTTAAAAAACCAGACAAACACTCAAACAACACATCAAACATGGGAACCAACAAAAACTACGACGAACAAACCACCCTCTCCTTTTCTCAATTCCAAACAGAGTTCTTACCCTTCAACGAGAACGACCCTCAGGACATGGTCATATACCAAGTTCTCAACGAGGCCAATGCTCTCTCCAACACATTCCACCCTCACCAAAGACTCCACCAGCCGCAATTCGCCCTCGACCCCACCAGAAACATCGCCAAAAAACACTACAGAGGAGTTCGCCGCCGACCCTGGGGGAAGTACGCCGCCGAGATTCGGGACTCCGCACGCCACGGCGCCAGAATATGGCTCGGCACTTTCCAGACCGCCGAAGAGGCCGCCATGGCTTACGACCGCGCCGCCTTCAAGATGAGAGGCGCCAAGGCTTTACTCAATTTCCCAGCCGAAATCGTGGCTGCGGCCTCAGATTCATCGTTCAATAATAATAATAATAATAAGAAGAAGAAGAAGAACAACAACGATGCTGTTTCTGATTGTAGTGGTGGAAGCTCTTGCATCACCAATAATTCCACTCAGGTAAATGGGTCTCGATCAGAAAGCACAAGTAGCACTAGTTAGGGGTGCACAAATGTAGAATTTTTTTTATTTTTTCTTTCTGGAATAGGTTGGTTTATCATGGTTTGGTTTAATTATTACCACTACAAATTATTTGTATCTGTCTGTGATTATTGGAAGACAATAATTAATTAATTAATTAATTAATTAAATAGATACCATGATCGTGAACGGGTTGAGTTGATATATTTTGGTTTAGTGTTAATTAAGTGGTCCTTTCTTTTTACCTTTGTTATGGGTTTGAGAGTGTGTGTTTGAATTGATTGGAGAGTGAGGACGTATATATCATCACAGTCACTTGTAGTGCTGCTTTTATGAATGGCTTCTAAAAGCCCCATTTTAATCCATGTTTTGCACTACCGTTTATTAGGATTATTATTTTATTATATTGCCAAAATGAAAACCACTCAGTCAAGGAAAACTTGTTTTCCGTTTCTCCACGTGGATCTCGTGCTTTGAATTTCAATTCTATCTAACAAAAAATATTGTAACTCTCCAAGACAATTTCATCACGGCTTCAAATGCTCCTAAGGAAACGTATATGGTAGTTTCTCATCAATAAAATCTTCTTTTCTTTTCTTTTTTGGTTAATTGCAAAGGTAAGGTGTCAAAATGCCTATTTATTTAGATATACTGTCAAACTGTATGATTAAAGAAATGGAGAAGCAAATTATCTTAATTATGTAGTCTAATATATATTATCATAACGCATTAGAAAATATATTTTTACATAAATACAATCTCATAAAGTATCAATTCAATATGTCTTCATATAGTTTAAAAATTATGTTTGAATATAGAGCTATTAATTATTTGGAATGTATTTTAGTTCGTTTCTAGTTTTATTTAATATATAAAAAGGCTTTTTGGAACCCACTTTTATGCAGGTTGTAAGTAATAGATTTAGTATGAATGAAGTCACACTTAATTTTGTACTTGTGTCACAGATAAGTTATGTTATATTTTTTTTTATATCTTTAATTAATTTATATAGACTTATTATAACTTTACTTGTTAACTTGTTATTTATTAACAAAATTTGATTTATTTTATGTTTATTGTATTATGTTTTAGATTAAATTTTATATTATGTTATTTGTTATCCAGATTGATACTTTAAAAAGTATATCTTTTCTAAAAAAGTAAGATTTTTCAAAATTTTAAATATTTAATTCAATTCGTTCGGGATTGAATTGAGTTTAGTTGAATTTAATATAACAAACTATAAAAATCCAACTATATCTAATATGATATTCTTTAGTGGATTGAATAATGAGTATATGTAAATCTTGATTAACTCAACTCAATCTTAAATCTCTCCAAATAATTTGAAGGTTTAAACATATTGTAAGTAATAATTAAAATGCATTAGAAAGTGAATTAAGAAGGGTGTTTCTTTGTAATGGCGTGGCGGATGATTCATCGAGAATCCATAAATTAATAAATCACATAGAAAGAAGAATGTTTAAAATTCTATACATACTTTACATTTAATATTTTATTTTTAATTTTTTTTATAAATATAAAGGTAACTTTTTTAAAATAATTAAAATATCTCTAAAATGAGTTTTCAAATGGTACGTGAAAAAAACATTTTACAAAAAGAAAATAAGTGATGTAGAAGTGGGTCATGTTGGTTGGTTCTTCATTTAAACGAAAGGGCCGTAGGCCTTAGGCCTTACACAGTCCAATTCCAATCACTTTTTGAGTTTATATTTGAATATTTCTTCTCCCCACCTTTACCATTTCTTTCTTTTTTTTTTCTTCAATAAACTTCAATTAAATAAAATAAAATAATACAAAATAAAGTCTATACTCATTTATTTCCATGAATAATATGACTCAGTTTGATTGGTATACGACCATTCTTGCGTGAACATGTTATGGAAGAGCTTAAATCAATCAAAACAATTTAGAATATAGTTTTGAACTAACAAGGAAACAAACACAAATGGAAAAACTCTGTATAGATCAATCATTATCATCTTAAACATTTTTTTCTGCCAAACCATTAGGTTTTAAGTTTGATGCCAAATACAGCAAAAGATATGCAAAATATGACAGAAATGGCTATAATATTTCTGTATATGAATGTGACCACCAAAGACTAACGAACAGTAGCAATCAGTGTCAAAAAGAGGACAGCAAACTGTCCAAGTAATCACTTCCTAGATCCTGAAATACAAAAACACCAAGTTCATTTTCTACCATGCATTCCAACTTTTTTCTTGCAGGTTCTTCATTCATCGTATAATCATCAAACATTTCCATTTCCCTTGATCCCCTCTTCCTAGACTTGATCAAATTTTCCTTGTTGTCACATCCTAAAGCCATTGCAACCCTCTCAAGTGGGAAATTAAGGTATGCCTTTGGACCCCTAATCCTCAAAGCGGCCTTGTCATAAGCCAAAGCAGCTTCTTCAGCTGTTTCAAATGTTCCAAGCCAAACTCTTGCACCTTTCTTCGATGAGTCTCTAATCTCTGCAGCATATTTACCCCAAGGCCTTCTCCTAACTCCTCTGTAGTGTTTTCTAACTTCCTTCTCCATTCTCACACCACCTTCCACCTTTTTATTACATTCACCAGCACTTCCAATTTCAATGTTGTTATTGCTATTGCTTGTGTTAGGTAGAACAATACCATCTAAAACTTCTTCCCAGAAATCAGCTCCCATTGATATCCACCTCCCTAAACTTGGAAGTCTTTGTAGAATTTCCATGGACCCTTCTCTTCCATCAAGGTGAGGAAGTTCTTCCCAAGAGTTACAAGACTCTGTAGCGTCACCTTTTCTTCCATCTGCTTTATCGCTGCTCATAATTTTGGCCCACACATCCTCAAGAATCCCTTCAGAAGTTGCACCGTGATTACTATGAATATCCATGTTGGTAATGAAGGGGGTGTGTGATATTATGGGTGAAGATATATAGAGCAAAACATGCAATGCGAAAAACCTGTTTGACAGCTCATCAGATTTGCTTAATTGCTTTAATACGATAAATGAATGGAAACCCAATTGGAAAACTTGAGCATTAATGCATTTACCAGCTATTTTGAAGGAGGACTTCAGGATTTTCAACACCATGACACGCTTAATAAAAATGAAAACTTTAGTTTATTGCTTTCTTATTGACTTGTGTACTTGTTCAATCATTTGGGACTTCATCCATTGCTGATTTTGTATACTTTGTGCGTTGTATTGGAATGCGTTCCTTATATTCATGGATAAAACATTACGAAACAGAGAGGCATAAGCATTTGAAAGCTGGCAAGGGTTGACTTTGTTGCCTTTTGCTGAAGGTTGGAAGCATTGTAAGTTTGGTGGAACAAATTTTAATGTTTTCTCAGTCAAACCAATATGGTTACTCTAATCTACTTCACAAGGGATACAACTTAAACAAAGAATACTAAAAGGCTCGATGTGCTAAATAGTAACACTGCTCCTTCTATGGAAATCATCACATAATTTACCAAAAATTGCTCCATATCAGGGAAAAAGTAAAGGGAAGTATAAATTTAACTTTGACAACATGATGTCATAATCAGTATTATTACTGCTTTACATTGCAAAATCTGTCTTTTTTAATATATAAGACTTACATTATTAAGAATCTAATTTATGAGAAAAGTGGTTGAAAATAGTATGGAAAATGATATTTCAACATCGATTTTTTTACACTATTTTTTAACAGTGTATATGTGTCAAAATGTGGTCGGACGATTTCAAATTAAAAAAAAAACTTTGGTTTTTCTCTTCCAAATATACCCTTGCATCAATTTTTTTTAATTTGAAATTGTCCAATCACATTTTGACACGTGTGCAGTGTTAAAATAGTGTCAAAAATTGGTGTTAAAATATCATTTTCCAAATAGTATATCTGTTGTTTTTAAAAGGTGACGTGAAGGAGAATTTCTTGGGGCGTAAGAATAGGAAGTTTATTAGGGAAGTGATGGATTAATGGAAGGTTGATTAAAATAAGCAACACGAAACCATGCACACGGTTGGGCCTTAAAAAATTGCTCTTCATTCCATGAACCAAACGCCGCAGGTGTTTTCCAGATTTCTGTCTTTGCTTAAACAATTTCCTGATTGCGGGATTTCACAGCATACAGCATATCTCAATTGTTAATGGGCTTGGGCTGGGCTTGTCATGTGTCGGCCCTTTATATCTACCCAGTGGGAAACAGCTTATTATTCCTGAACCTCTATAATTCTACACTTTACTTTTTAGTTAGGATTTTCATTATGAGTTCCGGATTGTATTTTGGATTATAGACTCCTAAATATAAAGATTGTATGTCTATAAATTAAAAATGTAACATTACTTATATTTTGATAGAAAAGAGAAAAAGAAAGAGAGAAATAAATAAATTATATTTTGAATAAAATTATTCTATTAATTTTTTATTATTATTTTATTTTATTTTATTCAACTATTTGTATTTCACAATTTTTACTATAAAAAAAATAAGAAGGTATTTACGTGATAGGTTTTTAGGTTAGATTATACCATTATGGTTGTGTGGAAAATAATTATATATCAATTATTCTCGAAGCAACCGAACATATAGATTTAGTTGTTAGTCGGTTGGGTTATGTCTCTAAATTCCTAAGTTTTAGAGATTAGATAAGGTGAGTTAGAGTAGTGGATTGAAAATTCCATCCCGTTTCATTAAATTTTGATTGATTGACTTGGTAGCTTGCTTTACACACTATGGTATTTAATAACTATCATACAAGTATAATAATAATAAAAATTATAAGCGTTATTTTATTTACAAATTAAAAAACATTTTAAAAGAATTAATACAAGGTAGTTTTTAAAAATCAATTTTAAAAGAATACCTGTTTTCTTCTCATTTTAAAGGACCGACGTCTCTTTCAAGTGGCAACGTTTATATATGTTCCACAGACATTTTCCGGCTCATAAAAGTTATAGAAGGAGAAAAACAAGGGTACACTTTTTTATTTATTTTTTCTCTCGTTTAATCTTTCTGGAGGGTCACATGAGTTGTTGGCTCGATGGCTATCTCTATTAATTTTTGATGTACATAAGACAACAAGATAACATACCTAATTATTTTTTCCACCTTTCTCTCTCTCTTGCCTCCAATAATTTTACACCTTATATACCACAATTAATTCTTTTGCAATATAATTTCGTGTTTTATGCTTCATTTCTTTTGACTCAAGACATTGCTCAATCCTATCTAACTATTCTTCGAATCGTCCTTTTGCCAGAACATTTTTATATATAAAAGCTCTCTGATCTGTCTCCACCTTGTTGTCACTATGATATGCTTAATTAAAATAACACTGGTAGTTAAGAGGTTGTAACATTATTAACCAAAGGAAGGGTTTTTTATTTCATTTCTCAACCAAAGCACACAATAAATTCATATGATAAAAGTTACAGAAAACATCATATTTCAAAGGGTTATTTTGGTCATGAATGTAGTTTACTTCACCAATGACTCTATATATATTAAGAGCCATTCATCTCACTCTCCCAAGTTCCAAGTCATATTTCAAAAAAAGTTCAAACACATCTTCGGCTCTCATCAGTTGGCATGGGAACTTGTGATACACACTTTTATCTTTCTCTTATGCAGATTTTCATTCCATGCTTGCTATGTATCATGCCCAAAGTTGAAGCTTTAAACGTAACAATCTCAGGATTTTATGTGTTTGGAGACTCCACGGTTGATCCTGGAAACAATAACTACATCAAGACAGCTTTCAAGAGCAATTTTCCACCTTATGGATTGGATTTTTCCAACCAGGTTCCAACAGGGAGATTTACCAATGGGAAGCTTGCCACTGATTACATCGGTAATTACTTATCATATTTTCTTGTTCATACTCACTCATACTACACATATATAGTAATAAACTTAACTTACACTGTGTGATGAACATTGTGCTGATGTGTGCAAAATCCACTGCAGTTTCATACACGGGTCTCAAGAAAGAGCTTCTTCCACCTTATCTTGATCCAAGCCTCACCAATGTTGAAGAGCTAATGACAGGAGTCAGTTTTGCCTCTGCTGGTTCTGGCTTTGACCCACTTACACCAACCATCACTGTATTTCTCTTTCTTTCTTTCTTCTTATAAGTTATATTGCTGGCCCATAAATAGTCTCTACTCTCTTTCTCTGTCTCACTCTGATTTGGAAAATCATCAATATATATTTCCTCATAACCAATGCTAAAAGAGATAATTAAGTGAGCATGTGATACATTAATTATATGAAGTGGTAAGAGAAAAATAGAAAAAAAAAATACTACAGTTAACTAGGCGTCTGATATACTGAAATGTGTATATATTCCTGTTAGTTTGGATAACTGAAAAAGGACAATTTTATGTTAATCTCATTGTGTAATTCACAGAGAAAGTAGTATTTTGCATGTTTATGCGTCTCTATCAGTGTTTGGTACAAAACTCATAAGGTGAAATTCTGTATTAATTTCAGAATGTAATTTCAATAGAAAAGCAGTTGGACTATTTCAGAGAATGCAAAAAGAGGATGGAGGATGCGATGGGTAAGCAAAGAATTGAAGATCATGTGAAGAAGGCTGCGTACTTCATCAGTGCTGGTACAAATGACTTCGTTCTTAATTATTTTTCTCTACCAGTACGAAGAAAGAGCTACACTCTCCAAGCGTATCAAAACTTCTTAATCCAACGTATCACAGATTTTATACAGGTTAGTTCAATTTTTCCCATGATTTAGCATCCATCATCAATCTCTTCTTTACGGTTACATGAACTTAATTTTTAAAGAACAGCAAAGCAAGAAGTTTCATAAACCATTTCTGCAGGTTAATTAGAATGCATGTTGAGTGTACTTTAGGATGATGATATTTTGACGACTTTTCTTAACAATTTTTTGACAATAAAATACGTATCATCATTTTATTGGACTATTTAAATTTATGTTTAAAAAAATATTTAAAACGAACTAATAATAAGCTGTCACATATGCTTTGTTAAAAAAAAAATTGTTAAATAAACTTTTTCTTTATTTATATTGCTATCAATGATCATACATTTATAGTTAAACTACTGACATTTGTAATAATTAGTTTTTAATTGGTTGATAATATAAAATAATTACACTGTGAAATGTTGTTGAACTGGATATTTTTTTTGTTAATGAGTGAAGTGGTAAAATTGAATTTCTCTCCATGAATCACCTGCTACTCTTCCTTTTTTTGGAAATGTTTGGTTGGCATCAAATGTCTTACACTCGCTCGATTCTACTGACAAATGATAAAGAGAGAAAAGAGAATGTTTCAGTGGAAATAAAAAGAAATGTCAAAATGAAAAGACGTCAAAACATAGTAATTTTTGTTGCATGTGGAGAAAGGCATGCTGAAAACTGTAATATATAAGTTCGAAAGATGAAACTTTCTAAGTGCAAAAGACAAATTAAAAGTTTTTTTTTTTATCATGGTATCTAACAGTGGTTTGAGTATACTGATTAGGAAATTGACAGTAGAGAAAATATGTTACTAATTTGGATGATTTTTTATATTTAAAATTGTTTGACAGTATTCTGAAAACATTCTTCTGGTGTAGGCGAGTAATAAAAGTTTTTGACAGCTTATTTGGAGCAATTGAATAGGTTTGGATATTTTAAGATGAGGAAGGAAAGGGAACAAGGTAGTTTTATGAAAGAAAAAGAGTGAGTAATAAGTAAAAGTAGAAAGAGAGTGAGAGAGAATTGAATGGTAACGAGAAGAAAGAGGGTAGCTAGCTAGATATGAACATTAATAAAGACTGAACCCCACAAACCCTATAAAACACCTCAATTACAATAACAAAATAAATCAAACACTGAAACAAATTGCTTCTTTTAATGTTCACAAATGTTTGGTCGATACTGCTTCATTTGTTCAAACCAATTAAGACAGAAAAAAAATCATGTAATTCTTTTTTAATATAAGACTTCTGATACTTTCATAACACGTGACAAATACATTCAAAATGATACAAAATTTGTCAAGTTTTTCTTCTAAAATTAACTTTTTCATTTTAATAAATATTAGAAAAGGTGAAACGGACCGTGTTATGTAAATGTAAAAGAAAAAAAGATATGTCAAAATATCATTCAATTAATTTAATTTTCCATTCTACACGTCTCAGATTCTCAATTTAGTTGTTACAGGTAAAAATCTTATTAAATTAGATGTAAACTATTATTCATTCCATCTTTTATATGTTTAGCACAAGTATACTAAAAATATACTATTCAGAGTTACCAAATTAAAATATATATATATATATATATATATATATATATATATATATATATATATATATTAAGGAAATTAAAATACATTATATTCGTATAATATAAAAATCAAAAATAAGAAAATAATTGTGAAAGAAAATATAAATCAGGAAGCTTCTGCAAAAACTAAATTCATAATTCTCATAGCGTATATGCACTTACTAATTATACAAAAATCATAATATTTATTGTTTTAATTCAATTATTATTATTTTTTTACTTTGTTTGTTCTACTTTTCTCATTCTTTTTAAAATACTAAAAGATTTATATTTTTTTTTTCATCTGTTAATATTTTTACCTGTAGAACGTAAAATATTAGAAAAACTTATAAAAGTTTGGTTAAAAGGACGATTTTTTTCATTAAAACAAATAAGATTTTCCACTTTTCTCGACACTGACGTCCACATATGAAAGGTCTAATTTGTCTCGTTTTGTATTGGGCTGGTTAAGGTCACACCAAATTATTTATATAAGATTTATGAAATAATGTATTTGGTTCTTCCCATATTATTACATGTATTTGCAGATAGATCGAGTTGCCCAAATTTATAAAAATGAATAGGGTAAGTTATTGATATATTTTAATTTTAAATTTAACTATCTAAAAGAAATAGAATTTAGTGTGTAAGTATATAAACTTATAACCAATTACTATAAAAAAATATACTGTAAGAAAATATATTAACGGAAATTATTATTTAAATTTATAATTGTAAATGTATAGTATTAATAAAATTATAAATAACGAATTAAATAATATTTAAAAAATAAACAATTGTATGTAGTAATTATAATAATAAAAAAAATTGAAAAGAAAAACAAAAATATACTACCACATGTGTTCACTTATTGATCCGTGCAAACTAATTGATGTATACAGCTGGATCGACTTAAATTTTCAATTTATCTCAAGCTTTTTTAATGGGACTTTGAACCATGCTCTCATTTATGATTTATTTGAAAATAAGTTTTATTGTATAAAAACTGAATTGTTATTGTCACACGTGTGATTTGGAAGTGAGGCTGAAAGTGAAGATTTGCAAAACTCTGTATTGCTATAACTTGAACTAAAATAATACAACATAGTGTAATTTTGGTTTTAAAATTATTAGAATGGTATAGTTTTAAAAATGAAAAATTTATTGAACTTAATATGATTTTATTAAAAGAGAAAAATGTGTTAACTTGATGCAATTTTAACTTATTAAAGTAAAGTTATATCAAATTTACATGATTTTATTAAATTTTTAACAGAATTTATAATAGATTCAAATCATATCAAGCTGATATATTTGTGTTTATTTAATTCATTGTATGCATACCTGACCACCAACACCAACTCTTCAACTGTGCTATCTGACTTTCGGGTACAAATAATAAACATATTAATTAACAATGATGTCCTTACAAACGTTATTCCCTAAAAACCTAAAAACCCACGTGTCCATGTTTTTTCACTTTCGTGTATTGTCATATATGAAATATTTTCAGCTATAATATTTATAGACATTGCTTTTACAGTAATTATTCGAAAGGTAAAATTCTCCTGCATCCATCATAAATCTAGTATTAAAATAAAAACCGATAAATTGTTTGTTCAGAATTTGTTGGCAGAAGGTGGTAGAAAGATTGTAGTAGCTGGAATACCTCCAATGGGATGTCTACCGTTGATGATCACGATGAATTCTCCCGATGCCTTATTCCAACGTGATTGCATTGACAAATACTCTTCTATTGCAAGAGACTACAATCTGCTCCTTCAACAAGAATTACGCAAAATGCAATTGCACCTTATAAATTCCTCTGCTTCCAATGCTAAGATCTATTATGTTGACATATATAAACCCATTGCGGATATGATCCAATCTCGTCACATATTTGGTTAGTAATAATACCTTTTTCTTCTCTTCTCTTTCTGAGGAAATATCACTGAATTTTCACTAAGAATTTTCTTTTCGTTTGAATTTGGTAGGATTTGAAGAGGTTCACAGTGGATGCTGTGGAACTGGGTTGATTGAGGCATCAATATTGTGTAATAAGATTTCAGATGTGTGTGTTGATCCATCAAAATACGTATTCTGGGATTCAATTCACCCAACTCAGAAGGCATATCACAACATCTTCTTGGCCAGCATCTCTACCATTGAGTTCATCATCAATAACTAGAATAACTTTCTTTTCTATCAATTTTAACTTTAGGTTAAGACACAAATTTTAAGTCTAATTCAATCTTACAAAACTAATTTGTAAGATGAGATTTTTATAAATTTGATCTTATTTCTAGTCGAAGACTTTTAATGTTGGTATCATCTATTCATTGTTAAGTTTTGCAAAACTAATAAATTATGTAAGTAGTAGTAAGATTACAAATTAATCAGGTTGGATTTCCAAAATTTCCTGTTATATATTTTTATTTTCCTTAAGAAAAAGTGAAGAATGCATATCAGATATATGTGTGTGAAGTATGATAATTTAATAATTATGAAATTTATTAATTTAATTTTCTTTGAGAATGTGGATTTTGATCCTGAAATAAGTTGGCATAATTAAGAGGTGAAGTAGTACATAGTGTAGGTATTTCCAAAGCTAACGCTGAAAAGGGAAAACTCATTAATTTGACGTTATCAGTAAGACAATAACAGCTAGAAAGGAGGACCACACTGATGCCACCAAATTCTTATACTCACAATTCAACTTTTTGGCTTTATATAAAAAAAAATTAAAATTCAAACAAATATTTTAAGAAATAATTTTAATTATCAATGAAGAGATACTATGAGGTCATAAAGAAAGAGAAAAAAATAAGAGTCTGAAATAACTGAAAATTTTCCATCTCGTATACTTTAATATATTTTTTCATATCATATGTTTATAACGAATGAAATTAATTTTTTTAACCTAATAACCTTCTTATACATATTTTCCACTATTAAATAATGCTATGAATTAATATTTGAGTTGAAATGTATTAATTAATATAAATAATATTTATTCATTTTAAAATTTAAAAATCAAATTATATTAAAATTTAAAACATAAATAAATTTTAATTTTGCATCAAAATGTTATTGTTGCACAAGTAGAATATGATTATGAAGGCATTTATTTATAGTTCTAATGAAATAATATCTTATCTTAAAAATATTTTCTCCATTTTTTTTAGTTTTCGGTTTTTAATAAAGAAAGATTTTTAATAGTTTTATAATCATATTAATATGGTGTGATTAATAGCACTTTATTGTTGGTGCTGTTTTCGGTAGGGACCTATCGTGCCGGGGCCTGGGCTTCCTGACACGCAGGCCCATTTCAATGCAGAAAAAAAATGTAACCCTATGTATGTGCCAACAAAATTAAATGCAAAAAAAGTTGTAAAGTAGGAGTCAATGGAATCAAAGCAAAAGAATGCCAGAAAGCTACAAGTGTAAGAGGTTGTTAGGTAAGAAATTTTGTTAGTTTTTCTTTTCTAGTTCGAAAACAGGTTGGACGATATCAGTAGTGATTTATAAATAAACTTTTTTTTTTATGTAAAATGCAGTATTTTTTGAATGCTAATGACTGAAATAGTGTTTTAGTTTTTATCTTTTAATTTTTTTTAAAATTTGATTAATGTATTTATTATATTTGATTTTTGTCCTATCTAAACATTGTAGGATTTTATTATTCATTTTTTCTATTTTTGGTTTCAATTATTGTGCTATTATTTCCTTTATGTATTATATCATTTAGCAGTGCATTTCAAAATATTCTTAGATTTTCATTTTCGTGTATTGGTAATATAAAATTTTTACACTCTCAATTAATTGAAAATTATTTTTAGATCAAATTAGTAATTTTTACACTCTCAATATATAAATGGAGCATATATATATATATATTCTTAACATTATTAACATATTTTAATTAAATAATAAAAATATACTTCTGGTGCATATTTGAACCTGATTTATCTAGATGTACGATAAAGTATGTTTATTATTTATCTTTCACAAATTTTACCGTGATATAAAACGAAAATTTCATCAATAATATTTATTGTTATTTCGCAAAAAGTAACATTACTTGGGCCTTAAAACACCAAGATGGAACCTCAATGAATTTAATATTTGATGGAAATGATTAAGTTAATCATGGTTAATGTTAAATATATTTTAAAAATAAAATAAGTTTACAATACATCTTACAATTGGGTTTGATTTTGTAAAATGAAATGAAATTTATTTAAAAATAATATTAAAATCAATTAATACTAATAAGACTTATTATTTGTTGAACATATCATATTTTTCATTATCTAATATTCATGTTTTGACAACATGAAAAATTATATTGAAAATTTTATATCTATTAAAGATAAAATTATATAAGTAAGTAATTTCCAAGGTTAAATGAAGTGTAAATTCATTTTTATAAGAGTTAGATAAATTATTAATAAATATTAAGTTAATAAATTAGTCTTGCATGATTAACTTAGTTAGATACATATGCATGGGAGTAAATAGTAAATCATGCACTTCGTTTCTCGTCTTTGATTTTCAGTCATTTCCCACCATTTTTTTCCAAAACTTTCTAATTCATGACGCTATATGAATTTTCAAATTTTCAAGAATCTTCTTCTGGTAAGAGATGAGTTTAAACTCAACCCATCCACACAAAATTCTAAAAAATATCCTATTTATATATTTTAATTTGATTTTATATTTAGATGCTGTGAATTAGAAAGAATCCATCACTATTACATTAACCAAGACCTCTTGAATTTCTGGCATAAGGTCACGCCATTAAACCACGAAACAATGACGTTCGATAAGTACACTTCTGCCTTTGTAAATCAACGATGGCTTTCAGATTCAGTGACAGAAACAAGAAGATATGTATCAGCAACTAAACCTTCCCTTTTGGCAACTCTTTGAGCTTCTTACTTTCCCGATAGCAAAACCATAATGTATCTTGTTTTCCAGAATATTGCTGCTGAAAGTATTTTCCATACACAGTGAAACAGTACTCAAGAAGGCTATCAACCTAACTTAGTTCAGTTTTCCAACTATGTGTGACACTTTCCAACGTTGTGTCAGGCTAAACCGCACTCCAATAATTGAAGTAAGACTTTCCCATGCTCAAACTCCTAACTCACATTACTTTCATTGTTATCATCAAAGCCAACAACTAAGAATGAAGACCCTTCTCTACCCTACCCTAAACTTATCTCTATTTTAGGCTTTTTCACAAGAGGAAAAAGTCTTTTTAACAATTCCTTTTTAATAATTTTTTTAAAACGTATACGTGATAATCTATAATTGATTCGTTTCAAATATTGTTAACAGTACAATAAAATGATAACACAAATTCTATTATAAAAAAAATGTTAAAAAGAATTGTCAATACATCGTCGTCCTTTTAAGATTTACAGTGATATATATCTTTGATTTGTATATAATTTGTATGGTTACATAAGTAAATTTATCAATACTCGTAGGATTATATGGTTGTATTATATTTCTAAAACGAAAAACCAAATAACAAATATTTCTTCTAAGAATTAATATAACAAAATTAATTTTAAACCAAAATACATTGCGCAGCCTGCAGTTTCAAATCGAATAGTTTATTTGAAACCACAGGGGGTTTTGCAACATTGATACAAAGAAATTTTGACATAGGCATCATATATATAGACATCACTGTCAAAAGAAATTAGTAACAAAAGATGCAATGGCCTCTTCAGCTATTAACTTGTACATTTTCTGCGTTGGATGAACAGCATCCCAGAATACATATTTGTCTGCATCCGAACAACTACTCACCCCTTTGCATGAATCTGCATATTCTATTGTCCCTGTTCCAACACATCCTTTCGAACCTTCGACAAATCCTGAAAGTACATGAAAGAAAGAACTTGGTCACGCTTAGTAAAACAAAAATAAAAAAGCATTATTTTATAGGTCATAGATGACAAGCATTTGCGTTGAGCTGTAAACATACGTAAGCAGAATGTGGATAATTCACGATAGTTAAATGGAACACTGACCATATTGTTTAGGATTGGTGACTGCACGTTGGATCATGCCATAAACATCAACCAAAGCAGTTCTTAAGCCCAGCTTTGTCTTCAGGATGTTTAATTGCTGTAATAATTTTGCATTGAATGCATGAGCAACACTATTTAAACTTTTATCACAGCCTTCCGCACCTCTAAGTGTCTTGATAAGTGGAATGCATCCCAGAGGGAGGACTCCTACAATGATTAACCTCCTTGCCCCAAGTCTATGCATTTCCTGTAACCAGCAAGTATTAACTCATACTTCACATCTTCTCTTTCAAACACTCGCTGTAAATATATATAAAAATATATAATCTTAAACTTTAATAAATTAAAAAACTAATTTTTCCTCTATATTCTTAATTGAAACAGTATTGTTTTGTTGGTGAGACATTGAATAGTTTTGGATAAGAGGTTCTTTCCATTATTACAGAGAGAAGATAAAAGGATGGAAAGGGACAGACCCTTGAACATGAAACTTATCGGATAAGCATGTTAAACTATTTGAGGCAGACTGATTTTTCGATAGTTAAGGAAGGATATTTCGACAAGTAATGTTTAACCAATAAAAGCCCTAGGAAAAATATTATGTTATGCTACATAAGTTAATTAACTCCATTAGACGTAGTTCTGTTTATCATCGTATTAAACTGCTAACTACACATGATCGGCCAGAAATGAATGTGGTGTGATTGATAACACTTAATTGTTGGTGTTTTTTTTCTGTGGGATTATCACCCTGGGGCCTAGAGTTTCCTATATATATGGTCCACCCATTGCAAGAACATATAATATCTCTGCACCAACAAAATTAAATGCAAAACTGTGAAGTAGTGCAGAGAGTATTAAAGTCATGCAATCAAGTTCCTAGCCTCAGAGAACTACATTTGATCATCTGATAAAATCAAACAAAAATCTTATTTAAATAGAAATAATTTTGAATTATTTTATTTTTTAAATAAATTTAAAGTTATAAAAACCAAAATTCTGGATCCAAAACCAAACAGTATGAATTCAAAGAATTTAGGTCTATTTTTTTATCAGTTGGAAAATATGATTTACAATATTAATAGTATTTGGCCAAAAAAATCTCAGCTGTTACTAATTATTTGTGAAACGTTAATTCAAATAGTACTTTAGTTTATATTTTTTAGTTTTTAAATTTATTTTCTGTTTATTCTTAAAAAATTTATTAAAACTATCCTTTTATAAATATGATATGGCTTTATTATTTATTTTATATAAAATTATTTTTTTGATAATGAATTACATTGTGTATTTTAATTGTTATGCAATCTGACATTTATGTTTACCAGTTACTTTGATAAACACCTGTAAATTAATAAGCTAACTTCACAGTTTCATCTATGTGAAGTTTTGGACAAGGTTTTCAACTTTGGAGGAACTTTTGAAATGATTTTATAAGATGGATAAAGTGCAAGAATTGATTGTATAGATGGAGAAAGAATGAACCTTAACGTCCTTGGCGAAGCGAGAGAGCAAGAAATTCTCAAATTCTTCCAAGCTGAATTGCTTAGGGCGTGTAGGTTCTAAGAAATAATTCTGGAGGAAATCATTTGTACCCATACTGATAATATACAAGGCATTTCTTGTAATGAATTCTGCTCTTTCTTCACCCACCTCTCTTCTCAAGTGGATCTTATAATGCGCAAAATACTCCAATTGTTTCGAAACAGACAAAACATTCTGCACCACACCACAGTTAGCTAACTAATCACAAAAACATTCAAATACTTATTATCAAGTTTTTCACAGAATTATATACCGAAACTTCTGCTGTGTAATCATCGAAACCTGTGGCTGCTGATGCAAAACTAACACCATACTCAAGATCTTCCGGCTTCAAATTAGGGTCCAGAAACGGTGGAATCACCTTTCTATACCCCACTGCTTCAGCTGCACATGTGTTAAATGGAAACACACTAATACTCAGTTTACATGCAATAAAATAGGCTTCTTCTAACATGATATAAAAGAAGCACTTATTATAGCAACATATGACTTGAATACAATGTTTTAATTGTATTTTTAATATTTTAGGTTGGGGAAACTCATGCTCTGAGATCAATGTTTTAATTGTACCAGTCATGTCAAACCGTAGCTTGTTCTTACGTCTTTTTAGATTAAAGCTTATGAACTTCCATTTACCATATCAGGGTTAAGTCCTAAGATATTATTGGATGGTTTTTAGTGTATTATGATATAAAATGAGAATGATACATGGTCATTGTAAATATGAATATAATAAAGGATACTGATAAGATGTGAAAGAGGAGAGTATTGAATTGATGTTTATATTAAAAAAAGGTATTCATAGATCATATAACCAATATAGAAATGAATAGCTCTGATGATGTTATTCATCAACAGCGTATTAATAGCACATCAGATGTCTTCACCTAACAGCCTATTTTTTTGACATGGTATGGAAAACCTTTATGACAAGTAATCTAAAATTCTATCCTTGTCATTATTCTTTTAACTATAAAGCTTGAATTTCAGGTATGGTAGGCAAGTGAAGTCGGTGCATTATTTGTTCATGTATTTTCTTTTTTTAGGTGATTTTGTGAGGACTAAGAGAAACTCATTTTCTTCTGCGTTATAATTTGTTTCTTTCTGAAAGTAACTTATTAAGTAATCTTTTAGTAAAACCAATTCAAGGGTTAGTTAGGTTTTTCAAATATTATCGACAAACTCATATAAGAAACTTTCAATTCATTATTGAATTGTCAATAGCATTAAACAAGAAAATAAAAATATAAAAAGAAAAGAAAAAGAGAATTAAATATTTTTACCAACAAAGTCTGTTGCAAGTCTTCCATTGCTAAACCTTCCTGTTGGGCGGCTGTCAAAGAAGTCCTTGCCATAGGGAAGAAAGTTGCTTTTCATTGTGGTGTGAAGAGCATTGTTGTTGCCAGAATCAACACTAGAATCTCCAAAAACCAGTATGCAAGACACATTATACTTTAAGGCCACTTGCCTTACTAGAGGAATTTCCACAGCAAGTGAATAGAATGGAATTGTGGCCAGTATCATGATTTTCACTACCAAGTACTCCATTGCCTGAGCAAGGCCTTGAAATTGAGAGTTCTGAAATGGGGACCCTTTGAGAAGTTAAACATGAGCATATTGAAGAATGCCATGCATCATTATATAAATGCAGGACGTAAGGATCCTATGTGGTGAGTGGTTGCTGGAGCATTTAAAAAACGGTTCCCTAAATTAATTACAGCATTTAAGGCTTAAAACTACTACTTCCTCGCCTGGCCTCCACTTTAATTGGAGAAGAAGAACACAGCAATGAACTGTACTTCGTTAACTCCAAAAGTAACTCTGAGGGAGACTTCTTACAAAAATATCATGTGCATTGGTCCACTTTTGTTTCCTTCACTCTACCAAAATCAACTCTCCTTCATATTTTATTATCTTCCAATTTATATATCATTATATTCATAATTACCTCGTATACTTTTCTCTGTTGGAACATGATAATATAAAATGTAATCAATATTCTTCTAGATGTTTAGATAAAGGAGAAATAGAACACATAATTACGAATAATGTTAACAATCATCCGAAGGTTTTTCCCATTACATTGAAAATAATAAAAATATCTTCTTCTTTTTTTAACAATTTTACTAAAATAATCTTTTTCTTTTAGATAAATATATTACTTTGATTGAGAAAGAAAGAATAATTAATTTAAAAAATAATTGAGGAATTAAAAAGATATTGATTTCATTGAAATGCGCAAAATGTCAATAGATTTAAACATTTCTAGAAAACTAAAATATATCATTGTGAGATGGAAAAGTTCTTTTGTTATAGAATTTTTATTTTATTTTTCTTTCTTAAAAAATTGTCTAAGTTGAGTACGCTGATCCACATTAATTTTAGTGTTATTCCATAATCAAACTGTTAAAATTTATATATATATATATATATATATATATATATATATATATATATATTAATTTTGAGAATTTTTTTACTACATTAAAAAAATTATATATATTGTATTTTTAAGACTAGTAGATAGTCAATGTAAGTCCCTAATTTTATAACTTGTTTATAGCATATTGAGTTCAATTTGGTCTCTCAATAACTAATTGAAATTTGTTTACATACTTATAAAATCTTGCGTTGAATTAGAAAAATAAGACTATTAATTTGGAAGAAGTTTAAAAAGGAAAATATAAAGGTTTGACTTTCAGTATAAAAAGAAGAATATGAGAATAAGAGATATATTTCAGGTTGAGTTAAATGTTAGTAATTATAGTTGCGGAAAATTTATTGATTATTTCAACATCAAGTTATTTTAACATAGTTTTTCAATCCCGTTATCCCTTTCATTAAGTATTTTTATATTTCTATTTTGAAAACTAAAAATATAATTTTTTTACTTTAATAAAATGTTTATAAGAATTTTTATTTTAATATTTTTGTTTTTATAGTATAATAATACATATGCTAATTAAAAAATGAATGAAGAAAATATAAATAGAAATAATTATTAATGTTATTTTAAATTTGTAAAATAACAGTTAAATAATTTTTTTTCAAGTTACTTTTACCTTGTTTGCTCAAATAAAATTACATTTTTCTTTGTTTTGCTCAAATTTCCGCATGCTGTGTTCACTCAAAATTTTGTGTATTTAGCCGAGTCAAAATTAATTTACTCAATTGAGTTTGATTTGTAAAACAATTAAATATTTAAATCTAACTTGTTCTTCTAAGTAAAATATTTGTTTTATTTTTTTTATAGCTTAATTACTTTGTTATCAAGATTTTTTTTTGGTTTCATCAGTATGGTATTTAAAAAATATTTTAATATTATACAATTGTTTAATAATATTTTTTTTAACATACAGTACGTGAAATTTAAAAAAATTATATCGTAAGTTTTTTTATAACTTATTATATGAAAATTGTAACAACCCATTTATAGCATTTTATCAATTACTAATAAAAGAGAAATTACATCATTATATTATGACATGAGTATAAACAAAATCAATCAAAAAAATGTACAATTATCCACCTGTGAATAAAATCACAATACTATTTAAAAAAAAGAAACCAACTGAAATCAAAATTAGTACATCAAAATATAAATCTACTTATACAAAATTTATGAAGTAATATTAATTGCTCCTCCAAACCAACTTCAGCTACTTCCTTGTCACACCTACGTTATAGACTTAAAATTTTGTACAATAATATGTATAACCATATGGAGAAATTTTTTGCAGTTAGTAATTGATATAAAAATATGCATTTAAACTATATTATTAGAAGCTAATTGCTCATGCATCAATATTTTCAAACAATTTCTCACTAAATTATCATATTCCAACATATCAAACAACAATCAATAAAAAACACTCCAAACTTTACATATTTAACATCAAATCAAATTAACTTTCCTTAACCTTCTCAACAAAAACCTAAACTTTTATTTTTCTAACAGCTCTAGAAACATAAGATTTTTGAGTTTAGTGATTCGAACCTACCTCTGAAATCATAGAACATCAAAATATTTCAGAAAGTTTGTAAGTGTCACAAACAACTCCTTTGGATCACATGTCAACCACAATTTTTCTCAAAAAATAGAACTAAGTTTAAACTTATTCTATAATTCAAATTGATTTATTAGAAAGACGTGTTCGGGGATTTTCAAGAAAATAAGAAACTAAGTCAAAATTTTAAAAAGAAGTAAGAGGATTCCTAAATAGATATTCTAACCAGAGACAAATTTATAAAAACTGAACCCAACTCTTATTAATATTTCTCTTTACACCCTTATTCTGGCTTACTAAAAGTAATAATTGTGTATTCATTTTTATAATTTTTTTTTTCTAATTTTTTCCTAGGATCTCACATAACATCAAAATCAACTATCATTGTCATAAAAATTCCATATACATATGTTACAATTAATATATATAGATAGTAAGATCAACAAAACTCTCCCCCATCAATATATTAAAAAGGAATATAATATCTGTAACACATTCAATATTAACCAATATCAGCTACACTAAACCAGATAATATTAAGTTTTGTATTCATAAAAACTGATATATCTTAGAAAATTTCAACCAACAGTCATTTATTCAGTCTCTTTTCACATAATATTAGGTCCTTAAAGTTTAAAACTGGTTCATTTAATATTAAACCACACACCAAGTTTAAATTTATTTCTAACAAAAACACATAAAACTTAACGAATAATTAATGAGTGAAATCTAAATATTCATAAATGGTTTTATTCGTAAACAACAGGTATCATCAATTTTATTTATTTTTGCATAAAAACATATAATTAAATAATTATGGGAAGTGATGTTATGGAATTTAATAGTACTGACTACCTCCTGGGGCTGCAATGAATGAATGCAGTTGGTTTCTCTAATGTAAATAGATTCATCCATGTTGCTTTTTTTCAAGAGCATCTCCAATTTAATACATATAAAATATCACTTCAAATATCTTCTATATACACAATTGTTCTTTAATTTCGTAACTGCAAAAAGTCATTTAATTTTTTATTAATTTAATGTCCTTATAAAATAATTATAAACACGTCAACAATCGAAACATGAAAATAGAATACCTAAAACATTCTAAAAAGGCATGAATCAAATCATTTCATGTAATTTACATTCTTATGTTAAGAAAGAAAAAAAAGTTTTAGCTTAAAAGTTGTTAAAGAATAATACATTTTTTTTTAAAACATCTTAACATCATCTATGTATCATTCTGTAGTTGGTTATGTTTGTTTTTATAATTATTATTATTGATTGTGAAATAATTTTAAACTAATCACTTAGTAAAATATTATCAAAATATAATTATCCTTATTATAACTATGTGTAGTCCAGATTTGGTACAAGTATTTACTAAAACAATTTAATAGAAGGATCACATTCTACATCTCACCCAACATATTATTTAATATATTCATAACTTTGAACTTAAAATTGTAAAATAACTCATAATCAAATTATTTTCTCATATTTGTTGTTATATTTAATTAATATATATATATATATATATATATATATATATATATATATATATATATATTTTGTTTACTATGTTATGTTCACTATTCAATTAAAACGTCAGTTATAATTGTACTTATTATTATCTAGTGGTACCCTTTCTTTTACAGAAGTATCTATGTACTTATAGAATTCAACATCACTGTTGCAACTAACAACCAATGTTTTGGAGTTAAATTTGAATATTTATAACAAAAGAAGTTATAACTCAACTAGTTTTATGCTAGTTCGAATATAACTGAATTATATATTTTAAATAAACGGCTAAAGCCAATTTTTTGTAATAAAAAATATATTACTAAAAGTAATTATTTTGTTTTATTAAAAATGAGTTGTTTAAGCACATTTTTCAACAATAACATAAAAATCCATTTTGTGGTAGAAGATGGTTTAGTTTAATTGCTTGAATAACGAGTATGAATTATTGTACATTCGTAATATTTGTGTTCATTTTTTACAAGTAAAAGTTACTTCTTTCATATAATAAATTTAAATAAGTTATACACAAGTTCTTTAATTTGTGCAACTAATTATCATTACGTTAAGCAATGAGATCAAAGAAAAGTTAATTAAGAACATATTTTTATTAGAAGAAAACACACACATATTTTACTTATATATATATATATATATATATATATATATATATATATATATATATATATATATATATATATATATATATATATATATATATATATATATATTCAAAGTTGAAACTATCTCAATAGTCTTTTTTATACAAACTTTAACTTAGGTGTTACAGAAAAAGAAACCTGTAAAATTAAGTCGTACAGTCTCTATAATTGAATCAATGATTTTGTTAAGTTGTACAAGTGTCTATTCAAAGATCAAAATAATTAACAAGCTACTCATAACAATAAAAATAATTAATTTAAAAATTTAATTTTATGAATGTACTAATTCGAAAAATAAAAAACTAGAAAAATTGTTAATCTAATAAATAAAAAGAAGTAGGTATTAATTTTGACAAGTAAATTACCTAACAAGTGTTCCGTTGTAGTCTAGTTGGTCAGGATATTCGGCTCTCACCCGAAAGACCCGGGTTCAAGTCCCGGCAACGGAATTTTTAATTTCTTTTTAGTTTTTTTTATTTAATAATAAGTGAAATTCTAATAATTTTTTCTCGTTTTATCATGTAATGTGATGTGAATCTTTTTTATAAGAGAAACGAACAATATGTATGGATGTCAACATCATAAATTTGTAGTCTAACACTTACAGCTTGTGTACACCAATTATAGAATTCCATTTGACAATTGATGATGATGTTATTGTTCCACCAAAAAACGTGGCTATAGTGTTAGTAGCTTTTCAGAAATTGGGATTCAGCATTGGACTTTCTTGCATATAATTGCCATAGTCAACATTTTAGAGAGCTACCAATCATCCATTGAAATTTTGAAATGAACAAGAAAAAGTAGAAGAAAAGTTCAACTTGACAATGATTTTTATGTTAATGGCCTTGAATTATTTTAGAGTTAAAGAATTAAATGAAACGCGATTATAAAAGGCGAGATTTACACTATAATCAAAATATTAAAACTATATGAAAAGGTTTTTAGCACATATATTATTTATAGAATATTATTGATAATACATTAGAAATAAATATTTGTAAATATATAAGATATAGTATAAGTAGTTATTAAAACCAAATAGATTAGTATACGGATTCACCAACCAGATTAGATATTAAAACCAAAATGTCATAATTATTTTACTAAAGACAGATAAAGAGTTATACAAGTAAAAAATAAAAAGAGTATAGAAGACTGATAATCCATGGAATGTTTCCATAAATTGTTTTCGGACCTCAAAATTTATAAGAAAGAAAGCATATTTTGCATAAAGAATTTAGTGAACTAAAATAAATGAGAAATAATACTTTAAAACATACAAATATTTTATATTTATATGATATTATCTTTTTTTTATTATTTTAAAAAAATATATAAAATTTTACATTTTTTTTATAATTATATTATTTTTGTAATACATGTGAAATAAAAACATGTCATTTTATCCTTATCCGAAATAAATAGAGAGAGAGAGAGAGAGAGAAAAAACATTAAAAGGTTGTGCCAGAATTGTGAGAGGTTGCATCAACCATGAGATTTAATGAAGTTAATGAAAGAGTTTCACATGGAAGAGGTCCCTCTGAAGGAACAGACATCTCCAGCTCATACACACCAAATCATTCTTAGATTCATTTTGCAATATTAATTTTTCATACTTCTTGTTGGGATGTCCCTCTCCAGTATTCATTCACACACCTTTTCTTTTCTATTTTTAACACCAAAAATTTATATTTCACACCCAACTTCTTCCACCATACACACGTAATTCTCTGGCCCTTCCATTATTTCACCGATACTTCTTTAAAAAGTATTGTTTTAAATATTGGTGATATACAATACAAAACTCGAATTTCAAATCTGTTAAAACAGTTTAATTCCACAAATATATAAATTGTTGGAAGTCCCACATCGACTAGAGATAAGATCAATTTATAATATATAAGTAGGGTGCACACCTTATCTTGCAAGTTGGTCATACAAATTTAAGTTAGACCTAAAACTCACTTCTAACATAAATAAGTAAAATAAATTATAACATAATTATTATTTTTTTATTTCGTCAATATTTTCATTTTGATTACTTGGTACATGTATTATATGGTCTTAGACAAACTTTCCTGTAAGACTGATATACAAGCCAAGAATAGCAAGTTCGAGCACGAAAAATATGCAAAAGAAATTGAAGAAACCAAAGGAGAAATACTGGTATGATATCATGTTATTTCAATCTCTTACATCTATACAGTTTCAAGTTGCAAATATTGGTGGTAAGACTATTCTTCGCTCCACTATTCTTACCAAAACTATTCTTCATTCACTCGATCACTTTCTTCTTAGAAAATTCTTACTCCTTCATTAACCACTTCAATGTGAGAGAATATCAATTAGAAAATGTTTTATCTTCTTGATTAATTAATATTCGTCCTCATATATATATATATATATATATATATATATATATATATATATTATGCGCTTATTATATTACATGAACAATATCGTATTTTAAAATAGAACTTTTAAGCAAGAAATAAATTAAATCCTTAATAACCTTTTAAGCTTATTTTTGTATATAGATTAACTTAGTAGCCAGACACATATTTTAAATAAATTATAATATTTAGTGTAAGTTAATAATAGTAAAAACAATACTACTTATAAATAATTAAATAAACCAGTCATTATTGAATACCTTAAATTCTAACCTTTTTTTATCAGATAAAAATTTATAAAAGCCTTGTGGTTTATTTAGGGGCTTTTTGCTAAAATCGAAAACACAAATTAAGTGATTACCGTAGCCATTTGTTTTCAACTATGGTTTCTAAGAAAAATATGACCATTAACAGTTGTCACGTTGAAATTATAAACTGTTTCCTTGTAGGTCATATCTTCCCTCTGACGAGGTGCTTTCGCAGCAATATAATTAAACTCCAGGGCCAAAACTTGTCGGAAATTAGGTGCAACGAACTAGTAAGTAATCACGGCAAAAAATGTTGAAAAACCTGTCAGTTCCAGTTCAAAAACAATTTTCTCGTTATTCCTTTTTTTTTCTTTCCATTTTTAAGAGTAAAATGAGTTTTAGTATACTTTAGTTCCTTTAATTTCGATGGTGTGATTTTAATTCATCAAGTTTTATCATCCAATTAATTAATGTTTAATTCGATTTATTTAAAAGAAATGCTTACTTTTGTTCATTACTTGTAATACAAGGAAAACGATTCCAAATCCTATTAGACACATTTTTTCTCATAATCCTCCTAATGTTGAAATCCTTTTTATATTTTTACAGGACATTAAATATTTATTCTTATTTAACATTTTCTTTAAAATAGCAAAGACATTTATATGAAGATTTAATAGAAAGACATCGCATTGATCATGCAATAAATTCATCCATGAAGAGTGGAAGGAATCTTATTTGCAGTTCTGGTCCTAGGGGAGGCCTTCGACAGTAGTTTTGGTGGAAGTAGATAAATCATGAGCTTATTTGGTTACCTAGAAATGTTTTTTATAATTACTCTATTTTAAAAAAAAAATTAATAAAAGAAAAAACCCTTCTGATTAGTATACAAAAAGACCCTTGAGTTTGTTTTGTCCAAAAATGATTCTTTAAGGCAGGAGGGGCA
Source organism: Vigna mungo (assembly GCA_036885675.1). Classification (NCBI taxonomy): domain Eukaryota; kingdom Viridiplantae; phylum Streptophyta; class Magnoliopsida; order Fabales; family Fabaceae; genus Vigna; species Vigna mungo. Next base: position 4,425,606 of record CP144691.1, read on the forward strand.
GGTACAATCGAACTCTAAGGCATTCTTTAAACTAAATAGTGTTACAAAATGGGATCACTGCACTGGGGGAGACAAAACTTCAAATAGAATGAACAAAACTATAATGCCTTACAATTTGATCATTAATTCAACCTCAATTTCGTAAAGCCAGATCAGTCACTGATTAAGACTCTGTTGCATCAACGATATTCCTGGATTATGTAAATTTAATGAAATTCTAATAACAGAAAGGACAAACAACATCTCAGGTTCAGAATTAAAGTAACATCATCAACTTACTTGGATGTTTGTGAATCAAGCTGCATGGTGACTGGTCCATCGTTGACCAGATTTACCTGCTCCCCATTACAAGTGAGAGGATTGTTAACACAGACATCATTACAAATTGTCAATCAACTAAGAGACTTGCACGGTGATTGAGTGGCATATGTTTTACCTTCATCATTGCTCCAAATACACCATCTGCATTTCAAATTGAAAGGAGCTTAAGATAGGGTTTCACCAGATCTTGTATGAATAAATACAAAGCAACAAATACAACTAAAATTCCTAGGATTTCAGTATTGACAAGTCACATAAAGAAACTAATTATTAGGCCAAGGGAAGCAAATTGTACAGCCAGCATGATCTTAGGTATTCAGAAAATTGTTTTACTATAATTTAATTAGCCATCAGCATAAAGACTTGACTATTACTACGATGATAAGAATGAGTGAGGGAATTGGACATTGCATGTCAAACAAATTTCTGAATTAAGAATAACTTCATTTAATAGAGTGCACGAAAAGATTCTACTGTAATTCGTCTTTGATGACCAATACACAACCTGTTAATATTAGTTCCTCTCCTTTGTCATGGAAGAGAGAAAAGTTAAAGTAATTTATGGCAAGTTCATAAATACCCTGAATCCTTGCGGAGGAAAACGTGTACGACATTTCAATCCAACTCACTATATGTACTATTGTACACTCTACAGCATGATATATTAAGTTCTAACTACATTAAATACTTAAAAGTTGTAACCTGTATATTTAATATATTAATGGAAAAAAAATGAATAGCTATTTCAATTTATAACTGAAAGACGAGACAAAACAACGAATGAGAGTGAATAGCAAGAAGGTAATTTTTTGGGTTTGGAAATGCATGTATGTTTTGAATGCACTTTAAATCTATAAAAAGAATTGAACAAATAGCATAAAATTTCGTCGGCAAAATTAGTTGAACGTAGAAAAATGTATTCTGTTTATTGACATTCGTGATTCATTCCCTCCCTAAAGCGCCCTAGATGTAGATTTTTATAACCTCTTTCAATTGAAATAAAATTCATTAAAGCATACAATGTCAATTGCTTAAAAGTGATCTTACCTAATAAGATCTATTTGAACTAGAATAAAATCCTTATAAAACTCTTCCACTATAGATATTATTCTATAATTAAAAAAAAAACACTTAACACGTGAGGATATTATTTAAAAAAAAAAAAAAACTCAATGTGGAAGGACGATAGAAGCATATCATCACTATATGAAGGGAAAATTGATAATGTGACATGTATTTACAAACCATGTATGTTATGTATACGTTGTTAGTATAATCCTTTAAGAATTACCATAATCAATTACACATACCAGTTATTTAGAAAAGCTGAAAAAAAAGGACTAAAGCAATTTTTAAATAAATATATATTTCTCTCTCTTTATTTTTCCAACCATACAACTTCCCAATTATATTTTCACTCAATTATTTTCCTATTTTCTTTCTACCAGAAGAAATCGCATTTTCTTTCCTCTCTTAAAATAGAAAGTAAAAGTCATTTTAACAATTATTTCTAATTAATTAACCAACTAAAATTGTTTAAAATGACGGAAGTTAAATTCCATAAACTAACATATTAATTACAGAAGGAGAAGAGAAAGTATCAAGAAACGTATAGATACCATACCCTTGATTGCGTCAGAATTATAGGCGCTTCTAAACCTCTCCACCAAAGAGGCATAGAATGGTTTTGCTCTCTGAGGCGCCATCGCAACGTGAAAGTCCGGCTTGTTACCCTTCAAGAATCCATACAACGTAAACTGACTCACTGTTAAAAAGACAAAATCAACAAATAAATAAATAAATTTTACATTCCATAACTGAGATTGAAAATGCTAGCACGGATAACTCACTCACCCAACAAAACCTGATAACTTTTCTGCATTACGCTGTGGTCCCACGCTTTACCCGAATTTTCATTTGGAAACAGCCTCATATTCAAGACCTTTCGGCATCTGTTAAAAGAGCAAAACTAATTTGAGTAACGGGAGTTTGAAATTGGAATGAAAGGGGCGAAGAAATGAAGATGACATGTAATCAGCGTCCGCGTCGGAATCGGTGTCGTGGATTCCGACGAGGACTAGAAGGCCGGGGCCAATCTCGGAGACTATGCGGCCCTCGACCTCGACGGAGGCAGAGGCCACGCGCTGAACCACCGCTCGCATTGCCTTCACTGTTTTTCTTCTCACTCTGGCGCTCCCAATTTGTATTCCTCTGCTTACGCCTCCTGCTCCCACACGTGGAACCCTACACCTAAACGGCCACACCAATTGCAGTTCCATCTTTTATCTATCTTCTGTACTTGATTTGCTGGGTTAATTTTTTTCCTTTTTATTATTTTCAGTATTTGGTCTAATTTTACAAAAATTATAATTTTTGTTTCTATTTTTTAAAATCTAGTCTTTTTTATATTACACTTAATTTTAGCCTCTGGTTTTTTTAAATTTTGTTTAATTTTTTAGTATTTAATTGCTACCATTTTTATTCATATAAAAAAATGATAAATATTATATATTTTCTTTCAATTGTATCATATATAATTTATCTTTACCATTAACCCGAAAATTATATGTTCTAGTCACAGACTTTTGGTCCTTATGTAAACATAATTTTCTGGGAATGTTAGTATCTATGCAGTGAAGTATCTTAATTAATAATTTTGAAACTAAAATAATATATTTAAGTTATGTCTAATTTTAATGTCTAATGTTTATATAAGAGAATTTATTTTCTACCAATTATAAAATAGCTCCTCCACTTTTATTTTGTACACAAATAAATAATATAGAACAATTATATTTTATTTAATTACTAACAACACTAACATTTAATTCTTGTTTTAAAGAAAAAATTTCGAAAATAATAGATCCGGTGAGAGGAATAGGGCTGAAAAGAAACTCCGGCACTGAACGTATGTTTCATATATATTGATGAAGTTCGTAACTATGGCTACATTTTTGGTAGTCTCAGTTAGAATAGTCGCCAACGCAGCTTCTTGAACGATTCTTTTTACCACATTGGGAGAATTGAAGAGCAAGTTATCAACTATCGAAGTTGTTATTGGTGAAAAGTCTATTTACATGTTGCCAATTCACGAGGCACTTACATATATATGTTTTGCTAACAGAAAATGTTTAAAAGTAAAAGAAAAAGCAACTACTTTGAAGTGTTGGTGATTCCTATGTCTGTGTTGTCATGTGTGACCCTGGTGATGGAGAAGGGAGCATTGAATTTTCAGACACTGGAGAACCGGTCATGCTCTCGTGACCCTGTCTGGAAGAAAATCAGTAACAACCTGTGTCCGTGTCTCTCTTGAATTATTGATCTTTTTGTTGTAAATCTGCTTTACATGTGCAATCACCTTTTCCCACGCATTTTGATAATTTGGGGTGTCATTGCCTTCTGGTGCCACGCGTTGGCGTTGCTGACAGGATTTTACAAGAGATTGGATGGTTGATAGTAGCAGACAAATGGTGGAAGTAGCACCAGAGATGACATATAAAATCCATAAACTTCTCAGCTTCAAACTATCCCTATTGTTGGTGTCGGAGGTCGTGTTGGAGCACTTGCCGGAACTAATCAACCACTTCTCCTCCAACCTCTTCAGCTCTGCATTCTCTGACATATGTAATATAGCTTTTGACACGTCTCTGGCCACTGGCGACCCTTTCTGGAACATCTGTGCTAAGTTATTTGAAAACTGTCATAACTGGAAGAGTAATACTAGATAGACATCCATAAAAAAATTTACTCTATATTTTGACTGAGTTAGATGGTTATAAAGATAATTATGTGCAATTGTCTACTAAAATCTAATGGGAAAAGTCTGATTCTATAACATTTTTCAAATAGAAAATCATAGCTCAAGCAACAAAGAAAAACTGCATAAACACTCACACTAAGAATTTGAATTCGTGTAATGATGAATGGAATTGAATGAAATGAAATGCATTAGTATTATGACTTACAAAGCCCAGTCCTCCAAATCTGGTTCTGGGAGTGGAGCCGGTGTATTTGTTACAGTATTCAGTGATGAATACCTTTTCGTATGGGAGTTCAAGAAAGGCAGCTGCTATGCTGCTATTTTGAAAAAAATCATCATACGTGTATTCATCAGTGATACTTTTTATGTTCCCAGGCGGGAACCCTTCTACTTTCTCTAGGAACGACCTAACAAATGAGTCACCATCGCAACCAATTGTCTTGCTGTTCCTCTTCAAGAACTGAATATCTGGGACATTCAATTCCAGTTGCTTAACCGTGAGCATTGAAGAAAGGTTAGCAGTGTAGGATGAGTTAAGGATCAGAACTAGCAAGAGCCATGAGACCATCACGATGCGAGTTAAGTTGCTCTGCATTTTTTCCCCTGCATGACGAAAATCACCATTACTTGAGTTTAACTCATTACTGGTTTTCATGCTTAATTCTATTGAAAATAAAAATTGCTTGGAACTCTAACGTTGATACTCACTGTGAGCGAAAAACAAAGAGGAGAAGGTAAACCAAAGAGCTGTGCTGATTTGGCTGCCCCAATTGCCATGAAACTCGGGATTGGATTCCTTCTCAAGGTACCAAACTGCTAACATTGTGTAAATCAAGATGGCACCCGTAACCATCCACATTTCCCAGGTAAAGGGCTTTGTGAACATCCATGCCGACTCTTTAGACTTTGATGGAACTACCATTGTCAATCCTGATTCTGCATATGGCACTGTAAAATCCACATACTGCATTCTTTCTTCTAGTATGGTCATGTCCCCAACTACGGCATCATAACTCTTCCATCATTATTTAACCACAAGACAACAAAAAAAGGTAGTCCAAATCAATAAAGCAGGATTGAAATGATACTCCAAATTTAATATAACGACGTAGTATTTGGTAAAAACTATAAGTATGACAACCAACCAAATTTTCAATTGAAATGCAGTTTAGCCAAATATGGGAGCAATACGATATCTTACAAAATGATAAGTATGTCACTTCAAAGAAAAGTAGAAAACTAAAGATGATGAAAGAAATAATATTAGCCTGTCTATCGGAGTTCGGAAAAATGGAAAGAATTTGATACCTTGTTATAGACAAGCTGAACCAAATCATTATAGGTTCCATCAATAGGATAATAATCGTATGGCAAGTCATACCCCAAAAGGTCGAGCACACCCTTAAAAATATCGATACAAAATCCACTATATTTTGCAGGATCGCCCGCATGATCATAATCAACCTTGACAAACTTGGAAAAAGAGGTTCTGCTTCGGACTGCAATTTTCATACGATTTTGTTTAGTAGGCATATTCCAGCCTTTTGGATCCCTTTTCAGATTCCCAGGCCACCGAACAGCACTGAAACATTCTGTATTACCAGCGCCATAATGTCCACCTTTTCCTGTAGAGAGGTTTTTGGTGAACCCATATTGTTCACTCCAAAAGCATAGTTCCTTGTAACTCTTCCCAGCCACATTTACCATCCTTAAAATAGAAGTCTGCTGGAGTTTCCCATCTTCGAATTGAATACGACCGCTTAAACCAAGAAAACTGCTACGCAGTATTTCTCCAAGTAAATTCTTTAGGCTCCTAGTGTTTCTATTGGTCATTCTGTCTACTGCTTGGGTCACAATTTTAATGCTATCATATGCTTGCAATGCATAAAATCCGGGGTAGCGGTTATCTTCCTCAACATTCTTGGACCAAAATGTTCTCCGGAATTCAGCCTCAAAATCTTGGTACTCAGTGCTTATTTCGGAGTAGTACGTTTTGATTCCTAAAGCCCCATCCATATAGGACATAGCGGACTTGTTGACAGAGTCCAGCACATTTGTTATGCTCTCTGGAAGTATCCATGCTGATTCTTTGTCCACGAATCCCATTTTTGAGGCTTCTTTAAACAAATGGATAGCCATTTCTAATGAAGATCGCAGCACAATGAAAACGCGAGATTGGGTCTGCAACAACTTCAACAGTTTTTCATGTATAAACCCTCCTGGTTCATGCAGAGAAGAAATAGGTGGAAGAACTAAGTGATAATCAATCGATGAACTCACATCCCGGAGGGCCTCAGATAGCAGTGCTAGCATGCCATAGTCACCTCCATATGCATCATCTTCATAGATAGCAACTACTCTCTGCCAACCAAAAGCTTTCACTATATCTACAATGCATTTGATATATGATAAATCACTCCTAGTCATTCTCACCAGAAAAGGCCACCTATTACTCATCAACGGCGGGGTAACGGTGGGTTCTGCAAATGCTATAATAGGAACTTGAGCTTGGCTTCCTATTTCAGCCACTAGAGCTGCTTCTGACCATCTGTGCATCCCGATAATCACTTCCACCTTTTGCTTATCAATCATCTCTTCAGCTGCAAGAAAGGGTCTCAAATTCTTCAGTGTACATATTTAAGGAAAGGCAAGCTGTGTTTTTAACTCTCGTCAAAGCTAACTTTAGTTCCTACATTCTAATAATAATCTTATTGGTTCTCACATTTCGAAAACATGATGGGTTCCTTCTTGGTTAAGTCAAAATGAAGTACACAGGATCAGAAAAAAAAAAATCCACCACCTTTTATAAATAGAGACTAAATCACCAATTTAAAATAGAAAGACTAAAACAAATTTTGATCGAATCTTGAAGAATCTAAAATACATTTTTCCCTTTGAAAAAGTTTACCCGAAGACATATAAAGTTGAAGTTTTTACTTGGCCAACGGTAGATATACTAACCAAGAGTGATGGCTTTAAGAGGATTCTCGGTGGAGTTCCGAAAATAGAGAGCCAACTTGTAGGTCTTTGAAGTGCTATTGTAACTTCGAGCTGCAATGTCCATGGCTATTTGCTGTTCTTTCCCAATGCGAGAATTCACATCAATGATTGCCCCAACGGATATAACTTGGTTGTCTATATTTGTAGCTTCATCTTGGTAGCCATTAATAAGAACAAGGGAGATGAGTACATAAAAGAAGAGAAAATTCGTTGTGATTGCTTGAGGATTAGTTGAAAGGAAATGCATTTTGCTTCTATATGTTTTGCTCACATGATATATTAACCTTTAGCTGAAAATTTTGGGTATAGGTTGCCTCGGTCTTATTACATATCATATATAAGTGAAAATTCGAGGAAAAGAAGGCAGTAGCAGCGAAATTATTAGTACTTGAATGCTAAGAATTCTGGTGGGACCTTGAATCTTTGACAGTTACAGAGATGTTGACTCCATACAAAAAGACAAATCTGAGAATCTTGTCACCAAAATAAGGAAGGGATATTCATGTAGTTCCAACTTGCGTGGAAGAGGACTAGCTTGTAGATAGGATTAGTCTTGGATTTGGACAAACCTGGTAGAAAACAAAATAAAGGAAAGTTTGTATCAATATCATGTAGCAGCAAGCAGAAGTTGCAGATCGAAATATAGGATTAGTTTGAGTTAAACTACTTTCATTCCAAATGTGAATCCACTGTTCAATCATGCCCAACACTCTTTCGTCCTAACATGTGAGATAACGAGGGCAATGAACATTAGTGAAACACATGGTAATGGTCTAGAGTTGTCTTTTGATGAATTATAGTTATAGAAATCATGTTTTTTTTTCCTAGATGATAGTAATAAAAGAGAAAAGAATGATACTATCAGTATTACACAGAAATTTGATCATGCTTCAAAGTTATGTAGAGTCTATGCTTGTTTTAAGGAGTTCTACCATATGTAGTTGGAGTCATGATTTAACAAATTTTATATTTCTTTGTTATGATTGTAAGACACCGTTTGTATATTGTGATAATCGTAATTATGAATTACTAAGATGACATCACTTTCCTTTTTATATATTAATATTCTACATTTAGTCGAATTAAATATATGAGTAATGTAGTTTGTGTAAGGTTTAGACAATTCTTGTCGCTTAAGTTAGTTATACGTGATTGATTTAGGCTGTAAACAAAAACTTTCGAAGAAAGTGTGGTCTTAACGTTTCCATGTTGAGGATTGGACGGAGCACGCAGGAATTCTTGATTTTGAATCATCGAAGGCGTCGTATACACTCCAAACAGATACCGACAGAACATTCATATCCACTAGTTTTCAAGAGTAGACTCGTAGAAACGTAGAATACGTTGGGACAATTTTTGTGATTCTCGGAGAAACATGAGATGTAAAATTTGCCAAAAGACATTTCTTGGAAGGAGTAAGTTGAATGGGACCTAGAACATGTGGACAACAAGAGCAGTCCACCTCAAACTTAAAAACAGCTTTACCTCCACCACAAAACAGACATACCAAGCAGATCAGAAGTCGGTCTTCGCCTATACAGCATTTAGCATTTAGCATTTAGAGTATGACATAATAAGATTTGGACTCCCTTGGATGCAGGGATATTGGAATTTATGTTGGCCAACGTAACTACTACAAATATGAAAAGTCAGGTAATATAAAATATTACAAAATATATAACTCAAATTGAAATATTAAAACATATGTGTGGCAATGATTCTGCTGGAATATCAGCCTTATGTTTTCCGTGGACTTTCGGAATGGACTTTGTTACAGTACTTACAGAATAAAAACTATATGTTTTTTTACTATTGTTTACACACATTCTAAAGCATACAAAATAAATTAAATCCAGTCAATCTTGTATCTTATAATTATTTTAAATTCATTATTCTGAAAAACTGTGCATTTTTTTGTTACTAAACTAACATTTTTAGAATAATTTAAAACAGAAGGAAAGACTGTTTCCACCACTAGAGATTAGAGAAAAGTTGGGTACAAGCTTCTGAAAGCATTTATGTTATTCTTTTGTAGCATTATTATTTGTCATTTTAATACTTCTATATTTAAAACTGATTTTTTTAACCTATTAGAAAAATAAAGTGCATGTAGCTATTTGTATCAAGCCTTAACTGAAATAGAATTTGATAAGAGAAAATCTTGAAGATTAGATTGTTGTTATTCTCACTAATATCAACTTCCTTTACGATTTACACTTAACTAAACTATAACATTTAAGAGATGCTTTTGGAAAACAAGCTTCCGGAAAACATGTTCAAAGATTTTCAATTTCATGTTTCACATATATAAACATTTTGAATTATTTTAGAAATATCATTTTATAATGAAATATTAATGATAAAATACTGCAGAATAATTAATGTTAAAAATTCTTACCTCATGTATCTATTGTGGATTGTTATTTCCTTTATCTACTTTTATTGTAAAGCAATAAAATAGTTGTCCAATAGAATGAAACTTTTCTTAAACACAAGAAACTATGTTGCTTTCTCAACGTCCACCCTTGGAGCAATGAAGAAAAACATCACTTGTTAGTCAGTTATTTCGTGAAATTCTTTGAAATTAAACCTCAGAAGACATGTAAGACAATGTTTATGGAAAAAACACCGCCACTACCTTAAGTCCATAACTAAACATTAGATGACAGACATGAAGATTGAATTATATATATGTTCACGTGTTTATGATATAAGGTTATTTCTCAATCATGTCATATCATTCTAGTAATCTGCAACTTATGTTTGGCTGCTGACAGACAGCACCAAGCAGATGGTGCACATGAAAGCACACATGACATAGAGAATCCAGAAGTTGGAGAGGGTCAGGCCCTCAGTTTCTGAAGAACGGCTTGAGTTTGAGCATTGGGGAGGAGTCAACCATTGCTCTTCCAAAGATTTTAGTTTTCCATTTTCTTCTAGTTCTAAAATGGCTTCAGAAAAATCTTCAGCCATGGGAGATCCTTTTTGAAATACCTGCATATATCAGCAAAACCAATTTTCAGTTCAATGTCTAACAAGTTTGATATCATAGAATGGAACAGAACTTGAGAGTGAAAAATGCATGACTAAGGTTGGAGACGGAGTTGTAAGCACTTACAAAGCCAAGTCCTCCAAATTTATAGGCAGCTGTAATTGCAGTGTAATCCCTGGGGTACTTGTTCAAGAAAACCCTCTCATACGGGCTTTCAAAAAAGAGAGCATGCATTTTTTTGCTTTTGAATTTATCTACAATGTCATGTTCTCCATGAACGTTTATTATTTGATTTGGATGGAACTTATACACATGTATCATGTAGTTCTTTACAAAGGAACTGCTGTTTCCACAACCAACTGATAACTTGTTTTGCTTTAGCCACTCAATATCTCTTCGTGACCATCGTTTGACGGTTAGCATTGAGGAAAGGTTGGCAGTGTAGCTTGAGTTTATAACAAACACAAGAAAAAGCCATGCAGCAACTGCTACTCGTGCAGAGTTGCTTCTTATTCTCTCCCCTGAGGCACATTGAAGAACAAATTTAGAAATCTAACATTTAAAACTTTTTCTTTAAACTAGTATTTTAATAATAGCAATTCAGTTGTTCCACTGAATCTCGTATACAATTACCATGCTTAAAACTGACTAGTAAATTGGCCTACACCAAATCACTAATCATATAACGAAAAGGAATGCGATAGAGTTTTCATTATTTGCATATTTATACTTACTATGAGCAAAAAATAGAGAAGAAAAGGCAAACCACAGTGTGGTGCTGATCTGATTTTCCAATGGACCACCAAAATCTGGATTGAACTCATGCTCCAGGAACCATACGGTGAACATTGTGTAGATGAGAATGCAAATAGTAGCAAGCCACATTCCCCAGTGAAAGGGTCTCATAAACAACCACATCGATCCTTCAGTCTCTATTGGAAATATAACTGATAAGCTCGAATCAGTGTATGGTTGAGTGAACGACACATCCTTTGATCGGTTGGCGAGTATTGTTAAATCTCCGACAATAGCATGGTGGGACTGCAGTTATTCAATTATATATAAGGGTTCTCTGTTAATCAATTGGTCATGAAAACAATAATCACCAAAGTCTAAAAGGAGGACACAATTTAAACTTTAAAGAATACTAGAAAGCATTTTGTGTTGAGAAATTTGAACAAGAGGAAAAAATTGGTATGGTTTTTATTTTCCTTGAAAAACGATGTTTTCTGTGTCAATTTGGTTCAAATACAGGTATCGGATTGTATAAAATTCAACGGTAAATTAACCCTGTAAGATAAGAAACAATTTGCTTTAATTTTGGAAAGAAGAGATTAAAAAGGCAAATACAAGCTTAGGAGAACCAAATGTTGAGAGGGGTAAATATCAATACAGAAACATTACCTTGTTTATTACCTTCAGTAGAAGTTTATCATAGGATTCATTGAAGGACTCAAATTCATAGGGAATGTCACCATACTTGTCACTCAGAATTTTTATTGTCTCAAAGAAAAGACGAATACAGAAACCATCATATTTCTTTGGAGGGCCTTCCTTCAGAAAATTTTCAAAAGCAGGGTTTATAGGAATTGCCACTTTTAAAGGTTCTGCGTTAGTCGGCAGTTTCCATCCCTTTGGACCTGCAGAAGTTAGGCCTCCTGGCCAAACCACTGGACCAAGCGAGATATTTGTAGCATAATCATCTTTTGTTTCTCTGTCTTTTAGTATTTTAAGAGATTTACCGAACTTCAATTTCGGGGTCCAAAAATCTAGTTCCTTGTATTCCTTGTTAACCACGTTTATCACTCTCAACACCGGAGTATTGAATAGATGACCATCTTTGAATCTTATATTACCACTTAAACCATTGAAATCGCTAGATAACAATTTTTCCAAGAACACCCTTGAATTACTAGATTTCCCATTCATTCTCTCCAAGGCCTTTGTGATTAATGTAACGCTATCATAAGCTTGTAATGCATCTGATCCTGGTTTTGCATGCTCAGTTTGGAAATCTTCCTGCAATTGCCTATAAGAAAGAGAACTTGTAGAATAATAGGTTTTGATTCCTAAAGCACCTTCCATAGAGGACAAAACAGATTTGTTTGCAAAGTCTAACATACTTGTGATCCCCTCGTTCATTATCCAAGCTGAATCTTTCCCCAACAATCCAATTTTCTTAGCTTCTCTGAATAAATGGGTTATCATTGGGAATGTTGCTTGAAGTACAACAAAAACACGAGATTGCAGTGGCAAAAGCTTAAGCAATTCGTCCAGAACAAATCCTTTCGGATCAGATAAAGATGTGAACGATGGAAGAACTAACCGGTTCTCTATCTGTGAGTCACCCTTTTGGAGAGCCTCAGAAAAGAGGCTTAACATTCCAGAATCACCACTGTAAGGGTTGTCTTCATATATAGCTATAACCTTCCGCCAATTGAACTCATTGATAATATCTGCAATGCAATTTATTTGTACAGCCTGATCTTTTGCCATTTGAATCAGAAACGGCCAACGATGTTGCACTGAAGCAGGAGGGATCATTGGGGGAGAAGAAAATGAAATAATTGGAATTTGAGCACTGTTTCCCTGGTCAGCAACTAGAGTTGCTTCTTGCCATGTCCCCATGACAAGAATGACTTCAACTTTTTTCTTAATGATTAGTTCTTCAGCTGGAAAGCAGAAGAAGCAATATATTTTATACGTGATTAAGTGAAAAGAAGTTTAACACCGAAAAATTCATCATCAAATAGTGCTCACCAGATGAAGCTGCTTGTAATGGAATTCCACCAGAGTCGCGGAAGAAAAGGTTTATATAGTGGTTCTGTGAATAATTGTTGTAACGTTGAGCTGCAATTTGCATGGCCATTCTCTGTTGTTCTCCTGTCTTTGAATTGACATGAATGAGCACGCCAACAATTGTATTTTGGAAACTGTAGCCAACCTGAGCTCCAATGAGGAGAAGAAAGATTGTCAGAGAATGCCGAAGCAAAACATTTGATACCGCTTTGGAAGTTTGGGTATGAAAATTCATATTGGCTACTGACACAAATTTTAAGTACCTTCGGTGTTGTTATATTTATGTAATGAAATACACAGTGTAGGGGCTGGCTGTGAAAAACTCGTAAAACCACTTTTGTGATAATTATAACACAAGTTAAAACTGGGTGGCAGAAAAAGTTTACATCTAGGCATGCTATTGGTTGGGAAGTCCAAAATTTTCTACCAAGCCCTTTGCTCATAAATGCAAATACCAATCTTCAAACATCCTCGTCATTCAAGATACTTTGAAGTAATAGAGTGCATTCTCCTATTATAAAGTAAAATTTTAAAAACTAGGGTATCGTCATTACTTGTATGACTTTTTCATAAAATTATGAAAATAAGAATTTACGATGATTTTCAATTTTAACCAAAATTATCATAACTTAAGACTTCAATTGTTTGGGAAAAGTTTTAGTACAATTGAAGTTGTAATAAGGTATAACCACTTTAGTTCAAATTGAAAGTCATAAAGAATCTTAATGACTTCTTTATAAAATTCTAAAAATATGAAATTGTTATAATTTATGATGATCATTGAACTAAAGTTTTTAAAACTAATGACAATTTCCAATTAGAACTAAAGTCGTCATCTATGATAACTTTATAGTTGTTTGAAAAAAAATTCAAATTAATTCAAGTTGTTATGGATTTTCACAATTTTGGTTTACTATAAATAAAAAATTGTTATTAACAACTTTAGTTCAAATTAAAAGTCATCATTAATCTTAACAATTTTCATTCAATGAATTTACAAATAAATCGTCGTAAATAATGACCATTTCACTTTTTCATAATTTTACCAAAAAATCATCAGGACTCATAACGAGTTCAATTAAAAAATAATAAAAAATCATGACAATTTATCATAAATTTGTAAAAACAAAAATCAATTAGTATACTTTTAATTTACCAAATAAACTATCTCAGTTCTGAAAATTTGCCCCTATTATAAATACAAAGTATATGCCTTTAGACCTTATGACTTTTAGGAGTAAGTTAGACGTTAATTACGTGAGTAGCAACTCTTCAGCCTCATACACAATACTTGTAATTTTTTTTAAATATGGAAAATATATTATTTTCAAATAACTCTCTCTCTTGTTTTTTCTCTATCCTTTTTATCATTTTGTTTTGAGTTTCTTTATGTGAAAGTTTTGCAACATTTACTTTTGTAGGAAATGATATTAGTAGCTCAAGGGAGCATATCATGTTAAAAATTTAAATATAAAGTAAAAGTCTTAACATTAAATGAAAAAAAGAGAGTAGAGTAACATGTAAAAAGAAAGACATAATAACATTAAATTTTGCAGTTTTATATTAAAAAAATGTGTATTTTGTAATATGACCAACTCATATTCCATTGGTGATAAATCTCCCACAAAAGTTAGATGAATTAAATCAGATTCAAATTGTAAATAGAAAGATTTACATTCGGTCTATAAATCATAATTTTTCCTTAGGGATAAAAATATAATAAAGAAGTAATGAATATGTTGAAGAAATAAAGATAAAAAAAAAAAAAAGAGATAAAGATTTAAGTGTAGAGAAGACAAGAAAATATTATGTTTTCTTTACCGGAGCATTTGAAGAGAAGTTGCTTGGAAAGTTAAGAAAGTTTTGAAGTTAAGTGTGTTTTAAAACTCCTTAATTAACTATTGACTTTAAATGTTCTAACAGGGACCGATTTATATATTAGTGAAGGAAAGGACAATGTTGAAACAATGGACTTTTCTCAACATTATTAATTTATATATCTACTTATTAACTCTCACTTTATTAAGATATTCATCTCATCAAAATAAAAACCTTTCGACAAAAACAATATATTTGTGTCCTATTTCTTTTTAAAAAGTTTCATTGTATTTTCGGGTTAAGAAGTATGGTTTTGTATTAGCATAGTCTTGACTAGTGTCCAATTTAAATAAACTTTAAAATAATTTTCATATTTATTTTGTTTCAGGAAAATGATGAATACTTTTAACCAATTCAATCATCATTCGGGCCGCGCTTGGGCCGAATGTATTTGGGCCTTCTGATGTAAAATGATCCAAGAGTAGATTTTTACTTTGAAGGATCGGGGGTTGGCCGGTGAACAATTGAACATGTCGCAGTTCTGGAAACCCGGGACGGAGAGGCCACAGGGTCGCGTAGTCGACGATGAAGAAGGTGGTCTTCTCTTCTTGTTTGGTTCTCACCATTCCTCTTCCGCAAGACATGGCTACGCCAGCATCGAGAAGCAACGCCAACGGTTGCCTGTGTCCAAGTACCGCACCGCCATTCTCTACCTCGTCGAGACTCACGCCACCACCATCATCGTTGGCGAAACCGGCAGCGGAAAAACCACTCAAATTCCTCAGGTCACCTTCCTCCAAATTCTAATTCAAAGTCATATTCACATTACTCACAATTTGAACTGCATTTCAGTACCTGAAAGAAGCAGGTTGGGCCACCGGTGGCAGACTCATTGCTTGCACTCAACCTAGAAGACTTGCCGTTCAGGTCACATATCTTAATTACAGCTCAATTATTCTTCAATTCATCATTCACGTAACTCTCTCATTCTTTTGCGTTTAACAGGCTGTTGCTTCCAGAGTTGCCGAAGAGATGGGAGTAAAGCTCGGTGAAGAAGTTGGCTACACGATAAGGTTTGAAGATGTAACCAAACCGGTGAGCATCTCTCTTCAATTATCTTTTATTTGCATCTTACATTGTCATGCTTACTTTTACTCACATTCACACACACAGACGTGTGTCTGTGTATAATGTTCTGATATAATAAGAGAGTTGCTTGAATAGTGACGAGTGGAGTGGTTCCGTCGTTTATTTTCGTTTTGTGGCAGGACAGGATGTAACGGTACTTAAATTTTTAACTGATGGAGTGCTCCTAAGGGAGATGATGGACGATCCTCTTTTGACCAAATATAGGTATTTGTTATCCCTCATCTTCGGTGGAATGGACTTCAAATGTTTACACTCATAAATTACCTTTATAATTTTTCTTAAAGTGATACATTATGTCTACACTGTACACAACTGGCGAAAAAGACATCAAAATACCTGGATGAGCATGGACTAGGGAAACTGTGGTTGTATGATGGCTGTGTAGCATTCTTATCTTTATGTGCTGTTTTAAAACTTCGACACTAATAATGTTTTTTTCTTTCTTTGTGAAGTTGCCATCAGATTTAGAGAACCTTTCTTCTGGTCCTTGTGTATCTTTGGGGGCTCTTGGGTTGTCCCCTTTTTCTTGTTTGTGAGATATTGTTACCCTCCCCAGACTGATATTTTTTTTTTAATTAAATAAAATTAAAGCCGAGTTGCCACAGAACTTTTCAGGGTAGACCAGTCTAGCTTTTATACAAAACAAGTAATTAACTTTTGAGACTTTCAATGTTGTCCATGCAAACATTACTTATTAAATGGTGTTATTTTTACATGTTTGTGGCTGTGGCAGATAGCAAAGAGTTATAGTTGTTTCTATGAAAGAATGCGATATTCTAATTCATTTTCCTGTTCTGTACTCCTTTTACCCTGACCTTTGTGAATACTTGTTTCAGTGTTATAATGGTGGATGAAGCTCATGAAAGATCAATATCAACAGACATTTTGCTTGGACTATTGAAAAAGGTATTAAATGGATGGGCTATCCATATGTATAGGAATAAAATGCTGTTCATTTTATAGTAATTAAAAATAGTTTCATTATATTTCCAATTTTTCAATCTAATAATTTGTATGAATTCTGTTTTCTACTTTTCTAGATTCAACGTCGTCGACCTGAGTTGCGGTTGATTATCTCATCTGCTACTATTGAAGCAAAGTCGATGTCTGACTTCTTCCGCATGAGGTTTTCTTCTACCCTTGCTAAGTTTCAATTGTTCAGACTTTTACTTACGCATCAACATTTTCCTGGAGGCTTTGTTCGTAGAACCTGTCTTCATTAAAATGTCACAAGATTTTTTTTAGGAAAATAGCTGATCTGATTGTAAGATTCACCGTAATTGTAAAAATCCTACATGGATACACCTGTGTCTGTTGGCATTTAGTTGTTTGTAATGCTAATACTGTTAGTTAGATAAACACATGGAACAGAGAGACACAAAAGAAAGGGAGGACAACAAAGAATTTGTGTAGTATCATTGCTATGAAGAACAGTACTACTGTTTATATGCACCAAAAGAAGAAACAGAATTCCAATACAGCTGTTACAACTAACAATACAAAACGGCTGTAGTTGACCTAAATAACTTTGACTGTTTTATCATCTGATAAATATTCTTTCAAAGAAATGACTTTGTGATGCTGGATCATTGTCTAACCAGTAGTTTCAAACTATCATCATTAATGCACTTCCTCTCCGCTGCACCTACAAAAGTACAATATATATGTAACCTATGCAATGTAATATTATCTGGTATATGTGACCACAGTACTAAGATGTTTAAAATTGAAAGTCTTGTGAGCTTTTGTGCTGAACATTCAGATATTGATTGCCACCCGAAAAAACAGTCACTTACTCGACAATGTGTTCTATTAACAGAAAGAAGCGCCGAGAGACTGAAAACAAGGATGACGGACCACAAGTGGAACCTGCAATCTTGTCAGTTGAGGTACTATTTAATAGTAAAATCCTGCTTTTGTGTCTACTGTTTTCAGAGTGCATTTCTTTGAAGAAAAACACGGGCACAGTTAAGGTTACACGAATGTGTAGCATATTACAATGAACATCTGGTAGCACATAATGATCACCTATTACAATGATGAATATGCTACCAGCTAACATATGCTAACACTCTTGTATGTGTAGCAGAAACCATTATACAACACTTCAAAGAAAAGGATGATTCTGTCTTGTTAACGTTTGATCCAATCCAAACTAAAAAACAACAATAAAACATAAGGAAGTTTGAACTTGTAGTGAGATATTTGAGTGCTGCAACTTGTAATGAGAGTTGGGTGTGTTTGTGTCTTACAACCCACACAGAGATAAGGAGAGATGGAATGAAATTACAGTGAGTGAAAGAGATTAAATAGGGGGATTAATTTCACAAATGTGGTTAGGAGCGGTAGTTTTTTCTTTATTGGTAAAGGGAAAGTTATTCTAATTTTTGGTCAAAATGGGTGCGGGTGTATTTTGACCTTATAAGGAACACAAAATTTGGGCTTCAAATTTGAATTTTTGGAGTGAAGCATGTTAAGGGTTACAAAACTGGTTTGCAATCCCAACCATCAAACTAACCTAGAAAGGCAGTAGCGAGAGGTTCCAATCTGCTGCAAGTTGCAATCTTCAATGACAAAACTGACAATTTTTCAATCTACAGTAGATGAAAACTCAGAAACAAGGGAGAAGATCATGATAACCTTACATGTCAAACTGTGATTTTGAATACAATGGTTATTATTGTTTAACTTTTCCTGCCTGTTCATATTATCACCCTTGTTTTTTTGTTCTTTTCCATTTTATATTAATTTGACAAAGCAACAACTTTTCAGAAACTGAACTACAATATAATTTGGAAATGCTTTAATTAAGTGGGGCATTACTATGACTGTGGTTTCCAGGTTTAAGTTTTCATTATACAAATACATCATGCTTTATGATTTTCAGGGTAGAGGATTCAATGTACAAATTAATTATGCTGAGGAACCTGTCCAAGACTACGTTCAGGCTGCTGTTTCAACGACACTCTTGATCCATGAGCGGGTATTTTAATCTCTTATAATGAGATGGATAAATTCAACTAATGCATTTTATATTTGAGGCATTTTAATCACTTCAGTTTAATTACATGTTTTGGTGCTGAGTGATTACGTTAGACTTGAACATGGATTTTAAAATGAGTGTTTATTTGATACATATCATAGTAACTGTAATAGAAAATTTTGAAGTCCTCCAACAGCAACATACAAATAAATTCTAGACATTCCTGCTGTTGATGAAGTAAGCAGAAAATCATATTTATCTAAATAGTTAAAACAAAAGCAAAATGGACCGAAATTATGGTTTTGATCGTTTTTGTTATAGAGAGAATTCTTGTAATTGTGTGATCTGTACACACGAGTACTATTACTTATAATGAAGAAGATATATAACAATAAGGAATCAAATCAATACCTAATAATGGGAAATATTTGGTAAGACATTTCCTTGTCAAGTTATATCATATATTCCTATTAAGTGTAATTAAATTATAAAGTAAAGATAAAAGGAGGGGAAAGAGAACAAGAAATCTGATACCATATAGAGAATACTGCTTGTAATTGTGGGATCTGTATACACAACAAGCACTCTTATTTATGATGAAGTAGAGATACAATAATAAGGAACAAAATGAATACTTAATAATGTGAAATATTTGGTAAGATATTTTCCTATCAAATCATATGATATCATATCTCTCTATTTAATGTAATAAAATCACATATCTAATACTTATCTTTCCTTAGGAGCCAGCAGGAGACGTTCTAGTGTTCCTTACTGGCCAAGATGACATTGATGCAGCTGTTCAGTTACTCACTGACCAAGTTCAAACTACTGGAAAACACTCTTCTGGTACATACTTGAATATTTATGATTTTTGGACTGCTAACTTTTGTTGTCTTGAACTACTAAACACTTTTTTAAAACATCACTGACAGTATGTATAAATTTTTTTCCATACATAATGAAAAAATGATTTCATATTTTTTGTCTTCAATGAGGAGATGCATCTAATGCATGGAATTTTCCTTTGTTCCAGGATTGATTGTTTTGCCTCTGTATTCAGGGCTTCCACGTGCTGATCAGGTTAGAAATACATCCGTGTGTTTTGTTTTATATTTATTTTAATTTTAATGTGGTAATATTTGTTTTACATTCTCTCAGGAGTTAGTGTTTTCTCAAGCTCCTCGTGGAAAGAGGAAAGTAGTAATTTCTACTAATATAGCAGAAACATCACTCACCTTAGAGGTAACATCCCATTCACAATAAGTTTGACTATGTCTATGGATTAGAGATGAGTCCTCCTTATTATTTCTTATTTTTCTAATCATGCAGGGAATTGTCTATGTTGTTGACAGTGGGTTTTCTAAACAGCGGTTCTACAATCCGGTAATCATTTTGTTATTTCTATTGAAGAGATACAGTAATGAGCCCTGTAATGATTATTTCTTGTTTGGTTTATAAATGTAACATTTGGTCTATCTTTACTTCTATTCAAGTTTCTTTTTTGCTTTTCAGTTTTTAGCTAACATTGTTCCACTGCAGAGGCATTATCCTCATTTTCTACCTGGGCCCTTGTAGTTTCTCAAAATGTTAGAGAAGTTTCATCAATTTTTATGTCACTCATTGTCTTTTTTAAAATTTTATATAAGTTGTTGGTTTATGAAGGATTTAAAACATTAAAATTTTCAATATTTATTGGGTTGGCAGTTTCCTAGTCATGGTACTCTATGAATTTTAAATTAACATTAATTATGTATTTTCTTCATTATTTCAGTTTATTAGAATTTTCCTAGTCATTGTGGTTGATTCTAGCTGCCATCCTAGTAATTTCTTATTTGTCTTCAAGTGTAATTTTCTTTAATGCTTTGTAACAGATTTCTGATATTGAAAATCTGGTTGTGGCTCCAATATCTAGGGCTTCTGCTAGACAAAGAGCTGGTAGGGCTGGGCGAGTTCGACCCGGAAAGTGTTACAGGTGTTGTTTCAGCCATTTAATAAAAATGTTTTACTTATAAAATGTGATTTGTTATCCTAGTTGCCTGTCGCTTCTGAGATAAGAGATTGACTCTTATATCGAGTTATCTTGGCAAGAACCAAAATTATTTACATGTGGAATAATTTGTTTCATGTTACGGATTTTTGCTTATGATTAGCTCATGGAAGGTGACCCTGTTGATCTATAAACATCTTTTGATCTATGTCATGACAGCATGCTTTACAACATTCACCTTTTAAAACATTTTTTATATGAATTTAGTTATGCTGCTGATAACAAGTATGCTTCTCTTTTACTTCATTTGACAAGTTTTAGAAGGAAAAGGCGAAATTTCATGGCAATTTCTGTAAAACAGAAAAGTTTAGTTTTACTTTTTTAGTTTGTTTATTTGATTTGATCTAAGTAGAATGCATTCATTTTGAAGAGCCATGTTTTCACCTACATTTTCTCTGATTACAGTTTCTCTATGGCCCTTTGCTGATGGCTGTTATACTGGGATTTGCAGTTCTGATATGCAAAGAGATCCAGCAGCCCCGATGCACCTTTTTTTTTTTATTATTGTTTGGAGGATATCTTATCTTGTCCACTCTGTTGTCATACCCTTCCTGTCTCTTTACACACACCCCACCGTTTTCTAATAAGTATTCTATTTGTGAAGTTAGTATTCTTCAATTTCATGGTGTAATAAAGGTCATTGTGTTTTTATTGATGCAGTTTTTTAATGCTTTATTCTGTTATGTTTTGTCCTCTTTACCATGCCAAAATCTCAAATTGTGTAATTTGTGTTTTGTATTGATGTTAACTGTCAACCATTCACTGCACACATGACTGCAATCAGGCTATACACAGAAGAATATTTTCTTAACCACATGCCTAATGCGGGAATTCCAGAGATACAGAGATCAAATATGGTCTCCTGTGTAATCCAGGTTAGTAATCGATTAATTTCAAAGAAGCAAGTACGTCTAGCGTGTTTTATTTTTTTCCAGGCATGAGAACTTTTTTATCGGGATAATATTTTTCTGATCCATACAATGATGACTAGTGATAAGTTGCATCACTGCTATTTTGATTTATCTTCAATTTGTTTGAATTTAATAAATTATTATCATAAGAGTATCTGCTCCGTATATTGGTATTTCGATTAAAATAATAATCAAGATTAGTCAGAGAGAGGGAAAGATGAAGTTGCGTTAGAAACTTCACCATTTTTGGCAATTTGTTTTATCAACTCTTGCAAAGAATATGATGCACCTTTATTTTTTCCCTGCCTAGTGTATTTACTTACCAACACTTTTTATTGTCTGGTCATTTTAACTTCATGTCAACAATCCTATATGCCAAAGCCACAGACAGATGAAGGAGGTCAGGAACATAATTCCTGGTTTTAGTACACCAGAAACTTGAATTACTTCGTTGTATTTTTAGCCTCCGCTATTGGTTGTGCATCACGTTTCTCTAATAAAATTTCTCCTTTTTATCCACAAGAAAAGCATAGTAGGATAATGTTTAGTGAAATGGATTGCCCAGTCATCTCTTATTTTTCTGATATTACTGACATAATTTCATTGAAAGTTGTTACCAGAATAATGTTTCTTGGAACAGTGTGTGTTCTAGATGGAGTTAATGATTGATTCTAAAATTCATTACTTTATACTTTTTTCTGATGATTTCCAGCTAAAGGCCTTGGGGATTGATAATATCTTGGGCTTTGACTGGCCAGCATCTCCCTCTTCTGAAGCAATGATCCGAGCACTAGAAGTTCTCTACTCACTTGGTATATTGGATGATGATGCTAAGCTGACTTCACCGACTGGATTTCAAGTTGCTGAGATTCCACTTGTAAATTTCTCTTACGAAAAAATCATGTTTGATTAATTTGTTAAATGCTTCATCCCTATTTTTAGAATAATAAAGACTCGTTTTATCACCATGGACCCAGGGTTAGTTTAAGTACACTGGACACTTAGAGTTGTTTGTTGATCAGGATCAAGAAAATGATACAATAAGGTAATCATATCCTATATTTTAGTTTGAGCTGACAGGATAGGGTAACCTTATTCTATCATGTTCATTAGAGATATCAAAATGGGATCCAACTCGAGAGCCAACCCTGTTTATCATAGGTTTGAAAAAATTCTGTTATTTTAAATATGGGTTAAACTGAACCCGACTCTCTTAACTTGCGGATTAAATGGATTTGTGCCGGGTTGAAGGTGGGTTGACCTGTAATCCACCACCAAGAACCCTTTATTAATCTTTTACCATTTTTTATAAGTTTTTTATTATAATTATTTATCACTAATTATGTAGGTTGACAATTTGATCTTTTTAAATACTATACTATACTAGAATGTTGATTAATAATATTTGAATAATTTAGATGTTTAATTTATTTTTTTGACAAGTTATGTAGGTTGACATTTTAATTTTCAACCACTATCTTTATAATAATGTTTGGTGAAACCGGTGAACACTTTGTTTATACTACTATAAAAAAGTGAATCAAGTTAATTCACTTTAATTGCACTACAATAAATAAGAACAAAATAATCTTAAGTGAGTCAACCCATCAATCTGTGATGGTTAAGTCAATTACAAAATTTCTGACTCACAAAAAATTGAGTTAAGTTGACTTATTTTTAACGCAATCCATAGTGAGCCAACCCATATGAGCCAGGTTGACTCACTTTGACTCCCGTAATTAGTCTAAATATTCGGGGTGGGGATAGCTGGGTTAAGAGTAGAATAAGTTCATAGCATATCCAGATATATTTCTTACAATTTCACTTAGGTGTGTTTAATGGGATGTAATCCTTGCTAGGATCCGATGGTCTCAAAAATGATAATAGCTTCCAGTCAACTTGGGTGTTCAGAGGAGATAATCACCATTGCTGCTGTTCTTTCCGTCCAGGTAAATCTTTTTGCCCTAGTCATTGCTATTGTTTTGTAAACAAATTTAATACATTTTTGTTAAAATCTTTTATTTTTTTGCTGAAGTTGGGAAATGTTAAAATGAAATCTATCAGTATATCATCTCAAAAGTATAGTTAAACATTAATGTATAGAGTAGTTGACCTTAATTTCAAAAATCTATGTATATAGTCCATCTGGATCTCAGGGAGAGGGATACAAAAGGAATCTGATGAAGCAAAATTGAGATTTGCTGCTGCCGAGGTAATTTAACTTAAGTTTTCCCCATTCTTGCTGTTTATAGCCATAACATGATTGTTTTTCTGTAACAATGTGATGGATGAGCTATATCTTTTATTAATATATTTATATCTTTTGATAATTGGTACATACAGGGTGACCATGTAACATTCCTTAATGTATACAAGGGGTTTCATCAATCTGGTAAATCTTCACAGTGGTGTCACAAGAACTATGTAAACTATCATGCCATGGTGTGTATGTTTAGCAATTTTTCACAATATGGGCATTTCAATATAGTCCATGCACTCGTTTCCTTTCCAATATTGATGTTGACATGGCTGCTTAAATTTCACAGAGAAAGGTTCTTGAAGTTAGAGAGCAACTCAAAAGAATTGCAAAGAGGATAGGACTAGTCTTGAAATCTTGTGAGAGTGATATGCAGGTTGGTTTTCTTGTTCTTTTATACTTACGGTTTTGATTATTTTTTAAAAAGACTGGCTTCAATATTCTCTTGATTTATTGTCAGGTGGGTGGTCAAATAGTCAAATTTAATGAAATCTCTGCCCTATTGTAATCATTATTTTATTGATCCTGTTTCATTCTTTGGTTTTCCACCCTATTACATCAAGGACTTGTTAAACAATTGCTTATGTATAAGTTGTTTTAATAATTGAAAGAAAAATAAGGGTAAATTTTTTTCTATTGAGCCATAAGTTGCTTTCATAAGCTACCATTGAGAACTGTTGAAACAAGCTAAAAACAACTTTTCATAAACACGTACACAAGTCCATGTCATGAGATAACTCCAGAAGAGAAGATTTAATTATGTTGCATTTACTTTTACAGTTAGTGAGAAAAGCTGTCATCGCCGGATTTTTTGCAAATGCGTGTCATCTAGAGGTGAGATATTTCTTGACACAATAAAATGAATGATAAATGCATGATTTTATCATTCATTTCTTTATATATATTACCAGTTTTTGCCACAAATTGTTGTAAAACAAATAATTATACTTTCCTTATTTTGTGTTTATGTAAGGCATACAGTCATGATGGGATGTATAAGACGTTAAGAGGATCACAGGAGGTTTATATTCACCCGTCGTCAGTGCTATTCAGGTCCGTACAAACTCTATGAACGTTATGTATGTGGAGGTTTCATTTAGACTGTAAAAGTTGTGAAATATTCAAATCCCAATTCAATAGTCTCTACTGTAACGTGATTTTTATACATATCGTTTCCTTTTTTCGGTAATAATGAAAGATCAATATCTAAACACACTTTTTTATTTTCGCAGAGTAAATCCAAAATGGGTTATTTACCATTCTCTTGTATCAACTGATCGACAATACATGCGTAATGTCTTAACTATAGACCCCTCGTGCTTACTGGATGCAGCTCCTCACTTCTACAAGTTGCAACAATCTAATCATCTCCTTTTTTGATTGATTTGTGTTTTGCACACTCAACGTGTTTGAGATGAAGGAAAGAAACGTTTATGTATGGAGTGCTTTAGTTCATGTAGGATACATTAACCAGTATATACTATGAAGTGTTTTAGTTTATGTAGGAAACAAACCAGTATATACGAAGTTTTACTTCAAGTTAATGAATGAGGTTTCAGTTCAGGTAGGACACATTAGGATTTTCATTACTTTATGTAATTGTGATATCTTCAAGTTTATTTGAACACATGATATTTATTTATTATTATGTTGAATAGAGTTTTAGTGTTTTCTTATTATAGAGATAATTCTTGAGTTTAAAACTAGAATCGAGGAAATATTCAAATTATTTTATTTTAATTTAAATTCTAATTCAATTATTTGAATTTGGGTCTATAAAAGCCTAAACCACTATTTTAAAAATATAGATTTGAATTTATAATAAATTATATTAAATATATGGATTTATAGATTTTTTTTCCGTGTTGTCTGTATGTGATAATGAAAATATATATATATATATATATATATATATATATATTAAAAAAATTATTGAATTATATTTTGAATAATCTAATATTTTATTCAAGTTTTCTTATTATATTTTATAATTAATTTTGAGATATTTGTTAGACGTATTATTTAAGTCAAAATAGAATAAAACTTTTGCATTCAATTATAGGTTTTTTTTACTAATTTATTCAAATGTTATATAAAAATTTACAAATTTATCAAATAGTCAAATAGCAGATTTGTCAACTGGCAGGCACATTGATGTATGAATAAACTGATATTTAGATTACATGATAGTATATTCGTAATAATAACTATTGAGTTTAACACAAATAGTGGAGAATTTTAACCGAAAATAGTAAGATAGGATGGTCTAA
The DNA here is from genome assembly GCA_036885675.1 of Vigna mungo. Lineage (NCBI taxonomy): Eukaryota > Viridiplantae > Streptophyta > Magnoliopsida > Fabales > Fabaceae > Vigna > Vigna mungo. Next base: position 4,451,916 of record CP144691.1, read on the forward strand.
GCACCTAACTTGATTTTACAACTTTGTTCCTTAAAAGTAAAAAATATTAAATATTTGAGAATGTACATGAAGATTCAAAAATTAAAGTATAGAGAAAATTTATTAGTATAAAACTTCCACCAAAAAAGGGCCTAATAATTCAGTTATGGTAATTTGAAACACATGTTGTTACATTGCGCCCACCTATTTTTCTTCTATTATTATAATAACAGCAATAATGAAGATGAAAATATCACTAAAAATAATAGTTATATTAATAAAATTATAATAATATAAAAGGATAGTAATATTTGTACTATTGGCATTTACTGTAGTCTCAGATTGTTGAACTCTGTAAAGTTATGTACCATGTCAGAGTCAAGTCAGACTTTACAAACCCTACTGCTTCAAATACACTCTACCTATCCAAATTCCAACTTTTTAGATCTTTCGTAAACTGACACCATAGTGGAATTAGTCAAGTTACAGAAATCAATTCATTGATAGTGTCATTTAACTCTTTCTGATGCTCATATACAGAGTGCAAATACGCATTTTGACAAAACCCAGGTGAACATCCAAACCAAAAATTCGACCATGTGAGCACAAGGTATTATTTAAATTTCCAAATCTCTTCTTTAAACTTTCATTTTGAAGTAACTTCTTAAGCTACAATTTCGACAAACATAACTTAAACGACTGTAACGTCAAAAAGACTGAACAACTGAAATTAAGTTAAATGAAAATTCGATGCAAAGTCTTCAACCCATCCTATGACAAGTATGCATATCCCGGGTAACTTCTTCTCCGACCATTACCCGGAAACTGTTCTCTTTTCTTCACTTGATGCTATTGTTGGACTCAAACTGAAAAACTGGCGCATACTCATCTGAGCTTGATAGTCTTTAAGATTTGCAAACACAAATTCAGAGCTTCAAGTTCAGATCAATGCCAAATCTTCCTGCTTCACGTCCCCCAAGATTATCCCCTCGCATTTTGTCTGTCATCTCTGAGTCCTCCACTTCTAAGAAATTATAGAAAGGTCTACGATTTGGTTCGCTCGATTCTGAATGTTGGCATGAGTCTAGTTTATCCTTAAAAAGAGAAGCAACCATATTCACCAAGCCAAACAAAAGAGTAAATAATATTGGACATTCTAAAATAGCTTGCAACTTACTTCACAAACATGGCCAGGTAGCGCATTCCCCTTTGAAATAACACCTGAAAACAAATGCATGGGAGGTGAAGGAACTTCAGGAGTTACAACTGGTGGGAAATTTGCATGACCAGGAACTGTCATGTCAGAATTGAACCTTGTGTTGCTAAGCTCCAAAGTGCTGCCCCATTTGGCATCCCTGAGAAAAACAAGAGTTGGTAAGACAACAAGATAAGCTAAGAATTTTGGCAAAAGCAGGGGATGACAGAAGGAGTCATTACTTATAGCACTCCTTGGTGGAATTGAAACCACTAGCACCATGACTATCATTTATGGATGATTGATGATGTCTATTGTAATATGAAAAACTTGGAAGAACATGGAAGTTCGATGGCGGAATCAGAGAGTTTTCCAGGGTTGAAGAGTGAGATCGCTTCATGCCAACCTACAAACATATTGGTTGTCAGCATAAAAGTGCAATATTCTGATTACATCTGAGGTGAACAGAGAAATCTTCACTTTACAGCACTGTTACATGCATTCTCTATATAAAATTAAATTTCATTCATGATAGCCGATCGGAACGTATCTCATGATGTCAAAAGGTATACAACTTCTTTATTTTCAAGAGTTTATCATAAAAGTACTTATCTATGAATTGCTCTTACAACAAAAAAGAAAAAACATGCTTATGACCTCTAGCTTATAAATAAGCTCCACACGCACCAAATTAATGCCATAAGAGATCTGCTTTCTAGATCTGTCAAAATTTATGCATTATGCTTGATCCAGCCATGGAAATAAAATTTTAGCAATTTGTCAAATATTTTGAAAAACTCAAAAGTAAGAAAGCAATCAATCTAGGACTCATACCATATACTGTGAAATTCAACTTTTTATCAATTTTCACGTCTAATTACTGATTGAGGCCATCTAAAGTACTCTATAAACAACACAACATGTGTGATTTTAAATGTTGTTCACTCAAGTTCAACGCCCAATCCACAGTGATAGAATTGACGGCATCCGAAAGCAAAAATGATATAAAACTAATGCAAGCATAATCTGGTAAGTAAAATCTAGTTATCGAGATACAAAAATTGAAGGTAGATAACTCCAGTCTATTATTTTGTTTATAATTTAATATAAATGTTGCTTACTAGAAAAGATTACTTTTTGTTCTTCTGGTACTCTAGACATGTAATTGTAACACAAACTTTGGTTTGAAGGAAGCTCTGGTTGATTTTGAGGGCCGATTGTTGAGGCCCCACGGAGATTTGTCTGCATAGAAATCATAAGCATATCCGATGAGAATTTACACACACACATATATATATATATATAAAGTGACAAAAAAACATATAAAGAAGGCCCGAGAAAGTAATAATTTACCATAGAAGTAATAGGTGCAGAGTAGTGATTGTTTATGTGTTGATTTTTTGAATAAGGCCAGTCACCAGATAAATTCCTGGAAGGGGAACTGGCAGAATCATATCGATTTCCATCAATCGGTTCATTCATGTTCAAATTAGACTTACATGAATTAAGATTCAAGGGAAAGAATTCTTTTTCCGGAGAAACAAGACCAGATCCACCCCTTCTTTCTAGTGATCCACATTTACCGTACATAGATGTACTGGCTGGGAGTGTAGTGGGACCTAAATGATCAAATATTGGGGCAGAAGAAACATTAGTAGCCAAATTGCTTGTGAGAGAAGAAGGTGGAGTAGTTTTTGTTGTAGTTGAAGGTTGCAATGGATGAAAGTTTAAAGACGAAGAAGCACGAGACACAAAAGATGGAAATCCTTCTGAATCTCCCTTTTCAGTAGTTATGTCTACGCTTCCTTGCTCTCTCAGGATCTTCTCAAGTTCCGCTACACCAGGTCCTCTTTTTGGCACTCTGGGACGTTTCTGCGGTTTCTTTAAACCAGAACTCCAGATGCTACTAACAACATTCACACCACTCCCACATCCACAAACACTGTTGCAAGAATTGCTGCACATGTTCAACTTTTATATGGATTTTGCACTGCCTCTTCTTCTCCCCTCCTACTGCAATTTCAGCCATGCAAATGCATCTGATCTCATAATGCGAAATCCGAACCAATCAAAATATATTTAAACACATTTGAGACATATAGAGAATTAAAAAAAGATCCAAATCATCCATGCAAGGATCACAGAATATAATCCATAAAGGGCAAATAAAAAATATTCATTGAAGAACAGATAGCGATATATATGGAAAGAAAATCTCGAGTATACAGGAAATGTTGGTTACTACCTTAGGGTGCAATAATTAAGAACAGTAAATATTTTCGTTGTCTTTAAAAAGAAAATCTTAGTATGCTAAAGATGTTGCCCGAATTTTCTCATACCCTTTTGAATGTCGAAGAGAAAAACAAATTTGAAAGCGAAGAAATCCATGCATTCATCAGAATCTTTCTTGCATTCTCGGTTTCCTCGCGTTTGTTTTTCTCCCTCACTCTGCTTTGTCTTCTCAACAGGAAAGCTAAGCTTTTAGGATTTTTCAGTGAAATTTCTAGTACTACTAAATGCACGTAAAAACCTCACCTTGATATATTTTCCATAGCCCGTTATTGCGTGCAATTTATAGTTGTTTTTCATGGACCCCTCTCATAATTATTTCCTTCTTCGTCAGATAAACTTTCCATTTGATTTTTAATTTTATTTATTCAGCTAAGATTTCAAGTTTCTGCTCAGTATTACCGTGATTACCATACTAATTAAATCTTTAAAACACTAATCCTAAAAAAGTTCAAATATAATCAATCAATAGTCACTGGCTTTTTATTAAGGATCATGCAGTAACTAACTTCAGATCTTCAATATACTTTATTCTCTCAAATTTTCCGTAATTTTTTTTTTAAATTTAGATTTAACCTTTTCATGTATGGGATTTAAGAAAATCTTTATTTATCCTCTTCCAAACAAACATTATTTCTTAATATTATGATAAGGAAACGCACAGGATGTTTGGTAATAATATTTAAAACTAAAATAATTTGTCAAAGAATTATTAATTATTAATTATTATAGAATGTAAAGAAAGTATTTAAAGACGTTTTATTACCAAAAGATACTTATTTTTATTGCTAAATATTTTCTAGATACTGCGAAAATAATGTTGAAAATATTGAACTGATATGTTATTAGATTTGGCTGATTGAAAAATATACAAAGTATAAATAACAGATTGATCAGAAAGTTAATAGTTAAGATCTTAAAATTCAATTCATATATTTTTCATATGCTCATATATTTGGTTATAGTTTCATGTATGGATTTTCTTCTACACATAGTTAATATTCCAATGAACTGTTATTATTACATTTTGTTTTATAGATTCTATATGTTTTGTTTTAATTTTAAAAAAAATCGCGTAATCAAATAATAAATGCTATGTGAAATATATAAAAAAAATATTACTAATTAATATCTTTCTAGATTTAACTCATTAAAAAGTATAATTTCAGTAGAAAATGTATAAGTAAAAATAAGTTATACAGTACTATATATGATTTTATAACCAAAAAAACAACAATTCTAATAGTTATTAATAGTTGACACAAATCCTCTTCAAAACCTTCTTTTCTAGCAAAATTAATACTTTTTCTGTATTTATAATTTACCTAGAGTTTTGTTTTGTACAACTTTTGGTTACTTTTCTTGCTTTTTTGTTGTTTTATTATTTTGAAAATATTATTAGTTTGAAATATGAATTTTAAAGAAATTTATTTCAAAATTAAATTGAGTTAAATTTTCTATTATTAATTTACTTTTAATTTTTTAAAATTTATAAATATATTTATAAGATAAAGTTTGTATAAATAATTATATATATTTATTATTGAGAGAGAGAGAGTACGTAGTGTATTTGTATAATTATATAAATATAAATACCGCCTAGTTTAATTACATATGTAATTTTCAAGGTCATCCATATTAGTTAATTCTAAAAATAAAGTTTTCAGACTATCTATGTTAAATCAACAGCGATTGTTTGCTTTCAAAATTCTGCGAGTTATTTTATTTACTTCGAATAGTTCGTATAACAAAATGTTAAAGTTACTAATATTTTCTAAATTTGCCTCAGGAAAATTTAAATTTTGAAGGGTAAAGTATAAATAATAATAATTTATTATAAAAATAATAGTTAAGATCTTAACAATCACTTAATATATGGTATAGGTGAATATAATTCATTATAATTTTAACTATTGATATTGAACTTAAACGCTATTATTACTTTTGGTTTTCTAAATTCTGTGAGTTATGTTTTAATTTAGCTAATAAAATAATAAACTTATGTGTAAAATATATTAAAAACATTATTAATTAACATCTTCCTAGATCGGTTCATTAAGAAATATATCTTCAGGACAAAAGTATAAAAAATAATAATAATTAATTCGAAAAAGTTTAAATCCTAACGATCACTTTATATAATTTATATGAGGATATAATTTTAATAATCTAAAATATCAATATTTAAATCAATTTATTGACATTTTTTCTAAATTATTTTAGATTCGTGTTATTTAATTGATTTCACGTAATCAGATAATAAAAGTTGTGAAAAAATAGAAATATTTTACGTATATCCTTTTAGATTTGACTCATGAAAAGTGCATTTAAAGTAAAATATAAATAAAAAAATAATAATGAAAGATCTAACTATCACTCTAATAATTAGAAAAACCATTTTAAACAATAATATATTTATATGCAATTATTTCAGAATTTTTTAAAAGTTCTTGTGAAAAGATTATTTTAAGAGTTGTTATAATTTTTATTAAGTAAAAATTATATACGAAAAAATGAAAAATAAAAATTGTAAGAAAAAATTCTACAAAAGTTAACTTATGCATAACTTTTTCCCAATTTTAACTTAAAAGGCCTAATATTGCGTAGTAATCATTTAAATTTCTTCTTTATCTTTTATTTTATTCAAATATATTTCTTAATTTAAATGTAACAACTGATTAAAAAATTTATTTATCAAGTATACATCAGTTCAAACTGTGTGTATATTTGATATTTTACTTATTTATTTTTTTATCCATTATATGTTATTTTTGGTCTCTTATTTATTGTTAGTAGGTAGGTTATAATAATAGGTGAAAAATAAGATATAGGTTGTGTTGTAATATAACTTCATTAAGAAAGTTGTGTAATCTTCAATCTCGTAGCCTTAAAATCTTGCATCTTTAAAGCAATAACAGTTGTACATACCACACAAAGTAACTCATCATGTTTAAATTAACCTAATAATGATGCTTTTTTTCTATTTAAGACAAAATCTCTATAAAAATCCATTCTAAGAATAATATATATGTATGTAATTTGAGAAATTTTTGCAAGAAAGATACCACACGATGTAATCTTTCCTAATTATTTAAAGATCATTCTCGTTTTATCATAATTAGTAATCCTTATTTATTTGTAAAAGAAATACAATTATGGATGAAGTTATCTTTGAGAAATATTAAAATAGTATTCATTGATACCTCCAAATTAAGTTAAATTGTGGTCGTGCTCTAAATCTAATGTATAAGTTAAGGAATTGTCATTTTCATTATCTCCTCATATATATGGAAGATGTTAAATAAGAAAATGAGTAATGAAAGATATTCGATCCCAGATTCTTTTTGGTATCAATGATATTTAATATTTTAAGTTTGTTTCAACAAATTTTTTTTTTTATAGTATTAAGAAAGTAGAATCCTAACAAATAAGAATATTTATATATTAGTTTATTTTACTAAATTTTGTAGTTTTCTAGGATGCAATTGAATTTAACTTTTTTTATTGAAGCATATAAATAAATAAATAAATATATAAAATATTTCTTTAACATCCCCATCCAATTATACTAGAAAAATATATTTTAGTCACAACGTTCATACTCCTACTATATATAATGTATTCTTATGACCATAACAATTTACACATACACACGTATAAAAGTAAACTAATAATTTTAAGTAATCGTATCATATGTGATAAATATAATATAACACGTACATATGTATCAATCAAATTATATTTTTCAAACTATAACAAATTACACTTGAATAATTTTTATAGAAGAAAAACAAAAACGAAAATCAGCAACTATATATTAATTTTAAAGCAAATATCAGCAACATATAACATAAAGGATAGTAAAGAAATGTATACCTAAACATTTTCTCAGAAAGATATGAGAATAAAAGAAAATTAAGTTATCTACTAAACTTATGGTTTTCTTAATAAACTGGGGAAAAAATTACCAGTTTTTTTTTTTTTTTTTTATCAAAACAACATTATAACATGAAATTGTTCACCAGGGAAATTGCTTTTCAAAATAATTTTGAATAGATGTTTAATAAAAACATATGAAATAACAAAAAAAAAAATAACACATATATAAAGCATATGACTATTTTATATATATATTTTTTAAGTTTTTGGAACATATCTTAAAATGCATTCACTTTTTAATGGATATATTCTGAACTTTGATGAAGGTTTCGCAATATGGTTATGAAATTTAATTAGAATCCTAGATATTTTTATAATACATACATATATATTTGTATATGAATTCTATTTTATATTTTATATTTGATTTAACATACATTCAAAATTGAGGTGTGAATGTAACTTTAATTAGATAGAAATAAAAGAGTTAAATAATATATAAGGTAGAAAATATATAAATTCATTACTTTTTTTTTAGGATGGTGTCAATATCATTAAATTATGTTTTATTTTTAAATAAGTACAATACGAGTGAAGAATCCTAAATATGAAAAAAAAAATTGTAAGTTTTGAGATCTGAAACAAGTGTATCTCGTTACGGTATAAAAATATTACCATTAAAGTATTCGTTATTATAAATGTTTAAAATATATTAATGCTTAAAAGATTCATATTTAAATGAGAAACTATTGAAAATTCAAATAAATCTAAGTCATAATATAATAAGAAAATTAAACAATATATAAAATTGAAAACAATTAAACTCAATATCTTAAAATTTTGAAATTTGTATGTCTTCCATAAATCCCATAAATATTTGCTATAATAGAAAATAAAAGATTGATGTCCTTGAATTTCAAAATCTTTATGTACACCTCAAGGTTTTTTCTAGAGTCGATTCTGCTATTAACATAATAATCTCATACATATGACTAAAACGATTGAAAACATAATGTAATTTATACTCCCAGAAACAGTTAAAATAGGACTAACCTGTCAAACGTAAAAGCATTATTTATGTAGTTTATACCTCAAACAATAAACAGAAATACATAGAAATAACAGATAGATAAGAAAATAAGAATAGAAAGAAGTAGTTAATTCAGTGTCTTGCTATATCTATAGTAGATTCATCACAACTGTGACTCCTCCTCCCTGATCTTTCCCTGTTACTAACCATCCTATGGAAAGATCCTATTCTCAAACCCGAACACCCCACCGTCTCCACAGGTGGTGCTGTGGGTTGGACATGTTCTTCTTCCGGTGACACCTTCGGGTCAACCACGGTGCGGCAAATTGGACATGTGGTGTTAGAATTAAACCATTTATCAACACAATCAACATGAAAAATGTGCTTACAATTTGGTAGCACTCTAGTCATTGCATCCTCCATAACGGTAGCCAGGCAAACCGAACACTCTATCACTTCACCTTGCTTGAACTGTTCCGTTTGGTTGTACAAAAGTTTAGGCAGAGATGCTACGATGGAAGTTTGAAGTCCAGGGTTGCGTGCCTCCACAGAACTCACATCAATCGGTGCAATCCGAGTGGTCATCTGCTGAAGAAGATCGTTTTGGCGTCTCCTTTGTTGCCGTCTGATGAAATATTTGACACTAAAATGGACGATGATGATTATTGAGATCACAGCAAATAAAGAGATAGCTGCTGCTAGCATCACCTTTAGGCCTATACTAAGCGATTCGTCGTCGTCATGCTTGTCTTTGGAACCCATGCTTCTTTGATTTCAATGATATGCTTTGGGTTAATTGATGCTGTTTATACGGAACACATTAATTCCACGGCTTCAATGCAGAGGAAAAAGAAACTTTGAAACACGAAAACTGCAACCATTTCCTTTGAATTTTAAATCTGTCTCCGTCAATCTTATTGACTTTGCCACAACAAATTGTTTTCTTCGGTGTTTCGAGTAATTGGTCTATAGGGACAACTCTAGACTTCTAACTACATTACACACTAAATTTTCAATCAAGAAATTTATTTACTTTTTGAATTATTCTTCACTTCAAAAAAAAATTAAAAAAAAAATTGATATGGCTGAATGCTTATGTAGAAAATAGATTCCTATTAAAATAATGGTCAACCTTAATAGTTGTCCTCTAATGAAAATTAGGTGAGCTAAATCTTAATTAAATAGTTGGCATTTTGTGTGCTAAGTAAAAATAATTAATTTTAATTATCATCGATCTTCTTCTTCTTTTTATTTAGAAGCAAAAATTTAATTTAAATTAAGATCATAGATTAGATTATCAGTAAGACATGGCAAGTTGTTACACATTCAAAAATATATTAACTTGGAAGAAAAAAAAAACTCTACTTAAAACAAGAAAAGTAATAACTTAATCTCATGTAGTCAACGACTCACTTTAAAAAAAATGAAATTCTCTGTTTATTTTAAATTATATGTTCTAACCATGATTAAAATATATTTTATAGACACGCAACTTTTAATGATTGGAAATTCATCAGAATTCAATGCAAAGGATTTAAACTTAGAAGGCCAAATTATGATAATTAAAATGAAGAATCAGTTCAAGTATCACATCACGCGTATAGCATAAAAAGTATAATTAAATACAGAGTAACAGTATATTAACACATATCAATATTTTTTTAAATATATTATAGAAATAAAATTGTCTTTGTAAAAAAGACAAATAAAATAAAAATATAAATCAATGACAAATGATAAAAAAATTGTGTTTGTCAAATATTTATTCTTAAATATAAGAGATATATTGAATTAGAAAAGTATATAAAATAATTTAATTTGTATTAAGTTTAGATAGATTGTGAAAACCAGATAAAACAACCATAAAACCACATTTACTTCATTTAAAAATTAAATAAAGAAACTTAATTGTACAGAAAAAAAAGAAGAAATATCATATTTTCTAATAGAAAGATATGAAATGATGAGGATTTGTTATATTTAAAACTGAAGTTAATTAATGGTAGAGTAGCATGAGAAAAAAATATATTTAGTGAATAAAGGGTGTAATGTGATGTCTGTTTCTAGGGCCACTTAAGCAATGTAGAAAACAAAGAAATTTCAAAGTGAGAGGTATATAATAGATAACCATTAAGAAAATAGTGCATAAAGTATTCTAAGTTGAAAAATTTTAATAGTATCACCATTAAGTCATTACAAGTGTTTGAAGGAGACTCATAATGCTCTAATTTCCAACCAGAACGAAAGTAGGTATGAATATAATATTCATCAAATGCCAGTTTATTTATTCACAAATGTAATTATTTTTTATCACAAGTTTTAATAAAACACATTTAAATAATATTTGTTTGACTAAAATTTATATTTTTCAGTAATAATATTTTTTTTCTCATTCTCACTAAAGTGTTTTTAAAAATATACTTGCATATGAACATAATTAACAAGAATAAGTAACAAATAATAATGTAAAGAATTGTATAAAATTTATATTGTAGAATATAAGTTTTGAGTAAAAACATGAACCAAGTATGAGACCTTAAAATTAAAATAAAATTGTGACTTGAACTAGTATTTGCACAATAAACAAAATTCAATAAGATTAATTAATTTTGAATATTATTTTGTAAAACACGCTAATAAAAATGGTCCCGTAGCTCAGTTGGTTAGAGCGCTGGTCTTATGAGCCGGAGGTCGCGAGTTCGAGCCTCGCCGGGACCAGTTTTTTCTTTTTATGTTTTTTTTTAATTTTTTAATTTTGGTTCCTATCTGGCATGAGTTGATTTTTCACCAACGGCCGACAACCTTCCACGTTGGAGCCTTAATTTAAGGATCTAATAGACTTGCCTGTACCAGATGATCCCACAACAATTTTCTCTGTCTATCTGTTTTGCCGTTACCATATATACATATACTAATATTCTTCAATAATATAAAATAAATCCCACCAAGTAGTACGAGCGAATTCCTGAATATTTATTTGATATATATATATATATATATATAGCTGGATAAAATAATTGTAATAAAACAAATTGAATAAAAGAGGGAAGAAAGCAAAGCGTGAAGATGAAAACATTGGAGAATTTGTTGTTGTGTCATTTTAGGATTCATTGTCGAGTTCTCCAAAAATCCAACCAACTATGTATGCCATATTACGATAATATCTGTGTGGACCTGTCTAGGGGAATAGCGCAAGACTACCCTCACCTCATCATCTTCATGTATTCGTCGGTAGTCGCTTTCACATACATAAAGTCTTTTCCTTTTTTATATTTATTTCATTTTTGGACTTACATTCATCTTTCACTCACCTTGTACGTTATGAGAGAATTAAAGCTGGTATTGGGCCATGGCAATCCACATTTCACACCCACCTTTTATTCTTTTTCTCCCTCTCTCTCTCTTCTTTTTCTCCTTTTCTTCCTCTTTACTTCTACACTAATATATCATTTTCCCCAACCCCCATTGCTCCCTTGCCACTTCAGGAAACAAAAGGGGTCTCCTTTCGAACTTCTCTGGTACGTTTGTCATTCTCGCCCCACTTGCATTCTTGTTTCTTTTTTTGTCATGCTGGGAAACCCATTTCAATGTTCATTTTGGACATATTCCCCGTTTGTTTTCCAGAGGTTGAGTTCTTGATCTATGTTTTTTATGTGCTGTATTCGGTATATCACATTATCAGTTTGTTTTTATTTCTCTTGTAAGTTTCGCTGACATGGCTGGTATTATTTCTGGGAATGCAAAAAAGAGTTTTCTTTTTTTTTGTCAATTCGTACAGCATGTCTTATATTTCCATTACATTTAGATTCAATATGTTCAATTTACTGCTTTCTTTTTGTAGTGTCTGGAATTGTGTGTAAGCTTTTTCTGATCATAGTGTGATTTCCGTTCCGATCCATACTATGCTATATTTGTAATCTTTCATTGGTTTAATATAACATATGCATTGGACTTTATTACAAACAACGTACATGCGAAATTCCCTTATCAAGCTTTTATATCGTGTAATTTTACATATATGCTAATGTTTAGAAGTCTAAGTGTCTAACTGTATAAAGCCTTCGTTTATCTTCTTAGTCGGGTTTGTTTTGTGGGAATCTCTTATAATTAAGAACAAAATGCTAAATGTGTGTGTATTGATGGAGGGTGAGATACGATGCTAATGTTTGATATATTCCCAGGGCTTATCCTATTTTGAAATAAGTTACTTCACATCAAGAATGGGTTCAGGCTATTGGTTTAAGACAATAATTAGATTAAGAAAATCAAAACAAGGCAGATCAAAGAAAGCAAAGGTACAATGTACTTCCTATCACTTGTAGTCTTTTTTTCTAATCCTTGTAGGGATTATATTGCAGAATGTCAATATGTTCATTTTAATCCTCTGTATCTCCATTAGTTTCATTAACTATTGAATTAATTTGAGTTTTGATGCCCCTTTATCTTAAATTATTTACCGCATGATATAGAGATAAGCCTTTTTGTAATTGCAGTTCTCATTTCATTAAGGAAAAAACTGTAGTAAGTTGGCTCTAAACCCAGACTTGGGGTCTATTTGGAAGAACTTACTACTTATTTGGATTTATTTTGATATAAGTACTTGTATTAACTCTTTAGGAGTGCTTATGAAAATAACATATTATTATCATTTAGTTGTTACGAAAATGAATCTTAAGTGCATATTGTCCAGTACTTCGTTGCTATAAATTAGTTAGTTTAGAAGCCTTCTATAAACTATAAGGTCATTCAATATTTCTGACTGCAATACACACACCTCCAAGTTGATGAGGTTATTTTTTAAACAGTATTTTATCTGAGTTTGGAATGATCATGCATATGGTGTACAGTAATGTTGTTTACGAAAACTTAATTGCTTTGTTTATGTTAGGCTGCAGAAATTCCATTTTTGTTATCAAGTATTTCAAGATATTTTACATGAACCATTGTAACCAGAATATTTCTATCTGTCTGTCCACATTTTTGGACAGGGTATCTTAGCTCAAGAGAAACTAAATGCATCAAAGTCAAACAATTATACCGGGAAAGAGTCTAGTGATTTAGCAAATGGTATTAAAAGTGAAAACCTTGTCTCACCTGGGGTGTCAGTTGAAACTATTGCTGCAACAAGGATCCAGACTGCATTCCGAGCTTATAAGGTTTGTTCAGTTGAAAAATTTGCAGAGGTTCTTTTATAGTATATGTACATGATAACTCTAGTCTGATGTTTTGTTTTATTGAGTATCTTTAGTAATCATACTGCTGTATACATTGTTTCTCTTTTCCATTGTCGATGCTTATGTACTACTGTACCACTATTGTATTTCATGTATGCCTGATTTCTGAAAACATCAGAGGGATGTATGATTACTGAGTTTTTGTTTACAGAAAAACAAAAGAATTGCAGAGTGTACATAATACTGTGGAATTAAATCACAATGATTGCACACACTAGTGGTAACATTCAAGCTATATCTACTGCATTGCATGATGTGAATAAAATAAATCTGCTGGGTTCTTAATTTTATGAATTTAGTGCTAAAGAATTTAATTAATACGTTAGGATGGCAAGGATTCGATGGACCCTTTTTTCACGCTTTCACAAAAACTAAAATGTTTGTTACATCGGAGATTCATTCTTTTTCATATTGTTACGTGCAAATTGGATTTTGTAGATTCTCCTATTGTTTATGAGCAAAGAGTGACATTTTATCTGTGTCTTGACTCCTTTTTCCTTTTCATTAAATATAACTGCATGATATAATTCTTCAAAACAAACATGAATTGGTAAATTTTTTACTATCCTCTTAAAATCAACTCTTGATTATTCTTGTCTTAACATGCTTGCTGATGATTATTATTATAGTATTTCAGATGTAGGTTTATGACTATATTTCAAACATGTGTTAGTATCTTTGACTGGTGTTTATTTTGCAACTCTGACTTTTAAACTGTCCAGGCTAGAAAGGCTTTACGCCGCGTGAAAGGATTTTCAAAACTGAAGATCTTAACAGAGGGTTTCTCTGTTAAAAAGCAAGCCAGTTCAGCTATAACATACCTTCACTCATGGAGCAAGATTCAAGCCGAGATCAGAGATCGTCGAATATGTATGGTAACAGAAGACAGGATCAGGAGGAAGAAACTAGAGTCTCAACTAAAACTGGAAGCAAAGCTTCATGATCTGGAGGTAATCTTTAGCTTGCCGTCATTTTCTTAAGTTTGTTCCAATCTTAATTTTTTTTTAAAAGGCCATTTTTGTAAACCTAAAAGTTTTCTCGTACCCACAGAGCTTAGATCGATCTTCTAACACCATGTTTAAGTGAAAAGTTACCTGTCAACTGTCACATCATGTTGGTTAAAAAATGTTGTCATATCTACTTCCAATGCTACCACTGACTGAATCTGAATTTTTATCTATTTATTTGATGAAGAGCCTATTGACGTATTTTAGCTATCTCGATTATTTCATAGTGCTGAGAAATTATTGGTTGTGTCTCTACTTTTCTTGGAATTTTTTCTCTTCCTGGAGTGTTGCCTTCTGTATACACTTTTTGCTTTAAGTTAAATTGCATAGTGAAATATTTATAGAACATTACTTAACATTACTATCAAGTTTACACTGGCAAAATATTTCACTGGATACATAATATTCTTTGAACTTAATTCAGTTAGTCTTGTTCTGAGCACTAGATAGCATAAATTACAGGTTGAATGGTCTGGTGGTTCTGCAACCATGGAGGAAATCCTTGGGAAGATACATCAGAGGGAAGAAGCAGCAGTTAAGCGCGAAAGAGCCATGGCATATGCCTTTTCCCATCAGGTAGGTTTGTGAGTCTTAGGAATGTCTCAATATCTTTTATTCCCTTATCCAACTGATAATGAAATGCATATACTATGAATCATATATCAGTGGAGGGCAAACTCTAGTCAGAGCCAACTGCTAGGTAGTTATGAACTTAGCAAGGCTAATTGGGGTTGGAGCTGGAAGGAACGGTGGGTTGCTGCTCGGCCATGGGAAAGCCGCATCTCCGGCTTATCTGTCACCCCAGAGAAAACTCACCATAAGCAGCCAAGTAAGGTTCAGAAGGATAAGAACACACCACCAAAAACTCCTGTACCAGTTAAACCTTCTTTAGCCATTGCAAAAGGGACTCCTCCTTCTGCCAATGCAAAAGGCAATTCAAAAGCTAGGAGATTGTCTTATCCACCGACTGCCGAGAAAACTGTAGTTCAAGGAGTGCAATGAATGAGCAATTTGTTCTCGACATGGTGGCAAAGATAGAGCACAATTTTTAAGTATCAAGCTGTTTTGATAACTTGAGTGGAACTGAGTCAAATTGATTTTAAATTGGTTACAATCCATAAAAGGTAAACAAGAAAGCCAACTTATTTATTTATTGGATTGCTTCCAACTGTGCATACGAGTGTGACAGAAATTCAAACCACTGCAGAGAATGTGTCAACAGACCTGTTGTGGGTGTGATTTGTTGATTGCTTCTGTTTATTTTCTTCTTTTTAATCTTGTATATTCAACGAAGAGACAGATTGTAGATACAACAATATATCTATTCTTTTTCCTTTTATGTTGTTATAGAAAATTTCCAATATGTGATCATCCTGTTTGACTTCCGCTTGTTTTATAATTACCATTTTCATATGGCTTATGCAACTTGCTACTGTTTCTGTTCCATTTATACTTGTATCTTACAGAACTAATACACACATACACATCTTATATTTTTACCATAATACTTACAATCCTTTCCAATGCTATATTACTACCGGACTCAATTATAAGCAAGATCAAATATTTTCACATTGATTATGAATATTATTGTTTTTGTTCAATAAGGTGGTACCTTTAATTTAAAGAAATAGTTTTGCAAATTTTATTTTAATTGAAAAAGCATTAATTTATAAATGTTATTTTGAATTTATAAAAATAATTATAATTTTGGAACCGCAAGAGTATAATTAATCACGCATGGTTAATTTATTTTAGAGAAATGGGTAGTTTTTGAAATTCTATGAGAAGGTGATAAAAGAAGTAATTGTTAGTTTAAAATAAGATGAAAAAGAGATATAGTAATAATGGAGGGTCGAAAATAATTGCAGAACAACTCCTCCATGATAGTGGTGGTTGGAAAGAGAACCTAATTAGCTGTAGTAGGCGAAGTTGATCAATTAATTATGGTTGATAATTCTCATCACCTACTTCCTCACTCAATCTTACCAATAATCTTCTCTCAAACCACTCTTAAATGTTTCTTTTTCTTAAAACACTCTAAAAAGTATCCCTATCCCTAAAATATATTAATCTCACTGTCAAATATGATTATTTATTATAATTATTTTGGAGGAGTCACTCTTTCAATCCGAACAAAGTTTAGTGTTTAAATGGAAAATTTTCAATCTTTTTAGAGTTTAAAATACATGAAAAATGTTATCATTTAAATTGTATTTTTTTTAATTAAAACGATTTCAATTATTTTTTTTTTGGATAAAGTACTCAATTTCAGTGGTATGTCAAATTTATTTTTAAAAGAAATAATATTTCATATAAAATTTACATAAAATACTCAATTTTCAAATTATAGAAATGAATGTTAATGGATTTTTTTCAAAATTATAGATTAAAGTGGTTGTTTTATAAAATCATGAAAAAAAAATACAAAGACTTAAGCTAATCTTAGAGCCATAGGGCCGTGCAGGCAATAGCCTAGGGCCCAGTAATCCTTCTCCCCTCCGAAAGGTTGTTTTATTATTTTATGGCCCGTTTCATACGGCAAAGTTTATTGGTGCAACTAGCAGATGACACGAACACATTTTTGCTCAGTATTATTTTAATTTAGGAATTCACGTTTAATAATTGTTTTTTTAAATAACTTATGTTTATGAATTTATATTAAAAAGAATATTTTTTTATAAATAACTTTTATAGTTGTTTTTATTTATGAGTTGTTTTTATAATAACAAATACAATGAAGTTAATTTGGTTTTCATATACACAAAAAAAACACAACAAGTGGAGTAGCTTAAAGTAATATCATTCTTTCAAATAGACTCTATATCTTATTTTTAAAATTATCACTAATTAAACAAAATTAAAACAAGAGAAACACATCAAAATGACAATTGAATTCAAAGGTTAAATTCAAATTAAAATAACTACTAAATATGATTTACATGGTGACAATTTAATTAATGATTGTAATTTCTAATTAAAAACAAATTAATCCAAAGTATTTGAGTAAAGTGTGTTTCTAATTTTTAAACTTCAATGTAAAATTAAAATAATTTTAATACAATTATTAGTTCTCATAATCTAATCTTATTAAATTTATTTAATGTAGACATTTTATGTTGAGATTTAATATATTTACTATCTTTAACTTAAATGTTAGTTTAGAACACTAAAAAAAATATTAATATCATTAAATAAAGATGATTATTCATTTTTGTAAGTCTGTGTGTTAAAATATATCAAAATTTAAAATATGAATAAATTTTAATTTTATATTAAAGTTTAAGCACTATAAACATATTTAACCCAAAAATATTTATAACTTTTTCTTTTTCACTACAAATATATATCTAATCGAACTAATCCCTTACTTAAAATATCTCTAATTAGTATAATCCTATATACTCACGTGGTAGTATATTTTATGTAGAGTTTAACTCACTTTTTGTGGTTCTTCATCCAAGTTTCATTTTATAATTTTAAAAATATACACATAGGTATCTAAGTTTATGTTAAATAGTAGTCAGTCATTTAACATTATAGAAAAACAATTTTAAAAACAATTGAAAGCTCGTCAAACTGTTTTTTAAGAAAATACATTTTATAAAATTACATAACATTTTCTAAATGGTTAAATTAAGATATAAAGAGTAAAACCTACAGACATTAATATATATTAGATATGAAAAAAATATTATTTTAAATTATTTGTCTCAATACTTAACCTTCCATCACAACTTGTTAATTTTCAACCGACACAAATTCCCATATGAAATTGACTTTGTTTTTCTTTTTTCCACATCTTTTCTAATGATGAAATAAAATTGAGGTTTCATTTTTACTTCTACCACCCACAAGATCTTTCTTGCAATATTTTCATCGTATCTTTGATCTTCCATTAGAATGTCGGAGGTTTCTAAACAAAAAATTCACACAGAACAAACATCCTAATTCTTTTATTTCGCCTTTCAAACTCATATATACTGAGTGAAATTTCACGCAAATAAAAAGTGAAACAATTTTCTTATAAATACTTCTCTTGTTTAACTTCTTTAAAAAATAATGTGTAAATTGATTTTCATTTCCTTAAAAAAATTGATTTAAATACATGAAATTAAGTTTAATTTATATATATCTTGTAACCATTCTCATTAAGTACTTAGACAAAATGTGTCCAAGCAAAAAGCAAATTGAAACAAAGAAGTTCTTCCAACCACACATTTCCTATTTAAAGAATGGAATCCCATTTAATTTAGTGGTTCAATTGTTGAAACACTGACACACTGTACAATAAAAATAATTGGTGGTTAAATTAAATTTGGATAAGTGGTAAAATAATGAAATGGAATTCTGAGAGATCTGCATTAAAAACCGGCATTTTGGATATGGACTGAGTACCAAAGAGGAACAATATAATCTTAATACCAAACAGATCAATAAATATTCACTACATTTCAAATTCCTTCACCACCTGTCAATTCATTGCATTAAACATTTTTCCATTTCTGATCTTTCATTGGGTGAAAAGGGCCAAGCTTAAGATACTTTCTTCCTCAAAAATTGCACTTGCCTTTACTCCTTATTGCCTCATTACGTATTTCTGTATTAGATGCCAGACGTTAGATTCCAACAATTACAACGTTAAACACACAATTATTTAATGTTCACACTGCTAAATACATCTTAATACAAAATCTGATAGAACTTCATATAATAATCATTGTTTTAAAGCCAAAATATATCAGTATCTAATACAGGTCAGTGAAGTGTCTAATCTTTCAAAGCCTTTATATATAATAAAACTACGATAACCGTATAAGTCTGTTAAATATAGAAACATGTCGCGGTGTGAGATATATGCATTGGATGGGCGTTCCCAATAAGTGCAGGAGAACATAAACATAAACATAAACATAAACCTGTGAAGCTGTATTTTTGACAGGAAACTGGAGAGACAAGTTATTCAATGTTGGTTGTTAGAGATAAAGAATGAAGATGGTTAATGTGGTAGGAGTAGGACCAGAAAGATGAAGCCATTCATATGGTTTCAAGGACATTAATATTTGTTGCCAAAAACAGGTATTCCTTCACATCATTCAATCATAGAACCTATACCATTCTACCATCTACCCCATTTTCATTAACTTCTACAAGTTCAAATATCACTACAACATGATATATTTGTAGTATACCCTTATATTACCACTCATGACTTGTATTGCGAGAAGATAGTTTTTCTCTCCCAAGTTCATGGATTGTTCAAACTCCAATGGAGGATCAAAGAGGCTTCTGGACTTGGCGCAAAGGCTGCGCCTTTACAAGCCCCCAATATTCCCTGAAGACATCTTGGATGACATCATGGAAGACAAGGTTGTCTCAGAAGTGAGTTACTCAGAATCAACCACCTCAATGGCTCAAAAGACAGAAAAATTGAGATACAAGAGAGCTGCTGTTTTGATCTGCATCTTTGAAGGAGATGCCGGGGATCTCAGAGTGGTACTCACCAAGCGCTCTTCCATGCTCTCCACTTACTCGGGTCAGTTCAATTTCATACAAGTGCTTTGTCCTTTTTTTTTTAAAAAAAAAAAATGATAGATTACTATCATATAATTGTAACTACATTTGCAATGTGGTTGTTCTGCTGTGATAACAAAGATCTCGATGTTAGTGTCTTTTAAATTTTTGATGACATGTTTGAAATCTTTATCCCCCTCTCTTCATATTTAGGCTCTTTGAATGAATGAGTAGGGAATGAAATGAGGGTTGTGTGTATTGCATGTTGTTTTGCAGGTGAAGTGGCCTTGCCTGGTGGGAAAGCGGAGGAGGGGGACAAGGACGATAAGGACACGGCAAAGAGAGAGGCAATGGAGGAAATTGGGTTGGACCCTGAACTTGTCGATGTCGTTACTGTTCTTGAACCATTTTTCTCTAAGGTATACACTCTTTTTCACACATCTACTAACTGATATAGTATTCGGGCAAGTGAAAGTTAACCTCTTTTTGTTCCTTTTGTAGTATCTGATGAGAGTGGTTCCTGTGATTGGCATTCTTCATGACAAAAAGGCATTCAAAGCTGTTCTGAATCCTGCTGAAGTAGAAGCTGTATTTGATGCACCTTTAGAAATGTTTCTCAAGGTTGAGTCTTAGTTTTATTTTGTGTGTGATGTATGTTTTAGTTTGTATTGATATAGAAGTTAATGTGAATCAGGATGAAAAAAGGAGTGAGGAGAAGATGGAATGGATGGGAGAGAATTATCTGATACATTTGTTTGACTACGAAATGGAGCATAAAAAATATCTGATATGGGGTTTAACTGCTGGGATCTTGATAAGGGCAGCATCAGTTGTGTACCAACGATCACCAGCTTTCATGGAGCAGAATCCTAAATTCAAGCTTCCTCAACTCATTTAACTCTGTAACGCACTCAATTTAGCTCTTAACAATTGTTCACCCATCACTACTACTACACATTTCAAGATTAACCTCTTTCAATGTATCCCAACACTTGCAGAATGCCATCAATAAGTTACAATTGTTTACTTCAAATGATGCATCAACAATATTTACAAACATTTACTCAGTAAAAACTTGTTCAGCAGAATATCTAGCATTTTTTTTTAATTGAAAGCTATTAAGTAAATTGTATGGTTTAGATAAAATCAGAATAAAAAATCACCTTCGAGGTAAAATGACGAAAAATATAATTAAATAATATTTATATTTGTTTTGTTAATTGTATGATATTTAAAGTTTATAAATAATATTTAAAATAATTATAAAATGTAAAAAGTTAATTAAATTGGGATGTAAACTATATCCTAAAATATAATTGCTAGATATAATTACTATATGCCATCCTTTCCATTAACATTAGATGATATAATTGCTATCAATATCAAAATAAGGCAAAAAGAATTAACAAAATTAAAATGTATCAATATCAACTTTAAATATATAATGACAAATTAATTCAATAGGGTCACCTAATCAAATAAGAATGAATATCTAACTCCAAAAGCATTTTACAAGACACCGACCACAGTGCATATATATACACAACAAATTTCTATTGTTATTTATCTACAGAGTCATTTTCATGCATCATCACCCATTTTATCATTGTTATTTATCTACAGAGTCATTTTCATGCATCATCACCCATTTTATCACAATCTGTAAACAAATATAAAGGTTATATGCATTTAACTGTATGCTCTCTCTAGCTTTTACACTACTTCTACAGACATCACATTATGTAGAAAACTTTTATGGACTTTAGTTCAAGATGTGGGGACTTCAGAAGATTGCATTTGGATAATACTTCTGCTGAAAATTTAAAATATAGATAGAGTTACAAGGTTATTAAAATATAAGATTTAAAATATACATACAGTTACAAGTTAAATATATTTTAGTTTTTAAACTTTTTTTTAATATATAATTTTTTTTGAATTGTAGTATAAATTGTAAGGATATTTTTTAATTAATTTCGTTAGAACAGCTTTTTTTTTTTTTATTATCATAAAAAGTGTTATTGTTGTAATTGTGAAACAGAGGTGGATGGGAAGAGGAGAATGAGTTCAAAGAGAGCTTCATCGAGATTACAGGCTTTGATCAATCACATCCAATGTTCGTATTCCGCGCCGACGAATCCCGACACTTTGGATAAACCCATCGTTTTGAAGAAGAGAGCGGCGGTTCTGATATGTGTCTTCGAAGGCGGCGATGGAAGTCTGCGAGTAATCCTCACCAAGCGCTCTTCCTCTCTCTCAACCCACTCCGGTCTCTCCCTCATTCTTTGCAATCGATGCTGTTCTGTTTTTCTATTTCATTTCGAGTTTCATCTCACTGTAATATCAGCAGGTGAAGTGGCTTTGCCAGGTGGCAAGAGGGAAGAAGGTGATGCTGACGATGTACAAACAGCGTTAAGAGAGGCCAAAGAGGAAATTGGCTTGGACCCTTCTCTTGTTTCTGTCATTACTGTTCTCCAACCCTGGCATACAAGGGTATTTTTCTCTCTGTTTTTCATTTTCTTCATCTTCCATTGCATCTTGCCCAAGAAGAAATCTTTTCACTACATGGTTTAGGTTATCATACTCTTACACGTCATTTTTAATCGCTAGTTAAAGGACAAAAATTAAAAATAATATCTTTCTGGATTATGCAAAATTAAAAATGACATGCAATTAAATGTTTTTTGGTGCAGAGACAATTTGTGACTATTGCATCGTATGAGTAATGAAATGTTTCAAAAACATGGAATCTAGTTTATTAGGAGATATTTCAATCCAATTGTGTCGATCCATTTCTTAGATTCAGGTTATTAACCACCTTCCTGCTCCAAGTTCCAACCTTGTTGGATTCAGGGTTTTAATTCTGGGAAAAACTTGCTTCCTTTAAACCCAAGATTCCTAATCAGATGAGTTAAGTCCTTCAACTCTAGAGTATGCTATTATTTTATTGTTTTGTAGTATAGTGCTACTATCTTCCCTAAGACTTGCTTTTGGATCGAATTATTATCTGCCGAGCTAATATCAGAAGGACCTTACTAAGGTTAAAGTTTCTTCAATTATGTCCAATTTGGTTGACTTTTACCCTATGGGATATTTTCAATTATAAGACTCTATTATTAAGACTTTTAAAGCATGAAAGCATAGTTTTTATTAATTTGTAAGTACTTACGAAAAAATAGATGAGATCGCTTTTAAAGAAGTTGAGATGAGTTAGTTGGTTTTAATGTCAGAAATTTGATTCGACTTTACATTTTTAATTCATTCTATTTTCTTCTCCTGAATACTCAAATTTATCCAAGTGTCCACATAAATAAAGAAATCTAGTTAGGTTTATTTTTTTTTTCAGTATTGGCAAACACATAATCCAGATTTAGAGGCACACATTAATTATTTTAAGTAATTAAAAATATCTTTGAACCTTAGATTTTTGCATAATTCATTACCCTTACAAAGCAGTTTTTAAGTACAGTATGGTGTAACCATAATACCTGTGCTTGGAGTACTGTCCGACAAGGATGCATTTTCACCAATTTTAAATTCAGCTGAAGTAGAAGAAATATTTGATGTTCCATTGGAGATGTTCCTCAAGGTTTGTTCTACTTTAACTGTTCTTTTGTATACTTATTTTTCCGGTTTGAAATTTTGGGGCACGTTCTGCATAAGGGCAAGTGAACTTAATTTCTGACATCATGGTTGAATGCAGAATGATAACAGAAGAGCTGAGGAAAGAGAATGGATGGAGGAGAAGTATCTTTTGCATTATTTTGATTATGAGGTTGGGAACAAGAAGTATGTGATATGGGCTATAACTGCTTCAATCTTAATTGGAACGGCTACTCTTTTACTTCAGCGGTTTCCTGATTTTCTAGAACAGAGGCCTACAATATGGGGAGGGATGACTGAAGGTGACAAGCTCATGCTGCAGAATATTTCTAATTCCAAATAATGAACTTATGCATAAATAAATTAATATTTAGAAGTTATTTCATATTAACTTCTATGAAATCTAACTTTTATCTCACTGAGTTAATTTTAGTTTATGGAGAAATTGTTGTTGTTTTTCATTCTTACTTGTCACTTCTATTAGGTTCGTATAGTAACGACTGATATCTGTGTTAGATGGATGCTTAATAATATGTTTCATTGGGAATTTTTTAGCCAGTTTATATACATCGCATGTTTTTCTAAAACATAGTGAATTTTTGCATATAGTTGGACCATGGTTCGGATATTAATCTTACACACACTAAAGGAAACTTGGATATGTAATTAATTGTATTTACAAATCAGTGACAATTGTATTTTATGACGACTACTCAGTTTATGTTATAAAGTGGAAAAAAACAAAAAGTTGGTTAGCCTTGTGTAGTTTCTTCTGGTTTTCAATGTTGCGTCAGTCTGCATTATAGCAAATTGTTCACGCAACTAATGTAGATTGTGGAATGTGTTGAGCTTCTTATATATATATATATAGAATTTTCTTGTAAAAATTTATAGAATTGGGTTGAAGACATGGATTTTTAGTCAACACGGAAGCAACCAGTTCTAGCTTTTAATTAGTTTATTAGCAAACCCATTTTATACTCGCCTCATTCAGTAAAACTACGTCCATCAATCAAGTAAATGCAGAAGCTGTTCATTTAGGTTCTGCGTGATGTTATATGAAGAGTTGCTTGAAGTGCATTCTGCGTAAATAAAATGAAGGCAGCATTGTTTTTTAAAATTTATATTTCATTTATGAGATCTTGAGCAAATGCAGAGCATTATAGACGCAGTGCGTGACGAATCAACCTATTTTCAATGCAAAAGTTGTCTATATGGCACGGTTGGTGAATTTCAGTCAACGGCAAACGATACCACATAGGTTAAGACAACGCATAAGCAAAAATACCTTCCTAATTATTTATTCGGTGTTTCTCATTAATTAAAAGGTAAAATGTATAACCTTTGCAATGAAACTCAAAATATGAAGGAATCCAAAAAGATTTTAAGAAAAAAAGTAACTTTTAATATATTTTTTTCAAATTTATGCTAATATAGGAATCACACTCGTAGCTTGTTAAAGGACTACAAATACAGTAGAAAAATAGTGAATGACTCTTATACTTAACAAACTCGGATTTTCCAGTATAAGAGGAATTCATGAATCTTACTAGTGTTTAAGGACAATGAAAATCCTCTCAGGAAAAGAAAGGTAAAATGTAAACAGTAGCTGAATACTGCAGCATAAAGACCGTGTTATAACTATGCCTCTCAGCTAAAAACCTCATAAAATTTCTCAGTGACAAGTAAACCTGAGTCTATTGACTCCAAGGGATCCTTTCTAAGACGGTGTCTCAAGCAGTTGGGAATAACAGTAGCAATATCCTCTGCACTTACTTTGTCTCTTCCCTTCAGAGCAGCAAGAGCTTTTGCAGCCCTGTTTGTTACAATGTCTCCTCTTAGTCCATCCACATTCAACTCTGCACACACCTTGGAGATTTTCACCTTGAGATCTTGATCAATTTGAACAGAAGAAAGAACACTCCTTGCTGAGGATATTTGGTCCTGGAGCTTCTCTTGCTCAGCTTTGTACGAATCACGAAACTCCTTTGGGTTCTTGTCAAATCGACCTCTCTCCTCCACAATCTTAACTCTCAGCTCAGCATCCCTGACAGTTCCAACTTGAGCATGCATTCCAAACCTATCCAACAGCTGGGGCCGGAGCTCCCCTTCTTCAGGGTTGCCCGAGCCAATTAGGATAAAGCGTGCAGGATGTGAGATAGAAATTCCCTCTCTCTCCACTGTGTTCCATCCTGATGCAGCAGAATCCAACAACACATCCACCAAGTGATCATCCAAAAGGTTAACTTCATCAACATATAGGATTCCCCTATTAGCTTTAGCCAGTAGTCCAGGCTCAAATGCCTTGACACCCTCAGTCAAAGCTTTCTCAATGTCAATTGTTCCGCACACTCTATCTTCTGTAGCTCCCAGTGGCAAATCAACCATGTTAATTTTCGTCAATACCACAGAAAGATTCTCTCCTTGTAGTACACGCTCTCTCACTTCAACACCCATGAATTCTGGATCTTCCGGGTCTGAGTTATAGGGGTCACCAGCAACAACCTTGATTTCGGGAAGTAAATCAACCAATGATCGAACCGTTGTGGATTTCCCTGTTCCCCTGTCCCCCATAATCATCACGCCTCCAATCTTAGGATCAATCACATTAAGGAGAAGACAGAGTTTCATCTCATCCTGTCCAACTATGGCAGCAAACGGGTATACTGGTCTTTGGCTTTCTTTAGCAGCAGTACTCTGATTCTGAATATGAAAAGTTTACTGAGTTGGTTTCTTGTAAAATGCATACACACACAATCCTTAGTTTCCACGAACTCTAGCACTAATTTTGAAAGTAAAAAACATAAATAATCTAGGTATTTCAACATAGTATACATTCAAGTATGAGCTCATTTTTATTCCTCTCATTTTCACCTCGCAATTTTCCAACAATCAACCATACTCTGAGTGCACATGCGTTTAAAAGTAACAGAAACCATATCCTAAAGGAAAAAGAAAAATGAATAAATAACGTACGCACTAACAGGTAAATACTGTTATTCATTTAATGTAATGTTAACTTTGTTAACTTTTATAGTAACTATCTAATTGATCAACAATGGATGATTTCTGTTTGACAAAAATATTTTACACTCACAGTACATGGTCATTAAACTAAAGAAAAATATCAGAGTAGAGTCTAAAAGTCTGCCTTCAACCCAAAATCTGTTTAAAAATCATTTGGAATCCTCGATGACTCAACACACATCCACAAAAGAGTGGAAATCTTTACAAAAATTAATCTAGAGTACAGCCATTATAACCATCTAATGCAATCCAAAACACAAATAAAGACTCCGAAAGAACATCCAGACCTCAAAAGCCGAATATCGTACCAACCTGTTCTACAGAGTTAACTTCAGTGGCAACACTGGAAACTGAGAACTGAGACCTTCCCTTCATGCCGTGGATTCCAATTCCTCCATAAAACTTCCGCCCATAGCTCTGCCCTGCAAATTCTCAACCACTCAACTTAGATTCTAACAATCACACAATGCCCAGAAGAACCCACGATTCATTTCCAGCTACAAACTCCGCAAGGAGAAAGAAAATCACAAATTTGGCAGAGAAAAATAACATATACGAAAGGGGTCTGCCGTACTCCCTCGAACAACATATTGAAGGCAAAAAACAGAGATTTTGCAAAGCAATGTACCTGAGGTTAGAGAGAGAGAGTGAACGGAAGACTTGGAAGAAGAAGAAGAAGAGAAATAGCGTGAAGGCAGAAGAGCAATTGAAGAAGTGCCCAACGTGGACGCCATAGGCGGAGAAGAGAAGGAGTGTATGTGCTCTGCTCTATGAGGCTGTTTGTTTGTTTTGTCCTTTATTCACCAATCATAGCAGATGGCATGCCTCCTATTGGCCTCCCAGCCTTTGGATAAGAAGATAGATAGATTTCATTCTTTTCTCTCTCTTCTTCTTCTTATTTTAATTAAAACAAAAATAACTCAATTAAATTAATAATTCCTTTAAGTTTACAAATATTTTCTTAAAAGACCACGCACTCCTACGTTACATTTTTATTAAGGCCGCCCAAAATAACCATGCTTTTAAATTAAATGGTTGTGTATTTTTGTTAATAGTAAATAGACTCTGATACGGATATTGCGGTAAATTATTTACTTTATTTAAGACAGATTTTATTTTACTTTGAAATCCTATATATCATCGTATGTTATTTTTACATTATTTTTAAAACTTTCTTTTGCGAGTTATTATATTATGTTTTTAAATTTTTTTTTTCAATTTTGTTTTAATAATGAAGTCTTGTTATATTTATATTTTTATATCTTTTTAATCTGAATTTTAATTAATATAATTAAATAATTAATTAAATTAATATGATTATTACCTTTTTATTCTTAAAACTAAAAATCATGTACAAGACAAAATCTTGTTGGATATAAAATAAAACCTTCATCATACAATATCATAAACATGTTTCAAGAAGATTTTGTATAACTCTTAAACCTTCTATATGTGACTGGGCCAGTGGTCTTGGGTTGTGGAAAAGACTTGCATGGCTTGTCTGAAAGCTGGTAATGCAGAATGTCTCAGAGTGACCAAAACTTTGAAGCCCTCTTTATTCTGAGAAGAGGCAGTTGAATAAGGCAAAAAGAAACAAGGCTCAACACTCCCAAGCAGGTTCCTTCCAAGGGGCAAAACAGTAACTGGGCCTCCCCACCCAAAGTCTACAGTTGAGTGGCCCAAATGCCTCCAATCGGTGAATCCACTCACCTCTCTTCCTGCTGTGATCCCATCACCAAAATGCAGCTCCTGATAATCTATGTAAGACCGCACATACTCATCGCTCACATTGCTTTTACTCTTTTTTATTAGCTCTGCAGTTTCCCAGATGGGTCTCTCTATCAACTCCTTCGCACTCAACACCACGTACATTGGCACACAACCATTGCCCCAATACCCACCAGGGACTGCTGGCTTTACCAATCTCCGTATGTTGATTGAGTATGCAAACTTCACCTTCTCCTCACCCTGAACTCCAGATGCCATCACCCTGTCTCGCCAAGTACAATGGTCACAAACAATGTTCGTATAATCATCAAAATTTAAAATGCTAATACTACCTTCCAATTCTACTTATAAATGGCTAATTCTAAACCACACTACCAATTGAAAAAACAACCTTTTTCCGCTGTTTAATCCACCCACGTTATTAGAAACAACAGACAATTCAACCAAAAACAATGTAAGGGACAGAAGAAAAGTTGTGTATCTACTCCTTCACTGGAAATATCACACTCTGCTATTTCTTCTTTTTTCTGATGTAAGAATAAAATGAACTTAACTGTTGCAGAAGTTAACTCTTAAAAATTATTGTGACACTTACTTGGCTCTCCAAATGTAGGCACCAAGAGCCTCAAAAACGGTGAAGTTGAACCCGGATTGCTCCAACAATGATCTCTTCAACATGTCCAAGCACTCATCCTTCACGTGAAAGCACTCTCTCGCAACCCCCCCAACGCCCTCCTCGTACGGCAAAACCCCTTTTTCCAAACGCAGAAACTCATCGATCAACGGTGAATCCACTCTCGGCGGCTTTCTGGGACCCAAAAGCCTATCACGCTCCCACACCGTCTCCACCGTCATCCGCGTGGCCCCGCGCGCCAGCTCCGCCACCGCGTTGAAGAACAGAGTGCCCCCCATGCCGTCGCATAGTGCATGGTGCATGGCGGCGCCAAGGACGAACCCGCCGCACGCGAAGACCGTCACCTGGAGTATGCAGGGGTGTTCCAGTCCCTCCTCGGGACCCGGGTCGGGCACCAACTGCTCCGCGAGAGGCGAGGCCGGGTCGTCCAGGTGGTTGACGGAGTGGAGAGTGAAATCGGCGGCAGCGCGGACGAGGGGAATGCCCTGGGCAGCGGCACACCAGAGTTCGAGACGGTGGGGGGAGGTTGGGCGGCGACGTAGTGTGGCGGCGAGGGGGTAGAATTGGGTGAGCGCGTTGGAGAGGGAGGAGGAGATGACGTTGAAAGGGTGGAGGGAGGTAGGTGAAGCGGTTGAAGTGTACGCGCGGAGGTAACGAAAGGTGAGGTGAAGGTTGGGGTCGGTGTCGAGGTGGGAGAGAGGGAGTGAGTGGTCCTGAAGGAAGGGAGGCTGAGAAGGGATTACGACAATGCGCTCTAAGGTTTTGATCCTTTCCATGCTTAATGTCTGATCTTGTTTATGTTCTTGTTCCTGAGTATGATGCTCTTGTTCCATTCTTCTTGTTCCTGCTTCTTTTATGGGTGAGCTTTTGGAGTTTGGATCCACTGCTCCAACCACAAACAAAGCGTGGTTAACACAGTTAATGATGTCACGTCAACAATAATACCTATAATTAAAAGAATGGTGATATTTCTTAAGTTTTTTAAATATAAAATTGACATTTCAAGTTTCTTAAATATTATAATTTATGAATTTTTCAAATCTAAAAATCCTCCATAATTATAATTTAATCTATAAACCTTAGGCTGGAATTGTAAGAGGAATAGAAGAAAATATGGGACGTGGAGCATGCTGCATCCCATCATGTTCTCACCAAACACACTACACACCAACCCCACATACTATAATCATATCATTCAGCTATTCTAAAATCTCACACATGTTCAAATCATACAAATTATAACACGTACTTTTTTAAAAAATTAATTATAAATAATAAATGAGTTCTCAACTATGGGCCAATTTAATGTGTGGGTATTTTGATTGCTTGGGTCATGTTGAATACATAAACTGAAAACAATAATACCAGTAAGACAACATAATAGAACCAAATAAACATATAATACTATTGAATCCAATGAAATAAGGGACAATATTACCTAAAATTTGTATATCAATAATTATACTCTTTAAAATTACCTAAAATTTGAACCCAAATATAAATAGAGATAATTTGTCTATGAACCAATCTAAACACATGTAATATCTATTTTATTTTGGACATTAAAAAATTTGGAACACATGGACTCAAGACTCTTTAAGAGAATTTTATTTTATTAACATATTCTTAAGATTTGGAAGATATTTTATTACTATATTTTTAAGTAATTATTATATTTTTGGATTTAAGAATTGTGATGTAAAACCTTAGAACGTGTAAATTTAAAAATCCAAGACTTAGAAACTTGGATTTTTTTGGCTTAAAGTACAGTTAACTGTAAATCTATCATTCACTCTTTATTTATTTTCCAATTTAGAATCTCAAAGAACAATAATTTTATTTTAGACTGCACCAAAAAATTGCAATCCATTTTTTTAAAATGGATTAACTCAAACAAAACTTTTTGAATGGTACATCGAATCAGAACGAACCATGTCGTCCCCATTTCACAGCTCTTAAAGCAAATCGTCATAGGGTATGCTATTGCTCAAGCAAATCAACAACTCTTTCACCGTACTCACCCACTATTTTAAATGCCTCCAACATGTTTGATTTTAGAAATGAGAGTGAAAACAAAGGAGAGACTAAACAAATAATAAAGTTATCTTACATTTATTTCTTCAAAATCGAATATTCTCCTATACTTTTTTTGTTTTGTTCGGTTTTTTGGTTGGGATTTTAAATATTGTTTGGGAAGGTTTCTGTACAAAATAATTGATTTTAGATTTAATTTTATACTAAATGTTTGTGAAAACAATCTTAACTATTTTATTTTAGACTCTTATTTATATTGTCCATAATGGATCTTTATCTTTTTAAAAATTCGGGACCAAATAATTTCATAATCATTATAATTATTTTGTAAGTTAATTTAGTTTAATTAAAGTAGTTTTTAGTTTGTTAGACATAGTTGCCTATTATAGTTAATATCCTATCGGACAAACAACTATTCTTAGTTTTGAGATGTATTCACACTGATGATTCTTTAAATGATATGTTGCTTGTATTGTCCAATATTATTTTGGTTCGTGAGATTGAGATTAATATTTTTAAGGGTTAAATATGTTTTTAGTCTCTATACTTTGGAGCGATTTTGGTTTTAGTTCCTCTTTCAAACTAAGCTACAATTTAGTCCTTCAACTTTAAAAAACTCTGGTTTTAGTCCTTTTTATCAAATTTTTTTAACTTTATTTGCTGTTTTAAGCACGTTTCGTTATAGCATTTGGATTGTTTACACTATTTGACACATTTTTGCTTCAATGTTAACTGAGAAACGCGTTTGAAACAAAAAATAAAGTTGAAAAAAATTGGTAAAAAGGACTAAAACCAGAGTTTTCTAAAGTTGAAGGACTAAATTGTACCTTAGTTTGAAAGAGAGACTAAAACCAAAATTGTCTCAAAGTATAAGGACTAAAAACATATTTAACCCTATTTTTAAAAACTTTATTAGTCCAATTCTTTGCATATGTCACGGTTGGTTTTTCACTTCGCTAAGTCATATTGGAAGGTTATTGGTAGAAGATTTGACAGTCTAACAATAAATGTGTATTAAATGTAACTAATCTACTACACAATTTTAAACTTGTTTTTATAAATTTTGAAATGGACTTCATATTAGTATTGGTCTAATTACAGTCCAACTAGTAATGATAGTCTTTGATTTAAGATAATTATTCTTAGGTTAAAAGTTCTTTTTGGTCCTAGTTTTGGTTGGGAAAATTCGAAATGGTCCCCATGTTTTATTGTGGGTTCAATTTGGTCCTAAAGAACGTAATCGGTGTTCAATTAAGTCCTTTTCACCAACTCCGTTTAAATTGTTAACGGTGAGCTGTCCAACTGTGCAGCCAGAGAATGAAATGTCATTTATTGACTGATGTAGATCTAATGAGGTGGATTTATTATTTTTGAAATTCTTTTTCTGATATTAGGCTTATTATTTTCAAAATTAAATTAAGGGTATTGATATCTAAAGGGTTGATCGTAGTTTGGAAGGGAGATCTGCCAGATTGGGAAGAACATCAGTGAACGGCCCTAACACCACCCCCATAGTCCAACGTTGCCAAAGATATCGCCGCTGGCCTCCATTGTCGCAAACTTGTGCCACCACCATCAATTAAAATCCAAAAACGCAAGAACCAGGACCCCTAACTCCAAATTTAAAAAAAAAAAAAGAACACAAGTACAGGAAATCCCCAAAATCCAATTTGAAAACAAAGATTTCAACTCCTCCAATCGCAACATCAGAAAAACCAAGAACAGAAACCCCAAAAAATTCCCAAATTCAGAAACCCTAAAACCAAACCCCCAAATTACAAGATCAAAACCCTCAACCTATAATTGTCAACCTTCAGAGAATAAATAGAAACATAAGAACAACCCTAAATCACAAGCCAAGAATGAGCATAGAAAACCTCAAAACTGTGACGCATCCTCCTCGTGAGCCCTGGCGCTGCAAAAAAGGAGTTCGCGCCCTAGCCACCTGAACTTGCATCCCCAACATGCAAAAACCCCCAATCAGAACCAAGAAAGATAAGAGAATGGAAGCCTTCACTCCTTGTGACGCGAACCAGAACTAGAACAAAATGGAAAAGAGATCAGCGTCTCCCTCCTACGAAACGAAGCAGAAATCGAGTGAAGAGAAGATGAAGGTGAGTGCTTTCGCTTCCTTAATCTTCTCAACAAGTTTCACAAGTTTCCCTCCCAAACCACGATAAAAAAATTCACAAATACTTAACTTTAATTTATTCCCAAAATAATAACCTTAATCAGAAATACAATTTAAAAAATCCTAATTCCAACTGACAATGCCACAAAGGACTCCAAGTCAGCAAATAAATAACACCTCACAATGCAGTTGAACACTTGGACAACTCGCCGTTAACAATTTAATCGGGAGTTAGTGAAAAGGATTTAATTGAACATCATTACGTTCTTTAGGACCAAATTGAACACAAAAAAAAAACATGAGGACCATTTCGAATTTTCCCAACCAAAACTCGGACCAAAAAGAGTTTTTAACCTTATTCTTAATCATAATTTTTGTTTAAGGTTGATTGTTTGGTTTATATTACTCAATCGATCGATTCGTTAGATTTTTTTTATTGATGAGATCGTCCTATTAAACAGTACAAAAATTATTGAGTAAATGATAAAGTTTAGAAAACAATTTATTTCTATGTAAAAAATAAATAAATACACACATTTTTACTTTTTAATATACAAGAGTGATTTAATTTATCGACTCTACAAAATCAACTCTTTACGTAACTGAGGTAATAATAAAGTACCAGCATCACTTGCTTTTTTTTTATGTCCTTTCTTTCTCAAGTGATACCAATGACAAAAGAGAGCAAAAAATTTAACTTTTTAGCTTATAGAAGGAATGATGAAATCTTCACACTTAGAATCTCGTATATATGTTTTTTAACACGATAAGAGTCTCCTTCCGTTACGGATTTACGGTATCATGGTTGCATTTTGATAAAGTTAGATAGGGTGGTAAATGACAAAGTATAGGAAATTTTTGGAAGTCTGCAGGGGTCAGCCAGAGCCAATAGAAATGAACAAGTGAAGAATAGAACTAGAATTTGGTTGTGTCCAAGTATTCACCCAGTCATCAAACTACCAAACGCCATCTTCACTGGAGGCCAACCCATACTAAAATATACCTCTCACCTTCTAATGTCTACACTCTTTCTCGCTATATATACTCACTACCTCTGCATCGCTTCTCATATTCTCACTCAGACATTTCATCATACACATTCTTCATTGCGTCAACATGTTCAAATCCAAACCCTGCTTCTTCTGCCTTATGTTTCTGCTCCTCTTATTATCCACCGCTAAATCTCGTCTTCTCCAAACTCCACCTACTTTCAAGAGGTTTCCAGCTCAACCTTCAACCAACCGAGCCCAGGCCCGTTCTAGTCTCAGCCTCGTCTTCTTCGAATTTGAAGAAAGCCCACGTAAGCCTGGCAGACTTGCCCCTGAAGGCCCAGACCCAAAGCACCATTGATCAACCTCTAGGAGTTTAGTCATTGCGGAATTGTCTTAATGTCTGGGTTGCCACTTCTTAAAGGAGAGAAATCGTTTTGTTGCTCTGCATATTTAATAATCTAAGTTTTACAAAAATAAAATAAAATTACACAATATGTGTAATCATTTACGTGTGCATTTAGGTATATCACATGTTTTAATAACTATAGTTTGAGTTCCTTAAGTGCTGTAAAAGTATAATTTCAGTTTCTATACTGTTAATTAAATTCTCAAGTCTTCTTCTAATTTACGATTACCTTTTACCATCTTGATTTGTTAACAATGGATACATCTCTTATGCATAAGACTAAATAGAATAATGTGGTAGAGGTATAACACAATACATTTAATAAAGTTCTAATGGAACACCAACACCACTCAGTGAATGGGATTAAATTTAGTAAAGATGGCTAAAGAAGTTGTGATGTATATTTATATAAGATGACGAGAGAAAGAAAATGGCAAATGAATCGAAATAGCGCCTAGTCAAACTTTTCAAACGACAAAGCGTTTTTTGTCCTTAAGGAAAATTTTAGGAAGTTAATTGTAATGGTGTGTAGCGTGGTGATGAGGGATGATGATATACATTAGCACAAGAACGATGATTGCATGATGCATGAGCGTATATGATATTTACAAAGACGACTTTATATGCTTTAACATGACCTATGCTAATTAATTTGCCATCTTTTTGACGAAGCATGAATTTAATTATATATGTCATCATTATTTAGTCCAACTATGTATCAATATCAAATCAAATCCAATCAGAATGGTTTCAGCAACCCTCTTTATTCCTTTCAACGAAAGATACACACGCCACGAGTGTATAAGAAATCAATTCAAATTTTTAATATTTGAAGTTAGTACTTACGGTTTAATCAATTTTTTCATTTTGATTTTAAGTATAAGAAAATAATATTATTATGGTTAATTATTGTATTTAGGGTATTGTTTCGGTTGAAGGAATCGATGGACGATCATTTGGTCTCTAATCAGCTTTGATTCTTCTATTTAGTTGTACTCTGCTCTACAACAAGTTGATGTTTAAATCAGATATAAGTATCTTGAAATATATAAGAAAATATCTTTACCTCGATATCAAACATTTATTTATAAAGTTAAGAATAACCAAACATATTAATTAGTCATTATTTGCAATTAATATGCGAGTTAATTATCCATTAATGGTTGTTACCATATTAATGAGTTTTAAACATCACTTAACGCCTGCCATTATTGATCGAACAATCACTTAACACCTATTGTTATCTATGGAACATATGTCATGCCAACCTTCTCTGTATTGATGGGTATGACATATGGTAAAGGTATTATTTATTTTAAAGTTTAAAGTTTTTTCACAAATTTGTTATTAAAATATGCATTAAGAGATTGAAAAAGAAAAATATATTCAATTGGATAATGAAATTAACTCTTGATTAAATAAAGTATTGAATATCTAAATAAATCTTCCAATCAACAACTCTAGAGAGTTTTCGTCTCACAGAAGCATTAATATTTCCTTAATCTTCGATTAGGATTTATTTTAGTACATTCAATAATTTCATATAATTTAATAATTAAGATCTAGACGAGTTTAAATATATATTTTCTAAGATTTCTTTTAAATATAAATCTATTATAGAACTTCAAATTCTAAATAAGACAATACCTCAATACCCTAACGATATTATCTAAATATATATTTTTTAAATTTTAAATAATTGATGTATTAAATTATTAATTCTGTGGTGATAAACCAATTTTCGATCATATTCATAAGCCAAGTTCGAAGTACCGAGTCAAATCATAAAATAAAATACGACAAGGTTGTCGAAGGATCGGATAATAAATGTTTAGGTTTAGGCGTTATCCCATTAAAGAAAATAACTGAAAATCAATGTTGTAAAGAGAATAAAATTTATTAGGAAATGAAAAGGTTTGCTGATATGAAAAATATTTTCAAAAATAAAGTTAAAAGTTATTTTTAGTCAAATTTATATGTTTAAGTCTAGTATTTACTTATTGTATAAATTGAAATATTTAAATACTAAATAAGTAACTTATTTTATTTAAATGTATATATTTTAAATTTAAATAACTAATATATTATGTTATTAATTATATTTTAACTTTGTAGTGATAAGCTCGTTTTTTATCATACTCATATCCGAATGGGACATTAGGTCCGATCCGAGTCTGATTATAAAATAAAAGGCAATAAGGTAGTCAAAGGATCGGATAATAAATGTTTAGGTGTTATTCTATTAAAAGAATTAATTGAATGTAAAGGTTTTAAAAAAGATTAATTTTGTTAGGAAAAAGGTTAAATAATAAATGTTTAGGATTTATAATTGAATGCAAATGTTTTAAAAAGGATAAAATTTGTTAAGAAAAGGTAGGAAATGAAACGTATATTGATAATAAAATATATACAGACAACATAAGTAAAAGAGAAAAAGTATATAGGAATACTTCAGTTTAGATGTTTCCCTAGTTCCTTGCTTGAACAAATTTAAATATAAAAAATATTTTAAAATATAAAAAATATTTTAAAATATAAAAATTAAAAATTATTTTTAGTCAAATTTATATTTTTAAGTCTAGTATTTAATTATTGTATAATTTAAAAGATTTTACTATGAAATAAGTAACTTATATTTCTAAAAATGAAAATATATATGTGAAAATTTTAAAATATACAAATAAAGTATGAAAACATATTTTGATATGGATAATTATACTCATATACTTACTTAACTAATTAGGATAAGTATTTATTGAAAATTTTATGTAGGCTAATAATAAATCAAATTT
This sequence comes from Vigna mungo, assembly GCA_036885675.1. Taxonomy (NCBI): domain Eukaryota; kingdom Viridiplantae; phylum Streptophyta; class Magnoliopsida; order Fabales; family Fabaceae; genus Vigna; species Vigna mungo. The sequence continues at coordinate 4,489,390 of CP144691.1, forward strand.
AAAATATATAAATAAATACAAATCTCAACGTAAAACCAAATTTAAAATTTACTTTTTAATCATATTAACCATTAAAATTAAGGTATGTTTAGATTAATGAGAAAAATGTTGAAAGAGATTAACTAGTGAAATGATCCAAGATCTTGCTATTGTTTCATGAACAAAAATTAAATTACTTTATAAAAAATTTAATTATTTAAATTCTTATGAACAAAAAAACTTATTGTAAAACATGTTTTTTAAAGTCTATAAGTCATACTTTAGTTCAATTTTATTTACAAAACAAACCCTTAACAGTTTTATTTTTGTCAAATAGCACAAATTCCAGATGAGACTCATTTGACCATAATGAACTACTGTCTCCATGGTCATTTTCAAACGGTTCTATTTCATGTGAATTCTAAGGCCTAGAAAGTATCCAGCATTATAAAAACACTTCATATATATTATTAGGTCATTCACATTCAAGCCAAGAAATGAAAAACCCCTACATAAAAAAAAAAAGACAAAAAAGACATCTGACACGGCAACAGTAGACATTATCCAACAGAGAATAGCCACAACAAAAGGACGATCAAAATACTATGGGTGATACTGTATTAACACATGTTTCCATGACAACAAAAGCACCATAACCCCAAAAAGACACACTCCTTTTGTAATACATCATTCTGTTACTCCAGAAAGGCCTTCAGGGGGTCATTAGGGTCAATATCAGCAATAAGTGGGAGATCAACTGGTATAGATTCCTGACTCAACCCTTCATCTCTCAGCTTTTTTATTACTTCCTCAAAAACAACTTCATTGCCACTTTCTGTGAGATGCAAACCATCACTACATTTCAATCACCAAAACCAAATCAAACATTACCCTTCGCTTCATAATTGCACAAAACAAAATGAAAAAAATGTACAACTTTTATCAGACCTTAGATAATCTTTTTTCCGGTGTTGCATTTTGTTCCAGAGATCAACCACAGGTATTCCACATTCTCCAGCCACCGCAATGCATGCTCTAGCATACTCACCAGCTGCTTCATTTGTCCTTTCAGAAAGACCCTGTGGATTTTCTACATACGGATGTCTACAATACACATATACAAATTACCTTATTCATCTTTAACCTGTACTATTTCCAACTAATCCATATAAATGAAGAACAAAGGAATAAAACATTACCTACAACGTAATTCCTCATCAATTGGAGGTGGAGTTATGAGGAGCACCAAAGTTGTGGGCCATCGCTTCTGCATTTTAAAGGAATTTTTGCAATATTTTATTTTAATATTTACTTGTTGAAACGGATATGTATTGATGGAACAGGCACTTGTATTCATGTTACCAACATTGAATTGAAATGTATTATAAGCCTGTCCTCGTCTACTTGGTCAAGAAAAAGCTATATATGGTATTGAAAAAAAAAAAATTGGCAGCCTTGTTTTGAAGTAATTTTGTTCCTTTAAAATGAGAGATGCATAAAATAGGCATTTTCACACGTAATTTGGATTAAAATGCCTCTTATAGTTCAATGTGAAAGCAAGAACAGATACATCCTTAGTTTATTGCTTTACACATCTACACATCATATCACTTTAGAGGAATTAAATTCTTATTACTTGTACTCCATTGCTAGCATCTACTTTTCTCTACAACATCCTTTCAAACTTTTGCAGATGAATATAGTCCATACGTTCATTCTACACATGTATCTTTCCATTAAACTAAAAATACTCATATCATACAACAAGTGTAAGCATTCATTAGACTTGCGCAAGACTCAATAACCTTCCTCTTGAATGTGGGGCACGTCATTAGCCACTAAGTACAAATAATCACATAAATTTAACTATTTTATTAACCTTTTTTTTATAAATTAAAAAAATCAGTTGCGTTGGGTGAAGATTAATCGAGACTATAGACATACATGATGTGTTTTTTTCAGTAAAGATGTCATCTTTCTTTCACCCAATTAATCTATTTTAAAATAATAGTCACGATTCCACATCCAAAGCCAAAATCGAAAGTAAATTGTTAATTAAAAGACTTAAGTGTGAAGCGTTGGTACTAACTAGCTTTTGGTAGGAGGTGATGTCTTAGTCCTTAAGGAGATGCACCAAATTCTTGCAGTCCTAAATGCGGGTCTTCCACGTAATCCTATCTAACATTCATACCTAACAGCTCATATTCGACCAAGCAGAATAATACAATTGCATGGGAGCCAAAGAAAAGACACGAGAAAGAAGACACGGAAGTGTTTAGGTCATGAAAACAATGGTAGGCTCCTTTCAACTAACCCTTCCCAGTTTCCCCAAAAGAAAACCAATAAAAAAGTGGACCTTTACACAAAGGTCTCGTGCAAACTCCATTCCCATGGGAGAAAAAAAAATGCATAAAAAAGCAAAGAAGGAGGGTCCCTTTTGACAGGCTAACATGATCAAGTGGCAAACAAAACCAAACACACTTCCCATTCCCACGGCGATGCACGTGTGAGAGCTCAAACCACCTCTCATTTCTCAATTCTCATTCAATTCTGAAACCCCACAACACAACCTCCCAAATACACATATATATATATATATGTATATAATATACATATTTGACCACCCAAGACAAACAAAATCATCATAGCATTCTACCCCACCAAACCTCAAATAATTAACCCTTCTGCGGCATGCAACATACACAACCAAAACAACGTTTATCAACCCGCAAGAGTCAAAAGGCTAAACTAAAATAAATAAATAAATAATAAAAAAAAACTTTTCACATCTGTTAAAAACAGTGTCACTGCGCCAGTGAACCTTTTCTGGGTTTCAACAGCCTACAACTTTTCCCTAATCATTTAATCTAAAACACTAGGACTGTAATTTACCTTGAAGAAGGAAACAATGGAGTGAAGGTTCTGCTTGTATTCATGGAGAGGCACGTGCTGAAAAGCAGAACATCTATCAGGAAGGCAAGCGTCGTTGGCCCCAAAGAAAACCGTCACAGCAACCGGCGCTGTTACTGTTCCACCGTCACCGACCTGTGACGCCGGGAAAACCCTCTCCAACACCTTCAACGCCCAGTGCGTGTTGTAGCCGCTGTAACCTCTCAGCACCACATCAGCCTGAACAACAAGCAACCCCATTTGCAAGAAAGTAAAAACTTTACCTTGAAATGTTCAAACCCACAAACAAAAATGAAAGAACAGGGTTGGTTGGTTAAGGGTAGAAGGGATACCGTGCGAGCGAAATGGTGGGCGAGAGAAGCACCCCATCCACCTGGTGAGAAAGAGTCTTCGGTGATTGAATCACCAAAGAGGTAAATCTTTGGCCTTGTCATGTTTTTTGGTGAGAGGGACAGAGGTGTATGGTGGGTGCAGGCGAAGAAGAAGTGAGTAGTGAGTGGAGAACGCAGATTGGATTACGTTTGGGGTGCTACGATGTTGATGCATTTGGGATTAAATAAAGCTGACAATGGTTTTTTTTTAGGTTTGGGTGGAAAAAGGCTGCAAATATTTAAATGCACCCAATTCATTGCATTGCACTAAAAAGGCATGTGGTGACAGAGACACTGCCAGGGGCGGCGAGCGACACAGACAGATGGGGCTCCAGCACTTCACATTTTTTTTTTATTTTAATTCCACGTATAACAATAAGTAGGACTGATTGGTTGGGGTCCAATTCCGATAAAACATCAACAATCTAACATTTAACATTTAAATTTAATCTGACTATTTTACTTATTGAGTTATTTGAACACGGATAGTTTCATATAATTTAAACCAGTCCGCTTGCAATTACTTCTACTTTGTTGTAAGTCTATTTGAATTACACCTCTTAAACTCTGAAAAACCTCTTCAATTAGCACGTTTTCCTGCAAAAGAAATATTCAACCAAATGTAATAATAAATAAATAAAGTTGAAAACAATAAAAATCCAAACTCAAACAGAGAAAATTTCCCAAAAACAGAATAAAGCGTGAAACTCCCAACTCCAAAAACAACAAAACAGCATCCAGAAAACATCTGCCAACCCCGTATTATTTTCTTTAAAAACAACTAAAAAAATAGAAAAATCACAGTACAAGAACCAACGATAAACAGTAAATAAAGTTCAAGCAATTTTGTGAACAAAGAAGAAAGAAACAGAGGTATGGTTTGGTCTTTTCAGTACCAAATCCAGAGCTTCCTTCAAAGCAGCATGCACGACTTCTTCCTTTTCAATCATCTCAGCCAAAACTTGATCCTCAACACTTAAGATGAGAGCTTTTGATGAATATCACGCACCCCAAAAAACCACACAAAGAAGACAACAATAGAAAGAGTAATAGTGTAACAACCTCCGAAGAAAAGATCTCTCGTTAGGTAGACAACTGTAACAACTACACGGGTTTCTGTAAAAAAATTAAACACTTATAAGGTTTCATCATATGTAAGAATATAACTTATGTTTTCATAATTAAAAATTATAACATTAATATATATATATATATATATATATAAATTTATTCATATTTATCCAAATTCAAAAATACTCAACTATTCAGCTATTCTTTTCTTGTAGACATTTCGATTTCATTAGGGTGGTTTTTTTCTCAACCCTAAGAAAAAGACAATGAAAGGTAAAGAGTAATTATAATTTTCTTTTATTTGTAAGATAAATAATACACTATTCTATATTTTAAGATGGTTGGGAATGGAAATATCGTTCAAGGTACATTATCAGTGTTTCATTGAAAGGGTTTTGATAATTCGAAGGTAAAGATGGTACTTGTTTTTGGATTTCAAGATGTAACGAATGTGGTTATGATTGAGATTGAAGATCCTAGAAACAAAGTTACGGAAGAAGCTAAGAAATTTAAAAGCTAGACAATAAGACCATATTCCTTATTTACCAATGTGTTGGACCGAAAGTCTTCAACAAAATCTTCAAGGTAGCAAGAATGAACGGATGCTGGGAAATTTTGTTGAAGACATATGGAGACAGAGATAATTAAGAACAAGAAAGTCTTATAAACCTTGAAAATAAAGTTTAAGTTTCTTACCATGGATGAGAATGAAACCGTTGTTGACTAATTTTATAAGGTATAAGAACACGTTATAATGCAATGAGGGCCTACAAAGATACAATTACTGACGAGCAAATTGTTGATAAAATACTGAAAACTTTGCCACAGGTTTGATCATGTTGTAGTGGCAATTGAAGAAACAAAAGACTTAGAGGAAATGGAGAAACGATTTGCAACACTTTCTTGAAGGACATGAATTTAAAATTAATGAAAGGAGGCATAAACTCAAAAACATGCTTTCTAATCCAATGTTTTCCAAAGTGGAAAAGGCAGCAAATCAAAAGGGAAGAAACCTTTTAATAAGAAAAGGCAAGAGGAGAAAAAAAGTGATACTCACAAAAGTAAGAAAGACTACAAGAAACAACAGAATACCTCCAAAGATGGTAAAGAATAGAAGTTTGACAAGAGAAAGGTGATTTACAACTGTCAGAAGTATGGCCACTGTGTAGGAGAATGTTGGGATGGTGAACGTGTTAAAAACAAGCCAAAGATCCAAGCTAATTTAGCTTAAGAAGATGCTTCTTCAGATTCTGATATGGTGATGTTGATGGCAAAAACTAGTGGTGAAAATTCAGAAGAAACTTCGTCTTGGTACCTTGATTTGGGATGCTCCATGCATATGATTGGGAGGAGAGGTTGGTTCACCAAGATTATAGTGATGTGTTGCAGAGAGGTTCTGTCATGGAGAATGATTTGAGTATATATGACCAGAACCATAAATTGGTTATTCATGCAAATCTTTCTAAAAACATGTATTTTCCGGTTGATATGAACACACGAAGACATGAATGCTTTGTTATTGCAAATAATAGGAGTGAATGGTTATGGCATAACAAGTTCGGTGATCTCAATTTTCAGCATTTGCATAAGTTAAGTTATAAGAGTCTGATTACTATAGACTTCCCTCAATTGTAATTCCATATGAAGTTTGTAGAGAATGCATTTTATGCAAGCAAGCCAAATCAAAGTTCAAGAAGTTTGTAGCTGGAAAAGCGACTAATGAAGCTTGGTGTGGTGTATTGTGATGTCTAAGGGCCAATGTAGGTCGAAACACTTGGTGGAAATGGGTACATTGTCACTTTTTTAGATGACCTCACAAGGAAAATGTGGGTTTATATGTTGAGGAGGAAAAATGAAGTGTTGCTTATGTTTGAAAGGTTTAAAAGAATGGCTGAAAAACAAAGTGGGAGAAAGATAAAGGTGTTGTAGTTGGTGGTGAAGGTGAATATGTCTCAATTGATTTCAGCCTTTTTTGTGAGAAGGAAAGTATCATCCATGAGTTTACTCCAGCATACACTCCTCAACATAATGGTATAGCTAAGCATAAGAACAAAAATTTACTGAATATGATCCACTACCTACGGAAAAGAAAGTCATTGCCTATTTATTTTTTGCGACACATGTGTTAAACAGATCCCCCATTAAGCGATTGAAGAACATAACACCTGAAAAGGCTTATATAGGTGTAAAGCCTGATGTCACCCTTATGATATGAACATGCAGAAAATGGACATGCTGAAAGACGTGGGGACTGCGAGAGGAAAATGAAGGGCAGAGATATCTAGAATTTTGACTTTGACTAAGGGGGTAAAGTTGGTGGTAAATTTTAACTTAGGAGTGTATCAAGTAAACACGGGGTGCTGAAAGAAAAGCTCAAAAGCTAGAGAAGTCCAGCCCAATTAACAAGCTGGGCTAAGTAAACAATTGGGCCGCTAACAAATTTAACAAATGGCCCGTTCTTTCCCCCTTCTCCGCACACGAAGCAGCAGAAAACCGCTCTTACTATTCTCCGCGGCGAAGGCGAAGGCGAAGGCATCAGAACACCACCGCGCACCCCAAAGGTTTATTCTAACCTTAGTACTCCTTTTGCTCCTTTCCCATTTGTCCATAAACAGAACAAAACCTCATCAGCCAGCATTCATGCCACTCTCAATTATTTATTTTAAATTTCTCTAAATTCAGCTCATTTCTAGCAAATAATCGTTATATTGATTTCAGGGATCGCTATGCTGGGAAAGACGAGGAAGGTTTCGGCGCGTGGCGAGGCCGTGGCAGCGAACTACGCGTTTGGCCCTGCAGAAGATGACCTAATAATCAAACACCGGCTTCTCACGCGCACGACGACCACCAGGGGCGACCCTCCCTTGAAGAAGCTTCAAAAGAAGTTCACCTCGTTCGTCTCCGAGGTTGATAAAGACGAAGACAACTACAACGATTGCGAAAAACTCGCCAGAGCCTTCTTGCAGGAGCTGACGACCTTCGAGATTCCGCTTCTGAAGAGCAAGGCGATTGTGGAGGCCAACGTTAGGGAGAAGGAGAATTTCAACGAGTTGAAGGAGGAGATGAATCGCCAGATCCTGCAGGCGCAGGCCGACATTGAGGATCTGAAGAAGCAGCTGGAGGAGAGCAAGGTCGAGAGGCGGCACAAGGAGGAGTGCGAGGCTATTAGGAAGTTGATTGCGCTGCAGCCACCCAGGTCGGAGACAATGAAGGTTATTTCGGAGTTGGAGAAGGAAATTGCGGCGCTGGATACGGAGAACACGGCTGGTTCCAGGTTGTTGGAGCTCAGGAAGAAGCAATTTGCATTGTTGTTACATGTGGTATGTGTAATTTTGAACTCTGCTTATAGCTTATGCTGTTATCATATAATGTAATTGTTGGGGAATTTTGCTTCGGTGAATTGATCGTGATATATTAGGGCTAGAGAATGCAACCAATGTTATTAGTGTGCTTATAATGAGAAGGGATCGTAGCGGTGCTCCAAGTATAGAATAAAACTTGATGGATGGCATGCCGTTTTGAAAATTGAACACCCTCTAGATTTGTGTGATATTTAGAATTTGATTCAAATGATATCAATATTTAGATCCAACCACTGACATATATGAAAAACTGCGGTCACACTGAAAATGTATCTTTTTTGCATGCAATTTAATTGTCATCACGTACTCACAAGGTGCGATTGGTATCTAAGAAATTGCATGCTGTTTTTGGTGGTGAAAAGAGGGCGTGTACAGTGTAACGCTTGTAATCTGGGTCTAGTTATTTTTAGAGATAGAGCTCGTCTTGCAAGTGAGGAGAAAAGTGAAGAAACATAAAAGTGAAGAGAAAAGAAGTAGCAAAAAGGATGCAAAAACAGATATAGAGAACATTGAATAAACTGAAAAATAAACAAAACTTTTGGGGTAAGAAGTTGATATTTGCCTTGAGCTCACCTTTAAGACATTTATACAAAAGGAGGTCTGAAATGGGAAAGGCTTGCCACTAGTGACTGGGTTTAGAGTGGATGGTTGGGGGAAGACGGATGAACTAGTAAATGGATGGCTGGCAAAATGAGAGCGAAGAAGGAACAATGTTGGAAGACTTGTCAAAGGGAGGATGTGAGAAGGGGATTGGGTAGGAGGGGGGAGTTGGCTATGGAGGTGAGGGTAGACAGACAAGACTTCCCTTGCATCTGGTGAAGCCTTTGGGCCTCTGTTTGGGTTATGTTTTCTTTTTTTTCTGCATTTGAATTTCAATAACCAGAGGACCACCTCTGCATTTCAAGCAGCTTGTCCCCGAAATATTATTGGTTGATTTCGGTCTGTAAGAGAAGTAGAAGTTGTGAGATGTTAGCCCGATGACCAAAACATGGAACTTATTTGTGCGCCTTAGAACTTAGAAAAGTAAAGGGAAACAAGAGAATCCAAGGTTTGCAATACATTTGAAAGGGGGTAACTTGAGCTAACAAAGCTGTATTTTATGGTTTTTTCATTGGGGGCATGCAACGTTTACATTGGTGATTAGGATGAAAATTGTATGATCGTATAAATACATTAGTGGCTCTGGACTGGAAAAAGTTGCAATTTTAAAATTTATCATGTAAAATTGCTTTGAAACTCATAAAGTTGTTGTCTTGTAAACTGTGCTGATAATGAAATCATCCTGCAGTATTTTTTCCTTGGAGTTTTTTACTAGGGACTTCAGCATGAACATATTTCAATTTCCCTGATTGCCCTTGGTATTAAATTGTGACCATGTGATTTTCACCAAACGGGACCCATATGATGCATTTTGAAAAAGAGTTCCAATCTCTCACTCTCATCCTGATTCTTTTAGGTTATTGTGTGTTTGATAGGATGGGGAAAGAAAATTAAAGGGTTAAAAGTTTTTGTAGGTTAAAAATAGAATATATGTAATAATTATTCTGCATTTTAATTCCCTAAAGTTAGATGAAGATATTTCTAGGGAAGTTGTTGATATCTTTTAGGTTGTGTGTACTCCTCCGTACGTATTATAAAAGGAATGAAAAATATCAATGTTCATCTTTTATCTTTTCTATAGTTTTAATGACAGTGTTTTAGCTATGTCAAAGTAGTGTAGCCATTAGCTTCCTAACAGTGTTATGTCATGACAAGTGCTAACCTTTGTTAGCAGTGCAAACCAAAACACTTGTATTGAAAGATTCTGTGGAGTTTCTGCGAAGCTCTTTGGTTCAAGGATATCTTCATATACTATTGTGTATTTTCTGTTTGCCTGTAATCTCTCATGTCAAATGAACTTTGTTCTTTGTCTCTCATAGCCTATATATATCTTATGAATTATAGCCATCACTGGGCAGGTGAAATATCTTGTTTAAATATTGTAATTGTTAACTGCAGATTAAGACAAAGCTATGGTTAGTGATATTATTGTATGTGATTGTTGATGATAATATTTATCCTGCTTCCTATCCTTCTTGCAGGTGGATGAGTTGCAAAACACAATTGAGGAAGAGCAGAAGAGCCTAGTTGAGGAGATGAGAATGGCAACCGAGGAGCTTAAGAATGGGCTGGAGGACACAAGTGGGGCGGAAGCAATGGCAATTGACCAGTAACTAAATCGAACTTCAATCTTCCTGTTGTAACATTTTTTACATTTCAGCCTTGGTTTTTGTACCCACAGTCATTAGGAACCATATGTAAATGAAAACGAAACATCAATATTATTGTGCTAATGCTTAGACCTTAGTAATACTAAATGCATTTTCGATATTAGAAAGAGAAGTAATACTCAGGGCATTTTGTTTGGATTTTTCTATCAAAATTTGTGTAGCCATTCCTTCGTTGTAGTTGGGGTTTTTCCATTCCATATTTTCATTATTTTTATTGTTTTTCGGCAAAAGAAAGTAATGCATACCTGTAATTTGTAAGGTATTTGTATGGCGTACCACTCTCAAAAAACCATACAGACTGGGGTTTGACGATTATTAAAAAAAAGGAAATAATTATGGTAGATACTGCTGATGAAGTATTGAAAATTTGTATTTGTATGTAATAAGATAAATGTTAGAAATATAATATTGAAAAATTTGTATTTGTATGTAAATAAACTTTTTATTACACACTGAAATATATTCAAAATCATAAATTTTATTTTCATAAATTTAATTGATAATAAAAATGGTCATACTTTTAATAAAATGTTTGAAACTGCGTTGTTAGTTTTCTCAATTAACATACATTTCAGTGACAATGAATACTGCTTAATTTTATGGTTGCAATTTTATTCCATTGAAATTAATTTTACAATAAAACTTGTATTCATGGTAATGTTGAAAATTCATGTAAAATTTAATGTATTATCAGACCGAGTCTTTAAGAAAAAATTGTCACTTTTTATTTTCAAACTTACTATTTAATTTTGCTTACCACTCAAGAATATATATTTTTTTTGTCAAACTTTATTCAGTTTTAAAAAATATTTTGAGAAAATGAAGACAAAATAACATAAACAGATGGAAGCTATTGTTTTTCATTTTCTTTTCATTTCGTATTTTCAAATGCTTTGCACCTTACATCACCTTCCTCCTCGACCTCAAAATATCAAAGTAACCTCGTTTGATTATATTCTAAAAGATGACAACCAGTCTTTAGAATTAGAAATAAAACCAAGTATTTGGTATCAAATCTTAAACAATTTTCTACATAAAACAAAGCAGGGTATAAGGGATGTTTATTAAATGTAGAGTAAGGGTAAACACGCACTTGAATTTCGCATTTTGCCTCAAAAGTTTAAAATTAATCGAATAAGTACTTTATATTTTTAATAAAGTGACTTTTTATAACTTCTAAATAGTCGTACATCCTTATTTTAAAATAAAGGGTGTTACTTTATATTAAATAAGTTATATTTAATTTAAATTTTAATTCAAATCACTTTTCTTTATTCTCATAACATAACCATTTTTTCTTTTGTAAACATTATACTTAGTGCATGAAAAAATATTTTTTAAAGTAAAATGTTCTTCGGTTTCATCCTTCATCCTGAGTAAAATTTCTCTCTCCCCCTCTGTTTTCCTACTTTTAAAAAGAAAATAATATTTTGATACCAATTTTTGATACCATTTTGATACTACACACATGTCAAAATGTGGTTGGATGATTTCAAATTAAAAAAACCTGAAGAAGGACATATTTAAAAGAAAAAAACTAAAATTTTTTCTTTTATTTGAAGTCATCCAACCACATTTTGACACGTGTGCAGTGTTAAAATGGCGTAAAAAAATTGATGTGAAAATATCATTTTTCCCTTTTAAAAAGAATACTCCGTTTAAGAAGGAAATTATTGCCAATTGTTCTTACGTGAACCTGTGAATACTAGAAATAGTTTACTATGTTCCATTGTATTTTCAACGCAGAGTTTGCTTAACTTGGCTCTGGCAATGTCAATGAAAGGATGAACAATGGAATATTCAGACCCTTCTTCTCGTCACGTGCCTTCTGCACTTCGCTCATCTCACCCCATCGACCATTTCCTCAAAACCATGACTTTGCTTCTCCCTCTACTTTATTATCCAGTGCTCTGCAACATTACATTAATTCCGACACTCCTACCCACGGCCAAAAGATCCATTCTCGCATTCTAAAATCTGGGTTTGTTCCAAACACCAATATTTCTATCAAGCTACTTATTTTGTACCTGAAATGCAACTGTTTGAGATATGCACGACAGGTGTTTGATGATTTGCGGGAAAGAACTTTATCTGCTTATAATTATATGATTAGTGGCTATATCAAACAATGTCAGGTTCAAGAGTCCCTTGGTTTGGTACGTAGGCTTTTAGTGTCTGGTGAGAAGCCTGATGGATTTACTTTTTCTATGATTTTAAAGGCGTCTACTTCTGGGTGTAATGTTGCCTTGCTTGGTGATCTAGGTAGAATAGTGCATACCCAGATCCTCAAATCTGATGTTGAGAGAGATCAAGTTCTTTGTACTGCACTGATCGACTCTTATGTTAAGAATGGGAGGATTGCTTACGCTAGGACTGTATTTGATGTGATGTCAGAGAAGAACGTGGTATGTTCAACATCCCTCATCTCTGGTTACATGAATCAAGGGTCTTTTGAAGATGCTGAACGTATATTTAAAAAAACTTCGGACAGGGATGTGGTAGTATTTAATGCGATGATAGAAGGCTACAGCAAGACATCCGAATATGCGAGGAGATCTCTTGAAGTTTACATTGATATGCAACGGTTGAACTTTAGGCCAAATGTTTCTACATTTGCTAGTGTAATTGGTTCCTGTTCCATGCTTGCGGCATTCGAAATTGGGCAACAGGTACAAAGTCAGCTCATAAAGACTCCATTTTATGCTGACATTAAACTGGGAAGTGCCCTTATAGACATGTATTCAAAGTGTGGAAGAGTCTCAGATGCTCGAAGAGTTTTTTATCACATGCGTGTGAAGAACGTGTTTTCGTGGACATCTATGATTGATGGATACGGGAAGAATGGATTCCCTGATGAAGCACTTGAGCTATTTGGAAAGATGCAAAAAGAATATGGCATTGTACCCAATTATGTGACATGCCTTAGTGCTCTTTCAGCTTGTGCACATGCGGGGCTTGTGGACAAGGGCTGGGAGATCTTTCACAGGATGGAGAATGAATACCTGGTAAAGCCAGGGATGGAGCATCATGCATGCATGGTTGATTTGTTAGGACGAGCAGGAAGGCTGAATCAGGCTTGGGAATTTGTCATGAGGATGCCCGAGAGACCGAATTCGGATGTGTGGGCTGCTCTACTTAGTTCTTGCAGACTCCATGGTAATATAGAGATGGCAAAATTCTCTGCAAATGAACTTTTTAAGCTGAATGCTAGTGGAAGACCAGGGGCATATGTTGCACTATCTAACACTTTGGCAGATGCTGGCAAATGGGAAAGTGTAACTGAGCTTAGAGAAATAATGAAGGAGAGAGGTATATCCAAGGACACTGGCCGAAGTTGGGTAGGAGCTGATAATGTCTTTTAGTTCATATGAAAGGAGCAAAGATGCATTACGGCATTTTTCTGTTAAACGAGATTATTCCTCTTGATTGCTTCTCGTATACTCATGCCTTCTTGTGCTTCTGACAATAATACAAAGCATTTAAAGAAAAAAAAAAGAACAATGTGTTTGATGAAGTGGATTGGCCATGGTGGCTTTTTGAGAATTTGCAGAAAGTATGGCTCTAGGGAAGGTTAATCCCAATTGACCAAAAAGAAGAAAAACAGAACGCAGTTGCTGACTACTTTTAGCAAGGTTGAAGTCATACCCGACTGCTTAGAAGAGATAACGTGATTTTTTTGGCTTGGATGTAGCTATACATTAATAAATTATTAAATTAAACAAAATAATTCGATTCACAAATATCTTTAGTTCATATCTCATGGTCGTTTCCAAGACCTATATATGAAGAAAGTAAAAAAAAAAAATTATATGTAATTTCTATTAAAAATATTCTTTTTATCTCTCACATCAATTTAATCTTATACTAATTATCAGAAATCTTACTTCTAAAATAAACTTTGCCTGAAACTTTTCTATGAAAGGAGGAAAAATGCCAATAATAGATAGAGATGAAAAGAAATGTTAAATGTTATACCAATTAAGAAGGCAGGACAAGACAAGTTTGTTCCCTGTCTGTTTCAAAAGTAATGAATTAAAATAGTAGTAGTTGACACCCAGCGCATCCCATTAAATCAACCAAATGTCGAAAACATCCCTCATTTTAGAAATCAATTACTTTTCGTAATATATTTTTAAAGAAAAATAAAAATAAAATTGTTATTTATTATTTTTAAAAAGAACTTAATACTCACGAGGAAAAAAAAACAAGTATATTCATCTTGTAGTCCAAAAATGAAAGTATTTAGGAGGTATAAAATATGAATAAGTTTTATCTCAAACTTAACTTCCTATAAAAATTTTAAAAGAGTACTACATTTATTTAAATCGAAAAAATATTTTAAAAGAACGAATTTTCTTTTATGTTATTTAACTTCTATTTTTAACCGCCACATAAGCATTTCATCACAACAGAATTACTTTTATACTTGTTTGTATGAATAATTTATGTATGTTTCAGGGCTTGTAATTGTTTGAAGAAATGTGTGAATGAAATTGCAGACATGTTGGATGTGGTATTTATCTTGATAGAGATGATAACGCCCCAAGTTCAACACATCACTGAATGATTCGACCTTAGCATGGCGACGCAGACAGGCCTCACAGTCAACTATTTGAAACTGCCACGTTTAATTACTTTCCCAATAAGATAAAACAAAAACGTTGAATAATGGAGTTTTGGTATGCTAATCAACCCCACTCTTTCTAGCAATAGGATCAATGCAGGTGGCTAACCTGCACCTAAATCTCTTCTCTGCTCTACTTCATGTTGCATTCAACTTCTCGATAAGATAAAAGCTTCAAGCATATGAATGAGAAGATGAATTAAGAAGATATTAATTATTGGATTGTTGGGTATGCTTCTCTTCTTTCTCTGCTAAATTCTGAATTTGATAATCTATGATGAAATTTGAAATACCCTTTTGATTTTGATTCTTTGAAGGTTGATTTTGACGTGCATATGTCCTTGTTGTCTTTGCGTGACCATCATAGTAGAGTTTGCTCTGGCACTCATCAAGGCTCCTATTGTGGTGATGGAGTGGTTCATCTCCAAGATTCCATGTTAAAATAATCTCTCTATTTTCATCTTAAATTAATCGTTTGGTATATTGTCTTTTCATTAATTATGTCCATGTATGTATGTGATCATAATTTTCTGATTGATTATGCCATTACAACAACCCCTTCTATGCTTTGTTCAACCTACTTAATCCTACTTAACAATTTTATCAAATTCAATTTATATCATTATTATAAGGAAAATAAAATAAATACATTTATATACACTTATTAGAAAGTTTATACTATGTATTATTATAGATCATATACTGTTCGACGACACATGCTAACCTTTTAAATTTTAATAGACTGTCATTAATTAGCTAAGATTTTTTACATTGTTACTAAAAAGAGGTCCCTTAAATACTTAAAATTAAAAATTTATTTGCATCGAAATCAGGTCTCCGTCTCTGTAATTTCGGATCTATCATAACATTTTTTACACTTTAGTACAAGGTCACGTGTATACTCTTTTGAATAAAATAATAAATGATTGAGTTTTAATGAGTTGTCAGAGTCACCTAAAAAAGTAATGCACTCGTGTCGTGACCATCACTACGAATATAATTTTTTTTTTTCTTTTAAATCAAATATTTGTATTTTTTTTTCTTTTCCGTTATTAAGTATAAATATTTTATTTTGTTATTATTTATATTATTGAGAATTTAATTTTAAAATAATATAAATTTAATTTTCTTACTGTCAAATTTTAAAAAATATTATAATTATATAAATTTTAAAATGGAATATCAAATAACAATTACATATAGTTAAAAGTTTACGATATTTATAATTTTTATTATGTTTGTAAAAGTTGAGAAATTTTTTTTTTTTTTATATTTGAATGAAATTTATCAATATTAAAAAGTGTATTTTAGACAATAGTTATAATTTTTACACAATGGAATGTTCACAATTATTCTTGTATGATAAAAATAAACACAAATTATCAAAAAGTGTATTTTAGACATGATTTAATCTAAACAAAATCTTCTGATGAAAAATGTGTAATTTAAATTATACATAGAGAGAAAATATCTTTTAAGATTAAAATGAACTTACTGATAAATATTGTATTAGTCTACCAATTTATATAGATAATAAAAATTGTGTAGAAAAATAAAATTTATTGAAATCAAATAAAAATAATAATAAAAATACATTTTTTAAATTACTTAATAAATTAAAAACAAAACAAAGTATTTATATATCTATCATCTCAATTTAATATTATATACATTTAATATATATATATATATATATATATATATATTACTTATATCCATATCTAATTATTATTTTTTTCATAAAATTCAAAACAATTTTATACAAAGTCCACAAAACCCCATTTATTTTCCTAGTTTATGTGTTCTGTTACTTAGATACATCTAAACTCATAATAATAAATTACTATTTATATGTTTATAATACAAGCGTCAAACAATTCTTTTACCTGTGAAATATTTTTGTCGGGAAATTTGAAGCAATATATATAAATTAAAATTAATATTTAATTTAAGAAAGAATAAATATGGAGGATTGCAAGTGTGATGTGCATCGCGTTCCGAATGAAGTCAATTTGTGAACAGCGATGGATTACAGTTGCAGTGATAACTGCAACATTTTTGTTAGCTACTTCATATTCAGAATCACCACCGTTATTAGCGGTGTCGCCATGCCCATTCACCTCCATCTTCAGTTTCGGCGATTCTCTTACTGACACTGGCAACTTGTATCTCGCTTCCTACCACCCTTCTGAAGACTGCTTCCTTCCTCCCTACGGTGAAACCTTCTTTCACCATGTCTCTGGACGCTGCTCCGATGGCCGCCTCATCATCGATTTCATCGGTTCCGTTTCTCTGTTTCTCTCACTCCTACTTTTAATTTTTCATTTCAAGTATTATCAAATTAAAGTTGGTATAAAGAAATCTATTAAATAGATCATCCATTGATCTGTTATCTTCTGTGAGATGAATGTGTTATAAAACATAACTATATTTGAATTCAAATGTTTGAGTGGTTGACAATTAGTGATGAACATATAAATTCGGTTTTGTAGATTAAGTTCAAAGATAAATGGAAAACATTAATTAAAATGAATGAAGGTAGCTTTATTTGTTTGTTATTTGCAGCTGAGTCATTGGGACTTCCATTGGTGAAACCTTATAAGGAAAAGAAAAATGGGGAAGGAGGAGCCAATTTTGCTGTGATTGGAGCCACTGCTTTAGAGCCGAGCTTTTATGAACAGAGAGGCATTTCTCTTCCAACCAATTATTCTCTGACAGATCAATTGAATTGGTTCAAGGAATTGCTTCCTTCTCTCTGCAATATTTCCACAGGCAAGTTCTCCATTTTTTTCTCTCTCTCTCATCTCCCCCACACAACCACTACCCTCCACACCTACCTTCTTTAATGCTTTTTTCCTATTGGTTGTGATAGATATTAGCCAGGAAAAGGATCAACTTAAAAAACAGAACCCATTCAATGACGTTCTTAAGAAAACAACAATAAATTACATACATGTTGAATTTTGTTATCCTTAAACATAAAAATATTTATAAGTTTCCATGCATATCCATACGTATAAAAGAATTTACAAATTTTCTTTCATAAATGTTCTTTGAAGTGGACTTTAACGAAAGGATAGAATAGATTTAAGGATATTTCAATCCCACAAAATAGACTTATAAAACTTATATATTACAAATTTTCGCATGTTTTAGTTTTTCACTTTATTTAATATATTTATCATATAACAATCAAAATGAATTGAGGCAACGTAATGTTATAATAGTATAATAAAAATGTTGACTGATTTTACTAAAAAAATAAAATATTACTTACATAATTCAATAAACAAATAAATTAAACATTCAATGTAACACGCGTTGGGGAATGGGGTAATGGTGGGAGACACGTGACAAGCAAGGCACAAAATGATGACATCTGTGAGAGTATATGTATGATCCTTCCCTCTGCATTTCTTTCTCTGAAACATTCTCTTTGTCCCCTTGACCTAATCCTTCTTTCTGGGCAATTCCTTTTCAGGAATGATTCTTCCCCTATGGATACTCAAATACTCTGATGACCAATACAACCATTCTCGAATGCTCCGTTTTACCAAATTTTAATTGCTTTTAATTGCTGTTACAACAGATTGTTTATCCATTCAGACTTGGTCCTTATTTTCATTTAATACCACTTATAATTCTTAATTTCGTTCTCTCTCTTCTACCCTAGCATTGTTACATTGGTGCTTTCATTGACTCCATGGCTGAGAACACCCGCTTGAAGGATTTACAAAACGAAGTAAAAAACAATGTGGAGGATCTGCGTCGTTTATCGCAAACAGTGGAGAAGCTCGAAGCAGCTATTGTCGTTCAATCCAAGTTGCAGGACAAGAAGATGGATCAGATTCAAATCGTGTTGCAACAATTGCTAGAAAATGCGTCTCAGTCTATTAGGAGTTCTTCGAACCCAGGTTTCGCAGCACGGGTTACTCCGCTTTCCATGACTCCTATGACACGCGACATTTCGCTAGGTTTTCCTCACTTTGATGGTTCTACACCGGTGCTAGAGTGGATATTTAAAGCCTACAAGTTCTTCAACTATCATAACACCCCGGATGCCGATCGTGTGGAAATTTCTTCGATGCATTTTGAGAAGGAGGTGGTTCCATGGTTTCAGATGTTACAGAAGATGGAAGCAGTCACCACTTGGATAGCTTTAAGCCGCCGCTGGAGTCCCAATTTGGACCTTCACCATTTGATTGTCCAATGGTCGATCTTTTCAAGCTGCAACAACAGGGCTCTGTCTCCGATTACTACTTAAAATTCATGGCACTGGCGAATAGATCGAACGGTTTGACGGAAGAAGTTGTTCTCAACTGTTTCATTAGTGGCTTGAAAGTTGACATTAAACGGGATGTAGTGGCCATGACCCCAACAACCTTGTTGAGAGCTGTAGCTTTGGCCAAATTATATGAGGAAAAATATATAACTATAACTAAGTCCTCACCCTCCTACTCCACCAGATTTCCAACATCCTCAGTATCCTTCATCCCTTACAACTCGTCACCCAGAAACACACTCAAACAACCTTTCTTTGAGGCCAAATCAATTACGCCACCCTTATTACCCACACCACCGGGGCCGCAACTAAAAAACCCCAATGTTAAGAGGATAAGTCCTGTTGAAATGCAATTGAGACGTGAAAAAGGTCTATGCTATTTCTGTGATGAAAAATTTTCCTTCAACCATAAGTGTCCTAATAGACAATGTTTTGTTTTGCAATTGGGTGAAGAAGAACAAGAAGGAGAGAAAGAACCACCAGATGATACAGCAGCACAAGATATATTAACCGTGGACGCCCATCACCTATCCTTGAATGCTTTAAAAGGAGGCTTGGGAGTAGGGACAATCAAATTTAAGGTTTCTAGAGGCACCTTGTCCGTCACAGTATTGATTGATGGAGGAAGCTCAGATAATTTTCTTCAGCCTCGGGTGGCAAAGTTCTTGAAACTCCTAATTGTTAAGCTCGAAAGTTTCGTGTCATGGTGGGTAATGGCAATTATATGGAATCCGAAGGACTGATTCAAGATTTAAAATTACATGCTCAGGGCAATGTCTTTCAGTTATATGCTTTTTTGTTACCAATTTCTGGTGCGGACCTCATATTAAGTGCTAGTTGGCTTAAAACTATTGGGCCTTACTTGGCAGATTATGAGACACTTCAAATCAAGTTTTTACAAGGTGGAAAATTCAGTACCTTACAAGGTGACAATGATCACCTTCTTCATATTGCCCAATTACACCACATAAGAAGATTGGTCAATACAAATGCTATAGCTGAAGTGTACAGTATGCAACTGATTTAAGAGGATGTTATTCCTTCTCCCTTGCTTGAACTTCAACTTCCTGTTGAAATGACACCAGACTTGGCACTTTTGCTGCATACATACAGTTTTGTGTTTAGCAACCCTTTTAGACTACCTCCACTTAGGTCTTATGTCCATCAAATACCACTGTTAGAAGGCTCCAATCCTGTTAAAGTGAGACCTTATAGGTATCCTCACAGTCAAAAGGAAGAAATTGAAAGGTTGGTGGCAAACATGTTGCAAGAAGGCATCATCCAACCAAGCAGTAGTCCTTTCTCTTCTCCAATCATCTTGGTCAAGAAGAAAGATAGTTCTTGGAGGGTATTTACTGACTACAGGGCTTTAAATGCTATTACTATTAAGGATAACTTTCCAATTCCCATAGTGGATGAGTTGATTGATGAGCTTTATGGAGCCTTTACTTTTCTAAGTTGGATTTACGATCGGGCTATCATCAAATTTTGTTGAAACTTGAGGATAGATACAAGACGACATTCAGAACACATCAGGGTTTATACGAGTGGTTGGTCATGCCTTTTGGGCTGTCCAATGCGCTGACAACATTCCAAAGTCTCATGAACCAGATATTTAAAGGCTTGTTGAGACGCTTTGTACTAGTATTTTTTTATGACACACTAGTGTACAGCGTAAGCTGGAAGGATCACTTGCAACACCTTGAACGAGTGCTCACAATTCTCAAGGATAATAATCTCTTTGCAAAATTTTCTAAATGTACTTTTGGAGTTCAACAAATAAACTACTTGGATCACACATTATCTGGTAATGGTGTGGCTATGGATGTTGAAAAGTTAGAAGCGGTACGGAACTGGATTACACCTTCAAATCAGAAACAATTAAGAGGTTTTTTGGGCTTGACTGATTATTACCGGCGCTTTGTAAAGGGTTATGCCAGTATTGCTGCTCCATTAACAGATTTATTGAAGAAAGAGGCTTTTAAATGGACTGCTACCACTGAGCAAGAGTTTACAGCTTTAACTACTGCACCTGTACTAGCCATTCCTAATTTTCTTGAACCATTTGTTTTGGAAATTGATGCATCGGGATTTGGAATAGGAGCTGTTTTAAGTCAACACAAACATCCAATCGTATATTTCTCTAAGAAATTGTCTCTTAGAATGCAAAAACAGTCGGCCTACACACGAGAGTTCTATGCCATTATTGAAGCATTAGCCAAGTTCAGACATTATCTTCTAGGACACAAGTTCATCCTTAAAACAGATCAAAAAAGTTTGAAAGAACTGCTAGATCACACCTTACAGACTCCTGCCCAACAACAATGGCTGCCAAAATTCCTTGGATATGATTTCACTATCCAATACTCTCTAGGGAAAGACAATATACCTGCAGATGCTTTATCCAGAAGCCTTGCTATGGCATGGTGTGAATTCTTGGTTAAAACTCGTGGCAGATGCAACACAAAATGATGCAGCATTGATACATATATACCAGAATTGTATTCAAAATGCAGGCAAATTTGAAGATTACACTTTGCACAAAGATGTCATTGTAAAGAAGGGGAAAATTACGGTGCCTCATGACCAGACCTTAATCAACATGATATTGGCTCAATTTCATACATCTAAAGTGGGTGGACATGCTGGTACCACTCGAACCACGGTCAGAATAGGTGCTCAGTTTTATTGGCCCAAGATGCGGGAGGATATACGAAAATATATCAAAGAATGTGTCATGTCAACAAGCAAAAGTCAGCCAATCTTTGCCCACAGGCCTACTTCAATCCCTTCCTATTCCTAATATTATTTGGGAAGAGATTGCAATGGATTTTATCACTAATTTACCTTTGTCACAGGGACATTCGAATATAATGGTGGTGATAGATAGATTATCCAAATTTGCCCATTTCATTCCTTTAAAGCCGAGATTTAATAATAAGGTGGTAGCTGAAGCTTTCATCCAGAACATTGTCAAATTGTATGGTTTTCCCAAGTCAATTGTTTCTGACAGAGATAGGGTGTTTATTAGTTCTTTTTGGACACATTTATTCCATTCACAAGGCACCAAATTAGCCATGAGTTCTTCATATCACCCACAATCTGACGGCCAAACCGAAAATCTCAATAAAACTTTAGAGATGTATCAACGATGCTATGTTTTTTATCATCCTAAAACGTGGTTTGAGATGCTTCTGTGGGCACAATATTGGTACAATATTGCCTTCCACCATAGTATGGGCATGTCTCCTTATCAGGCTGTTTATGGTACACCTCCACCATCACTTATCCGGTACGAATACAATGAAGAAGATCCACCAACATTACAGGACAATCTGAAATCACGTGATGCTTTGTTAAACAAACTGAAGACCAAACTACATCAAGCCCAGAATTACATGAAGAATCAAGCTGATAAAAAGAGAAGAGATGTTCCTTTGGAAGTGTGGGATTTAGCTTTGGTCAAGCTTCAACCTTATAGACAACACTCTGTGGTGTTAAGGAAGCATCAAAAATTAAGTTTGAGATACTTTGGTCCTTTTAAAGTCATTGCAAAGATCGGACAGGTTGCCTTCAAACTACTGCTTCTTGAATCAGCAAAGATACACCCAGTTTTTCATATCTCATTACTAAAAAAATTTCATGGAAATCAAAAGCAATAGTACCTACCATTATCCCTTACTACAAGTGAGTTTGGCCCTCTTATTCAACCTATTGGCATCTTAGACTCACGAACAACTGTTAGGAATGGGAAGCAAGTTGAGCAAAGATTGGTGCAGTAGGATTCCTTAAGTGAAGCTGAAAATTCATGGAAAGATTTGGTAGAACTCCAAGAATCCTATCCCAATTTCAACTTTGTGGACAAAGTTGCTGTTAAAGAGGGGAGTACTGTAACACGCGTTGGGGAATGGGGTAACGGTGGGAGACACGTGGCAAGCAAGAAACAAAATGATGACATCCGTAAGAGTACACGTATGAAAAGAGAGAGCATAAAGTTGAAGGAATTCGTTTGGTAAGGCGTGTGCGGTATGATCATTCCCTCTGCATTTTAATTGCTGTTACAGCAGATTGTTTATCCATTCAGACTTGGTTCTTATTTTCATTTAATACCACTTATAATTCTTAATTTCGTTCTCTCTCTTCTACCCTAGCACTGTTACATTCAATTCATTAAAAAATTATTGAACGAAAGCTATGTTATTTAAAAAAAAATCAAATTGTGATTTGATATAATTAGAAATAATAAATAACTATAATACAAAGCTTGTAAAAAATGATAAAAAATTAATAGAGAAGAGTTATTGTTCGATTATGAATTAATCCACTACTCGACTTAGATTCCTTTAATCCAAAAATTAAGTTAACCAAATTCAATTTGATCTACATGTAAGAAAAAAAAACTAACGTTTTTTCAATTTAATTAGGCTCAAACCCGTACTAAATCAATTTAATTTACATATTGAAACCCGTTCTAATATTTCTATAATAACACATAAAATTTCATCAAATTTTATTAATACACACAAAATATCAATAACTCAATAATATTCTTCTTATTTTAAACCACATTCATACTAATAAGTATTCAACGTTGTTTTTCATCACATCTGTCATTCTCCTTTCTACAATATTTATTTTTCTTATTCAAATTCTATAATAATAATAATAATAGTCCCTTTTTCTTTTAATAATTCACAAACGCAGTACACAAAATGTCAAAGCATAACCGAGTTTCTAAGTCAATATTAAGTGTGATTTTATGTAACTTTTTTATAAAAGCAATAGCTTTATACATATAGGTTTAGTTGTTGATATGTGTTTATGAAGAAGGAGAGCATTCCTTAAGATATTATTTGTAATATTAAACTTGTTGACAATTATGAGTTTATGTGGAACCTTTTTAATTAAATAATAAATTACTAAAAGTTAAGATATATCTATTATATTCTACGAATAGATGAGGACATGCTTGTAGAAAAGGAAGACAAAGATATAGATCCATTCCCTAAAACTCTAATGTAATTCCACGACTGATATAACTCTAACAATATCAAAAGGTTTAATTTTACAGGTTGTCATGAAGTTTTGCGGAACTCATTATTTCTTATGGGAGAAATAGGTGGAAATGATCTAAATTATCTTTTCTTTCAACAAAAGAGCGCTGAAGATGTTAAAACATATGTTCCATATGTGATCAATGCAATAGCTTCAGCTATCCATGTAAGTTTATTTGTTTGTTCTGTTTTTTTTTCATTAGTAAACCTTTAATTCGTTTTTCTGCAATTACATATGTTATAACTTTAATCATTCATAATATTTCGTCACCAAATTAATATTTCTAACATTAAGATTTTATTATCATCACTTTGATTCTCTATTTAATATAGGATGGATGAGATAATAAAATGATATATTTTATTTGTATAGTTTAATTTGGTGAGATTTTTTTTTCAAGATTAAAGTAATGGCAAGAGAAAAACTTGAGGTTTAGAGTTTTTGGAGTATTAAGGTGGTAACATAATAAGAATTTCATTTTCTTTTATTTTTCAATATCTCGCTAAACATATTATTACAGCTTTAAAAAGATACCTAAAACCTTTTGTCATTTTCTTTACAGGAGTTAATTGGTGTAGGGGCTCGCACACTAATTGTTCCAGGGGATGTACCAATTGGATGCAGTGTAATATATTTAACAATTTATGAGAGCCCAGATAAGAAGCAGTATGACCAAAGTGGGTGTTTGAAGTGGTTAAATGAGTTTGTTGAATATTACAATCATGAGCTCCAAAGTGAATTAGACAAGCTTAGAATACTTCATCCTCATGCCAATATCATCTATGCTGATTATTACAATGCCGCGTTGCCTTTATATCGTGACCCCAAAAAGTTTGGTAATCATCTCAATTCTCATTGTATATATTTTTGTCATGTTTGCTTTAAATAATGCATATTCATACTTCATCATAACAAATTACTTCATACATACATACATATAATATACTGTGATTTATACTTTGATTCCTATGCAGGATTTATTGGTCTTAAAGCTTGTTGTGGAAAGGGGGGTCCATACAATTTCAATGAATTAGTAAAATGTGGTGATCCAAGCGTGAATGTTTGTGATGATCCTTCAAAGTATATTGGGTGGGATGGAATTCATTTAACTGAAGCTGCATATAAATTAATTGCTCAAGGCATTATAAAAGGACAACATTCTCAACCTCAATTTAGTTCCTTGTGTTTGTCTAATGAAAATTTTCTTTATTTCAATAGCTGAATTATTTTTTCTTTCGTTTTAAACTAAGGGAGACAAGTTGAATGTAACTCTCATAATATAAATAGGGAGGTGGAGGATGAGATGGGTGGGGTGTAGGGAGAACCACTCCTTTACCCCAAGCTCTCCTCTTCGACATTGTTGTGTAGTCATTCACCCTCACTCTTATTTCTTTGCTCATTGTTTGTTGTTCACTCCTCGTCGTTGGTATATGTGATGAGATTCGTTTGCTCGTGTTATGGTGGCTCTTCCCTCTCGCGCTTTTGCGATAAGGATTTCTTTATGCTATGTAGGGTTGCTTTATGCTAGGATTTGTGATTGTGACGTTTTTCAAATTCAATTGCATATTCATGTTGACAAATGAAGGGGTTTTCAAATCTAAATGCAAATTTAACGGTTTTCTATGCTAGGATTTTTGGTTCTCATCCTTAATCATCTTATTTCTCTTGGTTATCTCCTGTTTTCATAGTGTTGATTTATTAATTTATTGATTTTAGAGAGATCCGTAAATATGAGAAGAGCATAAAGCTTATGATTCACAAGCTTCCTTTCAAGTGTCTGATTCGTGAAATCGTCCAAGATTTCAATATATGTTTTAATTTCAAAACCCAAATTGTTTTTAATCTTATCCTTTTGATTATTTTATCATAATGATTATGTTTTGTGTTTGTGTTTCATAGAGTCATTTAAGGTTCTAGAGCTATGCGCTTCTTATTCTTCATAAGCTGCCGAGACATATTTGGTTGGTTTGTTTTAGGACACCAATTTATATGCAATCTATGTGTGCAATCCATGTGGAAAAGGTTAATTATGTCTTTTAATAATTGGCATTATAATGTTTTTATTGTGTTTTTTTTTTTTTAATTTTTTATTGATACTTTATTTATTACTTTTATATAAAAGAGGTTTTTATTTAATAATTTAGAGAATATAAGTATTTGATTTATATTTTATAGATAAGTGGAAATCTCTCTAATCTAAGAAGATTATCAATAGAATTGGATAATTAAATCAACAAAGTTGGTTACTTCCAATAAAAGACGTTTCTAGACTCATCTCGTTCGATCCAAATTTGTGCAGTAAGCCGAATCAACTTAGTCTAGTAATTCAACTTATCCGGCAAACTTAAAATAATATAAATTAAATTTTTTACAGTCAAATTTTTTTAGAAAAATATTAAAATATGAATATTGATATTAATAACAATTACACATAGTTAAATATTAAAATTTTTTAAAATCAAATATCAAATAACAATTACACAGTTAAAAATTTACTATAGTTTGAATTTTTATTATGTTTGTAAATGTTGAGAAAGAAAATATTTTTGATATTTGAATGAAATTTATCAATATTAAATAAGTTAAAATATTAAGAGAGATAATAAAAAAAAGGTTTAATAGGTTCGGAGGTCCCTATATTTGGATGTTTGTTTCAATTGGGTCCTCCAATTTTGGAAGTGATCAATTAGGTCCCTAATTTTGTCAATTTGAATCAATAAAAGTCTTTCCGTTAAATGCAGTTAATGCCGTGAAGATTTTGAACATGTGGCACGTTGACGCTTCCATGTGGCACCATTTCAAGTGTATAGGTGGATTATAAAAGGGTGAAATCTCTTTTAATGTAGGGATTTCACCTTCAAATACACCCTTTAATTTAGGGATTTCACCCTTTTATAATCCACCTATGCACTTGAAACGGTGTCACCTGGAAGCGTCGTGCCACATGTTCAAAAACTTTACGGCGTTAACTGCATTTAACGGAAAGACTTTTATTGATTCAAATTGACAAAATTAGGGACCTAATTGATCACTTACAAAATTGGAGGACCCAATTGAAACAAACCCTTGAAACAAACCCCCAAATATAGGGACCTCTGAACCTATTAAACCTAAAAAAAATGTAGCAGAATACAATTTATTTAAATAAAACAAAAACAATAATTAAAAAAAGGTTTAATGTCTTAGGTCTCTATTTTCGTCCAGAATTTCAAATAGGTCCCTTTCTTTTTTAGCGTCTCAATTAGGTTCTTATTTTTGTTAATTTGATCCAAATAAGTGCTTTTCGTCAATTCCATCAAACGACATCAGTTAGTATGTGACGTGGCCTGATGACTAAAACGTGTCAAAAAAAAGTGTGTGATATAGATTTTTAAAATTTTATAATTAAAGAATTAAATTAATATATTGGGGGAATTAAGAAAAGATGCTGAAATTATTTATATATCTCATGTGATGCATTTCTGAAAACAATATATTCTAGAATTCTAGACATCTAAAATTTAATTCCCCCAATATATTAATTTAATTCTTTAATTTTAAAACTTAAAAGATCTATATCACACACGTTTTTTTTTACACGTGTCAGTGTCACCACGCCACCTCACACACGACTGACGCTGTTTGATGGAATTGACGGAAAAAAATTATTTGGATCAAATTAACCAAAATAAAGACCTAATTGAGAGCTAAAAAAGAAAGAAACTTATTTAAAATTTTGGACGAAAATAGAGATCTATTAAAATATTAAACCTTAAAAAAAATACAAGATACACTTTTTAGATTAGCTAATTAGATAACTGGTTACACCATGGAATATTCAAAATTACTCTTGTATGATAAAAATAAAAACAACTATCAAAAAGTGTATTTTAGACATGATTTAATCTAAACAAAATCTTCTAATGAAAAATGCGTAATTAAAATTATAGATAGAGAGAAAATATCTTTAAGATTAAAATGAACTTACTGATAAATAATGTATGAGTCTAACAATTTATATAGATAATACAAATTGTGTAGAAAAATAAAATTTATTGAAATCAAATAAAAAAATATTAAAATACACTTTTTAAATTACTTAATAAATTAAAGATAAAACACAATATTTACATATTTATCATCTCAATTTAATATATATATATATATATATATATATATATATATATATATATATATGGGGTTACTCTCTGCATCTCTTCATTTTCTCCCTCCACCTCCTCTTTTCTTTTTTACCCGTCACTCTATTTTTCTATTCCTAATTTATCCTTCAATATATTTTTAAGGTTAAAAAATATGTATAAATTTATTTATAAAACGAATTAGGTGACATGGTATTGGTCAAAAGAAAAAATGAATTAAATAACTAGAATAAAATACACACGTTGTTATGTCGTATATGTCGTATATCTTCTCCGAACGTTTCTATTCAGCTTCCCTTTTTTCTTTTCCTTTTCTGTCCAAGCTTGCGTAAGTATAACCGACCAAACTCAAACAACAACCTCAAGAACTGTTTTTTTTTTTGGGTCAAAAACCAAAGACCATGAACCAAAAGAGGGAAACGAAAATGGTGAAAGAGACCAACATGGCAACTGTGTCCATTACACTGTCTCTCTAGAGTTTTCTTTCTCTGATCTCTCTCTTCAAGCGACAAAATTTATCGAACCTTGCTTTGGCTTCTTCGGGATCGGGTTTTCGTCGCTCACCGTTCTCCATGGCATCTTGCAAAATCACGAAGTTGTCCTTACCGGTCACGTGTCTCCCTTCGGTGTCCTTCATCGTCAGACTCGCCTCCCTCACGTGCATAGCGCCCCCGGCCTTCCCGCAGCATGTGACCCTGATAACCCACTGGACCGTCTCCATGGTCACCGCGAAATGGTGGACGCTTTAAATCAACGTGGAAAATCTCTTAAACGGATTAAATGGACGTTAACATCCGTTGACGGATGCTTATATCCGTTTTACGTTAAATTAAGATTTTTTAAAGATTTTTTTATCAACTTTCTCTTTTTGCTTCTGTACTGGTCACCCGGCCCAGCTTCAGGTTGACCTATAGGGACCCATGGTCGGCCGGCCTCAAGAATAATTAAGAAAGTCAGGACCGGCCGGTCATCCCCGATGACCTTGAGGTAGGTTAATTTTAATAAGAGTTTAACATGTTTGGGCCTTGATTAAAAAGGTTATTGGGCCGTGATTAATAAAGCCTTAACCACGGGCCCAAAACTGACATTATATATAGAGGTCAACAGTAAGAAGTAGATAACTTGAATTGAATAGCATTTAATACTGCGAACTTAAAACCGAACGACTATAATTCTAACTTGAGCGTCGGAGCATCTTTAACAGGTACCTGACCGGCTAGTTTGGAGAGGAGGACCAGGAGCGGAGGAACGGCAGAGGAGTGGACGACTTGAAGGAGTGAGAAGTAAATGTGTAGGTGAGTGTGACCGGATCCACTACCGAAACATTTTGGCACCCACCGTGGGGCTCGGGGACGAAAACCAATGGTGACCACGAGAACCACTAACGCTGACGAGCAGGGAGAGATGATGAGGATGTTAGAGAGACGTTTGGAAGAGATGAGGAAGCAGCACAAGGAGGAAATGGCGGCGGTGAGGGCGGAGTGCGCGGCACAGATCACCAGGGCCATTGCCGCCCGTGGTGAGGAGGGCGTGGAGGATCGGAGGCAGGAGAAGACGGTGATTGGGACGAGGAACGATGGGGAGGAGCACAGTAGCGCCCCTTCCCGTGAGAGGGAGAAACGGGAGAAGACGACTGGGGACAAGGACGAAAAGGCACCGCCGATAGGGGTCGAGGGACCGACCGTGCCTGTCCCTTTCGTTCAGGCTATTATGGACGTGCATATCTCCAAACAGTTCGTCCCGCCTCAGTTCAAAATGTACGACGGTACCACCGACCCGGACGCCCATGTCAAATCTTTTACTAACGCCATGTCGTTCCGCACCGGATGCGATGCCGTCTGGTGCCGGGCCTTCTCTCTTTCCTTGGAGGGGGAAGCTTTAGAGTGGTTCAATGCATTACCGACCGGTTGCATAGCCAGTTTCAAAGGGCTGGAGGCTATGTTTAAGAAACAGTTTGCCGCATGTATAGCCAGGGACATCACTGTCGTCGACTTGATGAATCTCAAGCAGGGAAAGGAGGAACCATTGAAAACCTTTATGGACAGGTACCAAAAAACCGTCCGGAGGGTCAAGGGGTTGACTCTAGAACTGGCATTGCAACATATCATGCCGGCATTAAGGCCCGGTCCCTTCAAAGAAAGCGTGTGCCGAACACCACCCAAGACAATGGAGGAACTGCGCGAGCGGGCGGCTGACGAAATTAGGGTGGAGGAGATGAAGCAAAGTTACCAAAAGGAGATTCAGGAGGTCAAGGGGGAGAAGAGTGAGGGAAAGAGGACAGAGAACCAGACCCATCGGGCCGGGGGTCCCAGGCCTCGGGACGGCCCTCGAGGGCCCCGTTTTCAGCAGTACACAACATTGAACGCCCCCCGGGCTCAAATCTTCCACGAAGCTTTGAGCACCCAGCTGTTGCAGGCACCGCAGAAGCGGCCGACACCGTTTAATGCAGACGGTACTAAGCACTATTTGTATCACCAGAATTTGGGACACGACACTGAGGATTGTGTCACCCTGAAAGACAAGATCGAAGAGCTAATCCGCGCGGGGAAACTGTTGAAATACGTGAAGACGTATCGGCCGGATCGTTCGCCCGTCCGGGAGAGAAGCCCCCGGAGGACAAGTCCTCGACGGAGGGAGGATAGGAGGGGTGCCCATAACCGGGACCCGCAACACCGGCGGCAGGAGCGCCCTCGTGATGACAGGAGACGAAGCCGGAGTCGAGGAGGAGGGAACGACCGTCCGCTGCGAGGAATGATCAACACCATTTATGGGGGGTTTGCCGGCGGGGGTTCCTCATCCAACGCGCGCAAAAAACACATCCGTGCCCTGCGGTCGGTCCACGCCGTCGACGCCCCCAGAAGGACGATGCCACCCATCATTTTCACGGATGATGATTTCCATGCGCCCGACCCGGAACAAGACGACCCTATGGTGATAACCGCCGAGATCGCGCGGTATGGGGTCAGGAAGGTACTGGTTGACTAAGGAAGTTCCGTCAACATCCTTTACTGGAAAACTTTCCAGCAGATGGACATATCAGAGGACCTGATTGTACCATATAATGAGCAAATTGTTGGATTTGCGGGAGAGAGGGTAGACACAAGGGGTTACGTTGATTTGCTTACCCGGTTGGGAACCGGCCGAGAAGGGGACGAGAGAAGGGTGAGATATCTGCTGGTGGAGGCAAATACGTCTTACAATGTCCTCCTTGGACGACCCTGTCTTAATGCATTCGGGGCTATCGTATCGACCCCGCACTTGACGCTAAAGTACCCCGACCACAAGAGAATCATACGCACGGTCAGAGCCGATCAGAAAACAGCCAGGGAGTGCTATGCCGCTGGACTGAAGCTATACCCAAGGGAGGAAAGGAGGAAGGCCCGCCGCTCTGAGGTAGCCATGGCCGACCTGGACCCCAGAACGAATACGGAGGATCGGCTCGAGCCGATAGGTGAAACCAAGCCGGTAATCATAGGCAAAGACTCGAACCAAATCACGGCGATCGCCAACGGCCTGGAGGCCGAGGTGGAGGAGCGACTAAGAAACATCCTCTGGAATAACAGAGATTTATTCGCTTGGACAGCGGCTGACATGCCTGGGATTCATCCCTCGGTGGCATCCCATAAACTATCGCTGTTCAAAGAAGCCCAGCCGGTGTCCCAGAAGAAGCGTAGGCTTGGCGAAGAGAAGAGGAAGGCGGTCGAGGAGGAAGTCGGGAAGCGGGTTTCATCCGAGAGGTAACATACACCACGTGGTTGGCCAACGTTGTGATGGTCAAGAAGTCGAACGGCAAATAGAGGATGTGTACGGATTACACCGATCTTAACAAAGCTTGTCCCAAGGATTCTCATCCTTTGCCTAGCATCGACGCCCTTGTCGATGGGGCCTCCGGCCACAAAATTTTGAGTTTCCTAGACGCCTACTCGGGATACAACCAAATACCGATGTACGCGCCCGACCGGGAGAAGACGGCCTTCATCACCGAAAGGGCCAGTTATTGTTATGAGGTCATGCCTTTCGGGTTGAAGAACGCCGGGGCTACCTATCAGCGTTTGATGGACAGAATGTTTACCAAACAGATCGGTCGTTGCTTGGACGTATACATTGACGATATGGTAGTACGGTCGGGGGAAGCAGAGGCACATATACAAGATCTGGAAGAAGTTTTTGCGCAGATCAGAAAGTATGGAATGCGCCTTAACCCGGCCAAATGTACTTTTGGGATATCGGCCGGTAAGTTCTTGGGATTCATGTTGACGTCACGAGGAATCGAGGCCAACCTGGACAAGTGCAACGCTATTATAACCATGAAGAGCCCGACCAATTTGAAGGAGGTCCAGCGGCTGGTCGGTCGGTTGACGGCCCTCTCACGTTTCATTCCCAAAATGGCCGAACGAGTGCGTCCCGTACTGCGAAAGTTAAAAAAGGGGAATTCCGGCAACTGGGACGACGAGTGTGAGCAAGCATTCCGAGACGTCAAGCTGATACTCCAGAACCCTTCAGTCATGAACCGACCTGTGCCGGGAGAAGAACTGCAAGTATACTTGGGAGTGTCGGATTCGGCGGTGAGTGCCGCATTACTTCAGGGCGGCCGCGAGCCCAGGCTAGTGTATTTCGTCAGCCGTGCACTGCTGGATGCCGAAACCCGGTACCATCAGGTCGAGAAAGTAGCTTTGGCTCTCCTCCATGCAGCAAGAAGGTTAAGGCCTTACTTCCAAAGTCACCAAGTAGTGGTTAAGACCGACCACCCCATATCCAAGATTTTGAGAAAACCCGACCTCGCGGGCAGAATGGTCGGTTGGGCAGTTGAATTATCCGAATTCGGACTTAGGTACGAACCTAGGGGGTCGGTCAAGGGCCAACACCTGGCGGACTTTGCCGCCGAGTTACCGTCGGGAGCAAATGAAGATTGGAGTCTGTTTGTGGATGGAGCGTCCGGACGAACGGTCAGCGGAGCCGGGGTAGTGCTGGAGGGGCCTAACAGTTTCCTCCTCGAGCATTCTTTGGTGTTCAAGTTCAAGATCTCCAACAACCAGGCCGAGTACGAGGCCTTAATAGCCGGCTTGGAGCTGGCCCGTGACATGGGCGCGAGAAAGGTGACGTGTCGGACCGATTCCCAGTTGGTGGTCGGCCAGATGAACGAAAATTTCCAAGTAAGGGAGGAGAACCTACTTAAATATTTTCACCGGGCGACGGCCTTAGCCCGAGAGTTCGAGGACATTCGAATTCAGCACATTCCCCGGGAACAGAACGCCCGGGCAGACGTCCTCTCCAAGCTTAGTGCAGGGAAAGAAAAGGGCTAACTCACCACAATCATAAGGCAAGTCTTGCTCCAGCCGTCCATCGAATGCCACGCTATAATAGCGGGCGACGGGACAGACTGGAGGACGAAGATTCGGGAGCTGATGAAGGCTCAAGATGATGGTTCAACACTATCTGTCACCGATACCAAGAAGATCGCGCGGTTCGTAATCATCGGGAAAGACTTGTACCGGCGCGGATATTCGACGCCGTTGCTTAAGTGCCTTGGCGCAGAAGAGGCTCATTACGTGATGAACGAGCTTCACCACGGTAAATGTGGATTTCACACTGGCCGGAGGGCCCTGAAGGGGCGTGTACTCAGGGCCGGGTATTTTTGGCCGACCACAGAGGACGACGCCAAGGTCTTTGTTCAAAAGTGTGTGGGATGTCAGGCTCATGCCAACAACCCGCGCGCGCCACCCCACGAGTTACACTCCATTGTATCCCCATGGCCTTTCGCCCAATGGGGAATGGACATCGTCAGTCCATTCCCACTCGGCCAAGCTCAGAAGAAGTTTCTTCTAGTCGCCATCGATTACTTCACAAAGTGGGTGGAAGCCGAGCCGCTCGCAACGATCACAGCGGCCCAGGTACAGAAGTTTTGTTGGAAGCTGGTTTGTCGGTTCGGCTTGCCATGGACCATCGTGACCGATAACGGCCGACAGTTCATCGACCGGAAGCTGAAACTTTTCTTCCAGAATTTGGGTATCAAACACACCACTAGTTCGGTCGAGCACCCGCAGACGAACGGTCAAGCCGAAGCCGCGAACAAAGCCATTGTTCTGGAATTGAAAAGACGTCTAGGGGAGAAAAAGACGGCGTAGGTAGAAGAGTTGCCCGAGATCCTTTGGGCGTATCGATGCACGCCCCACGGCACCACCGGGGAGACGCCATTCAACCTGACTTATGGAACCGATGCCATGCTGCCAGTTGAGTTAGGAGAGCCGTCTCTACGTCGGCAGATGGAGGATATACATTTAAACGACCAAGAGCTCAGAGTGGAGCTGGAAACTCTGGACGAGCGAAGAGACCGGGCGGTTTTGAGAGCAGCCTGTCGGCGTATGGTGGAGCGGCGGTATAACACGAAGGTGCGACCCAGGAACTTTAATGACAGAGACATGGTATGGCGGAAGACCGGGGAGGCTAGGAAGAACACGTCCCACGGCAAGCTGGCGGCCAAATGGGAAGGTCCTTTCCGGATCACAGAAGCATTGGGAAACGGCCCATACCGAACACGTGGAATGCCTCTCATTTAAAATTTTATTTTAGTTAAAGACTTTTATGTATTCACATGCTCTATGTAATGAAATTCGCAACATTTTCCAAGTCAATTCGGACTAACGACGAAACGTCTAACACTGACCTCAACCAAGAGGCGAACGCTAAACCTATACGGATTCAAACAATCGAGGACCAGGTCGAGAAGCGGAACTATCCTCTCGATCTGGCCGGGGTGGTGAACGGCAATGCCCTGTCGCCCCGACTTGTGAAGTCCAGGTCGAGGAACGGAATTATCCTCTCGATGTGGCCGGGGTGGTGAACGGCAATGCCCTGCCGCCCCGACTTGTGAAGTCCAGGTCGAGGAACGGAATTATCCTCTCGATGTGGCCGGGGTGGTGAACGGCAATGCCCTGCCACCCCGACTTGTGAAGTCCAGGTCGAGGAACGGAATTATCCTCTCGATGTGGCCGGGGTGGTGAACGACAATGCCCTGTCGCCCCGACTTGTGAAGTCCAGGTCGAGGAACGGAATTATCCTCTCGATCTGGCCGGGGTGGTGAACGGCAATGCCCTGCCGCCCCGATCTGTGAAGTCCAGGCCGAGAAGCGAAATTATCCCCTATATTCGGCCGGGGTAGCAAACGACGCTCGAGGAAATAACGAAACGAGAACAATATGAGTTAAAAGCGTCGTAACTTGCATTAAAATGAATGAAAACGTTCATTGCATTAAAATCAAAAGGGGCGGATGTACATCAATCCGACGACAACAAAACGCGCCGGCTAAACTAATTAAGAAGACAATGATCAAAAAGCAAAAAGTATACCCTTTTCCCCCTGTTATCTAAAACCTAACGCCCGGACGCTACTGCCCGGCGCGGTCATTGTCATCTTCGTCATCGGCCGCTTCATCTTCCTCCGCCTCCTCCCCGATCACTTCATCCGGCATAGGAACAGGCCTCATCTCCCCGTCAAAAATATCCTGGGCGATGTCAAAACCGACTGTCATGGGGTCGGCCTTGAGCAAATAAGCCACTTGACGGAGGACTTTGTTAAAACCTTCCTCATGTTCGATCTGGACATCGACGCGGAGAACCGTGATGGAGTCATTGGCCGAGGCAACCTCTCCGGCCAACTGGGCGATCTCCTCCTGCTTCTGTTCCTTCCCTTCCGCCTCCTGGAGGGACACCTTCAGATGATCATTTTCCTCGGTGACTTCCGAGAATCTGGTCCGCAAGCCGGTTAACTGTTTGGTGAGAGTGGCCACCTCTACGCAGGCGCCTTCCCACTTCTTGGTCGAGGCCACCTGTGCTTCTATGCACTTTGAGTGCTCCAAGCCAAGCACGGCCAGCTCACTCCGAAGGTCTTCGGCTTCCTTCTTCGAGGCCGCCAGTTTTTGCTGGACTTCCTCGGCTCCACGCCGATCGGCGAACCGGTTGAGATACCAATTTAACATGGCGCCGCGACAGTTAAACTCGAGGGCGGCTTTGATAAGTTCTTTTTCATAAAGAGATTCCACGATCTCCCTCTGAGCAGAACTCATCCGGAAATCTATCCGGTCACTGACGCCAAAGGCAGCGTCAAGCAGGCCCCCGGTTAGAGGGCGAGGATCACTGCCCTCTCGCCGACTCCTCTTAGAAGAGGATTCTCTGGATTTCCTCTTCTTTTTGGAGGACGGGTTGGTGTGAACGGAGGGAGTGGCCTGAGGCGTGCCCCGAGCGGACGTGCCAGCTTGTCCGATAGGATTGGCCTGCGCGGAAGGGATGGTGGCTGCCGCTGACGACTCAAGTTCCACCACGGGGACTTGGTGGGTGGCCGCCGTGGTCTTCAGGCCAGCGGCATCTGCGGACGGCGTGCGGGATTCGGCGGCCGTGTTCACCTTGCTAGAGCCAGCCTGGCAAGATTCCCTTTTGGGGGGAGGAGGAATAAAGCTCGTTCGGCGAGGAGTAGGAAGCGCCATTCTATCTACAACAAGAAGGAAAATTTAGTTAAGTCGACAATGAACTTATAAGAATACGGGTAAAAATAGCATACCGAACGCCACGCGGGTAAAATCCTCGTGGCAAAGACAGCCGACCAATTGTCGGGCATGGAGACGGCGGGGAAGGTCATTGATGATTTTCACGGCATCCCGTTCGGTAGGGGTCATGTCATCGGTAGAAACAGCACAAACCCTGGCGGGGCTTTCGGTCCAGTAATAAGGAAACAGAGGTTCGCCGGCGGAGTCGTGAAACTGGGAACGACCGGCCTCCTTTATTATTACTTTAAAAAAGCTCGTCTTGAACTTTTTGAATGAATCGGCATACGCTTTGAAAAGGCAAGCGTCTTGTACCGATGTCAGTGAGACCCATCCGTGCTTCGGTGGTGGCCGAACATGAAAATAATGGAAAAATACGTTAAGAGTGGGCTTGATGCCCAAAGCCGCACACATCACCATGAACGCTTGGATGCAGGCCCACCCGTTCGGGTGCAACTGGCAGGGGGCGACGTTCATGCGGCGAAGTACTGCCGCCTGGAAATTGGAAAAAGGAATCCGAGCGAACATCCTAGTAAATAAAAAAGTATATACATAGAAGAAATCCTCGACGGTTGACTCTTTCCCGTGGAAGACACGTTCGTTAGGACGACAGACGCCGAGACGAATCAACCGGGCGTCCTCTTCGTCCCGAACCACAAATGACTGGTTAGACCAGGCCAGTAAGTCTCTCCGGCTTGTAATGTCGGTTTCGTGGGCCGCTACTTCGGGTGATGCCCAAGCATACCCATTTATGGTCGGCCACCCCCCGGCCAGGGACGGATCCTTCCGTCAACCACTACTCCGCCTTCCAGGAGAAAAAGGATGGCGCCGTGCCAAACCCGGTCACCTCCCGACCGTGAGGAATCTGAGTTTGCGCTGGACGATGACCCCCCGCCACCATTGGAGGAGCCCCCACCGTCTCCACCTGCTGACCCTGTAGAGGAAGACAAGGAAACCATAGCCATTTATTTACCTGAAGACAAAGAAATCTTTGAGAGAGCCGACGGTCAGAGTGGTAGAGAAGAGAGAAAGGTGAAAAATAGCGAAACAGTCCCCCCTATTTATAGTAAAAATTTTTATAACCGCCCATGCATCTCCACCGTCGAAAGGGACCACGATTAAGGGCCCAGATTGAAGGACTCCTCCACTGCCCGAGGCACTCAACCAATCGCAAAGCGACACGAGTTCTCCCGCCCAAAGTTCCAAATCATTTTAAACCCAGCGGCGACTACGTGCCTAGGGCTTGGGGGGCTTGATTTTCCCGCTCAAAGTTCCAAACCATTTTAAACCCAACGGCAACTAGTTGCCTAGGGCTTGGGGGGCTTGATGTACTGGTCACCCGGCTCGGCTTCAGGCCGACCCATAGGGACCCATGGTCGGCCGGCCTCAAGAATAATCAAGAAAGTCAGGACCGGCCGGTCATCCCTGATGACCTTGAGGTAGGTTAATTTTAATAAGAGTTTAACATGTTTGGGCCTTGATTAAAAAGGTTATTGGGCCGTGATTAATAAAGCCTTAACCACGGGCCCAAAATTGACATTATATATAGAGGTCAACAGTAAGAGGTAGATAACTTGAATTGAATAGCATTTAATACTGCGAACTTAAAACCGAACGACCATAATTCTAACTTGAGCGTCGGAGCATCTTTAACAGGTACCCGACCGGCTAGTTTGGAGAGGAGGACCAGGAGCGGAGGAACGGCAGAGGAGCGGACGGCTTGAAGGAGTGAGAAGTAAATGTGTAGGTGAGTGTGACCGGATCCACTACCGAAACAGCTTCCATACAAATATAAAATCACGTGTCTCCGCTGTATCTTCGACATTCTCTTTCTCTTCGCGTACGTTCGATGCTACAGTCTGCTATTACCTGTAAAATAAAATAACTGTAAATAAATAAAATTTAAAGATAAAAGTAAGGGTTGAGGGTTGATGGTTACTCTGCTAAATAAACAACGTTTTGAAACATTAAGAAGTGGCGGATCTCTAAATTTGGGGAGGTGGGGTTGAGCATAGTAGAGTAAAAACAAGGGTTGAGGTTACTCTCATAAATAACATTAAAAAATAAGTAAAAAGGTTAAAAAAAAGTAAAGAAAAAGGATATTTATGTAATAAAAAAGAAGAAGCAGGAAATTGGAGAGGTGGAGGATGGAAATGGGGAAGTAGAGTGAGCAACCCCATATATATATATATATATATATATATATATATATATATATATATATATATATATATATATATATATATATATATATATATATTACTTATATCCATGTCTAATTAATTTAAATTTTTTCATAAAATTCAAAACTATTTTATACAAAATCCACAAAAGCCCATTTATTATCCTAGATTATGTGCTTTGTTACTTAGAAATATCTAAACTCATAATATATTATTAATTTATATTCTTGTAATATAAACTTCAAACAATTTTTTACTTGTGAAACTTGTTCGCACCTCCGCTATCTCGTTTGTCATTCACTCTCTTGTGCACCTCTTCCCTCATCTCATTGTGTGGTTTGGTATACTTGTGATCACATGGTAGTGTTGTGGTTGTCATTGCTCGTCTTCTCTATATTGTATAAATGAATTGTTTGTTGTGAATTGAACGTAGATGTGTAATAAATGTGTAATGCAATGTATGAAAAATGTAGGATGTAAGAGCATTGGTGGAGGCCTTAGAAGTTTTAACCGTATTTCATAATATAGTTAAGATTTCATTCGCTTTTGAAAGTAGGTCTCGTCGTAATTCGAAATACCTTAAGGCCTTAATCGATTTTTGAAAGTTGACAAAGCCTTAATCAACAAGTTTTTTATATCTTATTCTTTTATAAGTTTGACTCATGAGGTTAGTGTTTTTTTTTTGCTTAATCCCTCCATTGGTCCTCATATTAGTGTGCAAATCTCAGTTTGGTCCTCAAGTTTTGAACTGTCTCAATTGGGTCATAGTTTTTGTAAAAATGCACACATTTTACCCCAACCGTTAACTGGTCTCAGACGGTGTTAATTGATGCTGAGATGTATTTTTTATTTTAGGCTTAATCCTTTCCTTGGTCTTTATGTTTGTGTGAAAATCTCAGTTTGGTCCTTAAGTCCTTATGAAATGCAAACATTTTTACAACATTTTACCCCAACCGTTAAGTGTATTGAGACGACGTTAACTTTGAACTGAGTTGTAATTTTTTTTTATGTTTTAAAATCATTAAATCCACGTGGCTATAGTCTTTATTTTTCCTTTTTCCTTCCAATCATTGATCACATTTCACTCATTCCTCCACCCTTAAACCCCCCGACTCACACCTTTTCTTCCTCTCAAACTAAAAAATGACGCTGTTGTCGACAGCTCAAAAATTATGACTCAATTGAGACAGTTCAAAACTTGAGGACCGAATTGAGATTTTCACATAAACATAAGGACCAAGGGAGGGATTAAGCCTAAAATAAAAAATACATCTCAGGATCAATTAACGCCGTTTGAGGCAACTTAACGGTTAGGGTAAAATGTGTGCATTTTTATAAAAATTAGGCTTAATTACCTTTTTAGTCCCCAAGTTGGGAGTCGAATTTCTGTTTTGTACCGTTTTTAAAATTGATGTAATTTGGTCCACAGGTTACTAATTTTGCTGTTATTAGGTCCCTTCCTTTAAGTTGACAATAACAACGTTAACTCACGCTGACGTGACGTACTTTTTTTTTTCTCTCTTCTTTGCTTTTCCTGGAGCACTCAGTTTTTTCTCTCTTCTCTTCCTTCTCTCTTCTCCCATAGTATTATTATTAAATTTCTGTTGTTGATTTTGGGCATGCTGCTTCTAAAAATACAATACATAACAAAGAATACAAGAACAACACAAAAACATCATCTCACTAATCCACTTCACCATAACATATATATTAGGAGAGACAACCCAGTAAAAGTAGACCTCAGTCGTGGCATGACAAACGACGAGAAACAATGCATGTTGAAAGGAGAGACCAACAGAATTGGAGCCAAGGTCATGGGGACCTTTACAGCCATCGACAATCATGTTGAAAGGACCTTTGTTTCATAAAACATCCAATGTCTCTTGATTACATTTGTTTGCTGATTTTGATGCACCATTCATCCTACGGCTCATCAGCAGATTGTTGCCATGTTTATCTCCTTGTCTAATTATATATAGGTTGCATCTATTTAAAGTATTGCTAATTGTTTCAAATATTCATTGCTAGTTTGAATAATGATTTCAAAAACAGTTTTGGTCAAATTCACTGTCTGGCTCTGGTACACAATCTGCATCTACTTGGATCAAGAAAGTCTACCTAGTGCAGTACTGGTATTTGTTTTTTGGTATTTTGTTTATGGAGCCTTTAGCTTCATTTCTGTTTATTTCTAATGTCTGTTGTTTTTATCTTTCATAAACTTCCTTAATTTATGATTATTTAAAGAGATGATGATGCAGCATGTTGAAGAGTGAATAAAAGGTGTAGAGTGGATAAAAGGGGAGAATTAAGTAAAAGAAGGTGTAAAAGAAAAAGTTACGTGGTCTAATTTAGAATTATAAACCAAATATTGTATTGATTTCTGTCTCAATCTCAATTATAAACCAGGGATATGCTGGTTGAAGAATTCATCTCTCTCTTCAATGGCGAGAATCCGCTTGCAGCGGGAGAACTCCGACGTCTCCCAACAGTCTCGTAATCAGGTGTCCTGATCAACAATTGTTTCCACTGTCCTTGTTCATCATCAACTAGATCAAGAAGAACAGTTTCTCAATCAACTGAAAACACTCAACCAGGGGATCTTGAAAGTGAACTCAACATCATAATCAAACTAAAACAAAAAACCCTAAGTGTTTCAAAACCCAAGCATTCGCGGTAGCCCAGCAACGTCACGCCTCCCTTTTGCCGACCAAGAACGTCGCCGGCGATGTCGTCCACATCGGACACAGCGGTTCAACCCTTTTATGCGCTAGAGAGAAGCTCTGTCACTCCCTGTGACATGCCCTCTACAATCAAGAACAGGGCCAATCACTCTCTATCACCACCGCTCAGAAATTTGGTCAACTTGGGAACTAAAAAGGTAATTAAACCTAAAAATTATGATTTAATTGAGATAGTTCTTGAAGACCGAACTAAGATTTACACACAAATAGAAAACCAAAGGAGGGATTAAGCCTTTTTTTTCAAACGCCTTGATCTTGTTAGGTGGTAGGACAATGAAATTATGGATAGCATCACAACACTAGCATGGGTCTTTGATACTCG
Organism: Vigna mungo; assembly: GCA_036885675.1. NCBI lineage: Eukaryota > Viridiplantae > Streptophyta > Magnoliopsida > Fabales > Fabaceae > Vigna > Vigna mungo. The sequence goes on from CP144691.1 coordinate 4,531,235, forward strand.
TAATCGATAACTTCTTCCAACTCCCATGCGTAGACTCAACTCTGTTACAAATAACATTAATACTATCATAAGACATATAATATAAATAAGTAAAAAAAAAAATAAGAATAACAATTTCAATTTTGTTGTTGTATTGTCTAGATACATAACTTTATGGGTCGACACCTTAATAAAATATGTCTTGGATGAAATGATCTAAATATGAGGTAATAAAAACATAGTAAAAGCAATCAATATAAATACTAAATATGGACGATTTCTCACCATTCATGACATTTTCCCACCCTTCCATGAACACATCTCATGTTTTGATTTTAACATTTTGAAGTATGTTTAATCTTTAATCAATTTTTGAAATTCCACTAAAACTTCAACTTTGTTTCATATTTTAAAATGATAAGACATATTTGTTATTGGGAGATGCAAGTGAACTTACGGAGGTGGAGAAGGGAAGACCCTAAAATTAATATTTAATTTAAGAAAGAATAAATATCGAGGATTGCAAGTGTGGTGTGCATCGCGTTCCGAATGAAGTCAATCTGTGAACAGCGATGGATTACAATTGCAGTGGTAACTGCAACATTTGTATTCGCTTCTTCATATTCAGAATCACCACCGTTATTAGCGGTGTCACCATGCCCATTCACCTCCATCTTCAGTTTCGGCGATTCTGTTGCCGACACTGGCAATTTCTATTTTGACCTCCCTTCTTATCACTGCTTCCAACCACCCTACGGTGAAACCTTCTTTCACCATGTGTCTAGACGCTGCTCCGATGGCCGCCTCATCATCGATTTCATCGGTTCCGTTTCTCTGTTTCTCTCACTCCTACTTTTAATTTTTCATTTCAAGTATTATCAAATTAGAATATATATAAATCTATCTATTAAATAGATCATCCATAGATCTGTTATCTTCAGTGAGATGAATGTGTTGTAAAACATAACTATATTTGAATTCAAATGTTTGAGTGGATGACAGTTAGTGATGAAGTTATAAACTCGGTTTTGTAGATTAAGTTCAAAGATAAATGGAAAAAATTAATTAAAATGAATGAAGGTGGCTTTATTTGTTTGTTATTTGCAGCTGAGTCACTGGGACTTCCATTGGTAAAAGCTTATAAGGAAAAGAAAAATGGGGAAGGAGGAGCCAATTTTGCTGTGATTGGAGCCACGGCTTTAGAGCCGAGCTTTTTTGAACAGAGGGGCATTTCTCTTCCAACCAATCATTCTCTGACAGATCAATTGAGCTGGTTCAAGGAATTGCTTCCTTCTCTCTGCAAGAATTCCACAGGCAAGTTCTCCATTTTTTTCTCTCTCATCTCCCCCACACAACCACCTATCTTCTTTCATGTTTTTTCTTTCATAAATGTCCATCAAGTAATGAGTAAGATTTTTTATTCAGAATAGTACTAAGCAACCTTTAATATAATAATATTAGATATCATCAAATCTCCAAACTTAACAAATGAGAATAAGTAACAATAGTTTAAAGCGAGTCAACTAGATTTATATAAATTGATTCAAATTAAACTAAATATAAATTAACTTAATTTGATTCACATGTTTTATTTTTTCACTTTATTTAATATAGGATTAAATATGTTTTTCGTCCCTTAAGTATCACTGATTTTTTGTGTTAGTCCCTACTTAAAATATTGATGACATTAAACATGTAAAAATAATCCTTAAAAATGGATAGCGTCAACTTTTCGTTAACTACAGAGTCACGTCTTCTCCAGCTTTACTTCTCTATCTGCCAGATCACCATCACACGAACCCAACCGGAGGTGCACCGCATGGACGTTGCGGCCTCAGCCACCACACCGCTGTCCACGGTGTTGCCGAAAAAGCCACCACCCTCGGGGCGGACCACCACCACTTTGCCCCTTCTCCTTCGCGCGAGAGGAAGACACATTCACCCTCTGTAGTGCATCCAAACCATTTGTGCCGCACCCAGTCGCCGCCTCTCAGACCATGAGTCAAGGTCGCATCGGTGATGCGGCTTACTGCTGGAGTCGTCGCCACCCGATCCAAGCGTCGCCGGCGACACTTCATCATCCTGCATCTCTATCAATTCATTGGTTTCTGTAGCTTCAACGCTTGCTTCATTAGCTAAGGTAGTTTCAGCACTTGCTTCATTGGCTACGGTAACTTCTGTGTTGTCCTTTTCATCAATAGAAGCATACCCAACAAGCATCACTCCTTGAACTTCAAAGTGATTTGTAACTCCTGCTTTGATATCATCTGTGTTGTCCTTTTCATCAATAGAAGCAGACCCAACAAGCATCACTCCTTGAACTTTAAAGTGATTTGTAACTCCTGCTTTGATATCATCATTTCTTTTATTTTATTAGTAATAGAAGTGTTATCATTCCCAACGGCAAAAATAGATGCCTCTGACTTATTGAATGAAGGCTTAATACCACTTTTGGTCCCTAGTTTGGGAGGTTGTGTTCAAAATGGTCCTACCTTTTTTTTAGGTAACAATTGATCCCAACTTTTGAAAAAACGGGTCAAGTTAACCCTTTTTGCTAACGGCGTCAAAAATTTAACAGTGCAGTTACCACCCTGGACTAAACATACTGAGTTGTCTCATACCTGGCACGACAAGTAATATAACATTTAAATTTTAAATTTAAAAAAAGAATTCTTGACACATAAGCCATCTTCCACCTTCACTAACAGTGAATTTAGGGTTTTTTTCCCTCATGACAGGAGAGGCTGCGCCGCCGTCTCCCTCTCCCTCTCCCTCTCTTGTTTTGTCCTCTTCACAAAACCCACCAACTTTCCAAGCATTCTCTCGGAAACTAGCAAATGGGCATTGACTGATTGTGTTTTCCATCCAATAGAGTGGTCGAATGTACTACGATTCGGCAGAAAACCTGGTATGAAAATAAAAATCTGAATTATCAACGTTGTTTGCGAGAGGCGAGTGACGCACAAGGAAAGGGAAAACAACAAACGAGTCTCAAGAAGGAATCCCTAACACCATAGTTTGAAGAAGATGACGAAATAATTTGAAGACCTGGCAACAGGTTTAACGAGAGAGGTTAAAAAAAAGAGGGGTTAGTGTTAGATTCAGAGTTGCGATTTGGGATTATCGTCACACACAGACATCAAAAAGTCTCTTCTTCTTCTTCTTCTTCTTCAACATCTTCTTCTTCTAATCAATTTTACATTTTTCTGTCCCTAGTTTGTTGCTGCTGTTGTTTTTTGATGCTCTTGTTGAATGATAAATTAGATGGAGCCTTCACTCATGCTATCTTCACCTTCGTCATCCACCCCTTTACCTTTCTTCATCTCAAACACTCTTCCTTTCCATGCAAAACCCAATCTTTCCGTCAAACTCAATTAGGGCTCGATAAAAGGAGGAAACTTTTTGCCATTGAAGAAATTCCCAGCAGTGTTTCAGATTATGGAAGAAGGGGTTTATTCTCTCAAATTAAAAACATCTTTTCCTTGAATTCAAGCATTTCTACAGGGAGAACAATCCAAAACGCGTGTGTTTCTCCCCAAGACTCACAATTAGCTGCAGAAATTCAAGAACAAACAGAGTCTTCTAAAATCCAATCTGAAATTCCAATCTGAAATCCAAAATAAAGACTCTAAGATCCACCAATTGCAGCAGCAGATTGAGGAGGCTAGCCAAAAGCGAGCAAAATTAGAGAAAAATCTGAAGCTTAAAGGTTTGTCTACCAAAGAATCTAAAGAAGAAAATGGCTTTTTCCCTGTTGATCTAACTCCATATCGGTTCACCTCTGGTGTGGAAGCAGTTGCAAAAGCCATTCATGATTTTTTTAATTTAAAATTTACACGTCAAAACTTAATACTGCCACGTAGGTAAGTTTTATTCAGGAAGGCAGCAACACCGTTAAATATTTGACGTCGTTAGCAAAAAGGTTAACTTGACCCGTTTTTTCAAAAGTTGGGATCAATTATTACCTTAAAAAAAAGGTAGGACCATTTTAAACACAACCTCCCAAACTAGGGACCAAAAGCGATATTAAGTCTTGAATGAAAGCTCCACATCCATCTGGTTACCATTGTTTGCTAACTCATTTTTCCTTAATATTGAGTTCATTTATTAAAAGAGAAAGGTCAAAATATTTCTTAATATGTACTTTGAATTAACTTGAGAGTTTGTTACTCTTCTTTTTTTTTCAAAAGTTACACTCCAAAAATAAGCATAGCTAGAAGCTTGGTCCATTTGTAGAATATCTAGTACTATTATTATACAGCTTTTGCATGAGTCTTCTGGTAGCTGCAACCACCACTCTTAAAATATATAGCATTCACTTGAAGACTGAATGGAAATTGTACCGAACACTTAACTCTCTGATCTTAATGGAAATTTTGCATTCATTGAGATAACTTGATTCTTCATTATTTTTTGCTTTGGCCATATAGAACAAGTGTTCGAATTCCAACTCTATGACAATTTGCATGTTATTTTCTCCATATTATTTATAATGAAGGACTATTTTGCAGGAACAAGCACATGAACATAGTTTAGGTCATCAATATCATGAATATACAAATATAAAACTCATGTTAAATCCTCCAATAATCTTCCCTAAGATTTCCTTGTCTATTATTGTAGTGCATTATTTGGTGTATTAAATACGACTTATTTTAAAAAGATAATAAAATCTTAAAGCTTCTTTTTAAGTGCTTTTAAAAAATGTTTATTTTTTCAAAATTATATATTCTGTAACAAACATGCAATACTACTACTGGTATAATACTTGGCAACATGTGCTAACAGTTGAGATCTATTTCCATGTCAAGTGTTTTGGTGGACTCAGAATTTTTTACTGGCTTGTCTTCCAAAGCACCAATCATAGAAAAGCTTTGGTGTGGCTTATGGTGATGAACACCCAAAAACATTTCATAATGCTGATAAGCGCACTCCATTTCATAATGCTGACAAGTTCCTAACTTGACCGAACTCCAAAAAATGAGAATTTTAATTTTTAATCTATACAAATAATGTATCAGAGAAGCATTGTAAAAAAAATTGCTTATCTCTGAGTTCAGGGCAATTTCCTGTGGACTGAAATGGGAAGGCACTGTTATCTATGATGATTGCATTAAAACGGCCTCATTTCTGTTCTTGATATGCATGATACCATACATGGAAATTTAGTTTTGTAAAGATATGACCTTTTGCAAAATCTAGTAGAAGAAATGAATAGGTATGTTTAGTCACATCTCTAGCATTTCTATGTACCCAACTCTTTGCTTTCAAATATCTGCAACATAATTGGTACTACCTCTCTCAATATCCCCTTTCTTCCGTTCTTTTTCCAATCCAGTTTCTTTCCTGCCAAGAGATGGGTAGAAGAATGCGCATGGGAGTCAACCCCTTCTATTACACTATGATTCCATGTTCGTTAGAGCAAAAACCACTTCCCGTATCGTAGGCCTTCTATCAGCTTTTTCATGCAAACACATAGCTGCAATAACAATCACCTGATTAACCCATTCCACTGGTTATATCCCGTAAAGTAGAGGATCCACCAATCTATAGAACTGACAGTCCTTCAAAATAGGTTGTGCCTTCCAAAACACCACCAACAAGGTTAGATCAAACATCACAAAAAAAATTTTTTAAAAAAATGAAGAGTTTTTACAAGGTTATCAAGAACTCACCCAATCAACAAGATGGCACGTTTCAGGGGAATCAATGGCTTTCCGCCCCGAAATGAGTTCGAGAAGGACCACTCCCAAACCGTAGACATTACATTCCGGAGTTAGGTTGCCGGTCACTGCATATTTTCCTGTTGAAACATGACTGCTATTACCAAGGGTCGAAAAATAATACAACTTGGGATGATAACCCTCGTAGGAGGATGTTCGATGATTTGAACTCTCCAAACATCACAGGAAGGTCTCTCCAATTCTCCAAATACTTCAATCCTTTTGCCACATCGCTTGCTATCTTCATCCTTGTATTCCAATTAAGTGGTTCCCAGGGAGGAGGAAGATCATCTGCACGAACACAATCATCACTTATCAACCCTTACGGAAAAGTAAAATGAATATGCATATAATATACATCTCTAACCGAATAAATGATTCCCCAAGCACCCCCAATGAAGTGTCGCCGGCGACGCTTGGATCGGGTGGCGACGACTCCGGCAGCAAGCCGCATCACCGATGCGACCTTGACTCATGGTCCGAGAGACGGCGACTGGGTGCGGCGCGAATGGCTTGGATGTGCTGCAGAGGGTGAATGCGTCTTCCTCTCACGCGAAGGAGAAGGGGCAAAGTGGTGGTGGTCCGCCCCGAGGGTGGTGGCTTTTTCGGCGCAAGTACTGACAACACCGTGGACAGCGGTGTGGTGGCTGAGGCAGCAACGTCCATGCGGTGCACCTCCGGTCAGGTTCGTGTGATGGTGATCTGGCAGACAAAGAAGAGTAAAGCTGGAGAATACGTGGCTCTGCGGTTAACCAAAAGTTGACGCCGTCCATTTTTAAGGATTACTTTTACATGTTTTAATACTACGAGGACTAAATGCCATCAATGTTTTAAATAGGGATTAAAACCAAAATCAGTAATACTTAAGGGACGAAAAACATATTTAACCCTTTAATATATACCGATCAAAATGAATTGACACAACATAATAGTAAAATCAAAATGTTGACTAATTTTACTAAACATTATTATAAAAACAGTGATTGAAAATTAAAATATTATTTACATAACTTAACAAACAAATAAATTAAATATTCAATTCATTAAAAATTTATTGAACGAAAACTATGTTATTTAAAAAAAATCAAATTGTTATTCAATATAATTAGAAATAATAAATAACTATAATGAAAAGCTTGTAAAAAATAATAAAAACTTAATAGATAAGAGTTATTGTTCGATTATGAATTAATCCACTACTCGACTTAAATCTCTTTAATCCAAAAATTAAGTTAACCAAATTCAATTTGATTCATATGTAAAAAAAAAAAAACTAACATTTTTTTCAATTTAATTAGGCTCAAAACCGTACCGAATCAATTTAATTTAAATATTGAAACCCGTTTTAATATTTCTAAAATAAAACATAAAATTTCATCAAATTTTATTAATACATACAAAATATCAATAACTCAATAATTTTCTTCTTATTTTAAACCACATATCATTCTCCTTTCTACATTTTTTTCTTAATAATAATAATAATAATAATAATAATAATAATAATAGTATATATTATATTCTACGAATAGATGAGGACATGCTTGTGGAAAAGGAAGACAGATATAGATCCATTCCCTAAAACTCCAATGTAATTCAACGATTGATATAATTAACTCAAACAATATCAAAGGTTTAATTTTACAGATTGTCATGAAGTTTTGGGGAACTCATTATTTCTTATGGGAGAAATAGGAGGAAATGATCTAAATTATCTTTTCTTTCAACAAAAGAGAGCTGAAGATGTTAAAACATATGTTCCATATGTGATCAATGCAATAGCTTCAGCTATCCATGTAAGTTAGTTTGTTTTTTTTTTTTTTTTCATTTAGTAAACCTTTGATTCGTTTTTCTGCAATTACATATGTTATCACTTTAATCATTCATAATATCTCGTCACCATATTAATATATCTAACATTACGATTTTATTATCATCACTTTGATTCACTATTTAACATAGGATGAGATGATAAAATGATATATTTTATTTGTATAGTTTAATTTGATGAGATTTGTTTTTCAAGATTAATGTAGTGGCAAGAGAAAAATTTGAGGTCTAGAGTTTTTGGAGTATTAAGGTGGTTACATAATAAGAATTTCATTTTGTTTTATTTTGTAATATTTCACTAAATATTTTTATTACAGCTTTAAAAAGATACTTAAAACCTTTTTTGTCATTTGGTTTACAGGAGTTAATTGGTGTAGGGGCTCGCACACTAATTGTTCCAGGGAATTTACCAATTGGATGTAGGGTAATATATTTAACAATTTATGAGAGCCCAGATAAGAAGCAGTATGACCAAAGTGGGTGTTTGAAGTGGTTAAATGAGTTTGCTGAATATTACAATCATGAGCTCCAAAGTAAATTAGACAAGCTTCGAACACTTCATCCTCATGCCAATATCATCTATGCTGATTATTACAATGCCGCATTGCCTTTATATCGTGACCCCAAAAAGTTTGGTAATCATCTCAATTCTCATTGTATATATTTTTGTCATGTTTGCTTTAAATAATGCATATTCATACTTCATACATATATATAATATACTGTGATTTATACTTTGATTCCTATGCAGGATTTATTGGTCTTAAAGCTTGTTGTGGAAAGGGGGGTCCATACAATTTCAATGAATTAGTAAAATGTGGTGATCCAAGCGTGAATGTTTGTGATGATCCTTCAAAGTATATTGGGTGGGATGGAATTCATTTAACTGAAGCTGCATATAAATTAATTGCTCAAGGCATTATAAAAGGACAACATTCTCAACCTCAATTTAGTTCCTTGTGTTTGTCTAATGAAAATTTTCGTTATTTCAATAGCTGAATTATTTTTTCTTTCGTTTTAAAATAAGGGAGACAAGTTCAATGTAACTCTCATAATATAAATATTATTCGTATATGTATCTTTTATGACTATATGCAGTTGTCTTTGCGATATTGATGTAAAAAATTATATTTCCAGAATTAACAGTTAGAAAATATATTGTCACTCTTAATTAGTCTTGATAAACTTTAAAATGTTGCCATTTAATACGAGTTAACTTTTCAGGACTATATATGTTTTAAAAACTACTTCTGAAAATTATCCTAGATATACTTTTATGCAATAAACTTTAAAACTACTTATGAAGGATCAACATAATTTAGTTTTTATTAAAACTTATCGATATCCATAAACTTAAATATGCATCTTTCAAAAAATATAACTCAATTTTATTAAAAAGTATTGGGATCTGGTGAAAAAGTTACAAATAAAAAATTTGCATAAACTAATATATAATGCAAACTAAAAAAGTAAGAGAGTGTGGAATTTTCATCAATTTCTTAAGTTGATTCATCCCAAATTGTTGGATTATGCTCTCTTTTTTTCCTTTATATTAGAGTGTTATTGTATTAATTTTAAATTAGGTATTTCTTACTACAAGATTTTCATAAGTTACGGATGAGATAATTTGAGAGTACCGTTCTTACAACAATAGAGACCAAGTGAGGTATAAATAATAAAAGCTTTTACATTTTGTCTGTCCTTGCTTCACTGAGAAAACTGAGAAGGTATAGAGTGTGCATGAAAGTGGTAGTAGAGGAGTGTGAAATTTGAAGAATGTAAAAGGTAGAAGAAGTAGGGAATTGTGTTTGGATATAGAATAGAGCATTAAATGATTGGGTTGGATGGGAAGAAAGTGTGTATGCATGGTGTGTTATGGACAAGGATATTTAATGGCCAACCGGATTACAGCGACACCGGTGTTTGTATGGATTCTAAAGAAATTCGTTTTGATTTCTGACAGGGATTGTCAATCAATAACACTGTCTGGAAGATTACAATTTGATTGCTTTTAAGGTCCACTCCCTCATCCCACCTTTCCCCATTTGTTTCAATTCATTAATTCTTTCTATTTTTGTTTTCTTTTGTGTTCATAAGATGGGATGATAAAAACTTAAAATAATAAATATAAATATAAATAACACAATTCATATGGTGCTGCTGCTCTCAAGACGGGCCACTTCATACAAGGTTTGGTAGATTGTTTTTAAGTATGTGATTGGTTATGTCCATACAACAACGATTTTTTTTTCCTGTTTTAAAATTTTCTATACAGCATCATATTTAGACATATAATACAATTTTGATTTAAAGTAAGAATTCGATTTTTTGAAAACCAAATTACATTATGAGACCATAAAATAGTAACTAAAATTGACTATTTTCTTCAATAAAAATAAGAGTATTCCTCCCTACACCTCATCCATCTCACCCTCCACCTCCCTCTTTTTTCATATTTCCAGTTATATCCTTATTAAATAATTTTTTTATTGCTTTTTCATTTGACCCTTTCACCAATTTTAAAAAATAAGGCACCAACTCTTCATCTTCTACCTCTCTTTGCTGCCGCATTTCATATTCCCCTACACCCTCTTTCTTTTTCTTCTTTTCTCACCGGATTGTTTCTCCCCCACCTTCCCTCCTCTCTCATTTTATTTGTTGCAGTTTTACTCTTCATTCTCAAAGATCTGTTTTCGGTGGCTGTGTCGCGGTGAGGTGAACTCTTGGAGTGGTGGTGTGCGGTTGAGAAGCTGACGGAGATGCGGTTCACGGTAGCCGCACTTGGAAGTGCGGTTGAAGCTCGCCGCATTTGGATCTGCGCTGATGTTCACCGCAGTTGGAATTGCGGTTTAGGGTTTTTCTCACTCTCTTTGGAACAGATTATGAGGGCAGCGTGCCGGAGATAGGCGGTGGGGTTGGAGGAGGAGAGGTTACAACGGGTGGCGGCAGAGATTGGGCATATGGGTGGTGCACAGGGAAGCCGCACTTGAAGCTGTAGTTCCTCTTCTCCGCACGTAGAGTTGCAGTTCATCTTCTCCGCACTTGGAGTTGCGATTTGTCTTCTCCGCACTTGAAGCTTTGGCTGTCGTTCGTCTTCGTCTTCTCCGCATTCGGAGCTGCGAAACTGCTGTCTGGCTTCTCTTCCGCACATGGAGCTGCGGATAGTTGAAACTGGTTTAGGTTTTCTATTGCTTTTTTTTACTTTGTTATATTTAATTAAATTTTTATTTGATTTGTTTTTAAGTTTTGAATTTGTATGTATAGATATTATATATTATTTAGTATTTTTATATTTATTTTTAATATTAAATTTGTTTAAAAAATATATGTATGAAATATTATTTTAGCATATTAAATTTAATTTTTTAGTAAGATGAGGTGGGATTAAAATACAGTGTTAAAGGTTGTTGATGATTTAAAAGTTATTATTTTATTAAATAAAGAAGGATAAAATTGTCAATTTGGAGGTGCAGGAAGACGGAGGTGAGGTGCAGGGAGGAACACTCTAAAAATAATTAATAACAAACTCATTTATGAGACGATTCAAATCAAATTGATATCAGACAAATGATTAACTAATTAAAAAAATTTAACTTATAGATTTATTTATATATCATTCCCATACTTAGTAATATATTAAACTATTCATCCATATAATACACATTCATCACAAACACTTTACGAACAATGAATAAATATGAAATCTTAAAATTACATCAATTCGAAAAATAATATAAGATTTAGATCACAATTATTATCATTTTTTGTTTAATTTAATTTTCTTTGAATGACAACTATGTTATGTATAATTAGTTGAATTGAATAAACAAATTTTATATTCAATTTTATTATTACAAATTTTCTAATTAAATAATAAATTTTGTGCAACAAACAACTTATATATATATATATATATATATATATATATATATATATATATATATATATATATATATATATATATAATCTTATAAACAACAAAATCATATTATAAATAATTAAAAAATAATAATAAGCAATTAATAAAAAAAATTATTAAACATATCATTTTTAATTTTTATTTCCATCTCCTATTTTTTAATAAATGATAATAAAATAATTATTTCAAAAATATAATTTAACAAAATTTAAACGCATAAACATATATTTTTTATTACAAAAACATATATCTTCTTTATTTTTCTTTCTCCTTTTATTATAATAAAATTTAAAATAAAATTAAAAAACCAATTTAGAATTTAATTTATTAAAAATTGAATTTCAACTAATATTTTGACCACAACTACAAAAATACATGAAATTACCGACGGTCAAAATCTGTCGGAAATGTCCAAAATTCGTCGATAATTGCATTTTTTCGACGGATTACCAATGGTCAAAACTCTGTCGGTAATAACGTTGTCGGTAATATTTACCGATGGACTATTATGATCGTCGGTAATTACCGAAGGAAAAATCTGTTGGTAAGTCTGTCGGTAAATATTTTGATCTGGTTCATCTTCTTCCTCTTTCCCCTTCTTCTTTTTCCTCATATTTCAATTTTTTTTTTATCAAACTTTCTTCATTTCTAAACCAAAACAACAATCAAATTCATTCCAAAACCAAAATCAAAGATTAAACTAGGTTCTTCAATTGTTTTAGAAACACTAAAATTTTGAAAAAATCCATATTTTCTACATTTTCCCACAGCAGCGGTGGTGTTGTCCCATGGCAGCGATGGTGCGACAGCGGTGGTGCAGCAGCGTGGCGTTCTCCAATGACAGCGGTGACAATCTCCAACACCAACGGTGATGCTCTCCAACGGCAGAGTGGTGCTCTCCAACGTAGCAGTGGCAGTGTAGGAAGATGGTTGCACGAGAGAGAAAATTAATTGTAGAGAAGATGAGAAATGCTTTTGAGATGAGAGTAAAGAAAAAATGAAGAAACACATTTGTGAGAGAGTAAAATATATTCTTCTGCGTAAAGAAAGGGGGAAAAATGGGCGAAAATTTTGTCGTTCTTTTTATCGTCAGATTTTATCCGTCGGTAACTATAAGACGAATTATCGTCGGATTTTGGTCAACGGTAATTACCGAAGGATTTACCGACGGATTTTGTTCGTCGGTAAATATAAGATGAATTACTAACATATTTATCGAAGGATTTTGACCGACGGTACTTACCGAAGGATAATTTCTGTCGATAATTATATTTTTTACATCCGTAAAAAATGCATCATTTACCGACGACATTATTTCCGTGGGTAGAATTCCGTCGGTAATTCCGTGTATTTTTATAGTAGATTGAGAACTATAATTTATTTTTGAGAGTTAACAAAAATAATATTAAAGAACAGTGGAAAAGGAGCAAATAAGGAGAAAGGAACGTGAAATTCCATACAAAATGTAGAACTATACAATAACAGAATGTACACATAAAGACCGAATGGTCTAAGGTTCAACAATAATACCGAACGACCTAAAGCAAAAACTATACCGAACGGGTTTACAAAATACTCAAATAACCGAACAGTTAACTATGCAATATAAAAACCTAATCTATGGACCGGACGGTCCTAGATGATCTTTAGGCACACTCTCTTCAGGCTGTACAGTCCGCAGGGCGTCCTCCAAGGAGTCTTCAATAACACCTTCTACTCACATCCAAAGGATGATCATCGTAGTGAAGAGAACGAAAACCGAACGACCAAATATCGAACGACAATATAGAAAAAGACAGAACAGATAAGGGTAAGCTTATGTAAATTTAATTAATCATTTCCAGCATACATAAAACATCATTACATTCATACAATTCTCATACATGCATAACTATATAAACCGAACGTTCATCTATCACAACCGACCACTTAGACACTGTCCGGATTGTATGAACCATGTAGCTCGACGTTTCTAGCACCCGGTGTGGTGTAATGGTTGGCATAACTCATCATCTGCCACCTGAGGTTAGTCCTACAACGATCATCTGGTCTAATGACTGCGGACCTCCTGCCATTCCCACACATGAATAACCTTTCTCTACATGAGAAAGCGTCATCACAGACAGGATCAAAACGACAACAGAGTCTGACCATGTTCATACTTTACCAACCATCATCAATCATGAGACATTCCTCCACTAGAATTCTCTTACTTAACCAAATTCAACCAAATACACACCATCACACTCATAAGTATAGAACAAGGTTAAGGGAATGACCGAACGGTCTAACACTGAAAGGAAAACTAATTATCAAGGAAAACTTTAGTAAATGACCGAACGGTCGAACACGGAGAAAACCAGAGAACTATTCAAAGTAAACCAAAATTTATAGAAGATTTATGAAGATGATCGAACGCTCAACAACCGAATGAAACTTTAGTAAGATCGAGTACTATATCAATCAGACCGAACGTTTTTGGAGTAAATAATAGAGTTCTCTTCAGAAGACCGAGTGTCAGTACAAGACCGAACACTCTTTCGGAAACAAGTGTCAGTATAAGACCGAACACTTTTACAAATACATAATATTATAAACTGAGTACTTTAAAGATCAGGTGCTGGTGTAAGACCGAGCACTAAAATAACTGAAAGCTAGTCTATGACCGAGCACTTCAAGACCGAGTACTTGGTGTAAGACCGAGTACTTTAAATCATAGCAATACTAGTTTATGACTAAGGATTTCATAAGACCGAGCATTAGATCTATAACCGAGTGCTTCACATGACTGAATGTTCTTAGGGTGAATAACATTATGATGAAACTGAATGCTTCATAAGTTAAGTGTCAGTCTAAGACCGAACACTTGTATGACCGAACGTTTGGTTTATGACCGAACGTTCTTAAACATACTATATATACTAAAACCGAGAGGGAAAGACTCCCTTGAATTATTAAAAGACTAGATTAAGCAAAATAGGTAACAAAACAATATGAACATCACAAGGTTGATCGGTTATCAACTGACTTCAGTCAAGACCGAACGGTTTAGGGGGAGGATCGAACGGTCCTATTGACCTTCAATCACAGATTTCAGAATTTCTCTAAGTTTAATACATTTACACTAAGTTCCTAACGAATATCAAATGATTCATGCAGTCGTATACAATATTCCAACATACCAATTAAATAATCAAACATACATTAAATCATGCATCCAAACCATACAAAGAAATCATAATTAAATATTATAAGCTTCCCTTACCTCTAAATCCCGTTAGCTTCTAAGCACTACTTCTATGGCTTCTTCAAAAATTCAAAGTTGTCCAACAGAGATTATGATCGGTGCAAACGGAAGAGCTTGACACCGGGAAGGATTATTCTGAAAGAAAGTTGGTGATCGGAGGAGAGGAAGTGGTTAGAATTCTAGAGAGAATGTTGAAGGTTTTAGAGAGGAAGAGAAAATGAAGTTTCAGAAAATGGGCGTGAGGAAGAAGGGTTGTATGCAAAAAAATGGCACCAGATTTCAAAAATCAACTTTAAATACGTCCTCTACTCAAACCGCTCGGTCCTCTCCCTACCTGCCACTTGTCTTTCACTTTCTAGAAACTCACCCTCTCCCTGCAGCCACACGGTTCACGATGGCGGGGAATTAAATTGTGTTGATAGCCTTATCTCCCAATATCCTAGGTAAGCTAGAGGGAAGTGACACATGGCTTCCATTAAGGTGAGAAATTTATGAAGTGTGACAAAAACTATAATTAAAAAAAAACAATAAGTAAAAGTTTGACTATTCAAAAACCAAAATCAGACTTAAAATAAAAAACTGTGCTACCTCTATAAATATATTGTACACTATATGCTATATAGAAAATTTTGAAAGAAATTTGTGTCACTCGGACAAAAACCAATCATACAACAACCCCTTATATGCTCTGTTCAACCTCTACATAATCATACTTAACATTATCAAATTCAATTTATCTCTCTTTTATATCATTATTATAAGGAAAAATAAAATAAATACATTTTTATACACTGTATTAGAAATTTTATCTATATATTATTATAGATCATATACAATTAGATGATACATGCTAACCTTTTTTTAAATTTTAATAGACCACCATTAATTAACTGCCAAGATCTTTTTACATTGTTACTAAATAAAAGTCCCATAAATACTTTTAATTAAGATTTTATTTGCATTGAAATTTGGTCTACCTCTCTCGTGCAATTTCGGATCTATCATAATATATTTACACTTTATTAGTCAAGGTTACTATTATGCTCTTTTCAATACAATAATAAATGCTTGCGTTTTAATCAGGTGAGACAGTCACCTAAATAATAATGCACCGACGATAAACATTACAAACTATAATTGGTTTTCTTTTAAAGAAAAAAAAAGGTTTCTCTTCTTCCATTAATAAGTGTAAAATTTATGTTTTGTTATTATTTATATTATTGAGTGTAACGACCTTTACTAATATTATGAAGAGAAGGATATATATTTATATCAAAAGCAAAAGTATAACAGTTTGTAAAATGATCTATAGTCATCCAACTCTTAGAAAGATTTCAGGAGTATTTCAATATTTACAAAAAAATAAGATAAATATCAATATATTACATCATAATTTTTGGACTATTTATGTTAAGATCCTTTTCCATTAGTTCTAAGCTACTAGTCTCCAATCTCAATATAAAGGCAAAACAAAGTATTTACATATCCACAATCTCAATTTAAAAAAAAAAAAAAAACATATTACTTACGTCATGTCTAACTAATTTAAAACTTTTCATAAAAATCAAAACTATTTTATACAAAATCACTAGTGCAAAAACGCTGTTTAATGTCGGTTAATTTGAGCTTTTAACGTCGCTTTCACATCCGACGTCTAAATGGGTGACGTCTATGGGACGTCGGAATTCCTCAGAACCGACGTCCAACTCAACGTCGGTTACAGATATCAACCGACGTCTCTATAGACGTCTGCTTAAACACACACCGACGTCTAATTACTCTGTATAGACGTCCTTCTATGATTAAACCGACATCAACATGAATATATAAAGAGGTTTAAAATGACGACTATGTTGTTATAGACGTCGGACATGGCTTTAACCGACGTCTAACAACAATTTTGTGCTTTAGTGTAGTTTTGGTCCAGTCTTTCGGTAGCATTGTGTAACATTATTCTCTCGCTAGTTTCCTCACAAGAAAAGCTTGCGTCTTTTGAATCTTCTAGTCCTTTCAACCCAAAACCGAATCTGGGTCCATGGCTACTTCTCATTAATCAACCGCAACAGAAAAAAATTATGGTGTCGAGAAGTAGACAAGGACCCAAGTTCCATTTTGGGTCGGAAGAACTAGAAAACTCAAAAGATCGCCACTCTTCTTGTGAGGAAACCAACAAAGGAAGAATGTTGCACTATGTTACCGAAAGAGAGGATCAAAACTGCACTAAAACACAACACAAAGAAAGCAAATTTTAATCAGTTCAACGACAAGATAATTGATAAAAAACTAAAGAAAGTTTAAACGAGTAGTATAAAAATAAACCACGCACCTGGGATGCAAGAGAGAAAAAGGAGAGGACGAAGAGAATGACGTTATGAGAAACGACAACGCAATGCAGCAAGAGATAAACAGTAGAGGAGAAGCAGAGAAAAAGGAGAAGAGATGAAGACGCGATTGAAAATGAATTTTGAGAAGAGTCCGCGGTGTATTTAAAATGAAATGGGGCGTCAGTTGCTCCAGAAACCGACGTCTAGGAAGTTGAAAAGATTGACGTTTTGGTTTCCTGTCAAGGAAGTTAACGTCGGTGCCCCTAACAGCCGACGTCTACAGCCCTCGAATTTGGTGAAAATACACGAAAGTAGACGTCGGTGACCCTTAGAAACGGGTCTACATTGAAGAATTTTTGTCTTCCCGCCTTCCAGACAGGCCTTAGACGTCGGCGTTTGACTACGTGACGTCTAATTGCCTAGGGTATTAGGTGAACAGCATTAATTGTAGCCCAATCGACGTTGCTTTTTCACGGGATCCGATGTCTATTCGACGTCTAAAGCTGAACCGGTTGACGTTTGATTTTCCTGTCAGTCACGTAGACGTCGGTGCCTTTTCCAGCCGACGTCTAAGCTCCTGGGATTTTTGTATAGCATTAATTGCAACGTAATAGACGTTGGTCCCCTGAAAACGCCGACGTCAATGGACTGTCTTATCACATACCTCAGGCAATTGGACGTCAATTTATGGCAGGTCCGACGTCTATGATGTCATAGACGTTGCCTGACATCGAAACCGACGTCTATTTTTTCAATTTATTTACAATAATGTCACCGCGCATTAGTAAACGTCGGATTTTCACGAAACGAACGTCTAAACGAAACGAACATCTAAGGAGTGACGTTAAACAACGTTTTTCACTAGTGAATCTACAAATGCCCATTTGTTTTCCTAGTTTATTAGTTCTGTTGCTTAATAATATATTACTATTTATATTATTATTATTATTATAATATAAGCATCAAACAATTATTTTACTTGTGAAATATTTTTTGTCCGCAAATTTGAAGCAATACATAAAATAAAATTAATATTTAATTTAAGAAAGAATATAAATTGAGGTTGAGGTTTGCAGGGTGTGAAGTGGTGCAGCGCATTCAGGATGAGGCCAATCTGTAAACAGATATGGATTACACTCGCAGTGGTAACTGCTGCATTAGTGATAGCTACTTCAAATTCAGAATCACCACCGTTATCAGTGGCGTCGCCATGCTCATTCACCTCCATCTTCAGTTTCGGAGATTCTCTTACTGACACTGGCAATTTCTATTTTGAACGGCCTTCTCATCACTGCTTCCAACCACCCTACGGTGAAACCTTCTTTCACCATGTCTCTGGACGCTGCTCCGATGGCCGCCTCATCATCGATTTCATCGGTTCCGTTTCTCTGTTTCTCTCACTCCTACTTTTAATTTTTCATTTCAAGTATTATCAAATTAAAGTTGGTATAAAGAAATCTATTAAATAGATCATCCATTGATCTGTTATCTTCTGTGAGATGAGTGTGTGGTTGAGCATAATTATATTTGAATTATCTTCTGTGAGATGGACTTATAAATTCCGTTTTGTAGATTAGTTCAAACATAAATGGAAAAAAAAAATTAAAATGAATGAAGGTAGCTTTATTTGTTTGTTATTTGCAGCTGAGTCATTGGGACTTCCATTGGTGAAAGCTTATAAGGTAAAGAAGAATACGGATGGAGGAATCAATTTTGCTGTGAGTGGAGCCACGGCTTTGGAAGCCAGATTCTTTGAAGAGAGGGGCTTTTCTGTCCAAACCAATAATTCTCTCACAGTTCAACTGAATTGGTTCAAGGATTTGCTTCCTTCTCTCTGCAATAATTCCACAGGCACTACCCTACACACCTATCTTTTTCAATGTTTTTTTTTACCTATTGCTTACTTGTGATAGATATTAGTCACCAAAGAATCAACTTTAAAATATTATCTTAACTAAAAATTAAATGTAAATAAATAAATAAAATTTAAGTTCTAAAATTTCTTATATGAAAATTGAATGTTTATTTTTATGTCAAGTATTATTTTCTCTAAAATATAATTTTTATATCAAAATTTATAATACCTTTAATGTATCACACTAATTCATTCAATTTTTTTTGTTTATAAAAAGTTCTTTGATTTTTGTATTTTAGACCATTAATATTTGATTTCATAATTTTTTTTATTTAAATCAAATGATATTTTTGAATAAAATAAAGGATTAAATATGTTTTTAGTCTCTATACTTTGGGACGATTTTAGTTTTAGTCCCTCTTTTAAACTAAAGTACAATTTAGTCCTTCAACTTTAGAAAACTCTGTTTTTAGTCTTTTTTACCAAATTTTTTTAACTTTATTTGTTGTTTCAAACGCTTACCAGAAAAATTTGGTAAAAAAGACTAAAAACAGAGTTTTCTAAAGTTGAAGGACTAAATTGTACCTTAGTTTGAAAGAGCAACTAACCGCCCAAAAATATAGAGACTAAAAACATATTTAATCCTAAAATAAAATAGAACAGTCCCATCTTATATAAATCATAAAAGAAATTAATATTATTTATTAAAATATAAAAAGTAAAAAATAATTTAGAAACTATAAGTTATCTTAACTGAAATCATATTATAAACACATGTTTACTTTATTATTATTATTATATTCAACTTACTCTCCTTTTTACAATTTTTTTCTTATCTTTCTTTCTTCGGCCTTCATTCACCCAAAATAAGTAAACATTTATCTTGTTTGTTTATTTAGCTGTGGTCAAATTATAAAACAATTTTGTGTTATATATATATATATATATATATATATATATATATATATATATATATATATAATAGTTGTTTTTTCTTTTACAAATTCAAAACATGGTACACAAAATGTCAAAGCATAACCAAGTTTCTACGTCAACATTATAAGTGTCATTTTAAGTAACTTTTTTTAAAAGCAATAGTTCCATACATGTAGGTTTCTTGGTGTGTTTATGAAGATGGTGAGCAGCGTATTATTTAAGATATACATATTTTTTTTATATTAAGCTTTACATTTATGAATTTATGAAAGGGATATTTAATTAAAGATTAAGTATTAAATTACTAAAAAGCTCATAGTTTTATATACTTATTATATTCTACAAAAGAAGATGAGGAGATATTGTGCAAAGTGAAGAGAGAGATATAGATTTGTCCCCTAAAATTCCAACATAATTTCACAATTGATGTAACTCTAAAAATATCAAATTATAAATAAAGGTTTAATCTTGCAGGTTGTTCTGAAGTTTTTGGAAACTCGTTATTTCTTATGGGTGAAATTGGAGGAAACGATTTCAATTTTCCTTTGTTTCGTCAAAAGAGCATAGCAGAGATTAAAACATATGTTCCATATGTAATCAATGCAATAAGTTCAGCTATCCATGTAAGTTTTTATTTTTATTTTTTTTAGTTAGTAAACCTTTAATTCTTCTTCTGCAATTACATATGTTATCACTTTAATAACCTAAGATATCTTGTCACCAAATTAGTATTTCTAACATTACGATTATCCACTTTCATTCTCTATTCAAACATAGGGTGAGATGATAAAATGATATATTATAGATTGGTCTGGTGAGATTTATTTTTTAAAAGATTAAAGTCATGACAAGAGAAAAATTTGAGGACTAGAGTTTTTGAAGTATTAAGGTGGTAACATATGCAGATTTACATTTTCTTTTGTTTTACAATATCTCTCTAAACATTTTTATTTTAACTTCAAAGCATACCTAAAACCTTTTGTACTTTGTTTTATAGGAGTTAATTGGTGTAGGGGCTCGAACACTAATTGTTCCAGGAAATTTGCCAATTGGATGTAGTGTAGTCTATTTAATAATTTATGGGACCCCAGATAAGAAGCAATATGACCAAAGTGGGTGTTTGAAATGGTTAAACGAGTTTAGTGAATATTACAATCATGAGCTCCAAAGTGAATTAGACAAGCTTCGAACACTTCATCCTTATGCCAATATCATTTATGCTGATTATTACAAGGCTGCATTGCGTTTATATCGTGACCCCACAAAGTTTGGTAATCTTCTGAATTCTCATTGTTATTTTTGTGTATGATTGCTTTAAATAATGTTTCCATAATGCAGCTTCATATTTCATCATAACAAATTACTTCATACATGTAACATTATGGTTTATACTTTGATTCCTTTGCAGGATTTATTAGTGTTAATTCTTGTTGTGGAGATCTATACCACTTCTGTGGCACTCAAAGCTTCAATGTTTGTGATGATGCTTCCAAGTATATTGGATGGGATGGATTGCATTTAACTGAAGCTGCATATAAATTAATCGCCCAAGCTTTCATAGAAGGACCATATTCTCAACCTCAATTTAGTTCGTTGTGTTTGCCTAATGCAAATTTTAGTCATTTCAATAGTTGAACTATTTTTTCTTTGTTTGAAAGGAAGTGAGACAAGTTCAATGTATGTCTTTGTAATATATAATATTCTACAAACTTATTTTTAATATTCTATAAACTCATCCTTACCCAAAATTAATCTTGCACCAAGACTATGAAAAAAAAAGTTTAAAAATAGAGATTTTGAAATAGCTACTTGTCAATACTTAATTTAACATGGGTGAAATAATTTTATTTAGAAAAAAATAAAACTAGGTAAATAAAAAAGATTGTGAAGTTAATGTTTTAGAAATATAAGCATAAATTAGAAATTAATTTTTGAAAATAATTAACAATGAAAATAATAAATAAAAAACAAAAAAAAATAATAAAATCAATTAATATATATATATATATATATATATATATATTATTCATTTTACTATTTGCCCTCTCAATTTAGTCATTTTTAAATCTTATCTTTTTGTTTTTCACTTTTTCTCTTTTAATGGATTGATTAACCCAACTTAGTTTTACTTTCTCACTATCTTTTTTTTTTCTCATACTTTATCTTCCACATCATATTTTCCATCACCTTTCACGTTATTAACTTTTTTTTTATCTAATTTTTCTATCCACTTATTTTTTTTATTTGTACCCCCGTTACATTGACTTTTATTAAATTTAGGAAAAATTCAAGAGATCGTTATACTTTAAAAAAACTAATTTACTGATATAATTTGTTTATATATTATATGTTAAGTTATTAAATATATTTTAATTGAAACAATATTTAAAAATTTATAAATATTAAAAGCTTACAAAATAAATACAAATATAAATAACAGTACATGTGGATTAAATTTCAACAAAAAAAAACGAAGAATGTTAATAAATGACAAAGATTTAGATGGGAAACAAACTATATGGAGCCTCGTTTTAGGTGAAGAATGAATGAATATAATATTAGCAATGTCACATTCTATTTCTTAAATAAGGTTTAGGCAAGTTTATGTTGTGAATAAGGACTACTCAAATCCATTATAATTTATTATTTTGTCAATTTAAAAATTTTTTGATCAGGACAACTAATATGTTCTAAGAGTATAATTGACAGAGATATGATATCCAAATCAATCTGTTAAAATAATTCAATCTTTATTTAAAAAATGTTTATCAGATCTCATTGTCACATTTAATGTAGCTTAGGAAGAATCCTTGTCACATCATTTAAGCCTTTGTCTGTTTAGAAGTTTATTATCATTTGTTTGACCAATAATGCGCCACAATTTTTTAGTTTTGATTGAAAATAAAGTCGTGAGGCAAATTCAATACTCTGTTTGAAAGTAAACTTTTACAATGAAATTTCCAACTTCTTTACCAAAAATAAAGGTACAATATGGACGAAAAAGAAAATAAACTAGCAGAAGATTTTCTAATATAAATGGATATTTAATTATGCAGACAAAGACAATGTTCCTTATTCTAGAACGTGATATCTGATTCAAACTCAGCTGGGTTTTCTTTTCCACTGTTTTGTATTGGTTGGATGACCTTAACTTGCAGCAGAGGTACATACATACCTTAAAGCAATAAGAAATTAAACAACACTGTCACACAATAATGTCACAAAAAAAGACAGTGTTCAAAAGGCAAAGTTATTTTATAGCAAGTTGCTAATATTATTGCCATTCATTTTAAAACAAAAAGAAAGTGGTTTTGTGTGGAACTGTGGCAGGGTTGTCAGTTTTTGAAACCTGCAAAGAAATGGCACATGGTTTAAGAAACCCCTTCATCATAAAACCCTGGCTCCCTCCACACTTACACAAACCGCTTATACGATCATTTCAGAACCCAAAACCTCCAAATATGGAAAGCGCCACTAAAGTTGGAGCGGCAGCTCAAACCACCTCTGCTTCCCCCTCCTTCGACGGCACGCTCGGCCGCCACTTGGCTCGCCGCCTCGTTGAGATTGGCGTCAGGGACGTCTTTTCCGTCCCCGGCGACTTCAACTTGACCCTGCTCGACCACCTCATTGCCGAGCCCAGCCTCAACCTCGTCGGCTGTTGCAACGAGCTCAACGCTGGCTATGCCGCCGACGGCTACGCGCGTGCCAGGGGCGTCGGTGCTTGCGTCGTCACCTTCACCGTCGGTGGACTCAGCGTCCTCAACGCCATTGCCGGAGCTTACAGCGAAAATTTACCGGTGATTTGCGTCGTCGGAGGACCCAATTCGAACGACTACGGCACCAACAGGATCCTCCACCACACCATCGGGTTACCCGATTTCTCCCAAGAGCTTCGGTGCTTTCAAAGCGTCACGTGTTTTCAGGTGAGAGAAGAGTGCGTCTTTTGGTTATGGTTTTTGATTTTTGAGGATTTGAGGGGAATTGAACTATCTTTGATTAGTATGAGTGTTTATGATTCTTCAGGCAGTGGTAAATAACTTGGACGACGCGCATGAACTAATTGACACTGCGATTTCTACTGCTTTAAAGGAAAGCAAGCCTGTTTATATCAGCATCAGTTGTAATCTTCCTGGAATTCCTCATCCAACTTTTGCTAGAGACCCCGTTCCATTCTTTCTTGCACCCAAGTATGCTTTTCTTGGCTTTTCTAATCACTTTACAACAACAAGAAAAAACATTTTCGTTAAATTGCTATTTCTGGTGCCCATATACTATTTTCCATCTTGTAGTGTTCTGTTTTGCTTACCAATTATGGTCCTAGTAATAGAAAGTATGACTGGTATCCAGAGAATGCATGAAGGTTTTTAACTATGCTTTGCTTCATTAATGGTTTTTATCCTATAACCCTGACTTCATTCATCAATAATGTTATACTACTTTCCTACTGATGTGAGATGTTGATGTAATTTACTTATTACTCTTTACATCATTTTAACTTAAAATAATTAACAATATAATTTTTTATAATTTTTATTTCTTTTAAATTATTTTATTAATATTTAAGAAAGTTAATATAAACACAACCAAGTGGGATGAAACAAAAAATTTATTCCTAATAAATTTGAAAATGATGAGAATAAATTTAGTTATAGGTAAAAACGTATAATATTCAAAACCAGCACTCTCAGTGACCCTTGCCATCCCTGTTTATTTGTGACTGGATGACCCTATTGTCCGCATATAGTCTTTTTATTTTTCCCATAAAAAGTATTAAAGATTTATATGTATATATGCGGTGAGGCGAATTCCAGACGACCATAAATGAATAATGTTTGTTCTTGCATCGACATTTGGTAATAAGTTAATGGTGGAAAAATATATTTTTTTATATAGGGCAAGCAATCAAGAAGGATTAGAAGCTGCAGTGGAAGCGACTGCTGCTTTACTGAACAAAGCTGTGAAGCCAGTGATTGTGGGTGGACCAAAATTAAGGGTTGCAAAGGCACAAAAGGCCTTTCTGGAGTTTGCAGAAGCCAGTGGATATCCAATAGCTGTTATGCCATCGGGAAAGGGACTTGTACCAGAGTATCATCCTCATTTCATTGGTACATATTGGGGTGCTGTCAGTACTAGCTACTGTGGAGAGATAGTGGAGTCGGCCGATGCTTATGTTTTTGTTGGCCCCATCTTCAATGACTATAGCTCCGTTGGATACTCATTGTTGATAAAGAAGGAGAAAGCCATAATAGTGCAGCCTAATCGGGTGACCATTGGCAATGGTCTTTCCTTTGGCTGGGTTTTCATGGCTGATTTCTTAACTGCATTGGCTAAAAAAGTGAAAACAAACACCACAGCTCTGGAGAATTACCGACGTATCTATGTCCCTCCCGGAATTCCTCTGAAGCGAGAGCAGGATGAACCTCTAAGAGTTAATGTTCTATTCAAACACATTCAAGTAAGTCTATTCATAAGCTCCTTTTAATTTGATATCAAGTGGTTCTGTGGCAGGAATTTGAGCTGGAGTTCTCTTCCTGTTACTTTGGTCTAAACTATTATTTCATTCAAAACCCTGTGCTTCGTTTTTATGCTAAAGAAGAAGATAGTTGAGGGCTCCGCATACGTGGTGTTACTTATTCATTTGAAAATCGTTATCATGTTCTTGCTTACCAGCGGTATTTAGGTCCAGTAGTTTTCTTCATCGGTCATGGTAGTAACTGCATGATTACTCAACCAGAGTCATGGCAAACTTTTTAAAACTGTCTTCATAAGTAGCTTCATGGTTTGTATGTATCCGTTAATTGTGTGAATTAGTAATTTGAAGCATTCCACAAGAACGGGGAACATAGCAACATTATTTGCATGGATTCAATCGGATTAATACATTCAATCAAGTTTCCCTTATAGTCCATTAATTGAATCTGTTGAACAGGACATGCTGAGCGGAGATACTGCTGTAATAGCGGAGACTGGAGACTCGTGGTTCAACTGTCAGAAGCTCCGTCTGCCTGAGAATTGCGGGTGAGAGTCATTTACTATGACTGCATCGAGCAATGTGCTAATTGCAACCATTTTATTGATGGAACTAACACTGTCAATTTGAATTCCTTCTTTCAGGTATGAATTCCAGATGCAGTATGGATCCATTGGTTGGTCAGTTGGTGCTACTCTTGGATATGCACAAGCTGCGACAGACAAGCGTGTAATTGCTTGCATTGGTGATGGCAGTTTTCAGGTAACAGCACAGGATATTTCAACAATGATTCGATGCGCACAAAAGAGCATAATTTTTCTCATTAATAATGGAGGTTATACCATCGAAGTTGAGATTCATGATGGCCCGTACAATGTGATCAAGAATTGGGACTACACTCGTTTTGTGGAAGCCATCCATAATGGACAAGGCAAATGCTGGGTTGCCAAGGTTAGCATAAAAATTGAATAATCACAACGTTTTATCTTTATAAATATGTTTAATTTGGTTTCAGCCCTCTAAATTTTTTAAACAAATTATACTTACACTGCTGAAATTTCGTAAAATTGTATAAACTTCCTTGCTTTTTAACATTTGGAGCAACCTTCCTTACTGTAAAATAGAACAGGGACTCTGTTTTTCAAGCAATCAAGAGGAGTTAGTGCAAATTGTGCAATGTATCAAAAGTGTCATTGTAATGTTTCTTTTTTCAAAGTAGTTAGTGTCCGGGTAGAAAAAAAAAAAACACGGAGAGTTGATGCAATCTTTCAAAACCTGAGAGTGACAGTGTAATTTATATAATTTCTTTTATTAGTTTTGGTCCTTGTAAGTTTTAATTTTTTCTATAAACTGAGGTAACTGAAAGGGAATAATGCTTTGTGGAACCACTGATCTTTCTTTAATATACTATGCTAATGATGACCTATAGTTGGTATCATTTAAGGGTAAGAGCACCCTTGTTTTGTACTTCGTAAGCATATAGCCCCAAATATGGCTGTATTCAAAACTTAGATATAATAAAATAAGGAAGTAAGAGTCCGTTTGAAAATGGACATCATTTCAAGCCTTTAACTGAACTGATTTTAGAATGCAGATTTTGTAAATTATTTCACAAGAAAAAGAGTTACTTACTTCAGAATTTCCATTTATAAATTGTTGAGTGTAGGTACGAACAGAGGATGATCTGACAGAAGCAATTAGAATAGCTAGTGGAGAAGAGAAAGAATCACTATGTTTTATTGAAGTTTTTGTACACAAAGATGATACCAGCAAAGAACTGCTGGAATGGGGATCCCGGGTTGCTGCTGCTAACAGTCGTCCTCCAAATCCCCAGTAGAAATTTCGTTCCTAATTCTCTCGCCTTGTTATGATATGTGTATTTTGTTAAATAAATTTTTGCTAGATCATAATTTTCAGAGAAAAGCCTTAACTACAAGTTGAAATAAATTTGTTTTCCAGATTTGTATATGGACTTTTCTGCTGTTGTAAACATCAACTATTCTTGCGTTATAATGGGATACTGTGCAATGGAATCCTTAACGAATCAAAGGAGATATAGCCCTTGTATGTGAATAGTTTAAAAAAAATATTTTACTATTTTCAAAATTTCTTATTTGTACTTTTTGTGAATCAGGAAAAAGAAAAAAATGGTAACATTATAAAAATATTTCTCGAAACAAAATAAAAATAAAGCATTGTGTTAAAGTAGACAAGTTTTGCATATCATTTTACATTTTAGTTAAGGGTGAAAAAGAAATAAAAATCACATCTAACCAAAAAAAAGAAGGAACATATGCCTTCTCAGGTTGATAGCATTTTTCTTCTTCTAAAAGATCGGCCGAACATGATTTCGCAAATGTTTGAAAATCACAAAATCATAGTAGTCAAATATTCTTTCACGAAGAACATACTATTTAATATATAATCTCCCTTAAACTTGAGAGGCATTTGAAAATTTTATGCTGGTGTTAATTAATTACGTGACAGAATATTTAAAAAATACCGATAATCATTTTATGGTTTAATCTTTTTGAGATTTTTGTTTTTGCATGGTCTTAAATAGATTTTCCTATTTTTTTATCTTAATTAGTTCGTATTTTTTTATCTTAATTAGGTTTTTGTTTATGTAAAATTGAGTCAATTAAAATCTTTTCCAGAAAATTATTAAATTTGCTATGTCGTGGCATAATAACTATGCAATTGTTAAGCACGGGACACAGAAAACCTGCATTACTTATAATTTACAAAATGAAAAAATGAAAAATTAAGCAGAAAGATCCAAGCCCAAATCTTTTAGGGTTCATGTTACTCAATCAAAAGAGAAAGACAGTTTCTCATCCCCTTCAGTGATAAAATAATCACTGAAAATTGTGTCGCTGAGGTGCTTGTCAAGGAGGGTATTCATGGCGTCATTGTCGACGGCGAGCACAGTGATAGTCTGGTGGCGGTTTATTTCGTCGGCGAGGCGGGTGAAGGTAAAATAGTGATTGAAGGTGGAGAAGCCCAATAAGATGGTCCTTCCACATCCTCTTCGAGAAAGACATATTGTTTGAATTTAAAGATTTAATGAAATCCCAATTTCATTTGTAGATTATATGTAATGCGAGTTTTCTGTGTCACCTGCTTAACAATTGTGTAATCACCATGTTACAATACAGAAAATTTAATGTCGTTCAGTTCAATCACAAAATTTCAATTGACTCAATTTTACAGGAATAAAAACTTAATTAAGATTTAAAAAAATATTGAGATAAAAAAAAAAAGACTATTCTGAAAAACAGAAACCTCAAAAATAATTAAAACTTATTTTAACTATGAAAAAGTATAAATAAATTGATTATTTTATTCTATAGACAGCATATTATTATAGGTCTATTTGCCAAGAACGGCGAATTACAATTGCAAGAACAGTAGCATCGCTTTTGTTTCTCTTTTTTTTCCGTATTTCTTTGTGGACCTTTTTTTTTTCCTTATCTATGTCTTCTTTTCTTTAACTTAGTATATTTTTTTTAAGAACGAATCTCACGAATTAAGATATAGTAGAGTAAAGAGCAACTATATTTTAAAAGAAAATGAATTAACGTTATTTGAATTTTGCTCTAAAATTTATTTTGTTTATTCTACAACTTAAAGTTTTGCTGATTTTGTAGATGAAACATAATATTGAGAATGAAGAAATTAAATTTTGAGTGGTACACAGTAGTAAATAAAAATATAATTTGTTAGAAGTGTTTTGCGTAATTGAATAGTCTTTTGTCGTTAATAATGGAGCTTATACAATTGAATTTGAATGGCCATGGTGAATAGTAGAAGTTAAATTGTACGTGCCTCATGTCATCAATGCAATATCTTCAATAACTTTAACAAATTAATAGTAAAAATGTTTTTAGTGTGATGATAGATCTGTTAGTTATTGTTTATTGTAATTGCATGTAAATGAAGATTGTTTGTTTGGTGATTTGAGATAAAAGATGGAATAAGAATATGTAATGTTGGGTCTGTTAATTGAGAGTAGAGAATATGAAAATGGTGACAGAGAAGATGAATGCAGTGGATTTTTATGATGATTTTGCTTTGTAGATGAGAAGGCAAAACTCATGGAGGAGATAGGATTACAATTGAAGCAAATTAATAATTAGCTCATCAATCAAAGGAAACGTAACAATTTGGAAGGGCGTTCCCTTAGCTGTTAATGAAGGTTTAGAATTTTTCCCTTCAATTTAATTTATTATAAAAGTAAAGGATAGTGCTTTGAATTGGTTTCATTTTCTATGCATTTTTATTTTGACAAGACCATTGAAAACATTGGAGCTTTGAAATATTTTACCTATACATCCAAATGAAACTTAAAATATACATAATAATAATAATACATTATATATATCATGCTTTTGCCATCATGTAATAGTTACTTTTTAAGATTATAATTATATATATATATATATATACATATATATATATATATATATATATATATATATATATACATATATATATATATATACATATATATATATATATATATATATATATATATATAATCAGTTTTTTCTATCACTTAATAATTAAATTATTTTACTCTTAGTTATTATTGATTTTCTATTATGTAAATTTAAGTATTTTTAAAGTTATTTACATAAATAAATTTATATTAATAATTGAAATTTATTCTTAAATGTATTTACTATTAAAATATACGTTTCTCACATTTTTTTATATGTTTAATCTATTTTTTTATTTCATGCTTAATTTATAATTATTTAGTTTGTGATTTTGGATATAATGTTTATTGGTAATTCATTGGAATTTGCTTTTGAATCATGAGAAGCTTTTAGGTACATTTATGACTTGACCTAAAAATTTAATTTTGTCATATGATAACATGGAAGAAGAAGAAAAAAAAGATGATCTTATGTCAAAGCTTATGTTAGGTACATTTATAACTTGACCTAAAAATCTAATCTTGTCATATTATGACATGGAAGAAGAAGAAAAAGATGATCTTATGTCAAAGTTTATGGATGTTACTAAGGTTTAGGAGAAAACCAAAAATATTACAACCACACTTTTTTCTCTTAGCAATGTCTTCTTTTCTTTAACTTCTTCTATTCATTTCTAAGTATATTTTTTTTAAGAACAATCTCACAAATTAAGATATATTTTTTTAAGCCACATCCAGATACCAACTAGAAAAAAGTAAAAAGTATAAAAAAAATAATATAAATGAATGTAAAAAAATTAAATGTGTCAAACAATTTTTTTTCTAAAAATATAAATAAATAGATTAACTTGGAATCATTTATATTTGATACAAAACAACATAGTTTTGTGCGTGCCACTATGTGATAAAATAATTCATTAAGATGTATTGTTTATTTTTTTTTTGAAAAAAATTACAAAATTTTATATTTTTATAACTATTTTAGTGTTATATTATGTGTTAAATAAATATAAAAATGTGTCACGGTATATTATAATTTTATAAGTATTATAAACGACCCATGTGTTGAATACATATTTTACTCTTAGATTTATCTGTATAAAACAAGGCGGTCGTATGTTTTATAAACGAGGTCATATAATTACATTCTTTTCAAAAATGACATCATTTGTTGCGAATCTAATACATTGGTAAACTGTTTAAAAAAAATTAAAATAGTAATAAAAGACAAAGAAACTTAAACAGCAAAATTCACATATATTAATTAAGTGAGAGTGTTAATTGACTATTGTATAACTGATTAGTTATTGCGATTTTACCTTTACAAATGAAATTTTTAACCATACTTAAATTTTGTTTTGTAATATGAGGTTCTAGTGAGATTTTAAACTCTGTATATAGTATAATGTAATCTATTTTTAATTAATGTGTAATTTTTAATGTAATATCTTACATTGATAACTTAGTATTTTGAATATAAAACTAGATCTTTATAAATGATTCATCAATTATTCTACAAATTTCATTAAAAAAAATTATGGTGGAAGATAAAAAGAAATAGATCTTTAATCTTTGAAATCACATGTTTTTAGATATGAAAACACGTAATATAATAACAATTTTGCAGCAGTAGTGAATAATCTTCCATAAAATCTTGTCGGCAATGAGCATAGTAGAACTTAAATCGTACGTGCCTCATGTCATCAATGCAATTTCTTCAATAACCAAAATAAGATTCTAATTTTCTTTAACCAAATTAATTTCTATTTTCCAATAAAATAGCACACGAGTTTAGCTCAGAATACGTTTTAATTATTTCACATAATATTCAATTTTATGTATAATATATATATATATATATATATATATATATATATATATATATATATATATATATATATATATATATATATATAATCACATTAATCTTCTAATTGGTCCCAAATTATTCTCATACAAAGTTATTTTTATTTACTTCTTGTAAGATTTGATGTCAAGTTAGTGGTTATTTTTTATTATCATCAATTTAATCCTATATTTTAAGTATTTGATACACTATTTAATTAACAAATTTTTACTGACAAAAAAATTACCAATAAAATAGAATTTGTGGACAGAAAAAAAAATCATCAATAAATATTATCAATTGATGAAATTTGTGCATAATATAACATTTTTATTATTGATAAATAATTTTGTTTGTAAAATATATTAATAAAATAAGCGTTAAAATTATTTCTTCAATTTTAAATTAAAAAAATTTGTGGATAATTATTTAATTTAAAATTTTAAAAAATAAACTTTAATTAAATAATTAAATTTTGTTGATATTTTCATCTATTAATTTATTGATAAAATGAAAGTGAAAGAAGAAAAAAAAAACTGAGTTGCAATTGTTGTTGCTGTTACACCTAATACTGCACCCATCATTCTCTATCCGCCTTTCACTTCTCTCATATCGATGTTCACTTGTCACTTCTTGTACCGTCATGTGGATGAAAAGGAAAGTGATATTTTAACATCAATTTTTTGACACTATTTTGACATTGTATACGTGTCAAAATATGATTGGACGATTTTAAATTAAAGAAAAAACTTTGGTTTTTTTCTTTCAAATATGTCATTATCTCAGTTTTTTTAATTTGAAATCCTCCAACCACATTTTGACAAGTGTGCAGTGTCAAAATAGTGTTAAAAATTGGTATTAAAATATCATTTTCCGATGACAAAGAAAAATGATATTTTAACTAATTTTTTGACATTATTTTAACACTGCACAAGTGTCAAAATATGGTTGGACGATTTTAAATTAAAGAAAGAATTTTGGTTTTTCCCTTCCAAATATGTCATTGTCTCAGTTTTTTTAATTTGAAATCCTCCAACCACATTTTGACAAATGGTGTCAAAAATTGGTGTTAAAATATCATTTTCCGATAACAAAGGAAAATGATATTTTAACACCAATTTTTAGATATTATTTTGACACTGCACATGTATGAAAATGTGGTTGGACGATTTTAAATTAAAGAAAAAACTTTGGTTTATAACAAAGCAGTCGTATGTTTTATAAACAACGTCGTATAATTACATTCGTTTAAAAAATAACATCAATTGTTGCCAACCTAATACATTATTTAAAACATCTGGAAAAATAGTTTAATTTTATAAATCAAAAATTAATGTCATATCATTATTTAAAACATCACATTCGTTAGTTCTGTATTTTCAAAGCATAAGTCTCTTTTTCTTTTTTAATTATCGTGATTTATAAGCAATGTCGCATCATTTGCTTTATAGAAAATTCAATTAATGTGATAAATTTTGATAAGAAACATTGTTTAAATTAAGTACTGGAAATGACGTATGTGGTGAGTACATATTTTACTCACATTTATCTGTATATAACAAAGAAGTCGTATATGTTTTATAAACGACGTCATATAATTACATTCTTTTAAAAAAATAACATCATTTGTTGCCAACCTAATACATGGTAAACTGTTTAAAATTTTAAAAAGAGTAATAAAAGACAAAGAAACTTAAACAGTAAAATTCACATACTAAAATTTTGTATCACATCTCATCTTCATATAATTGTACATGTAGAGATGCCAAAGAAAAAGTAAAATGCACAAAAAGAGAACCGTTTCTTCTTATACGTTGTGACAGTTAAACAATTATTGGTACTCAAATAACAGAGTTTAAAGAACAAAATATCTCACGTTAAAGATGACGTGTGAAGTTATTTTAACGGCAGTCTTGATTATGGAGAGAGAAAGCGTGACCAAGTTATATAAATATACGTTTGGGAATGAACGGGGAAGATAGAATTCCAATGAGGCGAGTTATGATTATAGTGATAGCATTTATGCTTATAACTTATTTTTCTTTAACCTCTTCAAAATCAGAATCATGCCCTTACTCCTCCATATTCAGCTTCGGTGATTCCCTCGCCGACACCGGCAACCTCTATCTCAGTTCACCACCACTTTCCGACAACTGCTTCTTCCCTCCTTACGGTGAAACCTTCTTTCACAATGTCACAGGACGCTGCTCCGATGGTCGTCTCATCATCGATTTCATCGGTAACACTTTCCTCTTAATAATTCCTTCCATATTATACTTGGACAACATAAATAACAGAAAAAACATGATAAACCATTTTCTTCTAACTTAAAAATAGTTTATACACATTTTTATTTTAAGTAAACAATTCACTATCAAAATAATTTAGATAATTAATTTTGTAGGGGAAAGTGTCTAATCGAAATGCATGTGTAGACCAAACAGCATGTTACTGAACAATACGAACCATGCGTTGAAACTTTTGGGTTATTTGTTGAAAACGCTTGGAAAAGTTTGTGGTGGTGCGAGAGTGATCCGAGTTGGAATGAATAGTTAGAACTCAATGAAATAATTCAACGTCTCTTTCTTTGCAATCTGTAAAGTTTTATATAAAAGTGTCCTTCCTCGATAAATGGATATGTATACCGTACTTGTGGCGTGTTAGGTGGCCAGGGTTTTCAAGGCTAACCACCGTATTTGTTTTTATACATAAATATTAAATTTGAGATGCGTTCTGTTGGTGTTGTATAGCTGAGTTTCTTGGGATGCCATCGGTGAAACCGTATCTGGAAAAGAAGAATATTGGTGGATGGAGTTGGAAAGACGGAGTAGCCAATTTTGCAGTTTCAGGAGCGACGGCGATGGACTCAACCTTCTTTCAACAAAGAGGCGTTCCTGTCAAAACCAATTATTCTTTGTCAGTTCAATTGACTTGGTTTAAGGAACTGCTTTCTACTCTTTGTAATTCTTCTTCCCAAAGTAAGCTTTTCTATTATTCTTACTCAGCCAATCACTCTTCACTCAACTTTAAGAGAATCTCACACAATTTGTTAGAGAGTTAAATATATTTTTAATTTTTTAACTTAAAATTGAAATTAATTTCTCTTTAAAATTTTGACTTAATTTATTCTATCTTAACTTAATTTAATCCTCAAACTTTAGAAACTTTAGAACTATATGAATTTAGTTATTTTAACTAAATTTTGTTATTAAAACAAAAATATGTCAAAAGTGTAAACAACTCATCATGAAACATGCTTAAAACATCAAATAAACATAACAAAATTTAGTTAAAAGGATTAAATTGATACATTTTTAAAGTTGAGAGACTAAATTAGACCAAAGTTTTGAAGAGAGACTAATTTTAATTTTTACTACAAGTTAAGGGATAAAGACATATTTAACCATTTATTATATATAATTTATCACATATTTTTTATTTAAATTAAATGTGTAAGTTGTTTGCGACAATTTCTCATCCAGTTATCATTGCTTTTGTCACAAAAGTCGAAGTTCATGCCTGTAGAACAACACTGAGCAGTTTACAAGATGTAAAATTATCTTAATGCAGTAATCTGTTATGGATATACAGACATAATTTAGTGGAAAATGCTTCATCCATGCTTCTTTAACACTTTCTATTATTACTTTTCTATCACGTAATGCTTTTTTTCTTCTGTCACTTTCTTGAGTGTTGAAAAGGAATAATAAGACATTCATATATTAACATGTATTTCTGTTTTAGGAAATTTATAATCCACGGTCTTTTGTCCTTTTAGTAAGGAGTGGCTTTTAAATACAATAAAATTCACATTTATTTTGTATATAAGACTATATAAGAACTATATATTTTGTATATAAGACTAAATATTAATAATAATTCGTAGATTTTAAACTTAATTTAACACAAAATTATTTATAAAAATAACTTTTATATCTATTTATGTTACAAATTACTCTTCATACCAACTTTATCTCCCAGCTATATATATAATTAAATTTCTACGTTTGGAACAAATATTATTAATCTCTTTTAAAAAAATAAAAATCATACATTTTGTGCTTGAAATGAGATAGTTTTACAACGACTTTGATCAACATATTCTTGAAAACATGTTTTAACATGTTTCCATCTTTTCATTCATCTTAATATTACGAAAATAATAATAAAGATTATTTTGCACAGAGAAAAGGAAAAAAAGTTTAAAATCAGAGCCCACACAAAAAGCTAAAATTCTTCTCCACTGTGTGGATTTTAACAAGATAACTGGTTATAAAGAATGTCTAATAAGGTTTTGATAATATTTTTCATAATTAAATATTTTTATATTCTACATGCATATATATGGAGGAAAACACAAGTGTATAGAAAGAAAAGACAGTTATTATTGATTTTTAATTAAGGGTTTAATCTTGCAGGTTGCCATGAAGAGGTTAAGAACTCATTATTTCTTGTGGGTGAAATAGGTGGAAACGATTTCAATCATCCTTTGGTTGTAGGAAAGAGCATAGCAGAAGTTAAATCGTATGTGCCTAATGTCATCGATACTATATCTTCAATAACCAAAGTAAGATTCTAATTTTCTTTAACCAAATTAATTTCAATTTTCCAATAAAATTGCACATCACTTTAGCTCAAAATACGTTAATTGTTTAAATTATTTCACATAATATTCAATTTTATGTATAACATATATATATATATATATATATATATATATATATATATATATATATATATATATATATAATCACATTAATCTTCTAAAGATTTTGGTCCCCAAATTATTCTCGCAAAAAAAGTTATTTTTCTTTACTTCTTCTAAGATTTGTAGTCAAGTTATAGGTTAAAAAAAATCTTCATGATCAATTTAATCCTTTATTTTAAGTATGTGGTACACTACAAAATAACATTATTATTAACAAAATTTTATCAACAAAAAGAGAAATTATTAATAAAATAGAATTTGTAGACAAGAAAAAAAATTCATCTGATAAAATAAAATTTATCAACAAATTTTACAAAAAAAATTGAAGATTTTAATTATCTGCTAATTATTCGCTGACATTTATCGATGGTAGTTATAAACAATTTTTTATATTCAATAATTATCGATATATTTCTCAATATGTTGTAGAATTTATCAATTAACATTTTATTGACAAATTTTTAAGTGTCAGTAAACTTATTACAATGGTAGATTCTCTTCGTATGGTAAAACAATGGAATGCATCAATCAAATGGTGTAAAATTATGCAATTTATTTAATATGAAGATTTCTTGTTTTTGAATCGGTGATAGCATACGTAACTCCATGGAATTAATTAAAGATATTTATTTGTTTTTGTTTTATAATTTCTAACTAATATTTTCTATTTTATATTTTAATTATCTTTTCCCTTACAGGAGTTAATTGGTCTAGGGGCTCACACGCTCATGGTTCCTGGGATTTTACCTTTTGGATGTAGTATAGTGTATTTAACAATTTATAAAACGAAAGCGGAGAAGCAATATGACAAATTTGGATGTTTGAAGTGGTTAAACGAGTTTACTGAAAATTACAACCATAAGCTCCAAATTGAATTGAATAAGCTTCGAGCTCTACATCCTCACGTTAATATTATCTATGTTGATTATTACAATGCTGCAATGGCTTTATATCGTCATCCTGCAAAATTTGGTAATTCATTCTTCCCAATTCTTACTGATAGAAGTTTATTCAAAAATATGATTCTTCATGCATTCATACTTGAGCAAAGCACATTTATCTTTGTTTGATATACTTTTGGTAACAAATTGAAGGAATATTTGAACGAATGAAAGTGGTTAGATAATGCATATTCATACTTCATCAAAGCAAATGATATACTATTGATTGATATGCAGGACTTATTGGTTTTAAAGCTTGTTGTGGAAAGGGAGGTCCATATAATTTCAACGAATCAATGAAGTGTGGCGATCCAAGCGTGAAAGCTTGTGATGATCCTTCCAAGTATATTGGATGGGATGGAAAGCATTTAACTGAAGCTGCTTATAAATTAATCGCTCAAGCTTTCATAAAAGGGCCATATTCTCACCCTCCGTTTAGTTCCCTGTGTTTGACTGATGTAAATTTTGGTTATACATATACCTTTTAAGTATTTATTTAGTTATGCTTTATATCCTATCAATACTTTTATTTGTTCAATAAAAGGTAATGATAAATAAATCATTGTAAATGTTGATTAATTAAATCTTTTATGCATCAACTACTGTTTTGTAGTATTAGGACAGGATCCATCGTATTGGTCTCTGTGGGTATTTTATTCATCTGACGTTCATACACATTTAATTCATCTATCTGACATTCATATTACCATTAACACATTTAAATTACTCTTACGATTATTAAAGAAGCATTTATAACAATAAATACATTGAATCTAGACAATAAAAAAAAATTCATATCGAAATATTTCCTAATCATTAAGTAAAACATGGAAGAATGAAGAAAAAATGGAAAAAGTGACCGTTTTAAATTTGAGGTATATTTGCTGATTAGAACAATATTTAAATATTTTCCTTAAACCCACACAAAAAAAATAAATAAATAAACAAGTAAACATATCTGGAACCATTTTTATTGAAAAATTTGACGGGATCTCATAATGTAAACATATCTAGTATAACGTAAAAATATATGTATTAAATTATGAATTTTGGTTGAGAAAAAAAAAAGCAGTATGATTTGTTTTCACGTAAAAGTAAATTACCGATACACTGAACTAAAGTGATAAAAAATTATTAAAAAAATAAAAACAAAAAAAAAATCCAAGAAAATTTAGTGACTAAACTTATTTTAAAATCTAAAACCTTATAGTTATTTTTTTTATAACCAGCATTAGTATAAATTAGGTTAAAACCATTAAGGTGTCCCTATTTTCGTAAGGTATTCTCAATTTGGTCCAATTGAGTTTTTATAAGTGCTAATTTCAAACAAATTAGCCCTTGCTGTTAAAAATCGTTAACGGTGTTAAAATTATGCAGAGGTGAGTGAATGATGTGGTTAAAATTCTCCTTTTGAGGTGCTAAAATTGTGCAGAGGAAAATGGGAAAAATTTGAACACAGCATAATTTTAACACCTCTGCATAATTTTAACACCTCAAAAGGAGAATTTTAACAACGTCATCTACCCACCTCTGCACAATTTTAACACCGTTAACCATTTTAACGACAGGGGCTAATTTGTTTGAAATTAGCACTGATAAGAACTCAACTAGAAAAATTTTAAAAAAGAAGACCAAATTGGGAATACTTTACGAAAATAGGTACTGCTAAATGATTTTAACCTATAAATTACCGGATGAGTGAAAATAGCATACCTTAACACGTTTTTCGTTACTATTAGTATTTAAAGGTTGTGAAAGGAGTAGTTGATAAGGTAGAGAAAAAATGTAGAGAAAATGTGGAGATAGTAGGATGTAGAAGTAGTAGTTGGAAGAAGTGTTGTAGTTGTCTTAGTTGTTGTAGATGTTGGCTTCTTGTCTACATGCATCAAATGGTAGAGTTCATGGGTATTTATAGACCCATAGAATATTCTAGAACATGCTAGCCACAACTTATGTGGAATGTTCTAGATTTTTACCTATGTAGAATATTCTTGATTTCTCTTCCTATCTTAGACTTTTCTACAATATTCTAGAACTTGTGTTATATTTCTTTTCTTCTATCTTAGGAGTTTCTACATTATTCTAGAATTTGCATTACACTTTAATACTCCTCCTTAATGCAAATTCGGTAACTCCGAGCATTGTGCGTAGTAGTTCAAATCTTGGCCTTGGTAACATATCTTCAATTTGATCTTCGTCCTCCATTTCCTTGACCATAGTTCTTGCTTTGATGCTTCTTCATAACAGTTAGGCTCAATCATGGCCATATTGCAAGTTTCATATATGTCGACCAAAGATCTTACTCTTGGACTAGATTCAGGTGAAGAATCTTGTTGTTGTGGAGGTGGAGAAAACGTACCTGAATTTTCTGCCTCTTCTTGAGTTTCTTCTTGAGATTGTTGCACTGGAAGTAGAATGTTGCTTTTAACAACTTTTTCTTCCTCCCAATTCCAAGAAGCATTTTCATCAACTTCAACATCTCGACTAATGATGAGCTTTTTTGTTTGTAGGTTGTAGACTCGATAGCCTTTTGATTGTGTGCTATATCCCAAGAATATTCCTCGTATAGTCTTGTATTCAAGCTTGTGCCTTCTTTGATCAGGAACATGTATGTAGCAAATAGACCCAAATACTCGTAGGTGTTTAGCTGATGGCTTTCTCCCACTCCAAGCTTCAATAGGAGTCTTGTCTTGGACTGCCTTAGTTGGACATCTGTTTAGAATGTAAGCTGCAGTGTAGACTGCTTCAGCCCAAAAAGTGTTAGGCATGTTTTTCTCTTTTAACATTGATCTCGCCATCTCCATAACAGTGCGATTTTTTCTCTCTGACACGCCATTTTGTTGTGGAGTATATGCAACTGTAAGTTGTCGCTCTATGCCTTCATCTTCACAGAATTTGTCAAACTCGTGTGGTGTGTACTCCTTGCCACGATCACTTCTTAGTACTTTTATCTGTTTTCCACTTTGCTTCTCAACAAGGGCCTTAAATTTCTTGAATACTCCGAAGACTTCTGATTTTGCCTTTAAGAAATAGACCCATGTCATTCTAGAGAAGTCATCAATGAAGAGGATGAAATACCTGTTGTTGTGATGTGAAGGCATTCTCATTGGTCCACAAACATCGGTATGAATCAACTCCAATAAGTCTTTTGCTCTCCATGCTTTGTCTGACGAGAATGGTAATCAGTGTTGTTTTCCGAGGAGACATCCTTCGCATGATTCATTATTCTCTTTCAAGAATGGAAGATCTCTCATAATGTTTTTCTGATATAGAAGCTTTAAGGCATATGTGTAGAAGTGGCCA
This sequence comes from Vigna mungo, assembly GCA_036885675.1. NCBI lineage: Eukaryota > Viridiplantae > Streptophyta > Magnoliopsida > Fabales > Fabaceae > Vigna > Vigna mungo. Next base: position 4,571,757 of record CP144691.1, read on the forward strand.
AATCTCCTATGCCAAAGCCATGAGTCATCAACTTCTACCTTCATGGCAATATTAGTTCCAGGTTTGAAGCTTATAGGAAAGCTTTTATTTCTCTTCTCCATTTTTACTTGGCCAATTTCTATCATTTTACTATCATAAATTTTGCATGTATCTTTCTCAAAATGAAGAGAATATTCATTCTCCATTGGCCAATACTTAAAAGATTCTCTTTAAGATTAAGAACTAGTAAAACATCCTTGATGAATTTCGTACATTTCTTTGTCTCCACCATGACAGTTCCTTTGCCTCTGGACTCCACTGTGGTGCCATTTCCTAGTCGAACTTTGACATTGATAGATTTATCAATGTCTTTGAAGATGCTTTGATCTTTCGCCATGTGATTGCTGCATCCACTATCCAAGTACCATCTTCCTTCTCCACCAGGAGATTCTTGATTGACATAAAATAAGAGCTTCTCTTGATTATCTTCTTCTGCAAAGTTTGCTTGATGTTTTTTATTACGACAATACTTTTCTATGTGACCAAATTTCTTGCAATAGTGGCATTGAGGTTTTCCATGATGCCAACAGTCTTTTTCCAAGTGACTTGTCTTTTTACAGATGCCACATGGAGGATATTTTCCTTGATGAGTCATAGAGAAGCTTCTAGAATTTTCTTTATTTCTAGAAATTTCTCCTCTACTCTTATTTCCTTCACATTCTTTCTGAGACTGCAATTTTAGGTTTGATTGAAAGGCATTTTCAACCGAGTCTTCTTCATGCCTTTTCAATCTTTGTTCATAAGCTTCAAGAGAGCCCATTAGTTGTGTTATTGACAATGTAGTCAAATCTTTTGTTTGTTCAATCGCAGTTGCGATTGCATCATATTTTTGAGGAATTGAAATTAAAATTTTCTCAACAATCTTTTTGTCAAGAATATTTTCCCCGTAGGCTCTCATCTGACTAACTATTTCTTTTATTCTAGAATAGTAGTCTTTGATGGACTCAGATTCTTTCATTCTTAATAATTCAAACTCTCGTCTTAGAGACTGAAGTTTAACATTGCGTACCTCGTCACTTCCTTGAAACTCCTCTTGTATTGTGTTCCAAGCTTGCTTTGCACTGGTGGCACCAATTATCCTTGGAAAAATTGTGTCATCAACTGCTTGTTGAAGAACAAATAAAGCCCTTGAATCCTCTTGCTTGTTTTCCTTCAACTCCTTCTTTTGAGCTACAGTAAAAGTGGACGTGTCTTATGGAATAGTGAATCATTCTTCTATGATGTCCCATAAATCTTGAGAGCGGAAGAATGTCTTCATTTTGACACTCCAAAAATCATAATTTTCTCTTGTGAAAGTAGGTACTGAAATTAATGATGTTTGATTAGTAGTAGTCATGAGTTGAGAAAATATTTTGGAAGTAGTAGAATGACTTATAGTTTTGTTTGAGGTGGTTGAAAATTTTTATCTACGCCCAGTAGATGATCGAACATAGCTCTGGTACCACTATTAGTATTTAAAGGTTGTGAAAGGAGTAGTTGATAAGGTAGAGAAAAAATGTAGAGAAAATGTGGAGATAGTAGGATGTAGAAGTAGTAGTTGGAAGAAATGTTGTAGTTGTCTTAGTTGTTGTAGATGTTGGCTTCTTGTCTACATGCATCAAATGGTAGAGTTCATGGGTATTTATAGACTCATAGAATATTCTAAAACATGCTAGCCACAACTTATGTAGAATGTTCTAGATTTTTACCTATGTAGAATATTCTTGATTTATCTTCCTATCTTAGACTTTTTACAATATTCTAGAACTTGTGTTACATTTTTTTTTTTCTATCTTAGGAGTTTCTAATTATTCTAGAATTTGCATTAAACTTTAATAATTAATAGTTACACACATGGCAAATAGATGTGATATTATTATTGGAAAGTCGAGAGCAGATCACGCAATGATTCAGGCATCAGCATGGCTTGGTCCGTTAAAATTTGGTCTCTCTGACGTGTGGTGCTGCTGCTACCAGTGCTACTGTTTCTTCCTACAAATGTCACTGTTTGTTACTCTTCACTCTTCAGCTTCGGAGATTCCCTCACTGATATCGGTAACTTGAACTTCATTTTCCCTTCCCAGAAATCCCAATTGCTTGCTCTTTTCTTACGGTCAAACCCACTTTCATCGCCACATTGGACGATGTTCCGATGGACGCCGTATTTTCGATTTCCTCGGTACTGAAAAAATTTCACCATACCCACTTGCTTTTTCTATCAATTTTTCCGTTTAAAATTCACTCTTTCTTTCTGCTTCTTGTGCAGCTCACTCTCTGGGGCTTCCGTATTTGGAACCATATCTGGGTTTGAAGAATGGAGCGCTTAAACGGGGAAATATTAAGCAGGGAATGAACTTTGCGGTGGCCGGGACCTCGGCCTTGGACGGGAGTTTCTTTGAAGAAAAGGGGTTCGCTGTTGATGCCACTGCAAACTTTTCTCTGAGGGTTCAGTTAGACTGGTTCAAGGAATTGCTGCCTTCGCTCTGCGGTTCTTCTTACAGTGAAGTTATATTTTCTTCTTTCCTTTTGTTGCACTAGTAAGCTAATCCCTTACAATTTACTAGTTTTGAAAACGAAATTTCATTATTTGTTCACATAATTATCTAGTAATTTTTTTATTGAATGTATAAAGTTTGATACTTTTTAATTAATTTCTTTTACATGTATTGAAAACTTCTTATTGGAATGTAAAGTAAAAGTGTTTTTAATAGTTATTCAATATAGATTTTTCACATAATAAAAATTGTTAATTATAAAAATAATTAGTTTGAACATTCATAGAGAAACTGATGGTCAAAACTTATATAGTTTCCCGAATGGTGTTGGTATTGTTCTCCAATAAAAAATGGAGTTTTACATATGTAATCTTCATACTTTTTAATATCTAAATTATTGAGATGAAAGTTTGATTTTAATCGGGAAATAATATAAACAAAACTCTATTTAAGTTTTGTCTCAGAGTAAATTTTAGTTGTTTGAAACTTTCAAATCACTTGCAACGATGATGTACTAATGTTAAACTTATGTATAAATATGAGGTCTGAAGGATCCGTTAATGTTAAGGAGAAGGGTCGACTGATTAATTGATATCAACAAGTTTTATTTAATATCAGTACTCGGTAGGTCAGCAGCGTATAGTATTTACATAGTTAAGACTTTTCGTGTCTCTATTTATTTTTAAAGGAGTGCTTTTCCATAATAACTACTTAAAGATCCTCTAATCAAGTGTTGTAGTCTATAGTAGCAGAAGGATAAAGAGTTCACTAAGCGTGTGTTCGCTTGAACAGATTTTATTGTTCAAGCGAATTTGCGAGCGATAATTTACGTTTTAACAGTGTTCACTTCTGCTGATTACAAAAGATGGAAAAGCCATGATTTGTGAGGATTTGTGAAAATTCCACTGTTTAAACCATCTCACAAAAATGAGAAGATTTGCGTTGATTTATAAAGAAGTACTTATATACCCTTCAATGTAAATATGCAGCTTTCATAATATTCAAAAACCATAATATTAAATATTAACGTTAGTATTAAAAAATCAAAATGTGAAGGCAACAGGAACTGGGAAAGCATAAAATAAAATGCACTGTGGTTTCACAAGAGCACATTATTCCTTTGCGCATGTGATTTTGCAACTTCCTTTTCAGTCCATTGCATTGTGTGTGGTCAAGAGTAGCAGTGGTGGAGAGCTGTGGAGAGTAGGAGCTTTTCTTGTGCTGAGGTAATGTTTGTGGCTTGTGGTTTTTGGAGGTTGAAGACGTGTGGTTGTAGAGAGAGGAAGAAGAAGGTTGATGATGAGGAGATACGCAGATGAAGAAGACGAAGCCGTGATGTATTCCAATCCAGAGAAAGCGTATCCGGATCCATCGTTTTCGAAGATTTTGTGGAGGAACGGTATCCGGATACAGTCTTAGCGTATCCGGATCCAGGTTGTTCATCATTTGCGAAGGAGGCGTATCCGGATACAGTTTCGCATATTCGGTTCCAGGCGGCCGTTTTCCGGTTCTTTGGATGGCAGCGATGGGTTGTTTCCAGTTGCAGTCACTGATTGGCCATGCCTTCCTTCCTTGCTCCGTCGCAACAGCTGGCTTAGGACGTGTGTTAAGCTTCGTGCATGGGTGATGCGATTATCGTCTTCTTCTCCATGCAGCCTCCATTCGAAGTTGTTGTTGTGAACATGGTTGATGGTGCGCGTGGTGGGCATGGAGATCGTTCTTGTCCAGGATGCACAGTCCAACCAAGGCGTGACGAAGAAGAAGAATGACGACAGTGGTTGAAGCAGCACGAGTAGATGCAGCACCCTAACCCTTTTTTTGTGTGTGTTGCAGGTGAAGGAGTGGATGTACGTGAAGGTCGTTGAGCAGGTGAACCTTTGTGTATGGCGTGGCGTTCGTTGTGTTGTTAACTTTGTTTGAATGGTTTGCTGATAGGCCAAGGGAGATGTGATCACTATCTTTGGTCCTAACCTCAGCTTTGATTATTCGTAAGAAAAAACCATTTTAATTGATTATTCGGTAATAAATTATATTACAAAAAAATACTACATTTAAAAATAAATACATTTTACTACATCATTTTTTTTAATATTTTCATAATTATTTATAATTAATATTAATTAATTTCCTCTCTTTATTAACATTTAATCATTTAAATATAACATTCAAAAATAATATTTTATATTACTTTAATAACTAGGAACATTTTGGTAATCTTTAATTTCTACCAATCAAACTAATTTTTTAAATCTGTCAAATCAATCAAATCCTACACTAATTCTCACAAACTTTACTCTCAAATCCATTTTCAATTACCCACAAATCCACTCAAAAAAACAATAAAATAATTACCCTCAAATCCACTCAAATTCATTTAAACCATCTCCCCCAAATCATCTCCCTCAAATTCATTGAAAAGAACACACCTAAATGAACCTTAAAATCTGATAAGCAAGGATTCCTACTCTCCTAGCTATTTCCAATTGCATATGGGATTTCATTATTGCAGGCTGCAAAAAAGTTATTGGCAACTCCTTATTTACTGTGGGAGAGATTGGAGGCAATGATTATGGCTATCCTTTGTCTGAAACAACCGCATTTGGAGATCTTGTGCCTTACATACCCCCAAGTAGCATCTGTGATCACCTCAGTGATCAGGGTATGAATTTTATTCAATTGTTTAGTAGGCATTCTGACATCTTTTCAATTTGCAATTAATGAATCCATAGTCTATGGGGAGTAAAATACGTGGAAGGAAGAGAGATATTTGATGAAAGAGGAAGAAACAAAAGTTGAAAAGATGTTGGTTGAAATAAAAGTTGTCGAGTGAAATAGAAAGCTGGGATGGATTTTGTTGAGTATTTAGAAAACTTTTCAGAAAATGAGCTTTTACTTATTTCTTGGAAACGGAAACATTATTGAAAAACAGGCTACTGCATATCTTTGAATGACTAATAACTGGCAATCAGATCACTGCTTCTTAGAAATTACTCTGTATTTAAAAAAGCTCTGTTTCATCTCATACAACAACTTCGTTTTGTTGCATTCTTCCAAAGGTGAGAGATAGTTATCATTATCTATGAAAAACTTGGATCTCTTTATGGAAGAGAACGTGGTAGCACCACTCGGTCCTACTTGCAATAATAATGACCTTTCACCTTTCACCTCCAACATGTCAAAATTAATGTCTAATGCATGCTTTTCTATAAATATTAATTAATGCTGCCTCTAGGTAAGATTTTCACCATTTACTTTTATATATTTACTTATTCTTTTCGACATTATTTTTTAATTTATTCATGTCTAATATGATATAAATAAAAATGTTTTAGTTTTTACATAAAACATTTTTTGTTTTCTTCATTTTCCGTCCATAGTTAAAGTGAACATATATAAAGTTTTCCTTGAATCAATATCGATTACTTTTTTTTTCTTTACAGGCTATTCAATCAAAGTGTAATAACATTTACAATTGGCTAAATCATAGTAAGTGGACTAGCACAAAACAATGGAATGGTTCTTACATGATTTCCTTTTCCCGGATATTCGTTGTTTTGGTTTATATTTTATAATTTTTTTTCTTTTTTTAAATCATCTAAATACTTTTTACAGATAAATTGTAACAAGACGAATCACACCTTAACTCAAACAATACTTTCGATGTGAAAATTTCAAGTTAAAACAAATTTTTATTTAATTATATCAAAGTATACTCTTTATTTATTTTTATCACATTCCGTTTAATTCTTTGAACTTCTTGAAAACAATATAATATTTTTAAAATATTTTTTTCACCCCATTGAATAAGATTTTGTTTAATTTTACTTACTATTGACTTAATCTATAATGTACTATATGGTACGGTCGAACAATTGATAGGAATTAGCCAGCACATAACATGAAGGAAAGACGATGGGTATGTAGCATGGAGGAGACGATGGTTATACATTTGATGGCATTAATGGATAATAAAGGTAAATAATTACTATATCACGTGTATTGCATATTCGACCAATTAACGAGTGATGTCAGTCAGATTGTGCGAGAAATAATGAGATTGACAAATAATGAGACAAAATATATTACATTGAATGACATTTAGTGGGTTGGACAATTGTAAAGTCTATAAATACATAACTAATGACTAGGTAAGGTTTGATTTTTCTGAGATTACCTTAAGACCTTTGAGAATACCCCATTGACTTGAGTGTCGAAGTGTTTCTTTGCATATCACCCCTTTGCTGAGTTGATCGAAGAAGGAGAGAGCTGAGACTTGTGTTACGTTCTTTGGTGGAAAGAAAGTACGCCTCGGACCCATTCAACATAAACATATAACATTTTTAATTTTTTTATCATTACTTATAAAATTTTATAATTTATACTAAATTTAAAACATATTTAAGTTTGTAATAAAATTCACGTGCTCATATCTTCTGCCATCTGTTTCCCAAATCATAAATATACTTTGACCTTTAAGTGAATGAATGCCACAAAAAGATCCTCGAATGCAACATTTCAATGCATTTAGTTGTCCGTACACTATTAGCTGGGTGAAATTAAGTGTATTTGGATTTTTTTGTTCTCTTGGTTTATGGGCCAGCTTTGTCCTTTTTCTGCACCTTCTTCCATCTTCTCCATTAATTTTTAATTAATCAAATCTTTAACTGATCTACATTTATATGAGTTAATTAACGTAAATTATCATTAATTATTTTTTAATATAAAATTACTATTCATGACAGTTTATGTTATACGATATTGTATTTTTTATATCATTGGTATATTAATCTTTAACTCAAATCTTTACTATAGTTTGACGTGTATGTGTACAATCCAAATTCATATATATGTATAAAAGCTAGTTTGATGTATCTCGTTTCATTCTGGTCATTTATTTTTAGGAATAACTTTTTAATTTTTCAGTAATTTTTTTGATCTTCTTAATCTATTAATAAAAAAATTCTTCCGATGTATAAAAAAATCCAACGGCTCTTATATTAAAAATTAAAAATTTAATCCTTAAAACCAGAAATTATATTAATACTAGATATTAAATAAAATAAAAATGGTAAATAAATAAGATGCTAATTTTATAATAAATTGGTGAGTTTTTTCGTTTCTATTATTTTTTTAGAAGTCCTTAGAGCCTTTTTTTTTTATTATTTTTAATTCATTTAATTAAAGTTGGTATTAACTTGTATAGTTCACACTCTCTGACTCTATCCATGCAATAATATTGTGTAAGTTTTTTCACAAAGAAATCTAATTATATTGTAATGATATTTAATTATGAAAATTTTGTTGAGTAGCTCACGCTCTTATTCTATTCTTACAAAATTAATTCATAAAAAACATACTTTATTTTTAATTGAAATAGTATTTTCTCCGCTTAACGGATAACTTCTTTTATTACCGGTGGAAAATTTCTTTTCGTATGAAACTATAAATTAGTGTTATTAGTTTTGCATCAATTGAAACCATAAATTTCATACAAGAGAAGAAATTTAAAGAATTATATAATTATATATATAAAGAATTATATATTAAGTTAAGACAGTGTTTTTGCATTCACACTATCTTAACCGAATACTAATACTGGAAATTTTTTGAATTTGTTTTTCTTAGTATTTAAGTTGAACATACACCTTGGTACACGTTTCTCAGCATTGAGACATCCCCGAAGAGTTTATATAAATATTAAATGTTATCCGATTTAAAACACTGAGCTTATTCTTATGTTTTTTATATAATGTGGTGGTAGATTGAGAATGAAGAAATTAAATTATGAGTGGTACACACTAGTAAATAAAAATATAATTTGTTAGAACTGTTTTGCGTAATCGAATAGTCTTTTGTCTCTAATAATGAGCATATACAATTGAATTTGAGTGGCGATGGTGAATAGAATGTGATCAAGAACTGCGGAATAACAATGGGTAAAGATGGTATTCCAAATGTTAGTTTAATTTATATTAATTTGCTTTCAGAAGTAGTTGGAGTTTGATACCAAAGAAAAGTCCTATCTGTATGTGCGGTTTATGACTGAAGCAAAACAATGGTAGCACCCACTGTTCCACACAAGATTTCCCGTTCCTCTTTCAGTGTACGTTTTTGCAGTCAAAAAACACATCATTAAACAATGTCCCTTTTATGTTTTTATTTGTGTGTTTTGTTGAATGCATCTCATCGGGAGAAAACTTATAGCTCCAAAAATAGGCTGTCTTTTATAAATTAATCATAAAAATTTTCAAACCTTAAATTAATCGAAAAAATAGTTTAATTTTATAAATCATAAAATTAATGTCATATCATTACTTAAAACATCACATTCGTTAGTTCTGTATTTTCAAAGCATAACTCTCTTTTTCTTTTTTAATTATCGTGATTTATAAGCAATGTCGCATCATTTGCTTTATAGAAAATTCAATTAATGTGATAAATTTTGATAAGAAGCATTGTGTAAATTAAGTTCTGGAAATGACCTATGTGGTGAGTACATATTTTACTCTCACATTTATCTGTATATAACAAATAAGTCGTTTGTTTTATAAACGACGTCATATAATTACATTCTTTTTTTTTTTAAAAAAAACTTCATTTGTTGCCAACCTAATACATTGGTAAACTGTTTAAAATTTTAAAAATAGTAATAAAAGAGCGAAACTTAAAACAGTAAAATTCTGCTAAATTTTTTTATTACATCCCATTTTCATATAATTGTACATGTAGATATGGCAAACAAAAAGTACAATTCACAAAAATATTCAAGTGAAGCGTTACTTCTTATACAGTTAAACAATTAGAAAAAAGTCTTTTTAATAATTATTTTTATAACTTTTTTATACAATAATTTGTTATTAGTCAATTTTAAATATACAAAACAATAAAAGAGTGACAGATAGAATGTTAAAATATCATGGTAAAAACAATTATTGTACTCAAATAACAGAGTTTAAAGAACAAAATATCTCACGTTAAAGATGACGTGTGAAGTTATTTTAACGGCAGTCTTGATTATGGAGAGAGAAAGCGTGACCAAGTTATATAAATATACGTTTGGGAATGAACGGGGAAGATAGAATTCCAATGAGGCGAGTTATGATTATAGTGATAGCATTTATGCTTATAACTTATTTTTCTTTAACCTCTTCAAAATCAGAATCATGCCCTTACTCCTCCATATTCAGCTTCGGTGATTCTCTCGCCGACACCGGCAACCTCTATCTCAGTTCACCACCACTTTCCGACAACTGCTTCTTCCCTCCTTACGGTGAAACCTTCTTTCACAATGTCACAGGACGCTGCTCCGATGGTCGTCTCATCATCGATTTCATCGGTAACACTTTCGTCTTAATAATTCCTTCCATATTATACTTGGACAACATAAATAACAGAAAAAACATGATAAACCATTTTCTTCTAACTTAAAAATAGTTTATACACATTTTTATTTTAAGTAAACAATTCACTATCAAAATAATTTAGATAATTAATTTTGTAGGGGAAAGTGTCTAATCGAAATGCATGTGTAGACCAAACAGCATGTTACTGAACAATACGAACCATGCGTTGAAACTTTTGGGTTATTTGTTGAAAACGCTTGGAAAAGTTTGTGGTGGTGCGAGAGTGATCCGAGTTGGAATGAATAGTTAGAACTCAATGAAATAATTCAACGTCTCTTTCTTTGCAATCTGTAAAGTTTTATATAAAAGTGTCCTTCCTCGATAAATGGATATGTATACCGTACTTGTGGCGTGTTAGGTGGCCAGGGTTTTCAAGGCTAACCACCGTATTTGTTTTTATACATAAATATTAAATTTGAGATGCGTTCTGTTGGTGTTGTATAGCTGAGTTTCTTGGGATGCCATCGGTGAAACCGTATCTGGAAAAGAAGAATATTGGTGGATGGAGTTGGAAAGACGGAGTAGCCAATTTTGCAGTTTCAGGAGCGACGGCGATGGACTCGACCTTCTTTCAAGAAAGAGGCGTTCCTGTCAAAACCAACTATTCTTTGTCAGTTCAACTCACTTGGTTTAAGGAACTGCTTTCTACAATTTGTAATTCTTCTTCCCAAAGTAAGTTTTTCTATTATTCTTACTCAACCAATCACCCTTCACTCAACTTTAGGAGAATCTCACACAATTTATTCTATATATAATTTATGTCATATTTTTTATTTAAATTAAATGTGTAAGGTGTTTGCGACAATTTCTAATCCAGTTATCATTGCTTTTGTCACCAAAGTCAAAGTTCATGCATGTAGAACAACACGTGAGCAGTTTACAAGATGTAAAATTCTCTTAATGCAGTAATCTGTTATGGATAGACACACATAATTTAGTGGAAAATGCTTCATCCATACTTCTTTACCACTTTCTATTATTACTTTTCTATCAGGTAATGTTTTTATTCTACTGTCACTTTCTTGAGTGTTGAAAAGGAATAATAAGACATTCATTAATTATATATTAACGTGTATTTCTGTTTTAGTAAATTTATAATCTACAATCTTTTGTTCTTTTTAGTAAGAAGTAGCTTTTAAATACCATAAAATTTATATCTATTTATATATTATAAATTAATTTTTTCGTATTTTTTTAACACATTTTTCTAACGTTAATATATATATTAATAATAATTAATAAATTTTAAATCTAATTTAACTTTATAAGTAGGGACTTGTAAAAATTAGTCTTCTCATCAACTTTATCTCACATCTATGTGTATAATTAAATTTTTAGGTTTGGAACAAGTATTATTAATCTTTAAAAACATCATCCATATGAAGATTGCTTTTGTGCTTGAAATGAGATAGTTTTAACGACTTTGATCAGCATATTCTTGAAAACATGTGTTAACATTAAACTAAACTTATTAATTATGTGTGAAATAAAGTGTGAGCAAAGACTCCATCTTTTCATTCATCTTAATATTACGAAAATAATAATAAAGATTATTTTGCATAGAGAAAAGGAAAAAAGTTTAAAATCAGAGCCCACATAAACAACTAAAATTCTTCTCCACTGTGTGGATTTTAACAAGATAACTGGTTATAAAGAATGTCTAATAAGGTTTTGATAATATTTTTCATAATTAAATATTTTTATATTCTACATGCATATATATATATGGAGGAAAACACAAGTGTATAGAAAGAAAAGACAGTTATTATTGATTTTTAATTAAGGGTTTAATCTTGCAGGTTGCCATGAAGAGGTTAAGAACTCATTATTTCTTGTGGGTGAAATAGGTGGAAACGATTTCAATCATCCTTTGGTTGTAGGAAAGAGCATAGCAGAAGTTAAATCGTATGTGCCTAATGTCATCGATACTATATCTTCAATAACCAAAGTAAGATTCTAATTTTCTTTAACCAAATTAATTTCAATTTTCCAATAAAATTGCACATCACTTTAGCTCAAAATACGTTATTGTTTAAATTATTTCACATAATATTCAATTTTATGTATAACATATATATATATAATCACATTAATCTTCTAAAGATTTTGGTCTCCAAATTATTCTCACAAAAAAAGTTGTTTTTTCCTTCTTCTAAGATTTGTTATCAAGTTAGTGGTTAAAAAAATCTTTATCATCAATTAGTACATTACAAGAAAATATTATATTATTAACAAAATTTTATCAATAAAAAATAAATTGTCAATAAAATAAGATTTGTAGACAGACAAAAAAATCATGGGTAAAATAAAATTTATCAATAAATTTCACTAATAAATTTGAGGATTTTAATTATAAGTGAATAAATATGTCATAATGCAACATTTTTATTATCAATAAATAATTTTGTCTATAAAATTTATCAGTAAAATGAGTGTATTACAGCTTCAACTTTTAAACTAGTAAAATTTGTCAATAATTACAAATTTTGAAATACATCAATAGTTGAAAATATATTGATAATTAAAATTTTAAAAATCTGTCAGTAATTCTATCAATAAATTCCATGGTAAAATGAGAATTAATTTTTTTTTTTTTGACAAATTTGACTTGAACTGTGTTATAAATTAAAAAGGCATGAGTGAGAAGAAGAAAAAAAAAAGAAAAAAGAAGAAGAAGAGAATGATGGAAAGAAAATCAAATCACAAATATTTATAAATGAAAAAAATTTATTGTTAATTATCGACTGATTTTTATTAAATTTTGTAAATTAAAAATATTCATCAATAATTAGCTGCTGATATTTATCAATATCAACAAAATTTTGACATTCAATAATTATTGATAAATTTCTCAATATGTTGTAGAATTTATCAATTCACATTTTATTGACAATTTTTTAAGTGTCGGTAAACCAGGAATGTCCATGGAAAAATATAGTTTTTCTGTAGTAGGTGAATTAATAGAATGGTAGATTCTCTTCGTATGGTAAAACTATGGAATGCATCAATCAAATGGTGTAAAATTATGCAATTTATTTAATTTGAAGATTTCTTGTTTTTGAATCGGTGATAACATATGTAACTCCAATAAATTAATTAAAGATATTTATTTGTTTTTGTTTTATAATTTCTAACTAATATTTTCTATTTTATATTTTAATTATCTTTTCCCTTACAGGAGTTAATTGGTCTAGGGGCTCACACGCTCATGATTCCTGGGATTTTACCTTTTGGATGTAGTGCAAATTATTTAACAATTTATGAAACCAAAGTTGAGAATCAATATGACAAATTTGGATGTTTGAAGTGGTTAAACGAGTTTATTGAATATTACAACCATAAGCTCCAAATGGAATTAAATAAGTTTCGAGCTCTTCATCCTCACGTTAATATTATCTATGTTGATTATTACAATGCTGCAATGACTTTATATCGTCGTCCTGCAAAATTTGGTAATTCATCCTTCCCAATTCTCACTGAAAGAAGTTTATTCAAAAATATGTTTCTTCATGCATTCATACTTGAGCAAAACACATTTATCTTTGTTTGATATACTTTGGTTAGTGTTGTCTATTAACTGTTAGGCTTAATTCTCCATCGGAATAAACACCAAAAGTTCTACCCTTTCATCCCATGGAGAGAGTGAAGGAAGAGAGTTTTGGGTTTTTGGTATCTTTCATTGTGTCATTCACTTTTAATGAGATGCATTTACTTAAAATCTTTAAAATCTTTTGTCATGAAAGAGAATAATATCATTATGAATCTAAATTGTTAAGACAATGAATTAATGAATTACATTTATGTAATATTTTCTGTTTTCATTTTTATGGAATGTAAAACTTAAACCCAGAATTAAAATTATAACCAATAAATAAATGCATCTTCATACTTCTTCAAAGCAAATGATATACTATTGATTGATATGCAGGATTTATTGGTCTTGAAACCTGTTGTGGAAAGGGAGGTCCATACAATTTCAATGAATCAATGAAGTGTGGGGATCCAGGCGTGAAAGCTTGTGATGATCCTTCCAAGTATATTGGATGGGATGGAAAACATTTAACTGAAGCTGCTTATAAATTAATCGCTCAAGCTTTTATAAAAGGGCCATATTCTCTCCCTCAGTTTAGTTCACAGTGTTTAACTAATACAAATTTTGGTTATACACGTACCTTTAAGTATTAAGTTATGGTTTATATAATATCAAAACTGTTATTTGTTCAATAAAAATATTTCGATACATGATAAATAAATTTGCAAATATTGATTTATTAAATCTTTTTATACATTAATTACTGTTTGCAGTATTAAGACTCAGGATCCATCATATTTAGGTTAGACAAAAAATACTGAACTGTACTATACTACAGTTAATTATACTATATTATATTAAAAAGAACTGAACCTTTTTTACTATAACTTAAATATACTATTTTATGGTTCAGTTTTTAAAAATTGAACTTAATAAATCTTCGGTTTTGTAGTTAGGTTAGTTTGTTTGTTAGATTGAGAGGATGGTTCTACTTTTTCTTTTTATATCTTCCTTTTTTATACATTATTAAAATTACAGTATCATTTTCTTAAAATACCTTAAGTTATATCTTCATTTTTAATACATTATATTTTTATTTTTTAATTTAGATCTAAAAGATTTAAAGTTATCTTGTAAAATATTAATTTTTTAAAATATATATTTTGACACAATTTATTTAAAATTTTATTTTAGAAAGATCAAATTAAAAATTTTTTCATCAAAATTTATATATTACAGATTTAGTTTTAAATTAATATATTTTAATTTTTTAAAAATAATAATAGTGTTGATATTTATAAATAACTAGGTATAAAAAAGAATATAATATCTTTTTAAAACACAAATAATCTACCGCAATATAAATTGTATTTTTAAGTACACATATTTTTAAATATATTTAGCTAATATTTTTCCACAACCTATTTCATTTGGAACATTACTATCTTTTAAAATAATTAATGGTTCTTTTACATTTCATTAATCTTTTTAACGAAAATATAAATTATATATATATATATATATATATAATTTATATTTTGGTTAAAAAGATTAATGATATGTAAAAGAACCATTAAAATACACAACATATATGTTCAAGGCTTCATGAGAGGGATAATTTACAATTCAGTTAAAAGATTTACGTATTGTAGTTTAATACAATTTACAATTTAATTAGTAATTCAATTCAGTTTATATTGTAGTTTAGTACTGTACAATTCAGTTTGATAAAACAAAAAACAGTTCAATTCAATTTATCTGAATTATCTTACAGTTCAGTTTAAACAAATTAGTTTTTAGTTTAGTACGGTTTTTAACACTACAATGCATTAGAGTTTCATTTGCCCAACCCATAATCATACTCATCTCTGTGGGTATTTTATTTATCAGACATTCATACACGTTTAATTCATCTATCTGACATTCATATTACCATAACACGTTTAAATTACTCTTACTATTATTAAAGAAGCATTTATAACAATAAATACATTGAATCTAGACGATAAAAAAAAATTCATATCGAAATATTTCCTAAACATTAAGTAAAACATGGAAGAATGAAGAAAAGATGGAGACATTTGACCGTTTTAATTTTGAGATATATTTGCTGATTAGAACAATATTTAAATATTTTCCTTAAACCAACACAAAAAAAAAAAAGTAAACATATCTAGCACCATTTTTAACGAAAAATTTGACGTGATGTCATAATGTAAACATATCTAGTATAACGTAAAAATATAAGTTTACATTATGAATTTTGGTTGAGAAAAAAAAAAGCAGTATGATTTGTTTTCACGTAAAAGTAAAGTACCGACACAGTGAACTAAAGTGAAAAAAAATTATTAAAAAAATAAAAACAAAAAGATCCAAGAAAATTTAGTGACTAAACTTATTTTAAAATCTAAAACATAATAATATAACACGTTTTCTATTAGACACATGGCAATTAGGTGTGATATAACCAGCATTAAAGACACACGTTTTCTAAAACATAATCTTATAACCAGCATTAATATAAATTAATAATAGTTAGAATGAATGAGTGAAAATAGCATACCTTAACACGTTTTCTATTAGACAGATGGCAATTAGGTGTGATATTATTATTGGAAAGTGGAGAGCAGATCACGCAATGATCAGGCGTCAGCATGGCTTGGTCCGTTAAAATTTGGTCTCTCCGATGTGTGGTGCTGCTGCTACCACTGCTACTGTTTCTTCCTACAAATGTCACTGCTTGCTACTCCTCGCTCTTCAGTTTCGGAGATTCCCTCACTGATACCGGTAACTTGAATTTCATTTTCCCTCCCCAGAGTCCCAATTGCTTACTCCCTCCTTATGGTCAAACCCACTTTCATCGCCCCACTGGACGATGTTCCGATGGACGCCTTATCCTCGATTTCCTCGGTACTGAAAAAATTTCACCATACCCACTTGCTTTTTCTATCAATTTCTCCGTTTAAAATTCACTCTTTCTTTCTGTTTCTGGTGCAGCTCACTCTCTGGGGCTTCCATATTTGGAACCATATCTGGGTTTCAAGAGCGGAGCGCTTAAACGGGGAAATATTAAGCAGGGAATGAACTTTGCGGTGGCCGGGGCCTCGGCCTTGGACGGGAGTTTCTTTGAAGAAAAGGGGTTCGCTGTTGATGCCACTGCAAACTTTTCTCTGAGGGTTCAGTTAGACTGGTTCAAGGAATTGCTGCCTTCGCTCTGCGGTTCTTCTTACAGTGAAGTTATATTTTCTTCTTTCCTTTTCTTGCACTAGTAAGCTAATCCCTTACAATTTACTAGTTTTGAAAACGAAATTTCATTATTTGTTCACATAATTATGTAGTAATTTTTTTATCGAAGGTATAAAGTTTGATACTTTTTAATTAATTTCTTTTACATGTATTGAAAACTTCTTATTGGAATGTAAAGTAAAAGTGTTTTTAATAGTTATTCAATATAGATTTTTCACATAATAAAAATTGTTAATTATAAAAATAATTAGTTTGAACATTCATCGAGAAACTGATGGTCAAAACTTATATAGTTTCCCGAATGGTGTTGGTATTGTTCTCCAATTAAAAATGGAGTTTTACATATGTAATCTTCATACTTTTTAATATCTAAATTATTGAGATGAAAGTTTGATTTTAATCGGGAAATAATATAAACAAAACTCTATTTAAGTTTTGTCTCAGAGTAAATTTTAGTTGTTTGAAACTTTCAAATCACTTGCAACGATGATGTACTAATGTTAAACTTATGTATAAATATGAGGTCTGAAGGATCCGTTAATGTTAAGGAGAAGGGTCGACTGATTAATTGATATCAACAAGTTTTATTTAATATCAGTACTCGGTAGGTCAGCAGCGTATAGTATTTACATAGTTAAGACTTTTCGTGTCTCTATTTATTTTTAAAGTAGTGCTTTTCCATAATAACTACTTAAAGATCCTCTAATCAAGTGTTGTAGTCTATAGTAACTATTCGACGCAGAAGGATAAAGAGTTCACTAAAATGAAGCTTAAAATAAGATCAGCAAGGATTCCTACTCTCCTAGCTATTTCCAATTGCATATGGGATTTCATTATTGCAGGCTGCAAAAAAGTTATTGGCAACTCCTTATTTATTGTGGGAGAGATTGGAGGCAATGATTATGGTTATCCTTTGTCTGAAACAACCGCATTTGGAGATTTTGTGCCTTACATACCCCAAGTAGTATCTGTGATCACCTCAGTGATCAGGGTATGAATTTTATTCAATTGTTTAGTTGGCATTCTGACATCTTTTCAATTTCCAATTAATGAACCCATAGTCTATGGGGAGTAAAATACGTGGAAGAAAGAGAGATTTGAGGAAAGGAAAGTGAAAGAGGAAGAAACAAAAGTTGAAAAGATGTTGGTTTGAAATAAAAGTTGTCGAGTGAAATAGAAAGCTGGGATGAATTTTGTTGAGTATTTAGAAAACTTTTCAGAAAATGAGCTTTTACTTATTTCTTGGAAACGGAAACATTATTGTAAAACAGGCTACTGCATATCTTTGAATGACTAATAACTGGCAATCAGATCACTGCTTCTTAGAAATTACTCTGTATTTAAAAAAGCTCTATTTCATCCCATAAATAACTTGTTTTTGTTGCATTCTTCCAAAGGTGAGAGATAGTTATCATTTTCTTTTGAAAAGAAGCCAAGGATCTGTGATTTCTTTTCTCTTTCTAGTTTTAATTCATTGGTCAGTTATCGATTGGTTTATTAATTCATGCAGGAGTTGATTGATTTAGGGGCTGTAACATTTATGGTTCCTGGAATGTTACCACTTGGATGCAATTCTGCATATTTAACAAGATTTGCGACCACAGATGAAGAGGAGTATGACCAAGTTGGCTGTCTGAAGTGGTTAAACACGTTTCATGAATACCACAATGAGCTGCTCCAGATTGAACTAAATCAGCTTCGAGGGCTATATCCTCACACCAATATTATTTATGCAGATTATTTCAACGCTGCATTGCAGCTCTACAAATCTCCAGAACAATTTGGTATATCTATTCTCTTAGCTCTGTCGTGTCAACCTTTGTGGCTTGCAAGTAAGAAGAAAAACCAGTCATATAAATCCATGTTCCCTTAGTCAGTAGTAATAATTAGCATAAGTTGCACATTTAATACAGGACCAGTAACTTGGATCCAATATTCTACAATTAGAGTTTTATTTCATTAACCTATACCGATATGTATAATGTAAACTTTGGTTGTGATAAAATTCTAATCTTGATAAGAGATCATTATAAGAAACACTTAAACCGAAATGTATTTAAGTTTTGCTGTTCGGACATTTAAGTATGGGATTAAGCATGGCCTCTTGTTATAAAAGAGTGATACTGAGATTAGCTTTAATGTTATTATTACAGGGTTTGGTGGAAATGTTCTGAAAGTTTGTTGTGGAGTTGATGGCCCTTACAATTACAATGAGATTAGCAAGTGTGGGGACGAAGGGGTGGTTGCTTGTGATGATCCTTCACAGTATGTTAGCTGGGATGGCTATCATATGACTGAGGCTGCATATAGATGGATTGCCATAGGTTTATTAGATGGATCCTACACCATTCCTAAATTTAATGTCTCTTGTTTCACACATCAATCCATCATAGATATTTAATAATTATCTATGAAAAACTTGGATCTCTTTATGGAAGAGAGAACGTGGTAGCACCACTCGGTCCTACTTGCAATAATAATGACCTTTCACCTTTCACCTTTCACCTCCAACATGTCAATATTAATGTCTAATGCATGCTTTTCTATAAATATTAATTAATGCTGCCTCTAGCTAAGATTTTCACCATTTACTTTTATTTATTTACTTATTCTTTTCAACATTATTTTTTAATTTATTCATATCTAATGTGATATAAATAAAAATGTTTTAGTTTTTACATAAAACAGTTTTTGTTTTCTTCATTTTCCGTCCATAGTTAAAGTGAACATAAAGTTTGCCTTGAATCAATATCCATTACTTTTTTTTTTCTTTACAGGCTATTCAATCAAAGTGTAATAATAACATTTGTACAATTGATTAAATCATAGTAAGTGGACTAACACAAAACAATGGAATGGTCCTTACATGATTTCCTTTTCCTGGATTCGTTGTTTTGGTTCATATTTTATAATATTTTTCTCTTTTTAAATCATCTAAATACTTTTTACAGATAAATTGTAACAAGACCAATCAAACCTTAACTCAAACAATACTTTCAATGTGAAAATTTCAAGTTAAAACAAATTTTCCTTTAATGATATCAAAGTATACTCTATTTATTTTTATCACATTCCGTTTAATTCTTTGAACTTATTAAAAACATTATAAAATTTTAAAATATTTTTCTCACCTCATTGAATAAGATTTTGTTTAATTTTACTCACTGTTTACTTTATCTATAACATTTTCAATTTTTTTATCATTACTTATAAAATTTTATAATTTATATTAAATTTAAAAACATATTTAAGTTGGTAATAAAATTCACGTGCTAATATCTTCTGCCATCTGTTTCCCAAATCATAAATATACTTTGACCTTTAAGTGAATGAATACCACAAAAAGATCCTCCAATGCAACCATTTCAATGCATTTGGTTGTCCGTACTTCCTATTGGCCTTTGGACTTTTTTGTTTTGTTTATGTACCAACTTTGTCCTTTTTTTCTACCTTCTTCCATCTTCTCCATTAATTTTTAATTAATCAAATCTTTAATTGATCTACATTTATACGAGTTAATTGACGTAAATTATCATTAGCTCATTTTTAATAAAAAATGACTACTCATAATAGTTTATGTACGATATTGTATTTTTTATATCGTTGACTCAAATCTTTACTAAATCACATAATATAAACTTACGTTATAAGAACTTAAAAAAATTTTAGAAATTAATTTATATACCATACACTTTTTACTTAATTTTCTAATTGGTCTAACCAATTCTGGAAATGATCAATTCCAATTCCAATAGTTTCTAAAATAGTTATTTTCTTAATTTTTTTTATAAATTTGCATCCTTTTCAAGGAAACTGTATATTGTGTCTCGAATATAAAATATTGGCTAAAATTCCAGTTAACTAGACATTAGTTAAAAGATGAAAGGATAACCAGAATAGTTTTGTATGTTGAATCGTCAACTGTGGTCATTTCATCCTCTGTTGCTCACCGTCGAAATTAATCCGAATCTAATAATGTCCAACCACTTACAACTCATTACTTTTTTCCTTAAATCTAATCTAATAAATAGTTGACATAGTATATCACAGATATGAATGAGAAAGATTAGAAAAATACGTGACAATATTTAAAGCTCAACTGCCTTAGTGACTCATATAACTTTCCCTCATAATTGTATGCTCTACTTATATTTGTGTTATTTCTCAACAACGTTGATAGAAATACTATGAAGATCTATATTTTTTTGGTCGTTGTCTCCTTAACCTTTGGTTTCCATGAGAAAGTTGTTTCCAGTCGAAGCCTTAGCCCATATAATGCAATTTTCAATTTTGGTGACTCTTTAAGTGACACGGGCAATCTCCTTGCTTCTGGAGCCTTGTTATTCCCAGTCATAGGAAAGTTTCCCTATGGTCAAACCTTCTTTAATCGTTCAACCGGTCGTTGCTCAGATGGACGACTGGTAATTGATTTCATAGGTAC
Organism: Vigna mungo; assembly: GCA_036885675.1. Lineage (NCBI taxonomy): Eukaryota > Viridiplantae > Streptophyta > Magnoliopsida > Fabales > Fabaceae > Vigna > Vigna mungo. Next base: position 4,592,892 of record CP144691.1, read on the forward strand.
GTGCTGTGTAATATATATGTATATATATAACCACCATGACTTGCTTCTTGTAATACTCACTTGTCATCATGATTTTTGAATTTTTCTAGCTGAGGCATATAAGTTGCAATATTTACTACCTTATCTGGCATTAACCAAAGACCAAAATGTCCATCCTGGAGTAAATTTTGCCGTTGCTGGAGCCACAGCACTTGATACAAAATTCTTCATTGAAGCCGGGCTTGGAAAATTTCTTTGGACAAATAATTCATTGAACATTCAGCTTGGTTGGTTTAAGAAACTTAAACCCTCCCTTTGCACCAGTAAACTAGGTAACACTGAAAACCAAAGAAAACACTTGCATGTGTTTCTCTTATGATGTTTCAACGATAAAACATGTATTTTATTACTGTCCCCTTATATGTCACAGATTGTGATAGCTACTTCGAACGCTCTCTCTTTGTGGTGGGGGAGATTGGTGGTAATGATTATAACTATGCTGCCGTTGCTGGAAATATTACTCAACTTCAAGCTACCGTTCCTCCTGTTGTTGAAGCAATAAAAACGGCCATCAATGTAATCTTATATCAAACTTAAGTACATTATTCTTGAGAAACGTGGTTTATAACAGTATGAGTGCATTCTATTCCATCGATTGATTTCACTTTCCTCCCTTGTTTTGATAGGAATTGATAGCTGAAGGAGCAAGGGAGCTGTTGGTGCCGGGGAATTTGCCAATTGGGTGCTCTGCGCTATACCTGACTTTATTCAGAAGCGAGAACAAGGAGGACTATGATGGAAATGGATGCTTGAAATCTTTCAATGGTTTTGCAGAGTACCATAACAAGGAGCTCAAGCTTGCTCTGAAGACACTAAGGCAAACGAATCCTCATGCAAGGATACTGTATGCAGATTATTACGGCGCTGCCAAACGGTTCTTCCATGCACCCGGACACTATGGTTAGCTCTTTTGAAAAATATACAGCATATGAAGCAGTTTTATATTATCAACTAATCTTAAATTATGTTAAAGATAATGATATTTCGTATGAACAAGATCGTCATCGTACATGATTTATTATGCCGTGGTATCATTTTGAAATCATACTCAAGATTTGGTGGATTTGGTTGGAGAAATTTATTTTGTAATTATTAAAAGTGACCTAAATTTGTACGAGTTGATTGAATATACAGGGTTTTCTAGTGGGGCGTTGAGAGCATGCTGTGGAGCACCTGGGCCATACAACTTCAATATCTCAGCAAGGTGTGGTCACACTGGTTCAAAGGTATGTGCAGATCCATCCACACATGCAAACTGGGATGGAATTCATTTGACAGAAGCAGCATATAAGTACATCGCCAAAGGTCTAATTTACGGTCCATTCTCATATCCTCCCCTCAAGACCTCTCCCTACAAAATACCCTAGTGCTGATATACCACCACCAAAATATCTCTCACAATGACCTCCTAATTATAAATTTTTAGTTGTTTATGGCATAATTCCTATACAGGGCCTTTCTTGCTTTTTGGTAAGAAAATTAATGAGTCACATTCGAAGCATGCAGGCCCTGCTCTTTCAATGGCAATTCTTTGTTCACTGTCAACTGCACCGTTGACTTCGCCTCCTCTTTATGTTTGGATGGTGAATTTAGGGATCAAAGAAATTGAGATGACAGTTATGTTGCTTGATGCAGATCGTGTTTCGTTATGTATTAAGAATCTTGAGATTTTAGCTTACTTGTACTCTCTCATAGATTTTGTTAAAATATAAATGTTTGTTTATTAATACATAATTATGACATTGTTCCAAAAATTCTCTGACTAAAAATGATAAAAAGAATTTAATAGTTTTTATAAATTTTTATCATGCTTTCCAGATAAAATAATTTAAATATATATACACGGTTATTTAAGTATCATTCATGGTATTCCAATTTAGAATGTTAAAATAAAATAAAATAAATCCATTCAATGAACTTGAGGGGTTTCATGATTTGATTTTTCAGAAACAGTTTGAAAAACTTTGCCAAACTCAGTGGTGCGGTGAAAAAACATTTACGGCCGGCCCAAGCCCATTTTAGTAGTATAATGTACTCGATGAACTGGACCAGCCAAATATTATATATGGACCCGTAAACCCCAAAAGTAATGGTAAGTTTTTCAAATAGCTTCTCGAGTCATTAAAATACGAGTTTTGCAGATTATGCAATATTGCTATAAACAAATGAAAAATGATATTTTAACACCAATTTTTTTACACCATTTTGATACTGCACACGTGTCAAAATGTGTTTGGACGATTTCAAATTAAAAAAAAAATCTTTGATTTTTCTCTTCCAAATATGTCTTTGCCTCAGTTTTTTTAATTTAAAATCATCCAATCACATTTTGACACGTGTGCAATGTCAAAATGGTATTAAAAATTGGTGTTAAAATATCATTTTTCATAAACAAATTTATCCTGTCAATAAATCATAAAAATTCTTTATATGAATTTCAAAGTATTTATTATAAAAAATAAATAAATAAAGTATAGAGTGTTTTGATATTGAATGATAATATAAAAATTGTTGCGTTTTTCATTTTCATTTTCATTTTTATTAAGGAAAACAAAATTCACATACTCTCCATAAACTAAAAAAATCATTACTACTATGTTAAAAACTGAATCGATAAAAAAATAATAAAATCTAGAATCAAACTAAACAAAATCACTTGCTTTATTTAGATATATAACAGTTATAACCACTGTAATATACATACATACATATATCTTAAATCTTATTTTATAATTTTATATATGTATATTTAGTTGTATTGTAATTTTGAAATACAAAATTATGTTATCTTTTATAAAATAAAAGATAACATCGAATTGTGAATATAACAATAGTTCATATTTCTCTATTTAACCATTTATTTCATCATAAAATGTATAATAATAATTATTTTAAGTTTGACAATCTTCAAATAAAAAGAGGTTTTAAAATTTTATAATAATAAAAAAATCACAAAAATAATAAAACGTTGATTTTTGGTTTACTTCTGATTTTATATTTACTTTAAAATATATCGAACCGAGCGGCTATTGCTTTTGAATCAAAAAGATTGATTGTTGGTAGTCTGCTTCCCGATCACAAATGACATAATTTTCTTAACTCTTTTTTAACAACTTTTTGACAACAGATCACGTGTTATCATTTTATTGACATGTTTGAATTTATGATTAAAAAAATATTTGAAATGGACCAATAATATGCATTATCAAAATGTTGTTAAAGAGACTTTTTCCTTTCTTATATATCTAAATGACAGGGAGCAGAGTTTTTCTTACAGTATCGTAAGCAAATCCAATTATCAAATTATATTATCTCCAATCAACAACAAACGAAATCAATGCATTCTCAATTATGAATTATGGATCAAAAGTCATCATCCTCATGATCCATGAGCTTCCACGAACCATCATTTTGTTGAACCATACCCTTATTTTTCTCCACCCTCCACGAAACGGGAACAAGCAATTCATCTTTCAGAGCATCCAAGGTCTTGTTAACAAGGGCAATATCACGATTAACCTCAAGTTTGAACCCTCCTTTGCTTCCTTGTGTTCCCGCCACACCATGCAAGTAACCCTCCAAATTATGCCAACTTAGTGGGTTCCCAGGACTCTTCAAATACATTGATTTTCGGGTATCGATCTTCAACTCCTCACCTACATCCGAATACCCTACAAGGGGGTAGTTCGGGACAATGTCTAGCTCGTTTCGAATGCGTATGGTTGTCAAATCTTTGTAGCCAGAGAAAACCTTCCGAAAGTTGCCATCACCAACTCTTGGGCAGGCAAACACAACGGCAGTGACTGAGGAAGCCTTGATAGAAGGATCACTCGGTTTGTTGTAACCATTTGCAACAATGTCCACGGCACTGAGGGTTGCAATTGCAGCACCTAAACTGTGACCGGTTATAGTTATGCTTATTTCTTCATTCTTATATAGCTCCACCAGCCTTCTCACCTCGCTTAGGACCTAATCATAAAAAAGAAAATTGTTATTCTGTATCCCTTTCTTAAGTTTACTCAAATGATCGATAATCACTGAGTTTCATCTTTCTTTGAATGGCAAGATTCAATCATTAGTTATTGATTTTCATTGAAACAAGAAGATGAAAAATAGATATAGATTAAAGTTTTATGGCAGATAATACGATATTAAAGGATAATATATACCTGGCTTCTGGCACTGCTCTTATTAAAGGGAGAACGAGGATCCTCTGAGGTGTAAATGGAGTACCAACCCTGATGCACTTTGGGATCAGTGTTGTTACCAAAAACTTGAGGAGCAGAAACCAAAACAAACTCGAGATCATCAACCCATTCCAAGGTCTTCACCGTGCCCCTCCATGCGATCACGATGTCCCTTCTCCCTAACGCAGCTTTCCCTTCATCGGTCGCCACTGCAACATAACCTATCCAATTTGATTCCCTGCTCCAAGCCTCTCTGGAAAACGACTTTACGATGAAAGCTTCGGGGAGATCGATTTCTGAAGTTGCATACAGAAACTTGGTCACGGAATACGTGAAGGGGTTGCCGTTCGTCAAACCAACTTTGGAGAAGAAATTCCTCTTGGCATATCTGCAGCTTCCGGCATACTTTGATGCTTTCTCCGAGATGAAAGCATCGTATGCCGCTTGAGCCATTTCACCGTAGTGTATTATGTAGCGGCGAAGATCGATGTCCAGAGGGTCCATCAGCCCCCTCCAGTGAGTTTGCCCACTGAGTTGTCGCCATTTTTTTGCCATGCTGCTGTCCATCTTCTTCTTCGCACCGATACACCTTTTCATCAACGCTGCTACCGACGGTTTCTTATGTTGAACAAGACAGAACTTCATCTTCATATCTCCGATCCTAAAATGACTTTGGAAAAAGGATAAATATGAAACCCCATTCGCTTTATTCATAGCCGTTAAATTTCTTGTAAAGTGTATATTATAAGGTTCAGATATATGATAAAATAAAAAATATGTCTTCACAAGGAATATATTGTTCTTTTTTAAATAATAAGTATTTTGTGTTGAAAACAATGATGACGTTAACTGACATAGAAATAAAGTTTCTTTCTTCTTAGAATTGAGATTTGGCATTATGTTAATGAAAAGGACCCAATGGATTGATTATTTCGCAATTTCAAAAGCAAAAGCAAAGGTTTCAGGCATTTGAAGGTCATCTAAATGGCTATGAAAGTCATGTTATGCACTATGCAAGCTTGCCTTCAAAGACCATTCTTGAGTTATTGGCGTGTTTAAAATGGTAATGGTAGGTTCACTGATTTACATTTATTTCACATGATTTTTACAATAAAAAAAGTAGAAAATAATATGTCAAATGTTAAATGAACGTAAATGGTAATATGACATGATTTTTTTTAAAGGGATTTTTTTTTAATTTCTTCGTTTAATAATAACTGTTGTTTAATGTTCTCTCACTCGTTAAAAGTAAAAAAAAAATAAACATATTACTTTTAAAATAATTTTAGTGTAGTAATCTTACCTTTCAGTAAATGTATTATTTTGACAGACAGGTTAATTAATTTGAGAACAGTCTACGAAAAAAATATTTTTTTATTGAAATGTCTCTCGTTCGCTTGGAGAGATTCATAAAAGAATTAATTTGATGACAATTTAAAAAGAAAAAAGCAATTGATGTTTTATGGAAATATCAGAAATAATTAAATTAGAATTTTGATTATAAAGCTAAGCCAAAGAAACATTATAGTGATTATTTTGCCCTCATACTTAATACTTTCGATGTGGTTTAAAGTTTTTCACATAAGAATAATAATAACTATGTGACTTTATTAAACTAATCCGATTCTCTCCGTTGGTTTACTAAGACAGGTATAATAATAAATTCATAGACAATTTAAGAATAAAAGATTAATATTTTATAGAAAATAGAGAATATCATTCAATTTTAAATTGATTTAAAAAAAAAAGTTACTAAAATCGTGGTCATTTCGAGATAAAGACAGTATATATTTTTGTTGAGATGTTAAAAAGATGTTATAGAGATAATTGGATACTGTATGATATGGTTAGAATTATATAAAATGTTGAAAGAAAAGTTTGATGATTGTGATTGGTTAAGAGTAGGTAATGATTTATTGATGTGTATTAATGGAATTTTTTGAGTTGTAAGTTACCTGTTATAAACACTTGGCACATAGAAGTTGAAGAAGGCAGGTATTTGGTGGTGATTGGTTGGATGCTTTGCGTAACTTGCAAATAAAAATTTAAGTTTCAGAGTGGCAAAGCTAAGTAATGAAAAAGAAAGCCTCGGGAAGACGTTACCAACTAAATTTCGTTTTAGAATCTTCTTACACAAATATTTTAATTATTTCATTTTGAATTATCTTCACAGATTATTTTATTTTTGAAGCTTGAGTGGGAAAAGGTCATATTCAACAAAAATGGGGAATATAAAAGAGTGGGGAGTATGAAGAGCAAATAAAATGGGTGTGAGTAATAACTGCTAAATTCCTCACTTGGGTTGAATTTTAATGGATCCATGACGACAGAAACTGTTTGTTTTTTTCTTTACTTTCAAACGTTTTTTCCTACACTTTTAATTTCCCAAAATAACTTTCAGTAAATAAGGTTACGTTTCTTTCCCTCAAAAATAGATGCTATGAAACCTATACTCTAATTCATAAATTTTAATAGATTTTAAAATTCATTGGAGGTCTCCACAGATTTCGAGATATTTTGAAGAATTGAATAAATTTCGAAATTGATTTAAATCTATTTTGAAATTTGTTAAAAAAAATTTCAATAAATTTCGAAATTCGTTAAAAATATTCATACAACAGATTTTGAAATTGTTAAAATATTTAAAATATTCTTCAACAAATTTTGAAATTTATGAAATAAATTTTGAAATTTATGGAATAAATTTTGAAATCTATTTCATAAATTTTGAAATTTATTAAAAAAAATTTCAATAAATTTCAAAATTTGTTGAAACTTTCTAAAAATCTTTCAACAGATTTAAAAAACCGATGATATAAAAAAAATAAAAATGTACAATATTTTGAATTGTATATAAAAAAACTTAAAAAAATTATTTTAAGTTAAAAATATAAAGGATAATGTTAAAATTAAAAAAAAATGGAAGTGTAAGAAAAAAATAGTTGGAAATCTAGAGAGAAATACCCATTCAAGTATTGGACTTCTTTAAATACAAGGCCTGTTCAATTTAGTGGGCTTGATTCGTACCTATTGCATCAAATTATTAGAATTTTCTCTTCTTTCCAATTGGTTATTACCTAATATAGAAACTAATTCAACGTTATGCATTAAATTTGTTTACTTAATTTATTCTTCCCCGTGTTACTTAAATCAAATTTAGACAGAATTCAAATAATTAATATCAATTGATTTTAATTTATGTGAACATTAATAATACATACTCTCTCTATATGTGAACTTAAAGGTTATATATTTGAATTTTAATATACCATATGAAATTAGAAATCGATTCGTAAAATTTTCTATAATTTATTCCCTATTCCATCTTCAATTTCTTTTTCTTTTATTTTAACCCGCCAATAATCATGCAATGCACAAAATCAATATTACAATATATAATTATAAACTCTCTTATTTAATCTTTACTTTTTATTTTCAAATAAATTTATAAAATAAATATTTGTACCCCTATCCCATAATGTGTATAACATATATGATCTTTATTCCTTTTTAAACAGTATAAAGCCTTTTCCAAATTATCTTTTATGTCATGGAATACATGCCGTATCAATCTCTTCCGCCCCAACTCAAATTAGTTTTCCGCCATAATTCTAAAATGGACTAACAAAGCAATTTTCACTTTTAATTACACTTCAACTTTTGAACCCTTAAATCTAACAAAGAAAAAGTCTTCATGCCCACAACAAAATCGGACACTTTTGGCTCTCTTTAAAACTAAAATTCCCTGCTTTCCTTTATAGCACACTAACTCAAACTTCGCCTTAATTCCAACAATTATATTTAGAAAACAAAGTAGCACATTAATATTTAAAATATTATTATAGTTATTTATGACACTTGGGAAAAACTTTTCTTAGGGGAAAAAACAACACAAAAAATTTGTTAACAAATTTAAATATAATTCTAAGTCCTGAATTGAATAAAAATGAAAAATAAAGTACTAATTATAGATTCATGTTTTATTAGTATTGTATTTCTCTAATTATTTTTTCTAGAAAAATTATCCCACTTATTCAAACAATCTATATTTCTAAGGGAAAAGATTAAACAAATATTTTTCATTGATATTTTCTTAAAAATTCATCAAATATGAAATTAGTTTATATTATGTATTAATTGATCAATTTTTTTTTTTAATTTTAACATGCACATAAACTAAATTTAAATGTGAAAAGGTCAAATTTATTTTGTTAGTTGTTTTTTCTGAATGAATTTACAGATAAATTCATTAAAAATCATAGTCTCCTCTGAATTTTGATTTTCAGTGAAGTAGATACAAATTCAATAATTAGAATTGTAAGAAGATAATAAATTAGGATTATGAATTTTTTCTTTCTAAAAGTGCCATTTTAGTATTAAACATTATCCTCTTTTTATCTCCAGTCAAAAATCAACTTTCATTGGATTCAATTTTTTTAGACTGTTACATTTTTAAATAAAACAACATATATTTTAATTAATTAATAAGGTTTAATTATGCCATTCGATTCTTTTTATGTGAAAATCACAATATTTTTTTCTTAATTAGATATTTATTTTTGAAAATGTTATATAATTTGGTCATTTTTAGCATTAATATACTATCACGTGTTAGTTTGTGTTTTATTTGTTTTAAATTTTCATGTCAAGAGTTATGTCACGTATGATGTAGTCGTACTAATGACACATGTCATGTCAAGTGGTATTTTATGAATTTGGTTTTTCTATTTGTTATTTTGAGTTAATTCAGATTCATTATTTTTAAATTGAATAAAAGTCAATAATTTTTATACAAATGGTAGAATCGGTTTAAAAATAACAATTTTATATCAACGGTAAAATTTTAAAACAATTTTATAATAATTTAAAACAAATAAATTTAAAATTTTAAAACATAATTTAAATAAACTTAATCTTGTTAAAATGTTTAATCAAAATATAAATTTTAATAAAAATTAAATTTGGTCTTCAGATAAAGAAAAATGAAGTTGTTCAATTTAAAAAATATATATATATAATAGAATTGAATCAAAATAACAAATACAAAAACTAAATTGAAATTAAAACAATATACGGGTGACACTATCTTTTAAACATCACATTGTCATTGTTATATGACGACATCACTTAACATGTGGTAAATTCTTTTTTAACTTAAAAAAAGAATCATAAACTAATAGGTTACATATCTTCAATTTTGTTAACTAACGAAAATGATCAAATTATACCACTTTTTCAAATTATAACAGGTTACTTAATTAAGACAAATAAAAGTAAAAAGACTAATTTAAGATTTTGGTACAAAAGTAAAAACTACAAACACAACTAAACCAATTAATAATTATAAACTTTTTTATTTAACCATAAACACCCAATTTAACAATGGATGATTCTTCACTCATGATAATATGTATAATTTATTAATGTTTTAAATATAGCAACTATTTTTTTTTGTTAATTTTTTAACAAATTTGTTATAATGAAATCACATTTGTAATATTTTGTTTTAATAATGACATTATATTATTTATTATCATAAGAATATATATATATATATATATATATATAATATTAACATACATTAGTTCTGCTTAGTTTATATTAATGAACATTCTCATCTAAAACATCATTTGATTATGCATATCACATTATCAATATAGTTGAAACAACCCAGACTAAGTTGACAACTTTTAAAATATCATATATTATAGTTCACTTATTTCGCATCATATAAATTTATCTAAAAAATAACAATCACAAACAATCATAGTCAAGTGTTTAACCTAATAATCAAAGTGATTCACTCTCATTTCATCAACATTGTCATAGACATTTGATTCTGCTTCTATAAGACACGTATGTTGAATTAGACTTACAAGTCTTGCACTTGTGATACCACCTTCACTTACACATAGCTACATAGTAGGAAACTATGTTATCCTTATATGATAGAATAATTTCTTATTACCTATTTGACACAATTATTCTGACATCAGAGGCTAGGTAATAGGAACCCACATAATCTTTTACCATGTAATATTTTCTTCTATATAAGTCCAATATTAATAAAGTCAAAATATTTACCGAATAGGGAGTGCATATGTGATTATTATGTGTCTTAATTCATAATACCATGTAGTTGGGAGAAGGAAAGTAAGGTATTAAGAAAGAGTAAGATTTGTGAGAGAAAAAAAGAGAGGTGTGAAGGAGTTAAGGCAAAGTGAAGAAGAGGCCCCAGTAGAAGGGAAGTCCGTTGATGATCGTAAATGGAACCCTACTTTATTACAATTTTGCCTCTTTTGAAGGAATCTCTTCCTTCTCTATCTGTTTCTTTCTCTGTCTCCCTCCCACTCCCAGACAGACATTCGGAAAGCGACATCTTTGTTAGTTTTAGCTTTCACTTCCAATGACATTGCAAACCAGACAACCCTAATCCAAAATCAAATCCTACCTATTCCCATTCTTATTCCACCTCAATGGTAGCTGGCAAGGTCAAGCTCTCAATGGCTTTCCCCAAGTCCCCTGCGCCCCCCACTCCTCCCCACTCCTCCGCCACTAAATCCTCCCTCACGCGCTCCTTCGCCACTTACTTCTCACGCTCCTCCGCTCAGGTTCAGCCCCGCCCCTCCGACGTCCTCGACCTCCTCCGCCTCGTCGAGGACCTCCGCGAGAAAGAGTCTCGCCTCAAAACAGAGCTTCTCGAACACAAGCTCCTCAAAGAAACCGTTGCCATCGTTCCCCTTCTCGAAAACCAGATTTCCGCCAGGGACGCACAAATAGAAAGTAACAACAAAAAAATGGAACAAGTGGAGGCAGACAACCGGAGGCTCAGGAACGAGCTCCAAGAACTGAAGCTCCGAATGGAAGACGAGAAAATAGAGAACCTCAAAAAAACTAAAGCGTTGGAGGATGAGATTGCAGAGCTGAAGAAAACGGCGTCGGATCATGTCTGCAAGCCATTGGTAAATGAAGTGCATTCTTCGACGGAAAACGACGAGCATTCTTCGGTGAGGCTTCAAGCACCTTTGGAGGTGCCAGCTAGGTCCGCTTTGATCAAGAGTTTGAAGAAAACGGTATCGGATCATAGAAGTGTGAACCTCAAGCAGTTTGAAGCAACTGTTCAAGATTTTAAACCAGAAATGGCTGAAAGTGAAAGGCCGCGTCGTGACTCGGGGGAGCTCGCCGATTCTACCGAGTCCATTTTAACAAGATCACGTGCGCCTCGCGTTCCCAAACCGCCACCGAGACCATCGTTGTCTTCTTCATCAATGCGCTCGCGGTACACCGATTCTGCGGCGTCGGAGAACGGCAATGTCGAAACAGAGAAAGTGATATCACGGCCTCCCCCGCCGCCTCCTCCTCCTTTCAAGGCTGCGTTGAGGGCTGCTCCGCCTCCTCCACCTCCGCCGCCGAAGGGGAGTAGACAGGCTACGGCAAAGGTGAGGAAGGTGCCGGAAGTGGTGGAGTTCTATCATTCCTTAATGAGGAGGGAATCGCAGTCCCGGCGAGAATCACTCTCGGGCGTTGTAGAACTGCCCCCTGCGGCCAATCCACGTGACATGATCGGTGAAATTGAGAATCGTTCATCTCACCTGCTCGCCGTAAGTGTGTCACCTGTTTTTTTTTCAAAAATTACGAATGTGCCACTGGTGTCATTGTCAAATGCAAAATGCTGACTCCCATGCTTTAATTTGAAATTGTTTTTTTTTTTTTAACGTAAGACAGCAATTAAATTCGAATTTGGGTGCCCCGACTTTGACAATGCCGCAAAGTAGATAGGCACTTTATGGAATCACTTTTTTAATTGTCGAACTACAAAAGGGAAAAGAAGATCCTCCATTAATTATGTCCAAGAGTTATTGGGTTTAGTTATTTGGTTAGAGCCTAACTTAATTTAGTTTAGCATAAATAAATATGGCTTCTTGAGTGATCCCCTCCGCAATATTTCCTTGTTTTTTTTTTTTTCAGATTAAAACAGATGTCGAGACGCAAGGAGACTTTATTAGATGCTTAATCAAAGAAGTGGAGGGTGCTGCATTTACAGACATTGAAGACGTTGTGCTCTTTGTTAAATGGCTTGATGACGAGCTTTCCTATTTGGTACGTATTGTTGAATGATATTATTTCTAAACAGAATTTTTACAGCAATATATTGTGCAAATTGGCATAAGAACTTCATTTGCAAATAGAAAAGAAGACTCATTTGCTATGGTTGGTTTCTATTTTAGGTGGATGAACGAGCAGTGCTGAAACACTTCGATTGGCCAGAGAAGAAGGCCGATGCGCTGCGCGAGGCCGCTTTTGGGTATTGTGATCTGAAGAAGATAGAATCTGAGGCTTCCTCATTTCGTGATGATCCTCGGCAGCCATGTGGTCCAGCTCTCAAAAAGATGCAGTCTCTCTTTGAAAAGTATGCGTATCCCTGACCCACATGGGAATATGATAACAACATTATCTGTAAAATGTTAATTGAACGTTCTTTTGCACACAACCTTAAATAACACTCTAATGTTGGGTTATGGCAGATTAGAACATGGAGTTTTCAATATCTCGAGAATGGGAGAGTCAGCTACAAATAGATACAAAGTCTTCCACATACCTGTGCAGTGGATGCTTGACAATGGTTTTGTGAGCCAGGTAAATTTTATGATCAATTGGGAAATGACATATACTTAATTTTAATAACCTTAGCCTATCTTCGATGTATCAGTGACCAACAGTTGTTTCAACTGATTTAGACTACTCCAAATAATTAATTTTGGAGATTTCTAAAAGAATTATCTCGGTTTTATTTGTTTAATGGCGTTCGTTACTTCTCTTTAAGTAAGCCTATTTATAAATATCAATTCGTTAAATTTCATCGTGTCGGAATAATTCTAAAAGATTTCGTTGATGAAGTTAACTACTGTGTGTGGTGCCTAATGTACCACCAAGATGCAGTGCTGGCAGCAAAGCGACAAAGCAAAGGTTGGATTCTTACTTGTTTGTCTCTGCAAATTTCTGCATGAGCACATGTGAAATCACAGATCTCTAAAATCCATCTGTTTGTCTGCTTAGTCGTTTAAACTTGAATAAAGAGAACGAGATTCCATATTCCTGACCATTAATATCTTTGTCGCATTCAAATGGCAGTTAGATGGATCATGGATAGTACACATTTAATACGTTTTAAATTACATTAGTAACAAAAGGGCCACATCGTTCATACATGCGAATAAACAAACATAATTAGATATGGATAGCTTGGTACTTAGGTTGCTATTAACAATTTCTAGTGTTATACAGTGAAGAATAACAAGGTAAATTCTCAAATGTTGGTTACCTTATTCTTTTGCAACTTCAACTTTATGTCATGACAGATCAAGCTGGCATCTGTGAAACTAGCCATGAAGTACATGAAGAGAGTCTCTGCTGAGCTTGAGACAGTTGGTGGTGGTCCTGAAGAAGAGGAGCTCATTGTCCAAGGAGTTAGATTTGCTTTTCGAGTACATCAGGTAAATCCTACATATATGTTTCAACGATAATACAAAACAGGTGCCTGTTCTAATACAGATAGAGCATAATGGGCCATCTGAAATGATAATGAGCTGTTGATGTTTGGCAGTTTGCTGGGGGGTTTGATGTGGAGACAATGAGAGCATTCCAAGAATTGAGAGATAAAGCGAGGTCATGCCAACTTCAATGCCATAGCCAGCAACAGAAATTTTTTTGCAGGTCTGCAACCTACTAGAAATGGAGCAAACTCAGCTTCAGAAAATAGTAGCACCGATTTTGATGTATAGATAGTGACATTTTGCTTGTGAATACCAATAGAATGGCCATCAATTTACGCAGACGCAATCATAATTCAACCATTCATTAATGAACGACTTGGATAGGGAAACCACGCAATCACTCAATCAGTAACACCAATTGTTTCCTCTCACTCACGTTGCTGTTACCACTTCCTTAATACTAGTGTCTTTTTATATTTCTTCCCGACTCTAATACTAGTAAATTGTTTTCGTTTGCATGATTCATTCATATCCGTTGATTGAGTTAATTCAGACTATTTTTATGTCCAATAAAACCTTCTATATTAATTCAATGTAGTCATGTAATTGAACCCAATAATTTATAAAAACAATAATTGCTCCATCTGGTTTTATATGACATTTAATAGCTTAACACGTGTATTAAAGAATATAATTAATATTTTATGTTACTTCCTAATATGTTTTTATTTTTCTAATTAATTATTCATTTACAAGAATTGAAAGGAATGCTCTTAATGGGTTTGGATTATGGGTAGTCTAGAAACAGAAATATTTAATGTGTCGTTGGTTTTGTAAGACAACAGTTAATGCAATTTTCTTTAAAACATAAAGGGAGAGAGTAGTACATGAAATATTTAATAAAAATAATTGGAGCCATGTATCCTCTATTAACTAGCACCAACTTTTATTAATTTTATTATTACAATATGATTTTATTGATTAAGTAGTCAAATTAGTATATGAAAGATAAACAGTAGTCATATTAAGCACTTCAATGATAAAAAGAAGTATATTTGTATGTATTCACATGAAATCGGTTTTTAATCGTTTATATTTCATAAATTCATTCTCAAAGCATCATGATATTAGGATTAATTTGACAAAAGGAAAAGCAAGTTGAGGAAGTTCAAACTACAATTTAAGAGTGAATATAGTCTAAGTTATTTTTATAGAATTAATTTTACTATTTATTCTAAAAATGTCATTATAAATTTCAACAGGATTATTTTTCATAATTTTTACTTTATTTGTTTTACTCGGTATAAATTTTTGAAAAAAAAACCATTTGTTCTAAATAGTTTGTTTTATAAAATTAATGATCTTATAAGTGTAAGAATACCTTTTGCAGATATTTCATCCAAATATTTCACATGTTTCATATATTATTAGAAAGTGAACTCACTTTTTAATATGGTATCAGAATAATATAAAAAAGAAATATAAATATAAACATAAATACATATATATGAACAGAGAATAAAATAATTTCAATATATATTACAGAGTTGAAAGAAAAAAAAAACTTTGAAAGAAAAAAAAAACTTTGAAAACTTAATTATCACCTAATTTTATATGGAAATGTGAGTTTACCTGTCCTTAATTTAACCTATAAGAGTGGGTTGAAAAGTTTGTAAACTTGTGGGTCAACTCATCCAAATTTTTAAAAAGTGAAAAGAAAATTACCAAAATTCTTTATATTTTTTTAATTTTAAATTTAAATAATAGAAGAAAGCCAATATTTGGTACAAGTATAACAATTACAATAAAAAAATTAAAGATTATTAATTTTTCATTTACTAGAAATAAATAAAAGGAAGTGTATTATAAAATTTATTTAAATGATTACAAAATAAAATGTATACTCATATTTATAAATACATAATGTTAATAAAATAATAGATAAAAAAGATTTATTTATATCCAACATAGAATAATGTTACATAACAATGACATATTAAAAATATTTAATGCAGTTGTAGGATGGGACAGATAGAATGAACCCATATTTTGGATTACAAATTCTGTGAGAAACTAAAGAACTTAAAATATGATCCGTTTCATTTTATCCTATGAAACTTGTAAATTTTCTCTCTATTTTAAGTTATTTGTATAATTTTCAATTGATTAGTTAGATTTTTAAGTTTATGTTATCCAACACATTGCACACAGCGCGTTATTAAGAAATATATATTTTATGAATTTGTTTATACAAATTGATGAGAAATAAAATGATTCTATAAATTTTCTTGTGAATTTTAAAGAAAGTCTTATAACATATAGGAGATTCTAATAATGCAATTATGAATTTTACACATATTTTTACGTAGTTATTATAGATTTTGTCCCTTCATTCACTAAGCTTATAATGATTAGCCAGGAGAAATGAATTAAATAG
This sequence comes from Vigna mungo, assembly GCA_036885675.1. Taxonomy (NCBI): domain Eukaryota; kingdom Viridiplantae; phylum Streptophyta; class Magnoliopsida; order Fabales; family Fabaceae; genus Vigna; species Vigna mungo. The sequence goes on from CP144691.1 coordinate 4,609,049, forward strand.
TTGTTTACTTTACTTAAATAGAAAACTTATGTTTCATTGTAGACTAGCTATGATTTACTTTACTTAAATTAAAAATATACCAAACAAAATCCACGAGCATGCAACGTCGTAAAACTTGGACTAGTGCGAATGGAACTAAAGTTTAAATTTTCCACCAGTAAGGAAAATGCAACTTCACCTATATTCGCGTCACCTTACATTTATACACATGTTCTATCAGATTAAAATTTATCCCACTTTAAGTTCTTTTGCATTAATAAACTCCTATTACATGTTTGGATTTAGTTACAATAACTTAAAGAATACATTTATTCTTAAACCACTATTTTTTTTTCTTCATTTGGTATAACGAAATTCGAAATATATATTATTTTTTTTTATAAAAATTATATAGTTTTGTTCATATTTTACATGTAAGGCAGGATATTTCCTGTTTGACTTGCATTTAGCATTTAGCTTTAGCTAGCAATCTTATATGGCGCGGAAATATTAAATCTTAATAGGAGTTTTGTTTTGATAAGGTTATTTATAAGTATTTATAAAATAAAATAAAATAAAAAATTACATAAATTAAATTCGTATTCAATCAGGATGATAAAGTGGATTATGATTCTTGAATTGACTTGTTAACCTATTAAAATTTGATAGATTGGATTGAAATATTTAACTTTATAATTCGTTTAGTTCTCATTTTCCTATTTTGTCATTAATTTGTCAACTTGACATGATAGAATGGTTTAACGCCCTTCTTCTTTCTTTTAAATTAAAATTTAAAATAATAAATAATTTAAAAAATTAATTTTATATTATATATTCTTTTTAAGAATATATAATATATATATATAACTTAAATCATTAATACTTATAAATTAAATTTTAATTATTAATTATAATAAAATAATTTAACATATAAATATAATAATTATTTTAATTTACTTAATTAAAGACATTAATTCATAAATAAAAACTTAAAAAATATTTATATTATACTTATTTGTTAGCTCATGAGTAAAGATATCATGGCATGAATTTACCAATCAGGATTTCAGGTCCTTATGCTGTCTCTATTGCAGAGAGAAATTATGATTACTTACTCTTCCCGATTATTGTTAAACTCACTTTTTTGTTGAAATAGAAATAGCAATAATGATGCCATAAGAATTCCTTCTGCATATTGATTGCCATAACTTTTCTCAGAACTCAACTGCAAAGATAATTGGTTGTTAAAATGCCCAGTTACTGCTGAGATAATTGGTTGTTAATATTATGTATCAGAAAAGCACAAAAAAACCACTGGATTCTGTGTAAAGAAAATGACCAAAGGTAAATGCAAGAAGGCCCTCTGTCTTGGAAGGAAGGAAATAGTTTCTAGTTACAAACTTGTAGCTTCCACAAGTATGTATCAATCAATGACAGAGTTGAACATCATTCTGTGATTCAATAAAATTATATTACACCCTTGTAAAGAAAATACTTATCTAGGTATGCAATATTTTGATCCCTGACTTATTTGTTTAGTAAATTATCCTTCAAGAATCCTATACTTTTGTTTTACAATTGATTTTTACCCCTTTGACAGTATCTATTCCCCAAACAATCAAGTAATTTTTACCCCTTTTACACTAGCTGAATATATAAGCAAGGGATGAAGAAAAGGGTCAATAATTTGTGTGGAGTTTCACCTTCATGAGGTGAGAGCTGCATATAGGAGTTGGTTCCAAGTGTCAGGTAATCCTGGTAAGCACCAGTGGCTGCAGTCATTGCCTGCATGATCCCCACTATAAGCAGAAGGGTGAGCATCCTTCCTTAACTGTGAAAGCAGTGTGATATCAAGCAGATAAACTGGAGTATTCATCTTCTTTAATACACTGTTCAATACGTTAGTTGCTGGAGGTAGACCTGCTGGATATGTTGATCCAGACAGTGGTTGAAGCTCTCCACTACAGCTTCTCTTTGGTTGGTTCCAATCCTTCCCTCTGTTATAGTTACAAAGATATCGCAAAATACTTGTTCAGCACTTCAATACTGCACTTGCACATATCAAATGCTTCTAATGTTCTAATTTCTCTGTTGCAGTCTCATAGTCATGAAGAGTATTCATTTCATGCAGTTTATATTTATGGTCTACATTTAAATCCTTTCCTTGTATACATTAACATAGTAATGATTTTCATTTTTTCAAACTAGAAAACGAATTTGATTGAAAATGAGCGAAGGGGTTACTTACTGATAATGAGTTGGAGAGATGCCTTGAAAGAAGACTTTAGTTTTGGTGGTATCAACATTCAGATCAACCCATTTAGCCCAAGTGGTTAATCCTTTATTGTATGCCTCCAAACGGTCCATGTTCTTAACCAGATTGGGTCCATCTCTGATATAATCCCATCTGAATATGAAGATCAGCAACAACCGTTAGGTCAGACACAAAAACAAAAGGGGCAGTGAGAGAATGAGTTAATACAATACAATAAAATGGACCCTCCCATGTTATAACTTTTAATGTAACAAGGTTATGTTGAAATTTTGTATCATCTTTCACCCAATAATATGCATTAAATATTTTGCATAAACGCATAATACCCCTGAGATTTTCCAGTGTGGGTCCACCAATGCCAGGAGTTGAAAATCAACATGTCCATGCCTTTCCACGCATTTCCAGCAACAATGGAGTTCAATGTAAGGACTCGCCCAACTTTTTCTCGAATTATGTCTACCAAATATGGGGTGCGGTATAGCTGTATTGTTACTCCATAGTCCTGCACAAACTCACCAAACCACTAATCATTATCTATCCACTTTCCATGGCTCAGATTCAATTCCATTTATATCATACCCACATTTATATGTATCAGATATTTCACAAACCAAACAATAAAGTGCAAAACAACCAGGACTCACACTCACTACAGACATTCATCCCTATCCAATTCTAATAAAAGTCAACTCATTCATATATTATTTTTATATCATATCCATCTTATTCTACCATGCTTCATCTCTAATTTTCTTTCAATCATAAGCACAGTATAAAAGTTATTAAAGTACTTTACCATAACATCGTTTTCAAAAGGGGGAAGCATGAATTGACATACAAAAGATATTCACGTGAAAAATAATAACTGTCAACAAACATGCTCTGTTCTGTCAACGTCACTTTCTCAATATAATATAATACCATCTTTTTATAAGTATTAATAACTAACTACTAACTATAATTCTAAAATATATCAGTAATGAATAAAAACAATAAAACCGGAAAGAGATATAATAACAAAAGGTTTGAAATTATTATTATGAAAAAAAAAAATCTAAAGTCGGGGGAATATGTTGCTGCATATATTTATTGAAATTATTACCTTAAACATTGGAAAACGGTGATTATTCAAACTTAAGATTTGTCAACTTGTTAGTAATCACGTGAATAGTTCTTAGAATAAAACATTTCATTTTATTAATCAATCTAACCTGAATGCACTAAGGAATTGCTACCTACTGATTGAGATATGAAATTTATCTGAGTTTTATAATATTATGGATTTTGTAGCTTAACAATATTAGCATGCGATATAGATCGTTTTCAAACAGAAGAGGCTAGCCAACTTGTGTCATGTTCTATGATTGATACCAAGCAAAATAAGATAATGAACAAAATAATTGCGAGGAGCCTCCAAGTTGTAATCACAGGTTGGCATGCCCAGCCTGTCATATATATACCATAAGTAAACTCTACAATTTCGTGTCAAAATCAGACCCTTCACTATTAAGTAGAATTTAGGCTTCCCTGCAACGTGAATTACTATGTGCTGTTTTTCTTCCACTTTTTCTTTAGGAATCACTACTACTTTTATTTATATTCTTTATTTTGAATATTTGATTGGCCCTGGCCCAGCAAAAGGAATCTTCTCCTGTCCAAGGAACTATTCAAAGGTATATCATTAAAGCGTTGGTTCATCATTTCTGCTTAACTTTGTGGGCAATGGGTTTTGTATATTTAAATCATAGTAGTTCAACCTTCCACCTATCAAATTTTGAAAAATATAACACAAAAAAAGGAAAGAAAATGAAAATTCAATCCAGCCTCTCCGTCCTTCCTCTTCTCTATATCTTTACTTTAAAAGTGACAAGTATGATAGAGAGGTGCACGAGGTTTGATTTTGATGTATGGTTAGCTTTTTCTAAATATATCATATTGGTATGGAGATTGAGTATTTTGCAAGCTCAAAATCTATGTTCCTTTAGTGTACCAAAATAAGAAACTCTTTTTTTTTTTTCTCTAGCTTTATGTCAAAATCTAGCTTGAATTCTGTAAACAAACTATCAATATAATAACCGGGGTAGGAAAAAACTTAGGAAATTAATGATGGAAGAACCAACACGGCATAAACTATGAAAGAAAGAAGTCACATGATGCGATAGAGAAACAAACAAGGAGATGAAAAATGAAGAAAAAGAGGGAGGATCGTATAGAGTGACGCCTGGTGATTGACAAAAAAACCAGAAATGAGACAAAGTTATAAAAAGAAAAGTAAAACAAAAGCAGACCTGGAAGGTTACAGTAGACAGGGATTCTTTCCTCAAAAAGCTGCTCTTGGTATTTGGCACCGACGCGTGAATCATACAGGATAGTGATTCCCACATGTTGAGACTCAGCGAGTCACCCACAAACATTATCTTCTTACCCTTCCACCTGTTCAGGAAATCCTTACCATCGAACCTACACCAGAAAAATTGCAGCAAATGTCATTTATCAAACGCTTTCCACAAGAGCTTTTCTAGTTTGTCTCCTTTTAGTTCGGCAGAAGAAAATAATACAGGGGCAAAAAAAAATTTGAAGTAGGCTGATTCACAAAATGAAATTGTACAAGGGCAAAAGTTAAGAAGTGTTTCTTAATTGTGCTATTCAATATGAAAACTGGAAACAAAAATGGTTGGTCCCTTCTACGGAATCAAATTTAAGACTTTTTGCCTCATTTATAAAACAACTTCCAAAATTAACTCGGTTGGTGTATGTTTGGTAAAAGGTGGGTTGACAGTTGTTTTCTGAAGCAACGATTGCTGTTTTAACGATAATTTTTCTATAGTGTTATTCTATTTGTAAATCCAAACACACTGCTAAACTATTTCACGTTATTCTTGTGGAGAAACGGAGACACGAGATATGAAAGCTGTATTTCAATGTTGTCAGTACTAACTATACTACTCAAATATGTTCTCTTATTGAACAAAACTTGAATGTAACTGTTTAGAGATCATGTACTTAAAAAAAAAAAAAAAAAAAAAAAAACCAGAGTTTATGGCAACCTATGCCACCTAAAATAGAGTTTTAATACTAATCGAAAATAGTACTAAGAAATAATTAAGATATTACATTGAAAGTTTTTTTCTTTTTTGTTTTTCCATAAATATTGAATCTGGGAATGAAGCTAACACTTGGATTGAGAATGTTGACACTACCTGGGTAAGGCACATGAATCAGGTTTCCAAGCATATTTGAGGTACTGCTTGTCAGGTCTTCCATACTTTAGGCAATCAAACTCAGGATCAATGAAGGGGCAGGTTGAAGAGTCGTAGAGAGGATAAGAAGGGTCAACCACCCAACTTCCCATGAAAAAATTGCACCCATTTGCTATTACTGCCTTTTTCCCTCCCAAGCCACTCACATTGTGGAATTTTGAAGCTCTTGCTTGGTGCAGGGACAAGAGGCAGCAGAACAGGGTGAGGAAGCTCAGAGTAGAGACCCTGAAACCCATACAAGAATGAATAGCCTAAAAGCTGAGAAAGAGATAAAGAAAATGTGAATGACAGTTTGTGTGTGCTTATGGGTCATATATAGGAGGGAGAAACTCAACAAAAAGAAGTGCTTGGTGGGTTCCCATGGTGGGTGCTGTAGGACACTGATTTTCTCTCTCTTACAAGGAGGGATCTTGGATGGATTTTGTCTGTGCTGTGTGCGGTCGTTATGGGATTCCAAAAAGAAAATGTTTTGTTTTTAAGGGAAAAATCAAATGTTACTTACCATTTAGCTTGGGAACTGAAATGTTGTGTGCATTTCATTCCATTGGCACAGTGTAGTGTAAATGTCCAGGGCCAAAGGTATCTCCTTCGATAAATTAGAAAACAACTGATATTACTTGCTCAATATATTAATCCTAAATCTAGAAAAACAATTACGTTATGTTGTGTTTTTGTCTTTTTAGATTTTACCTTTTTAAGGATTTTTCTTATATATTTAAAAACTTAGCACCAACTAAAATACATTCATGTTTAATAGATTAACTAACTTGTTCTATGCTTAATCAATATTATATTTCAGGTTTTTTCACTGAAATAGGCAAAAATGATCTTGAATTTACGGGTAATTTTTTTTAATGAGAATAGATATATAGTGAGAATCCCTACACAACTTCCGTCTAATATATAATAATAATAATAATAATTTAAATTAATTAAATTATTAAAAAGGTGAAGACATAAGAAAAGTATATGACTTCTATAGTTGAAGTCATATGTCCCATGTTTAATTAATCTAAATTATATATACTTAATATAAATGAATAAAAATATAATTTAAATAACATAATTTTAATAAATATTGTCTAAAATTAATTAATTGAAAAAAATTAAACAATAAAATTAACTTAATTACAAACATAATTAATAATATCATATAATTCACTATATTTAAAAACATAAATTAATAATTAAAAATGTTTTGGATTAATTACATTTTTAATTAAAAACATAAATTATTAATTAAAAACATAAATTATTGACTAAAAACATAAATTATTAATCAAAAACATTAATTATTAACTAAAAACATTAATTATTAATTATTAATCAAAACATAAATTATAAATTAAAAACGTAAATTATTAATCAAAAAAATAAATTATTAATTAAAAACATAGATTATTAATTAAAAACATAAATTATTAATTAAAAATTTAATTATTTTTAATTAATAATTTATGTTTTTAATTATTAATCTATGTTTTAAATTAATAGTTTATTTTTTTGATTAATAATTTACGTTTTTAATTAATAATTTATGTTTTGATTAATAATTAATGTTTTTAATTAATAATTAATGTTTTTAGTTAATAATTAATGTTTTTGATTAATAATTTATGTTTTTAAGTCAATAATTTATGTTTTTCATTAATAATTTATGTTTTTAATTAATAATTTGTGTTTTTAATTAATAATTTGTGTTTTTAATTAATAATTTGTGTTTTTAATTAATAATTTATGTTTTTAATTAAAAATTTAATTGGTCTAAATTATTTTTAATTAATAGTTTATGTTTTTAAATATAGTGAATTATATATATATATATTTGATAGTATTAATTATGTTTGTAAGTAAATTAATTTTGTTTTTTAATTTTTTCAATTAATTAAATTTAGATAATATCATTAAAATTATGTTATTTAAATTATATTTTCGTTAATTTATATTAAGTATATATAATTTAGATTAATTAAATTATTAAAAAGGTGAAGATGTACAGACTCCTAACAGTCTCTTAGTGTGTACATCTTCACCTTTTTAATAATTTAATTAATCTAAATTATTTTTTTTATATGTTAGATTGAAATTAAAGAACACGACTTCTTCGTTTAAAAGTCCTTTATTCTTTTACAACTTGTTTATTTTTAGAAAAAAACTGTCTGAATACGTAAATTCAAAATAATTTTTATTTATTTTGGTGGAAAAACCTATATTTTAATATGTACAATTTGATACATTTTAATTTTGTGATTCTATGATTATTTATTTTTTCCTAAACTTGTAAGAAAATACTAAATAAAATGAACCGATTCTTAATATATAATGAAAAATACATTTTAATAGTTCAATAACTCGTGTTTAATATTTAATTATACATATGTATATGGGAAAAAAATTTAAATATTGGCATGTACTAAAAAATTATATTCTTAATCATTAAATATTCTATATTATTTTTCCTAGTAAACATATTCTTAAAATATAGTCTAAATGAATATAATTACTCTAGTATATAACTTATTTATGACCTTCCTATACATTTTTTTTATATGAATGTATTAGTAAAATATAAAGATATTTTTATTGCTGAATCATATATGTTAATATGTTAATGTATAATAGTACATGTGAATGTATATATTAAAATCATTACTGTAAAGAATTTGTCTTTAAAATTCCTTCAACATAATCGTTGAATATGTTCATGATCACATCCTTAATTAATAATAAACAATATTATAAAAATATATCAAGTTCGTCATAAAAATATTATCAAAGTCAAGTTAGAGTCTATCTTTACAAAATTTGTTTGAACATATTATTTTATCCGTTGTCGGACTGTTATTGGACCATCCATACAAATTAAATCAATTACTTATACAAATCAAATTCATTAAAAACAATTAAAATTCATTCTCAACATAAAAATCAACAATCAACATGCATATAAAACAAAAGACCAAGAAAAAAAGAATTAAAACCAAATTTATCTAAATGAATAAATTGATCAATCTAAATTGAAAAACTTACTGCAAAGATCAATCTTATAATCTAAGTTTTCCAATCATACAAACTGAGAAAAAAACAACTCTATTAAGAAAATAAAATAATATATTTTAAAATAATATAACTAATTCATAACCAAACTATTTATATTAAAATATTTGAATACTAAAATAATCCAATCTTATTATTTTTAAATTATTCTCACTTTTAAAATACAATTTGTTTAGATTTTTCATAAATTAAAAACATATTTAGCTTTTTAAAAATTTGAAATAAATAATTAACTTTAATCAAAATAATAAATTCGTGATCTAAAACCACATGGCGACTCCTATCATTAAAATAATGGGTCTTTATCACTATTACTAAGGACAATTTGTGTTGACGTACTTTTAGAAACAATTTTAGTACTGTGAAAATCTTGGGTTGCTAAATAAATCTATCTTAAATAATAATAGTAATAATTAAGGATATATTTACCTATAAGCTTAATTTAAGTTGAGAGTGATGGGAAACAAACACCAACTGAATTGAATTAAAGTATGAAAGAATATTCAACAATAAATATAAATTGTCGAAAGTAAGTGAAAAAATAATTTTGGTGAACCTAATTTGGAACGGAACTAAATTATTTATTAAGTTTCACAGAGTATTTTGAATTGTTTTAAATCTAAATAACTTATAAGTTGTTCTAACATTATATTTTATAAATAATATTAAGAAAATCATAAAACAATTTTTTTTGTAATATATAAAATCTCGGATTTAATGATTTAATTAATTTATTCAATCAAAATATACACTCGTTAATTACGATATTATATAATAATAATTCATTAAATTTCGAATGGATTTGGATATTATATAATATGAAAATCAATTTACCAAATTCTAAAGTTTTTATGTATTTATTTATTTATTACAAATATGGAATGCTTTTAATATCTATGACAAATTTTATTTACTATCGCGCTTTTATAATCATTTAAAGTAAATATGTATCATTATAGTGATGAAAATAAAAATTTATGTTACATGGTATTGAAAATAATGATACGTAGGCTAATGCATGCGCTGATGCTTTATATTTGTTATCTATTTTGTGATAGTATTGGTACTCTCCTTTTTCTGTATATTAAAAGTTTTATGTTATTTAAAAGTTGAAATTACCGTTTATATTTTCTTCCTTTAAATTTTTGTGTTTGTTTCTAAAAGGTCGAATTAATTGAAAAATATAATTTATTTTATAATTTTAATTCATTATATATATATATATATAATTTTTTTTTTTGTAACATTTTACTTTTATAAATTAATAGTAAATTAATCTGTACAAACTTATCATTTGGCTAATAAAATGTTTTTATCTCAAAAAACTCTCTCAAGTTGAGAAATGAACGTTACATATTTCTAATTTGTTTAATAATCTTTTGAAAATTTAGTTTGTCTATTAATTACCTTCACATAGAATATTTTGAAAATTTTAGAATGTTTTTATTAAGTTTTTCCTTGATGAAAACACCATTAACTTTCAAATGTTTCATGTGATCATATTGAAAAAGATTGTAATATCACTGACACTTTTATTATCAAAATGTAATTGAATGTCACATTTATATACACATCCCTAGTTTAATGCATAAACTTTTGTAGAGTTTGAGAACTATTTCTTTAATTTCAACTTTCAATTTTGTGATTTTTGTTCTATATGACAAGATTACCTCCTACAAATGTGAAGTGTGTAAAAGTTGATCTTCTATCATCAATAACACTTGTCTAATTTATTTTAGTATAATTCATCATATCATTGTAGTTGGAATTCTTTTTCAACAAAACTCTTTTAATATGAGTAATTTTTATATACATTACAATTTATATGTATTTTTCATATGAATTGTGCATCAACTAACTATTCATACTATAAACATAAGTTAAATTTGTTTTTGTGCGAGAGAGATACATCAATTTTCTATGGATCTTTGATAACTCTCCCTCTTAATTAGATTTTGATCTTTCTTAATGCATAACTTCAACTTTCATTTAATGAGAGAATTTGTTGGTTTACACGTCATCATTTTAATTTATTTCAATAAATCTAGTATTTAATGAGAGAGAAAAAAATTTGATATTGATATTGAGATTTCAATTCCAAAAATTTCTTTGTCTAGTACTCTTTTAATTATATTTATCTAAACCATCTCCCAGTAATTATCTTGTTCTCAACATAAATAATAAAAATTGTAATATTTCATGTTTGATGAATTTGACAAATCATGTAGGTGAAATTACTTTAATTTACAATAACTTATTCAATTTCACACTATTTTGATTTGTTTTCTACACATATCAATATCTTTAATTATAGTTTTAAATTTTATATTATATATATATATATATTATTTTCATACTTGTGCTATTTTTATTAATTTAATTCTATAAAAAATTTAAATCAAATTTAAACTAAATAAAATAATATATTTTAAGTTGAAAGAATGGTTGTTAGTATTAATATAATATAAAATTGATAATATAATTTTTTTAATATGATGTGAATATTGTGAAATAAAAGTACTGTAATTAGTATGTAGTTAAAATAAACAGTGCAATAAAAAATATTATGATTTATCACAATAAATAGATTAATAGTATTATTTATCAGATATTCACACTAACTAATTAAAATGTATAAAAACTAAATTAATTTTCAGAAAAGGGATACTGAATTTGAGGATTTAAAATAATTTTTCATATAATATTTGATTCATCAAATAGTTCGAATGAAAATATAGTAATTATTTATTTAGATATGATTCAACTCGTTTGATAACTTCCATTATACAAACTTCATGGTCATCAAATTGTCAATATAAAATTAAATTCTCAGATATTTGGTCACGATTTCATTCGTATAATAATGGTCTTGTAAGAGTACACACATTCATCTTAAAATAGGTCATAAGAATAATATTTAAATTAACTTTGCTCAACAAATGAATACTTCTTTAATTAAATTTATCTAGTAAATTATAATTCTAATAACAAAATTACTCCAATAAAATAAAAGGGCAGGTCATACAGAGATGTCTATTCAAACATTTATAAAAGAAAAGGACATACATGCAATATAAAAGATATTATCCTCAACAATTATGCCCTTCTTTTCTTTAATTAATTTTCTTTGTTTGAAATTTTAGTTATTCATAATTGATTAAAGAATGATTATTCCATGCTTAATTTTATGATAGAGGATGGTGAGATGATAAGAATAAATACTCAATAATATACTACTATATTGTTGATGTTTCACACAAGTATTATTTTAAAGGATTTAATTAATGATATAGATAAATGTCTAAAGTGGTGAAAACTGATAAATATTTCTAATATTTAATAAAGTGTTAAGATTCAATAATACATGAGAAGATGCAAAATAGTGATTATCATAATAAAGTTTGTGCATAGAATTCGTATAATGAATACATTATATATAAATTTATGTAATTTTTGTATTTGCAAGTGTGTGATTTGAAGTTTGATTAAAAAGTTGGAAGAAAAATGTTACGTTGGAGATAGTGCAACCTGGCTACAAGTGGAGGTGGAAGCTCCACCAACTCCGGTGTGATTAGCCACCCTCCATTCCTATCTGACACCCCAAAGCCCAAAAGATTCCTTTAAAGTTTTGAGGTCTGAAGAAACCCACAGCACCACGCAAGCCATGTCGGCCACAGATTAGACTGATCCACAAGCATGCAACAAATTGGGCCCTCAGGACCCATACCCATACCCCACTCTCTCATCTACTTCATCCATGCAATAGTCAATTCGTGGCTGTTAAAACGTGTACATCTTAACTCCCGATAACAAATTTTCGTCACTACCATAATATTTCTTTGGATAATGACACTCAGATAATATTTTTTAACAAAACATGTGTAATGTGATGGTGTTATTGTATTATTTGAACCAATCACACTGATACGTATAATGATGTTGTAAAAAAAGTTGTGTATATATCATTACCCTATTTCTTTTAACAACTTAAGCTCATATTTCTCTACTAAATTACGTCACTAAGATAAAACCCTCCACTCAATCCTGTCACACTCACATTAATAACTCACTATAATTCAAACACACTTATTAAAATCCTGCCTCAGACATCCACCAATCCTCATTTTTTTCTTTCTAGAGTTCTGTTTTTTTATTCAAATTTCATTTTTTTATCATAAAATATTTTAAAATTTAGATCATGAATTCACATATATTAATATTTATATATTAAATATATATATATATATATATATATATATATAATACTTTTTAATATAGACTGGTCAATCAACAACCTAATATAGTTCGATTATTAGTCCTTTAATCCAAAACTTCAAGGGAATCAATAATTGAGTTGATTTTCATAATATTAAATTCAAATTATTTAGAACGAAAATTATGTTTTTCTTGTGTTTGCATTATTGTTTCAAAATATACGAGCTTCTTCTACAAAAATGTTAAATGTCATTTTTTTCTTAAATATTGTTACGTTTTTCAATCTACTTTTCTTTATTTCATTTGAATGTCTCTTGAGTTTACAGTTTTTGTATGATATGCTTATAGTTAGTTTTTCCTAAATTTTCCACCAAACAGTAATTAAAAGACATTAATTAAGAAAGAACCATGAATATATACTATTTTCATACCTGTATTGGTTTTAAACAAGGAAGTGATTACCTTTAAAATACTTATATCTAAAACGTACATATAATTATATAATAAAAATAAAATAAAACTTATTTTCTGTCATTATTAATACCTTATTTCTTAAAAAGTGAAAATTAAGAAAATTCTGCCTGGTGCAAAATAAGATAAAAATAACTAAAGTACTAAGGAAAGAAATAACAAGATTGTAAAATCTCAACTATATTAATTATATGACCTCTTTTAACTACTAAACTAAAAGTTAGCAGGTAGTGTATATTTACAAATTCAAACTTAATATTTAAGTAAGTATGTTCCTTTCATACAATCATCATATCAAGCACCTTAATCCCAGCATAGTCTAATTAAATCATTTCATGTAATGCACACGATTATAATTATTTTGCATCCAAATATATTACCATCATTTTATGCTATCCATGTGCATTATACTTTATTTCAAGAGGTTAGATAAAATAAAATCATATGAGAATTACACCTTTAAAAGAATGTTTAATACAATAAATGGAGTTTCAAAGTATAGAAAAATATCATATGAACAAACTATCCATTTTGGTTCACATTTTTTAAGAAAATAATTGATGTTTTCTTTTCATCTCTTGAGAGAGATATATCATCTCTTTAATACAATAAATGAAGTTTCAAAATATAGAACAATATCATCTGAACAAACTATCCATGTTTGAATTACATTTTTTTTTAAATAAAACAATTTACTTTATCTCTTTATATCTTGAGAGATAAATCATCAATTAAGTGATGATCCTTTTGAATTAGAGATAAATAATAAGTTCAAAATTATATTATGTGACAAGAAATTAATATTACAACAAAATTAGCAATCATTCTATCCTTTTATTTTTTGAAATATTAATATAATCTTTAAAAAAATTATAACAATACTTATAAACATTTTTTTGCATATTCAAAATAAAAAGTATATGATTTTAAATTTACATGTTGAAAAAATACAACAACAACAACAACAACAACAACAATAATAATAATAATAATAATAATAATAATAATAGTTATATTTTATGGATAAAAAGTTCCTATATATATAATTTATAATTACATGACCTCGTCTTTAATTTTTTATATAATATTTAATTTATAATCCATTATATTTAAATTTTCTTTATCTATAAAAATAAAATAAAAATATAATTTATTGATTATTTATATAACCTCGAATCATAACACAGTTCCAAAATTTGTTATTGTCTTGTCTCATCTCTTTATAAAATTTAGGCTTAATTACCTTTTTAATCTCCAAGTTGGGGTCTGAATTTCCGTTTGATACCTGTTTTTAAAAGTGATTTAATTAGGTTCCAGGTTATTGATTTTGTTTCAATAGGTCCTTTCTGTTAAGTAACTTGTAACGGCGTTAAATTGAATATACTTTTCTTCTCTCTTCTGCACTTCCCTGACACTTTTTTTTTCTCTTCCTATTTCTCTCACCATTAACTATCTCCACATTTTTTTCTTTCTTCCACCATTATCTGCACTTCTTCAATGCACCTATCCTGAACGCTTCTTCATCAACTCCTCCCACCGCCAAGCCAACCCCCCAGTCACATTACCACCACCGCAACACCCTCCTTCTAGATTTTGATATTTTACAACTCAGAGCTTAAGTTATACATACTTCAAAATCAGTGGGAGTTATTTCTTGAATTCCAGATGCCTGTGATTCATGAAAATTGAAACTTTCAGAAGTATTTTGTTTATCGTCGTGGCTTTCTAATAATCCCACACCTCTCTGCATTGCTCACTGTTCCATGATGGATCCATTAATTTCACCTGTTTGACACTATCATCTTCATATTTGCAGTCATCCTTGCTTCAAGGATTAAAAGGTTCAGCAGTCAGTACAGAGGAAAAATAACCTTTAAACAAGCAGTCTAAATCTTTATCACAATGCAATATCGACAGGTGGAGCTAAAATCCTAAGAGCAACATGCATTTTAAACTAAAATTGGTGATCAATTACATCAGTCCAATGCACTAGCAGAAGATTGCTATAATATCTGCATAGGCATATTTAGTTCAGGATAGAAGTGGCGAGACCAATACATTCAATCCGCAATACGAGGCTTACACCCAATCTATATTTAAATAGTATCATAAGAGATGAGATCATGTTACATTCAGATTTTGCCTCGTCCAAGAAGCTTATTAAAAGGTAGTATTCTATCATGTATTTGTAAGACACTAAATCCATACAGAAACATGTTAAGCATAAGCTTGAGTTTCTATAAAACACATATACTTGATACAAGTGATCCTCTTAAGAGGCACTTATGTGACCTGAAAATTTTCTTTTCGTTTCTAGAAAAAATGCCTCGAGCAGTTTAAGTTGAAAATTACATGTATCAACTTGAATTTTATTTTGATCAATCTATTCATCCTCCGCTGCTCTTAACTGGAAGAGAGGATTGATTGAGATTTTGTAATTCTCATGCATGGCTACGCATGGATAAGAGAGAGTCTAATGAAAACGAATTTAATATTTTGTGGTTAGTTTATAGTTAGGAAAGATGTAAAGGAAGGTGGGATAGTTTCCCTAGTCTCGGGTTATTGGGGGAGATGGAAGAATTGTGGAAGAGGGTGATATAAGTAAGGAGAAGAGAGAAGAGTTAAGGGAGTGTAAGGGTTTCGTCTTTTCTGAAAAGAAAAGAAGGGGGGAGAGAGAAGTGAGTGTGCAAGTGAGTATTTATTGGGAAGGAGAATTTTGATACTATATCTACGTGGAAAAGAGAGAATATATGGGAAGAGAGTTTGGAGGGGATGGGAGGAGTGGTCTCTGAGCAATGAGAGTATAAGAGTATAGGGTGGTTGCATGGGAGGTATTATTTTCTTGGATATATAGGTGTGCGTATTGTTAAAAAAAAAAATAAAGTAAACAAATAATGAAGATTTGGAACAAGAAAATAAAGGTACAGAGGAAATTTTTAGATTGGTTAAATGGATATTCAAGTGGAGAGAGAATAAGGGAAACATTAAATGGTACAGGAAGAAAGTGCACACAAGAGAGAGAAGAAAAATACATTTAACTTAAACTCGTTGCAAGCTACTTAAGGAAAGGGACCTAATAATCTGGGGATCCAATTAAATCACTTTTAAAAGTGGGTACCAAACGAAAATTCAGCCCCAAACTTGAGAATTAAGAGGTAATTAAACCTAAAATTTACTATGTTCATACTACAAAATCTTTACATTTTTTAGCCTTGTTGCTATTATCCCTCCCTAATATATATATATATATATATATATATATATATATATATATATATCGTCAAACAATCCTCTCAAATGTAGATTGAGACTCATCAATTAGTTTATGTATGACCTTCTTCAATCTATTAGTTGGATTTTTTTATATTATCTTACACCTGCGTCCTTAAAGAAATTAGTCTATAATCATTTAAACCAACTAATATTCTCAAATTTAGGGACTAAGGTGATGAACTCTTTGGTATAGTGCCATTTTTGTAGAAATCTTGAAACAGTATGATTTCCTTTATTTATAACATTAAAAAAAAAAAAAATCTTGATAAAGCTGAAGTTGAATCCATATGAGCCAAGGCTCTTATTATTGCTACCACATTCCCATACTGCCTCTTTAGTTTCATTTTCATCAAACCTATTAATTAACATATTATTATCTTCCTCCGTTTTTGTGTTGGAAATGGATATTATCTAGCCTAACTCCAATATCCTGTGTTGTAAACAATCTCTTTGTATAAAGCTCCCTTCAGCTTCTTTTACAATTTCAGGTTCCTCACCACTCTCATAATATTTCCAACCCTTTGATTGGAAGAATTTGGAATTAGTATCTCCATGTGCAATCCACTTAATCCTAGATTTTTGTTGCATTATTGATTATTTTTTACTTTCATCCTACATAAGTAAGTTCAAACATTTCAAAATTAGATTAAGATACGTTAATAATTTTTCCTAACAACCTTATGACAATAGCTTATGTGTCATTATTTTATTGATTCATATATTTTAACGTAAGTGTTGTAAAAAAAATTGTCAAAAGAAAAAGTTATTAAAATAACATTTTCCTTCAAAATTTTCAAATAGTAATTGAAGTATATAATATCTCTTTTACTAATTCTTCCTATGTTTCTTCTCATATTACAATATATTTGTATACCACACAGTGAGTATCCCCCTATCCCTTCTTAGCTTCGTTATGTATATCCATTCTATATTATTATCATCCCAAACTTCATAACATCTATCTTTATTCAGTTCATGAAAGTTGGTTGCTTGAATACAAATCATACCGACTCCTTCTTAATTCTTAATTCCTTAATATATCTCCATTTATCACAATTCATTTTCCCAACATCGATCTCAATTTTTAATTTCCTATCTCTTTTGTCCAATTCTTCTAGAGTCATCAACACATTTCCTCCTCACCATTTAGAGTTACCTTCCCACTACCTTTCTTCAACCAAAATAGTCTATCATTCTGCCTATTTTATAGTTATTTAACATTTTTACCGGATCAATTAACTAACACAATTATAATATATTTATAATTATACTTTAGTTGTTGTTATTATAATAATAATAATTAAATATAATAATATTTTTCATAAAAAAATGAATAAAAAGTCATTCGCATTTAAAGTGGTAGTATGCGGCACTGTCATTTAAAAAAAAATTAGGATATTATTTAAAAAGGAAAAGGATATTATTGATATTCGTATATTATCATATTATTTCTGTTACTATTCTCTTAATATATTGTTGTTTGACTGTTTATGTATGTATAAAACCACCTGTGAACAAAAGTTTAGCAAGTTTCTCCGCAGCATTTCTTTCAACAAATTTTTTAGGTTATAAAAGAAAGCACGATGAGACGAGTTTTGAGAGTGGCTTCAAGGGCACTTACCTATTGCATTGATTTGTTTCAAGCATTTGTGAATATCCTTTGTTTCAAAGCTTCAAATGCTTCAACCTCACCCGTTGATTCAAGTCCAATATTAGAATCAAACTCAGACGTTGATCCAACCACAATTGATAGCAGAATGGCAGTGGAAGGAGAACAGTGGTCATATATGCCTCATGACCTGCTATCCAAAATTGCTGGTGAGCTAGGGATCATGGACTTTCTCAGTTTCCGATGTGTCTGCAAAGACTGGCACATTGCTTCTTCAAAAGTCTCACATGAAGATAAATCTTATAAGTGTGAACCTTGGTTCCTCGTTTACGAAGGAGAAGGTTCTCAGTGTTCGTTGTTGAGCAGCAAGCATAAACGCTACATCAGCCATATCCCAGAACTGGAAGGGGCAGAATGCCTTGCATCGTGTGAAGGATGGTTACTTCTGTTTCGTGAGGGCTCTTTGTTCTTTTTTTGCCCATTTTCAAAGGCAAAAATAGATCTTCCAAATTGTCCAATCGGCGAAGTAACTGACCACGTTGCAGCATTTTCATCTGCTCCCACTTCTCAAAATTGCACTGTTGTTGTGCTTAACCTTTTGAATAACTTTGAGTTACAACTTTTCATGATTTGCAGGGGAGAGAAGGCGTGGACCAGGCACTCCTATGAGGGTTACAATTTTAAAACAATGAGGACAGCTTTGTTCTACGAAGGGGATGAGTTTCACTTTTTGGACGGAGAACGTGGTTTGGTTAGCTTCCGTTCTAAAAGCAGTGAATGGAAGAGTTATTATGTGACTCGACCAACAGCTGCTTCTCCGAATGGGACAGTTTTGAAGTACAGAATAAGTGAGAACTTTTTTCAACACCATAATAATAATGGTGAAGTGACATTCTTAGAGGCAAATGATTCAATTTCTACTGTGGGAACTACAGTTCAACGCTATACCGGTAATTATGACTTGTTAATTGGGAACGAAAGCATAAAGGCGCGCAAGGAATCTGAAAGCCGTCATTTTAAAGGGGTATGGATCAAACCTAAATATTGCTACGTTCCTCCAGATCAGACATGGTAACTTCTTAGGGTTTCAGTTTTCTCCCTTTCCCTCACTCTTTCACGGATTTCTTATTTCTTTCTAAATATATATTTCATTGCTTGTAATTTTTTTTTAATTTCCTCTAGTTCCAAACCATCTAATTGTTAAGATTTGGATTTTTTTATAACCCTTACCCTCTAATTCTGGTTCCTTAATTAGCATTCAATAATTTAATATACTAAATAAGATTTGCGGATTTTTTTTTGGGTATATTTTCTACTGAATATCTATTTAATATCACTAATTAATTGACACTTTTATTTTAAAATAATAAATAATTTAAAATTAATCAACTATAAAACTAAAAATGTTATTATTTTGTTAAATGCTAAAAGGGGTATGAAAATCGAAAGGTATGTGAAATTTTACCTTTCGTATTTGTAATTAATAAAGAAAGGATAAACTGCACGTTAGAGAGGTTGCCTGAAAGGAAAGATTTATTGATTCTAAGTTTTTAGAAGATATTTAAACCCCAAAAAAAAGTATTTAATTTACTTCAAATAAAAAAACAAAGGATCTGAGGTTTAATTTGATTACAAAATATATTTAAATAATATTGGTTTGATTTAGTTCGATTTAAATGTAAGAGAAATTTAATTAAATTAAATCAGATTTAGAGGTTAATAGTTTCATTTTTTAATTTATTATAATTAAATAAAAATGTATTTGAAATGTAATCTAAAAATGATAATTACTTTACAAATATAAACTATATTGAAAAAGAAAAACACAAATTAAAAGATTAGCCAAAATATTTTTTTTTTTATATTTAGTTTTAAAAGTAATTTTAAATGTTTTTTTTATTGTCATCGCCAATTGGTAAATTTTGAAAATTAAATTGACGGAAGTGGTTTCAAACTGATGTTATACTTTTTCATTAAAAATAAAAACAGTTTTCTATGTGTAAAATTAACAGGGTAATTTGAAAATAAATACTAATAGTAATATTTAAACGATCAAAACTTTATTTTCAAGAAAAAAGCATTAGGATGTATCTGTTTCTCGAATTGGTTTGGATATGTGTATTAGAGAACAACTATCTTTGAAACTAAATTAGAAGTCATTCATGATTCCACAATTAATACAAAATCGATATGTAAATCTAATTTGCTGAATTATCTTTCTATGTAAATATTAATTAAGAATTCATGCAATGGAAATATTATAGAAAAAAGTGGATTGAAATAAAAGATGTTTGAAAAATTGAAAAATACAAGAAATGTAAATACCAAAAACTAAGTTACCAAAAGATAAAATAAACTGATAAAAGAAATGAAATAGAGTGTTACTCTTTCTTAGCATTCTTTTTTTTTACCTTTATATAACTTCTCTTTCAATTTTGTCTTATAAGCCCCTTTTTCTATACATATTGAAATTTTGGATCGTTACTTTATTATTTTAAACTGACCACGTTTTAATATTCTGTATGATCGTTACTTTATTATTTTTGTCCTTCATTCCTTCTTTTCGATCTATTTATCTCAGTGTTGCCTGTGAGCCCTCTCAATTTCAATTATGTCCAAAATTTTAATTTTTTTAAAAATAATAATTATAAATTTAACATTATTATATATTATAAACAAAATCATGATCTTTATAAATGTAAACTCCAACAAAAGAAATAGAAATTAAAAATAATTTAAATTAGAAAAAAATCGGGAGAGTAAAAGAAAAAAAAAAAGGAAATAGTACTTCACGGTAAAAAAAAAAAAAAAACCCTCAACTTTCAGGGGGTTGAATAACGGATTAGCTTAGTTTTATAACGGGAATTGATCCCTCCACCTCTCCATCTCATACCTACACCTCCCCATTTTTATTTTATTTTTTATTAATTACAAAAGTAATCTTTTTATATTTTATATTTTTTCTTTTTTAACTCTCAATCCTAATTTTAACTTTACTCACTTTCACTTTCACTTTCACACTACTTTCAGAAAGCAGCAGCCCCACCTCCCCCTTCGAAAGTTTCAAAACAGCCCCACCTCCCCATTCGAAAGTTTGGAAACAGTCCCACCTCCCCCTTTCCTTCACATTCACACTCCCAACCTCCACCTTTCATTGCAGCGGCGGCGGTGCAGGTGTGCGACGGTGGTGCGGCAGGTGGTGCGGCGCGGTGGTGCTTCGTTTCGTTTCTGTAGGTTAGTTTTCGTTGCCCATGTTGATTTCTTGGTTTGTAAATGTGTGTTTAAAATTGTATTGATCTTGCTCTGTTTGTGCGTCATTGTTGTTTGCCTCTCTTTTCTCTGTGCTGTGCTGTGTGTTCTGGCAGAGGTTTGTCTGCGCGAAGAGGAAGAAGACAGACCTTAACGGATGTCGAACATCCGTCGACGGATATTGACATCCGTCTTAGGGCCAAACGGATGTCGACATCCGTTTAGGGCCTGATACAGGATATTAACTTTTAACTTTTTATTTTGAAATAATTTTGTTACTTAATTATTTTGTTTTAATTTTTTTATTTTATTAGTTTATTGTATTTTTAAGTAATTTATAGAGTATCTAAATTTAGTATTATTTTATAATATATTATTTAATTATATATAAATTAAAATTATTTTAGTTAATAAAATAATTATTATTAAATTATTGAATAAATATGATTAATTTAATGAAATAATTATTAATTTAATTAAAAATATTTTTTTCAGAAATGGTAAGAACACGAGGTGCATCTTTTAGTTCTCATGAGGAGAGTTCTCGAGGACAGAGTTCTCGAGAAGAGAGTTTTCGAAGAGACAGTTCTCGTGGACAGAGTTCTCGAGGAGAGAGTTCTGCACAGGGTTTAGCTAGGAGACGACCTACAACTTCGGCACGGAGAGGGTGGGCAACTCCTATTCAGGATGACCCTATCGCTGAGGATCGAGCATTCGAGGAGGAGGCATATCAGGCCTACGAGGGTCCTGTTCAGGAGGCCTCTGATGACGATTACGAGGAGGAGGAACATGATGTTCCTGACATGCAGGAGGAGGATGTCGGTGGATTTCCTGGAGGTCCACGTGATGCTTCTTTGCTGACGCACTATGTTCAGCATGTTGCTTACGGTATTTCACAGGGCTGGGTGAGTAATTAACTTAAATTTTAATTATTAATTTTTTAAGGGAATTTATATTAAATATTGTTGTGTAGGATCGAGGGGATATGCTCAAGTTGATCTCGCATGGGATAAAAGTTAATAAATTAGGACCGTGCGCCGAGGAAATTCAACACATTGTGTTGAATTCCTCTTTGATGCCTCTCACACAGATCTGCTACGATTACGTTGATAAGGGCTTATTGCTCGGATTCATAGAGAGGTGACACTTTGAGATGAGTAGTTTCCATCTCCCTGTAGGGGAGATGACGATCACGCTTGACGATGTATCCACTTTACTTCATATCCCGGTGCTTGGACAATTATGTGATTTGGAGGAGTTGGAGTTTGAGGAGGCTCGTACAGCCCTCGTAGACCTCCTCGGCGTTGATGGTGGCACAGCTGGTGCTGAGATGGAGGATGCACGTGGTACTAAAGTCAGACTCAGCTGGCTGAGAGACATATATGTTCAGAGATGTCGGTCGCAGCATTGGGACTATGCTGCCAGAGCATATCTGTTGCATCTAGTAGGATGCACCATTTTTGCAAATAAAAGTGCTAGTTCTATACGCGTGTCTTACCTACTATTATTTAGAGACGTACACGCGTGTGGCAGATATGCTTGGGGCGTTGCTGCACTCGCCCATTTGTACGAGCAACTTGGGGATGCCAGTCTGGCTTCCACGAAGCAGATGGCTGGATATTTGACTCTTTTTCAGGTACAAACATAAATCTTGCACATTTATTTGATGTACTTATCTCCATGTTCAAAGATAGAAAATATTTAATTGAATAATTGCCTTATTAGAGTTGGATATATGAGCATTTCCCTAGAATGGGAAGGAGGCGATTGGTGTCTTCTTATGATGACACCACACCACGTGCGACTAGGTGGCAGAGCCCTCGGCAGAGTTCGACTCTTGCAGAGATTCGGGAGCAGTTGGATGGCCTGACATACAGTGGAGTTGTATGGCATCCATACGAGGGACATCGGGGCATTCGTCCATTATTCGGAGTCTGTATGTATTCTGGATGGATTCGGATTGGTGACACCCTTTCCCTTCATTTGCCTGAGCGTGTGATGAGACACTTTGGGTTTTACCAGGAGATTCCACGTCCACCCACTGTTGTTGCAGATGTAGATGTAGTCGCTGTTGATTTTGCGTGGTTGCACTTCACAGATCACGTTATTAGGAATGTGAGACAGGCATCATACCCTTCTGAATGTGTCAATGGATACATACAGTGGTTTACGAGGGTTTCACATCCCTATATTATTGCTGCTCTAGCTGACGTGAGACCGCCTCTTGCGCCTACACAACGTCCTGATGTTCCACAGGAGGCACGACCTCATCATAGATCCTCTTCACCTTTACCATCTGGCGCCTTGGTATGTTATATTTCATTGCTTATGTTATTAAATTTTGCTTAACCATATTTATTTATTTGTTTGATGTAATTATTATGCAGGCTAGATTTAAGCGAATGGCGAAAAAGATACAGTCGTTGATATCGTGTCGTCATGTGACTGAGGGTATTGTTGCACATCAGGTGATGGTGGAACTCCTTCAGGATGCTAATGATGGCATCGACGAATATTCCCCAACTAGGAGAGGACAGAGGCATGTGCGTGGTAGACGTTCAACGTCTAATTGATAGGACTTTGTCACTCACTCTTTATTTTCTACCGGATGGACGTATAACACAAGGTAATAAAAATGAAATGGAGTTAATTGATAGTTTTTGGTGTTCATTTGACATTTTTGAAACCTGTTGTGGTCTTGTATGTCGTGTGTAGTATGTTTGTGTCTGAATATTATAATTTACAAAGGAGAAGACACTGTTTTAGGCATTAATCTAAATTTTTAGAAAATTCTTTTTGATGGAATGCTGTGACATAGCTTTTTTATTGTATCGATATTCCCACCAAGCTACAACATAGACCACAAACTTTTTTTATTTGATTCTTTCAGGTATACTGCTGGAAGGAATTTGGGTGAAAACATATCTAATTTCCAAAGGCTAAGGATGGTGAAAATGCACATAGGGTTGTGCTATTTTGATCTTCGATGTCATACTCGATTTCAGCAGGGATATACACTTCCTTTTGACCATCCTCACTTTTAGTATTGTACTGTATTTTTCTGTTATTTTTTTATCTCGTTCGTTTTCTTGATACTGATATTTGTTTACTATTTAATTTAGTTTTTGCAAAAACAATAAACTCTAGATTTGATTTTAGTTGATCCTACTCTATATTTTGCTCTATATATTTTAAATTGGTCTATATATTTTTAAATATTTAAAATGGTCTACATCTTGTTTAACCAATTAAAACAAAATTAATAATTTAACAACAACAATAATACTATTATAAATAGATGTCAACAAATTTATAAATATCACAAATCACTTAAGTTAACATAAGATTTCGTTACGTTCATCAACTGTGCAAAGGAGATGATATTCACCATGGGCAAAGGACAACCTTCTTGTAGCTTAACCTGCATTATACAAATTAAAATAGTTAATGGAGTCATAAGTAAATTTTAAATAAAATCACAAATTAATATAATTACCTGCACGAAATGACATCCATGAACATGTCCTATACAAATTAAACGATGTTTAGTAATATCAGGAGGTGGTGTGGAACGTAGTGGGAAGATAGTATAATTTTGAGAGGATGACATACACACTAAAATGACATTATATCGGTTAGCAATTGCATAACCAATGTCTGGTAATGTCATCCACTTGTCCCTGTTAGCCTGTTATGAATAAAAGAAGTTGTTAGATAAAATAAATATAATAAATAAAATACATAAAAAAGGATACACACTTACCGTCGATTGTGGATCCACCAACAAAGACTGTTTTAGTTTGTCTACTACATCAGTGCCTCCTACTAGTCTTCCTATTCATCACGCCATTTACTGAGTTCTTTGTATAAATCATTTCTGATAACGGACCATGAATCTTCTCCGCGTCCTAACAATGCAGCAATGCATCTATATCCACAGTGACCATCAGTCACAACATCAACAACGTCCAAAATGAAGGGGTGAGTAATAGAATCAAACTGGTCTATCATTGCAACTTTTTTTTTCTTCACTACATTTAGCTTTGATTGTAATTTACTTTTCACAGATGAAGATTCCATGGTTGAATGAAAGGCGTCAACATACTCAAAATATGATGGATCCCGCGTAGTAGACCTTTCTGTTCGTTGAACTTTTCTTTTTTTTGCACCCTTTGTCTTGACTTTATTTAATGGAGGGACCATTGATGTCAATGTAGGACAAGTAATATCAAGTAACTTCTGCTTGATGGTGACTTTACCTCCAATGTCAGCCTCATTGAATCGTTCTTCTACTTGTTTCAACACATCTTTAATGGATAGATGAGGCTCGATTTCATTTAATTCAACATTTGAGAAATGCAATCTTTGCCACATGATATGAAATTCACCCACAGGGATCATCCCAGGATCATACCGTGCTAATTGACATGCACAGGGGACACCAAATGTACGTCTCAATACGCATCCACACTTTGATGAGTCTAATCCTATCTATTGCACTCTTTCCAATTCCTCGGCAATGCAATCTAATGCATATTGAGATACATGCCCAATAAGTTGTCTATACCTGTATCCTTTAAAAGGGTGACTTGTGAGCAACCGACTTTTTTCAAATGACGTCTTAATCTTGTTGTGTTGTAGAATAACAAAGCTATGAATACTATCCCAACAAGAACACAAATCACCCATACTATTGCTCAAAATTGTCTTCAGACTCGCATGAGCAGACTCAACCCTGAAATAAAAAAATAACATCAACAAGTGCAAATAAATATTTATCTACAAAACGAATAAATAAAATAACATTACAACATACCTGTTTGTGGTTGTGTTTCCTAAATGCATTACTTTGTTCGTCCAAACCTTTACAAAATATGTATTGTACGGAATAATCCAAGTTTGATTCACATATTCAAATAACAAAGGTCATTCACTGCTCACGTATTGAAGACCATTCACATACTCAGCAAACAAGCTCTCATCAGCGCAATCCATCACATTTTCCCATGCATACATCAACCCATCCCAAGCCTCTTTAGAACGAACTAACATTTTGCATTTAGCAAAAACATTTTTTTTTGTGGATGTGGAACCGACATAACATCTGATATGACTCAGGGAATACAATTGCAATGGCATTCATCAAAGCCAAGTCTCGATCAGTGACAATGACTTTAGGACCAGCCTCAGATGTTATAAATAAACTTTTTTCAGCTTTTCCAAAGCCCATGTGAAATTACTCTGCCTTTCAGTAGACAAGAAAGCAAATGCTGCTGAGAAGGTTAAACCTGTACATGTCATGCCCACAATCTCAAGCAACGGAAGTCTATATCTGTTTGTTTTATATGTGGAATCCATCATAAATACAACATTAAATGAGTTTAACAATTTCACCGCATCAGGATGTGTCCAAAACATGTCAGTAATAACCTTTGAATCGTCGGCACACCTACTCCAATGAATGTACTTATCCCGGTCCAACAACATCATAAGTTGTTGTAGTTCAGTTCTGGACCCTCTTAATGATCGTTTATACGCTTGCCTTGCGTTGTAGATTTGATTAACCGTTGTGACATTTCGATCATTGTTTTGTTTGAGGGTTAATAAAATATTTGCAGGTGTAACTTTACTCTTTGTCATATCAACAAGTAATGACTTCTCACTCATATTTAACCTGCCAGCATAAGAGTGTCCAACTAAAGTTTCAACCAACTCATGGTTGTGATGTCCACACATCACATTCAACACCCATCCATCCCCATCTGAACATGGTATACCCTTTAATCTAAATGGACACTCACATTTACGAGTGCCATATACACTGGGCACTGCATCAGCTTTGTATTTCCGGTATTTCCCTCCTCTTTCACATCCAAGTTTGACGAACGTTTTTGTTCCCCGTACACCAGTAGCTTTATCAGATCTTACTATTACCACAACAAATCCTAAATCATAAGCCATCCCTCTTACCCAATTAATTAAGTGCTCCCGTGAATCAAATATTTTATTTGTGGTAAATTTATTTGTCAAATCTTCCTCTACAAGTAAACTAGAACCAACTTGAGAATCCACACCAAGATATTCATCCATTTTAAATAATAATCACCTATAAAATTATAACGAATCTTATTAACATAATTAATAATTAATCAAACAAATATAAAAATATTAATATAATAAAATTATATATTTCATATAATTAAAGTAATAAGTAATTTTTTATATAATTATACAATTCTTAACGATTAAAATAGAAATAAAAAAGATATATTATAAAAAATATTAAATTTAAAAAATATTTATATATAACTAAACTCTTAAAACTGATTTACCATAATTCAACGGATGTCAACATCCGTTTTACTGAAACAGATGTCGACATCCGTTGAATTATGGTAAACCAATTTTAAGCGTTGAGGAAAAGTGGATTACGTACATTTTCGACGCGTACGTTTATCTTTGGGAGACGAAATATACACATTTCCTTTACACGATTTCTCACACAATTCAGAAAAAGAAATAGAGTCTCAGTGAAAGAGCACAAAGAATTCAAAAAGAACAATAACGAAAGAGAAAAGAGCGTAGGGGTGGAGGGATCAACGTGAGAAAAGAGCGTAGGGGCAGAGGGATCAACGTGAGAAACGAGCGTTGAAGGATCACAAAATAGGTTTTGTATAATAGGAAATTAAAATTAAAATTAACTTATAAAATAAATTTTAAATTTTAATTAAGGGTATAATAGGAATATAAAGAAAAATAAAAATATAAGAAGGGATAGGATTGGAATGGGGAGGTGTAGGACCAAATACGTGGGGGTGGAGGGATCAATGCCCTTTTACAATTCCCATATGTTTTTTATACAACCATCTACTAAATATATGGAAAATGATATTTTGACACAAATTTTTTGACACTGCACACGTGTCAAAATGTGGTGGGACGATTTCAAATTAAAAAAAAAAATTGGTTTTTCTCTTTCAAATATATCCTTGCCTCAGCTTATCGTCCAATCATATTTTGATAGTGTCAAAATGGTGTCAAAAATTGGTGTCAAAATATCATTTTCCTAAATATATATCATTGTTGTTATTTTAGTTTTATTTGTCATTTAAATTTTATGTTTTATTATTAGAAATGGCTATTACAATACTTGCACTTGTTATTCGAACATTGATAATTTGAAAATATCTTTACAGAGATGATAAAGTTGTTGAGATTTTTTGTTCTGTAACGGAAAATGAAAACAAACTTCACTGAAAGTGAGGAGAGTAAGGTTGGTATTCTATATATATTGAAAGGTAGATGTATATATTTATGTGTATGATGCAGGGTCGTGCAACATGACGATGTGAAAGGCAGATTGAAGGAGAGACATAGGAAATGAGTGGGAAGTGGTCAGATCTGCCTGGTGACCTGCTTTCGCAAATTGCGAATGGTCTAGAGCTTATTGACTTTCTCAGTTTTCGTTGTGTTTGCAAAGATTGGAACACTGCTTCTTTAAAAGTATCACCATATGATAAATCTGTTCTGTGTGATCCATGGTTTCTAATGTATGGAGGAGAAGGTTCTAAGTGTTCTCTGCTAAGCCATCAGAACAAATGCTACTCCATCAACCTTCCAGAACTTGATGGTGCAAGGTGCCTTGCCTCATATGAAGGATGGTTGCTTCTGTTTGGGCAGGGTTCATTGTTCTTTTTCTGCCCCTTCTCAAGAGCAAAAATAGAGCTTCCAAATTGTCCTTTAACTGACCCATCTGACCATGTTGCAGCATTCTCAGCACCTCCCACATCTGAAGATTGCATTGTTGTGGTGCTTGACAGCAGCAGTGATACTGAATTACGACTCTCCATTCTTTGCAAGGGGGAAGATCAATGGGCTAAGTCCTCCTTTTTGGGGTTCAGATTCGGAAAAATAGAAACAGCTTTGTTTTATGAAAAGAAGGAATTTCATTTCTTGGACGGAGACTGTGGTCTCATTACCTTCAACGCTTCTAATAAGACCAACCGATGGAAGCAGTATCGTTTGATTGTGAGCAGAGATGAATATCCCTCGTCATCATCAGTATTGAATTACACCACACGTAAAAATATTTTTCAATTGAAGAACGAACAGAGAGAAAAGGGTTTATTAGAGGCAAATGATTCAATTTCTACATGCGGGACTATAGTTCCACATTCTAGTGGTCTGTGCGACATGATAATTCGGAGTGAAAGCATTGAAGCAAAAACACAACCTGAAAGCCGTCATCTAAAAGGAGTATGGATTCAACCCAGATATTTTCATGTTCCTTCCACCCAGACATGGTAACTTGTTATGTTTCCTTTTCTTTCTTAGGTTTCTCATTTTTCCAGACTCTTCCATGGCTTTGTTATTTGTTTTAAACTTGGCTTTTGGTTGGTTTCTCATATTGATCCTTACCATTTTACTGTCAAAGATTTCGATCCAGACCATATTAATTATTGCTCAGTTATATTTTTTTTTATATAGGAATTTATTAATAAAAAGTAATATTGATATTTACTTTTTTGAGTATTGTTTATGAACTGATTTTTTTATTCAAAACAATTTTAGATAATTTCGTATCAAATTGGTTGGAATTTTCCTTCAAATGAAAAATTGTAAAAATAATGATTTAACTTCGAAGTCAATTTTTAAAAAGTATTAAGATTATGAATTATGATCACCCCACCACACATAGAATTGAAACAAACACAAATCTTTTTGAAATTTTATTTATAAAAATAATGAATATAATTTAAATTATGATTTAGTTTTATAAAATTTTCCTTAGATATGACTGTAGACGATGGGTATTAATATAAGTTTAAATGATTTTATAATTTTATTTATAAAACTTTACTATAAAATATTTTCAATTAACTTTTATGATTATTATAGTACTTATTTTAAAATTACATTAATACAAATCATTACCAGTGTACTTAGTAACGCATAGTTAATTATACGATCTATTGATGCAAATTACCACCTTAGAATTTTTTAAATGATTATTTGTGTTTCTTTTTTTATCATATTATCTATTATTCTAAATGAAGTGACAATAATTTATAGTGACTAGGTCTTAACTTCAATTTATAAAATATTCTGTAGCAATAATTTCTGTTTATTTTAAATTATCCAATATGAGACAAGTTTACATAACTATTGGTCTTACATTTAATCTGTTTTTTTTTTTCAAATATAAAAATATGAATGAATATAGGGTAGACTTATAGTGTGACTTTTTATTAATAAAATAAACCGATGTCATATTTAATTTATTTTAATAAGCTGTTTTAATTATTATGGTATAAATAGGTTATCAAATACAAAAAAAATATCATAAAATAAAAATAATGATACAAACAAAAAAAAATTACTATAAATTTAAATCGAAAAAATATAATTAATATCTACTGAAAAATAAATATCTTAGTTATAAATTAGAATTATTAATAAAAAATAATTATAATATACATATAAATAAATAATTTTTATAATTTCAACTAGAAAAAA
This sequence comes from Vigna mungo, assembly GCA_036885675.1. NCBI lineage: Eukaryota > Viridiplantae > Streptophyta > Magnoliopsida > Fabales > Fabaceae > Vigna > Vigna mungo. The sequence goes on from CP144691.1 coordinate 4,639,953, forward strand.
ACTCTCAAAGTCAAGTATGATTTTAATTTATTGGTCAAAAAGTTTACTTTCAATATAAAAATATATTTAGCTAATTAATATTGGTCAAAAAGACTTAATAATGTTAGTTGATAAATAATCTTAACTACATTATAATCATTTTGGTTAAAAAAAACCTTTAGACTAACATTTATTGAAAATGATCTCAGCTATTATCAAATAAAATTTGTGTTTAAAATAAATAGTACAACATTTATGATGTCATCTCATGATAAAAAACTATCTTAAAAAAAGATTGTGACCATAAAAAAGTTATGACAAAAATTATAACAAAAATTATGAAAAAAATAAAAATTATGGTAATATAGTGATAAAAATAATAACAAAATGATTATAAATGTGATGATAATGATAATAATAATAATAGCTTTAATAAATTTTTTGAAACTAATAATAATAGTTAATAGTTGTATTAATAAAAAGAATAGTAATTGATACCATAAAAATTAAGTAATGATAGTTTGGATTGAGGAGAGTAAGAGTCATTTCAAAAGAATATAAATAGACAAAACGTAATTTTTTAAAAAGGGGAGAGTATGAACAATTTCAAGCTCATACTTTTGGGTAGAATTTAAATTTATCCAAGTCCGTAATGGAATTACTCTCCTACATTCATATTTCCATTTGTTTTAAAATTTTGTATCTAAACAACATATCCTTTGAACTACTCTCGTACTTTCATATTTCGATCTGTTTTAAAATTTTGTACCTAAACAACATATCTTTTATTATAAAGGTTTGGTGATAGACCAAAATACAAGTGGATGAAATAAAAATAGGGTAAATATTAATTCTCATTAATATTTGTTGTAATTTATTATAAAAATTATATATTAGTATATTTGTGTGATGGTGATGATAATATTAATTAATAACAATGGTGGTAGTAATATTATTGATGATGGTAATGAATGTGACCATATAAGAATGATTACAAAAATTATGGAAAAAATGAATATTATAGTAATAGTGATAGATAATAATAATAATAGTTGTATTAACAAAAGAATAGTAATTGATATCAATTAATGGTGGAAATAATGTGATGAGAATTATTAATTCAAGGATTACTAAGTAAGAATAATATGTATATATATAAAAATAAGCAGTGGAGATGCAGGGGATCGAACCCTGTACCTCTCGCATGCAAAGCGAGCGCTCTACCATTTGAGCTACATCCCCAATTGGTTTTTAATATACAGTTTATGTTTATATATGATAACACTAATATTCTACCCATTGCACTCCTTAAACTTGTATTCAGAGAGGTGAAGAAACAAAAAAAGTGTATAATGGCTTCCTTATCGCTTTGCATAGCCACGAAAACGCCGAGTCCCTCAGCTTCTCTGATTCTCAATGCCCCAAAACCATCTTCACTGTCTCTCAACGTTGGCCGCAGCAGTTTCTTCAACCTTCGCTCTCCTCTCCTCCATTCTTCCTTCCTCTCCTCTCCTTCCCATCTCTCTTCCTCCTTTACAGGTACTCACTCCTCGCCTTTATTTCCCATCTCATTCTTCCCTAATTACACACTAGCTCTTTTTTAAATCGGTTACTCTTGCTGAATTTCCTTCTGCCTTGCTTATCATTGTTTTTGTTAGTTTTATTTAGGAAGTGCTGAATTCTTCCTTGTCAATGTATGGTATGTCAAGCTTAAACATTTTTTAATAGCTGTTCTAGTTGGAAAAGAGGCAGTAATGAATTGGAAGTGATTTCTCTTTATTTTAATAGGGACGTAGGGATTTATGTTGCTAATGGGTTTTTGAAAAAAAAAAACATGTTTTTGTGGTTAGGTTTAATTTAACTTGAAAATGGACACAATTTGGAACGGAAGTTACTCTTCTGGGTTTTGAAAGGGATTTCTTTGTGTCAATTTAAGCTTGTAGGAGTTGATGCCACCACTTGCCGATGAAATGGGTTGTAAGTGAAGCCAAGCAAATATATTTATGTAGTACACGAGTACCATAACAAGCCTTTTATCACTGTTTAGAACAATAAAATGGCTTATCACTGTTAATACCAGTTTAATATGCTTGCATTTTTAACCTTTGGGTTTTCGAATTAAATGCAATTAGTAGCTCTGAAGTCTGAATATGTTATCCAGTCTGAACAAATCCTATGAAATTGACTATACATACCAGTATCCCTGAATGGCAATTTTTAAGATGCTGAATGAGTGTGCAGTGTTTTTAGTTGTTGTAATGAAATTCTTCTTCTCACTCTAAGGATTTCTGATATGGTTATAGTAGTACCTTGAGTGTGGTAACAAACAGGAAACCATGATAGCATCCATAATTCAAAATCCTAAAGACGCATTTGTGAATGATTTTCACTTATATATTGCTAAATTTACTCGTTTTTACCCTGGGAAACTCTAAATCAGACTTGAACACTAATAATAACATAAGAACAAATGATTCCAAAACTTTTATGGTTTAGTTGGTTGGTTTATTGATATGGAGGTTGAGTTTATTAATCCTCCTGGCTCAAAGAATTTTGGTAGGTTGTGATGGAGAAGAGACTCCAATGAGCCCAGTATGGTTCAAAGATTACATCTAGATCTTATCTGTCATTGTTAAACTAGGGAATATTTTCTGTTAGAATAAGAGACAAATGTCCTTTAGGAATTGACTCACAAAAATGTTAAATACCGAGTAAAATTTGAAATTCTTAGCATCTTTTGGTAGTTTATTTTCTTCTTCTTCCCAGCTTGCATCAGTTATTAAGAATATGTCAATGGCATCCTTTCATTAACATGGTTGATAGCATTTAAGAACTGTAGCAATAACTCAATCTATGATTAAAATTCAACATATTTTGGATGTGAAGGGTTGTCACTTGGATTGGAGTTGACATCTAATGTTGGGGCTAGAAGAGGAAAAGGTGGTGGGTTGGTTGTGAGGGCAGGGAAGGCTGCCCTTTGTCAGACAAAGAGAAACAGATCAAGAAAATCATTGGCACGCACTCATGGTTTCCGAAAAAGAATGAGCACACCAGGTGGAAGAGCTATTTTAAGACGACGACGTGCCAAGGGACGGAAAGTTCTTTGTACCAAGTCCCACCCAAATAGTGGAAAGTAGTCGCCATTATCACCACTTTCTTCTGTTAGTCTTTTAATGCATTCATTCCTCCCAACTTCCTCTGCATTTCAAGCTTTTCATTTTTTTAACACTCCTTCTTTCTACCCTTTATGTTTAATTTTTTTTATGTTATTTATCTGTCTTGCCCCCTATAGTTCTTGCCAATTTACACTCTAATTTGCTTCAAAATGATTTTTCTTTTTTTTCCAAAATAAACCAAATTATAAAGTGTTCCAAGTAGACCACTAAACACTTTATTTTTCAAATTAGACCTGTTTACTGTGCACATTTTGAATTTGGCTTTGAATCGAATTTCTAATGGTAGACAGTGATTTCTAGAATATGAAAATAGGTCGTTACGACTTCAATGTTCCTGTATTTTGGAAGAAGTCATATCATTCCTCAATTTTTTAAGGTTTTCTGAAATCGTATGAGCCTGTACAAATTTGATTAGATGTAATTAATTAAAGTTGAAGTAGTTTGTTGTTTCAGGACTTTAATATTAAAACAGAAATCGGGTACACGATTTTATTTTCACATTTCAAAAGTCGTTTAGTGTGATAATGAATTTTCACAATGAAATTGTATCCATTTCACATGTCTTGTTTCTTAGTGATAATGATTTTTTTATAACGAAGTTGTATCCATTTGACATGTCTTGTTCCTGAATATATTTTTTCTAAAAGAAAATTCATATTGGTAATTTCGATTGTGTCCACTTGACATGTTTTGTTTTTAGATGTAATTTTTTTAAAAGAAAATACTGTATATGTAGTTTTGAAATCGAATTGCTAGTAAAAAAAAAATGTCCATTTATATTTAAGGTAAAGAGAACCGAGTTTGTGTCTTAAATATCAAATGATTACGAAAAACTTATAAATGAAAATTTGAAGGATCCATTTACATGAAAATTTGTATGGGGAATCTATCGCCCAATACACTTAATTTTTATGGATTAATTTGTGTAGTATTGGAGTCATTTTATTTCAAGCTATAGTGAAATATAATTTTTGCATTGATATGATTGAAGTTATTTTTTTCTTAAATATATTTATTGTATTTGATAATAAAAAATAAAATAATTAAAATTAATACTAATAATTATTTTAAGTGCAATACAATATTCTAAATGTATACATAATAATTTAAATTAGGATTAACTATACTTACGTTCTTAAACTATAATACGATCTTGATATTTTATCCATATTTCTTTGTTTAACCAAGTTAACTTTTTTTTTACGTGATAAACGGGTATTCATATAAAAAAAATTAACGCGGTTAAAAGAAAAAGAGGTATCATACACGTTAATAGATTATAATGCTGTTTTTTAAAAGATTCTCTAATTCCTTTCTTCATTTTACCAAAATTTTTAAATATATTTTTATTTCTTTATTCTATAATCGACGTTTGAAGGTTTCCACGTTACATTTCCGGCGTTTTTGGATGCTCGTGCGTACGTAATTTTAACAGTTTCACGAGTTGTTTCTTCTTGAGACGCGTGAAAGCACATTGCATAACTGAAACTAAACGTTTTCTTATTAGTAATAAAAAATATAGCAGTAAAATTAATTTGTCAGTGTTAACTCATTTCTAAAATAGTTTTCTTATTGAACTCAAATAAATAGGTTGAAAAAAAAAATCTGAAGCACAAGACTTTTATACAGGATCAACATCATGATCAAAGTAGATTTTATCAATATAACACACCTTATAAATCTTTTTGAATTTTACTGATTTTTTAAAGTATTTCAATTGGTCCCTAGATATTTTGCATTGATTATGAACGGGTGCATAATTAATATTTATTATTTGTAACTTAATTAAAACGATATGAATCTATTTAACTTCCTTTGTTAAGCTTACTAGTTTAAATAGGTGTTCAACCATTTTGTCTAAAATTAACTAATATGATTTAATTTAAATTATAACTCAAATCGATATGATTTGACTTAATGCTGTGTAACTTAATATAGTTTAATATAATTTGATTTTAATTTAATGTTTGATTGATTTTACTCAACTCGACACGACTTGATATTATTATGACTATAGGCCAATTCAACTCGACTCAATTCAAATACACTTAATATGACTTAAATAATTTAAAACCTAATTTAACCAGTTTACCTAACCTAATTCAATTTAAAATAGATCTAACTTAACATGTATAAATATTTAAAGAATACAGCCATCATTAAAAATACTATGTCTATTCGGTACACCAAAAAAGAAATATCTTTAACATAATCATATTGTGACAATATTATTTTTGGTTTTAATTGTCTAAATGTTAGACTATTAATGTTTCTAATCTTTATTTAAAAGCTCAAATAAAATGAAAATTCTAATATTTTTTTTGGGAGGATTTAATTTCATCAAGTAAAGAATTGAGCGATCTCATTTAAATTATAAATATTATTAACCTAAATAAATAAGTGAAAAAAAATCAATAATCTCATTTAAATTATGAATATTGTTTGGTTGAATAAGGAAAAAAGTTAAACAGGCAATAAAAACTAACTCTATTTGACACGGCTTACAAAAATAACATTCATTTTACACGATTTTTAATAATATAATAATGTAATTTTGATTTTAAATTAAAAAAATAATATAATTATAATCAAAATATTATTATTTAAGCATGTCAGATGAGTGTGTTTTATCGTTATGTCAAAGTATTATTGCTCATTTTAAATAAGTCTTCATTCTTTTCGCTGTTTTTTAATTGGATTCTTTTTTTTATAAAATTAAAGTAATTAAGGATTTACATTTAAATTAGACAAACAACTGTTTAATTGTTGGTTATGTGACATGGACAAAGTTTACATCGCGTTACAAATGAATTTTACATTAAATTATTTGAATGTACGTAGGTATAATGAGTTTTTTGGAAGTACAAAGTGGAAATAATAAAAAATTTAAGTTTTCTTCAAGTTTTAGCTTGCAAATCTGAGTTGAGTATTAGCTTGCACAAACACTTACAGGGAAACTCTTGGGTATAATATCATCCTCACCATCTCCCAGCCCAATCCTTGGTGAAGAATCCTCTTTCTTGCTATGATACCCAAAGTCTTTTCAATGACTTGTTGCCATATTCAAGTGCAGATGAACTAACATTCTGAGAACCAAAGATGGATCCTTGGTACACATACAAAAATCCGATAAAGATTGCCACGCCACAAGCATAAGCAACTACACGCTTCTTTTGCGATCCATCAGATCTTCCCCTCGATATTTATGAAAGTAATGCAAATCCAAATATATTTTTCACGGCTAAGTTATGAACTGAAACTGATCACAGCACAGATCTTTTTTCACCAGACATGAGGCACCAAATTTACCACCCAAAAAAACACTTAAACTAGCAACACAAAGAGTTCAAACTAGATAGCATGGTTCAGCTTCCTAACAAAGTTTGTCAGAAATTCCCCTAATAACTGCTTCAAAGATTAACCTGTAAAAAAGGAAGGAGATTGCAGTCAGCAAATAAATGCAGACATCCATTACAAATTTGTCCCCTTAATTAAATCATAGAGCTAAAATAATTGAAACAATGAACAGGTCCAAATAAAAAAACCAATTTAAAACTTTTTTGCTTTTCTAGTGTGATGTGAGTTTGATGAGATGTAAGCACGTAAGAAAGAAATAGAAGATGATGATGTTCTTCAAAAGAGAAAACTCTCTCGTGCTTCGAATCGAATAAAGAAAAAACGCCAATTTTTCCTCAATTGTCTCACATGAACCTTACCTTCAATTTTTTTCCCGATCTTAATGACATTTCACAATTAAAAGAGGCCTGAAGTTAAAATTTTTAATTATTTCCAATTTATCTTCGCAAAAAACTGATTACACAACTATGTATTCATAATTTTTAATAAAAAAATCCACGTAAACAAGACTTAAACGGTTATTGGTCTAATTTGACGGTAAATCTTTAATTATTTTAATTTAAAAAAATCTAATCGAAACACCTAAAAAAAGATCTATTTAAAATTCCAGAGACCAGAAGAACAAAATATACGAAGACATTAAACCTTCATTTATTCATTCATAGACGAAGCTAATAACTTCGTACTTTTACAAAGTAAAAAGACTTCCAGAAACCTAGTTTGCAAATATGGTAAACGACGGGTACAGTAGAGCGAGACAAAGAAAAGACGATGATGCTTAAACTTACTACAAAACCAGTTGTTTCTGTAACAACAGCATGCACGCACACACAAACGGATTCAGAAAATTTGTTTTGAAATTACTGCATAACTGGGTAAGAAGCTTGCATAGCCACGCCACAAACACCTCCATGTTCACCACTGTCCCTCAGCAACTTCATGTATCCGTTCTCTCCCCATCTTTCACCCCATGAATTCTTTATCAACCAGTACTTTTTGCCGTCTTCGGTAGTACCATAACCAATTATAGCAACTGCGTGGTTCAGCCGAGTCCCGCATGGTCCTTCAAATACATCGCTCTCGTATGCCTTAAAGTTTTGATTAACAGCAACGCCAACAGACACGGGTTGGTTGGCCACGGCTTGTAGTAGTTGCTCTTCACTGTTTTCAGGTACATCTTCATATCCACTTATTTGAGCTGCGATCTGTGCCATCTGGCATGTTCCATCAATTCCTTGGTAGGGGTAGTCATTTTCGTTAGCGATACCCCCGTTTTCTCTGATATAGTTGAATGCCTTATCCGGTAAACCTCCATCACACCCGTTGCTATCGTTATCGCAGTCCACTAATTGTTGTTCTGAGAATGAGATCAACTTCTTGTTAGTTATTTGGAAAATGCCTTCTACAGCTGCCACGGCTGAAAAGGCCCAACAGCTTCCTGCAATTTAACCATGGAGTAGACTAATGTCACAAGTAAAAGAGATCAAATTATTCAGTATAAAACAGAAGATGAAGTTGTGATTACATACCACATCGACCTTGGTCCTTAACATTGGTGACGGCTCCTCTCTCTCTCCAGTCCAAGCTTGTTGGAATATTCTCCACATTCAAGGATGTAGCTGGGGTTGAACGTGGTAGGCTTGAGTTCACCTTGAGTCCTGTGTGTGAAGCGATAAACTCTTCTTCGGTTAAGTCAGAAAATGGATTCAGCCCCAACTTGTAACTCTTGTTCCCAGCATTGTTGAACTTCTCTATGTATTCCAAGTTCTTTACAAATATTTTGAACCGTTTTCCTTTCTCTGCATCATCAGCGTATGTGCGTCCGTGTTGGGACTTCCAGTGCTGGAATGCTTCAGCAACAGAAGATTCATACAATGTTCGGGACATGGCTTGATAAGCACATGTCCACAATATCACAGCGCAAACAGCAATGAAATGCTTCGTTTGAACTGAAGTAGCCATATTTTCTTATAGAGACAGAAGAAGTGATATGTTGTATGAAAAGTGGGTATGAAAAGCTAGCAGTGATTTGGCATATTTATAGCACATAAAATCCTATTGCCTTGCGATAATCTCGGTATGTGTTCACGTCACACTGATCATCCCCTTTTGCCCTTACGTTGGTCTCTTCTTGTTTATGATTGACCGGAAACTGCAATTCAATGTGTCCAATAAATACATCTCAATCAATATATATATATATATATATATATATATATATATATATATATATATATATATATATATATATATATATATATATATATATATATGCTTCTTTTATTTTATTTTTTAAGGACAAAATATCTGCAATTTTTATATGACACCATATAATTGTTCTCCTGTTAAATTGGTCTGTTTTAAAGTGAACTTTATTTTACAATCCTGTATAATTAAAAGTTTAAACCGTCAAAAGTTAAAACTCTAGATTTTAATTAAATAAAAACATACTTCGCATATAGTGCAAATAGATATAAGAAAGAAATATAGCATCACTTGTTAAGAAAATGATATGGAGCTATTTTTGGTGACTTTTTTTAATTAGGTCCCTCATATTTTCTTTTTCTCAATTGGGTTTCTATTTTTGAAAAATTGAAGTAATTAGGTCACTCTCGTTAGTTCCGTACTAACATCGTTAAAAAGGGTGACACGTGTCAGCTCGTGATTTTTTTTTAATTTTTTAAATATATTTTTAATTATTTTTTTTTATTTTTTTTTCTTTTAAAAATAAAATTTGCCATGTGTCAAGTTGATATTGTGCCATGTAGCAATGACAGTGTGAGGTGGCACTGACAGTGCCACGTGTCATTGTGTTTGTTTCAATTTGGTCCCTGTATTTTTATTTTGTTTCAATTTGGTCTTTGTATTTTTATTTTGTCTCAATTTAGTCCTAATTTTTTTAAAAAGTTAAAAAAATTTGTTCCTTCCCAAATAAAATACGGTATTTTTCAAATTTTTGTCTTTAAATTTGTTTCTGTTAAGTAAATTATTAGTAATGATGTATTTCAAATCGAAATATTTAACTCTAGAAACTTTTTATGAATTGTTGGGGAAGTATTGAGACTATACTTGTGTAGATTACCTTCACATTATTGAGGAAGTATTGAGATGTTAACTTTTATAGGTTACTCATTCATATTATTTAGGTTAAATGATTTCTTTACTACTATATAAATAAAAATGTGACATATGTTAGTTTGTAATTTTTTTATTTTTTTAATAAAAAAATTAATTTGTATAAATTTCTTTGTAAAGATTTATATACAAATAAAATTTTGTTTGAACTTGGAGAGAAACAAAATTGTTTTGTCTTTTAAAAAAATAGGACTAAATTAAGACAAAATAAGAATACACGGACCAAATTGAGACAAATTAAAAATATAGGGACCAAATTGAGACAAATTAAAAATATAGAGACCAAATTGAGACAAATCTAATGACACATGGTCTGATAGTGACACGTGACACTATCAGTGCCACCTCACATCGTCATTGCCACGTGGCTCAATGTCAACTTGACACGTGGCAATTTTTTTTAAATAAATAAAAAAATTAAAAATTAAAATAAAAATAATTAAAAATATATTTAAAAAATTCAAAAAAATCATGAGCTGACATGTGTCACCCTTTTTAACAGTGTTAGTACGGAACTAACGACAGTGACCTAATTGCTTCAATTTTTTAAAAATAGAGACTAAAGTAAGAAAAAGAAAAAATGAGAGACCATGAAAAAAATAACCGAAAATAGATACTATCAAAATGAATAAACCAATGATATAATAGAAAATGATGTGACAGTTTTTTAAATATAGAAAATATATAATATCGTTTGTGTAGGTAATCGATGCAGTATAAATTATGGAGAGTAATGGTAAAATAATATATATTTATATTTATTTCACATACTTAATAATAAGAATAAAATAGTTATAAAAACAATAATTTTTGTAGTTTTTTAAAAAGAAAAGAAAATAAAAAATAAGGAAGGATAATATTAAATTAATATAAAAAATTATATATGTGTCAACAAAGTATATATTTTTAATTTTTTTTTCAAAGTATGTTTTCCTTCTTTTTCGTTCCAGTTCGTTTCTCTCTCGCACCTGGTTCCAGGAGTTCATCACTTACTCTTACTCATACCTTTTTCCCTTCGAAATATCTCGCCTCTCTCCGTTCAAAATGTCGAGCAACAATTGTTTCTGGACCTCCATTTTTACTTTTATATTATATTGATTTTGACAATCAATTTAATAATTTAATATGTCTTCAACTTATTACATCACCTGATACAATATCGATTATAAAGCCAATATAATATCTCTTTATTGTAACAGTGGAGTTATCTAAATTTTATTTTTATATACACTATGAATATAGAAATTTATAATTTAGTATTCTACAATTACCCTCTTTATATATGCTATCTAAGTCTTATACCATTACATGAATGAAACTTATTTATGTATATTAATAAAATTATTATTTCACAATTATTTCTTGAATTTCCAAACATTTTATTTATTAATTTGTTTGTATACAAAATAATATCAACTATTTGTCATGAAAAATAATAAATGTAATATCATATTTAATAAATTTTTAAAGGTTTAAATTTACTATATTTCAATACTAATGATATTGATGTTTTAAATTTAAACTTTAAATTTCAATGAAACTATAAATTGCTAAAACTTTTTTGTCAGTGACTCTTTTCTCACACTTTTTGCCTTCTCAATAAGAAGAAATTTATGAGATTTTATATTAAAATAAACAGATAAAATATTTATATATAACAAATATAAGGAAATTACTTTTTCTCCATATACTAATTAGTCTTAAATCTCTGTCTACACATTTTTGTCTGTAAGTGTTAGTATATATATATGTTATATTAAAAAAAATTCAGATGAAAAAATACTAAATATTTTTAAGAATACAAACGTTGTAAAAATTTAAAGAGTGAAAATTTTGAAAATACAAAAGTTAGACTATTGAAAAAAAATATATAAAGAAATCCAAAAAATAAATATATTAGATGATGAAGAAAATTATATAGAATATTTAAAAAAAAAATGCAAAAGTAGAAGAAGATACAGAAAGTTTTATAGAAGATTCTATATAAACAGAAAGATTAAATGATGTAGAAAAATGAAAAATAATAAATTATCTAAAAGTATAAAGGATAAATAATGTAAAATATTTAAAGAGTAGATTATATAAAATAGAAAGTTAAATTATTAAAAGAATAAATGATAGAAAATCTAATTTTCAATATTTTTGTTGTCTTTTTGAAGTTGGATATTTTGACCATAATTAGGAGGAGTCGGTAGGATTTGGCTATTTGCAGAGCTATACGTGAAAGATGGTTAACCCATCCAACACGACAAGATGAAGATGTCTCACTCCAAAACTTTCATTTAATTCCAAAACAAATGAGATGAAACCAGAAATCTTCATTTTACTGAGCATAATAAGTTAAAACAAAGAAATATTCAAATTGTAGAAAATTCTGAATACTGAGACTTGAAGGATTTGCAGAAGCGTTAGTGGCTTGATTGCCGGATAGTTGAGCTTCATTGAGCTGTTATACAAAATGTGTCATCCAATGCAAAAACTTACTGTCAATACTTACTAACTTGATTAAACTTAACCTTCTACGAATTTTCATTTATTTTTTTAACGAAAACTTGTCAGAATTGCTTTTACAATTCCTGCATTGTAAATGTTCTAAAGTACGTTAAAATGAGTTTTGTCTAAGGGAATTACTAACTTAAACGAACATTTGCACTAGATTAAGTGAACAATAAATCTAGATAACTTTTTTTCATTTGAAATTCCAAACCAAAATAGGAACCTCATTAAACCAAAAGTGAATTATATACATTTAATAATAGAAAAAGTTTTTTTAACAATATTTTCTTTTAACAACACATACGTGACAGTTTGTGATTAGTCCGTTTTAAATATTTTTTTAAACATAAATTTAAATAGACCAATAAAATAATGACACAATCCTGTTATTAAAAAAATTATTAAAAAAAGTTATCAAAATATCCGTTTATTTGAATGATTGTGTCGGAAAATGTTATTACATATGTTTAGAAACTTTTAAAGTATTGAAGTCTAAACCTAAAGTCTAAACAAATCTTTCTCGGTAACTCTTATATTTGCAAGTGACATTATATGCATTTAAACGGGGTAATGCGCTTGTAAATTAAATTACAGAAAGCAATATACTTCGTAAGTTTATGAGATACATCTACCCCTCACAAGTATGCAGATATTTGCATGAAACTAAATATTTACTGGTGGAAACATCGGCCATGAAACTTTATTAAACAAACTTTATTTTTGAATAACTCTTAAATATAGACTCTAGTACTGTAATAAAAAAGTAAATTTAAACTTAATTTAATTTTACTAAACCAGTTTATCGTTCACTTATTCTATTCAAATTGTTTGTGGTTCCCTTTGAAAAAAAAAATGTTATTTTAAAAAATAGTTTATAACATCTTATAACGCAAGAAGTTTATAAGCAATTTTTCAATACTTTTTCTTTTCTAATTTAAGTCAACCATGTTACGTCACATAATTTTTAAATAGTGTTTACAAATTTTAGTCTAAGTGATTTTATAATAAAACTCACAATTTTACAAGTTCTTATTTGTATTTCAATTTGTTACTACTGAAAATAATAGTTTTATCATTCTATTTGGATGTTACTTTAATATTATTTTTTATAAAACATGATATTAATGTTGAAAAATTATTCTTTTATTTTTAAGATTCAAAATAATATATAAGACAAATGTCTTAATTTTATTACACTTGTCATGTTTATATCAACCTATTTTAATATTTTTTTTATATAAAACTTATATCATAAATATAAGTATTTTACTGAAACTTTTGTGCTCCAGATATTCTTAACTTTTAGCTTAAGTTAGACAAATGGCTTGCTCAAGTTACTAAAGTCTGTTAACAATATGTTTAGTCCACAAGTCTTTGTTCAATTTATTAGAGATAATACTGTGAAATTCTTAATGAAGAATTGATAAGTGATGAAATTAATAAGTAGAAGATAATTTGGGAGTATTTGATATTCTACGACATTTCTAAATCTCAGATCTATTTAAGAGGGTATTTACAAAAGCACAATTGTATGATCGAGTATGTATTTAGAGTATATAATTATTATATTAATAAATGCATAATTTTAAGGTAATTATTAATTTATGCTATTGTAAATGGCTTCTATGAGTCTTTGAAATGAAATAATATCATTCTTAATCTTAGTTTAATATTGTTGTTAAAGAATAATAATTTATCATAATTTTAGTTATTATTATTTAATTAGTTATTCAAACATTGTATATAGTAAACTTAACCTCCTTGTTTAAGTACATAATCTTGAAAATTTTTCCTAACCAATAGTACATAAATATTTTTGTAGTTAAATTTATATGCTCATTGAAGATTTGTGATATGGTCTAATTCCTTACCTCTGCATGCGCCAATTCAGGAAGAAAGAATGTATTTATTATACAGCTCATTCTTAATGTATAGAAGAAGATCTTGAAAAAAGCTATCATTAAATAAAATCAGCGTGTATTTTATTTAATTATATATTGTTAGTATTTATTGAAAGATTTAAACTTGTCTTCAGTTTGAGAATTATTAATTGTTAGTATTTAATTAATCATTAAAGAAATCTACAGAAATTATAATTTTCCTAAAACATATTAAGTTTTCAGTTCTTTAAATCATTTCGAACATAATTTTCTGTCCATAGAAAAAATGAAACCCATGTTTCATTGTGCGAATATATAATGTAATCAACTTAAAATAGGTTTTCTTTTTTCACTCGTTTAATCAATTTAATTTCTTAATAAAAACAATTATATACTCCCTGTTTACGTAAAAAAAAAAATTTAACAAATAAAGATTTACATTTCCAATAATATGTATTTTATTTTCTCTAATTCATTAATAAAAAGCGATATATGGTATAAGGTGTTATCCGTTTGACAAATATAAAATAAAATTAACATAACAAATGGAAAATAATTAACAGCAAAACTAATTTCTACATATTTGTTTTAAAAGAGTAAACACGGGTAATCATGTTTTATAGAGGGTTAACTTTTATACATTTATTTTTGAAGAATTAAAAAATAATTGTTTGAAATCATGTTTTATAAAAGTAAAACTACATACTATAACTTGGAACGTGTCAACCATGGCAAAGAGATGGAGACATGGCATGCTTGAATACAGTTTTGGTTTTGCTGATTTTTTGGATTGCAAGACATCCTTCATCTTCTCGTTTACGACGGGTTAACCATTATTCACGTCTCACTCTGCGCCAATCTTCCTTCATTCAGCTTTCTACTTTTCTTATATGGTATTTTCAAAACAAAAAATAACAACAATTATTTTTATCGAATACATAAATAATTAGTTTGAATATATATATATATATATATATATATATATATATATATATTCAATAAAAATAAGAAGGAAAAATATATAACGCAGTCCTCAAATAAAAAATCAACATCAACATTATCAATTATTTTGTTATTAAATTGAAAAACAAATGAACGAATAGAGTAAGAACAACACATTGTGGTATCACGGATAACTGTGTGTGGGTGAAATAATATAGAAATGAGAGATAAACAAATTAGATAAATGAACAAGGTAGATTGGGGTTAGGCGAGTGTTTTTTATTTTTTAGTTGGAGCTACCATAGATATGACAGAGAGAGTGAAAGAGAAACGGTTGAGAGGGATGAGAGAGGTGAGTAAGGCTTTTTTTTTTTTAATTTTGAGAATGAAAGTTATACCCTTGACGTAAAACTTAGAATTCATAATATGAAGTATATATATATATATATATATATATATATATATATATATATATCTTTTGATTGATCATTTATTTATTATTATAATAAGGTATTTTAAGTCTAATGAAAAATATAATATATGTGCTCTGTTAAAATGTTACAAAAAAAATGTGTTAACATATTATTTTTCAAACTTGAAAATCTGTGTTAACATATGATGGGTTTTTGTATTTATATAGACAAATTTAAACAAAAAATTATGGATGCAATTAAAAAATTTTGAAATTACGGATCTAAAAGGGGACCCAGACAACTTAAAATCAAGAAGTTGTGCCTCCTTTCACGACTTTATACTCATACATGAGTCAAATTGTACATTTCTAAAACGATTTCAGGTCTTGGTAATCAATTACCAGACCTTATAATCGATTATAGAATGCTGAACATGTGTGTAATAGACAACATCTCTTTTGTAATCGATTACAGACCTATGATAATCGATTACCAGAACGTTTTAGTGTTAAAACAAAGAGTATTTTTGATTTTGTGGAATATATTTGTTAATTATTAGAGTTTCCATTTAAATTGTAACTATTTAAATTAACATTTCTATTATTACATTGTTACCATTCAAATTAAGATTATTGGAATTTTCATTTAAATTGTTACCATTTAAATTGTTAATTATATTCAAATTAACATTTCTATTACTACATTTAAATTAAAATTGTAATAATTATTAATTATAAATAAATTAACATTTTTATCATTACATTTAAATTGAAATTGTAATAATTACTAATTTAAATGGTAATCATTTAAATAGAAATTCTAATAATTATTAATAATTAACGAAACATATTCCACAGAATCAAAATAAAATCTTTGTTACAAAAATAAATATAAGTAACTTAAAAATTTTTTAAGATAATTTTTATTTATTTTATAAGTAATACTTTTGTTATAAATAATTATTTTACTTTAAAAAATATTAAAACGGTTAAATTTAAAAAGTTGTGACTTAAAAAATAAAACTCCGTAAGATAATTATTTTAATTTTAAAAAATAATTATTTTAGTAAAATTTAAAAAATGTGTAATTATATATTGTTAGTTATTAGTAATTATTAGTTTTCATTTAAATTGTTACCATTTTAAATTAGCAATTATTAATATTTCAATTTAAATGTATTAATAAAAATGTTAATTTGTAAGTAATTATTACATTTTCAATTTAAATGTAGTAATAAAAATGTTAATTTGTATATAATTAATAATTATTACAATTTCCATTTAAATGTAATAACATAAATGTTAATTTATATCTAATTAGTTATTATAGTTTCCATTTAAATATAATAGTATAAATGTTTGTATCTGATTAATAATTTAAATGGTAAGAATTTAAATGGAAACTCTAATAATTTTATTTTAAATAGTAACAATGTAATAATAAAAATGTTTTAAATGGTAATAATTTAAATCATAACAATTTAATTGGAAACTCTAATAATTACTAATAATTAACAAACATAGCCCAAAAAACCAAAAATGCTCTTTGTTTTAACACTAAAACCCTATGGTAATCGATTACCATAGGTCATTGATCGATTACAAGAAGGTTTGATAATCGATTACCAATGCCTGAAATCGTTTTAGGGGTGCACGACTTCAATTCTGACTTATATGTCAGGATGAGGTCTGATAATCGATTACCAATGCCTGAAATCGTTTTAGGGGTGCACGACTTCAATTCTGACTTATATGTCAGGATGAAGTCGTGCAGGAGGCACGACTTCTTCATTTGAAGTCGTCTAGACCCATGACTTGCATCCATAATTTTAAAACTTACATCCCTAATTTTTTGTTCAAATTTGTCTATATACTAAAAACAACCCATATGATGACATAAGAAATTGTTTGCTTACAAAAGTACTTGATCAAAATATCCAACTTTAGATGGAAAAATATTGAAAATTAAATTATTTATTATTTAAATGTTTTTTATTATTTAATATATGTATTTTTATATAGCCCATTCTTTATAATTTTTTTTATGATCTATAGTTTTACATCATCTATTTTTTAGATTTTTGTGCATCATTTAACCTCTTTTGTTTTTTTAGTTTTGCATCATTTAACCTATTTAAATGTGCTTTTTTACCTTTTTATCTTCCATCCTTTTATTTTTAAAGAATTTATTCCATACAATTTTTTACATAGTCTAATTTTTGTATTTTTTTTATCTCATTACATTTATTTAGATAGTCTATTTTTTTTTATATTTTTAAACCGTCAATTTTTTTTTTATTGTTTTACATCATCTGTCTTTTGTAATATTAAATGTATTTATTGTTTTTTCCCTTAACGTCTACTTTTTTTTTAATATAACATATATTTACTGATCTAAAAAAAAAGCACAAATAAAAGCCAATGGTTCTATGGGTAGAAACGAGTTTAAGACTAATTAGTAAATAGAGGAAAAGTAATTTCCTTATATTTGTTATATATCAATATTTTATTTATTTAATATAAAAGCCCTAAATTTCTTCTTAAAGTGTATTGATAAGGAGAAAGTGTGAGAAAAGGAGTCACTAACAAATAAGTTTTAGGAATTTATAGTTTGAATGAAATTTAAAGTTTAAATTTAAAACATCAATGTCATTAGTATTGAGATATGATAAATTTAAACCTTTAAAAATGTATTAAATATGATATTATATACATATTTTATTTTTATGAAAAATATTTGATATTATTGTATAAGATAATGAATAAAAAGTTTGGAAATTCAGGAAATAATTTCGAAATGAATCATTTTATTATAGATAAATAACTTCATTAAGTAAAAATAAGAAGACTTAGTGTACATAAAGAGGGTAATTATGAAATATTAAATTGTAAATGTTTTTATGTTCATAGTATATATAAATGGTAAAAATTAGATAATTCGAAGTATGTTTTTATTTAATTAAAAACTAGAGTTTTACTTTCGATGGTTTAAAGTTTTAATTATACAGGATTGTAAAATAAAGTTCACTTTAAAATAGACCGATTTAACACGAGAACAATTATAGGGTGTCATATCGCAAGGCAATAGGATTTTATGTGCTATAAATATGCCAAATCACTGCTATCTTTTCATACAACATATCACTTCTTATATCTCTATAAGAAAATGGCTACTTCAGTTCAAATGAAGCATTTCATTGCTGTTTGCGCTGTGATGTTGTGGACATGTGCTTATCAAGCCATGTCCCGAACATTGTATGAATCTTCTGTTACTGAAGCATTCCAGCAATGGAAGTCCCAACACGGACGCAACTACGCTGATGATGCAGAGAAAGGAAAACGGTTCGAAATATTTGTAAAGAACTTGGAATACATAGAGAAGTTCAACAGTGCTGGGAACAAGAGTTACAAGTTGGGACTGAATCCATTTTCTGACTTAACCGAAGAAGAGTTTATCGCTTCACGCACAGGACTCAAGGTGAACTCAAGCCGACCACGTTCAACCCCAGCTACACCCTTGAATGTGAAGGATATTCCAAAAAGCTTGGACTGGAGAGAGAGAGGAGCCGTCACCAATGTTAAGGACCAAGGTGTATGTGGTATGTAATCACAACTTCATCTTCTGTTTTATACTGAACAATTTTATCTCTTTCACTTGTGACATTAGTCTAATCCATGGTTAAATTGCAGCATGCTGTTGGGCCTTTTCAGCCGTGGCAGCTGTAGAAGGCATTTTCCAAATAACTAACAAAAAGTTGATCTCATTCTCGGAGCAACAATTAGTGGACTGTAATAACGATAACCATGGATGTCTGGGAGGTTACATGGATAATGCATTCAACTATATAAAAGAAAATGGGGGTATTGCTTCCGAAAGCGGTTACCCATACCAAGGAACTGGTGGAACATGCCAGAGGACACAGCTCGCAGCTCAAATAAGTGGATATGTAGATGTACCTGAAAATAGTGAAGAGCAACTATTACAAGCCGTGGCGAAGCAACCCGTGTCAGTTGCCGTTGCTATTAATCAAAACTTTAGGTTATATGAGAGCGATGTATTCGAGGGACCATGCGGCCCTGAGCTCAACCACGCAGTTACTATCATTGGTTATGGCGCCACTGAAGACGGAAAAAAGTACTGGTTGATAAAGAATTCATGGGGTGAAAGATGGGGAGAGAACGGATACATGAAGTTGCTGAGGGAAAGTGGTAAACATGGAGGTGTTTGTGGCGAAACCATGAAACCTTCTTACCCAACTTTGGTTTCAAATTAAATTTACCCAATCCTTTTTTGTTCTCTGTTATAATAGTATTTTAGTGACTTCGATCATCTTGTATCTTTCTAATGTATATGTTGTTTTTACCATTTCTACAAACAAGGTTTATTATGTCTTCTTATTTTGTGTACGTTCCAAGTTATTGGTTTCTTCTATCAAATAATGTATGAGACGTTTATGGATTATGTTGGAATGGATATTTGTTTTGTTTCTTTTACATGCATTGAAACAATATAAGTTTCCCTCTCAAATATTCTTATTGTAGAAAAATATAGGTTACTCTCTCAATTATTCCCATTTTAAAATATAAGTTGTTTTCTAAAATATTCTTATTTAAAAATAAGACAATAACAGATTAATACATTTATATTCATTTCATATGTTTTTTATAATAAAAAAGTAAAAAATAATATATCAAATAAGTATAAAAAATGTTTCAAAGTAATTTTTTTCTTAAATATATATTCAATGTTGTCTTTTCAATTCTCATAATAAAAAATGTTGGAAAAGAAAGTAGAGGGAGTGAAAAATGTATTTGTTCTTTAGAGAAGAAAGTTTAAAATAAGAAGAGAAATTGTCGTTTTCAAAAATAATAAGTACACCCTTAAAATTTAGTTATTGTACACTTAGAATGATCTTTATACATTTATTTATTGTAGGGTAAAACAATTATGAAAAAGTGAAAAGTAAGAAAAGATAATGTTAAATGAGTATAAAAGAATTTTAGGTGTTAAATATCATTATTCTTATTTAATGTATGACTATTCTTATTTAATGGGCACAGAGAAAATTTTAGGTGTGAAAATATCATTACTCTTATTTAATGTATGTTTCTGATATAGTAAGATCCGGTACCAAAATAAGAATACACATTTCCATGTTTAAGTGTTAAATAACTAATCTGTGATAGTATAAAAGGTCAAACTTTTGATCAACGGCTTAATGTTTTGCATCAATAGTTAATTAACAATAATTCCTAGACCAAACGCCAGATCCATGGATGAAATTGTCTACAGTAAATTTAAAATAAACAATCTTCTTTGATCCAATTAATTAGGCAATCAATAAATACTGACTTGAATATTAATCAACAATAATATCTAATCCTCTACTGCTCAAATGTTTTAAGCACTCCAATACAGCTGCATTAGAATAGGGAAATATCCTATTCAAAGAGAAAAAAGTAGTTCCAATTATAAGTTGTTTATAAACTTGGACTTACTAACCAAATTCATATTTAGATTTTTTACAATAAGATAACCAAATTTGGCAGCTATAGAGTATTGAAATTTTTATAGAGGAAGAAGCAAGCAAATAAAAGTAGCACCCAGATTCAAAATACTGGGCAGGAAACCAAACCAAAAATTTGATTCGACAAATGTAGAAACACTAGCAATTGTAATTAAAATAAAAAATTGGAACAAAAAATCAAATTAAATAGTGGAGATGCAGGGGATCGAACCCTGTACTTCTATCATGCAAAGCGAGCGCTCTACCATTTGAGCTACATCCCCAATTGGTTTTCTATATACCAAAGTTTATCTTTATATATTATAACACTAATATTCTACCCATTGCTCTCCTTAAACTTGTATTGAGAGAGGTGAAGAAACAAAAAAAGTGTATAATGGCTTCCTTATCGCTTTGCATAGCCACGAAAACGCCGAGTCCCTCAGCTTCTCTGATTCTCAATGCCCCAAAACCATCTTCACTGTCTCTCAACGTTGGCCGCAGCAGTTTCTTCAACCTTCGCTCTCCTCTCCTCCATTCTTCCTTCCTCTCCTCTCCTTCCCATCTCTCTTCCTCCTTTACAGGTACTCACTCCTCGCCTTTATTTCCCATCTCATTCTTCGCTAATTACACACTAGCTCTTTTTTAAATCGGTTACTCTTGCTGAATTTCCTTCTGCCTTGCTTAAACATTTTTTAATAGCTGTTCTAGTTGGAAAAGTGGCAGTTTTGAATTGAAAGTGATTTCTCTTTATTTTAATAGGGATGTAGGGATTTATGTTGCTAATGGGTTTTTGAAAAAAAAAAAAAACATGTTTTTGTGGTTAGGTTTAATTTAACTTGAAAATGGACACAATTTGGAACGGAAGTTACTCTTCTGGGTTTTGAAAGGGATTTCTTTGTGTCAATTTAAGCTTGTAGGAGTTGATGCCACCACTTGCCGATGAAATGGGTTGTAAGTGAAGCCAAGCAAATATATTTATGTAGTACAGGAGTACCATAACAAGCCTTTTATCACTGTTTAGAACAATAATACCAGTTTAAAATGCTTGCATTTTTAACCTTTGGGTTTTCGGATTAAATGCAATTAGTAGCTTTGAAGTCTGAATATGTTATCCAGTCTGAACAAATCCTATGAACTCGACTATACATACCAGTATCCCTGAATTCACTTATATATTGCTAAATTTACTCGCTTTTACGATGGGAAACTGTAAATCAGACTTGAACACCAATAATAACATAAGAACAAATTATTCCAGAACTTTTATGGTTTAGTTGGTTGGTTTACTGATATGAAGGTTGAGTTTATTAATCCTCTTAGCTCAAAGGATTTTGGTAGGTTGTGATGGAGAAGAGACTCCAATGAGCCCAGTATGGTTCAAAGATTACATCTAGATCTTATCTGTCATTGTTAAACTAGGGAATATTTTCTGTTAGAATAAGAGACAAATGTCCTTTAGGAATTGACTCACAAAAATGTTAAATACCGAGTAAAATTTGAAATTCTTAGCATCTTTTGGTAGTTTATTTTCTTCTTCTTCCCAGCTTGCATCAGTTATTAAGAATATGTCAATGGCATCCTTTCATTAACATGGTTGATAGCATTTAAGAACTGTAGCAATAACTCAATCTATGATTAAAATTCAACATATTTTGGATGTGAAGGGTTGTCACTTGGATTGGAGTTGACATCTAATGTTGGGGCTAGAAGAGGAAAAGGTGGTGGGTTGGTTGTGAGGGCAGGGAAGGCTGCCCTTTGTCAGACAAAGAGAAACAGATCAAGAAAATCATTGGCACGCACTCATGGTTTCCGAAAAAGAATGAGCACACCAGGTGGAAGAGCTATTTTAAGACGACGACGTGCCAAGGGACGGAAAGTTCTTTGTACCAAGTCCCACCCAAATAGTGGAAAGTAGTCGCCATTATCACCACTTTCTTCTGTTAGTCTTTTAATGCATTCATTCCTCCCAACTTCCTCTGCATTTCAAGCTTTTCATTTTTTTAACACTCCTTCTTTCTACCCTTTATGTTTAATTTTTTTTATGTTATTTATCTGTCTTGCCCCCTATAGTTCTTGCCAATTTACACTCTAATTTGCTTCAAAATGATTTTTCTTTTTTTTCCAAAATAAACCAAATTATAAAGTGTTCCAAGTAGACCACTAAACACTTTATTTTTCAAATTAGACCTATTTACTGTGCACATTTTGAATTTGGCTTTGAATCGAATTTACAGTCATTTCCAGAATATGTAAACAGGTAAGGGACTGAGTTTTTAATGGCTTTTTCTGTTACTTTTTTTTGCAACTTTTTAAATAAGGGAGGAAAGAATTTTCAAAATAAAAAAATAAAAATTTATAATACAAACTATAATTTTAACTTGATTTATGAAAAATAAATTAAATATAGTATTTTAATAAATCAAATATCACTTTGGATTTTGTAAAAAGGTGACATAAATTTGTAATGATTTAATGATTTTTGTAATTATGTAAGATTATTTTTTTTAACGTGAAAAATATTTGAAAGGAGTTTTCAAATATTGTTAATAATGCATGAACCAAGAGTTTGTCATTGTAATAATATTGTTTCCGCTAAATCTCAACAAATTAATGTTGAAGTTTAAGCTTTTATCCTAATATTTTAATTTTACAAACTTCCTTTCAAGTGATATTTAAAGTTAAAAACATTTAAATAATTTAGTCACACCAATTATCATTGCATTAATTAATTTTATACTATCTTTTAATTTATAAGCTTTTAATTCATCATAATAAAATTGTTAAATAATTTAATTCATCATAATAATATATTAATAATATAAAATTTAATGTTTTTCTTCTTACATTAAATTTATATACAAATTATTATAATAAAAAAGTATTATCAATTATCTTACAAAATTAAAATTGGAATTATAGTTAACTTTTTCTAAATTTTGTGTACACTGAAATAAAGTGAAGTTCATTTTATTGGCTATACTGTGGGACAGATCTCAGATGTTATTAGCATAAGCGAGACAGAAATCAGACTAAGCAATGGCAAATAAGAAATTTGGTAAAGGATTTGGACTATTCTATAATAAAACATATTGTTTAGATAAAAAAAAAAGTATTCAAAAATTAAAATTCTAAAAACTTGTGACAAAAAAATAAAAAGGTTTAAAGCATATTAAATTGTTATCAAATTACATTCACAAGAAGTTCCTGAAATAGCAACTATTTATAATCCTGGAAAAAGCTACATATAATACATTTTGATTCACAATCAAATAATGATAATTCCAGTGGTTCTTATTTAATGATTACCGTCTGGTATCAATTAAGCCATTAACTTGCGACTTCATGTACCTGTCTGTTAAGTCCGCTAGAGATCTAATCAGTGAACTCGGGTCATAAATTATACCCACTTTAGGATCTCGTATGGAGTCAACAAGTATCTGCAAATTTGAGAAATAAAAGGATACTCACAAAGTAATTTGTATCATAAAATTACCACAAGACCAATACATTTCCATGAAGTGTTAAATCACTAATTTGTAACAATATCAAAGTCTGGCTTTAGAGCAACTGCTTAAAGTTGATACGTGTTCAATCACTACGTTTACTGTTTACACAAGTTTTAAATTAGTAGTATATTAACGTTAATTCTTAGACCAAGTGCCTGATCCATGCATGAACTTGTCCACAGCAAATTTCAAACAAACAATCTTGGAATATATCTTAATCCTGCATAGAAGAGATTCTATCCACTTCATAACACAAAATGAACAGATTTAAAAGACATACCACGTCAAATATTCCTTGGGCAGCCAAACTGTCTGTATCAACTGGAATTTCACCATTTCTCGGCACCAAAAGGGTATTTATATACTGATTTGGCTGCATCAAACATTAACAGCGCATAAATTACCTATATTACATCATTCATTGTGTACAGTGCTTTTTGGTTTTCATTTTATATCATAATTGTATCTAAAGTTGTTGAAACATTTTACATACCGAGTATTTCATGATGTATCAAATGAAAATATTTAGAAAACACTAAAAGATAAGCTAGTATTTTTCTGGGGATTACGTCAAATATGTGAAAAGAATGGAGAAGGCAGGGGACAGACGTTAGAAGTTAATTAAGGAAATTATAGTAACAGAGTCACAGCTAAGCATCCCTACATTCTACTTATTTTTATGTGAGGTTTCTTGGAAAATCCAGTATTAAAGAACAGATTACGAAGAATAATACAAAAACTAAAAACAAGAGAGAAGGTACACTGCACTTCACTTCACTTCATGCAGATGAGGAAATGGATATAACTGTGTTTAAAAAAAAATGTGATTCTTAATTAGCTTTGGCACTAAGGAAATAAGTAATTCGTAGAGTTGCCAAAAACAAAACAAAAAATATATTTATTATAAAATGTTTAACTTAGCATTCAGGGGATATTTTCGGCTGAAAAGAGAGGGTCAGTAAAATTTATCCAAGAGATCGATCAAGCATTTATTTTAACAGTGTACCACTTTAACAGTATTAAGCAAAGTATAATAACATCTCTCTAAGAGAATCGCGTGAATCAAATGTTTTAATTTGAAAACAATAAAAGAATTATAGAGAACAGAGGAATTTTCACTCACAAGATTCTGTAAGCGATTGCTAGGTTCTCCATATGTTCGATTTAGAGCATCAGTAATGGCAGTTACAAAACAAGAAGCTGAAAATCCATTAGTTTCCCGGTCCCATGTACCATTTAACATAAGTACCTACCATTTTTCTGAATCAAATTAGTAAGCTGAAAAGGTATAGTTTTGAATGTTACCATTTCGCAATCCAATCCAAGAAGACACCCTAAAAGAATTGATTCAACAGTCTGAATCTCAAGTAAGAGCTATCAGCAAAACTATGCAAGAAAGAATTAATTTCCTCTCAATAACAGCAAGCTTTGTGTATCTAGAAACATGCTTAGATATTTAAAAATAAAGGCATGCAACTCGTTGATGGAAGCACTCTAATGCCACTACAATGGGACCAGAAAGCAAGGAATCGTGGAAACAGTGATGTGTGCCAATAGTAAAATATCAGCAGCTTATGGTCCATTTTGTCTCCTGCAGTAGTCAAGCTAAGTTAGACCACTTTATAACTTTATTTCTTTCACAAAAAAATGTAATTTTGTCAAGTCTTTATTTCTCTATTATAACAAGGTAGGAGGTATATTACACTTTCTGCAGATAACCAAAGCAAAAACTAACATACTAAAAAAATTACCTTGAGGCAGGACCTTGAAGAAATAATCTCCCCAATTCCCAGTAACACCTAGCAAAAATTTTGTAAACTTCTAATGAGAGACCCATCGTTATAAGTAATGAAGCTAGAAGTTTGTTCCAACTAATATATTACATATTAATCAAGTAATCAATAAATACTTATAGAGTTGAACAATCATGTTTTCCAAAATTTAGACACAATATGGACAAAGTAGAGGGTCTAGCATATAAACCTCAACTGCTAAAATGAATATCTGTTAGGCTTCTTTAGTCAAGAAGTCTAACTATCACTCAAAACAGCACACACTAACTCACTGGAAACAGAACTGTATTATTATTGTAACCAAAGAATACAAGAATAAGAGAGCACTCCCATCTCCAAGGGTTTCCCCTTCACAAAGAGCTAAAGCTCAATCTACAAAATTATCAAAAAGTACCCTGACACAAGACCTCCCTGCCTTCTTATAAAGGCCCCCTTAACCAACTAACAACTAATTCCCAATCTATTTCCTTTTATTATGCACACATTATATCCTAACAATATCAGAGTTGTCAAATATATGTAATCATCAATAATAAGAATCTTTACCAGTGAGGGGCAGATTGAAGTAAAAAGAGAGCCCATGCCATACACAATGCAATCCACGTTATTTAACCACTCTAACACAGCCGCGTTAACTGAGGGAAAGACCTATTCACAGAGAAAAAGCAGTTCCAATTATAATTTTTTTATAAATTTGGACCTAAAATCCAAATCCATATTTAGATTTCTACAGTGAGATAAGCAAATTTAAAAGGTACCGAGTATTGATATTTTCATAATGGAAGCAGACAAATAAAAACTGTACCCACCTTCAAAAATACATGTTGCTTATTTAGCTACATGTTAAAAGTGTTCCCCCTTCCCCAGTTCAAGTTTGAACCTCAAGTAGACTAAAAGTTAAAACCTTGTTATAAAAAGATAATAACTCTAGTTCGGACCAAATAAGGAGAGTTAGACCATGTATGTAAGTATCATTCCATGCAAAATGGCTCTCCTCCACGTCAGGTTCTCTAATTGGCATTAAATCAGAATGAAAGTTATTAGTTTATCCATATTTGTTATTTTTTTTTTACCATTTCTTTTCTGTCAACAGAGCATGTCTTTACTCTTTACCTCCATCTCATTTGACTTCTTTCATTCTTTTAGATTAACAAATGAAAAAATAATTTCTAATCTAATATTATGTTACACACTTAATGAAAGACAGAATACAGATCCCTGCTAATTATGGGATAACTTTCCCTGGTTTCTTTATTTTCATTTACAATAAATACAATTAAATAAATTCCCCCTCTGTTTGCATCTACCATATAATGCATCGATTCTCACTATTGTTGATGGTAACGCATAATAAGATGTGATACACACAGCAAAGATCCTTCAACATGTGAAATAAGTGGGTCAAACGAGACAGTACTTACCTCATGCAGCAAATTTTTTCCCTCACTGGACATGTAGAACACCCGTTTTATTCTTGAAGGAAGTGCGGGAGTTGAAAAACTTCCCTACCCATGAAAACATAAAATGTTAACACGAGAAATAAAATATTTATAAAAAATCTATTCACCATGAGGGCATTTTTATGTGAGAATAAGAAAAGTAAATTTGCACAATTAGATCATATTGTGAATGGTTAATTTAAAACAGAAGTCATGTAATGTGAGATTTTAAAAAGTCACGTAACTTTTGTAAGTGATCATATAGCTTTTAATCTTAATCATCCAAGTAAAATTGTAAAGCCTATATTTACTTTGCTCAGTCATTAAAGAAATGGGTCTCTTCCTCTCTCACTCTATAGAGACTAAAAACCAGCAGCGCTTTATAAAATCTCAATCAATTGCATAGACATCCACTAGATGGGCATTCCAATCACCACTATGAAATTACTAATTACAAAATGTAAAAGGGAAAATAATATCTATATTTCACTTTAAAATTATAACCCAACTTTACATTGGAAGGTAAAATTCCCTCACGAAAATTTATAAAAAAAAAAAACAAGAAAAAGCAAAGGAATAAATTAATCATTCTATATTTCAACTTAAAATCAATATCCACCAATAATTTGGAAGGAAGAATTGCCCCTTCACCAAAACATATACAAGTTATCAAGTTCTTTTCACATCCATGGAAGAAATATAAACAAATTATCATTGGAGTAGACATAATGTAAGAACAAATACAAGAGCATACCTTCTTAATAAGCTCAATTGTTCCTCTGGTTGGATGAGAAATTTCATTTTGTCCCCGTATAATAGTTCCATCCTATAGGGATATTAGAGAACAAAATAAGATAGTGCAATAATAATGAAATAGCAGGTCAATCATTTTTGTGAATTCCTATATGAAGTTCGTTTGACAGGAACAAATAAATTTTCTCTCGGAATTATTATGATAAACCTCTGTGAAATCATAATCATTAAATAAATTGACAGCATACCCACAGTTCACACCCTAATGTAAGTCTGTCATTGGTTGAAATCACAGGTAGAACCAGGCTATCAGGGGGAATATCTGAAACCCGCGAAAACAAAAATATTGCAGCATCCAAGGACTGAAAGAATATGCGTGCTCCTGCAAAAAAGAAATTTCCAATGCTGCATAGTTTATAAAAATCAGTTACAATGTTTTAATGTTACACCCAAAATCTCAACCAGCAAAAGCGGTATATTGTAATGTGTAATTTGGACATGTGAATGAAGTCTTTATTTCAACTAGAGAGAATGACCAAGTATCATTCGATGCTGATGCTTTATATAAGATATTAAATGATCTCCAACAGGTTGGAACAATCCATTCTATTGGTCTTGACAATGGTTGCCAAATCCTTTATAAATGGTGTGTAGTTATTGTCTACAATACTGGTAATGTAAGCTAGTTGTTCTACAAGTGTATAGTGATTGTCAAACCTTTCTACAAACCAGCTTGGCAAATACCGATAACACCAAAGTACAACAGAACTTGCATATACAATTACAATTACAAAAACAAAAATATAAGATCGGCAAGAAGAAGCTATTTATCAATCTAGGGAGAAAGAATCGTGAGAGCAGTTAAACCCATTCCATCTCTCATTTATTACCATTTCTATGTTTTATGAAAAAGAAGTTATTTTCTTCAATGCTGGAAGATGCTAATTAAGTTTATATGACTTTTAGAAGAGAACTACCCTCTTCAAAAGACTGCAAGTATGCAATCTTTCAAACTAAAGTTAAGTCCGTGTCACATGCACAACAACAACAAAAAGGGAACAATAAGGTGGAGAACGAAAGAAGTAACCCTACCAGTTATAATGTCCCTTTTAACTTATTTCAGGCCAGGAAAACCCGGTTTTACACCAGATAAGATTGTGGAATGAAATCCTATAAGAATTATGTATTGGACATTCTACCCATCTAAATTTTAATTACTTTTACTAAAGATCAAATAATAGGGAATAGGCATTGAGCATTATACATGTAACTGACATGACATATTTGAATTATGAAGCCAATCATGAAGCACGCTGGCTATGCATCCGTTATTTGACATCTAATAGATTGCATAACAATAAACCTATAATTTTTCTGAACCATTTACTAATGTATGGCTGGACCTTGGGAGGTGAAAACTACACCACAAAAGCTAGCTGCTGTAATTGGAGAGCCCTAGACCTTATAAACCCCACACCAGAATCTCATACTCCCAAGGTTGGACTCTAGTCCCAAACTTGAAGTTGGATATTCCCAACTCAAGTGCCAAATTCCATAATCTAAAACTTGAAGTTTATCCTCCCAGTAAAGAAAGAAGAAAGAAACAATGTAACAGTTAATGCGCAACACAACTTTTGTCATTATAGTATGACAAATATAATCAATAGAAACAAGGTATTTTTAGGGTGACAAAACACTATGGCAAACAAGAAAATCACAACAACAATTCACTGAATAAGAAACAAAAGACCTGCCGTTGCTGAAACAAAATGACTCTTCTGCCCGGTGGAGAATCTATAAAAAGACCAAAAGGAATGTCCAAATTTAATGCCAAAACCAAAAATGCTAAAAGATTGAAAAAGCTTGATCTAAAGCAACTAATCAAATATCATAATGAATAATGGTTATTATGATCACCATATTAGTATAATTTAGCTAAAAATTGGAAAAAAAATGTTATTTAACAATATAAATACACAAAAACATTTTCATGGCTATTTTATTCCCACTTAGACCTCCTTCAGTTTATATGACAACAAAATGCTGTGTACCCACTCTATCTATATAGGCTCCTGCCTGGTTCATTTCTAGTGTTATATAAAAGGAGGAAGATTATTGTAAGGTAAAAAACGTAAAGGGCATCGAGTGTATTTTGGAAAACCTGAAAGGAAATGGATATAATTTACCCCCGGAAACAAATAATTGGCACAATCGCAGTTAATGCTACACCTCAAGGCGCATAATCTCAAAAACAAATTATTAAAATATAAACAAAAGGATTTAAAAAGTCATATAAAA
This sequence comes from Vigna mungo, assembly GCA_036885675.1. Classification (NCBI taxonomy): domain Eukaryota; kingdom Viridiplantae; phylum Streptophyta; class Magnoliopsida; order Fabales; family Fabaceae; genus Vigna; species Vigna mungo. The sequence goes on from CP144691.1 coordinate 4,670,629, forward strand.
ATATGTGCAAAAAAGAAAAGATCCTTTAGGGGGCAACCGAGAAATATTCAAAAAATAGCCCCAGCTTGTTTGTCGAAATCACCTGACTCTGGAAATAAACCAGAAAAGCTCGAATAGTCTCCCTGTAGGGTTTTGACACATCTTTCCATAAAAAGTGATCACCTTCCACAATAGAGTACCTATACAAGTCATCAGGGTTGAAATTAAACTTAAAAAAAATAAAATTATGCAATAATATAATACCACAAGGAAAGACCTTTAAAAAAATAAGATCATCGAGTTCTAAACAATGGAATATGTGGGTACTTATTGCTATTACACTCACTTTCTTCTGACCATGATTCCATCTCCTTTTGACCTCATTTTTCCTTTCGTATATCTTCAACTTAAATCGCAACATTTATCATATATTTTCCATTGTCTCTCACTTTTTCTTTCCTTCCCCCGTTTCCTACACCTATTCCCCCAAATTGGGGTGGAGGGCATTCCACATTTTCCTGACTATAAAAGAAAACAAGGGTCAAAGAGTACAAGAGAATGTCAACGTTTCAAAAACAGTGGAGAGAGGCCATGATTCTCGACCTCCCACGTCAGGTATCCATTAGATCACCACCCCTAAATGATATAACCTAGCAATTAGCACACATCCATGAAGCGTGGGCCCAACATGTTAACCATTAAAGCAAGTAACATGGAAAGCAGAGACCAAGCCAAATTATCCATAATTCAACCAGAAGTATCAGGCATTGGGCAAGAAACAAAAACTAAGAATGTGGTACCAACCATTCTGATTTAGCTTGAGATGGATCCAGTGGTAGACGATGCCCAAGCAAATTCCGAACGGCGAGAGCCTCAACGGTACTTTGATCGGACAACCTCAGACACCTGGAACGTATGTCTCCAACAGCAGGACCACCTGCAACGCAAGCACACGCATCCACCCAATCAACCAAATCCTTAATTCCTCGCCCCCAGAATTTGATTCTGCGACAATGCAAAATATCGCCAAAAATAGAAACACTGGTAATTATAATCTATAATTATTAATTAACAAAACGCCGTACCGAGAACACGAACAATCTCCGCAGTACTCCCACCATCGTCGGAAACAGGAAGAACGTGAGCAACGCGGTTAGTGAAATTCTTGAGCTCTTCGATGACGCCGTTGAAGGCGGTGCCTCCAGAGAAGACTAGCAAGGCAGGCTGAGTGTGAGGAGGGTTAGGATTTGAGTAACAGCGGCGGTGATGGTGGAAACGATGGTGTGATGAAGAGGCAGCCATTGAAGACGAAGAAGAAAATGACGATGAAGAGAGGGGAAGAGTGTTACAGAGACTGGGACCCAACCATGTGTCCATGCTCGCAACTTGTGTAAGCTAAATTACTTTTCTTTTGGGACTCTGTCCAACATCCTACGACTACTCCACTGTGTCGAACACCTAAGGCCCAGAAAAAAAGAACATACTAAAGAGGGACGACGAATAAATTCTTATGGATATCGTCAGAACCATATCTGTTTTTTATGTGAATTTTCTGTATGGAATGAGTTTGAAAGGAAATTTTTGTATTCAAAACAGTATAAACAATATTTGATTTTTACAACTGTCTACGAGAATGAATATATATATATATATATATATATATATATATATATATATATATATATATATATATATATATATATATATATATATATATATATATATATATGTATGTATGTATGTATATAACCTTTATTATTTCTTAGTTATATAATTTTTTTTCTTATTATAATTTCTGTTATTATATTCAAATGATATATACAAAATTAAACCTTATCTATGCTTTTTATTTGAATTTTTTTAGTTATTTTTTGTGTTTTTTTATATAAGAAATGTTTAATAGCTTAAATCTTTTATCTGCTAGATAATATAAATTTTTATTATTTTTTAACCGTTTAATTAATTTGATATTTGAAAAGTTTTTATAATATTTTAAAATATTTTTTATTTTATCATGTTTTTAATTATATATTTTTATATAATTTCATTCAATAATATATTAAATTATATTTTCTAAGACACATTTAATTATTTTTATTTGTTGTTTACTTTTATTAATATTTTTTATATGATAATTTTTATTTCTAACTTATTATCATAAGTGTAATCTTATTACTACATATGTATAGAAAAATTTATTTATAATAATATTATAATATAATATCATTACTCAAAATAAAAAAAAAATAAGATTTAAGTATAATTTTGAATTAAATATGAAATTGAGATGATTATTAATGCATGATTATATAGATAAACTCTAATATTAAGAAAAGTAAATAATATATGTTACAAAAGTTTGAGTTTATTATGTTTTTGTAAATTTTAATATTTAATTGAGTTATAAAAAAAAAGTCGTGATACAAGTTCCTAAAATAATATTTATTAGTTGTTAAGTTGTAATAGGTATACTTGTCATTGATTTTATAGTTAACCATAACTTTTACCACTAAATTTTAACATAAATATTAGTATAATACAAATAATAATTTTAATTCTAATTAATTGATAATCAAATTTATTATTTATATAAATGATAATGATTAACTTAATCTTATATAAAAACATAAATTAACAATATATTAATTTTAAATTTTTATATGTTTTAAAAGGATATTTATATTTAATTAATTTTAATCTTATAAAAAATATGAGTTAATAAAACATAAATTAATAATATATAATAATTTAATAAGTTAAAAAATGATTTTTAATAAAAACATAATTATAATATTTATGTAAATAATAAATTTGATCTAATTTAAAAATAATAATAATAATACTTTATTATGAAAAAATTAAAAATAAATTGAATAAAAGAAATACCATAGATATCAAAATAATATTACACACATAACCTTGCTTGACACTGTCGATATCCTGTCATAGTAAAAACCTATACATGTCAACAAAATTTTTTGTAAAAAATAATATTTTGATTAAAACGTGACCTGAGATGCAATTAATAATTTTTGAAAAGAAAAAACTTAATTGAGATATTTTATAAAGAGTTCGAACACAATTAATTATTTTTTTTAAAAGCAAAGGGTAACTTGAAACAGGGACCGGGACCTGGTGAGAATGGCTTCCGAATTGAAGCGAAATTTAATATTAGATTGACTTTCAAAATTCAACTATTTCCTGTCACTGGAAACTTTTCCTTTATATCTGTCTAACATATACAAAGGCTGTAACACGAAATGTCAAGGTGACATATTCACGTTCTGTAGTTTTTCACGTTTTCGTCACATAAGCTGATGTCATCAATGGCTGGTGCCACACAATAGCACATTTCAGGAAAGCCTAAACTGCTAAAGCTGTGTCAATTTCGAATTTTGATGGGAAAGAGAGTGTAAAAAGAATGATCCTTAGTAAGGCAAACTCTTGGAACTTGTGCTGATGATCAAAGACTTCAATTTAGAAGACTCCCCTGCAGCATTTGCCCTGTGAGTTATTATTTGCATATTCCTTTGCAGACTCTGTTTCACCAAACTCTTCATCATTTTCTTCCCTTCTTTTGCTTCTCTTTGATTTAAAGGTGATCCCATTGCAAATCTTGGTGTTTGTGGACCAGAATGTGGCCCCATCTTAGTCTGCCTTTCATCCTTAAACCATTGCAATAGTTTCATTGCTCTCTTTTGAGCCAAAGGGCTGCCCAATAAAACCACTTCAAGAAGCACAGGAACAATCCCTGCCTGTGCCATCTTCTTTCTTTGCAACGAACTTTGATGTGCTAGAATCATTAAAATATACACCGATAACTCTTGGCATTTAGGCTTATCTTCCCATGACAAAATATCAATGAAGATTTCTGGGACCATTGTGCTGTTCTCTATTGCTTTCTTCCCCATCAAAGTCACTGACAAGTTCCCTAGAGTGGCAAGTGCTTTCTCTGAAATTTCTTTTAACGATGACGCTTCCAAGAGGATAGGGACCAACCCACTTGAAACCATAGCCGATGCATTTTCTAATACAGTTGATAGGTTATACAAAGCACTCAAACACGATTCTTTCGTGTCAAAACATGTCTCTGTCTCAAAAATGTGCCTAAGTAATGGGATAAAGTCTAATGAAGCAAGAGGGAACTCAGTGTTTACTAGTGATGACAGTGACAAAAGCAACTCTGCCAATTTACTTGTTATTGATTCATCTACAAGGTCCATTGTCTTTGGCAGCTTCGACAATATTCCTGCCTCAACTATCAAAGCCTTGTTCCTGAAGGAAGAAAAATATTTTTCAACTCAGTCAAAGTTAGGTCAGAAACAAATACTACTACTCTAAATTTGATAATTTCTCAAAGTCAGCATAAACTATAACTGGATTGGTGCAATTTGAGTATTAAAGAATAAGAAGGCCAAACCAACTAAATTAAAAACATTATTTATATCATAGCGAAGTCGATTAGAATCTTAAGTTAATATTTGTGCTGGAAAATGATGGTCAAACAAAAAACATAAAATCGCCTTAAAGATCATAAAGGAATCTGATCAACCACCCTATATATTATGATAATCTGTAATTTATGAATTTTAGGACAAAAATGTCGCTTCATTGTGAACTTTGTCCCCTCTAGCTTATCTAACATCCCAGCAACTCAGTTGACACTTCAGGTTGACTAATTTCTTTCTCGTAGTAAGTATAGTGAGTTTGATAACTTTCATCTTCTACAGCCTGTTGGAGGATAAATGTAACTCTAAATGGCTACACCCACCCACATGATGTCTCTGCTTTTGTTGAAATTATATATTTTTCTATTTAACCCCATGGATATGTACAGAACAATTCGGTCGTGGTTACTATGGAGTCATGAACCAAACCTACCAAGGCCAATTTCCACTTTGTGTACATCAATCTTGTCTTCACCACCCAAAAGTCAAAATGAGCGGTTCACAATAACTCCATTCTCACCAATTTCTTTATATAATATGATTGCATATTTGTCCATATCAAACAATATGGCAAAGGAGAAGACAGCAAAATGATAAATAATTTTAGTTTTAAATCGTGCACCTTGATTTCTAGTTAGTGGACCTTAACCAATGCTACAAACCATGTGTCCTAATTTCTTTATCATTCCTTCTCACAAATTTTAAACTGTTTAACATTTTAGTCATTCATTTTATCTTTGATTGACATGTATTCCGAGTATATGAATATCTATGTCAGCTACACCCAACAATTTAGACTCTTCGAATTAACCTCATCTAAATTCAATTCAACCAATAAAATCTAAAGAACTTACCAACTTAATATAGCATAGTTTTAAAGTTGAATCGAACACAGAGTTCCACACCAAGCTGAATTACACAGGTTTTATATTGTGGAATTGTTTACTTCTAATCCTTTTGAAATCAAACAAGAAAGTACGACTCTCAAACATTTTTAAACATATTGGTTCATGTGATAATCATTCATAAAAAGAAAGAACATATATTATTGTAGCAAAGCTTACGTGTAAGTTCCATCAGCCAGGTGGACCAACGCCGTCAACCCGGCTCGCCTGCGGCTAGCCACTGGCGACGCCGCCATAGATACCAAAACCGGCACCACCCCAAGTTCTGTAATCAACTTTCTGACCTTAACATCTTCCTTGGCTAACTTTTCAATCTCTTTTGCCGCCACTTCCTTCTCTTCCCAGTTTCCGAAGTGAAGCATCTTGACAGTTCTCTTGAACATGATCGCAGAAACTTCTTCCTCCTCCTCTTCAGTCTTCTGCATAACCTGTACTGTTTCAATATTTTCAGCCTTCTTGTGTTCACCACTGCCCTTAGCCACGTCAAACCGATCGGAGGTATCAGAACGCTTTCTGGTTGCTTTGGATTGGAGAAACCGTCTGATGCGGGCAAAGAACTGAAGCTTTATGTTTGAGAACACCCAAATAGAAGAAGATGATGAAGGAGTTGACATGTTTAAGAAAGGAAGGAGAAAACAAAGCAAGATGGTGAAGTTTGAAAAAGTGCGGGTTTGGGGTTTGGTTCTTGTACAACTTAGTTTCTGTTTCTGACTTTGAGACAGAGAGAGAAAAGTAAATAAGAGTATTAGAAGAGCTCCGCGAACTTAAAAATAAAGGGGAAGCACAGAGCACATGCAGAAAACAGTGCTGTCCCATTTAATGTAATGGTGGGTTATGATATTATGATACAAGATCTCAAAATATGCATTTATTAAGTAATAGAATTTATGCATCATTTCTTTCACGAAAAAGATATCCGTACCTGAACTTCACTAGAGACAAGATGCTAATTTTATGAATTACGCAGTTGTTGTGACTATATTTGTGCTAAAATAATACTAACATAAGTAGCAGTGGTTGATAATTTAATTGTAGTTAAATGTGTACAGTTAAAAGTCCATTGAGTATATATTTTGTGGATAAAGAAAGTATTTGGTACAATATCACTAACACCTAAGTTGGGTCTTTCTTCAGCAGCGTTTAACAATCTCAGCCTAATTAGTGTAGAAAGTAGTGGAGATGGCATTGATCTATCTTAGTCAAATTCAATTTTGGGGACCTTGTTGGGTGGAAAAATATGGGAACTCTTTGTTCACTGGTCCCAAGTAGCTAGGCTGCATAATATGACTTGGCATTTTATTCATTAAAAGAGACAACAACTAACTAAATTTAGACTTTGGTTTTTGATGTAAGCCCACGTCCATTGCATGTGAGAATCAGCCTATCTGTTATGTTCCATCATGGAACCATAAAATTTGGGTGCAGTGCACACGCGACAACATTAATGTCACTTAATATATCTCTTCGTGATCCTTCATTGGCTGCACAATCTGATCTGGATCGGTGCCTGTGATATTCTCACATGCATGGAGATTAATCATCCCAAGTTTCCCTTCCATGAAGGGTGGAGGAAGAAGAGCAGTCATGCATTAATTTTGTGGATTCCCTTCTCCATTATATGATCCTCAAAATGCAATTACCTTGAATAAAACCCCTAATTTTTTATTATTAAAATTCATTTAAAACCATGCAGTTCATAGATGTATCATAGAGATTTGAGCTGAGAGAATATGTACCTATGCTGGTGGAATTCTCCAAGAAATAGCCAGATAGATATAGGTAATCATTCATTAAAGGGCATCTTCGTTGACAAGTTTAAAAAATAAAAGAGAAAATACTATTCTTTTAGTTTGATGTCGGCATTATAAGGCATTATAAACTATAGTTTATGTTATATACTTGTACCATTAGCCTGCAATTAAGTCATCACCAATTTAGACCCACAAATGATAACAGTGATAAACATTGGTATCATGGTATTGCTTATTTGGGTGGGGAGATAGAGATATATTTGAGACTTTGATGGCTGTGGCATTTCCATGTTGGAGTCCACTACAAATTTGTATCCATATATGTTGAATTGCAGACACTGAAGTTTCCCACGTGTGAAGGAAGCATTACCAGTTACACATTTTCGTTTTGAGTTTGGCTTTGTGACAGTGCTAATATGATGTGTGCCACTCCCAGAACTAGCGTAATACCAAAATCATTTGTTTCTCACTGCCACGAACCGTAAATTGATGTGTGTTTGCAGACAATTTTCTTACATTTCCAAATGTAAGCAAATTCTCGGAATCTAATGTTACTGTGTGCTTGTGCGAAAATGTGTTTTGTACGCAAGGTAAAAAGCGTCAATAGCAATGTTATTCATTACATAAGTTGTTTTTTAGCGTTTTTAGTCAAATTCTTATCAACTCACCAATTAAAATTCAAACATCACATAAAAATAATATAATCATAAATTAACACAGTTGATTATATTAAATTAAAAATTCAAACATCACATTAACCCCTCAGTTATGTAATTTTATTCAAATTCGTGTTCTCGACTCGTAAAATCAGTGTTTCCCGAGGTTATTTAAAACTTGAATTTCAAGTAAAAAAAATTTGCGCCCAGAGAGGAATCTTTTGATCGGAATTGTACGTAAGTTCTTGTGAAGTTAAACAAAAATCGAAAATATAACGTGTCTGCTTGTAGAGCATGTGAAGACTAATATGTATGGTGACGAAGATGGTGATGCATCATTGCATAGTATTTATCAATGAAGCTAGTGTTTGAATTGAAGGATTGACGAGAAATTTCATCAATAATGACCACTGTCCAAATGATGGAACACAACACTATAGTACGAGAGAAACACAAACGTGTCACTTTAATCTATTTTTAATATTATTTAATTTAAAAGTAATAATAGGTTCACACACTTTTATAATTATTTATTTGATATACAATATAATAATTAAATACCATAAAAGAATAAAATTTTATATTTTTTACAAATAATATAAAAAAAATTATTTGTTTCAAATTATTATTTCTTTTTATTTAAAGCAGACTATGAAGAATCAGATTGTAAAGGTTGAGGATTTTCCTCTTTTCAGAATCATCTCTTTCCACCCGCTACCCAGTAGAGATTAAAACTAACACTATGTTTAGTACTATTTTTGTTAATAATTGAATGCGGTAATTCACAAAACGTTAAACATAAAAAACAATATTGTATTATTAGTTTTTTTTTTATGATATGTGTATCATAGAGATTTTAAAATAAGAGAATTTAGTAGCATAAGTATTAGTGGGTCAAATGGATACGATTCTATTAAATAAATTATACCCACTTTTATTTTTAATAAAGCCGATATATTTGATAAGTAATTATATTTTTTAAATAGGTTAATGAGAATTTAATTTTCAATTTTATATATTTATACAGTTTTTTCTTTTATCAGAGCTTAATTTTCATCACTTAAAGGAAACTCTTTGATTATTAGTTGAGACTCGACTGGGCGTCATCTCAAGAAGTAACTCTCTCTAGTATAAGGAAAAAAAGTGCATTATTCAAAATCATCCAATAATGAAAAATAGCTGAAAGTTCTATCGAAGTTTTTACTATTAAGATTATATCAAAAACACTTTAATATTATTTGTAATTGCTACATTACAAGATATTTGGTAATATTTTTTTCTTTTGATTAAAACATTAGAATGGATAGACGTCTCAATGATATTCAACAAGAGGTTAATTGAAACTGTTAATAAGAACTTACTTCAAAGATGCCTGCATAGGTTTTGGTATACTTTCAGAAATATCAGCGATAAACTGTACGGCTGTATTTTTGCAGTAAAGAGTAAGAAATATCATCATACAAATAGTATAAAGTTCAATACATAGAAAGGATCACGAGTATGAATATGTGGCTACATTATTCTTTAACCCAATATTTTTAAACTGTTGACACATGTGAATCTTTGTTCTTTTTCCTAGCTTAAAAACAGAGTGCTGATGTGTTAAATTCCTTTTCTAAGCTAATTTATTCGTCCTATCGTTATTGGTTAATGCAACTCTATAGCAACACCAGAAGTTAGATCCATGGATAGAGCTTCACGGATTATAAATATGTGGCTATGAGACCACATGAGTGATATCATGGCGAACTCTGAACAGGGATTTTGTCATCAGTCATCACACGTGGGAGTCAAGTTGAGGATAGCATTTTGGATTTGTCCTCACACGTGTGGATAACTAGGAATTTTGAGGGTCAAAATGGGCGCCCCACTAATGAAATGTGATTAATATAGAAAAGTGGGAGGTTTAGCACAAGCTTCACAAGTGCAGTGCCACCGAAGGGATGATAGAGAATTTTATAGGTCGATTATATAAATTTATGGTCATGGTTGCAATTTTATCCAATGATGCCTCTTCACACTCACAAAGACAAAAAGTGTAAAAGACCCACAAGGACTAAATATATTAATTTGGCACGGCTAGGAGGCATAATGCTTTTTGCATTATTATTATTATTAGCTCTTAAATTCAGAACTTTCGTTTTCCACATTAACATGTAATATTCTTTTATAAGACTTTAAAATTTTAGTACTTAGTTGATTGAGATGCTCTAATATCATGTGCCCAATTCACGAAGGTTCTTGTAGGCCACTGTTATTTTGAACTTGTTTATACAATAGACCACCACGTGTCCCAGGGACCTTTGCAGCTGTTTTCTTTTCATTAATTTGGCCGCAGACAACTTACTATGTGCACAGGAAATAATTACAATTTCTTCAAACGTGGAAGAACCTCTTCGGTGGTTTGTCTTGTGCTGAATGCAAGTGAAACAGTCAAACTTGTCGGATGACAATTCATTTTTTCAAACTTTTTTTAATTGTTGCATTATTAAAATAAAAAATTAAGAAAAAAAACCATTGCACCAGCCGGGAATCGAACCCGGGTCTGTACCGTGGCAGGGTACTATTCTACCACTAGACCACTGGTGCTTTATATTAATGATGAAATAGTTTATTATTTGACACAGATTTCGTTTAACCAGAACAAATTCACATTAATTCCTCGGATAAAGTTCATCTTTCATTTTAAATTGGATCCTATGAATAAAATATTACCTGATTGTCTACCGATTTACAATTACAACTTACTCACATGTTGATGGTCGCGTCGCTTGTATGAAGATGATAATGACAATTAGAAACAACGAGGAAAACAATAGCATCATCATTTTTGGAATTCAGTACTTTTATTTTTCCTGCACGATTATAACAAATATTCACCTATCAACACAATTTAGGACAAACAAGACAATTATCAGCTATCCTATTGGTTTTTATCGAGGATGTATTCACAAAATAGAATAATTTGTTTATAGATGGTTTTGTGATGGAAATATCTAAAAGTTTTGACATAAATAGTGATGAAGAAATTAATATAAGATATTAATTAGATGTATATTTAATTTAAAATTTTAAAGTATAATAGATTTAAATTTTATTTATTTATATAATATTCATTTTAGTTATTTTAATCAATACTCGCCTTAAAAAATCAGTTATTAGGAAGATACGAATCACTTGATCTTTATTTATAAGAGTTACATATTCGATTTAGAAAAAAATGTAGAAGGCCTTTAATTTTATCAGACATGATAGAATTTGCAGTATGATTTTTTAATTTTCGAATACTTAATTCTTCACTTATCCTTTCACTTCAACCAAATCCAAACACAATAATTCTGTCCAAAGATTACAACCATCAGCATAACTCCAAAATTTTTGAATCTATTATAAATTTCCTCTCTTTTCCCATATTTCATTTAAACCAATATACTATTTTAATTAGAAACATTATAAACACGTCATTATTATTAGAAAAGAACGATAAGTTACACCAATCTTTTTACTTTTAAGAACAAATTTAAAAAAAAAAAGTTAATGAATGAATTTGAGATAATACATAATTGTTTCGTTATTTATTTTAAATGATAAAAAGGTGAAAATGTAAAATTTGAAGATAAAGTTTAAAAAATATTTTAGAGATGTGATGAATAAAAAAAATGTTTTAATAAATTAAAATATAAGATTACACATTTGTCTTTATGGTTAATAGTAATGTAATGGTTAATAGAGATGTAAATTATTATTATTATCATAATTATGATTATAGGTTTCTTCTGTATTTTTGGTATACTCCTTCAATAGTGATCTGTTTCTTTTTCCTTAGGCTACTACTTCTTCTTCTTCAACCAACCAATCACACACTCTCTCACCTGAGTAATTATTCGTATACAATAAAAAGATGAATCCCATTATTAAGAGATGGATTATAAATAATAAAAATATATAAAATCTTTAGACTTTTATGTTTTTATTGTTGCTTTAACAACGGAAGTTAACTTCTTTTTAAAAGAAAAGTGTCAATCTGCAAAATATTATTTTCGCTTTTAGTGAAGATGGCTGTATACAAAACTTTTTAAGAGACAATATCATCATTTTTGTGCTCAACTTATTCTTCCTTTTACTAATGGACCAACATATGAGTGACAGAAAAAAAAAACTGATAATACTGTACACTTGGTAATTTTATTATTTATTTTTATCCTTAAATGAAAATGGAATTCAATTTAAATGGTAACAAATTCAAATTAGAAATTTCAGTAATTCACATAATATTAGTATATGTATACATATTTAACTTAAAAACTTAATATATATATATATATATATATATATAGTTATTTTTATTTATTTATTATTTTAGTCATTTTAATCGATATGTAATTTCTAATACCAGATATTTACGTGTAAGAGTTACAGATGCAACTTTTATTCAAGAAAAAGAAGGAGCAAAAGCCGGATCAAAACAAGTTTCAACCATGAATAAAGATAGGATGAATGACAATCTCACGTTAAACTCACCTCACAGGTATAAAACGCAATAGTCTCTTGTTCTTCTATCATCATCATCATCATCTCCATATAATTCTCATCTAAAACAATAAACAGTATTCGCAATGGCAAAGTCTTCAATCATCATCTTTGCCTCCGTCCTATGCTTGTTATCCTTCTTGAGCTCGGTTTGTGCCAAAGAGCGCTACATGGTAGAGGGCACTGTTTATTGTGACACATGTCGTCTTCAGTTCCTGACCAAGTTGTCTGAGTTCATGGAAGGTGCGACTGTGCGGGTGATGTGCTCACAAGTTGACAACGCAAATAACGTGACATTCAACAAAGAAACAACTACAAATTCATTGGGAGCTTACAGAATGGAGGTGGATGGAGACCACGAGGATGACACTTGCGAGGTGACCCTTGTGAAGAGCCCAAGATCAGATTGCAACGAGATTGACAGAGAGGCTCATCTGTTACAGGCTGCCAGAATCAGCATCACTAAGAACAATGGAATCGTCTCCAACATTCGTCAGGCCAACCCTCTTGGATTCCTCAAGAAGGACCGTCTCCCTGGCTGCGCGGAACTTATGAAAGAACTTGGAATCAACGAAGATGGCACCCCCGTCTCCAACTGAACAACCCCTCTAATCCAAAACAAAACCTCGTGCATAGGATACATCACACATACCTAGGTATCCCTGTTAGGTTTTGTTCCTGCTGCTTTCTTTTTTTCATTTCCTTTATATATTTATTCAATAATCAGGATATTTGCTTAGTAATGTATGGCTTTGGCCATTGGGATGAGTTTTTCTACTTTGCAAGTCTCTCAGACCATCCTTTGCCTTGTACTACTCTCTCCTTTTCTAATTCCACTGATTTTATTTATATCAACCAACTTCTTTTTATTTCACCTACATATTTAATAGGGTTTCTAAATATTTGAGCAAACATGCCTTTTTTTCATTTATATTGGTTTTATCTAAGTTGAATATTATCTGATGATACTTCGTAAATCTTACAAAATGTTTAGTAGAGTAAAATTTTAAAATATAAGTAAACCTCAACTCATCTCTACCTTATCATTTACTTTTAATTAGCCTCATTTTATTTTTAATTGAACCGTAATAATTTTTAAGTAGTTGCCTTTTTAATTTTTTTTTATTCAAGAAATTAAGATTTCATTTAAGGCGTCCAACACTCAATTTCCTTGCTGAAAGATAAATAAATAAGTATCATACTTATAATTACATATTATCAAATATATAACTTCTAACTTTCTCTCTCTCTATATATATATATATATATATATATATATATATATATATATATATATATAAAGATAGATTTTAAATTGGTGTTGGCTTAATTACAGTCCAACTGATAATAATTGTGTTTTAGTTTAAATTAATTATTTTTAATTTTTATTTAAGATTGATTACTCAGTTCATACTATCTAATCAACCAATTCGACAAATATTCTTAACTAATGAAACTGTCCAACTGTTAATTGACAGAACGATCATAGTATACAAATTAATTACATACTAACCTAGAAGAATAAATTATATTAGTTTTGACACATTTAGAAGGCATAAGTCTTTTTAATTATTATTATTAACTCTTAAATTGAAAACTTTCGTTACTCACATTAGCATGTAATATATTTTTTTAGGACTTTTAAATCGTAAAACCCAATCATGTTCAATTCGCGAAGGTTCTTGTACGGAACTGTTAGTTTAAACTTGTTTATACGTGTTTAAAGTGTTTTTTTCCTGAGTAACACACTTATCTTTTTTTTTTCCTTAAATAACATATTGTTCTTCGTATTTACTTGCATAACATATTCTTTATTAGTTTTTTGAAAAGTCGAATTCCAACCTTTAATATGATTTATCGTGGTCGAAGTATCAATAGAAATTTGCTTTATGAGAACCAAATTCTAAACCGAATTTTTAATTGTATTTTTTTTTTTGTGAATTTTATTAAAATAAAAGAGAAGGAAAGAAAAAGAAATTATATGTTTTTGTAATGAAAAAATATTTATTTATATGTTTGAATTTTGTTACATTATATTTTTTAAATAATTTTTTTAATTTTCATTTATTAAACAATAGGAGATGGAAATAAAAATTAAGAAATAAAAATGTATAAGTATATGGAAAAAATATCAAATATGATCGAAATAAAAAATAAATGTATAAGTATATTTAATAAAATTTGAATATGAAAGAACTAAAAAAGAGTGAAAACATAGAAATTATATAAAAAAAGAATAAAAATTATGAAATGTTAGTAGAAAAATGGTAGTAAAATTTATGAATTTAGAAATTAACCTTTAAGAAATAAGTAGTGTTTTATTATTAGAAAAGAATGGTAGTAAAATTCTGAATATTATAATATTGACATAAGATTTTGTTATAAAATAATTCAAGCTTATAAAGTTTTCAAATAAATAATTCATATAAAATTCAAATAAATAATTTATATAAAATGCTTATAACATTTCATTACTCAATCTTAAACCATTACAAACTTGTCATAAAACTTAAATACAATACATAAAGAAAACAATATTACATTAACTTATTACAAAACATCCCAAAAGCTAACATAAATAATTCCACCATTATCAATGGATGATTAACCACAAACATATTAGACTTTTCAACCTTCATGAAATTCACATAAACATATATCTTCTCCCTTGAGATTATTGTTAAATGCTAATAAATCACATATTGAAAATCTTCATCGTTCCTTAAAAAACAAAGTCAGAAATTCCTTCTTCTTCTTCTACAAATTGGAGAGGGATACAATGGTAGAAATGACTTAACTCTGGCTCCCATGATCTTAACAAATGACTTCTAATGATCAGTTGTATATGAATCATAATAACTCCATTTAGAAAAGTACAAAAAACAAACATTTCATCTTCAAAATTTACACAAGTATTAAAGTAATTTAAAACATTTATCTTCTTAAGAAAAACCATCTCTACTTCTTCTACTAAACAACTTCAAACTTATAAAACATTCTACCATTATCCTTTTATAGTTTTGAACTATCAACCATCACAAACCTATCAACCCTTCTTTGAAAATTTCCCATCAAACAATTCATTTTTTATTAGGCTTCACTATGAATTTGTTAGAACTTGACTCGTGAGATATATTGGATAAGCATGACCAAGACTCAATCATTCAAACATTGATAGATACTTTAAGGATTCAGTCTTTTAATGAATGCTACTTTACAACTTTATTAGTAAATATTTTCTCTTTTAATACATTTCGTTCTAACATCACTCAAGAGATGTTCCAATTACTTAGTCTCTTAATGAATGTTTTCATATGCACCCTATCACAAAGACAAGACTTTATAATTTTTTTAGTTAAGCTTGTCAAACACATATTTGTTTTTAGTACTTTTCAGCTTGTTCTCTATGCATCTAACTTTGTCTCCCCTTAATGTTACGTATAGAAATTGCATATAAAATTTAAATAAGTCATCCACCATCAAAATTAAAGAATATAAACATTACAAAATCAATCTTTTTATGCATATCCAACGTAATCAACATAGCTCGTAAATAGAAAAGTGTCAGGTGGACTGTTAAAATTTTCAACCACTTTGTCTTCTTGATAAATAACATGCTTGTGAAGTTCGATAACATTTTCATGTTATTCAATAACATTCTCTTGTTACTCACTAACATCATGATCTCTTTTATGTTATAAATCTTGTTCTTGTTTTACTCTGTACAGAACATATAACAAAAAAATTAAAAAAAAATGAAAAATATCTAAGAAATAACTAAATTTGAAGAGAATAAATAAATAAAAAAAAAACACACAAAATAAGTAAAATTGAAAATAAAAACTAACAAAAACAAAAGCCCTTAAAAAAACAAAAAAAAATTATAAAAACTAAAAGGCAATCATATATACCAAATTTCAAAATCTGGTATACTACTTTAACAAAATTTCAAAATTTAACCAGATTTTAAAATTCAATAAATTACCTAATAAAATTTTAAAATTTAATAGATTATTTAATCAGATTTAAAAATTTGATAGACTAAATTAGATATAATACTTAACCAGATTTCAAATGGTAAAATAGTTAATCAATCCTAACATTTTTTACCGTGGCAGGTACTATTCTACCACTAGACCACTGGTGTTTTTATTAATAATTGAAATAATATTAATTTAACTAGAAGAACCTTTCATGCATTACATTAGGATAAAGTTTATCTCACAATTTAAATTGGATTAATAAATCAAATATTTCCTTACTGTTAACAGATTAACAACTGAATCCATTGTTCATGGTCGCATAGAGAAGATGATAGTTAACTTCTTTTTTAAAATAAAAAGTGTCCATCTGCAAAATATTCTTTACGGTTGTACTGAAAGACAATATCATCATTTTTTTCTCAACTTACTCTACCTTTTACTATGGACCAATATAAGTGTGAAGGAAAAGAAACTGACAATACTGGTATTTCACTATTTATTTTGATACTTAAATGAAAATGGAATTCAATTTAAATGGTAACAAATTCAAATTAGAAATTTCAGTAATTTACATAATAGTAGTATATGTACATACATATAATTTAACTTGAAATCTTAAAAATAGATAGGTTTTTTTATTTATTATTTTAGTCATTTTAATTAATATGTAATTTCCAATACCAAGAATTTAATCTTTACTTGTAAGAGTTATATATGCAAGTTTTATTCAAGAAAAAAAAGGAGAAAAAGCAGGATCAAAACAACTTTTCAACCATGAATAAATATAGGATGAATGACAATCTCACATTAAACTCACCCCACAGGTATAAAACGCAATAGTCTCCTCTTCTTCTATCATCATCATCATCATCATCATCATCTCCATATAATTCTCATCTAAAACAATAAACAGTATTCGCAATGACAAAGTCTTCAATCATCATCCTTGCCTCCGCCCTTTGCTTGTTATCCTTCCTGAGCTCGGCTTGTGCCAAAGAGCGCTTCTTTGTAGAGGGCACTGTTTACTGTGACACATGTCGTCTTCAGTTCCTGACGAGGATGTCTGAGTTCATGGAAGGTGCGACTGTGCGGATGATGTGCTCACAAGTTGACAACGCAAATAACGTGACATTCAACAAAGAAACAACTACAAATGCATTGGGAGCTTACAAAATGGAGGTGGATGGAGACCACGAAGAAGACACTTGCGAGGTGACCCTTGTGAAGAGCCCAAGATCAGATTGCAACGAGATTGACAAAGAGGCTCACCTCTTACAGGCTGCCAGAGTCAGCATCACTAAGAACAATGGAATCGTCTCCAATACTCGCCAGGCCAATCCTCTTGGATTCCTCAAGAAGGACCGTCTCCCTGGCTGCGCGGAACTTATCAAAGAGCTTGAAATCAACGATGATGGCACCCCCATCGCCAACTGAACAACCTCTCTAATACAAGTATACCAAAACAAAACCTCATGAGTAGGATACATCAGACATACCTAGGTATCCCTGTTAGGTTTTGTTCCTGCTGCTGTTTTTTTCCATTCCCTTTATAATAATCAAGATGTTTGCTTAGTAATGTACGACTTTTGCCTTGGGATGAGTTTTTCTACTTTGCAAGTCTCTCAGACCATCCTTTGCCTTGTACTACTCTCTCCTTTTCTAATTCCACTGATTTTCTTAAATCAGTTGCTTATCCACTGCTCTTTCAATTCATGCACTTCACTCTGCAGCATGCAATCAACCAACTCCCTTTTATTTCAGCTACATATAATAATTTAACAGGGTTTCTGAACATTTTTTCATTTATATTGGTTTTATGTAAGTTGAATATTATTTGATACTTCATAAATCTTAAAAAATATTTAGTAGAGTCAAATTTTAAAATGAGTAAACCTCAGCTTGTCTGTATCTTATCATTTACTTTTAATTAGCCTCGTGTTATTTTTAATTGAACTTCACATGTTAACTAATCACTTTTAATGAGGTATCTATTTTTAACTTTTATTCAATAAACAAGATCTTGTTCAAGGATTCCAACATCACTCAAATTACTGAGTTTTGTGTTTGGATTTTAAGATAAATTTGTGAGAGTAGATTAAAGAAAAGATATTAAGAAATAAAAAAATTTTGAGAAGAAAGTTTATAAAAATTAGTAAATGATATGATAAGTTTAATATATTAAAAAGATATTTTAGTTAAAAAAAATAGAAAATTAACATTATTTTTATTTGTATTATTATTAAATTATTTTATTATTATTATTATAATTATTATTATTTTAATTTAAATAAAAATTAACTTTATTTCAAAATAAAATTATCGTTGCAAATCTCTTTTGTGTTGAAGAGAAAAAAAAAAGTTTTTATTTCCGTCAGCTTTTTTTCTCTATCGATAAATTTCTGCATGAATAATAAATTTGTGCATTTCCACATGTTGAAACAAACTAGCTTGAATTTTGTTAAAATAATAAGCAAACTCATTGCCAATTTATATATTATATAGTATTACAAAGGAGAGGTAGAGAGAAATAACAGATATTGATGAGATGTTTAAAATAATAGATGTTGATAAATTGTTATTTGTTAATTTTAATTTAGTATTTACATATTCTTTTTTTTTCTCCATCTCACGTTTTTCTTCACCGTAATTTTTCTAAAGAAGTTCAATGTCTTTTGACTTTTAAAATCCTAATTTTTCTCTTTTCTTATATTTATTATTGAATCATTCATCCCTCACACTTTCAATCTAGCACATCTAACAAACAATGGAAAGATCTGAAACCGTGGTGTTATATCAATTCAAAAGAGGTATAAGATTTAGACTACCATTATTGTAATTTTTTGGTTTAATTTTCATTTCCAATTATGTCAACTCTATTTAGTGTAACTTCTTTCATTAATAAATAATTTTTCAATTCACTTATACATTTTCCATTTCATTATATCATAAAATCTCTAATTAAAAAATATATTTTATAACATAAAAATGAAATAATTATTAATAATTGTCAAAAAATTAAATTATTAAAGAATCAAACAAATCATATAAATAAAAAAATAAAACCATACCAAAAAAATTAACCATATAACTTATAACAGTTAAATTATATCAATATACTAATTCTACTATATGCACATTATCTTATGTTTATTTTAATTCCCTTTTATAATTATTAATTTTTAAATAAAAAATAAAAGTTGGGAAAAAATGACCAAAACACCAATAAAATTATAAAACATGTTAATTTGCTTTTCATGTGCAAAGTTATGTTACATTTAACTTATTTTATTTTTCCAATATTAACTTTTAAACTTTTGAACAATAAAACAACAATAATAATAATAGGGTTAAATATGTTTTTATTTCCTATACTTTGGGGCGATTTTGGTTTTAGTCCATTTTCAAAGTAAGGTACAATTTAGTCCTTCAACTTTAGAAAATTCTGGTTTTAATCTTTTTTACCAAACTTTTTTTAACTTTATTTGTTATTTCAAGCACGTTTCATTATAGCATTTGGATTGTTTACATTGTTTGACACATTTTTGCTTCAATAGAAACGCGTTTGAAACAATAAATAAAGTTAAAAAAATTTGGTAAAAAGAACTAAAATTAGAGTTTTCTAAAGTTGAAAGACTAAATTGTACCTTACTTTAAAAATGGACTAAAACTAAAATCGTCCCAAAAATAGAGACTAAAAAGATATTTAACCCATAATAATAACGTGAGAGCTTTATGTAAGAGATGGGTCATTGGAACATTTTCTATGCAGATTATGTGTGTTTTTGTATCCTACAAATATTAATTGAAAAGTTATGAATAGTTACCGAATTGTTTACCTTGTATAAGTATGTGGACCTAGCTGGTTGGATATTTGTGATGTAATTTCCATTACATATGAGTTAAATATATGTAATTTCTCATACTTCTCTTTAACATGTCTATCCATTATAAAAACAAAAAGAAATGACAATACAAGATAAAAATTATATAAAACAATCCATTCTCTCACTTCTTACAACTTCTTTTTCTCTTTCATATCTCATAATCACTTATCAAATTCTTCATTCTTAACTATATCATGTTGAGTCAATTTTCACCATCCTTTCTTTTGTTTTTTTATATATGTGCATCTCAAAAAAGTCTAACACGGTAGATATTTACTTTTTAAAGTCAAACTCCATTCTAACACATGATTCAATATTAAATTCTTCAAAATATTTATAGAATTCTTCAGCATAACTTAACTTCTTTCATAGAAGTTGTTCTATTAATATACATGACTTTTTAAAAAAAAAAATTGTTACCCACTTGCGATTTCTAGATTTAGAAATATAGGAGGAAGTGGGAAATTAGAGGCAAATCCTAACTCTAGAGAGAAAGAAAAAAAAATCTCTTGGAAAAATTAGAATATATAATTTTTTCCTTTATACTTTTGCTTTTAAAATTTATATATAGAGAGAGAAAGGGGGATGAGAGATGCACCATCTTATTTACTTTATGACCTTTTATGGTCTACTTTTTTTTATTAATGAGGGAGGAGAGAAAACTGAACACAGTCTGTTTTATTAGTTTAGAGTTAAAGAAAATACTTAGATTAAAATTAAGTAATTTTTTTCTACTCTTATTAATTTAAAAAATTAAAATAATTTTGTTGTATAATTTTCAGAAACTAAATTCGGCAATAACACTACTTTCATTGACTAACATTTGATGTATTATTCTAAATGTCTCCCTTGAAATTTTAAAATTTAGTTAAATGAAAATAAGTGTAACCAATTTTTTTATTTATTTATTTACGGATTTTTGTGAGAAAATGATTGTCTGTAGTGACAAATTACAAATTAGTGCATCTGAACCGAAGTTTAAGGAATATTAAAATTACCTATTGATCATGTGCCGTGAGCAGAATCAAATCTAAATTTTTTTCAAAGGACATTTCATTTACTTTCACAATGATATAATAATTTTAAGCTTTGTTATTCATCTACCAACTAACAGCACATATATGATATGACAAGTGGCAAAAGAAAATAAAGTGATATAAAAATATGTCTAATAGTATATTAATTAACAAGGGAACGTATAAATTAACATCATATCCCATTTGAAACGGTTTATCTTATATTAATATTAATATGTTTTGTCGTCATGGATGAAGGAATGTGATTCCAGAAAGATTATTATCACAAGAAAAATATATATAAAATGACGGCTCTAATTTTATAAACTCATGCACCTAATCAGATAAAGCATTAATAATTAAGCAAATACTATAAACTAAGTGTATGCTTTTTGAATAAGTAACGAAGAACAAAGCAAGACGAAAACACTAAACTAAACGCAACCTATAATTAATCTCTAAGAAGTCGATGGTGAAACATATAGCTTGATTATACAAATGTACTTTATTGGTTGCTGATGTTCATTCAAAGAAAAGAAAAGGACAAATTCAACCTCAACCACAACATAATTATATATAACAGTTTTCTAATATACATGATTAGCACAAGCTGTCAATTAATCATAAAAAATTATTGTTTAATATTTCAAAAATCATGAAAAAAGAAAGATGAAACGCCCTTTCCAATACGATAATTCTTTCAAAAAAAAAATTCCACTTATAACGTCATAGTTATAAAGCATAAGATTGGAATCTTCGTTTTGTTGTGAGAAATTGGAAATTCTTTCTTCAAAATTTTATTGATTTGGTAAGGTTTATCGGCCGGCCTCTAGAACAACTACACTCAAGAGAAAAGGATGAATAAATTAAAAAGTTGAAACGACAAATTGCACTAAAATATATATAGTACTTTTCTTGATGTAAAGTTTTTGAATCCTATCTCTTTGTCCAGTGAGCAATATTTGAAGAATATTATGTGAATATATACATGAATTTGGTGGATGGCAATGGTGTCAAAGATAGTGTGAAACCCACTTAGCCAATTATGTGAAGTACATTGATGGCTTAAAAGATAAAAGCTTGGTATATATGGACAATGGAGGAAAAAACTAATGTGAATGTGTCACGTAGCTTAGCATCATCCATTGATTTAATGTCACGGAATATTTTTGAGGTGTTCACATCTTCAAGACACGCTTTTCTCCCTAGTTTTTGAATTCTTCTTCTTGTTCCTATGTAAGTCCACCATGTTCTCTGCTTTCAATTCGTAGATCATTTTATTGACTTTCATGCTCACCTGCACAAACAAACACTTCCTTTACAATATACTATGAAAGTGAATTTTAATCCTAATTCATCTTTACAAAACTAACTTATAAAATAAAATATATATCTATTTATTTATAATAAGTTGATTTTATTTTAATTGATGTTCACTTCTAATATAATATTTTCGACCATTCAAAACACATTTTAAGGGAAAAACAAACTTATAATTAGTCACATTCATAATATGTGAATAGGGCAAACCAATAAAGGTTCACTAATTTTACTATTTGAACTGGATAGTGATGTACATATGCGAGAAGAAGATGAAAGAAAAATTGAAAAAAATAATCGATGTCATTGGTTATACCTATTGGATCTCTGAATATAATTACTTCTCCAAATTTTATCTATATGAGATAAAAGGAAAAAAATAGTTATTATACATATCCAACAGCTTATTTCACTCTTATGAAATAAATAAATAAAAATTCTTTTTAATCTTTGTAATTTTTACCAAATATGGTGAATGTGTGTGTGTATATATATATATAATTTCCAACTGTATATGTTTAATTATTTTTAACATGGAAAATATGATGAATTTTAGAGGGAAAAAAGTAATTTACATATTTTCTAAATTCATGTACAGGAATGCATAAGAATCTTCCGCCGCTTGGCCGCCGGAGAAAAAGTACAGATAAGATAAGAAGAGCGTGAGACGGATAACCACCCACCTGATGGAGTCCTCCGCCGCTTGGCCGCCGGGAAAATTTGGCGGAAATCAGTGTGAACCTCTTCTGAAACAAGCCTATTTCCCATCTCAAACTTGTTCTCATCTTCCGAACTTTCATAGACAGCCCCATCGGGGAACTCAGCGGCACCATGACACGGCGGCTTGCCCTTCCGACGGCCGGCTCCGACAGCGACGTTTCGGAGGGCCCCACCAGCAGTCCAATACCTCTGGCAGCTCTTACAAAAATGCCTTGGCTGATTAACGTTGTAGTTATTGAAGTAGCAGAATTTAGTTTCCATGCTCTTGCATCTAGGACAGGGTATTATCTTCTCTGTTCTTTTCTCCTCCCTTCCTTTTTCTCCCTTCTTGACCTCCTCAGTGTTGAGTCTAATCATTGCGCCAAACAGCTTAATCCCTTGAGACTCCTCAGCCATTTGTAACAGAGAGAAAGAGATAGAGTTTTTCTTTCTTAACTGAGAAGGTTTTTGTTGTCGTTGAGGGAAGAATTATTATGTAAGTGGTTTTATATATGCTTAGGGTGATATATAAAGCGAAAAGTGTTTGTTAGTTAGTACAATCATAAAAGAAGGGCATGAAATCCACGTGGTACGCGCCAAAAACTAAACTTAGGTAGGGTGTAAAGTTCTTTGTCAGAAGAACAACTAAAGATGCAGCAGAAAGCTTAGCACTATCTTTATTTTCTTCCCAAGTTACTTGCTTAATGTGACATAAGAGAATTGTATATTTAAATAAATAAATAAATAAATAAATAAAACTCAACTGCTATAAGTAAATAAAATTATTATTGCGTAATAGACTTAATTACCACATCTGTTGAGAATTGTATATTTAACTGAAAAAGAAGGTGTGGAGGTCAAAGTATTTTTAGGTAAGAAAATACATCTTAGTTTCTCCTTTGAACATAATTATACATCATTACTTAACTCCAAAAGTGTTTTTTATTTATTTATCCCCTGGAGTTAGTCTACGTTATGATCATGCAGTGCTAAAATGTCTACAAGGTGGGGCCAGTCCAGATAGATCGCTTGCAAAGTGTCAAAAGCCAGTGGAAAGGGGATGCATGTACTCGCATATGTAATAATATATATATATATATATGAAAGAAATAAGAAACTTGTTGTAGCGAAATTCTTCAAGTATTCTATTTCAAAAAGTAAGGTAGCTCAAAGATCTTACTAGCTGAAAAGTATTGCCTTTTCTCTTTCCTATTAGTTTTCCTAAAATAATTCAAGAACAAGATTATAAAGGCATGTCCAATATTAAGTTTGCTTTTAGACATCAATGGTTTAATGCAATGGTACCATTCTACTATTTGCGTACAGTGCCACATGTATGTAGAAAAGTTCCAAAAGGAAATGTCTAGGTGAACCTTTGAACAAATGGATGTTTGCTGGAAAAGGATATTGCTAATTAATTAACACCATGTTCTTCAAACTAATACACTCAATTTTTCTTTCTTTACATAATTAAGATACTTATATATGCCATCTGGATGTGACATTTCGGTTCGTTGGTTCTCCTTGCCCCATCACTCTATTCTAATCTTAGTAATAACTGATTTTCACTTAATCTTCTAAACCTTAGTGTCAATGCCAATATTTCCTTTAGGGTTATGAGACAGACCAATACGACATCGTGTTCATTGTCCATTTTGTTTCACATACTATTTCGTTGAAGAATAATGAATTGAAGGAGAGGAGAGAAAACAAAAAATTTCAAAAAACTAGGCTCCTTTTATTCTCCTCTCGTCTTTTAAATTATACAAACTTTTTTTTACAAATGAATTTCTTATCTAAAATCTATTGTATATATGAATTTGGAATTTGTTTTGAAAACAGCTGCTTCAAAAAACATATCAGAAGCAAAGATGTTTTCTTATCTTTTTTTTTCCTTCTTTTGTACATTTCATACTTTCACTTTATGTCTTATACTACCCCTTTCACTTTGAAAAAAACATACCAGCTGCTTTAAATTTGGAATTGTTCACTCTTTCCGATCATTTAAAAATAGAAATCAAATATATTTAAACTTCTATCCCTTCTTTAATATAGAGATTTGGTATTTTTCTTTTCTTCCTTTCCTTCAACATCACCTATATAAAACTGAAATGGAGGGAAATAATTATCGGCAAAAAATAGACAAAAATAGGACGAGTTGAAGTAACTACATGATTTCTACTGTTTTATTAATTTGACTCTACCCGGTGTTAATTTTTCTTTGTTTAGCTTTATAATTTAGATCAATGTATTTTGAAGAAACGATCAAGTTGTTTCAATCTGTTTCAATTTAGGTTAATGATATATATATATATATATATATATATATATATATATATATATTATTAATTATTTTGAAAGGTATGTTGTAAAATATACCTTAATTTATATTTTATATTAAATTTTTTTGCAGTACAATAGATAAGGATTAGCTATTATCATTCAGACTGACATTGACCCTGACTGCATATTAATACTAAATTTGAAATTATGGATTAAACTAAAACAATCCCACTTCAATTCATAAAAGGTTGATACTGTCTAATATAATATTAAGTAGTAATCAAATCGAGATTTTAAATTCATATAAAAATAAATTATTTTTCAAATGTTTAAATGAAGTAAAAATATTAGAGATAAATTGATCGCAATCGGGTTAAAGATCCGATAGTGATTAATATGAAATGTGTAGGAATTGACGTGAGATTCCAGCATTGCATATCTCATACGATTTTCCTGCCTTTCTTAAAAGTTGAAAGCACTTTTATCTGTAAGGTCAATTAAAATTCTTCATATTTTTCAAACAATAGAGATAGTGCATCCTTTTAACTATATTGAAATGGAAGTATTTAGTAATTTTGTCTTTGTTGATAACTCAAACTTTCTATTTCTAAAGTTAAATCTAAAATCTTACTTAAAGGATTAATTCACTTTCACTCAAACGAGTAGAAGAGAATGGATTTATTGCATGCAAATTAAAGTTAAGAAAAAAGCAATTGTACATAATAAACTAAAAATAAATAAATAGAAGTTTGGTATAAGGAGAAAGAAAATGACATTTTACAAGGACAATTCACATGGCTTGGGATAAAGATAATGTGTTTATCTATCTCTCATGTGAGTTGGGAAAATAAGTAAGCTAGATATGACTTTTTGCGGCTTTTGAAAAGGCAGAAAACATCATATGAATGGATATTGATTGAATGAAGATGCATGCTCCTGATGGTATTTGGTATGTACATATATTATTACACAGTAACACTGTTACATATCACACCAAACACAACTTTTTCAGGTTCCGACGAGTTTGTTGCTCCCTTTTTCCATCAAATACTAAAATTTAGTGTGTGTGGGTCAAGTTCCCTTTTGGTACGCAACACTTTTTTTATAATGATTTCTTATGCCCATTTCTTTACTAAAGGAATCTTTATATTATCAATTCAAAAGTTATCTCGTTTCCAACTCATTAATCTGTTTTCTAATTGCAATGCAGACAAAGAAGCACCAAGTTGCTTTATTCTAATCAAAATAATGAAACGTACTTTTTCTTTCCCAATGCTTTCTAAGTCTTCCTGTATTTTTTTTTGTCCAGTGAGAAAAGTCTACTCACAATTTTAAAATCAGACTAATAAAGTTTGATTGCCTTTTTCTTCTTAAATCAAAGAAACTTTAAAAACCCCATGCCAAAAACAAAATTTTAAAAACCAAATCCTTTATCATTTAATCATGGTAAAAGGGGCCTTTTTTTTAAAAAAAAAAGTAACAAAACAAATTCAATTTAAAAAAAAAAATTGATATGTTTATCGAAAAAGATTTATTGAGTAAATACAATATCAATACGACCTGAATCTAATTTATATAAAAGATTAACAACATTTTTTCAATTCAAAATATTAAGATAATAAATATGTGGTTCTTCTATCTTGTAAATAAACTTTACTTTCTAACATTTACCAAATGTGAAACTCGAGTTCTTTTTACAGTGCTATACTTAGTGTAACTAATAATTTTAGAGAGTAAAAATAATACACTTAATTTATATAACTAATTATTGTCAATAATAAAACAAAAATAAAAAATTGGATTATTTGCATCATATATACTTCAGAATAGGTGAATGAATATCATCTTCATGTGATTTTTCTTTTATCATGTTTAGACCGATTTTAATGGTAAGAAATTTAAAAAATTATTAAAGAGTATAGACCTGAAATCAAGTATGGATATTATATTATTAAAATATAAATACTATAAATACAAAAAGTTAATAATTCAAATTTGATTTCAGAAAAATCATCATCTCTTTAAACACTTTTCTTCACCTTGTATGAATTATCTTTGGATTTATGAGAAATTCCCTAATCTTTTCTATATCAGAGTTCATCATAAGAATCCAGGTGAAAAACTAATCGAGTTTGTCTGATTAAATTTTCTTTTTAAGTGCATGTTTTTAATGAGAATAATGGGTTTTAGGAGCTAAAGCTTGAGCTAAGAAACCTCAATAAGTAAGAAACCTCAATAACCTAGTATGAAATATGAAAATGAACTGTGTCTGGCGGGTCACAGGACTTTACACTATCATAACAATAAAGCAAGTTCTTATTATTGTAGTTTTGTTTGTAGTGACAACTTAGTAAAGATAATATGACAAATGTAAATCTATAAGTTTAATATTCAACACATAAATCTTTTGGAAAAAGAGTTAAGTGTTGTGAAATTTAATGTCGAGAGTTTACTATATATCCAATTAGGTTGAGAGATTAAACATTTTATTTCTTATAGATGTTTTAAATGAATTTGAAATTATATATCCATTATAAATAAATATAATGTGTATGAATTTCATATTATAAAGGTTTTAAAAAACTCTAACCCTGTAATATCATATATAATATATGAACAAAGAATATTCCAGACAAGTACTCTCAATAGAGATGAGCTCATCATCAAGAAAATAAATTTATGTTTGTAGATATGTTAACCTTTTTTTGGAGAAAATTGTATATTTATATATGTTTTGATTATTTATTAAAAATAAAGTTTTATTTTAAAGAACTTTAAAGGAAAATACATAAATATATGTTAATTAATTTGGTTTTGAAAAAAAAAACTCTTATCTTCTTTATTATAGTTATGTGTGTAACATGCTGAAAATTCTTTTTTAATATATATATATTATAAATTTTATAGCTGAAACAATAATGTTTTAAAAATTAAATTTTCTGAAATAATTTTTGTGATATATAATTGTTAAATAATAATTTAATCTAACAAAGTTATTGTTTGTTGTTTCGGTGGGATTGGTCCGATGGCCGGTTGACCTTCCTTCTCTGCTCTCTCTTGGTCGTTTTAATCATTTCTGAGAACACAATCCTCGGATGGATGGGTGATGGACTTGCAAAAGACACTCTGATGTTCAAGTCAGATATGTTGGATAAAGAAGTCTATATTTTATTTAGGATAGCTCAAGGTTATTTTACTTGAGCGCGTCAATAATATACTTATAATAATACATGTTAATTGTCCATTAATATCATATTCTTGTGCAATATAACCTGTCAATCACTCATAAATAGCGTATAGTCACATTTAATATGACCATTAAACATATAAATTGGTCATTAATGATTTTTACCTTTCCTGATTGATGTTTATCTGACCATCGATGGATTTCCGTTTTGGTCCAAGATTCTTCTTAGCCAGTCGGTCACTAGAGTATTGTACACTTGTTAAGTAATTCTAATTGTTTATTATGATAACCTTTTTCCTAGACAAAATTTTATTGTTGTAAATTGTTTAAATAACTCGTGGGAGAAGTTTGGCACGATTCTAAATTAGAGAATGATTTATTACAATAAAAAAATTGTTAGAGTAATTAAAATAGAACATTTTTTTCTTATTGAAAATAACTATAGAGATTAAATTTATGAGCTCTAATTACACAATGTAAAAATTAAAACAAACCACCTATATTTTTTTACCTTTAATCAATTACAATTCATGCAAATTTGTTTCTTTTAAACCTTAAAAATTAACAACTCTCTCATCACTTGTTTATTTTTCTTATATATATTTCTTCATCACTCATTCATTTTCTCTTTCTTATTATACAAAGACAACATTTTTCCCCTATGCTATTTCCATCATCCTAACTTCCTTTTCTCATCTTTAACATTAGTTGTAATTGCTATTTTTTGGCATTTTGTGTTTTTCTCTCTTTCACACATTAACTAAATGCATATACGCATGACCACATTAATTAAAAATTTCATCCGTATTTTAAAGTAGCAAGAAAAGTAATGGAAGATATACATAAACACTCATGGATAAATGCAACGTAATAAATTTAGTGGAAGTGACCATGAACTCGGAAAAGGTGCGAAGTCTAAGAAAAATCCATATATAGTTAAAGTTAGATGAATTGTGTGTGAATGTGGAATGTTTACAAAACATTACTTATTGTATTCACACATAATTGTTAGATCTAAACACGTTTACTACAAACATATGCATCAATATGAAATATAAATTTGAACAAGTTTTATGGGTTTGTGCAAATTATGTGGACAATGGAGATACAGTCACAATATTATAGGACCACCATTGTGTCCCAATCCAAAAACATGAAAAAAAAAAACATGGATTATTCTAAATCCAGAAAAAATACAAATGAAAAAGGACATAAAAAACAAAGTGCACCAAAATATTTCTATTTTTATTTACACATTTAATCTCACTAAATAAAATAAAATCCTAATGATCATTGGGTATGAAGCTGAACCTATTTGTAAAAATAAGTACCTTAGGTCTTTCCGGCACTATTTGATCAATTAAATTATTTCTATTTTTTAAATATCAAGATCTGAAAATGTACCTTAAATGTTGATCAACAAAATACCAAGATTAAAAAAAAAACTATATATTTTTTAAAAAAAATAGATTCAAAGATACTTTTATAAAAAGATAAAAGTATGTAGATATTTTTTTTTTCAAATTTACGAGAAATTTTACTTTTATTTCTCCTAAATTGGGACGAGTCTCTAGCACTCTTATCTAGTCGAACATTTTGCTTCTCTCTATCTGCTCTAGTGACAATCGGTTTAAGAGAGTCTTAAAGTAATTCAATTATGAAAAAAAGTGAGTTTATCTTGAAATTAAATCTTTATTTATAGAGTTTAAAAGAATCTGACAATTAATTTACGTCTTAATTATAATTAATGTTAAATTTAATCATTTATCAATAACACTTACCGTATTAACTGTGGTTTAACTCTCCTCAACTATGGAACCGCTTAGCTGCAAAGCTTTTTTACTTACCTCAGCCATTCGATCCATTCCACTGAGCATTCAGTCATACGGATTGATATGAAGTCGTCCAATAGTAACAACTTTTAATTTATTTACCAGGGAAATAGAAGTATACCCGGCGAGGCAATGAAATAGAGAAGATTTAGAAGGTTGGGATTGTGATGAGACGGAGCAAGAACTGATTCCAGGTGTCAATAGGGCCAGGCATGCACCAATGAACGCAGTCGTTGATTTTGACATTCGCATCCAAATTATGTCCATACTTATCAGGATGTCCATCAGCTCTCATAATCATCACTCCAGTTATGTTCATCAAACCAAAACGTAACCCTTTCTCTCTCCCTTCGTTTTCGGCAATCCTAAACTCCTCCACTTGAATCTCGTAAATCTCCTCAAGACCGTACGGTTTCACCAACGCACTTTCTTCCTTTGTCATGGGCATTGTTCTGTTACAACCCCCACCTTTGTTCCACGCCCCGTTCTCAAAATGGTTCGGCGAATGAGTCACCAAAATCACCATCCCCTTGAACCCTTTTAGGTTCACCACCGTTCTAAAAGCCGTTCGTAATGCGTTCCTGTAACCGTACAAGTTTAGCGGGTCTGTCGTCACGTTATGGCACTTTTGACACCCCACAACCCTGCCCTTTTCGTAGAACGTTAATGGTCGAAAGAACCATTGTCCTCCTGAGAAAATAACGTAGTCGAAATTTGCAATGTGGGTGGTCCAAGCTTCATCGGCTTCGTCCAAGTAAAGATTCTCGGCGTTGGAGAAAGAAGTGTCGTTCAGGTATTTTTCACTGGATTTCACCAGAAAGGGCGACCACAGTATTACAACAGTGAAGTTATAGTGTGCGTAGAACCACCATTTGAAATATTTGTCATCGTTCAATGTGTATCTGTCTGTGATGTCCTCTGGCCGAGCAACCTGAAAGAGTAGCTTCGCCGTTAGTCCCACACCGAGAATAAAGAATTTGGAAAAAATATAGTTAAGCCATCAAACTACTAGCCCTACGTCTATATTTTGTACTCACAAAAGTAAATAAAATTAAGTAAAATTTTTTTAACAACTATTTTTTAAAACTTTGATAATTCGTTATTGATTCTATTTAAAACGTATGACTTAATTATTAAAAAAATTGTTAAGATATAAAACGTATGACTTAATTTTTAGGTGACTTATTGTAAAGTTTTATGTGCAATTATCATGACGGATAAAGAAAGCTTTCAAACAAGGAAAATGATATTTTGACACCAATTTTTTGACATCATTTTATCACTGCACACGTGTCAAAATATGGTTGGACGATTTCAAATTAAAAGAGAAACTTTGGTTTTTCTCTTCCAAATATGCCCTTGTCTCAGTTTTTTTAATTTAAAATCGCCTAACCACATTTTGACACGTGTACAGTGTCAAAATAGTGTCAAAATATCATTTTCCTTCAAATAAAATACTAAAATTTAAATTTATATCCAAATTATAAATTGATTTGTAACGTCGGCCATTAAATTGTAAATACACGTTTTAAAGGACTTAATCAATGAAATTCGATGATCTTACGAAATCAACAAATAAGTCAAATTTAACATTAACTCGTTGATTAATGTGTAATTATATCTAATAAAATGTTAATACTAAACATTAACATGATTTAATAATGTTTTAATTAGTTAATAATATAAATTTATTACGATGAAAAAACATGGTAACCATCTGTTTTAGAAAAGAAGGAAATCAAACTCATCAAAATTAAATGTTCATTCTTTTTTTTTCCTCTTTCTGATTAAGCACTGACAATTCATAAAAAGAAAAAATTCCACAACTGTTGAATTTTTGCATCGAATTACCGAGTTAGACAACGAAATATTTCAATCCGAAGGAAGATCGTGGAGTGAAGGTTGAGAATTTATAAAAAGAAAAGTGTAGTTGATAAGAAACTTACACTATTTAAGAGGCACAACAATGACTCCATCTGGTTCCTCCCAACGGAGTCTCCAACAAAAGCCATGGACTTTCCGCGAACAAGCTTGAGAAACTTTTTGGCATCAAACAGTGGAAGCTCACATTGGTCAGGTTTCCACCTCCATTTGAGGAAGTCCCTGTCGGGTCTCCCATTCATGAAGCAGTTTTGCTTGTACGTTATGAAAGGGCAGCTTTCATTGTCATAGTAAGGCCTTCCAGAATAAGCCACCCAGTTTCCCGAAAATACGTCGCAGGTCAAATTTTCTGTGCTTTCCAAACTGCCATCATCATACAGATTAGAATATGATTCATGCAAGTTCATGATCAGAGGAATGAACAGCACCACCACTAGCAGGGTCAGTGGTAGTGCCAACGCTCCTTTCGGAATGCCTTTTGCTGCATAATTGCTTTTCAATACCTCCAACATGCTTCTGATAAAAACTATAGCTGGAAAACTAATAAACTTCTATCAAACTGTTTATATATAGTTGTTAGCATACCGTCGGTCCTTGTTCCTTAAACTTTGTTCCTATTGAAATGGTGCAAATAAAATTAATGTATCATAATAATAAATTTGTGACAGGTTTGTTGGAACCGTCTTGCTGATTACATAACCGAACTACTTGGTTAAGAGGGAAATAATAATAAGATACTTAGACACTTGTTGTATAAAAGTATTTAAATGAATTGATTATAATATTATCATAGTATAAATATACATATCGATAACATAATTAGAAAGAGTTAAAAAAATAAATTTTACTAATTTAATATCAATTATTATAATATCAGTTAATAATTGATATTTAATATTAATAATTAAACTAAATAAAGAAAAAATAAATACACAAATAAAGATTAATTATTATAATTTAAAATTAATTATTATAATTGATATAGTAAGGGAAAAATATTGATGATTTCGGTTGTACTTTTTATCGCTGTGCTTTATTTTATTATATTAGGTTCTCTGTCGTGACCGTATATTAAACTCTAATAATATACCCAGCCAACAACAAAGAATCGACAGAATTTTAATTTTTAAATTTTTTGTTTCTAAACAATCTTTAAAGTAATTTAATTATTTAATTATTAAATAGTAAACAGACATCCATTTAATATTTGAGATATTTTATAAATTATTTCAATATTTGAAAACTATTTAGTTTTATTTTTATATTTGAAATATTATGCATATAATCCGTTTGCTTTAGTTATCCTATTTAGAGTCATAGAAACATTAGCAAAACGTGAAGATAACGCGATTAACATTGTGAGGAGTTTATTTATAGTTTGGATTAAATTGATTTTTTTTTTCCAATTCTGTCTTTAAAGTCAAAATAGCTTTTATATGGTTACCGTTTTTTTTATTATTTCAAATTTTTACGATGCTTTTGACGCAGAAGCCATTCTGTTATCCAAACACTGTCAATGGTTGAGTGTGGGACTCTGGAAAAGGAAATAAATTAGAGGTCAGAATCAACCCAACAGTTCACGTACTAATGTGATTTAATTACGCTTAATTTGATGTTAAGTCAATTAAAAAAGCTTTTGGTAAGAAGTCTATTCGGTTGATTAAGAATCTAAGTCATGCTTTGATTTTTTTTATCAAGGTCCTTTCAAAATTATTTCTTAAGAAACAATCTTATAAGATTTATTTTTTAGCATTGTCTAACTATTGCCTCAATTAAGGTGGTTATAAATAAGTTCATGGGACTTGAAGTGAGTTTGCATTGGAAAAAACGATTTGAGATAAAGTAAGTGAGTTTGGGCAAAAAATTGTCTAACTATTAAATATCAACTATTAATTATTGACTATTAATTATTAATTATTAACTATTAGTTATTAACTATTAATTAATAATCATTAATTATTAACTATTAATTATTAGCCGTTAACTATTAATTATTAACTATTAATTTTTAATTATTAACTATATATAAACCACATTAACCTATTTTACCCATAATATCTAACTATATATTAAGCTATTGATAAATGAAAAACAATGACTCAATCACCCTTTCATACACCTCCTTACAATTCCTCCCCCAATCTTCTCTCTTCAATTCTAATTCTGATATTTTTTACAAACATGTCATACCAGATGAAAGTACAATATATAATTTTGGTACAAAGTAATAGTTTATTTTTATTTTATAACTATGTTAGTCCTTATATTCAAACTAATTAGTGTTCAATTTACTTTTTTTATTATGTTCCTTAAGAGTGACAACATATTTCATGACAGGTATATGAAACTTTCACAAATACTAGATATACTTTGATTAGAAAAACAATGATACATATACATATATATAAATTTATCATTTTTAAATATTCCATCAACGTCTATCATTTTCTTTTATTTATTTTTTCTTCATATTATATCATGACATTTATAATATAGTTTTTTTTCCTCTAGCAATTATTTAGTATTTTTGATGTTTATGTATTTTGGTAAAGTATCATTGTGGAATACCATCCCAGTCCCAATCTATGAGTTGCTTTGAATTTGTTGAAATTTTTATACTTTGCTATTTGAGATTAAATTTTCTTTGAGTTGAGGTGCAAAATTGTATGGTAAGTTGGCCTGCATAAAACATATACGGTTTTACTTCCGTTGAAAATTATATTCTCTTACTCATTTTAAAAATTAGAACATTGAAGTAAGTTAAATAACAAAAATTCCTAAAGTAATCATTTTAATATTAAGGATTGAAATTAAGATAAAGATTTTAAATTTGATTATCTTACAAATAAAATAATGAATTATGATTAATTACTTGCACTATATGACGAGTAGGCAAAACGATTGTTCCCTAACAAATTACAAGATGAGATGCACCAAAGAAAAGAAGCTTACATATGAAATGACAATAGATCAAGTACATATAATGTTTTTTTTTTCACTCAATTTGTAATAACAAATCTATCCCGATGAATATATGTTTAAAAGGTATATTTTTAAGTTTTAAAAAATCAACGAATATTCATGAATACTCACATATATTTAAAACATAAAATTTAGAAATTTTTTAAATATTATGTAGGAACATCTTTTGGCCCCTTCTGTGTATGTATATTCTATAATATTTAAAAAGTATTTGTTTTAATTTCATATTTATGAATGAAAATTTAAAATAGTTGCTATATTTTTTATATGAAACATAAATCAACTACTTATTTTCTCGCAAACATTATAATACCTCCATCCAATTTTAAAACTTCAAAGCATTAATTAAGAAAAACAAAAAAATGCATGTTTGTATACAATTATATTAAAATAATATCATATTTTTAATATATTTATTAAATAAAATGGGTGAATAAATAGTATATTTATTTATTATAAGTAAAAATATAATTTCTTTTAAGAAAAATTTAAAAGATAAATTTGTAAATAGTTTAGAGAAAATTATTCTGAAATAGCATTGCTAAAAAAAATTATTTAGATATAATATATTTATAGTTTTTATCCAAATAACATTGAGATAAAATTTAGTTACTGAAAAATCAAACTTTAAGTTTTAGTCCATCATAAAAAAGTTAGAATTTGGTTTCGTGAGAAATAAACTCTTTCCAATTTTTTCATTTTTTTCAAAAAAAAGGTAAAATTGTATGAATTTTTTAAAATTAAAAATATAATAATTAAAATAGTTACTATTTTACAACGTTGCTATTTAAATATATTTTTATAAAATTTAAATAGTTTTTTAAAATGTAATTAATATTTTTTTTAATATCAGAAAGTAAAACTAGAAATTTCAATATTGATTTAAATTAATATTATAGTGGCATGTTACAATTATCTATTTTTAAGGTGTCTTATTCATTAAAATATAAATTTTATGTAATGGAAGTTTTTTATTTAAAATAAGTAACATTTTAAGTTGTTTTATGAATAAAAAGTACTTAATAATAAATATAAAAATTAAGTCATGATCTAAATTAACGATTTAATGTAATATTATGAATATGTATTTAATGTTTTTTTAGGTATTGAAAATAGTTTAAATTCAATTTTTTTAAATGAATATTAAAAACAGAAATATCTTTTATTAAGACGATAAGAAGAAGTCATAAATCTAAATTAGCAAAACGAGTAAAAAGTAATACAAACCAAGACATGGAGATTTTATTGGAAAAGAAAAGAAAAAGGAAAGAAAAATATTGGCGATTACGTTAAATTATGATAAAATTACATGGCTAAAAAATAGTTATTCTGAAAAAACTTCATGATTTTTTATGAAAATAATTTTATACTCTTAGTAATCGGACTTGAGTGATAAAAGTCATCTTATCATATTAGAAATTATCATATTAAAACTTTTTTATTATGTATATTAAGAGTAAAGTACATATATAACCTTGTAGAGCAAAAGAGAAAAATTGAAAATAATCAAATCAATTACAAATATGTAATTACAATAACTAAATTCAATTTACAATGAAAACTAATTTCCTAATATTGTCCTAATACCTAACCTTCCCTCTTTTTTTTCCCTCTCTTGATGGGTAGTGAATATGACAAAGACCCAATCTGATACAAAACTATCAAAAATTATTTAATGAAAAGGTTTATCAAACACATTTGTAAGTTTGTTGGAAGATGAAACTGAAAGAAGATACATGAGTATGTTATTTTGGTAAAAAAAATAAAAATAAAAAGTTTTCAGTTGGAAAAAATTCAAAATCCCTATGTCGGTATTCATTGCCTTGGTAATTGCGTAGCAACACTCTATTCTATGCTCTGTTCAGCAGTGACTCAGTGATCTAACTGTTACACTCACAATATAATAATAGAGTTAGCACGTGTTAGACGAAGAATATCGAGGATCTTGTGCTCCATGATGATTGAATGACTCATTTAATTTCTCATCACTACTTAGCATTAATCTTTCGTAATAATCATCGCAAAATGCGTTTCTTTACTTCAAATACTTGTATAAGACAGTACCACCATTTTTCTACACCCAGCTCCATTCTTAAAACTGATTGCCATAGTTGTCTATTGCAATCTTTAACATATCAGGCTTTTTGGGGCAGTTGAGGTTATTAGGTTATCTGTCACTCACAATTTATTGAACTTTCATAATATATTCAGCCAACTAAAAGTTTGAAGGATTAAATTAAGACATCAGGGATTTGGTGGACAGGGTCAAGTATATGGAAAATGTTCCAAGTTTATCTTGGACCAAACAAAAATGTATTTTCTGAAAGCAAAACCTGAGCATTAGAATCTCTCCATTGATAGAAAAAATTAATTAAAATATACAAATACCATTAATCCCAAACAGAGAACATTTTAGACCACTGCTATGAGAAAATGACAAATATTAATAAGAATCTTTAATATTTAAATACATTTCTGGTAAATTATATCAAATACAGTATTGTTAGAAATGGTACGCAGCCTGATTTGAGAGCGAAACAAAAATGGTATTAACCAGCCGGGCCAAACAACTCTGACCAGTTATAACTTACAAAATTAAACTATCCTTGTTCCTGAACCATTTGGTGATAGTTGAAAATCACCCCAAAAAATGCAAAACATGGACAAGATCACAACATGTTATTGCGTTTTTCACCTTCCAATTTCATCAAATACAGCAAAAACTCATTCCATGTGTCAACAGCACCTGGTAAGCACCAGTGAACACAGTCATTAACCTTCTTATTCCCAGGCTTAAACTTACTGGGGTGTCCATCGGCCCTCGTAACCATTGCATCAGTTACATCTATCAAACCAAACCTCAAACCCTTTTCTCTTGCTGCATTAAACTCCTCCACTTGTATCTCATGCAAGGCCTTCACAATGTCTCCACTCTCATACACCCCTCTTTCTTCCAAGCTAAAAGGCTTTGTCCTGTTACAACTTCCTCCCTCGTTCCACGCGCCGTTCTCAAAGTGCTCCGGAGAGTGACTCACCAAAAACGCCACCCCTTTGAACCCTTCAACGTTTCTCAGCGTTCTAAAAGCCGTTTGGAACGCCTTCTTGTAACCGTAGAAGTTCAGCTCTGTGGAGTTCTGGCACTTTTGACACCCCACAACTTGCCCTTTTTCGTAGAATGTTAATGGTCGGAAGAACCATTGTCCTGTTGAGAAAACCACATAGTCAAAATTCTTGATTTTGCTGCTCCATGCTTCGTCTGCCTCGTCTAGATAAAGCTTGGTGGCGCTGTAGTAAGCACGACCACTGGGATCGGAGTCATTGAACTTTACTAAAAAGGGCGACCACAGTGTTGTGACAGTGAAATTGTAATCAGACACAAACCACCATCTGAAAAATATGTCATCATATGATGTATGCTTCGCTGTAATATCCTCAGGATGTGCAACCTGACAGAGTAGGTGAAGAAATAACCACATCTATGAAGCTAAAGTTACCGATAATCACAATCCAAAAAATCAATAAAGCGGAAAAATAATCTAATTGTGATTCGAAGTATAGAATTGCTTACTTACAGTATTTATTAGGCACAGTAAAGACTCGAGTTGATTTCTTCCCATTGAGTCTCCGACAAAGGCGATAGACTTTCCTCGTACTAGCTCCAGGAACTGTGTTGCATCAAACGGTGGAAGCTCACACTCATGAGGTTTCCACCTTAGTTTGAGAAAATCTCTGTCTGGTCTTCCATTCTTGATGCAATTAAGCTGGTCTAGTATGAAAGGGCAGGTTTGATTAGAGTAGTAAGGTTGGTGGGGATATGGGACCCAATCTCCAGAAAAAATGTTGCAGTTTTTTGTTTTGTTTGTTTCCAAGTTGGTGGTGGCATAAGTGTTTGAAGATGGTTGCATGAAGTTTCTGAGCAGAGGAAGGAGTAGCACGATGAGAAACAGAGTGAGGGGTAACAAGAACGCACCTTTGGGAATGTTTCCGGAGGCGTACATCTCCGATGTCTCTGTCAAGATCCTGATTAATGAAGAAACCCT
This sequence comes from Vigna mungo, assembly GCA_036885675.1. Taxonomy (NCBI): domain Eukaryota; kingdom Viridiplantae; phylum Streptophyta; class Magnoliopsida; order Fabales; family Fabaceae; genus Vigna; species Vigna mungo. The sequence goes on from CP144691.1 coordinate 4,710,005, forward strand.
TTGCTAAATAGCTTCTAAGTTCTAACCCCTTTCTACCTTTTGGAATGTAGTGATCTACTCTGAAGTTGTTGGTAGTAGTTAACTGCTTATTTTATTGCAGATATTTGTTCTATGTGTCTGTTGATTTGCAGCTGGAACCAACATTGGAAGCTTCACCTTCTTCAAACGCCCGATAATTAAGCTTCTGTGTAGAAGCAAGTTAGAAGTTACATTGCTTTTCTTCTAATCTTTTTAATTACAGAAGAGAAGAGTTTATCAACTGCTAAAGAATTTATTTTATTTTTTTAAAAAAATATCTTCATAATAATGACAGTTTTAATAAAATTAAATAAATTTAAGACAAGAAATCTTTATTTTATAGAAAATTATTCGATTTTTAATTTTTAGGATTTAATTATTTTGTTAAAAAAATAAAAAACATCCTCTTAATTAAGTGTGTGCTTTTAATTCTTCATATGCACTAACCATGAAAACAATTCTTTTAATTAGCTTAATCTATTCCAGTGCACTAATTCCATTTGAAATCTTTTAATCATAGAACTCACTTATTTTTTTCATTTTTATTTATTTATTTTATATCATTGAACAACTTTCCTTTGACTTTTTCACCTTACTTTTGGCTCTTTCTTTTCAATTTTTCATATTGAAAAGAGTCTAAAGGAAAATGGTAAATGATAATATCTTTAAAAATATTATACTAAGTTACACAACTTTTACATTACTTTTGGCTCTTGCTTTTCAAATTTTCATATACTTCACTTTTATTAAAAAAAAAAAGGTAAGGGCAAATGGTCAAATAATACATATCTTTGTAACACTATAGTAAATTACAGACATAACGAGATTTTCTTGAATTATCCTGATATTTTAATGTTAAAAAATTATTATACACAAATTTTAGTTTTGTTTTAAAAGTATTATATTATCATATCATACATGTGTGTGTGGTTTAAAAATCTAAAAAATATAGTCCAACTTACTCTTTTTACTAGCATATTTGTTAACACACTCTTTTTGAGTAATTATAACTGAAAAACAATTTTAAATGCAAAAAACTTATAATTATTTGACATGTAAGAATTTTCTTTCATGGTTTTATAATTTAAAAAACAACTAATTTAAAAATATTTGTTAACGAGATTGATTTGTAGAGTATTTATTTATGAAAAGTTGGACAATATTTTGGACCGGACTGAATATTAGTATTTTAGTTATTACTTTATTTTAAAGCAATTGATGTTTTAGAAATTTAAAATCTTATTAATATTTTTTTATTATTTCCTTATTATTACCCATCATAAGTGATACAAACGTCAAAAAACAGCTTTTCTTTCAAAATTAAGATCAAAACATTTAATAAAGATATTTTTAGTTCAAATATACATATTTTTTATAAATATTCCTTCGTATATGTAAAATTCATTTTAAACATGCATAGGTATAGTAAATAAGTAATGCAGATACCGATTTTGCTATATTCTTTATTATTAGTAGTTAAATTAAGAGTGGGAGAATTAAGTTGGCTTCATTTTGATTTAATGATTTTATAATTTTTAACAAAATTTAATTATTAAAAATACGTTTAAAAGAGTTTGATAGTAACATTTATGAAAATTTAATTGCGGTAAACGTCTACATTGACTCGTGATTTTTTAGGTGTAATCATGTTAGTTTTTGCATAAAAAAAACATGTAGATTGGCAATTGCTTTCATTCAAAATTAAAAAGAAAAATGTGTCGTAAGCCATTTTTTATGCCGATAAAAAATAATAATGATAAGCCATGTTTTATATATAAAAGGAGAATATGTTTAGGAAGGAAATTACGAGAAATTAAGTGAAAATAAATCATTTTTTCTTGATAACTAATTATAGTCAGGGCTCTTTTCCAAACTGTTCTGCAGAGTAAAAAAAATGATTAGGAGAGAGATTAGTTTTAATAGTATTTATTGGCACGTGACATAACTTACATGGCCAAAAATTTTGGATCTTGATTTAATTGGATTAGGTATTTTCTGGCCGAATCCTTGCATCACTGTACCCGATATTCTCCTTTATTTTTTTTCATTTTATATGCAAAATAAAAACATATAATAAATTATTATTTATCTTATTTAAACGGAAACAAAATTTCATTTTTATATCATAAAAAATATACATGTCCATTAATTAAAAGATAAAAAAAAGAGTAAGAATATAACAAAGGGAAATTAACAATAATTAATAATATCTTGAATTTTAAAAACAGCAGACAAACATAAATACAAATTTTCCAAAAAGAAATGAAAAATAGAAGGAAATAAATGTGGATATGCATTTTCAAGGTATTAACACCAGCTAAGAAATTAAAAGGATTTTTTTATTTGGATGTATGATAATGTATATTATTTTGTGATTTTTAATGCGTTTTGTTCCCACAAATTTAAGAAAAAGGGTTTCAAATGTAAAAGCTCAAAAAGAGTGTGTTAACAAATATGTTAGTACAAAGAGTAAGTTGGACTATATATATACACACACTGGAGTAGATGATGAGTAGTAGGACAGTATAAGAATTTACTAATAGGAAGAATACAAAGTATATATTTATATACTATAATATTGTTCTATTCCTCTTAATTAATTTGAAATGTTTTTTTAATTAAAAAAACTTATCTACAAATTTTAGAGGATTGTTAATACATAATATATATATATATATACTATTTTGTTATGATATTTATTATTTACGCAATAATTTAAATAATAGTTTTAATATACTAATTTGGGATGTCACAATTTATAAATAAAAAATTGTAAGTTGTAAGAAAATGAAAAATATTATAATACTTGATATTAGTAATAGAATTTATGACAAACAATAGTCAAATTCTGAAGCCATGATTTCCTAACAGTAAATTCTGCTCTTGTTGGGCCTCTCCCAATCTGTAAATTTGATATGGTCCATTTAGATATATGGACCCTTTCAGCTGGGAGTGGACAACAAATTGAATTGCTCAAGTCCAATAAACAGGAAGTTAGAGCAAATTCACTGCTGCAATAAGTAGGCCCTTGGCTAATTTCCTAATCTGCCGCCTATAAAATTCTTATCCCAAAATTTTATAGAGATGCAAAAACAAAAAACCTACACACCAGTATCAACCAATACTATTATGATCAATGAATGTTCTTATTCATCCTAGTCACATAACATTAAATTCCTGCAAAAATAAATAGTAAGTTTGATATGTGATTACTAACATTAATCTATATATGCATTCACTTTAAACTAGTATTCTAGCAAGCTATGCTAATGCCTAGCCTTTAGAAAACTAGAGACGTTAAAAATGTTTAGAAAGATATATCTGTAACAGGCAATCAGTTTCAAAACTCGTAGGGTCATTGATTCAGCTTTCAGAAGTGAGACTGTGTACATTGGTTGCATGGTTTGGATTTGTAATTAGCAAGCCATAAGCAGCTAGATTTTCTTTTTCAGGATAAACAAAGCAGGTAATAGGTATAGGTATAGGTATATATATAAATATAGATATATAGAAAGAGATATGGTATGATGATGATGGGAGAAGAGACATTCTTCTGACGCAGATCATCTTTCTCAAAAGACAAAGCAGTGCGAGATTTGAGTGAGTAGGAGCTTTCCCTTTTCTCTTTTGAAGTTAAAAACGAAAATTAAGGGGGCCATAGAAGGAATCAGTTGAAATTTATTTTTACACATTGACCTTAAACCCTTTTGCTTTTGGCTCATACCCCAGTTGTGTTTTCTGTTTCAATGATTGATGAAAGAATGCAGTAGAGAGTTTTGAGATGCTTGAATTATCAGAAGATGGGAAATTGAATGAAGAGATATGGTTATTGGAAAAGCTGACGACTTTAGGAAGAATAAAAGAGTGCAGCATAGCATAGCATAGCATATAATATAGGATAACATGTGGGGTCCCTACTATGCCTGAAATTTCAGCAATTAATTGGAGACAGGTCAGAAGATGGTGGGACCCAGTTCATGTGATCTTGCTATTCTCTCAGCAATTAAAAGCATTCTGATAGAGACTGCGTCATTTCCTTTTCCTCAGAATTTGAAATGGTAAAGCAAACTCATATTCAGTGCATCACGCATAACCTAACTTTTATTTTTCCATTTGCATGGCTACACATTACTAAATTAATAGCCCTTAAATATAAAGCAGCCTAATCGGCGGCCAGAGATCTACCACCTAAATTAAAGCTCTGATTAAAGTCTCCAATTTTGGTTTATATTGCTTTCAACTAGTCTTCTCTATCATTTATCTTATTATAACTAAATTCTATACCCTACATTAATCTCAATCCTAATCTTTCAACATTTCATTTTTATTTTTACTTTTTAAAACGAATTGAACATGATTAGTGAGACTTTTCCTTCCCATCATATATTAAATCAATATCATCTAGTAATGATCAAGATATATATGTAAGATTTACAAAGTAATTATACAATAACTATATAAATCATTTTTAAAAGCAGCATTTCATACCTCTTCATTGCAAGAAAAACTATTCAATAAATCTACATGATTCAACATTCGAATCAGATGACAAACATCCAACTATACTGAAACAAATAACCCAAAGTTCAATGATTTCTATAAATTATAACACAATTTCAAAATGTATAAGCTGTTTAACTAATGTTTAATTGTTAAAGTTAACTTCTCTTCCTAGAGTTAACTTACTGTTCACTGAGTTAAACACTTTAACAGATTAAAAAAAAAAAAAACTCTAAATACACAGAACTCTGTTTGAGAGATTCTAAGAAGTTAAACTATAAATTAAACACTCAATAACCTCAAATTTACTTGAATGCTTGTTTTCTCTGTGAACTTTACATGCAAACTAGATTTGTAGATTTACCCTTTCAGCTTTTATTTCTTTCAATTTGAAAAATACTACTATTACCCAGGGATCAGTAGGAATGAACAATATTCAAACTCGTAATTTATTTTCAACCTGAAAAACTATATCTGTGCTAAATAATGTGATTGCAAACTCGTGATTAGTATGTAATTATCTTCAGTTCTGGTGAGATTTCATATGTTTTTATGAAAATAATGATAGTGATTTCACATATATGTATTTATGAGAATAGTACTATCTGCAGTGTTTTCTTGATTACAAAATACGCATCTTTGAGATGAGACGTGGCATGTATTCTTTTACTTATTTCCTCATATATTATTGAATGGCCTTTGCAGGAATTATGCAACATGATGCGCTTTTGCTGTCAAAACACTTGATGACACGTTGGAAATTTTGTAGCTACACCAAAAACAACATGAAAAGAAAAGTTCAAACACATTTTTAAATTATATTATTAGTTAGTTTGAACAAGATGAATTCATTGCATTTATGTGGTGTACGTCTTTCAGGACATACGCAAATAACTAATATTTACCAGTAACGATTTGAGTAATAATGAACATAAAAAGAAAAAAGAAAATTCAAATATGAGTTTTGAATGCTAAAATAACACCACACAGGTTTTTCCATATAAAGTTTATATATGTATGAAAAAAAAAAACAAATTTAGTGGGTAGAGTTTTAAAATTGTCATTAAAAAAATACATTTAAGACGGGTATATATAATATAAGAGAGTTTAAGCTCTAAGCAAAAGAGACATTAATTATATTATATTAATAAGTAACTAAAACTAATTAATTAATATTAATTTACTTCTGAGTAGAATTGATAACTGATGTTAAAAGTTTATATTTTAGACTCGTCGTATTTAATATTAATTTAAAAATTGATTTTATAGTGTGTAATTTTCACTACATACGCAAAGCCAATTCTCCCTACATTTGTTATGTAATTGTTTTTCCATCTGAATGTTTTGTTTGATGAGGGAGGTACAAAACTTAATGTTGAGGATAAACCAACCATGTTATTATTATTAAATATAATGAGACGTAGTAACAGGAATGAAATTGGTAATGGAGACTTGGAGTCACACTTCTCCATACTATAATAATATAATGTAACAAAAAAATATTTTTACACAGATTTTTTTTACAATATTTTAATATGATATATTTGTTATTTTTTTATTGGTTTATTATTTATTTATTATTATACTAACGTATTTTAAATCTATAAAAAAAACACCTGTGTTTCAAAAATCTATATTAATATATCATTGTTCTACAATTTTACGTTTTTATTATATATTTACAATTCGTACTATAAAATGAGTGTTATGTTTTGTGAGATACCTTTAACATTATTTTTATAAGAAAACTTATAATTTATAAGATATTTAGATTTATTAAATTTGAATTAAGCTTTTCAAATTATTTTATTTTTTAAATATTTTGTTTACATAAGATAATTTAAATTTGGAAAATTTAAAATTTTTTTTGTTTGGAAGTATTTCAATTTAGTAAGGTCACATGCATATAAGATAGGGTCATATCACCTTATACCAAAGTGAAGTCAAGTCGACTTAATTTCAGCTCATCTCAATTTGGTTTAAACCCAGATTAAACCAAGTAGATTTACACTTTAATCGAGTCGTGTTGATCTGAATCTAAATTGAGTTAAGTTGGTTTGGGTGCAAGTTAAGCAAACTTAACCTAAGTTCAAGTCGAATCAATTTATCTCAAACTAAGATCAAGTCTAGTTGGTTTGGATCAACTCAAGCCAAGTCAATCTTAGTTCAGGTCAATTCAAGTTGATTCAAACTCATATTAAGCTTAATTGAGGCAGACTCACATTCAATCGAGTCAGGGTGAGTACATGTTTATTTGTGTTAGGGTGACCCATGTTCAATAAAGTTAGGTTAGACTTAGGTTAGTCTTACTCCATCAAGATATCGGGTTGGGCCAAGTCCAATTAAGACCTAGTTAAGCAAGGTCAAGCCAAAGTTATTTTGCCCAAGTTGAATCGAGTAAGCCCAAGTTCGATCCAGTTGACCCGAGCGAGCAAAGTCAAGTGAAGTCAATACAAATCTAAATCAAGTTAAGTCAGTCTAAGTAGAGTTAGGATGACTCTGTGTTAATATGAGATTGGAACAAGCAACGTTTAGTTGTAGTGACATATGCCCAAGGAGGACCTTGTTCAATCACAACCATGTCAGACCTAAAGTCGACTTAGGTTTAAGTTAACTAAAGTTAACACAAAATCACGTTCAATCGAATTGGGTTAGGCTCATGCCAAACCAAGTTTGATTGGGTGTAGGTCGTGTTAGATTGAACCCAAATTAAATCAAGACAAATTAAGTCAAATTTATCTAAATCGAATTAAACCCATATTAAATCTTGACATTAATTGGGATCATATCAAACCAAGTATGTCACAAATTATATTTACCTAGGTTGAATTATATCTACCTAAATATAACTTAACTCAAATTATAAATATTAAAATATAAATTTGGAAATATAAAATATTTTCAAATTCTTACCTTTTTATTAAATTTGAAATTATTTAATTTTATGTAATTCAATTATTAATGAAATTCTATAATTTTATTTTCTTTCACAATTTCTTACCAAACCATAAAACATTTAAATCCTCTAAAAAAATATTTACTTTCAAAAAGACATTATTTTTAAAAAATTTATATTAATATTTTTTTATCTCATTCAAAGAATTTATCCTTGAAATAAACAAAGTCAATACATTGGTCGAGTACTGTAATATGTAGGGAACACCATTCTTCTGATTGTGTATTTATTTAATGAGCTATGAAGCATGACGTACACATGATTATATCCTTTTAATGTCAATAAAATGTTTTATCCCTTCGGTAACTGGAAACATATAATCTGTCAAATCATCTTAAATACTTCTCCTTATATCACATTGATGAATATTTGTAACATATAACATAATAATAACTTTTTCGTCGTACCAACATATGAAATAATTTTACGATATTTAATTACTTTTATCAAACATGACAAATGAGAAGAAACCATTATAGTCCTCATACCAAGATTAAAACCTAAATAAATTAAATCACAAATATTTATTTTCTTTATGTATTTCCCTTGTCTGTCACAATGTCACAACAACACAACAAAATTAACTATTTAATTGTCATTTCTTTTATATTCATTCTTCTTCTTTTGTTTTCTTTCTTTCTTTTATTTTTTTTATCTAGTTTACTTTCTTATATTGAACTTTGACATTGCAACTTGAAAAATTTGCTAGGTATCCGTGTTTTTTTTATTTCCTTTTCGTCCTCATTTATTTTGTCTAAAGCCATTTATTTAAATTCTCATTTACATACTATTCTACACATTTTATCCCTTTATTAATTTTAATCTAATTTAAGAGTTAAATTGTTTCTTCAGATTTAAGACTCGCAAAAGTTAATACTAATACGAGTTATTTATTTAGTCATGCTACATCATAAATAAATAAGTTATGTATAAATGTTTGAAAACCCAAGTTTGAATTAGTCCAATTAAGTTTGATGTCTATAATAAAGTTAGATATATATATATATATATATATATATATATATATATATATATATATATATATATATATATATAATAAAGTTTGGTATTTGAAATTTGATATCCTATATTAAAACAATTTAATTTATTAAGAAACGTGAAGCTTTTTTTGCTTAATATAAAATGTAAAATAATATCATAATTAATATAAATTGATAAACAATTTTTATTATTTTCATTAAAAATATATTGTACAATAAGGTTGTTGTGATGTTTCTTATGGTTTTCAAGTCAATATATTAATCATAAAATTTCACATCTTTTAACCATTATGGAACAGAATAACATTCAATTCATTCATAAAAAAAAATTAAACTAATAATTCAATTAAAAAATGTTAAAATTTTAAGTACTAAACAAAAAAAATCTAAATTAAAGATATATAAATTTATATTTAAAATTTAAGTCCACTAAATATAAACAAAAAGTACAAATGATTGAAAAAATTAAACTATAATTGTTGATATTATTAAAAGGCAGCTTCCATTATAGAGGTAACCATGTGAGTAGATTTTGTAGGTCTTTTAATGGTTGTTGAAAAACTGGTAAGGGCATACTTGTTATGATTCATTTCACTCTAAAGGCCAACCATGAAGACTTTTTCCATTGTTTGGTACAACGAAGACACATAATCCTGTAGAAAAAGGTTCACGGACACATTTTGTCCACATAGAAAAGGATCATCTGATTGGACCCTCTTCTTACAGACACCTACATATGTGTGGTAAAGGCACATATTTATGTCAGCACATACCCAAAACGATGAACCCCTCACAAAAAGCATCCACGAAGCAAAATGATCATACCATTCAAAAGGAACTAAAGCTGCATCTTGTCATCATCTTTAAATTAGCAAGGAGAGAACAAACACTCCTACCAAATTAAGAATCATATATCTTTTCTAAACCAATCTTTCATGCTCTTTTTTTAACATCCAGGAAGACTGAATTCCATAGCTCAGAAAACAATTTTACAAATATATTTTTAAGAAAATAATTAAATAATTTTACCCATAAATTAAAGTTGTCTTACCTATAACTAATTTATAAAATCCTTACTTTTAACTTGGTGAGAAAACAAATCCTATAAAAATATTGTTCAAACATAATTTTGTACTCAAATGAATCTATCATAAAAAAGTATTATACAACCCATTATTATTTTGATCTATCTTCAACAAAATTTACTAAAGGATACAATATTAATGAAATTGAAGTCCAATCTATATATAACATTGATACTATTTTAAACTAAAACTTTTAATATAATAAACTTATATGTTTTTTTATTCTTATATAATATTAATTTTTTCATATTGTTTAAGACTTGTACTTTTGACAACATATAGGTATAGGTATATGTTAGAAGTAGATTCATAAAATCGGTTTATAAGTTGAGATTTACACCCACAAAACATGATCTATATTTTTCAAGCGTTTACACCTACTTATATACTATAAATTGATTTTATCTCTAGTCAATGTGAAACTTTCAATAATATACCACCAAATCAGATATTATTAGCGTAAGCCAACTAGTAAATTAAAGACATTGCTCAATTAACATGACCTATTAGCTCAAATCTACTTTGTAGGCTAAATACATAGTTCATATAAACTTGTTACTTTTTAACACAATTTTTAGGATTACTATTATGGGCATTGGGATTCAAAGAATTAGCTTAACCTCAAGAATGAAACCTAGTTTCTTGGACCATTTTTCTACTATAAAAGACTTCATCTTGAAACACACCAATTTTTTTTTTCTCATTTCAAATAATTCAAATGACTGCAAACCACATTATTTCTCATTCGAATGTCTTAATTCTCCACTCCCAATGACAGTACTCATTCTCTCACCCATTTGTTGCAAAGAAACCAAACACTATAAGCTTTTTTAAAAAATATGTTTAACAGACTCTTCACCAAAAGAGACATATGTGAACTACAATGACAACATTTTGGTTTTTAGGTTATCTTCAATTGGAAGCCTATTGAAGAGGAGATTCCAAGTAAGCACAACACCTTTGGTGAGACTTTCCAGTTCCACAAACTTCTGAAAAGTTTCTTGAGACAACTGTTATCCATTTTTAAGGGATTGAATACACGGTAGGAACGTGAAACTAAGAATGAGTGAGTGAGGTGCATTTTGAAAGAAAAAAAATTTGGATTTTAAATTCTCCTAAATATTAATAAAAGAGTTTAAGATATAACTTCTCTTACCATCTCTTCCAACTTTATCATCAAACCAACCTTATATTTCCACAATATATAGCTTTCATGAACATCCTCCCCTCATATCCATATATATTTGTAATGATGTATTGACAATTTCTAATTTAAGGTCCTCTAACACTAAATTCAGAGAGTTCTCATCTTCAAAATAAAGTTCACTCTCGTGCCCTTTTACCCAAATTCCCATACTGCTAAGATAGTGTGATTGTTGTTTTGAAATTAAAACAACCTGTAGAGTTTCTCCGTCATTGTTTTTCTCTCTAAACTATATATTATATTTTATCCATCTCCTATCCTTCCGTGAAGATAATTCATCTAAATGGATTATATATATATATTTATAGAGAAAGTGTTACAGAACAATAAATAACGTAAATACAACAACATTCAATGAAAGAATGATATTACAAAATCTTATTTAAAAAAAAAAACTTAATTTCATATTCTGTTCAACTACCGCTTGCTATTTCTTAAAAGGAAAAGTTAAGATTTTTACATAAACTGATAAAAAAATGATGTTATATTGAGTTTTTCTTATAAAAAAAAAAATCTTGATGCGCAACACAGCATATTAGGTTATAAACCAAATTTCAGAAGAAAAAAGTTACTCCGTCATATGAATTATATATGTTTGATACTAGGTGTTTTTCAGTCATACATGTCTTGGATAATATTTTGCTTTCTACATATTTCTAAACTTTGCATACGTTTCTAAATTATGTATACGGTTGAAGAAGTATTCCATTGTTTTATATATTTTTTCTCTTGTAAGAAAAATAAGAAAGGAAATAAGGTTGAATTTGTGAATGTTAATTTTTGGAAGGTAAAAAAAGCGATGTCTATATTCTTTGAGTAGTCTGGTACTATATATTCTTTCTGTCAATACTAATAAAGAAAAAAGAAGAAAGGGGTGGACATATTCTTTGAGTGGCTCTGGTTTTCTTTGTTCAATGTATTCTTTTTGGTTAAAGAGAGAGAGGTTGTATGATGAAGCCAAAATTTGTCAATGCTAATAATTGATTTTACTATGTATATGTGGTGCACGTGGGCCAATTTACAGAATGTTGTGTGCTTTTTCTATTCTTATAGGTCTAAGCGTTTTAATCTTGTAATTGTAATTTGAATATGGAAGGTTGGCTGGCGGGAATTGAAAATACAGTGGAGTTAGTGGTGATAGGTGAAGATCAATAAAGATGGGGCTTTCATCTCATTATTTCAAAAATAACTGTTTTCCAAAAACAATAATAAGGTCACAACAATATTTTTATTACAATTAAATATGATTTAAATTTTTATATTTTGTTTTAAATTTTTTATATATTTCAAATTTTAAATTTTAAAAATAAATAGATTTAGTCTTTTCAATTAAGTGACATTAAATGTTTTTTTATATGTTACACAATGTTTCATATTAACATATGAATCGAAACATGTTAAAAGATATAAATCACTGAAATTTCGACTTGAAACCTTGTTTTTACACATATAAAAAAAGTTAATGCATTTGGTACTCGTGTAAAAAAACTCATTTAATTTTGTTCAATATGTCGGTTCTAAGAAAATCCAAACCTATCAAAATGGAATAGTATTTTTAAAATTATTGAGAATATTTAAGCTTCGGTCATATACACTTTCCAACTTTGGTTGCTTAAAAATTTATGTCTAAAATGTTTCGATTAATTTAAAAAATGTCATTGTTATTTTTTTATTTAATTTTTTAATAGAGGTTTAGGTTTTGGTTATTTTTAAAATCAAAGCAAAAATGTTTTTAAACTTCTGACTTTATGAATAACTGAAGCATAAACATATGCTTAGAGTTAATTTTTCTAAATTTTACACTCGTACCAAACATTTTGTCCCTCAAAGTTACTTTTCTTGTCCTTCGTCACTTCTCCCTCCTTTCTTCTTCTTTTTCTGTTTTTGAGCATCTATACATTGAATCCAAATCGTTGTCATTGTTCAATATTGAGTGGACCGTGAGTGAATTTTCTTTTTTCCTCATTTGATTTGTTTTCTGTATTTTATGTTGAGTTTGTGTTTTTCGTTGACATTCCACCACGGCAAACCTAGCCCACTTGAGCCTTGATTGGGATTTTTAGTTGTCCTCATTTTTGCATATTGAAATTTTTGCAAAGTGAGTTGAGTTCTCAATGTGGAGATAAAGATGATGGACTTCTGTCTCTATTTTTTTTTATGACGGTGGAAATATGATGAAGAAAGCAAAGGTTATGATAAGAAAAAAACTAAATAAAAGATGGAAGAGGATGTAAAAAAAAAACAGAGAACCAAAGGTTAATATGAATGTTTAGGTTTCAATTTATAACTAAAATAAAAAAAATCATTCTTTTTTAATTTTTTAGATATATTTGGGATATTTAAACGAAACACAAATATTTACCATAATTAATGGCATATCTCTTTCATACATTAGTGTGGATTAATAAACTAAATCTATTAATTTTTAAATTTAAAAATAAAAATGTATCAAAATTTAAAAAAAATGTTAATATTTGATGAAAAAAAATTAAGAATTAAAAATATAATTAACCATATTTATTTTTGAAAAATTTTAAATTATGTTAACTCTATTATAAGTTAATTGCCACACACTCTCTTTACTGTAGCAGAAGAAACGGGAGAGAGAAAAATAAGGTAGAGAAAGTGAAGGTGGTACCCGAAAGTCAAGAATTTGCTTAATTTAACCAATATTTAGTGGCAAATGTGGTGGGCCTCGCTTCTTTTATATATTTCTTTTCTCCTCTCAACTATACGCTGATAAGACATTGGGCGATATATGGAGTATTCAAAATCTATATTTCCCCATCTACCCTTCTCCATTCTTAAATGTCTGGTAAAATTAAACAATTTATAAGAAAAACAGTCATAAAATGATCCAATCTGAAACTATCATTACAGTAAATTTCCTGACTTATAATAATTTTATTAAAAGTTATATAGAAAATTTTACTACATTAATGATACTATATTTTATAAGTTCTAAATGTTAAATGTTACTTTATAAAATATTTTAAATATAATGAATAAAATAAAAGGAAATATTAAATTGGTGGATACGGTTAACCATTTGTTGATGGTTATGACAAAAAGAAAATCATTAGTGTTAGAAACCAGATAAATAGAAATAAGACAAATAGAGAAATAAACGAAACAAAAATTTAAGGTGATTCGATTTATAATGTGTATATTTATATTTATATTATACTAAAAAATATATTGATTTTAGTGTGTTTTTCAAGTTTTACATAAGATTATTTATATATATATATATATATATATATATATATATATATATATATATATATATATATATATATATATATATATATATATATATATATATATAGCAAAACATCTGATGTTATTAAGAGATGGAAACTAAATCTAGCTACAAATATAGAGGCTCCAACATGACCTATTATATGTCCTTTTCACGAATAATCCTTCATCTCAGTGTCTTGAACTTCGCGAGCACTGTTGTTGGTGTAATAGTGTGCTTGTGAGACAAAACAAATACGTAAGAGGAGCTTCTTTTGGCAGCAGAACATTGACATGTATGTGACTTCGACAAGAAGCTATGGAAGTGAAGCCAAAGGTGAAAGAAGAAGGAAAGAGACAATTGATGAGGGAAAAGTGAGTGTCCAAGAGGAAATTCCTAGCGGCTTCTCCGACAATGCAATTTCTGTGGGTAGAATTTTTAACGATGCCACCTCGTAAGACAGTGATGGTTGGTTGTAATGCTTTTTTATCAGTCCAAAAAAACCCTAATTCACAATGAAGACCTTAGGGTTCTGAATAATTCACAATCAAGTTTGAATGTTTGTATGCATTTAGCATGCTCTGTTATGACAATGAAGTTTGAATGCTTGTTGAACTTTGAAGATGGAAATGGTGGTCTTGGAGACGGAGAGAGAAGTCAGAACTTTTTATTAATCCTCGCAACAACATCTCCCAGGTTAGGTATATTCACATCTTTATTATACTAAAATAATATATAATTTTGAATGAAACTTCATTTCTCATCTCAAAAAAACAGATTTTTAAAGAGACATAATTCTCCTGAAACTTTATTGATTAGCATTATAAAATTTAAAGGCGAAAATTCGTGGAGAATTGAAAGTCTCTTTTATTGGGTTATTTTAATATTTATTATTAAGTAGGGTAGAACAGGGTGAATTGCATAAATGATAGTGGGAGATAGAAATGAAGGAGAGAAAAGCATTGAAAGCTTATAATTTGATTTTTGATAGTGTCAAAGGTGGTCCTAGCTAGGTGGTGATTAATTTTGGCTTACATAATAGAGTTGTGGGTCCTAACCAAACGTGTGAAATCATGCATCGCCATAAAGTCTCACAACAATCGCCCCCACAAAAGATCTCCTCAATATATATATTGACTAAGTGGAAACATTTTTTTTCTTTTATAGAATTTTATATTTTAATTTCAAGGTATAATCAATTGCCTTTGCTCAATTATTCAAAAGCCATATTAAGTTATAACACCTTCCTACAGTAAAAGAATATATTTTTTCTTTCCATTTTTAATACCAACTACTACATTTCATTGTTTAATAAGACATCTAAAAACTTATTTATTACTTAATATCGTTCACGAGTATGTTTGTTCGATTGAATGAATCCTGTAAAAATACGTAGTTACTGTGGGAAGATACGGACAAACAATAGTATTCTTTAGATTAAAAAAAAAAAGTTAGACATGACATCAAACAGTAATAATCATTATATCTTTATACATGAATTTGTAAAAAGTGATATACTTAATAATTATGATTGTGGGATTATAAAAATATGATAGGATAGTGTATAAACTATTTACTCATTTATTAAGCATTTGACTTCAAATAACATCATTAAAGCTCGTGTTTTATAGTACGGTATATGTTTCAAACAAATTTCAAAACACAAAAATTTGAGTTTGAATGAAATGAGATGTGAAGGAGGAGAACAAGGGACAAAAATGCAGAAGGAAGAAGACCTTTTGTGACAGTAGTGGAGGATAACAAAACATGATATGTGGTATCTCAACGACGATGGAGGAGAACTAAAGAAGAGACATACTGAAAGAGATGAATAACAAAAGAAAGATACGTCATAGATTTAAAACATATATATAGTATTAATTATCATCCAAAAACTTATATAATATCTTACCATAAATTATATCGATTGTTAGGATAATTGATGTAGTATGTGATACTATATACCTCACAAAGTAGGTTTATTTTATAATACTACAATAATAAATCTAATTATTTATATAATAAATAATTTTTTATTTATAAAAATCTCATTTATTTCTTTCGACGTCAATTTTTTTTTAACTTCATATTGTTTTTAGATGTAAAACAAGAAGAAAAAAATATGAAACAGTATGCGCTAATTAATGTTAAAATCTTATAATAAAAATAGATATATAACCAGTTTTAAATTATAATAATGTAAAACTTAAAGAAAGACAGTAATTAGACAAGAAAAACGAACTACTATTTTTAATAAAGTCTCACATAATTTTACGAGATAATAATGTGCTTTTAAAATAATAATAATAATAATAACAATAATTAAAATAAATGAAGACGTCACTCTTATATTGATATATAAGAAAAAAATTAAATAATAATTATATTGACTGGTTTAGAATCAATGAAAATAAAAGACTAATTTATATTTTAATTTAAAAATCAATTATAATTTTTTTATTTATTACAGAGGTTACTTTAGATAATATAAATTTTAATTTATAAAATAATATTTAATTTAATTAATATATTTAATAATTGCTTGTGATATATATATATATTGAAAAAAAAAAGTTGACTTAAGTGGATGAAGGAACAAAACGTCTTCATTGTAGGAGAAAATAAAATAAGTTATACCTTCCTTGAAACAATTTGTGGGAGTATAGTATTTTTCTTTTTATATTTGTTGAGCTTTCTCCCTTTTTTTTCTATTAAATTAACGTACAAAATTTAATAAACAACATAAATATATTTGGCATGAAAGTTCTGGTTGGCTTCGAACAAACGCTTGTGATATCTTCTTAATTTACATCCCATACTTATAACATTAGACTTATTGACATAAATTGACTCCGTATTTGTAGTTACTGAGAAAAGTATTTTGCTTCTTATAAAATTTAATTTCTCACTAAAAGTTTGTTTACAAAATAAATTATTGACATTCAACAAACTAATCATATTGTTTTTCTAGGTGGAATGATCAGGCACCACATATATTAATAGTAAATATTGATATATTCTTGAAAGTTTGTAAGATTGCTGGGTTATTATTACAAAATAAACATGATATTAAATTGTTTGTATTAGAAATCATGTAATGAAAAATGTTTTAACAATTGTAAATATTAAAAAATATATTTGATGTAATAAAAGATGCTTTAACAATTGTAAATATTAAAAAACATATTAAATTGTTTGTGTAATACACATATCTAATATAAATATTAGATCAGTTTTAGATATGAGAAAAATTATTTAATATGTCAATTTTAAATAAAAGAAAAATTAGATGACATATTAGATAAATTATTATATACAACCGATTTATTATATATGCGTCTTTATCTAAAATTTGATGTCAAACTTTTTTCATTTTTATAAATCAGTGTAAAATCCTTTTCATTTATTTATTTTTTGTTCTTCTTTGTTGTACATGCTCATTGCTACTATTGTAAAAGTAATTTTGTTCATTGTTGAAACTTCCATTTCCATTTGATTACTGTTGAGCTATGTAACAACAAAAGGAGTTGTGTAAAATTGATATTTTAAATAAAGTTTTATATAATTGTAAGTGAACCGTTAAGTTTTTGAGAAGTCCTTCTTCCAGCAATGCGACTGTGTGCAGCAGGTGTAGACCTTTCTTGTGGAACCTTTTTAAGAGTTTTTCCCTTTTAAAAAAGGTTAACCTATGGTTGTCAAATTACCTACCAGGCTTAATTTTTCCTTCAGAATTTCACTTTCTTCTCTAGTTCATTTTTCAGGTTCACTTTCTAACATTCATTCAAATCCAATTCACACTTGTTTTTTTGCTGTCATGTGTCCTTTCAGCTGCAGTGGCAATTTACTGTCGTTGGGGTTAATTCCATTATGAACTAAAATTTAAAGTTTCATTTTCTTCATCATGAAAAGAAAGCTCTCCATACAAATATGTTGTTAACGTTGTGTTTTGGACATTGTTTAGTTTATGTGAAATAAAATAATTTGTTAATTTGTTAAAAAAAAAAAAAAAACTATGATTTGATTTGCACTGTAGATCTCATACACCTGAGTTCTTATAGAAATGGTTTTCTTGTAGAGTAGCAATGAGTAATTTCTATTGTAATTCATGAAATCTTTAGCTTTCAACATCGAATTTATCGATCAATCTATCTAAAATAAAATTATTAATAATTTATTCACGATAAAATTTATTAGTAAAAGATTTGTTGATAAATTTTATCGATAAATAAAAAAATTAATTAATAATTAAAAATTTATTCATATTTATTCATCAATAATAAGAAAACATCTTTTTGTCAATAAATATAAAAATCTTTTCTTTTTCTTATTCTTCTTTCTTTTCTTTTTTTTTTCATTTTTTTCTCATGTATTTAAGTTTTTATATTTTTTATTGATCACAATTTTCTTTTAAAATGAAAAATCTCATTTGAGTTTTTACTTTTATAAAAAAAATTCAATGTAGTTCATTTTCATAATTTGACATTAACATTGTTTGAAAGTGTTACGTATTAAAACTTAGGTTTGTCATATGTTAAAATTTAGATCAATATCTATTAAAAAGTGACATATGTTAAAATTAAAATAAGATAGAAATTGACATAAATTTTAATACGTGATAAATATTTAGATTTTAACAAGTGATACTTCCAAATAATATTAATATTAATAGAAAGATAGCATAAGAAACCATATTGAATTCTTTTACAAAAATACAGACTAAATTGAGTTAAAAATAAATGTAAGAATAAAAAAATAAAAAATCTAAATATAAGAACCAAATTAATAATTAAAGTTTTTTCTTCGTCGCTTATTCTTCTTTTCCTCCTTTTCTTATTTTTCTTCTTTATCCTTAATGATTGTCATTGATACTACCATCATAAACATTATTATTACCTTCGGGATTTTCAAATTTTCTTTCTT
The DNA here is from genome assembly GCA_036885675.1 of Vigna mungo. Taxonomy (NCBI): domain Eukaryota; kingdom Viridiplantae; phylum Streptophyta; class Magnoliopsida; order Fabales; family Fabaceae; genus Vigna; species Vigna mungo. Next base: position 4,728,930 of record CP144691.1, read on the forward strand.
GTTTTTCTTTTCTTCTTCTTTTCTATTATCTCAATTTAATATATAATAAATATTTTATAAGATTTTATCAAAAAATGAGTACATATTTTATTAATAAATTTATCGATGAATTTTAAAATTTTATCAGTAAAATTTTATTGATAAAATTTATCAGTAAATTTTTATATTATTAACAAAAATTATTTTCACAATAAAATTTATTTTATCGGTAAATTTATTTTTTATCAATAAAATATCATCTTACGACAATTTGATCTTAAATTTGTCAAAGTGGCTTTCACTTTATCGCATTTTCCCATTCTCACCTTCTCGCATATGAATAAATACAAACAAAAATGACTCTCTCAATTCATCTGCATAAACATTACTCATCCAGATACAAATATAATAATAAAGTAGCTTTTCAATTTCTTCATTCGATATGCATATTTTTTTATTTTTCAATTTGAAAACATTGAAAGAAGTGCTGACTGAGGTTCCCACCATCAGAAGCACCAACCACGAGCAATTAATATTTTATTGAAAATACTAACGCATATAAAAAATTAAAATACCATTTTATTTTAACAAAATCTTGATCAACAAAATATAGAACGGTTGACTTATAAAATTACAAAAAAATAGTTAAATTAATATAAGCTTTACAAATTATATATTTCTCTCTATAGAATTAAACAAGCATCTTAATATGATATAATATAAATAATATAATATGACAGGATATAATAAATATAACATCATATAATATAATAAGAGACTAAAAACACAATTTATAAAAATAATTAATTTCTAACTAACTGATTGAAAAAGAATTTAATATTCATTGGATGACTTTAGTTATTGAAAACATTTAAAGTATGAAAAAGGTTCTATTGTTCAATATATTTTTAGTTTCATTTGAGTATTTTTCTAAATTAGTGTCTATACGCATCACTATGCTTGATCTATTTTTTTTCATATAGTTGACCTTTAATCAAACTAATTACATTAAGTCTATTGTATAAAATAATAATAATTTTTTTTACTGATAAACCTAAATCAGTTCTGAGATCTGTCTGGTAAATTGTCAGATTCTCTTTTCCGTGGCCTCAGTATAGTTTGTTTCAACAGTGATAATATGAATCGCATGTACTATATTTATATTAAGATATATGTTTTGTGACTATTAAATGACATATTGAAGCTAGTTCGATTAGTACACAGATAAAAATATTCATTTTCTCTCCAAATAAAATATTTAATATTCTATATAACGTAATTGCATTAATAAAATATTTGCCTACATACACAGAAAATAATGAAGTATTAATAAAAATATAGTTTTTTTTTTTTATCATGAGAGATATCATCACATCCTTTTCTTAGCTCTTTGATAAAGAAACTCATTAAATTCTTCTAATTTTGGGAGTTCATTTATCTCTTTTTTCTTTAACATATTCTTCTCAGTAAGACTCTTCCTTAAAGAGAAGGTTCAAAAATTTCCTTTAAACAATAAGGTATACATTCACATGAAAGATACATAAAGTTATAAGTAACTTTTGACTTGCAAGGTTATAGTACATATATTCATTTTAAAAATAAGAGTAGTCAACAAAAGTACATTGTTATATGCACATGTAATAAGTTCACTTCCTTAATTCGTAGGAATGTGGACCCAAATTGAGCAACTAAAAATCTTATGGCTCAAGATTTAAGAAATGAAGAATCAATTATAAAGACTGTGTTATAATATAAACTGTATCTTTTGTAGACAATTGCATGAACTTAATCAACAAAATACTTAATGAAATGTTTAATTAAAAAGTTAAAACAAAACAATATAAGAAACGTGTCATTATTTAACTATAGTTTCACGGACATCTTAATATAGACGTTATATCCCACTCCTAACTAATTGAAATAGAAAATAGCATAATGCTCATTTAACAACTTTAGCAATTAATTATGCCCAACACTATTACATATATACTAAATATATTACTTGAAAATATTTCTCAAAACATTACTTATAATATATGACTCTAAATACTATTAGGATTGCCATAGTCAAAATGTTTATTTTTAATTAATTTTTCAATTACTAAAACGGGTAAGATGAATTAGTTATGAATTGTCAATTGAAACATGTTAGAAATACAGGTACATAAAAGTAAATTAAAAAAACTATAATGTTTTAAGTAACGTTTTCAAAAACAATTAACTAATATGAAAAGTTTGGTTTCACTAAATCTAAAATTTCACTATAATTAGTTATGCGATTTGTCTGTTAAAAATTGGGTTTTATTTTCTCTAGATAATGACCATGTGAATATGAACTTGACTTGACATATAATGAAAGATCGTGATTTTGATATTTAATTGAATTTGTTTATATATTGAAAAGCCTTACGGATTGGGATAGTAAAAATTATAGTGCTTATTAATTTTTTGTTATTTTTGTATATAAATTTTTGACTAAAACGTCATATTGTTCCAGTAATATATATTTTTGCTGATAAAAAAAATCTCATAATTATTTTGAATTACAGGAAAGAAACATTAATATTTGCAATTACTGTGTAAGTGAAAGAAATTCCAAAGCAATTAATATTTGAACAGTTGAACCATACCATAGACGTTGGTATATGAGCAAAAATAAAAAGAGTAGAGCAGAGGAGAATCTGATAAAAAATAATAGATATAATGTTATTAGCTCAGAAAGCACTGATGGTTATGGATAAGCAAGTTGATTAGTAGTGGATTAAATCAAATCAGACATAGTTGGAGTAGAAGCACCAAACCACACCGAGTACGCGGTAACACACTAATTCTAATTGCCTTCTTTCAATTACAGAAAAAGAATAAAATAATTATATAAAAACCTGGTAGAAAAATATAAAAAAGAAATTATGATTGATGGTTAAAAAATGAAGATAGATATATAAAAGTTAGTGCAAATAGGTAAAAAGTGGAAATAGAAATATGAGAGAGGAAAAGGGGAACAAAAGCACCTTGAAATAGGGCCCATAACATGTCCTCTCAAAAGACCCCAAGATGTGATTTTCATCTTTCTCCACTGCACTAACACATTCTTTTCTTTCACCTCTTCTTCTTCTTCTTCCACCTCTCCTCTCTCATACCTATTCCAATTTTCACTCACCATGTCCACCCAAATGCACAACCAAGCACCTTCATCGTCAAGGGCTGTCGTCGCCGTCGCCTCTGATCAGCGCCATCAGCAGCAGGTCCCCGCCCCTCTCAGCCGCTACGAATCGCAGAAGCGCCGAGACTGGAACACCTTTGGACAGTACCTCAAGAACCAGACACCGCCAGTTTCTCTTTCCCAGTGTAACTTCAACCACGTCCTCGAGTTCCTTCGTTACCTGGACCAGTTCGGAAAAACGAAGGTTCACCTCCACGGTTGCATCTTCTTTGGGCAGCCCGATCCGCCCGCGCCATGCACCTGTCCTCTGAGACAGGCATGGGGGAGTCTTGATGCGCTCATCGGACGGCTTCGGGCGGCCTACGAGGAGCACGGAGGGTCGCCGGAGACCAACCCCTTTGGCAGCGGAGCTATTCGCGTGTACCTTCGTGAGGTGAAGGAGTGTCAAGCAAAGGCAAGAGGCATCCCTTACACCAAGAAAAAGAAGAAGAAGAACCAACTTAAGGGCCCTCATCACCCTCCCAAGTCCCTCAAGCAATTGGCTACTTGAGATCGATATCGATGGTAATTTCTAATATCAATCATTCATTTCTTTCTTCATTTTTGGTATGTTTTCAATTTATATGCCACAATTCCCTTCTCTCTGTAGATAGGACAAACACTCATTACCTGTGGGTCGGTAGGTAGATTAACAAACCTCATCACTATGCACATATATATATATATATATATATATATATATATATATATATATATAAGATACACTCATACTACAATAATTGCAAAATTTCAAGCTTTTAATAAAAAAACTATGTTAGCCATGGAAATACTATGGAGTATACAACTATACATAAAACAAACCCTAGAAGCATGACACAAACAAACCCTAAATTCTCATGGTGGATTGAGAAATTGTTTCAGTAGAGTAATATAGCAGCTAAAGACGGAAAAGAATAATAATTAGTCTAGAAAGGAAACCCTCTCTCTCTCTCTCTCTCCATTGTATCCTTTTCACTCTCTCTTTCTCTCTCCTATCATTCAAAACACTGTTATTGCAGTTTCCTAATTAAATAATTCTCAGGTAGGCACTTTATGCTGATTTTGGCCCTATTTCTGATTATGCTTGATGTTTTTGCTCCCCATGGCCATGCCAGCTTCACATATACGTTGCATGTTATTCATACAAACTAACGTAGAACCTGAAACGTACTTCAATTCGCTTATTTATTTTAATCCAATACGTGCTTTTTAATTAATAAAACCGAATCCTTCTCTAAGACCATTTGTACGGTAGTGTGGTCCATAAAAAAATTGTGTCACATTACAAACAAGCTACACAAAAGTTCATTTTTATCTCTTTGTCTCTCTCACCATCCACACAAACGTTGGTTTGTTCAGTGATGGACATGTGTGTGCTTGTAATGTGTACTAATTAATGTAGTTATTCGTCAAGAGAGATTATACGAAAATGACCTAGGACGTTTCTTTTTGTCTGTCTCTCTACCGTATATACATATTGTCTCTTCCAAAATACCATCCACAAGTATATTCACAAATATTCTCTAAAAAGTAGAAAGGAAAGTTCAAATGTGAATCTTTGACTTACAAATAATAGTAAAAGTACATAATTTATATAAAGAGAAATAGATTAATCATAAACTCAACTTACAAGATTGTTCTGTCGGAAAGATATCTCCCTGTTTGTCATTACTTTGTAAGTGTGCATTAATGTGTCTGTTTCTGAGAGTTTTAAAACTATTAGCACACGTACTAACTTAAATTTTCACTGGGACACATTGGTTGGTATAGTGTCTCTCCCTCTCTGCCTCTTTCTATATATGCCACCATGCTCATCTATTGAACTTCTCTTCGAACATCTTGAAAAACAATGTTTTCTTAATTACCGTTAATTTCAATTTCTTACAAGAACATAGAGGAACTTTTCTTCAATTTTAATCTTACTATAATTATGACATAGAGTCAGAGAAGTAATAGAGTATGAAGAAACAAATATTTGGTTGAAATGACCCCCACTACTCATCGTTGTTGTCCCATCACGTAGTTGAATGTTGGGTTCCTATAAACTCTGTCTCATGGTTGGTAGAAAATTGTGTTCATGGCAAAGCATAACAAGATAGATGATGATTGAATGATATTCCATCATGGGTTGATTTTCAGCCTAGAAAGGGAGAACATTTTACATACACTCATTTTTTCTCCTATTTCTTTACTTTCTTCTACCTCACTTATTTCTCATTTCTCTTTCTACATTTTTTTATTTCTCTGAATTGGTCTGAATGCAGTGTAAAACCGAACCTGAACTTATATTTTAACTTATTTTGTTTGGAATTACAAAAAAAAAAATAGTAAATTTGAAAGAAATAAAAAAATTAAAACCATAGTTATAAATATTTAATTTTATATTAATGAGGTAAAAAATATTAATATTTAATCATTTGTTGTTTGTTTTATTTGATATTTATCTTTTTATAATTCGTACGTGTCTATGTATATGTATGTATTATATGAGTGTATCATTAATTTATTCACCTAAAATATAAAAATACTTATAATTAAAACCCTTATTAACACTGGATAAGACTATAATAAAATGACTGAAAAAGAAGGAAAGGATAAAAGTAGTAAAAAAAAATAAGTTTTTAAAGTCTAAAGTATATTAATCTAAGAATTAAAAAAATATCAGGTTGATTGAATTGACTTGATTTTGAAAAATAGTTTATGATAATTATGGTTCCCATTTGAAGTGATTAAAAAGACAAATCAATTTAATGAGTTTATCAAGTCAATCTATTCAAGACATAATGGGAGACTATGTTGATGAGATATATGTTTGCTTATGAAGTAATAGTTCTTATTTATATTTTCTATATACTTGATAGGTAAATTACTTTTCTCTTAGTCGGGAAATAAATATATGTGTGAACTTGTGTTCATACTTATATTTGTATCCGTATCTGTTTAAATATTTATTAAATACTGCTTTTATAAAACATTCAATTAAAAATAAAAAATACTTACTTAAATACATGTTATGTACTAATAAAGAATTATATTATGTAAATTTTAAATAAAATAGTAAACAAATTAAAAAATATAGTAAGTTAAATAGATATAAGAATGAATATATATATATATATATATATATATATATATATATATATATATATATATATATATATATAATCTAAAAATTTGAATATACTTATATTTAAACTATGTCACTTCAATCTAAACAATGTTTGTCAGTATAAAAATATATTGAAACAATATTTATAAATATAAATTTATTTGTCATCTCAAAATAGTGTGATAAATGTTAATGGAGACAATAATTGATTAAAATACTACTGCAAAGTTTAAATTTAATAAGTCAAACAATCTTAAATTGTTATATGATTATTAAAAAACATTAATATTTGTAATATCTTAAAAATGTTCTTTTTATCTATAGATGATAGTAAACTGAAGATGCAGTTAAAATAACAAAAAGATTATTTTTTACTATGCCAATACAGATATTTGAAAACTTACAAAATTGAAATAAATATTGGTTTTTACTATTTATGACTATGAGAAATTAAAATAAAAAAAAAACACTAAATTGTCATTATCCATATGAATAGTATTATTAATTATTGCTAAAGGTTTCCCTTCCCATAAATTCGTTTTCCACTTTGAAACGTTAAATTTTTCTATAGAGAATAACTTCCTATAAATATTAAATTTAATATGCTGTGTTTGGAAATTATGTTATTACTAATGTTTGATGTTATAATTAATGCCTTGAATGAACAGTATGTTGAGATATTCTAAGTAGGTACATTCTTTGTTGGACACTGAACATATTCTAAAAATAAATTATATTTATTAACAGTTTTCCATTTTGGTTAGCCCTTATTAATAGATGTTAACTGTTTGTTTAACTATTACTATCATATACTTGTAATAAATTGCAGGCTTTAATCTATTTTTAAATATAAACAATGTTAGTGTACGGATATATCATTTAATTATGAATGAAAAACGTTAATATATATAACTTCATGAACAAATCTTTTATTTAAGTTTATTTTAAATATATCTTATTACTAAGTAATGGTGAATGCTAATATAGAGTATATTTTTTATTATTAGAATATTACATCTTAACAATTGGCTATAATTGTTTAATATTAAAAAACCGAGAGACCGGATTCGTTCTTATATTTGTATAGAAATTTATAAGACAGTCGAATTTGGCCTAAATTGTATTGTACTACAAAATATATATATATATATATATATATATATATATATATATATATATATATATATATATATATATATATATATATATATAAATTTCTTACACATATAAACTATTTATGAAAGTTATGCATCATACCATTAATTAGAATCTATAAATAGGCTTACAGTTTATTTATTTTTGGTTGAATGACAAAAACAAACTGTTAGTAAATAATTTTTTGTTTAGATCACTAAAGTCATGTAAATTTTGGATTAAGAAAATTACATACTCGGTTAGAATTGTGATTAGTTGGTTTAATAAATTGAGTAAAAATCATGAGGTGTTGCAAAATGAATGAATAAGAAGAGGTTGTAACTATAAGTAGTGGGTTGTTTCTAATAAAAGAGGATGTTTATTCAAAAGATACAAAATTTAAATCCAATTATATAAGGAATTGAGATCAAGATAGTAAGTTAATGGATCTTTTAATTGTATATAATGTTCTACTTTATTATTTTTATTCAATGTGAAATTTGTATTCATACTTGAATTTTTAACAAAGAAGTTATTATGAAATTAGAGTCAAAAGTATTCTGAAAACAAACTGCATTATACATAATGATGAAACTTCTTTTGACACCAAAGAAGTTGGATGACATGCACCATAATGTCTGATTTCACCTAAACGTAAATTACTTTTGCATGTTTGCAGAAACAAAGATTTAGTTTTTTCGAAAATGCTTCTATGTATTGCAAAATCAAATGTTTATAGTGACTTCTCAGAGAGATTATGTGGGTAGACAACTATATACATACTATAATATGAAAAGGGTGTGATATTGTATTGTATATTATTATAACAATTAGTGACTTTGCTAAGCAGTGTTGCATGCAGGGGCCTGAGGAAGACTTACTCGAACTGGGGATTTAATATGCGAAAGTGAAAGATGTCCTAAAAGTATCATCATTCTGCTGCTTCGACTAAAAATTATGACAGGAAAATATTGAAATCCCATTACTTAATTAGTACGTAGTTCTGAACATAATAATCCTTTTGGAGCGAGTTTGGTCTGAGTAGGTCTGAAATATATATATATATATATATATATATATATATATATATATATATATATATATATATATGTTCTATCTTGTAAGTTGTTATCACATATTAGACCTCTTCCCCAAAATAGAAACGTTGAGGATCGAATGGATAGATTTACAGATGTTTACTATTTCATACGGATCTTATATATCCTTTCTCACACATCTCAAAGCTGCAGTCCAAATATTATTCAATAATTAAAATCTTCATCATAATCTCATAACAAAACATGCACTTGTCCGTCCCTTATATAATTCTGAAGCAGCAGTCAAAAATGAGATCTCTCATATGTTTCTGCATTTCAGGCATTGCATTGGAAGAATTATAATTACAAGATTAAGGAAAATTATAGGCACTGATGTTTTCAACCGTTAATTTTGGCTATTCAATTTGCCTACAGACAAAGTGTATTAAACGGTTCTTCATGCATATATATGTTAAAATCACTCAATTCCCTTTCGAGTCATATAAGATGATTAAATAATAACAGGGTTTATTAAGTTTCAAGTTTGAATTTTAGTTAAATTGTTGGACTTGTTATTATCTTATTTCATCGTCGTACTTGTCTCTATATATATTTAAAAAAAATGAAATTATGTAATTGAAGAATCATCATCCTCATCTACACAATATATTAGTAGTGATAGGAAAGACCCACTCTACTTGTACGCAATGACAGAGATGTTATTAAAAAGCATGCGTATTTCATTGTCACCAAAATTTCAGTAAGATTTAAAACTTTATTAAACATGAATTTTTAAATTAAAAGTGTCATTTTAGTTATTTAACTTTTACACAAGTTCAACTTTTAACTTATGCAAATCTTTATCCATGGGATAGAAAGATCAATCAATTAATAAATAAAAACAAAAGTTTAGGGTTATCAATCATCACCTTCAATGAAACACAACTCATATCCTAAGAAACTTAACTAATTATAAATAAGAGGATTCAAACACACACAAAAATTGAAACTAAGTTTTCTAATTAAAGAATTTTCTACACTTTTAACTTGCATGTCTCCCGAAAGGATTAAAAAAAGACTATAATCCTTTATACTAATATGCACAAAAAAAAAAAAAAAAAAAAAGCCCTTGCATAGTATATGCATATATGGAGATGTCGTACTTTTGAGTACACGAGATCGGAAATGCAAGCATGCACCAAGGTGTTTATGGCTTGTTTGTATAATTATTTAATTCTTAAGCTTTTGAAAACTATTTAGTTCTTTTAAATATGTAAACTACTAAAAAAAGTAGTGACTAAACAAATTTCGTTTCTTTATCTAGCATTCCCAACTCGAGTTTTTTGTAACGATGACGAACGAGCTTTTCCAAAATCCAAACCACCCATGTAGGCCACGAACAAGTGGAATAGTAGATGAACTTTGAGAAACACCAATTTTGCCTTGGACTAAGGTAACAAATGGTTATTCAACAATGAATATACACTGCCTATGTCGGAGTAAGTTTTTTAAATAAGGGCTTATATATCAAACATGAGCAGAACAAATGAGAAATTTTTGGTAGAGTTCGAACAAAGTACACACATTTTTTGACGGACCGAGTTTGTTTTTGCTAATATTAGCTATCTTTATAAACTTTTTATACTTCTTCTTGTTTATTTTCACTTATAAATAGCTAGGTGTTTTTAATGTGAAAAACTGGACGACAATGGACACTATGTTGTTTTGTTAATTACCTGTCTAACTCATCACAGTGCTTTGAAAAAAGAAACCAGGTAGTGAAAAGGGAAAAGGGAGGGCATTTGGCATAAGAGTGTTATACATTGGAGCAAATTCTATATCGGAGCCAAATTAGGCCTAGCACAGTCGCTGATTTAATTTATAAGGACTAATAACAACAAATAAAAGGCTAGCTAAAAGAATCCAAAATTACTCCAGGATAAATTTCTATAGGAGATATTCCCTCATGACAGTATATCAGCTGAAGATATGTACTTTTCCCACGACTAGACCCAAACCAAGACAGCTTTTCTAGCACCATCATCCAACCATCGCCCACTTCACCAGGCTAGCTATACATATCTGCAGCAATGAACAATTTTGTCAAAATAGTTCAGCAGAGCTGTGAGAAGTGTATATTAAGATATGTTCAATCTGAAATTATCACTACTTCTTTAAATACAAAAGGTTTAGAATGAAACAATAATTCATAATTACTTCTTTAAATACAAAAGGTTAGATAGATCAGATCGTAGATCACCAAGATTCCAACAACCACAAAATAATTCCTGTATGTTTCAAGTCAAAAGAAACGGAGACATTTACATAATTGTATTGAAACAGCAAAAAATAAATTATTTCTAAAGTGACACCTTATCTAGAGAGCACCTCCATAGGGATGCATGCAATCAATTGAAAGTAAAAAACCCGAATGTCTTTGAGTGGTAATATTTATCCACAGGTAATAATCAAAGAGTATAAAATGAGATTGGATAAGAATTTCAGATTTTTGTACCTAAAGATATCCATGAAATGACACTTATTCCTGAATGACTAAAACCAAACAAACTTGGATTGATTAGTAATCTGAAGCCGTTGTCTCGCTGAGCTCAGCAATATAAATATGAAGTGAAGCAAGGTTACAAGTGTTTGGTTTTCTACTGTTGGAAAGGAACCTAACGCACATTTTACCAATATGCAACTAGTTCTTGGTTTTCGATTTACATGCTTAGAAATGAAAATGAAAATCACTGGTAATCATCCCACCGAAACCATGGATCACGCTGTCCTTGCTACTCTTACAGAAAAAGTAACTAAAACCGCAAAGATCATTTGTAACTCCTTATTTGTTGAAATCGCATTCCTACAAATTATGCAAACATTAAAAACGGAACATCTTATTGGCATTTTTCTTAAACCCATAACTCCTAGAAAGTTGACATTTAGTAGCACTGGCCTGAAAACGAATCAAGTGAATTTAAAAAGATAGTAAAATTACCATTTCTCAAGCAAAAAAAAAAGTCCTTACATCGTCGTATAAGTGATATAAGTTATAATCCTAACACATACAATAAGAAACAGGGTAGAAAAATAAGACAACCTTGATAATCAAAGGAATCTTTACCATTTTCCTCACTGTTGATTTTTATGAATATGAGGACTGAAAACAACATCAAAAGAAAAGTATTACTGGTTTCCAGTTCTCTTCTTTTTCTCCTACAAGAAAATAAAACTTGGACAAAACCCCATACCTTCCAAACCATTAACTCACCGTTCTCCTCCTTTCTTCAAGCAAATAATGTGTCGTACCATTGTTCAACAGGAAGATATGTCCAAATTATATATTTAATATAAGAAAACTGGAGTGGTAAAAAGGATAAAATTGGGGAAAAACAATTGACCAGAAGCCAATCCAACTGAGGGGGTTCAAAGCCACCAGCAAGCCACAGCTAGCATCAAACTTTCATCTACACACTTACTGTTCTCAGCATAGGACCATACTAAGGATCTAGGTCATCATTACTTCAGTACAGGACAAATGGAATCTAGCTGAGTTTTAATTCATCGATATTAGAAACTTCTCTAAAATAGTCTCCTAACTTTTCTAGTATGCAGATTAGCAAGCAATAATCAGAGGACAAAGAAAAGAGCTGCACCATGCAGAAATAAGAAACAAAACAACCAAGCTACAGATTGGATACCTTGATCCTAACCTAGCTTTGCACGTCCGTACCAATAGGGATCATGTAACAACTGGAGTCATTAACTCATCATCGACCCATATTTAAATGAAATCTATCAACTTGAAACACAGTAGTATCTATCGAACTGAGTCAATGGGATAAGTTTTAATTAAAGGACATTTGGTAAATCAACCTCCCAAACCTTTTATCTGTGTCTCTAGCCCATTCTTTAAAAAATCCGGCTCACTTCACACAGATAGAAAACCTGGGACATGTTACAGTGCTTGTAGTTGCACCTTTCTTGAAGATTTGAACAGAGCACATAATAGATGCCGCTTCCTGCCAGACTCCACCATTACCTACCTATGTTGAGAACAGATGACAAGTACAAATAACTAGAGAGGACACTGAAGGTTTTCCTTTGAGAATTCAAACCAAATGGACAGCTTGGAAGCTGCATGACATAAATCATAACTCATAACTGAGTTGGAATGGAACTGGACTGAGATAGGTTTGTGGTGAGCACATAAGAAATACTCAGAGTTCATATCAAGTTCCTCAGTTCCATAAGATCACCCAAATACAACATTTAAAATGGCTAATTTTTAAATTAAAATAAGTGACTGTGTTAAGCTAGAAAAAAAAAATCCATGTTGTAGGTAACAAAGATATAGAAAAAAAAAATCAAAACAATAAATTAAGCTAAATTTGGAAAGGGTTGTGCCTGCTTCAAGATCGAACAAGTGGCACATTCACTAACCAACACATCGCTTTGGTTTTAATCAACACAGGCTACATTTTCAAATTCAAACTAGTACCTATATCCTTATATTGCACGGGTATAGGTACTAGTTTAGACATTCTTAACCCGTTGTCAATAGATGACCAGGCAAATCAGAGAGCAATTTGTACAAGTTCAGTGTTCATTGTCAATAATAGCAGACAATTACTCCTCAGTTGCTAAAGAATATACAGGAGAAAGTTAAATTCATTATGACATTTGTGCCTCAACTTTGCAAAACCACGAGTTCAAATAACCATAGACAACAGATTCAAGAATCCACAAGGGACCTTAAATTTATAAAGTTAACTCATTAAAGCCGTTTTGTAAAAATGGAGACAAAATTGGAAATCCATTTTAGTTATACTAAACAAGATTAGTAAATAACATTCATAAAGCCTTTCTTGGTGTAGAAGGTATGGCATAGACAATATTTCTCAATTTGGCCGAGAAATCATGTGTCACCAATTGTGTTATTTTTAGTCAACATATAACTGCCATCATATTCCTAATATCTATCTACTAAAGCTACTGCATGGTAGCGGTTTCCTATCCCCTAAATCAACATCAGTGTGCCACAAAATATCCAGGAATTCGATCATCAACATGTTTCCCCCGATTTACCTTACATATTAGTACACAACTACCCAAAACCGCATCACATTTATGAAAGTTGAAATATAGCACACATGTACCACACATGGTTCAGCACTGCATTTATAAAAGCAGAAACACAGCATCAATTTACCAAGATTGGCTCTATTTCACTCAGATACAAAAGGAAAGGGAAATATAACATTAACAACAGCCACTGAATGCAGAACTAAGAAACAAAGCTTTGAATGTGAGAATCTTCCACACACTACTACCACAAAGAAAGATAAAAAAAAGTATGCACACCTAAACGCATCTGTATACAGAAGTTAATGAGCAATACATGTGATTTGTAGGGTTTGAACACCATTTTAGTCCACCAAACACTAATGAGTCCTTGGGTTTATAAAAAATTCAAGCTAACTTACAAATTAAGAGAAGCCATACAAAAAGAATAACGTTGGACCCTTCAGTCAAAAGCTTTAATAGACCACCCACATTAATGTCAATGTCACCATAAGCTTTAAAAAGTGATTATAATACTAAACCAACATCAGAACTCAGATAAAAATGTATAGCCATGAAGACAACCTCAACTCAATGCTTCAACCATTTATATAGAAAAACAGTTCATAAAAATATCTCAACATAAACTATGATAACCTGCCAAAACGAAGTACTAAAGTGAACCACTTGCTAGTATATTTAATTGCAGAACTACAAGAAACAACCAATTCAGAGCATTCAGTGAACCCCTAGAGTCTAAAACCAACATACAAAACCTATTTTTCTTTTCCCAAAAAAAAAATGTAATTCACTGAAGAATCCCCTGGCGACCCACAACCCTCAAGTTCAAAACATAATTGGTTCGTTGAAAAATCATACACTAAAACGTACAACGCGGATCAAATCAAGCCAAAAGGAAAAAAGGTAGAAAGAAATTGTATCTCACCGTTAGAGCCAGATCGTTTCCCGCGCTTAATTCTCTCGAGCTGAACCTGTGTGTCCATAAACATCTGCATCCTCTGAACTTCAAGATCTTTAGCAAACTGCATCCTCTGTTTCTCCAAATCCACCATCTGCCTCAGCTTCTGACCCTCCACTCTCTCATACACTTCACCAAACCTCTCTATCGCCTTCGCCAGCCTCCTCATCCCTTCCCTCTCCTTCTCCCCTTCCTCCACCTCGCTCCCCCTCCCTTCATCTTCGTCCTCCTCCTCCTCCACGTCGTCCGCCTCCTCCTCTTCCTCTTCCTCCTCGTCTTCGTCAGCCTCCGCAGCCGCCGCAGCCGCAGCAACAGCGGAGTAATTCCTTCTGAAATAACCCTCGTCCATCGCCGCCGCAGCGGCGGAGCGCTTCTGAGGCAGCGCAACGGCCCTCGGTTCTACCGCAATCGCAGGCGAGGAGGAAGGGTTCTTCCGATGCGGAAGCAGCGGAAGAGCCACAGGCGGCGAAGGAGACGGCGAGGAGGAAGGAGGTTTCTTGGCGTTGAAATTAGGGCCAATCAGAGCATCCAATCGTTCGTAGAAAGGCCAGGAGGAAGAGAGAGTACCATTGGAGGACGAAACCCTAGCCTTCTCGATCTTGTACTTCTTCTTTATGGTATCGATGCGGTTCTTGCACTGGACGTCTGTGCGGTGCGTCTTCTTGGTATGTCCGTGGAGCGCGTTGACAGCATCGGCGACATCCTGCCAATCCTTCTGGCGGAGGTTGCCGCGGTTGAGCTCGAGGTAGCGTCGGCCCCAGGCGTCAACAAGCGTGGAAGAGGCCTCCTCAGACCAGCAGTCCTCGCGAACGGGGACGGGGCGCGACGGCGGCGCGATGGAATCGTTAAAGTCGGGCATCGGAAAACGGAAATTAGGGTTCGGGGAAGAAGAGAGAGAAAGAGAGAGGGAATGCGGAAAGAGAAAGAAGAGAGAGAAAGCGAAACGGCAAGGCGAAAGAGTGGGAAGGGTGGGGGATAATACGGTACGGTCGCCGGGGAGGGGCGCGTGTTGTTGGGGGAACCCCCAGTGTGTGAGTGGCTCGCGTCATCGGATCGGCTCGGCTTGACCGCTACAACTACTATCGGAAACACCCAATTATTTTTCTGTTTTTTAAATTTCAAATTTATTAATTAATCAATCAATTCATATAATCTTATCATGCCATTTCGATTGCCAATGCCACTTGTTTATATTATTATAGATTATAATTTATAAATGTTTGGGCAAATACATATTATTCAAATTTTTTAATGTGTTTTGAATTTTTAGAGGGTGAAGGTTGGAGAGGGAGGCCAACGCGCGTTGTTGCCGACTTGACTTGCCGTGTGTCACGGCTTCAAATTCCGTTTGGCATTTTTCTTCTTTTTTGGATTTTATTTTCATTTTAGTAATAATTTTAGAACAAATAATTATAAATAAGGAGAGAGATAGAGTTTGAGATTAAGAAGATAATTAAGATTAAGATCAAGGCCTTAAGCTGCCAGTGGATTGGTGAAGATTGAAGATTAAGATTCAGTGGATGCAATATATACCTTGCGTTGTCTCTACACTCTCTTTTTCGGTTTTCTTTTGTTTTTTTTTTTCTTAAATAAACATGTCAGCTATCCGTGACCACTCCGATTTCACAGTGAGCAATTATTTATTTTTAATTAATGATTAGTATTATTTAATTTTATATATTTTTCTTAAAGAATACATTAATTAATTAATTAATTAATTAAGTAATCCATTTTTATTTGTCAAAATTTAAATCAAATATTAAATCTATATAGTAGTGCAAAATGTTAATGTATAACTAGAGTTTCTTTTAAATAAAGTTATACTTGTTCACCAAGCAGAAAGTTAAGACAAAAACCATGTAACTCATTTTTGTTTTACTACTTTACAATTTCTACTTAAGGAATTCAAGGTTATTAGGTCATACTCTTATTTTTATATACTTTTTAAATTAAAAATTTATTTTAAATTTTAAAGTGAACTTTTGTCTAAAAAAAATGAAATAATTAGTTATTTTAACTATTTAACAACACAATAATTATAAATGTATTAATGATAATTAAGACATTTTACTATAATATTAAAAGTATTATTTTAATCAATATTTAAAATATTGATTAATAAAAGTGTTACTTAAGATTATATAATCAAGCCTATATACTTACAATTATTTTCTTAAGTTTGTTTTAAAAAATTGTAAAAAAAGAATATTTACAAACATTTAACTTTGTTTTAAAAGCAGTTAGAAATTATTTTAATTAGTTCCAATTATTTTAAATTGTTAAAAGTACTTTATTAAAGTTAATAGAACAACGAAAACAGGCCTATTAATAGCTATTTGTCATGTCATTGTTTACTATACTCACCACTCTAAAGGTCTGAAATTTCTTGAGTTTCCAACTCAGTTGCAGAATAGAAAAAAAAAATGTGAATTCTAGATAGAAAGGAGTTTTCATAGAAGAAATAGACTATTGGGCATGAGATAAACATCAAGTACAATCATGTGCTATTAGTGACTTCTAATTTTTAAGTTGGAGATATTGCCCATTATAAGCACCCAAAACAGTTGAAGGAGAGACATTTTTGGAAACAATGGCAATACCTCAACTTGTCAATTTGAGGGTTGGATCCTCATCAATATGAATCTATGACAACAAGACCTATGTGTTAAAAAAGTTAATATAAAAAACAAAAGTCTACCTAATTAAAATGGTAACAAAAATAATAATTATGATTAATTTATGGATATAATCAAATATAGATAAAAATAAACAAAGTTTCATCTTATTCAACTCAAAATATTTGGAGTCTAGAGTCAAGTATACTTTAATTTATGTTTATTTAAACTACCAAATTCATGTTAAACGGTTTTGAATTGGTGAACCCAAATTAAATCGAATCAATCCAATTTAATAAGTTAGGTCAAATCTGAACTTTTTTTTATTAAATTACAAATAGTATAAACTAAGTGAAACTAAATTTATAATTAGTGTAAAATGTTTCACAACTAATTTATTATTTAAATTATTTAAAAGTTAATTAAATCCAGATCAAATTCACCTTGAACAACACTATAACTTTTTTTTCAGTTGACCAATAGAAGAGATGTTTTATTTTAAGAGTATATTAGAATTAGTCCATAGCTGGAGGAGTTAGATACATACATCTATCTATTCCTGACTAACATAAAATAGAAGATAAATAAAGGTGAGACAAATGTAGCAAGCAGGTTATATCTCAATATTATAATAAAAAGCAAATGTTTCCTTCAAATTGGAAATGAAATCAAGTTAAGATTTTAAGTTTTCACTACTTACTTGTGATAAATGCTATTTACTAGTTGTTTATGTACGTTTATATTTTCTAATTATTAAATATTTATTAATGTTTTATTATTACTATTATTATTATTATTATTATTATTATTATTATTATTTTACTTTTTATATTTACTATTTTATTTATTTATTTTATGGATTTATAAAAATAACTTTAATGTGTTTACTTCATCGTCTCTCTTTTTTCTTTATGTATTAAAAATAATTTTCAAAAACTTAGATCAGTTAATCTTATACATGTTAATATTCAAAAAGAAAATTTATAAAAAACAGTAAAAACTAAAGTAATGTGAATTAAGAAGAAAACGTAGAAAATGAATGAAAAATTTACAGTGACTGAGGTAATGAAATAAAATTTTGGTATATATTTAAAAAGTAATTCGTAAAATAAAGTTTTAAAAATAACTTCATATAAAAATAGTTTTAAAATATAAATTATAGTTAAAATAATTTTTAAAACAAAATTAAAATATTATTATAAATTTCATAGAATAAAACTATATTTTAAAATAATAATATATTAAAATAAATTATTTTACAAATTGTTTAGATATTACATTTTATTTACTGTTTTCATAATTATTGATTAAATTATTTATTTAACTATAACTGTTAATAAAATATTAACATGTATAATCAGTTATGATTTATTTGTAATTAATTATATAATTATAGATGTAATTTTTAATTCTTTGTATAACATTAGTTGATTTTTCGTATGTATTTTTTATTTTTATGTATTTTTAGAAATAATTATTAATATCGATTTCACATATCAAAACATTTTGGTGTTGAAAAGTTTATTTATCAATCCATTCATATATTTTAAGTATTAAATTATATATAAAGAAATGAAAATACTAAATGTTCTTATATTTTTATATGTATTTGGATTGTATTATATTTTTGTGATTTTGAATTATATTTGAAATTTAATATAATTTTTTTATTGTATTTGGATTTAACTTTATTTAGATATTAAATAAATAAAAAATTGTAATTTTTTTGGGATTAAAAAAATATATTAATTAAATGAGTCAACTTGTTTAAATCACTAACTCGTGATGAGAGAAATTGGGTTTGAATTGTTTGTACTCACTGAAAAGTGAATAATTAGACTAATTGACTAGATGAATAATTTCTAAACACCAAGCTTAGTCAGACCAAATGATCTGTTTAGATAACTCTAACCAAATGGTAATTTTAGGTTAAGTAATTCTACATGTCTTATTTGTTTTAAAATTAAAGTATTTTTGTTTTAAAATAAAGTGAAATGTTATTTATGCATATCTTATATATTTTTTATTTCTTTCCTATATTCACTTTTCTTCTTTCCTTTAAAGTTCATTCTCTTTTTCTAATCAAAGCATAAATATTTTCTTTGGTATCATGCTCAGAAAATACAAGAATCATATTCCGCATATAGGAATCAAGCATTATATCTAAAAGCAAATTTTAAGGTAGAACTAAGACAGTTATTTAAGTATCCATGAAAAAGTCAGAAACTAGAAGACAAGTAATTAACATGATAAATTGGTTACTAACATAAGAACTTTTGTTAAAAATAAACTCGATTTTACTATGTATCTCTCTCTTCCACTTTTACACTTAGAATAAATGAAGTGTACCTACACATATATTTCGATTTTTGTACATATATAGACAAATTTGAACAAAAATTTACAGATGTAGACAAAATATTTTGAAATTACTAATTTAGGCAAGTCGTGGGAGGCTCAAACAATTTCAAATGAAGAAGTCGTGTCCCCCTGCACGACTTCACCTCTAACTCCTGACACATGAGTCAGAGGTGAAGTCGTGCACCTCTAAAACAATTTCAGGCCTTGGTATCAAGCCTTGTAATCGATTACAGAATGTTAAACTCGTGTGTAATAGACAAAATCTCTCTTGTAATGGATTACAAACCTATGATAATCAATTATCAAAAGGTTTTAGTGTTAACACAAAAAGTATTTTTGATTTTGTGCGCTATTTTTGTTAATTATTAGTTATTATTAGAGTTTCCATTTAAATTGTTACCATTTAAATTAACATTTCCATTATTACATTGTTAGCATTTAAATTAACATTATTAGAATTTCCATTTAAATGGTTAATTATATACAAATTAACATTTCTATTATTACACTTAAATGGAAATTGTAATAATCACTAATATATAAATTAACATTTTTATTATTACATTTAAATGAAAATTATAATAATTACTAATTATATACAAATTAACATTTCTATTATTACATTTAAATTGAAATTGTAATAATTAATTATATACAAATTAACATTTTTATTATTATATTTAAATGGAAATTGTAATAATTACTAATTTAAATGACCGCCATTTAAATGGAAACTCTAATAATTACTAATAATTAACAAATATACTTCAGAACAAAAAAAAAAACTCTTTGCTATAAAAATAAATATAAGTAATTTTTATAATTTTTGAAGATGGTTTTTATTTATTTTATAAATAATAATTTTATTATAAATAAATATTTTACTTTTAAAAAAATATTAAAGCGGTTAAATTTAAAAAGTTGTGACTTAAAAAATAAAACTCGTGAGATAATTATTTTAATTTTAAAAATAATATATTTAGTAAAATTAAAAAAATGTCTAATTATATATTGTTAATTATTAGTAGTTATTAGAGTTTCCATTTAAATTAGTAATTATAACAATTTCAATTTAAATGTAATAATAAAAATTTTAATTTGTATATAATTAGTAATTATTACAATTTTCATTTAAATGTAGTAATAGAAATGTTAATTTATATAAAATTAGTAATTATTACACTTTCCATTTAAATGTAAAAATAAAAATGTTAATTTCTATATAATTAACAATTTAAATGGTTACAATTTAAACACTAACAATTTAAATGGAAACTCTAATAATATTAATTTAAGTGGTAACAATTTAAATGGAACTCTAATAATTACTAGTAATTGTCCACAAACAAAAAATATTCTTTATTTTAATACTAAAACCCTCGGTCGGTAATAGATTACTCTAATCGATTACAAGACAGATTTTGTCTATTACATATGAGTTCAACCTTCTCTAGTCTATTACAAGGCTTGATAATCGATTACCATGGCTTGAAATCGTTTTAGGAGTGTACGACTTCACCTCTGACTCATATGTCAGGATTCATTTGAAGTCGTCTGGGTTTTCCACAACTTACCTAAATCCGTAATTTCAAATTTTTTTGCATACATTCATAATTTTTTGTTTAAATTTGCCTTATACGTACAAAAACCCATATATTTGTGTTAATTATTTTTGGTTAGAATAAGTTCATAATATTTGTGGCATACAAATGAAATTGTGACAAAGTAACACGTTTGAACTGTAAGGCACTAGCTATGGTCAGCATTACGCTTACCAATCTCCAACAATATTATAAAGTATGTGTTATATTTGCATAACTATCTCATTAATTATATTATTCTATATTATACATTTCCAACAGAAAGACATGAGAATTTTCATGAAGTGCTAAAATAATAGTATGGTACTATTGTACCATTGCTTTATAATAGTATATAATATTGAAATGAATTCAAGTGAAAGGTGGAGACAGAGATCTTTGTAACTCTCAGCTTAATTATGAGCAAGTGTGAGGCGCCGCTAGCACATATGATGATGATACATGATTCCACATTTTCGCAATCAGAAGCTGCAACGTAAAAAAATTGTGAAAAGAAAGTTGTTAAAAAGAACTTTTTCCATCTTATATATCATCATCCACCAACAAAAGGAAGAGGGAAGAAAAACTATATATTTTTTGATAAATGTAAATGACTTTGGCACCAATGGGCTAACCCACGTACCAGAGCTTTCTATTCGTAAAATCAACTTAGTTAAATAACAACTTTTTACGGTAATTGAACGTGTTAAACTTAGACATAGGAGCTTATGAATAGTTACTGATATGGTGAGTAAGTGATCACTAATATGATCACAATCATTAACAGTTCATTTTTGTCATTATCACACTAAATATCATCTTTGATAGTAGATTTTGAAAATCAAAGAGTCACGTTGGTGTTCCTAAAATTATTATGAAAATAAAGATTACTATATTTATGCGATTTATGGTGTCTATAGATATGGTGGAAGGTGCATAGAAATGAAGTAAAGTAAAGAAGAGACAGAGAGAGGAAGTACAGAGAAGATTCAGACAAGGAGGTTAGTGAGTTCACCTGATCCACTCGCAACACTGACACCCCATGAGACCATCACATTTCAATGATTCATTCATTGTTTTATTGTTACATGGAGCAGACCCTTATTGAGTCGCTTACTCTGTGCCAACTTTTTTGTTGGCCCCAGACATATGGTGGGGCTTCTGAGTAAAAACCGCATATATGCGTTCGAATCTGAAATAAATCAGAATCAGAACCAAACAGAAAACAGAACGCAGAACACAACACAAGCTTCTCTCAAGGCTCAATGATCTGCCGTCCAGTCAATCCACCACCCCAGAACTCCACTGTGTAATCAATCACCTTTACAGGATGCCACACCCACTAACCTTATTGCTAACTCATACTCAAAAACAAAATGCTTAAAGACACACATTACAATACATATATCCACTAATTACTTTACCAACGCAACATTATTAGATATTACAATTTTGGTGGAAAGCACACTCTCAAAGTGATTTCCTAGCATGCTTTGCTCTTTTCATGATCCAACCCACCCTTTTCTTTTTCATTTTTTTTGCCCTTAGTTTCTGCCCAAGTACACCGTGGCTTTATACCTGCTTGCTTACACATCCATGAATCTGAGGGACCCCAAAGATTTTTTTTTTTCTCTTTTCTCTCTATCAAACATAAAATAAATTAAAAGCTTTCTCCTTGAATTTATTCATTCGCATTATTATACGTTATATATTTATGTTTAAAGGGTGATGCAAGCATTACGTCACCATCTCGCTAGCGTTGGAGAATGACTGACACCGTCGAACACTACAAAATTGAACGAGGGGAATAAACGTGAATGGATTACTCCGTTGTTAGCAATGGCATAAATTCTACCATACGTCTCAATCACCTTCCATTATGATCTAATACAGGACGACGAATGCCCCGAAAACCAGACACAACAGGAGTGGGATCCTTTTCTCCCGTGTTTCAATCATACACTTGCTGTGTCAACAATTCATCAAAAGCTAAAACAAACTCACAGAATTCCTTCTTATCATCCCTTCCTGAAAATTACAAAATTATAGCACACCTCCATCGCTCATGCACCCTACCAACTAAATACCAACAACACCCCCCCTTCAAAATCATGATAAGCTGATAACGAAAGCTTAAAAGAATGGCAATCAGTAAAGTTGAACACTTGTGATCGGCGACTTTTATTCAAAACGATCTCACTTCTCAAAATCACAACGTATTATCATCTCATTACTTCATATACCAATATCGTCAGCTACTCAGATACAAACTGACCTCTTTCAACAGACACGTATTCCTATATTTTTAACCCTATACGATTAAGAAAAATGAAACGAAATTGTTTAGCCGAATTTAGAAAAAACGGGTTTTTGAAGTTTGGAAGATGGAAATATATATATATATGTTGGTATAGTATGATATAATATAGGGAGAGGCTTAATTAAGATATTGAACAATTAAGGATGAAGAAGCTTTTACAGTAGTTATATATCAGGCGGTGACTCGGAAATGCTCTCCAAGTGAGGCCTCCAAACGGCGACACGACCTCGTCTTCTGTCTCTCTGCGTAGAAAGCTTCTCGGAGAGTATTTCAGTCAAGTAGCGATCGTTCGAGACGAGCAAGTTGGCCACGGAAATGGCGTCACTGTTGTTGTTGTTGTTGTGATTGCGGTTGTGGTGGATTCTCTCGGAGTGGTGGTCCTTCCTTTTCTTCTTCCCGGAGGAGGGTCTCTGGCGGTGGTTCTTGTCGGAGGGGGGAGAGGGGAGGGGCATGAGGAAGTAAATCTTGCCGCGCTGGAGGTCAGCGTCGGGAGGGACCACGACGATCTTGGGAACGACGCCATCTTGGGTGGAGGGCGAGGATGGTCTCTTGAGCACGTGTTTGGGGTGCGCCTTCATGATCTCGCTGGCCTTGACGGAGCCGCTGATTTCCTCGACGCGGCCGTTGGAGTGCACTATGCGGACTACGTCCAGTGCTCCACATGGAAGAATGCAAGATATGCAACACCGTAAGGTGTTTCTCATTATTTCTTGTTCTGCTCTCTCTATTTGCGTTGCTAACGCTACTATCATAGAAAGAAGAAAAGAACAAGTGGCGGGAAGACTAGAGAGTAAGAGGGTGATGGAGGAAGAGATGGAGAAGAGAGTGAAGAGAGAGAAAACTTTGTTTTGAGATTGTGTGGTTTTATGTTTTAGTAATGCAGTGGGAATAAGTCACATAAAAGAATTTTGAAGGAGACGATGATGCCTTTTATTTTCGTTATTATCTGAAATATTTTTTTTATTAAAAAATATTTGACAAACGTTAACCATCATTTCAAACACAGTTTAGTGTGTGCTTATTGAAGTTATATAATTTTTATCCATGGTAGCTAGGTGCGGGATGAAATTGATGTTGTGAATAATTGCAGAAGAGTGTGGTGTTTGGAGACGAAAGTCCTTGGTTTTGTGTGGTGTTGTGAAATGAATAGTATTGGGTTAGGAATGGAAGGTTGGTATAGTGATATGAGTGGACACATGGCACAGTGAATGATGGGACTGCTTAGGAAGCAAAAGCTTAGAAGCTTTTGATAGGGCCATTGGTGGATGTGCGTGTATCAATCAAAGGTTGACACTTGTCGGCCAATAATGAATATTTACACTAAGTTTAGGTGAGTGTGGGCTCAAGGAGAGAATGGGAAATCAAATGAGTTGAAAGGGTAAAAGGGTAAATGAAAGCCTTTTAGCTTAGTGAGTGAAGTGCTTCTACTACCCAAATCCCTTTCACATATTTCCTACTTATATATATTTTTCCTTTTCCCTTAGCTCGTCTTTCCTTTCACACTACCAATTGCCAATATTATAATTTTATTTTATTTTAAAGCATAATATATGTATATATAATTTATTTAGTATTTGTATAGGTTATACAGCAACGATTCATAATTAGATGGCAATATAAAAACTTTTGAATATCTAATCTAACTTTTATCTACTGTCTATATAATTTAAAGATTATTGATCTGATTTAAACTATAAGAACTTGATTAAGACTCTGAAATTAAGATGATGTATACGTTGATTTGACATATGTTTATTATTAAGTGAATTTTGCATAATGATCTCATTAAAACTGAATTTGATTCAGGGTTGTTTTACATAAACTCTACACAATAATAAAATGTGCCAAAAACAAAATCTCTTGACAATATTCTTCTTACATGTGATGAAAAGTTATTCATTTGGTTATAAAATCAAAATTTAATATACTGAAAAGTCAACTAAGATTGCGCATGACCTCAAATCTCACTTTACAATGTGTTTATAGACATGTTTGGTAGATTATATATATTTATATATTTGTATACATAACTTAATATAGTCAAACTGTATCTTTGCTTTCTGTCAATTCTTTTCTATTTTCACAACTCTGACCATTTTACAAGCCTTTATGAATGAAGGAAGGAAATGAGATTGTAGATTTCCTGGAAGGCTTTTTATTTATGCCTTTGAAATAAAAGTTTAAAAAATAATTGTCTTAATATTTATGTAGAAAATATTATGGAGAATTTATTTTTGATTTATATATATTTTGAATTGAAGGGAGATATATATAAACTTTTCTTTTTAAATTATCCTCTTCAATAACGCTTTGTAGATTACATTTTATCAAATCAAAGATTCATTAAAATTTCTTGCTGAACGATCAGGTTACTTAAAAAGATAAACCTTGTATACCCTTCATTGATCAATTCGGTGTAGTAATCAGTAAAATTATAAGCTATCAAATTAAATGACTGCAAAATGTTCAATTTATTTTAAATTTTTGTACATTGTCCAACTAATAAAAAATATTAAATAGTTGGATTAAAGAATTTAATGTGTTAAAAAAATTATACACTGTATGATCTATCTCGTTCTTGAAGAATTATTTCATAACTGTTTTTTTGTAAATTTTTCTATTCATTTGCTTGACTTTTTAAATTATAAATGATGTTTTCCACCCATTTTATCTCATATTTTTCTTTTAATTATTTCTCCATCCATTGGATTATTTTTTGTACGATTTTCAGCTCTTTTTGTATGTTTTTTCTCATGAAAATGTTTTCTTCCCTCCATTCTTGGCTATTTTCACTATTTTGTCCTTCTGGTTTGAGAAAATTTTCTCACTACGTTTTGTTCACGATTTTATTCTTGAAGCGATATTGGAATTGTGTGAAAACGAGAGCATATTATTCTTACAATATATACAAATAATTCTTTGATTTAAAAATAAAAGATCAGAGGAAATGGGAGTTGAGAAAATAATATTTTTGCTTAGTTTGATTAAAATAAAAAGAGAGAAAATGACACCTTATTTAATTTGGACTATGAAAGAGAAGGAAAATACAAATAATTTATAACTTTGATATTATAATTTGTAGAATAAATGGAGAATAAAATATAATTTTAGAAAAAAATTAATTTGCGCAAACATAAAAGCTTTTTATATTTATCCTTTCGTTTGGATGATATGAAAGAAAGTAAGGAAGTGAAAAAAAAATTAAAATGAAAAATGAGATTCTTTAAATTACCTAAGAAAGAATATACATAAATAAAAAACGAGACAAATTTGTTTGTTATTAATATAATAGAAAAAACAATAGCCCTTCAAAAACACCTATTATCAAAACAATATAACCCATCATATCACATCTTCACTTTTATGTTA
This sequence comes from Vigna mungo, assembly GCA_036885675.1. Classification (NCBI taxonomy): domain Eukaryota; kingdom Viridiplantae; phylum Streptophyta; class Magnoliopsida; order Fabales; family Fabaceae; genus Vigna; species Vigna mungo. The sequence goes on from CP144691.1 coordinate 4,755,679, forward strand.
CAAATCAACCTAAGCTTTTTCTTATTTCTCATTATCACAAAACTTTCTCTTCAACTCAACGCATCACAAAACTATCTCTTCAATCAATGCATATTACATCATATATTATAATCATGTACTATATTTTTTTTTGGTACATTATATATTAGTCAAGAGCAAATAGCGCGATCATTATTGAAATAGAGACTGTTTTCATAAAAAAAAAAAAAGTACAAGTTAGTTGAGTTATGTAAATATAAAATATTTATACACAAAAAAATCATCAAATAGCCAGTTATACTAACTAATTAAACGATGTGATAAAATAATACTAGGCAAGAAAGTTTATATGATTGAGGGTTCATTAAAATAAATTAAGGAATAATAACAATAATAATAGAGTGAGTAAACTAATCACGTAATAGCGAACTTTAGTCTTTATCTTTTATGAACAAACGAGTGAGTCCCCAAAAAAGAAAAACAAAACGATCTAATAATAGTGAGTGTGAAGAATTGAAAAGGCAGTGCATGAATTATTGATTGGGTAGTTTGAAATATGGTTCGAAAATGGTGGAAGAGTTGCATAGATAGAGTGTTTGAATTGTGTGAAAGGACATGTTTTAGTGTTTAGCAATTTGGAATGTGCAGCATTATTAATGAGGCTAATTAGAAACACTCCAAATCCAGCCAACTAAATCAATCAAAGTGTTTCAAAAATCAGGGGATTTTGCTTAGTCACTGCCCCACAAGCAGCTCCTGACAAATTAACCACTTTTTATTTCATGCTCATCAAATTATACATATCTTCTTTGCTTTCAATATACAACAATATTGAATCTATAAAGAGGAAGGGAAAGTTCATCGGACAAACACAAATAAAATAACACTGATATTTGAGTTTAATCAAATAAGAGATTAACATCATTTCTTATCCAAAATTTTAAGAAAATGAATTAATGAATCTTTTAGACTTTACTTTAATTCTTAATAAACAAAACTCCTCGGAGAAAAATGGACAAAAATGCAACCACTGAAACACAGTGATATAATTGAAGTTAACAGTGACACAAGAGTCTTCTCCATTAAACCAATCTGCACTTGCTGATTAAGTTCTTCAATTAATTCATGATATTGTCATATTGAGATTTTGGAATTGTTGAGACCCCACGCCAGAAACAATAGGATGAGGGTCTTGTCAGTTTGGCCCAATGCTCTTAAATGTTGACCGTTGTTGTTATTATTATTATTCCTTTTGGTACAAATTGGCGGATAATGAAAATTACATGGAAAGAAGAGAAAGGAAAAATTATACCTTCTGTTCTCCAAGTAGTTTGTTTTAATCCAATATTAATAAAGAGTGGTCCTTAAATTAGTTGGACATCATTTTAAGCATTCATTCTGATATTATTTTAACCTTTGTTATTATGAATTCTTCTTCCATTATTGTTCATTCAATAAAGAAAACCAAGTTGCAAGCACCATCGGAAGGAACATACTTGGTCACAAAAATTGAAGGCTTGATGCGTATGCTGGTAATTATGATACAGGACAAGTTTTTAGAAGGTAACTGATCCTATGAAAGAGTAATTTTCATTAAAAAATCCATTTAAAACTTTAAAGTTGGCTGTCTTAATTATATGTTATTTTATTTGGTTTTAATCTATCATTGTGACCTTTATTCTCGGTTGAATCTTCCGCTTATATAATTGTCTTCACTTAATCATTTCTAACTAATGTGAATCACATTCAAATGATTTTCCATATTTTGACTCGTAAGCCACCTTATCATTATCAAGATGAGAAAGGTATCCCTCTCTTTCCATCCAAGATATGAAAAACCTACCCTACTTAGCTACTTCCTCTTCCTTTATTTCACGCAATTCTTAAGGCAGAAAATTGGACGTATTTATCAATCTTATTTATGGTGTAAATTATTGTTTCAGTTTACTCAAACTAGGTCAAATCATGGCACAGATGATACCTTCCATGGTGAGCAAGGTGGATCATTTTATTTATTTTTATTTATTTTTTTATAAATGATGCCCAATTGTTATAAAAAGTTACTGCTATATAATAATTTTACTTTCATTCATAATTACTAATTTGTTTGGAATGATGTAGGTATTAAATTTTTGAAACATTAAACATCACGGTAAGACAAATAACAAATTATAAAAAATCTTATAAGAAGAAAAAAATCAGTGACATTTTTAAATAATATTTTATAATTATGAGTTAAATCAAATACTTGGTAACTAAGTTAATTTAGTATTTAATAATAAAAAAGTATTCGTCAGTACTTTTTATTTATTTTTGTTAGAATGATTATTTGGATTGAAAAAAATTTAAATATAATTTTGCATGACAGTTCGAAGATGGTGTTAAAAAGGGGAACTTGGGATAGAGGGAGAGAGACACAGGAATGGGATTCAGGGTGAGGTGATAATTTTACTCGATAGGGGTGCTAATAGAAACTCCCTTAAATTCATTTGCTAAGGCTTCTTCAGTTCAAAACCCAAAACTTAAAAAAAAAATTATAGCCCAAAAGAATTACTAGTCTCCGTTTACAAATACAGAACTTAGGCTTACATCTTCTCCCTCTTTCTGGTTTCTTCCTACATTCCACGTTTTTCTTCTTGCACCCCAAATTTCAAAGCAATGTCCATTATAATTCTACATATATAAATTATCAAATTAATTATGTAAATAGTAATAACATTCTTCTTCTTCAACTGACTTTGTTTTCAACAGATCTCATTTTTGTTTGTTTTGGTTGAAGCAATAAAGATATGTATTTACTTCATTTTTCTTCATACATTATTGTTTCTCAAGTTTTTTCCGTTAGTCAACTAAATTTTGTATTTATTTTTCAATTTTTGTTCATGTATCATAATTTGAAATCCCGTTTATAGAAATAGTCATCAGATTCGGTTTAAGAGTAAATACCAAATATTGAAGTTTGGTTTAGGAGTGTATTGAATTTTGAAGTCCAATTTTATAATTTCTTAAATTTTAAAATCTCCCTGGATTTTCAAATATTTTTTTTGTAATCTTTTAGATTTAAAAAATTCAGTTTTGTAGTCTCTTAGATTTTAAAATCCAATTTCTTTTGTTTTTTATTTCATGTGTTCTGATTTTGTTATTTTTTTAATTCTAGTTATTTAGTATGAATTTGTTGTTGATTTTTATTTTAATTATTATTATTCAATAATATGAGATATTATTAAACTCATCTGTGTGGAGAGAGGTGAGTGTGACGATGAAAGTGAAAGTGTGTGAGAGGATAGGATGAAAGGGTAAGGTGAGAGAGTATTCATTGACTTTAGACAAATTTGGGAGTGCATAAAGAAAAATGTAGGTGCAGGAAGAAATCTCCTCCTCTTCTTGTTTTTTCTTTTTTTTTCATAAAAAGGATTGATTATATATTTTTCTTGAAAACAAATTAGAAAAAAACTGGAAAAAGAGGAAGAAGGAGAGAGGCGTCTGAAGGGATGAACCTAGCCAAAACCAGAAGTGGCTCTTCGATTTTGTACTGCAGTTCTTTACAAATCACAAACTAGTCAATTCATCAAACAAGTGCAAAATCTCACAAATCCAATTTCCCTAATCACACTCTTAGTTCATCAGTTCATTCTCACTGGAACCATGCCGGTTTTCAAAACCCCCTTCAACGGCTACTCCGTCAAGTTCAGCCCCTTCTACGAGAACCGCCTCGCCGTCGCCACCGCCCAGAACTTTGGTATCCTCGGCAACGGCCGCCTCCACGTCCTCGTCCTCTCCCCGGACCCCTCCCTCCCCATCGCGGAGCTTGCCTCCTACGACACCGCCGATGGTGTCTACGACGTAGCCTGGTCGGAGTCACACGACTCCATCGTCATCGCCGCCGTGGCCGACGGCTCCGTGAAGCTCTACGACCTGGCCCTGCCCCCCACTTCCAACCCGATCCGCTCCTTCCAGGAACACACCCGCGAGGTCCACTCCGCCGACTACAACCCCGTCCGCCGCGACTCTTTCCTCTCCTCTTCCTGGGATGACACCGTCAAGCTCTGGACCCTCGACCGCCCCACCAGCGTCCGCACCTTCAAGGAGCACGCCTACTGCGTCTACTCCGCCGTCTGGAACCCCCGTCACGCTGACGTCTTTGCCTCTGCCTCTGGCGACTGTACCGTCCGCATCTGGGACGTCCGCGAGCCCGGGTCCACCATGATCCTCCCCGCCCACGACTACGAGGTCCTCTCCTGCGACTGGAACAAGTACGACGAGTGTGTCATCGCCACTGCATCCGTGGACAAGAGTCTGAAGGTCTGGGATGTCAGGAACTATAGGGTTCCGGTGAGTGTGCTTAATGGGCACGGGTATGCCGTGAGGAAGGTGAAGTTCTCACCGCACGTGCGGAATTTGTTGGTGTCTTGCTCATATGATATGACGGTGTGCGTTTGGGACTTCATGGTGGAGGATGCTCTTGTGAGTAGGTATGATCACCATACGGAATTTGCGGTTGGGGTGGACATGAGTGTGCTTGTGGAGGGGCTCATGGCTAGCACTGGCTGGGATGAGCTTGTTTATGTGTGGCCGCATGGCACTGACCCTAGGGCACCTTAACACTATAGGTACTTTTCTTCTTCTATCAGGAGCAGCATGTTTGAAAGTTAGTTTTAAAAACTTTGATTTTTTGATGTTATTCTTTGATTTCAATTTTCGTGTGACTTGAATTGTCTTACTGTTTTTACCATGGTCCATAATGTGCTGGCTGGAATTTTATATTTGTCCTTTATAGGAATTTCGTCATGTTTGTATTATATCTTGGTTAAAGTCCTCCACCCCTTTGTTTGACAGAGTGAAAAATGAATAGAGTGTTGGATAGATATTTTGCACATTCAAACGAGCTACAAGTTACAGAGTACGCAAGATTCACCACAGTGAGGTGCTCTGAAAGGTTGAATAGTCTGGTACAGTGGTGAATTACGGATGCCAACAGGTGGATATGCAACTTTGTTACTATCTTATTCTTTTTAAAATCTTTGATAAAATTATCTTTCTTATCATGTTTGAAAGGAAAATGTAAACTCCACATGTCCATGTCAAGCCTCCTATCTGAAACATCAAACAACCAAGATTTCTGAATAACGGGTCTTGTTATGAAAATGTCGGTATACGATTGAAATATAAGGCGAATCTTTAAAGAAAAAAAAACATAAAGCTAAGAGATTTTTCATCTGACTTTATATAGACTAACATGTTGGCTTGCCAATAGTTTGTGGAAACATTTAATACGTTCAACTATTGAAGATGACAATTTATCTGATCACATTGATAATAGTATTATCTTATTTTAGAAATATCAGTATAGGGGAAAATTTGTAATAAAATTATCAAATAGGTAATTGTGTACAGGGGATTTAGGATTCTTGATTAGGTCTTCTTATTAGTGTTGATGAGAAGATTTCAAATGTATATTCAATTGAAAAGTTATTTCTCATAAAGGAGAATGTATTTACCAGACAATTAAGTTTTCTCTGGGGTGCATACTTGGGTTAGCATATTTTCTCTCAAAAATAATTTATAATATAGAGAACTGTTGTAAGACAGTCTCTAATATATTCTTCTTAACATGTACTCCATCATCGGTGAAAATTTAATGCAAAATACCAAACCCGGATTAAGACCCTAAAAGAGAAGTGAGAGTTATCAAAATTTGTAGGTTTTAATAAATTTTAATCAATAGTTGAGAATGTGTTAAAAAAAATCTGTATTAACAAGTGTAATGATTTGTCTATGATCAAAATCTTTCTGAAAGAGCTTTTGAAAAATAGGAACTTTTCTTCCTAAATGATGTTATTAAGTAGGTTTAAAGTCATGTGTATGCTTTAAAAAATCTATCATCAATCTTTTTTCCTTAGAAACAAATACTTCAAGTATCAGCTCAATGATGAAAGATATCCGCTTCATTACAATAAGAGAAGGAAAAAGGACCATACAGAAGCTTTTAATCATGAGTTGTCCAAATTTCAGGTAATTAGTTATCAAAATTCAAAATACGAATATTCTCTTTGTTATAGTTGCTATATTACCCACAAGGGTAATATACTTATGTGAGATGTCAAACATGATCAGCATGCTATAGAGGATTGGTAAATGGCGACTCACTTTGGCTACTGGAACCCTTGATAAAAGAGAGATGGGTACTAGACTAACCTCCATAAACTTACGATTGGTTGGCTTATGAATTCCCAAATCTCAAATATTACACAAGAGATTGTGATTCTGCATAATTGGAAGTTAAAAGTTGAAAACAAGACATTTAATAAAGAAATAATTATGTTTAAGAGATTAGGAATATTTTAATATTGTGTAGTGTAATTGTGACCCCAGAAAAAAAAAAGACTATTGGATGGTGAAAATAATCGATCCTCCATATGTTGGAAAATAAATAAATTTAGCCCCCGACTTTCGGCTTCTATTACTTACGGTTAGTTTATCTTCTTTTTGTTACTACTAAACTTTGCTTGATTATTGGTTCGCCATTCTCATTGATTCCTCACTCCTCAGTGAAGAATTTGTGGTTAGAAGCCTAAATTGGCTAAACTAGCCACCCAAGGTTAACAAACAATTTACCCTCATGTATTAGTTATTTGTCACAATTGTGACTAGAAGACCCTCCCATCAATTGCTTCTCCAGTTTGAACTTTGGTTCTCCTTATGATACTTTTGCTTGCTTACACAACCCTGGGTAATAAAAGCTATCTAAGTTGCAGACTAAAGAGACCATTTGAGAAAAATATTTTCTGATTTCATTTCAGTTACATAATCAAGAATGTTCCACTCTCTAAAGAACATATTAATCCTGAAGTACACTTAAGGTGGGGGCAACATTTTTCTGTGCCTTCACCTCGTGATTCTTTGATGTAATCTTGCATTAATTTTTGCAATGTCCAGTCTTTCAATAATTCCAACACTCAATAGTCTTCGAGATGATTGTTGGAGTTAGACCTTGTATCTTTTGATTTGCCATATCTTTAACCTCTGGTCGAATTCCTCTTGGTTTTGTATGGAAAATTATAGATGTTGACAATTCACATGACTCTCGCTGTTGTATTTCTTCGCTAAGAACTAGATCAATGACATCGTTATTGCTTACCAACAAGCTACTCAGTACTGAACTCAATTAGGTTGTGACTTTATTGATTTAGATGTTGCGATGTTGATGCACCTTGAAACAGCCGTCTCATCAGATAAACTTTGTTTGAGATTGACAACTTTTCATACATACTTTATATCATCGGATAAACTTTGTTTGAGATTGACAACTTTTCGTACATACTTTATAGAGTTTCGATAAGACCTGTCGTAGTAGTTTCTCTCCAATTGGAAGCAACTGTACAATGTCAAATGATTTCTTGTTTAAGAAAAGTCCAATCTTCATCGGCATGTCCTGTAATTTATTTCCTGATAGAGGCAGATGCATTTTTGTATGCAAATAATGAAATCTTCTATTTGCATATTCCAAAAACTTTTCTCAATTTTCACATTTTCTTTTATAGTCTTCATTCCTATTCAAAACTGACTTCATTATTATAGTTAACGTAAATGACCAAAACTCTTATACTAGTGGTAAAGAAATTACACAAATTTGCTATAGTCATATTTAAAAAAAAAACAAAATAAATGTTAAATTATAACATAAAAATTAACGACAAAGTTTAGTTAATTTGGTTACATGTCCAAGCTGTTGCAAGTCTTTCATTGAAGAAAGAAACGTATACCCGTATATAAGAGAAATAAACACATTTGTGAAAAATGATAAATAAGCATTCTATTATTAATTTTATGGAAAATAAATTCTTGTAATTTCTTTATTTCTCTTTTTTAAGAGAAACTTAAGAAATTGAAGTTACCTTGTGTGATTTAAGATGGTAGTTGCAACAATCTATTGAGTATGTAATCTATATTATTGATGAAATTAGCACGTAGTGCATTTGTCATTCTGGACTCCTTGGCATTGTGCGTGCACTAAGTAATGTTCACATAGTGCAAGTCTAGACTAAGTTGTGTGGAACTTGCACTGTCTGATATGTGCTCCAGTACTACTTCCTTGAACTTCTATATTTTTCTATTGTGTTTATGGTGAAAACTTCTTATATTGAGAAAAATGAAAACGTTGATGAGTAGATATTTTCCAAATTCACACAAGACTTTCCTTGTGGCTTTTATGCTTGCTGTCATGCTCTCATCTATTATAGGAGAATAAATTATGGTTGTGATAGTTGACGTGCTAATTGTTTATGGAAACTTGTTACCTTCACAATTGATGTAATAGTGTACTGCCTTGCTTTGAAATTCTCATTTATGGCAAAACTTTGTCATATGATTAGTTTTTGTAAGAGATTTAGGGTCCTTGATTAGTCCTTCTATTGGAGGTAAGGTGAGACAGATAATTTCAGAACTAAAAGGTTACTTCTGACGAAAATGCAGCCACCAATGAACGGAAATCTTTCCGAGAGAGATTTTGAAAATAATTGATTTTTTTTTTCCTAATCCTCTCATTACAAAGCTTGGTTTTTGACAGTTTATCAAATCCAAAGAGTTAACGTCAAAATATCAGCGAGTAAGTTATTGATTTGGATGTCTTCTTCATAAAATGGCGTTTCCTTGTCACTGCAGAGATTTGCAGCTGACAAGAGAATGAGCGATTACCCGCAGCAGGCATAGCTTGTAGGATTGAGATGGTATCCATCATTATTAATTTTTCTTGGAAACAAATACTTCAACTATCAACCCAGTCACAAAACTATTGAGCAAGTAAGTGTTTTGTTTCTATTTTGGGTAGTTGTCAAAATTCAAAGTACGAACGAATATAGGAGTTGGTATAGTATTAGTACCCACAAGGTTAATGTACCAGTTAAGTTACCAAATATGATCTGCAAATTTAGACTATTGACAAACAGCACTTTCTTTCAGTTCGGTTAGGAAAAAAGAGAAATACTTGCCAGAATAATTCCCATAAACTTATGGTTGGGTTGCTTTTGATTCTCACTTTGAAATCTTTTGGTAAAAGATTGTGAATTTATGTGTCACTGTAATTAAAAGTTGGGGACTAGTAAGCATATTTGGTAAATATTGGAAAACATTGTGAATTTTTTTATTATTTGCAGCGTATACAACAAATAATAGCTCTGAAAAAAATCTTTGGGGAGGAATTCAATGAAACATTCACTCCTTGAGATATTAGGGTTCAAACAGACGTACCACAGCTGGCACTGTCAAATGGGTTGACCTAACCCACTTAATAAAAACAGAAAATAATCTACTCTGATGGGACCTACACGACTTGACTAAATAGAGTAATTCACCTAAATTTAAAAATGCAGAAGCACTATTCCAAAGATCATGAGTTGAGTTCTTTATATTGGAACATATAAAATCACAGTATCAAAAACCAAAGTTAGTGAACATGAACAACCATCAATGATTCGAAACATGTATATACCAGCCATCAATACTTATAGATATTTCACCAAAATTAGTGGCCGTAATAATAATAATGGAATCAATGTACTTCAACGAAGATCTTGTTATGGCAACCATGGGGAGAAGGAAAGGTTGTCGCAGACAAAACTCATTTTGTCGCAGACATGTTTAGGATTTTTCAAGGATACTTAGGAAAAGTTTAACACAGTACCCCCGTTAATATAAAATTTTAAGATGATAATTTGTGCGTTTTTTTTTTATATTCTATTCAACTTTCTTAATGTTATTCAATAAAAATAATACTCGCAGTAGTTTCTAATATCAGAATGGGCGTTGGGGTTCATCTTCTTCACGACGTGAGAGAGTGACCTTGCGTGACTGATCGATGCAAGAAAAAAATGGTTTCACATTAAATATTTCTTCGCATATTGTTTATATTCCCATTTTCAATATGCATTATATATTTGACAATTTCTCATATGACGTATACAGTTTTCTTCAAAATTAATTTTAAATATAATTATTTATTTTACATATATAAAACACGGCTATTTTCCCAAGTATCGTTTCATTAAACTTTTATTTTAATACCATTGTACAAATAAAAATACAATTTTTAATTACGAGTTTTTAAAATTTTGAAAACTGAGACCACGAAAGTGTGTTTTCTCCAACATGTATGATGTGGATTATGGAATTGATATGTATAATCTATTGGTGAAAGTAAATGATTGTGTAGACAAGTACTTTAAAGCACATTGTTTGAGTCTAAACTATGGACTCTCTTGGAATGACCTTCAAACCTACTACTACAGAACTTTTAGAACATGCTGCTCCTTTTTTATTCACAAAATAAAATCCTCCCAATAAGATAAAACCAACCACCTTAAGCTTATCTCATCACACCTTACATCACCTGAATAATGTCATCTTCTGTCTGCAATTCTAAGCACAAACCTTTCTGTTAGTTCCTATCTCATTTTTTTCACAGAAACTATACATTTCAGGATGAAGTTTTGTAGAAATGAGAAATAATGAAGTTGTGGATTTTCCTTATCTACAATAGGTGTTGCAGTAATAGGCTTTGTTTATAGATTCTTAAATAACTTTAAAGACATTATCGAAGGGGCAATTGAAAGGAAGAGTGATTTAAATTTAATGATGATAAATGAAGATAAATGACAGTATTCTATTCCTAACCGACAGGGAGAACAAAGGATAACTATCACCACCAAAATATCTACTCCAAAGCACTTATAAGTAAAAGCACCCAACCGACCACACCGTAGAACAATCCAAGCCTCGATCTTAGAACCTTCAACTTACTCAAGAATAAAGAGTTAAAACTCCTCCTTACTCAGCTAAAAACCTAAAGTTTTGTCATTTAGTGACGTCACAATCTGCAAACAGATATATAAATGCGCACACGCAAAGGGTCTTTCAGAAACCCCCAAAGAAAATCAAAAGCTACTTCTGTTGCAGTGAGAACCGTGGATGTAGATGCTTTGCAAGCCAGATTTACAGACTCCAACCATAAAAGCTATGCTTAACACTTACCATACCTCCAAACTCTGTTCAAACCAGTGTGGTTCTAGCCTTGTGCAAACAATCGACGCACCTTTACCTCTGGTATGGTCCCTTATCAGGCGCTTTGAGAACCCACAAGGTTACAAACTTTTTGTGAAGAAGTGCACCATGGTTGCCGGAGATGGTGGCATTGGAAGTGTACGTGAGGTGATGGTCACTTCTGGGTTACCGGCTGGTGTCAGTGTGGAGAGGTTAGACAAGCTTGATGATGAGAAACATGTTTTAAAGTTTAGCATCATTGGCGGTGATCACAGGCTTGTGAATTACAGTTCCACGATTACTTTGCATGAAGAAGAAGAGAAATATGGGGGGAAGACGGTGGCGATTGAGTCGTACGTGGTGGATGTTCCGGCAGGAAGTAGTGACGAAGACACGTGCTGCTTTGCCAATACCATCATAGCTTGCAATCTTAGGTCCTTGGCTAAGATCACAGAACAAATGGTTCGTAAGGCTAAGTAAATTAAGTCCTTAGGCTACCTTTATTTGTTGTGTTATTATGTTGAGTTTTGCTGTTAATGATGTTAGTCTATTTAAGGATTTATCAGTTCTTATGTAGGCTACTAATAGATGCTTAATTGTATATATATATATATGTTAACTCAAATGAAATAAACATTTGATTTTATTTCGGATACTAAATTTTAATTCATGTTGTATCATTCAGAATTACTTTAAAATAATAACTAGGTAAATATTTATATCTTCGATTCCATATCAAAGAAATAATTATGAATTTTGAATTCAAACAACTTGATTTAATTTTTAGTTGAAAAAAAATAATAATTATGAAGTGGTATTATTACTGATGAAAACTGAACAGTTGTGAAATCACCCCTGCACAATCATAGTAGTAGCCCAGCACGATTCCAAGAGCTTGCTAAATTGTTTTCCAATCACTAGTACACTAAACAATAACTCCTCTCCAAATACAATTACCTTATCCTATACATACTCTCCTTAGATTCAAATATGCACTCTATTTCCAATTAAAAAATATTCTTGTTCATCTCATTTCTTATTTAATAAAATGTTAAGAATTTTTTCAATAAATATTAATAATAAAAATATTACTGACACTACTCTATAAAATAACACTTAAATACCATTTTGGTCCTAATTTTTGTTTTTTGATAAATTTTATTCATTTTTTATGATGTCATTTAAATTATTAACAGAATGATTTAAATTGTTAACAGAATAGAGTAAAACTATTTGCTTGACGTGTGTGTGTTATGCTATGTTTTGCTTATGTGACTTATTGAGAAGCTTGGCTAATATAAGAGAAGTTTGATAATGAAGTTTGAAAGTTTAATCAGCAAAGGAGAAGTTCGACTAAAAAGCTTAGCCTGCATACTAGCAACGTCAACCACCAAAGCTTCGTCAGTATCGCCTATCACCGTCTACCCCAACTCCTTCAACTCTATTTTTGCCAAAACTCGCAAGATCATTTCGTTTGCTATGGGCTTCACTATTGCAACTATATATTTAGAAGATTGAACTTTCGTAAAAGAGAAGGAAGAAAGAGAAAACATTATAAAGTGTCAGCTGGCTATAGCTACATTTGCGAGGGCGATGAGTGAACATCAGAGACCATGTCTATAAGTTACAACACCAGAGGCCTCATCACAGACCAATAAATGTTACAGACCAATCTTGGATTTGAATGCAAAATATTGAGTATTCCGCAAATACATGCCTAACACAGATAGGTAATTCGACAGCCTTTAAATTGACCCATCCAACTCACCATAATTTTAGGAGAATGCAGACATGGATTCATTATCTAAGACTGACAAAAAGCTAACCATCGAAACCGAAGAAAACATATCTAACCAATAAACCCTATTTGAAAATAGAAAGTAATGACTACATATCAAAGGCTTTCATTTAAGCTCAGTTAGCTACTATAACAGATCATCTGGTGAGACGTAATATCTCAAACAAAATAATGTCCGGACAACAACGCTTTACATGGCTTCGAGGAAGTATGGAAACCTACCAAATACATTGGGGATAGAAATTATTGAACTAAACAATCAAAATCCAACTAGATGAACATCATCAACTCTGGCCTACAGTATACATTGTTGTGCTCATCCTCCAAGGCAGGGTATGATGCTACAAGAGCATCTTGAGCTCCAATATATAAAGAGTTGTAAATCTTCCAATATACCTCCCTAACTTTCCGGGCAGGATGGAACAGCCCTTGCAGACAATAATTCAGAACTACGGCCGCTCCCAAGGCTACTCTCATTCCTTCAATTGCTTCCATCACAGCATTAATCACATGCGGAGATGTTTCAAAAATGTTTGGCCATACATAATTCAGCAAATGCACCAGTGCATCCTCACAACCCAAACCAGCCACTCCCAATGCCATGTGCTTCACAGCAGATGCAGCAGTCTGCCTGTGAACCAAATCCCTGTCCATAAGAGCATCCTCAAGCAACGGAGTAACAGCATAGATGTAGTCTTTTCCCATTTCACCAATGTACTCAAATAGGAAAGACAGGGACTTCAGCACACCGTTTTGCACATTAAGTTCTGGGACACGATACTCATTCATCAAAGCCGGTAAAACTGTGAAGGGTGAACATGTTTCTGCAACAATTGCAATAGCTACAGTAGTGCAGACACGGTTCTGCCTCTCCTGAACCTTGAGGTTATTTAACAGAGTTGCTAGGACATCTTGTGGACCAATGGCCTTTGCTATATAACCAAAAGTGTTCACTGTAGCTCTACGGATTCCCTTTTTGTGTGCTTTAAGCATCTCAAGCAGCTCAAAACAAATTCTCATCCATTCTCTTGCAGGTACAAACTCAGCACCACGATCAGCAATTCTTCCCACAAGGTCAATACAATTCTCCTGGACTTTCTCATGTCTATTCTTCAAAATCGGGGTCAACCTTGGAAGTAAATCCTTAATAGGTGGAGTCATCTTTGTCATACCGATAACATTGACAATAGACTTGAGAGCTCCCAGAATTGATCCCAAAACCTCGGGATACTCTTCTCCCAAATACTCATATAAGACAACACCAAGATGACCCATCAAATTTTCCTCGTGGCACTGCTTCATGACAACAGCAATCCTTGAAATGAGATCTGCTGCTTGCTGCCTCACCTTTGCACTCTTGTTGTTCAATCTCCACTTGATGGTACCACAAATCTGTGGAAGATATGATTTCACTCTCTGCCCAAGTGAGTTTACAACTGCACCAAACCCATTGAGCATCACATTGGCATCATCACTGGTCTGCTCTTGGAAGGCATAAAGAATACCATCAATCAGAAGCTCTTCCAACCGTGCATCGATATCTGAAGCCCCTAAGTTAGTAACCACCTTCTCAATAGTTTCCATAACCATTCGCCTATATGGTTCACTCTCATCTTTAAGATCCTCAACAATTCTACCAACAATATCGGCAACGCCGACCTTGTTTGCTATCTCTACAGTAGTCTCCACCAGTTGCTTATAGTTTCTTCTATCCAAAGCCATCCTCCTAACCCAGAAATTCCTGAAAAATTCAGGGAGGATATCATTTCTAATATATTCAGCTTCCACACCCTCAGTACTCACACATTGCTTCACCACTTTCAAAACAATTTTCTTCATTTCTTCATCGGGTGACTGGAATTCACGAATCAGAATGAGCATGACTTCCTTAGTATAGTAACTGGCATACAGAGCTTCCATCAATGGAATAATAAATCCAATTGCCTTCAGAAACGCAGCCAACACCTTCCCACGGTGTTGCCTAATACCTTTCCACAGCGGTTTCAAGACAGAGTCAAAACTTTCAATACCATAAGGAGCCGCTGCCTCAGCAAGGGCGGCAAGAGACAATGCAGTGATCGTTCTCACCTTCTGATTCTCATCATTCAGACCATGTTCAATAATTTCCACAAGAGATCTAAGATGCGGCAACACAGCGCAACCAATTAAAATGGCAATCTGCTGCACAATTTTAATCCCCGTGTGCCTAGCTTGCCATGATTTCTTACTCTGACAAACTGCCTTCAAGAATGGCAACAGTGCAGGTATACCCAGAGCAGATGCAACAACACTAAAAGCCCTAGCAGTAGTGTTCCTAACATATTCATCAATGTTATCTATATCAGGCCGCATGGCAGCAATCATTGTAGCCAGCCCAGCAGCTTTACTGAGATTAGATATTATTTCTCTCCCCTCAACACGGGCATAGTAGTCCTCATCAATCAACAAGGGTTCAATAACAACAAGAATCTTATGCACAAAAGGCCGAACCAATTCATCTAATTTATACAAAACCCTGTCTATCACCTTAACCAAAAGATGTCTCTCCTGATCCTCAAGTGTAGGCTGCATCAGCAACGGCAGGATCCGGTTAAACAAAGGTCCGGCACCAAACTCACGAGCCTTATCAGTAAGCTGCCGTAATGCTGTCTTCCTCTGCGGTGGTGTCCCATTCTTTACTTTAAGCAGAAGCTTCATAATCTTCCTTTCCTTCTGCTCATCTGGGGACAACTCCTCCTCGTTCTCTTCATTCAACAGTGCCCCAAAGTACTGATAATCCTCAGGCTTCATAAAGGGCAATCCACCAGGCACCTCCTTTGGAACATCAAACTGTTGCCCACGATTCTCTTCAGGAATTTGATAGAGAGGGGTCCCCAACGGAGTAGGAGTGGCAAGAAGCTTCCTAGCAGGCGTCCTAATGGGCACATACGAAGCAGGGGGCTCCAAAATCTTATACCCCTCTTGTGGAAACATAGCATCAAGCTCCTCATCCGTCAAGGGACGATTCCTCTCCTCAATATCCCTCTCCCACCTCAACAAATTGTACTGCTCCGGCGTGATGGAGCCTTGTAAAGCCCCAGGGGTTGGAGTAGCAAGTTCAATACCACCAACAGGGGTAACACCAGGAGTATAAGCAACAGCAGGAGTAGCACCAGGCAATGGAGTAGCGCTTCCCATAGTAGCAGGGGTTTCATCCCATCTTGATCTTTGCCTCTTAGGAGTTGGGGTAGCCATCCCAGAAAGCTTAGGAGTAGCATCCCACGTCATACCAGCAGGTGTAGCACCAGGTGTAACACCGCCTGCAAAGGGAGGAAACCAGAAAAAAATTATGAGTCAAAAATTTAACACGTAAATAAAAGGGGACTTAAGAGGGTTGTAAACCAACCTGCGGGTGTTGCATCAGAGTCCGCAACTCTACCAGGGGTAGGAGTCTCATCCCATCGGTTCCTCCTCCCAGGGGTCGCATCTGAAACCCTTCCTGGCGTCGGGGTAGCATCCCACCGCCCCGGGGTTGTGTCCGGCATATCCCAATCAGAAGTTTTGGCTTTCTTCACAGGGGCAGCACCAGCACCAGCACCATCCTGAGACTGGTCCCACCGGTTCCTCCTCTTCTGCTGCGGAGCAGCCTTGGCAGCTTCCTCTTCTTCCTTCTTCTTCTTGGAAATGGCCTTCAGAGTTTCCTCCTTCTCCCTCTTCAGGGCCTCCTCGCGCATGATATCACCGTAAGTCCTCACCGAAGGGTCGGGGGTCTTCTCTCCGGCGGCGAAGGGGTCATGGCGCTCAGGGGAGATGATCTGGTTGAGGCGACGGCGGCGGTAATCGTCCTCACGGTCGATAATTCGCTGAGGCTTTCGGAACCCGATGTCGGCGTCAGATTCGGGGGCAGAGGGCATGTCCTTAAGGAGAGACTTGGGGGCAGTGTAGGAAGCGAGCTTGCGCGCAACCTCGTTGTCCATGGCGTCGAGATTCTCATCATCCTCGTTGGCGGGGATGGAAGTGAGGTAAGAGTCCTTATCGCTTCCGCCGTAGAGATCGGTATCGAAGGTGACAGAGTTGAGCGACGCCAGTTGCTGTTCCAATCGCTTGCGTTCTTCTTGCGTTTTCGCGATCTCGGGGTCCACGGAAGCCATGGTTATGCTTGGAACTTCTAAAACCCTAACCCTAAACAGAGAAGGGAGATAGAGAGTAGGGTTGAAGATGGATCGATTTAGATTCGCGAAATGGATAGGAATTGAGGGTGAAAGAAACCCTATGCAGGTTGATTAGTGAGTGAAGGTTGAAGAAACACATTCAGATACAACATAAGTGGAACCGACATAGCCTGTTGGGCCAAGACCGGCCCAAAGGGTCTTTTCCTTTCTGGACTCTATTTTGCAAAGTTTCGGGTGTTGCTTTCTGCATCTCCCTACTTGCTCCCTACATCTCCCCCTTCCATTTTTACTCTTTGCTCTATTTTTTCTATTTTTATTTTATTCTTTAGTAAAAGTTTATATCTAGAGTTAAAATTTTATGATTTCATTTACTTACTCCCACGTAACCTATTTATTTTCTTTTTATTTGAATGTTTTCATCTTTATTCTTTCTTCCTATAAATTGTTTCTCGTATTTTTTTTTTATTGTTGTGGTGTCATAGTGTGGTCATTGAGACATTGATTAAAAAGATTGCCTGAAAGAATTGTCGTCAAAGTTCAATTATTATATCTCTCTGTATATTGGTGGTGGTGCTCTATCATAGCTTTAACAAGGGAAGCGATGTTAAAAAGTGTTAAAAAGCGGCGAGACGAGATACGTAACCCCTTTGTGAAACTTCCTTAGACGGATATGGGTATCCGTCGACGAATGTCAACATTGTTAAGCGGTTTCACGTTATTTGAGATTATGTTTTTATTAGTTTTATTTTTTAAGATTTGTTTTTATTAGATTTTGTTTTTATTAGTTTTATTTTTAAGATTTGTTTTTATTAGTTTACTCTTTTATATTAATTTTGAGATATTTTAATAAAGGAATTTATATGTTTTGATATATTATTTTTTAATATATTTTTAATGTATTTTAATAATGTATATTTGAAGATATATATATATATATATATATATATATATATATATATATATATATATATATATATATATATATATATATATATATATATATATATATTATATTAATTCTATCTTTAATTGTTTAACAATTTTATAATTATATAAAAATTACTTATTACTTTAATTATATGATATATAATTTTATTATATTAATATTTTTATATTTGTTTGACTAATTATTAATTATGTTAATAAGACTTGTTATAATTTTATAGGTAATTATTGTTTAAAATGGATGAAGATATTCATATGGATTCTCAAGTTGGTTCTAGTTTGATGTTCGATTTCTCTTCATTCATTAGCGAAGTTGTAAAGGTAGATTTGACAAATAAATTTACCACAAATGAAATATTTCGTTCCCGAGAGCACTTAATTGATTGGGTAAGAGGGATGACTTTCGGTTTAGGATTTGTTGTGGTAATAGTAAGATCTGATAAAGCTACTGGTGTACGTGGAAGAAAAATGTTTGTCAAACTTGGATGTGAAAGAGGAGGGAAATATCGGAAATACAAAGCTGATGCGGTGCACAGTGTATACGATACTCGTAAATGTGAGTGTCCATTTAAAATAAAAAGGTAGACCATGTTTAGATGAGGATGGATGGGTGTTGAATGTTATGTGTGAACATCACAACCATGAGTTGGCTGAAACTTTAGTTGGGCACCCTTATGCTGGCAGGTTAAATATGAGTGAGAAATCATTGGTGGTTGATATGACAAAGAGTAAAGTTACACCTGGAAATATTTTATTAACTCTCAAACAAAATCATGATTGAAATGTCACAACCATTAAACAAATTTATAACGTAAGGCAAAGCGTATAAACGATCAATTAGAGGGTCAAGAACTGAACTACAACAACTTATGATGTTGTTGGACCAGGATAAGTACAGTTAATGGAGTAGGTGTGCCGACGATTCAAAGGTTATTACTCACCTGTTTTGGACACATCCTGATGCGGTGAAATTGTTAAACTCATTTAATGTTGTATTTATGATGGATCCACATATAAAACAAACAGATATAGACTTCCGTTGCTTGAGATTGTGGGAATGACATGTACAGGTTTAACCTTCTCAACAGCATTTGCTTTCTTGTGTACTAAAAGGCAGAGTAATTTCACATGGGCTTTGGAAAAGCGGAAAGTTTTATTTATAACATCTGATGGTGGTCCTAAAGTCATTGTCACTAATCGAGACTTGGCTTTGATGAATGTCATTGCAAATGTATTCCCTAAGTCATATCAGATGTTATGTCGGTTCCACATCCATAAAAATGTTTTAGCTAAATGCAAAATGTTAGTTAGTTCTAAAGAGGCTTGGGATGTGTTGATGAGTGCATGGGAAAATGTGATGGATTGTGTTGAAGAGAGGTTGTTTGCTGAGTATGTGAATGGTTTTCAATACTTGAGCAGTTCATGGCCTTTGTTCTTTGAATATGTGAATCAAACTTTGATTATTCTGTACAGTACATATTTTGTAACAGTCTGGACGAACAAGGTAATGCATTTAGGAAACAACCACAAACAGATATGTTGTAATGTTATTTTATTTATTCGTTTTGTAGATAAATATTTATTTCCACTTGTTGATGTTATTTTTTTATTTCAGGGTTGATTCTGTTCATGCGAGTCTGAAGACAATTCTGAGCAATAGTATGGGTGATTTGTGTTATTGTTGGGATAGTATTAATAACTTCGTTATCCTACAACACAACAAGATTAAGACGTCATTTGAAAATAGTTTGTTGCTCACGAGTGACCCTTTTAAAGGATACAGGTATAGACAACTTATTGGGTGTGTATCTCGATATGTATTAGATCTCATCGCCGAGGAATTGGAAAGAGTGCAACAGATAGGATTGGACTCATCAAAGTGTGATTGCGTATTGAGATGTACATTTGGTGTCCCCTGTGCATGTGAATTAGCATGGTATGATCCTGGGATGATCCCTGTGAGTGAATTTCATATCATGTGGCGAAGATTGCATTTCTCAAATGTTGAATTAAATGAAATCGAGCCTCATTTATCCATTAAAGATGTGTTGAAACAAGTAGAAGAACGATATAATGAGGCTGACATTTGAGGTAAAGTCACCATAAAGCAGAAGTTACTTGACATTATTTGTCTTACATTGACATCAATGGTCCCTCCATTACATAAAGTCAAGACAAAGGGTGCAAAAAAAAAAGAAAAGTTCAACGAACAGAAAGGTCTACTACGCGGGATCCATCATATTTTGAGTATGTCGACGCCTTTCATTCAACCATGGAATCTTCATATGTGAAAAGTAAATTACAATCAAAGCTAAATGTAGTCCAGGAAAAAATGTTCCAATGATAGACCAATTTGATTCTTTTACTCACCCCTTCATTGTGGACGTTGTTGATGTTGTGGCTGATGGTCACTGTGGATATAGATGCATTGTTGCGTTGTTAGGACTTGGAGAAGATTCATGGCCCGTTATCAGAAATGATTTGTACAAAGAACTCAATCAATGGCGTGATGAATACGAAAGACTAGTAGGAGGCACTGATGTAGTAGACGAACTGAAACAGTCTTTGTTGGTGCAGCCACAATCGATGGTAAGTGTGTATCCTGTTTTATGTATTTTATTTGTCATATTTATTTTATCTAACAGCTTGTTTTATTCATAACAGGCTAACAGGAACAAGTGGATGACAATACCAGACATTGGTTATGCAATTGCTAACCGATATAATGTAATTTTAGTGTGTATGTCATCCTCTCAAAATTATACTATTTTCCCACTACGTTCCACACCACCTTCTGATATAACTCAACATCGCATAATTTGTATTGGACATGTACATGGATGTCATTTCATGCAGGTAATTTTATTAGTTTGTGATTTCATTTGAAAATTACTTATGACTCCATTAACTATTATAATTTGTATAATGCAGGTTAAGCTACAAGAAGGTTGTCCTTTGCCCATGGTAAATAACATCTCCTCAACCCACTGTTATCCTCAAGCACGAGTGTGGTCATCTATTTATACTAGTAGGATGCAAACATTTGCACAGTTGATGAATGTAACGAGATCTTATGTTGACTTAGGTGATTCGTGATATTTATAAAGATTCAAATGATTGTACATTACAAAAGAAATTAACATTTATTCAGTTATTATTAAGTAAATTAATCCAATTGCGGCGGTACCTCCTCTGCTGCTGTTGCGGTGGAGTAGCCTTGGCAGCCTCCTCCTCTTCCTTCTTCTTCTTGGAGACGGCCTTTAGAGTTTCCTCCTTCTCCCTCTTGAGGGCCTCCTCACGCATGATATCACCGTAGGTCCTCACTAAGGGGTCGGAGGTCTTCTCCCCGTCGACAAAGGGGTTGTGGCGCTCAGGGGAGATGATCTGGTTGAGGCGACAGCGACGGTAATCGTCCTCACCGTCGATAATTCGTTGAGGCTTTCGGAACACTATTTAATTTAAAATTTTAACATTATTTAACATAAGTTTATATCTTAATAATTATTAAAATATAATTTCTACTATTATAATAATTATATTAAAAAATAAAAACAAATGTAATCAAAATAAAAGTAGCAATAAAAAATATTAAAAAAATTGTTTAAATATACTGTAAATAATACTAGAATTGTAAATTAAACTTGAAATAAAAAACAAAATTTTAAAAAATTTGTTTACAAAAATTCGTTAACATATTTTGATATTAGATAAACAAGCTTTTTACAAGTTCTTTTATTTAAAATTTAATAATTATTAAATTTAATTTAATATTTTAATATAATTTAATATATTTAAATATATTAAATCAAATTTTACATAATTATTTTTTTTTATTATTACTATTTTTATTTTAATTATTTTATTTTTATTTTTTTATATATAATTATTATTGTAATATAAATCATATTTTAATAATTATTAAAATATAAAAATATATTAAATAATATTAGAATTTTAATTAAATTAAAAAATTACGAAATTTTAATTAAAAAAATTAAAATAATAGTTTATTGAAAATCAAAATTTGATAAATAAATCTTTTTAAAATTTTGTCTTTTTATTTAAAATTTAATAAGTAATTTTAATTTAATAATTAAAAAATTTATGAAAAACATTTTAAACTCCATACAAATTTTAAAATCTGTACAAATTTCAAAATCTATTACAAAGTTGTGGAGTGACTTTAATAAGAAAGAGAAAAATTTAGAGAAGTGCTGGGTGACTTTATCAAAGAAAGAAAAAAAAATTAAAAGAAATATTGATTAAGGTTAAAATTGGAATTTCTGGAGATGCAGATGAGAGGTTGGAGGTGTAGGATGAAACACTCTAACATTTTTAACATGGCAAAAATACCACCTCAGAATATATTTAATTTTGAAATGTATTATGAGAAATTGTAATAATGGTGATTCTTTTGAAAATTTTAATTTTCCAATATGTTAAAATAGGTAGTATGAAAGATATTTGTACCATATGGACCGTGCAGACTAAATGTAGGCGTCCGGACATGATCTTAACATGCAAAGACCGGACGTGACTGACGGGCCCGTTGGCACCCTGGTCCCAGAAGACTCCGTTTCGAGTGTACCATATGGACCGGGCGGACTAAATGTAGGCGTCCGGACATGATCTTAACATGCAAAGATCGGACGTGACGGACGGGTCCGTTGGCACCCATGGTCCCAGAAGACTCCATTTCGAGAGCAACAACTTTCCTAGTAAGGGTTTTCGCGAATATCTGCATTGCCGCTGCAAGGGTTTCCGACCGACCGGTTAGCACGGACGACCCATTCTCATTACCCGCTGCATGGATCGTAGTTAAAACGAGAGAAACATTAAAACTAAATTAAGGTAAAACACGATTAATAGTATTGGGCCAGTGATTGGGCCGTGATTAAGATCTAGCTAATCAGAGGTCCATGACAAAAACTATAAATATAGGTCAGAGGTGAAAAATAGTTGGTTACATTGAATGCTCATTTACTCTTCATATTTACTTTCTCTTTCTCTCTTTACCCATTATTCATTTACTTACTTGAGTGTCGGACTACCTTAAGCAGGTATCCGGCCGGACGTAACCGGACAACTGAAGTAAATTGTGTAGGAAGAGTTCCACGACAAGAGAATCGGAACACTATTCAATGCTATAAAATGTATAATCTTTGACATTATTTTATACTATATATTGTGGAATATCTCTCACCTTATTTATTATCGGGAATGTAACTACCAAAGTGTTTTAATATAACCTGTATAACATTTTGAAAGGTGTCAAAAAGTTTAAAATGCGATGTGCAAGAATATAAATGAGAAGTGCATGAAGAAAATGAAGCCCAACTTTAGTCCGAGCCCTTAGAAAAACCTCTATTTTGTTAGACTAAACTGCAACTGGTGAAAAAAAAACCGAAGAGTAGGAGCCTTTGATGCAGTCTTGCTATACCACCTTTGGAGAGTATTGGCTAGGAATTACTTTAATGCAATATACATTCTCAACTACCATATCATATCTATCATAATCGAAAACTTTAAGTTGAAGGAAAATTAGGTTTCAATTTGAACCTTGTTTTACACCCTGGTCATACGTACATTCTTATTGCAATGTTTTGCTTTTTTTTATATTACATGAAGTACTTGTTTTGTTACATACGTTCTTTTTGCATCATTAAATGTTAAATATTAAAGTAATAATTCCTTTTTAAGCAATTTTAGTGCGTGTTCCTTTTCTATTATATTTCATTATACATATAATTAAAATGACTTATATTAATACGAATATTATATATAATATTTTATTTTTAATAGTATTAAACTATTATAGAAAACATCATATGTTTAATATGAAAAAAATAGATAACTCAAATAAATATATAGATAATGTTATTATAGTTATTTTAAATAAAAAAATTATATGACTAAAAGTAATATTACATTGATTTAAAAAAATATAACAAGGTTTCTAAAAAAACTAACGTAACTAGAAACAAACATTCTAAGTCTATATTTCAGAATCTGTTGGAACATATTAATATGCTCATAGTGATAATTGTAAAAAAGAAGAAACACTAACAAATATATTAACATAGGTAGACATTCATATCAACAAATTTTAAAACATACAATCATTTATTCTAGACTTGACTATCCAAATATATATATTAATATCAGACTCTAGTGAATTATGCACTTACGGTAACTTTTATTACAATGTCAGACCGTTAATATCTTTGACCAAGGTATAGCCCATAGACTAGGAGCTCCTGCTCCTCTCACCACATATCTCGTCATTCTCTACTTAAGATTGGATGTTAGTACATCGAGATAACACCAAATACAAAATTCATATATCAACACACACATTATTTTAACCACCACCAATCCTCCCTGGATTAGTACCAATCATTCACATAATCACACACATTAAACACATCATAAGAGATATACATAAATTTAGTTAAAATCATGATATTTTCACTCAATCACCAAATATGCTCGCTCAGCGAATAATGTCTGACAATGTACTCGCTCAGCCACCAGATCTGCTCACTTAGTGAGTAGTGTCTAACAACACACTCGCCCAATGATCAAATAGCTCACTCAAGAAGAATACCAATAGAACTTACAAATTTAAATTCTTCCAAAAGTCATCCAATGAGTATATTCTCACCCAATGACTGTCAAATTAGTAAACTCTTTGAATTTGGTCTCACCTAACGATTACAAAGTCAGTAGCTCTTTGATTTTAACTTCCCCCAGCAAGTACATGCTCGCCTAACAAGGTTGCATAAACAAAATTATGCGGATTTATGTCATTCCAGTCCTGTAAAATTAGTTTAACTCTAACCACATTAACCAACCATCAGATAATACGTAATTCAATGACTTAATTTACCTCAAACGCAATCTCAATCATACAACATATCAACATTTCAACCTACGATCACTAAAGATTATTTAAAATTTATACCTTAATTTAGAACGTTATAATTGATCAAACAACTCAATTTTACAAACCAATCATCATACAAGCCTACAACAAGTAATTATATGTTGTCTATTAGTTAAACTTAACGTAATTAATTAGCTTCCTTTACCTAATAGATAATCAAACAACTATAGAATCCTCAAAACACCTTTAGACGCACAATAAGTCTTATATGTCCTATAAATAATACAAACACGATCATGACATACCATTAGGACCACTACTAAGCAAATACTTTTAAAAATGACTCAGATAATGCAAACTAGAACAATATACATGAGAAAAAAAAAGCACAAACTAAAGAAAAGGGACAAAAACTAACTTACTTTATTGTAGAAATTAATTAGACAAAATTAAAGATCTTACCTCAAAGATTACTCTATCTGTCTTCGATCTTTAAACAGACGAAAAGATTATTAAAAAATCTAGAGAGAAAGAATAACTCTAGAGAAAGTGATTTTTTTATAGAAATGGTGATATAGTATTATGAAACTCATTTATAAAAACTCTATTTATACTTTAAACTTTTATTATTAAAATAATTGACTTTTCTCATTCTAAATACACCATCAATTCTAAAACACAAATTTATAAACTCTTACATTATACCTTTACCAAATATTTGTATAAGCTTTTGCATTATTTAATATTTTAAATTTTTTCATTGTCTAAAAGTTTCTATTATAAAATATTAAAATAAAAAATAATGATAGGGTGACACACATTTACATTCATTTGACATCTACTCTAAGAATAAAATGGTCACAAAAAAATAAAAATTTATAATTTTAAAAAAGAAAAGAAGAATAAAAAGTAAAGAAGGGTATTCTCAAAAGAATTGAAGAGATTTAAATGTGTTAAAATATCTCTAAAATCAATACTAGATTAGTTTCAAGGATCACTTTGACAATAAAAAGAAGAAGAAATATGATAATATGATATTGAAAAAAAAAAAAAAATCTCTGAGCACGTGTTTATATAATCTTTTTTTTTTAAAAGACAACGTTTCCTTATAAAAAAAATATTAATTTTGCTTGTTAAAAAAGTTCTTTAGTTTAGTTGCATTTAAGTTAAGGAAAATATTTTTTTAACAACTTTCTTTTTTTACAATGGTTGATGTGGTGGTTTGTGATTGATCAGATTTAAATATACAGATTAATAAATCAGTTACATATAATCTATTATTAAAAAATTGTTAATAAAAATTATTAACATATGATATCATGTTCCTTAAGCTAAATACAAAGATGCATTAATTTGTTAGTAAATTAATATGAACAAAAGGCACGGTAATGGGAAGTAGTAGCATAAGCAAGTTAGTCACTGTTCACTCGGCTTGACTCTCTCGTCCATGCCATGTGCTTGTGCCATGCCTCAGCAACCAGTCTAATTGCCTAGTCACAACACGTACACGTTTGAATGTTAGATTACCCAACCCTTTTTTCTTAGTACAATCCCAAAATTTTCACTAGTTTTTTAGGTAGAAAAAATCCAACTACTATAACAAATATTTCACACTCATTACCAATTACAAACGTGAAGTTGACACTGGAATTCATTCATACATTACTACCAAATCACCCCTTTACTTTACAGTGCTATTTGATCTTCTTTTCTTTTCTTTTTTACCTTTCTGATTTTCTATCTAAGCCAAAGAAGTAAAAGTGCAGAGGACCAAGATGCTGACTGGCAGATTGGTAATGTTGTATATATATGGAATACAAAGATGATGGTGGATCAAATCATCAAATAAACAAGGAAGAAAATGGTCCGCCCACTGAAAACTCAACTGCTTTTTCTCTTACTTGTCTGGGGTTCATGGGCATTTCTGTGCTATGGTCTCCCAAGTGAGTACTCCATATTGGCCATCGACCTTGACAAGTTTCCTTCAGAGGAAGGGGTGGTGGAGCTGTTTCAACGATGGAAGGAGGAGCACCGAAAGTTTTACGAACACCCTGAAGAAGCAAAGTTAAGGTTGGAGAATTTCAAGAGGAACTTGAAATACATCGTAGAGAAGAATGCAAAGCGAAATTATCCTTATGGGCACAGTCTAGGATTGAACAGGTTTGCTGACATGAGCAATGAAGAGTTCAAGCATAAGTTTATTTCAAAGGTAAAGAAGCCATTAGGCAAAAGACACGACTTGCCTAATAAGGATGACTCATGCGAAGATGCACCTTACACTTTGGATTGGAGGAAGAAGGGTGTTGTGACTGGTGTCAAGGACCAAGGACACTGTGGTAAGCTTCTATACAGTCTATACACACCTATAGATTTATTTCGAAACATCGATGATTATCTATATTGTTCTATAATGGTTGTGACTTATGTAAAAATCCTGCTGCTGTCAAAACTCACTGCTGTAAAAACCCTTATTTTTTGCTCATCGTTTTTGCACATAGTGAAAGTATTTCTCACTGTATTTTTAGGTAGTTGTTGGGCATTCTCTTCTACTGGAGCCATGGAAGGAATAAATGCAATTGCGACAGGGGACCTTGTTAGCCTTTCAGAACAGGAACTTGTGGACTGTGATAGTACTAATGATGGATGTTATGGAGGCTACATGGACTATGCTTTTGAATGGGTTATGCACAATGGTGGAATCGACTCAGAAACTGAATATCCATACACTGGTGTAGAGGGTAGATGCAATGTCACCAAGGTCTTCTTTCCTAAACCCTGCATTTTCCTTCTCATGCTATTCTAAATATCTAATTTACAGATTTTTTTCTTGTTCAGGAGAAAACAAAGGTTGTTAGCATTGATGGCTACTCCGATGTGGGACAATCAGATAATTCCCTGTTGTGTGCTACAGTGAAGCAACCTATCAGTGTTGCTATAGATGGTTCTTCACGGGATTTCCAACTATACACTGGTGTAAGTGTTATTTGACCTTTCACTATTGCAGAAGAAAAATCCAGAAAAT
This sequence comes from Vigna mungo, assembly GCA_036885675.1. Classification (NCBI taxonomy): domain Eukaryota; kingdom Viridiplantae; phylum Streptophyta; class Magnoliopsida; order Fabales; family Fabaceae; genus Vigna; species Vigna mungo. The sequence goes on from CP144691.1 coordinate 4,783,494, forward strand.
GGAATTTGCATTCATAAACTAGTCATTTTCACTTTTCTCGAACAGGGTATCTATGATGGACATTGCTCGAGTGATCCAGATGATATTAATCATGCAGTTTTAATTGTTGGTTATGGCTCAGAGGATGATGAAAATTACTGGATTGTAAAGAATTCATGGGGAACCTCATGGGGAATGGAAGGGTACATTTATATTAAAAGGAATACTCACTTAAAATACGGAGTGTGCGCAATCAATTACATGGCCTCTTACCCTACCAAAGAGCCTACTGCTCCATCCCCAACTAGTCCTCCATCACCGACTTCACCATCGCCACCGCAACCACTACCACCTCCGCCGCCACCTCCACCTCCACCACCACCACCAGCTCCACCGATTAGATGTGGAGATTTCTCATATTGTTCAGCTCATGAGACATGTTGTTGCCTTCATAGGTTTTATAATTTCTGCCTCGTTTATGGTTGCTGTGAATATGAGAATGGTGTGTGTTGCCGTGGAACCGAGTATTGCTGTCCTAGTGATTTCCCCATCTGTGTTACTGAACACGGACTCTGTCTCAAGGTATGAGATATCATATCTATGTTCTATCCCTCTTTCATTTGGTAGCATTCTGAATGTTTTCTTAATATACTCGTAAATTTGTGTTATGTAGCACCACAAAGATTTGATCGGAGTTGCTGCAAAGAAGATGAAGTCCGGAAGTCACAAGTTACCATGGACTAAAGTAGAACAAACAGAAAACACATTTCAACCCCTTGTGATGAGGAATGTTTTCGCTGCAATGCTTTGAATTTACTTCTTTCCCTCTTTTCTTTTTTATGTTTGGATTTGCTCAAGCAAAATAATATGTTAACACCGCCAATCATTAGGTATGTCTATTATATAATTACTTTACTTAATAAAATATTATATTTGAAGCACATATATTAAGTTTCCACGTGTCGTTAATCTCAAATCAACAACAAAATATGCTTCAAATGCTTTCATTTGTTATATGTATGAGTATTATCATAAGTTACTTGAGTTTTACTATGAATACTTATCTACATCCAACTATCTTTTTCTTTTAGGTAACAAAGAAAAGTTCTCAAATGGCATTTTATTGTAGGGTCTCCAATTATTCATACATGCCATTTTTTAACTTTAGATAAGTCAATGCATCTTGCAAATTACTAGGATATAATACATTGGATAAACTATTAATTAACGATAAATGCATATGATTACTAGAAAAAAAAATTAATCTTTGAAAATTTTCTAATTTGATCTTTGTGCTATATGAATGTATGTTTCACGATAATTGTCCCAAAATAGAATTTTAGATTAAAAGGTCATTTGTTGCTTATTCCACGATTGGTGACATTGATATGGACAACTTCAAGGACATAGGCTATGATTAATAAGTGCAGTTGACACATTTTCAGGAGATGCCTTTAACATTCTCATAACCTCTTTCAGTTCTTTGATCAAAAAATTTATTCAATTTTTTCAATTTCTTTCTCTTTTTCCTTTCACATATCATTTTCATTATAATTTTCTCGATGAAGAGACGATATAGAAGTAGCGAACAAAAGATACATTGTTTTATACATAGACGATATTTATTTAGCTAATTCTTAGGAATTTGGACATAATCAATACAACTGAAGATTCGTGTTTCAAGATTTGAAAGATAATTATCAACAATAAGAATTTTATATTTGTATAGATAAGTCTCAAGGTTTAGCACTCAGGAAGGGAGTTGATTCATAAGATAGGCAACAATTTTCACCATTTCCTCCCAATAAAAAAAAGAAGAAGAAGAAGTAACTATAGATAATTGATATGAGAACTTTGATAACGTCGTACTAAAAGTATTGTGCTCTCGTACGTTATATTATAGAACTCATGAAATAGTGTAACAAAATTTTGAATTTAAGGTGAAAATAATTTTAAAAAAAACTAAAGTTTTAAAAACGAAAAAGAATAGACTCTTGAACACACACATAATAATGAACACTCAAATTTATCATTTTTATCTTTAATTTACATATATAATATGAATAGTTTAAATTAATACTTTTAAATAACTTTTTCCTCCAAATTATCATGAAATTTTTTTCAACAAATAACACATAGAGATTAATAGATTATATTTTAATTCAATGTAAAACTCCGTTTGTCTCTAAAATACACTCTACGTATCGTCTATTAAAAATAATGTTTTACATTGACTTTTATAAATTATAACACTAATATTTTATAATTTAGTTTAAAAATGAAACACAATATTTTTTTTTATAATAGTTTCAGATAACAGAATATATTTAACTCTAATTTAAAATTCTATATTTCCTTTCATTTTATTTACGTTTGTTTGCTATAATTAAGAATTTTTTTCTAATTAACTAAAAGAATTTTGTTTTTATGTTATTAAAAATAAACGTCTTAAATTAAAGAAAAACAAAAGTTATATTGCTTATTGGAATTATGGGCCAATGCTAGCCCATTTGGTTTTCTCACCAAGTCTCATGTTCTCTTTTAGTTTTTGTTTTTTTTTACGCATAAAAAGTGAATAGCAAGGATACATACTATATGGGCACTGATTACTGTATCTTCTTTTTTACAGTCCTCTATATCCCTATACATTAATATTTTATTATAATATAATATTTTATTAGAAAAAATAGTTATGTAGTGAATGTTATTTAGAAAAGGTGGTGTCAAAATACTTTTTTTTTTCTCATAGTTTTTTCACAATTTCCCTTTTATTCTTCCCCAGACAGTTGCTTCTCAATCAATAATAGAAACACGACCACCATATTGTACAATGCATTCTCTCTTAGTCTCTACAAATTGCACCAAATTTTCATGTTAAGTGTTGTTTATGTAATATTTCAATTTTCTTATTACCACTACGTATCTCTATAAAAACACACCTTTACGATTTACTCCAAATCTTCTTAAGTATTTTAAACTATTCGAAATATATGTTAAAGGTATTCTAATACTTAAGTCAGTAATTAGTCTGTCAAGATTACAACAAAGTTTTAAATTGTAGTAAATATAGTCAGTTATCTTCTTACTCTTAACTTTTATTTATAATTTTTCGGAACAGTCGGTAATTAGTAAAATCTGCTCAATCATAATTAATTATCTATTAAGTAATACTTATTTGTTAATCTTAATTTAAGATGATGTTTAAAAATGTTTACCTCTTAAGAACGTACCTTCAGTTTCTAATCATGTTTATCCAAATGTTTAACTGGATTCTTGTATTTGAATTTCCTAAGTTTATCTATGTGGCTAATCATCTTCTCAAGTATCTTTATCTGATTAGTGGGCATATAATACACTTCCTAAATCAAAATTGAAAAAATTATGACTCTTTCCCACGATCTCACAATCTTAAAACTTGTTTTTATTAAGTTATTGAATTTGTATTTGTTAATTGTTGCAAAGGAAAAAACATTAGCTAAGGATAACCCCAAGCTTGTCAACATTAGACGTGCACATATTAAATATGGAGAAGACCACACACTTTAACTTTTTGACTAAAGAGCAAGATTTCCTAAATCTATGCTCAAATAGTGTATAAAATATTCAGATTTCCCAATTTTTATATCCAACACTCATTATTCATAGGTTTCTCTATAATGCTAGAAACAATTTTAGAAGGACGGAAGGAAATTTCTTAAAGTTCAGTGAGGCCTAACGCGTGTTTTTTCTTCCGCTAGAATATGATTTTACTTTTACATGCTTCCATTTTTTTTTTTTGTGTAGTTGGAAAGAGTTAACTTATTTTATGGAGGTGCCCCTTTTATATCTCACTTGGTGGTTGGCTTACCATCGTATAATAAAGCAAAATAAAATTATTAATAAAAATATATGAAAATATTTTTAATATTTTTCAGCTAACGTTGATTTGATATTTGAGGGAGCTTAATTCCTTATTTCTTCTAAATGGATAATTCTTTCTAGTCTGTAACTGTCAGGGCATTATCGGCATCTTGCTACGTAAGTTTAGAACAACGAAAAATTAAACTCAAAATTTCGCATCTTATTAAAAGTCTTACCGTAAGTTACGATTGTACTAATTGTCAACTTATTAATGAAAGACAACCAACAAAAAAATGAATGGTTAGATAGTGTGGTTAATGTATTTTGCAACTCGCCGACGGAAATTTGACTAGTTTAAATAGTGTCATAAATATACTTAACAGAATCAAAGTTGTCATTAATATATTTGACAAAATTCAACTTTTTTTTCTTACGAAATTCTGTTCATGAGAAGTAATCTATGGACACTTACTTCAACTTAAATTTAAACCATCTTTTATTATTTTGCAGTGAACAGTATTTTGAAATAGCGGAATTGAAGGAAATGAAGAATAAGTAGATGATTAAGCGGTAATTAGGGACATAATTGAATTTAAATTCCAGAATGTGTGCATTGTAGAATTTGAAATGTTTGGCATGTGTGGTGCACATGGATGAGTCATTCGTTTTCTTGACTGCCTTATTTTGATTAAAAAGGGGAAAGTGGTTGGATTAAAGAAGAAAGAGAGGCGTAAGGCACGTGCTGAGTCAAGAATGGCAGACAGAAACCCTAAAATGACCCCATCTTCGTGGGACGCAAGAACCCTTTTTCTAACATATTCATGTTCCCAACCCAATCTGTGTCCCGTGATCTAAGGTCTCTCACCACTCTTTTTCTTTTTCTTTTTAATAAATGCTTCTACTATAGTCAATGGTGAGGGATTTAATTTCACACACTCTGCTACTTACACCCCATTCTGGAATTTCGGGGTGTAAATATTCCATCGACTTTACGTTACTAGAAGTCAACGTGTTACCTTATAATATTATACCAATACCCCCGCAACTCATTCTTTCGTATCGTACAAGGAAAATCATATTTTAACACTAATTTTTTTATTTCATTTTGATATTGTACACGTGTTAAAATGTGGTTAGATGATTTCAAATTAAAAAAAAACTTGGTTTTTCTCTTTCAAATATGTCCTTGCTCCAATTTTTTCTAATTTGAAATCGTCCAACCACATTTTGACACGTGTGCAGTGTCAAAATAGTGTCAAAAATTGATGTTAAAATATCATTTTCTTAACACATATTCAATCAAGAATTCTCCTGCTAGTTTATCCAGGATTTTTATGAGATTAACCTATCAACTATACAATTCGAATCAAATCAATTAAATAACTTAATATTTATCTGGTGGATGATGATTAAAAGGAACGTGGACTCAGACAGTCACAGAGAGGAGTTGTCTATTTTAAATATGGCCGGTCCACAACCTACTTTATTAGAGTTACTACTCTTAACTGTTCTTCGCCATGCATCCGTGACCCATCACTTTTCATTTAAACTTTCCCATTGCCATGGCAAAATGTGCAGTGTGAAATTAGTCACTTGGATTAAAATAAAAAAGCCATATACAGATACGAGGATTGTAGAGATATTGAAGCTATCGAAAAAGTGCAGTGGGTATTACCAAGTCATTTGGGAGTTGAGTCCAATAACTATCCACTATTTTCGCTAATGTTTCACGGGTCAGACACAGCCATACCGTTAACTGATGAAATACTATGAAACAAAAGCAATAGAAGAAATACTAAAAGCTCGTGTCTCTATCTATCACCTTCAATCTTCTCTGATTTTTCTTACGTCCTACTCATTTCACCATTTCCACAATTTTCCAACCAACCATTATTATTGCCTTTCATCTTTCTCACCTCCTCATTCTCACTCCTTCTCCCTTTCACTATTTTCTCAATTTCTGTATCGCCATCTTCACAAAACCTTATCCTACTTCCCGAGTAGTGCTCAAGGGAAACCACTGCTTCCTTTTTTTGGTTGCTTCTGTCACCCTATCCATTATGTTGTTTAAGAGGTTTCTTCTTTAGTTCGTTGTCACTTTAACTTAATTATTTTATCTTTTCAGTACTATAATTAGGGTCATTAAATTTGACGGATGGAGGAACTTCCCGCTGTTCTTGCGCCGTTAAATTCATTCATTATGATACTAATGTTTCTGCAATTATTAATTGTTTAGATCATAGAGGAGACAAAATGGGCATTTTCGTGATCCCTTAACTTCCATCTGAATTTTCCTCTAATCGTGTGTGTGTGTGTGAAACGATTCTCTTTTCTCATTTTAAGTCCTGTTGAGTTGAAGTGTATATACTTATTCTAGAGTAATCTCAATCGGTATCTGTGTCTTATTTTCAGGTTTTCATGATTGCTAGGAGGTTTATTATCTAATCGTTTTGGTCTGCTGCTGAAGATTAGTGTATGATATTCGTCCTGACTCGTGAACTTGTGATTGAGAGGGTCTGAACTGTTGTTCAATTTTGGAACAAAATGGCTGAAAGGAAATTGAATATTAATGCCCCTCTCATGTCTGTGAGACGTGCTTCTGCCACATCACCGTCCTTGACGGAAGCAAGGAAAAAGATTCTAGAGAAACGTCACAGTCTCCCATACCACAAATCAGACACGACCTTGGATCAGGTAACAAAACCAGTTGCAGTTCCTTTCAATTGGGAGCATATCCCTGGAAGACGCAAGGGCAATGGTGGATCTGAGCCTCATCCTCCCAAGGCCACTTCAATCACTCCAAGCCCAAGGCTTCCTCCAGGAAATTCAACCAATGCTACCAAACAACCATCGGAAAGGGAAAATAAAGCTGCGAATAAATTCAAGTCCTCAAATAAGTCCAAGTCGTTCAACGTCAGTGTGGCAAAAGTAGACACTGAGAAAGAAAGAAAAACAGAGAAGACAGAGAAAATAGTTGAGAACAGAAGGTCCAATGTGAAGTATGATGAGGATGATGACAATGATGCCTTTTCTGATGCTCTTGAAACATTGTCACATACAGAATCATTCTCTATGAACTGTAGTGTGAGTGGTGTAAGCGGGTTAGAGAGTATGGGTGCAAACAAGTCTGGAACCTTTTCCACAGATCAACAGACTATAGACTTCATGATGAGCCGATTCTTGCCTGCTGCAAAGGCTATGACTCTACAGCCTCCTCAATATTCTTCAAAAAAGCAATCTGTACTGGTAGAACAACAACCTAGAGATATTAGCAAATTGATTCGCGAGGAAAAGAAGCAATTGTCTAATAAGCACAACACTGCTATTATACCATACACTGGCCAAGATCAAGAGGAAGAAAGTGAAGACGAAGGTGATGGTAACGAATATGACAACTCTTCTAATATTGCAGCTAAAGGCTGTGGGTTGTTACCTCAATTACATATCAGGAATTCATTGTGCTTAATGAATCCTGTGGCTGCGATGAAAATGAAAAACCAGGTTTCCTTGCCTTCAGCCAGTGAGGTTGTGAAACCTAACAAAACTTCTCATATTAGATCTTTTAGCCCAATTCCAGCTGTAAAGAAGGTAAGAAAATGGACCAATTTTTCACCCTTCAACCCTGAATCAGCAAGCTCAAGTTGTTTTTTTCGACATATTTACTTACAATCATGAATATTTTCTGCAGGCTTGGGATGCAATTCACAGGAACAAATCAAGCTCCAGGGCACCGTCACCTGACAAGCAAGAGGGTAAAAAGAAATTGAATAGTGAATCAAATAGATTTACCTATTCTGGTGAATTACTTCCAGGTAGACTCTCTCCCTTCCGTCGCTCAAGAGCAGCTGCTACTGGTATATCTCCGTCTCGAAGACCTCAATCTCCCTTTCGTGGCGTCAAGTTGCTTGGTGATTCTAGAGAAGCTGAAAATTACAAGTTTGGCAAGGTGAAATTCCACAGCGGTGTGCTCGGAAATGTTCAAGATGTGCAGTCCCAAGGAAACAAAAAAACTTCGTATTCAGGTAGTCTCACACTTGAAAAGACATTGTACATAGATACAGTCAGCACAGCGAATTTACCATCTTCAAATGTAAGTTCTTTGGATAACAAACGGAGGGTAGATACCATGGTTGCAGACTTAGAGAGAAGAAGGGGGAAAGAAAGTAATTCTTCCATAGGATCTTCTGGAGATATAAAACAAGTACAATATGCTGTGGAAGAAAAGGTCACGTTTGATACTGAAGTGTTAAACTCTTTAGATTCCATTCCACCGAGTTTGTATAGAATTTTGAATCTGACAGCCAAAGAAGGCAAAACTGAAGGATTGACAACTGATGAAAATATTAACCAAGAACCCGAGTCGTCCTTGCCACTTTGGCAAGGGACATTAGTTGAAGATTCAAAGATCAATGCCCAGCAAATTGTTTTAGTTAATGATTCAGGAAAGCATAGTTCTGACTCTGTCGTGTCTCCTCTTCCCCCACCATTACCAAAATCACCTTCCGAGTCCTGGCTTTGGCGTGCCCTGCCTTTAGTTTCTGTGAAGAATTCTTTCCTGCACTCGAGTCAAGGTACTCAATCCCAAGCTAAGAGGCATGATTCTAATGCAATATCTGGTAATCTCAAGTGGGAAACAATAGTGAAAACTTCAAATTTACATCATGATCATGTACGCTATTCTCAGGTAACCTTGTAAATCATTTTGACCAAATTTGTGTACCTCAAGTCCGGCAGCGCAAAGATGAAAAGTTCACATTTTACTTTCTCTGCAGGAACTTCCGACGCATAAATCTAAGCACTAAATCTTCGACATGAAACTTATTATCATGTTATATAGTTCAAGCTCTACGCGCCCTGAATTTTCAGCTATGCTTGTGGTACGATGTTCTCACCTTATGTATGGCATTATAGCGTTAGTAAAACATTTGGGGTGTTTTAGATTTTCACCTAGGTCAATGTTTTCATCCAAAAAGGGTGGATTTACATCAGTTTAAACCTTCGAACTTCTTTAGGTCAATTGATCACGTCAACCTTTTAATTTCACTCTTTATATTTACATCAATCCCTCAAATGTTTGAAAGATTATGTTTAGTTCTTGGTTGAACCAAATATAAATTACTAAAGTCAAGAACTGGGGTAGGTTTCGTATACAGGACTAGAAACAATGTAAACACAATGCTGAAGACCCAAACATCGGTTTTCTTTTTTGCTTTCTATAAGTTGTCCTGTCTTTATTATTTATTTTTTTTCCTTTCTATTGAATTTTATTTCCAGCTGTTGGCTTGAAGTCCTGCACCCTGTTGATTTTGGTGATACTGTATTGATTAGAGAGAAATCAAAGTCATTTTTTGTGATCAATAAAAGTAAAGCCTCTTCTGGATTAGTGGCGCTTTCGGTGGAATCAAGATTTCCTAACCTGCCCAACAGAAGTGTATATCGGCTACTACTGTGTGCCTGTCTTTCTTCATGTTCGTTTAGTCTTTGTAACTTTTTTCCGCTGGATCCGAGGAACGATCCTCATGGTATCAGCATTTTTTTTATGTTAACAGGCACAAGTGATTACTATTATCCATGATCTATTGATCTTTTCCTTTTTAATACTCATAGAAAAGAATCCTTCAAATATTTTAGTTTCGCATTCCTCAGTACTTTGAGGACAAGTATGTACATCAGATGAATTCTGGATTGAGATAAATTTCAGACTTTCTTTTTTGTTTGGGGTATTTCTTATGTAATGCTGTTTGCAAAATCTGGCACGGCAACAGGACAAAGATATTTTAATCAATTGCATCATTGATGTATTCATGTAAATTGTGAACTATATACATACTATGAAATTTGAACCGTTTATTGATTAGAGTTACTTCGCAAGCATAATCATGCGAAAGATGGATGAGTGAGTGTCTTTTATCTATCACTATCCTAATGTTTGTCCTTATAGTTTTGGCTTGATGTTCAGTACGTAGTAACCTGACATACACGGACAAATTCCGAAATTACATGAGAAGGGACAGAGTAAAAACAAGGTTTTGAAAATGACAAACGCCGCTGAATAACACAGGTATCTTGTAAAATGATGTACGAACACGCAAGAGTGATTTCTGTTAAATTTTTTAAATACTTTTTATTTTATTAAAGAATCTAAAAAAAGCTACCCCTGATATCTAATTATTCTTGAGCAATTAAACCGACCATATTTTAACATTGAAGAAAGGTTTTGGCATACGTCTAATCAATCCACTTGGTTCAATAGGATTGGGTCACTTTCCATTGCTAGTCACCGATGCTTGTGTTGTTACTGTTGTATACATATGGCACAATAAGAACTTTCCCCACGTTAGTATATATGGTGTTATAGTATTGTTTATATGGTCAATCAAATTTAAAGATTTAATTTAATTTAATTGTAATCTCATTCAAACATTTTTGTGGATGTGCCCTAAATCCAACTTTGAATATAACAATTTAATCATGCCCTTAGCAGTTAAAGTCTAATTCACTGTCACCAAATCTATCATGAAAGTAAGAAAGTAATACCTTTGATCAATTGCAGTGGAGTCTAACTTTTCCAAACAGGGAAAAAAAGTTCTGATATTTCCTCATTAAAATTTGACCTCTATTCAAAATTTCAAGCTCCAGCTCCTTCTCTGCAAATGAACTTGAGAAGTTCTTCCAGATATAGTTCAATGATTTTTTAGAATAATGAAGCCGTGAAAAATAGGTAGTTGAGGTTGGATTTGAATTTGAATTGGGGACAGGCATCTTGGAATGCTACATATTAATAATAGTAATAATGAATAAGCTCAAAGTGAAACATCTGCCCTACATTTGGCACACGTGGTTGGTCCAAAAAACAGGATGATAAGAATTGATTAAAAAAGAAGAAAGAATTGAGTCCACATGTGGTAATGTGAAATGTGATATGAGTGATTCTGGTAAGAGAACAAAAATTAAAATCGAGTAATTCTGCAACAGGTAATTAATGTGAAATGTGATATGGTTGAGAACTTAAGATGTAGACATGAGAGATAATGGGTAAGGTAGTGAAGATGATGAAGTTTATTACTATTTCTGCCAGCCCAAGACATTCCCGCCTCATGCTGTTCTCCACCTCCTTATCCAAAAGAGCCACCTTTAAAAGTTGTAGTTTGAAATTTAATGGCTCCTTATCAGGAGATTTAAGGGAAATATTTAATAACAATAAACAAGGAAATAGAATATTAATTTCACAAAGTCGATTTTGTAAAAAGTATAATTTACTTTCAAAGTATAACTTTTTATCTGAATATAATTATTTCATGGAAACTTATATAAAGTGGATGTGGTATCTTATAATTGTTTCATGGAAATTGAAAAAGGAAGAACAATGAGATGTTGGATAAACGATGGGAAACAAAAGAAGAAATGAGAGAAGAAGAATAAATTAAGTGTGCTGAAAAAAAAAAAGTGCAGTTGAGGAGTGAAAAAAAAGGAGGATGGAGGAAAAAGATAGGAAATAGAATGGAGAGGGTTAATTTGTTAATGGAATTAAATTAGTGAAATCAACATTTTAAAGCATTATAAAAACATAAAAGATTTAAATAATTTCTTTTAAAAGATAAAAAGTTAAACCACCATATATTCTCAATGTTTGTTCCATCCTTTTTCCATGCAGCTTCACATTCTAAGCAATCATTTGCACACAAAAAATGGATAAGTCTAACTCAGGGTCAATCCTGAAACAATTCCTTTTACAATCAGATCCTATGTAGATTCAAATTAAAAAGCACTAGCATGTCGCCTATGTCTTGTACAGACATTGATCGATCTTGTGAATCTATTCTTTTTTGGATATATGGTCTCTCTATTTATATAATTATAGCTAGCTAGGCTACAATATCTGGGTTATTAACATTAAGAAAGTGAAAGCTTGGTGCTGATTTCTTGGGTTTCTCTATAATGATCCATCTTGCCACCATCGCTTGCAACTGTGTAACTCAAACCCAGTTGCAAATTAGGTACTTCTTGTTCGTCTTTCTGCATAACAAATCAAATAATTCCGCGTTATGTTGAAGAAACAAGGTGCACAATGTTCTTATTTTTGTTAAAACCTAGTTAGTTAATTTACCTTAATCCGAAATGGTGGATCAAATTCTAGCTTTAAACTGTTTGAATAGTTGCGAGGTTCATTGGATTTGTTCGATAAATATTCTGTGACGCTTGTTTTGTTCACGAAGCTCCATTCAGCTAGCTGAACTGCTTGTGATCCATTATTTTTTGGAGCTACAGTGGCAGCTAATTTCTGGAACTTGGATTGATGATTGCTTTTAATTTCTAACGGAAGCCAGCTTTTCTCTTCAAGCAATTTGCTTGGTCTCGTAGTTGTATCCTTTGCCTGAATATGGCCAGAAGCTATTGATTTTCTAAAAGTTTGATGATTGATGTACCATTGCTGCTGCCTAGAGAGAATTGCAGACAATATAAAATAATTTTGTAAGATCGTGAAAGCAACAAGATCAAGAACTTCAACATGAATTGCAATTATCTGACCACGTTTTTTTTTTTGTAATAACTTTTTGAAAGGGTCCCTCATCTTAAATTTTTAAAGTTAGTGCAAATAAATTAATAAATATTTAACTATTATTATATTTTTTTTACTAAAATAACCGTAACTATATAAACTAATAATAGTTTAAAAAGAGAGAATATTAATTAATAGAAGTGAAGAGTTAAACTAAAGATAATAAAAAAAAATTAAAATAGCAAATTTTTTGGGAAAGAGTATTAATTTTAAGACGAAAGAAGTAATTTACAAGAATTGGTGAGAAAAGGGTAATTAGTATAACATTGTTATTAAATTGTATTTAATTATAAAAGATAACAGCTTGTACATAAATTATAATCGAACGAAAAAATGAAAAATATTTTATAATGTAGATATATAATATAACCCTTTTGTCTTTTGAACAAATCCGATGATGCAAATGAAGAAGTTATTTAAAAGTTTGTTCTGTTACCTTGAATCAGTGTCATTTGTATGGGAAGATGACAGGGGAAAAGGGGTGTCCATGAGACTTGGGAAATGACAATGTTTGTTGAATTGAGTTGCCAGAATGATTCCACCATTCCCCATCTTAAGATGTTGTTGAGGACTCATGGACTCATGGAGTATCACAGATCTACGTAACTTTTGGTTTTGGTTCCACCTATACGTTTGACTTAGTACTGCAAAGTAAACATAACTGAATTGTAAAATGTTCAAGGTTTGTGTTTTACTAACACAAACAAACCCTAACCCTAAATCCACATCATTTTCATTAATTCAGTATTCTTTATTGGAAAAACCCCTTCCGTCGATATCCCTTGTTCAGTTTAAGTTTAACAAAACTAAATAGCAAGTTAGAACTCATTACCATTACAAATTATAAGAAATTAGTATAGTATAGTAGTACCTTGCCCAGCCTCGTCAAGTTTCTTGCTTCGATACATCTGAAAAAAGTTGAATATTGATTATATATGCATCAACAACAGATGATTTTGAATAAAAAAACATTCAATTTAGTAACATTCAATAAGTAAAAAGATAATTCAAAAGAGCATTTATCTGAAACTTGAATTTGGGCTACCTGCAAGTGGCTCTTGACGTGAGCAATGCTGAGTCCTTGCACATTCATTAGCTGAAGCACCAACTTGGGTGTTGCTCCTGCACCAAGTAAATGCAGAGTTCAATGAAACGTGTTAACTCTTTCATAAGAGAGGCTTCATTTCACAAAACAATTCGTAAAACTCGTCGGATAAATATATATATATATATATATATATATATATATATATATATATATATATATATATATATATATATATATATATATATATATATATATGTGCAGTGATGCTTTGGAAGATACAGAAAGTAACAAGTACTTACTCTCTTGACCACCAAGTCTTTCAACAACATGAACAAATGAATGATGAAGTTCAGGAGTCCAACGAAGCCGAGGCATCTTGGATCTAACATATTGTCTCACAGTTCCTCTTCTGGCATTGCCTTCTCTTGAAATGCTACTTCCATTTCCTGAAGTTCCCTCGTCGTTGACTTTCTCAATATTATTCTCGTTTGTTGTGAGCTCATACCCATCTTCTGTATTACCATTAGTGTTATCATCACTGCAAGCTTCTGCATTCAAGTCAAATGAAGAGCACTTCTGGGAACATCCTGATGAACTTTCCTCGTTGTTATGAATCTCACGTCCTTCTGACATGTTTACTTGTCGTTGCACGGGTTTTTGCGTCCAACCCAATCGACTTTTCTCGTTGGAATTTCAGGTCTGAAACAAACAGGAAATATTTTAATGTGCAGCATATTAAAGTAACGTGAACAAGAATGTGTGAGCCTGTGAGGACAGGCTGTAATTTCTCAACAACAATTACTATGCTTTAATTCTGTTCAAGTAACTGCACGGAAATGCTATGAATTGATGGTAAAGTAACTAAAGTGACAAATTTATGGCAAAAAACATTTATTATACTGGATGGATCCCCATTACAGACAAATATTATACATGCATGTGTATGTACTATTGATTAAATCGAAGTGGTTCGAAAATCAGGACTCTAGTAAATAATGCAACCAAACTTCTCTACCGCTTAATAGGTGAGAAATAAAATCTAATGAATGCCAGGTTTAGATGAACATATTTAAAGAATTTTATCTTGTAAGTGCCTTTTTATATGAAAATAAAAAAATTCACCGAGTTATGGAATACTCAAGACTCGTGTAGAAAGGGGTTAGAAATTAATTTAAGGCTTGAAGAAGAAATCCGAACAATAAGACAGATAAAAATTGTGTGGGAATACGAATTCGTTTACGTATCATTTAACTTTATATAAGTCAATAAACTAAATGATTTTCTTTTAACCACTGATAAAACCAGGTTCCATCCAAGTTCAGATGATTTGAAAAATAGCAAGTTCATAAACCAACTGAAGTTCTTAGTTGTCAACTTAGTATGTATGTGCTTTTTGTGAAATGGACAGTCTGGATAAGAACAAGGTGTCCATCACACACAACCCTTGTATATAACAGCAAGATAATGATCACACAAAATGATGAGTAAATCAGAGATTTTCAAAGTACAGTCGCACTCATCATACACAAAACGCATGTTGCATGATTAGATAAAAAGCTCTATAAGAAAGAAAATGAAAAATTATCTTTAGGGCAGAAGTTGGCAAGTGATTATGAAATCTTCAACAACCTGCAGCGACTGGAGGAGAAGAGCTATGGCAAGAAAAGAAAAAGAAATTAAGAACATCCATGGTCCTAAGAATATCCTTAAAGGGAGATGGGAAGAATTTATAGATTAAATCACTACTAAAAGGATAAAGAAACAAAAATAACCAAAAAGCATAGCAAACTGCATAATCTTTAGGTGTTTATCCAAATTTTCTCCCCTAAATTGTAATACTAACCATCTAAGAAGATGATGTCTTTCTCTCCCAAGTCTAAGAAGAAGATGATGATTCATATCCAAACATATCTTGAAATCAGTCATCTCCAGAAAGCTCCATCGCCCAGCTAGACTAAGGAATAATCATGAAGGGATTGAAGTGGATTAGTCCTGGATCATATGGGTGTAGGGAGTGAAAGAAAGGGATAGGAGATGAAAATTGACGCCTGGTTTTTGCTAGGGATGTATTTGTGGTAAATCATTGATTCAACAACATAATTAATTAATACTGAACAAATTGAAGATGTTAGAAAGAAAGACTAACTGGTTTGGAAAGGAGAAATGGAAATATTGAGAATAACAAAATTCAGACAGACTACTTGTTCCCTTTAAATTGCAATAAACCTACATAATGGATGCAGACGCGGCTGGTCCCTTTTGAACTGTTGGAAATCATGTGACAACTACCACCTTCTCTCTATCTCTCTCTGCTTCAGACTCTTTTCCTTGACAGTTGTTACAATCTACCACACCCTTCTCTCTTCTGGCTCGTGATTATCTTAATTGTTTGACCTCTGTTAAAGACCTTGCTTTGTTAGCTAGGTGAAATATTTTGTCAAACATTCACCATGATAGCTATAACATCAATATTCCTGCAAGTATCGTGGGGCCCAATCTTCACCAACATATTTCAATTTTTTTCTCACCTAAACTTAGACTTTTCCCTTATTTCAGAACCACTGTGTTAATTTTACTTTATTTTTCTTCAAATATAACACATGTTTCCACAGGCCCTTTCCAATGTATGTGTAACTATGACGTCCGACTTTTGGCAAGGAATTAACAATTGAACAGCCAAAATAATACAGTGCTTTGGGGATGCGTGGATTATAAAACAGAAAATTTTGGTGGGAAATGTGCATAAACAAGGACGTGTAAAATTTAGTGTTTTGTAGCACTTTCAACCACAGCTGATGATTGCAATATAATATCATTGATGCACATTCGACAATTTAATAATCTCAGTGCATGAGCTATGACTAGAATCTTGACTCTACAACTTTTAGACTTCCATGCACGGGGAGGGAACATGAGAGATTATTATATCAACTCATCCAATAATGAAGAAAATTATTCCTATACAAGCATTATTGGTCAAAATATACCTTTCTTTACATAACTTGGTAACCAATTACATGATTTATCCACGTCATGTCACTTCACTTTTTAACCTATTGTAGTAAGAAGGATGAATTATAGAAGGGAGAGAAATAGGATTCGTTAACAATTGTTTGACAATTGAATTAACTTTGTTCCAAAAGCAATATAAAAAAGGGTAGAAAGTTGAAATTTTCATCCGCTTTATTGACTTCTGATAATGCACTCAGCTCTTTCAATCGTTATTACACACCCTCGACTGTGTATGGTTATTCTATCACTGTCTTTGTCAATCTCAGATTCCATACACGCCCTGTTAGAAGTGAGAATTAATGTTTAAAAGCTTCAGAAAGGACACAACCCATCACAATAACTGAGAGTAAACAGTACTAGTTCTTATTTGCCTATTGTGTGATGTCCATATATTTGAGCCCAGCAACAAAGTATATGTACCATATCATTTGATTCAGATACGTATTATGCCACACAGTGTTACCAAAGTGAGGTAAACATTTATGCATACAAGTTGGGTAATTAAAAATGAAGATGTATATATTATATAAAGAAAGAAGGAAAAGTTGTCTCTCTCTGGTAACATGTGGTGATGAGATAGGGCATATTACGATGGTTTTTCCCTCAAACTCAAACAAGTGTTGAAACCATTCGACTAAATATAAGATTAATTTATAATATGTAAATGAGATAAAAATTTCACCTTATAAATAAAAATTATGAAATTGAATTAAACTTAAAATTTATTGTCTAAACATGAATTTATATATATATAAAATATCTTCCTACACTTAGATTTTGGCACAGTATAATTGAAATCAGTTTGGTTGCATAACACCAGTTACCAAACTTTGCTTGTTAAGTACATGGTTGTGCTAAGGATGAAACTTAAATGATGTGGGAAGATATAAAGTAAAAAGGGACGAAAATATATAATGGCCTATTATGGGAGATTAAATAACTGAAAAATACAAGTTTTGTTTCCTCTTTCATGTGCATAGAGTTGACATTCTTCGTTATATTATATTATCACACCTTCCTAGCGCATGACAATTGTCTAAAAATACACAACCATTTACTCTTCGTCTATTTATTTTGTTTTTTACGAAGTCTACAACGTCTTAGCATAAAATGTAAAATAATATTAACATTTGAATTTTCACTCTAATTTTTTATTTCTTATGATGGTTGGAGATTTCACGTTATGTAAAAAAAAACGATGAATTTATAACGTGTGTAAATTTCACTTTATAAATTAATTTTATATAATTAAATTATGTTTAAGATTATTTTTTAATATGATTTTAGAGTTATCTTAAACTTATTTTAATAAAATTTATTGTTTATTATTATTATGTTATTTGTTAGTGAAGCATTATTAATACCTAATCTTACGTTATGTAATTTTAGTTTCGTATTTCTCTTGCAAAAAATAATATATTACTAATGATTATAAATTCACAAATAAAAGTTACATTTTTACACACAGTACTTCCCACCTTACTAGTTCTTAACCTGAACAATCTCCCTCCGCTAACATAAAAAAAAAAATACAAAAGGACTATCATTAAATTTTTTAAAGTATTATTAATGTTAGAAATTAAATATATCAAATTATAGAGTTGTTGGTAAGTAACTATAGTCACCGTTGTACATCAATAATGCTAAAGATTCAAGGACTCGGGCTAAGTATTACTAGCCAACAACAAATAAAATAATAGTTTTCTTTAAGCATATGCAACTATTTTTAAATTTAAATAAATCAATGAATATATCATTAAAGAGATTTTGTTTACTGTGGGTAATATTTAATTAGATAAAAATAAATTTAAAATAAAATAATATGAAAATGAAATATTTGAATCATAATATTAAGGATGTTATTTTTATCGGTATGATTTGTCAACATTCAAATTCAACGTCAAGTTAAGATGATGTAAATATACAAGTTAGTTTAGGACTTATTCTAACATTCAAAATTTTCTTATTAAAATCTATAATTAACAAAAATTACATTATTTAAAATAAAATTTAATTCCTATTTTATTGAAAATTTCAATAATTAAAATATTGTTTTACAGTCATAAAATTTATTAAAAAGAAAAATTTTAAGACTAAAATATTACTAAAATATTATCTTAAACATCTTTCGATATTGATCGATGTCCTTAGTGTTGTGTATCTTCTTCAACACTTTACAATTATTTATTCTCATATAAAATAAGTGTGAGCTAATATATAAACATTCAAACATCGTAACAATATACACATTCACCGTAATTTAACAATTCACTTAAATATTACATATTTACGATATTTCGCAATATCATACAATTACACCAATTATTTCACACAACCATATAAAACATATCATCATCGCAATTTATATATAATGAACTCAGTATCGAAAGACGATTTGTAACTCTGGAACATAATTTACTAGTTCACCATTAAAGCCTATATCTTATATATCTTATATATTATTAACACTGAAAACATTACCTGGGTTGTACATCACCACAATATTATACTAAACATTTTTCGTTTTATTTTATATTAAATATTTATTTTATTTAATACAAAATCCTTCTACTCAACCCACCAGTTATCCAAATTTTATAATTGTGTATGCTTATATTACTTTATATTCAAATTTAAATATTGATGAAGTTTTAGAGTAATACATTTGACGCTTTCAACTGACCTGTTCCTGACATTTTGTGGACGAAAAGATAAGTGGATAGGAGTTTCAGGAAATCCTTAAATGAAGACTTTTATGGTTGTCATGTTTGAATATTTAAAATCTTATAAATGGTGAATTGATCTCTTTGAATGCAGTCAATCAATTATATCTTAAAAAGGTAATGACGGTTTGATCCATCCGATAAGAAAGAAGTAACAAATTCTAAAAGTATCTAAAGAACACAATAATGTCATAATCTAAGCATTACAAGATAGGGATAAAAATGTGAAATATGATTAATGAAGAAAACATATTTTTTAGTCAAGACTAGCTGTATTTATAAAAATTAAAAATACACAAGAAATGCAAGGAAAAAAAAATAAAGCATCAAATTTCATCCTCTTTTGTTACTTTACACACCTCTATTTTAATGTAACATGATGATGATATTATTAATTTTATAATAATTATTAGTAAAACATATTCTTATATTATTATATCGCAACAAAATTATACTATATTTATAGTAATTTCTTATTAATTGATTACATTAAGAGTTTAACATAGTTAAACTCGTTTTCATGTCTTAAATGTGATTAACATGTAGTTGTCATCAAAAGGAATGAAATTCTTTTTCTATCACTACAAGAAGAATCTGGATCTGTGATCTGCAACCACATAAAAATAACTAATAGCCTTTGCGATTTATACTTTCCAATTTATTAAGTATACCTCCTTTAATTATCCTTTCTTTCTTATTTATTTATTTGTTGGGCTAGTTCATACTTATTCAACCTTTTTTTCTTCTGTAAACACTATCTTCCTTTACTTATGTTTATACCATTTCTTTTCCCGAATGTGATTGTTTTGTCTTCCAATTCATCTATTTGTCAAACATTTTTTTAGAAATTTCATTTCTCAAAATTTCTTGTTCTTTATGGAAATTCTCTCAATTATGTACTATCTTAGAAAAAGATTTTCGTATTAGTATTTATTTTTAGGTCATGCATACATTATTAAGCAACTAAAAATAAGTAATGCTGTACATGTGACTGTGGAATATGCATTATTAATATCGAATTGGTGAAAAACACTGTAATCAAGGAATGGAATAAGGTTTAAAGATATACAAGCAAGTAAAAAATTATTATATTTATATGAAAACATATCTTTATAATAATAAAAAAAAAAGGGTAGGAAAACGTATTTCAGGAATTGAAATGTGTAAATTGAAAAAGCCTTAACCAATCTATAATCAATCGAGAGTAAAAAGGCCCAGTAGCACACTTGTCCTGCATCCCCCATTCAACATCTCTGAAACACTCAAAAAATAATTCTCATTATAAACAAGGTTTATTTTATAATCATCACTTCAAATTCTCAGCTGAAGACAGAATCTCCTGTTCTTAATTTTTCACTTACTAAGATCTTAACTTCATTCTCCTTACCTCTTCATTTTCAATCTTATCAAATAATGAAGATGAAAAATCATAATATGAGTAGGTGATAACGAGATTATTAGTTCTATCCTCGAATGTTAATTCTAAAGACAAGAAGTATTTATCCCTTGTTAGTAAGAGGGTTTAGTTGATAGAATCTCTTCACATAAGATACAGAAAGGTTGGGAACTGTTTTCAATCCCTTAAAGCATGTCTAAGCAAATTCGTATTTTCACCAATGATTCTCATGTTGGTGCTATTCCTCTAATCCAAAAAAAGTAAGTTATAACAAGGATACATAGGTTTAGCCAACATTAACTGTCACCGTTTATCATAGTATGTACAGTTATCAACCATACAGATGAGATGGTTAATTATTTCCAAGATGTACCATCTGCAATTTATATCCCCATCATATTTAGTTTCTAGTCATGCCTGACTAAAGTTATATAAATACAAATTAGTTATATCCTTCATCGTCTGATAGTAGGGCCTCTGTACAGACCTCTCCTGACAACCAGGTTTTCAGGCGCTTGAATCTCCTCTAACCAGGTCACTTCAGATGCTTTTACCCCACAACACTCATCCAGGTCAACACCTTTAACAGTAACACGTGTAAGAACACGTAAATGCTTCAGAAATTATTGCAAGATTGAAACATGGGGTGGGAAGAAGAAGATAGTAGAAAAAGGAAGACAAGTACCTGGAAGTTCTTTCCTAGGTGACTTCCTGAAATATGAGCAGTGTCTTCCATCTTCTGATGAATAAGGAGGAGAAAGAATGTCAAAGAGAGCACATGGGGTTAAGGCTTTAAAGCAATGAATGTTGCCACCCTTGTTTGGATGTAGAATTGTTGTGTTACAGGGAGCACTCATCTGACAATCTTTCACAAGTTTTGCTGGTCTTGCTGCAAAAGGACAAAAATCTTGAATATCTTTTCTAGTTTAACAAATACTTTAAGAACAGGAATCAAGCAAAAATAAAAATTGTTTCTTGAACTAACATAATGGGTATCTTGGGATCAAAGACATCACCAATTAAACCATCTAAGCAGCAGCAAAGTAAACGAAACATCTATATTAAATTAGCATGCATCAATATGGAAATTCATAATCCTCTATGATAGCATGCATCTTTACATGCCAACCAAATAACTCAGTCACAATTTTTTTACTGCAAACCTCAAAATAACATCCACCAACGGAACTCTGGAAACAGGTTTTCTAGATAAAATTATCTTGTGGCCATTAAAATACCATGCATCGGTCTCTCATCCACCTACTAAACCTTAAGAGCCCAAATCAATCTATGATGCTTACATAACCATGCCCACGGGTATGCAGCCGACCCACTCTTAGAGCTCCTGGGGAGTTTGACTACCTATATAAGCACTGAAAAAGGTTTAACCCCAAGTATGTTCTCTTTTTTCTACTTACACTCCTATCCCCGTCATTGCTCTTATAGATTAACAAGAATGTCAGAATATTCTTAGGGTATTCTGATCCAGTCTATGACTAGTGCCCACCATTGCATATAAGCATGAAGCTGTCTAATCTCATTTAGAAGTCTCAAGATCATCCCATCAAATATGCAAAGTCAGGAAAAATTGTAACTAAAATTTTAGAGACTCTATGTTCAACTCTAAAAGCTAAAATCAAACCCATAAAAAAGTGCAGCAAAATGAAAAACATATATCAGAAACAAAGTTTGTGCATGACATTTATATAGTCCACTCGAACCATGCCACATGATGTCTCCTAATATATAGGTGTCAGGGAAAATTATAGAGCAGATAATCTGCTACAGTATTAATGACAATACTAGCCTTCAATTGCCATAAAAAAGTGAAGGGTATGGATACACGAAAGTTAACTACGGTTTGCAGCTGTCTTCAACAGTTTGTCTGGTAGGGACATGTTAAACAACTGAAATTATGGCTAAGAAAAACTTTCATCCTTTGAGAATAATAAATTCCAATCAAATAAAATTCACCATAGATTAACAAAGGCAGTTTTATAATAATTCAGAAAAAGATGTTCTAAACTTTGATCAACCTAATGGTAGCTCAAGTGCAACGCCTAGGCTCTTAAGTATCTTTAATTCACACCATAAATCATAAAAAACATGTTATTATGTCACCAGACCTGAACAGGAAAACATTATAAATAGAAACAATAGTAATGTGATTGAGAATTGTAATATAGAAAAGGGTCCAGTGAGTGAAATCAAATTTTATAGCTGAAGTGCAATGATTGTTCAACTTGTACTTCATAAGATAAGTGTGAGAATGAAGATATTCAAACATTTATCCTTAGGTTGTGCACAATGCTATACCTCATTCTTTAGCCCAAGGATATTTACAATGCAGAGTTACAGATAACATTTATCCTTAGGTTATGCACAATTTTATAATGTAATATTGCCAAACAATTTCAAATAAATATATATAAGAAAAACTACATAAAAAAAACACCATCATATATTTATCTTCTAATGTTTACAATTATTTAAAATACATTTATTAAAATTATGAGATCGTAGTTAGACTACAATTAATGTGTGGTTCAACATGTCAGAGATTAACTTCACCAAAAGGATAGGCCAAATTTATAAACCATGTAAATTAAAAACATAGTAAATACTGGAAAAAGAAATAAGGAAATAGATTACAGATAAAAGGTCTATAATCAACTTCAAATGAAAACTAACATTTTCTGAATCATAAAATATAGGCTTAATCCCTCAATTGGTCCTCATATTAGTGTGCAAATCTCAGTTTGGTCCTCAAGTTTTTGAACTGTCTCAATTGGGTCATAATTTTTGTAAAAATGCACACATTTTACCCCAACCGTTAACTGGTCTCAGACGGCGTTAATTGATGATGAGATGTATTTTTTATTTTAGGCTTAATCCCTTCCTTGGTCCTTATGTTTGTGTGAAAATCTCAGTTTGGTCCTCAAGTTTTTCCTCAAGTCCTTATGAAATACAAACATTTTACAACACTTTACCCCAACCGTTAAGTGTATTGAGACGGCGTTAACTTTGAATTGAGCTATAATTTTTTTTTTATGTTTTAAAATCATTAAATTCACGTGGCTATGGTCTTTCTTTTTCTTTACAATCACTGATCACATTTCACTCATTCCTCCACCCTCAAACCCCCCGACTCACACCTTTTCTCCTTCTCAAACTAAAAGATGTCGCCGTTGTCAACAGTTCAAAAATTATGACCCAATTGAGACAGTTCAAAACTTGAGGACCGAACTGAGATTTTCACACAAACATAAGGACCATGGGAAGGATTAAGCCAAAATAAAAAATACATCTCAGCATCAATTAACGCCGTTTGAGACAACTTAATGGTTAGGGTAAAATTGTGCATTTTTACAAAAATTATAATCTAATTGAGACAGTTCAAAATTTGAGATTTGCACACAAATACGAGGACCAAGGAAGGGATTAAGCCTAAAATATATTCATTTGAAGAATAGAACTAAGTTTGAGTATCAAAAGTTGCAAGACTTGGTTTTTATTTAAATATAGCCAACCTCTTAAGAGAGGCTTTGACACTCATGGTGTCACTGAACCATCTTCTCAGATGATATTGATGGTAGTAATGAATGACTAGGGGGAGAAATGGGAGGAGATGGCAAGGATACCAAAGAGGTTTTGATTTTTTGATGATGAGATGACAACAACTGGACTTGTCGAGATATTTCCAATTTAGCCTATGTGCATGAGTCTTTGGTTTAGAGTAGGCTGTGAGAAAGACAAGGGATAGGTGCTGCTGCACTTTCAAGCCAAGCATTGTAACTTGATGAAACTGTCCAAAGCAAGAAAGAGGAAACAATCTACAGATGTCACGGTAGCTATGATGCTAATGAAGAAGATTTGGATTTAGAAGATGATTGACGATTTCTATTTCTCATCTAGTGTCTAGGAGACTCGGAAACTTGTATTTGGTTGATATTTACTTCTATGTTCTATTTACGAATCTATCATGTATGGACACCTATGACTTTTTGTTGATATACATCGGCTAAAATAGAGTTGCTGACTTGCTGCTTATGTGTAATTATGTATGAATCTTTTTCTGCTAAGGGAGTTTTGCTGACTCTCAGTCTCATATCTATGATTCTGTTTCTGATAAAGGGAGTTGCTGACTTGCTGTGATATTTGTATGATTCTGTGAATAAAGTTGTTACACATTTGATTCATCCAATGTATGACTATATGAAGATTTCCTGCTATATAGGATTATATTAAAAGAATTAAGAACAGACAGTCGGTGTCCCGCTATATATATTGCTCCCCTTTAGCTATTTCAGGGTCTGCTGCTATCTAGAATTTAAAGCATTGGGTTGAACACATAACAGATGGCAAAACCTGTTCAGCCAAATCATTGAAAGATGATATTTAACCAAAACTTTTCTAATGCAACTACGTCTTAGGCCAAGCATTGCTATTGCTTTATAAAAATCTGAAGCATGTGTTCATCACCTTGAGATAGATCATCTGACCCAGGTAAGTCCAGCCAGTCATATGACCTTACATGTAAAGAACCATAAAGAAGTTTGCTCAAAACAGTCATTCCAGGATGATTATGAAGCGGGATAATAGAACCTGGAGCCATACAAAATATTCCCATCTGCAAAAGAAAAACTCTACCCTTATTATCCAACTTCCACATCTAAATTCAGAAAGGAAGACTCCAAACAGATTAATAAGAAGACTGTCAAAAGATCTAAATAAAAAGCTTACAGAGAATTTGTCACATTCATGCAAGTGGATGTACTTAATAGGAGGTGAATAGGGATAACTTCCATTACGCCCCTTTTTGCCATTAGTACCATTCAAAGAACCTTTCCATCCACGCACCAGTTGTGCCTCTTGTTCAAGACCCACATTAGAAGGCTTCAAGTCATCTGGCATGGAAGTGAAATTAACGAGAAAAGTTAACACAAGGACACACCCTTCACTGTGGAACAGATAGCAATTTAACAAGCATCTAAAATCAGACACTGCATTATACATTTCAGAGAAAATTATAGAGGAACATTGTCTAGGGTAGATAGTCATTGTACCTAAAAGGGCTCGAACTTTTTCGAGAGCTTCTTCTGAGATGGGTCCCTCAGAAGACAAAGATGCCTTGCAAGAATCATATAATTTCTGAACAATTGGCATTATGTAGCAACCAAATACCAGCCAATGCTTCTAAACCAATCTGAATATGCAGTGTTTGATGAATTTTAAGAATCCAATGAACCAAGATGAGGTGGATGTAATGCTAACTTGGATCCAAAGGGGCACTTGGTCACTTGACTTTATATCGAAAAAGTAAAAGAAACAGCTTCCTTTCTACGCAACAAAAAAAATACATTTGCGTAACTGATCAGCTCAACTCCATTCCCAAGCACCTTGACAAGGGAAAAATTTACCACAAAATTAGAATAAAAGGAGTTCAAAGCATATCATATAAGGCCTGTGATGAAGTGCAAGGGGAGAATGCAAAGAGGTACAATACAACATAGAAAGAGAGAAAACCCATTTGGGAAAGATGGGTTTGATGAGGAAATAGAGATGGGAGAAGAAGGTTTGAATGACTGTCATACATGAAACAGCTCTTCCTCGGCCTGAGGACAACATGGGGGTGGGCACTGAAGAGGGACCAGAACAGAGCAGACAACAAAAGACACTTGCACAAAACCAGATGTCGCTTTTAGAATACCACCAGCTATGTTTTGATGGTTTTCCTTTTTTTCAAGGAAAAAGATAAAATGATAGAAAGTGAAAGAAGTATATAAGGTTAGAGAGAAAAAAAACAACATTATTATTAATATTGTAAGCAAAATGACTTTTTTATTTTTAATCTTACAGCTAATTATTTGAAATATAATAGTGTAAAATTAAGGTGAGACTAAGTCGAAAATTACAATAGGAATATATTGATAATACTTTATATAAAAATTACTCTTTTTAATTGTTTATTGATAGCTTAAATATGTTTAGTCAGGAAATCAATCAATAATATGATTTTATTCCTAGCATTAAAATTAATGGAAGAGTGTTGTTTCACTTTTCAATAAAAGAATTCTCTGTCATATAATTCTTTTTTCTGTGGGAATTAAGGAATATAATAAATTAATCTAGAAATGTAATTTTTTTTGCTATGTTTTCAATTTTATCTATTAATAATGAAAAGTGAATTGTAGGAAATAATTTGCAAAATCTACAATTAAAGATAAAGTAGAGGAGTAGGTTTTAAATTACAAATATTGCTTGGATTTGATTTGTAGAAAATACTGCAAGACATTAGAAACAATAGGAGATGTCCTTATAAAAAAAAAATAGAAAATTTGTCTATACAATGCCTAAAACCAATAACTAGATCATGTTGGAAATTTCAAATTGAATTAATGGTAGAGTTGGAAATGACCATTTTGAAGTAAGGTTTTGCAAATTGAACCATCACTTTAGCCAGCATTGGAAACATTGTATTGTACACTGCTTTGCATGGCCTTTGAAGATTATTTAATTTGAGCATCAAAACTATTGAACAAATAAGTTTTATTTTATTTTGTTATAAGTTGAAAAAAAAAGAGTTATCATCATTTTTATTTTATTGTTTACATTTTTTCAATGCAAATTATTTTGTTTAATCTATAAATAAATTTTATAGAAATCCTACTTATTTTATAGAAACAAGTCTTTTCAATGCAAATTATTCTTAAATCCTTATGTTTTCATTAATGGGTATAAACAAATTATAAATTGTTCACTTGATGAAATATATTGTGTCAATAGAATGCAGTTTTGGTGGAATCTAAACTTAGTACTTCTGCTTTAAGTAATATTAAAGATGAGGAACACAAGACTATTTGAACCTCTAATAATTTTCATCATTTATAATGTAAAAAAGAAAATAGTTCATGTTATTACACAATAGTTCATTTTTGTGAGATTTACATCCAATTTGTTAATTTACTTCTTATTTAAATGGTATAAATTTCTAATATATATCATTTCTAGTATCTCTTGATCATTTAACATTGAAAGAAAAAGGAAAAAATTATGTTTTATCTATCATATTTATTATTATTAACATTAGACACAAAATATATTATAAAAACTAGTTTAAAATTTTTAATTGACTATTTAGATAGTAAAACTTTAAAATAATTTCATGATAGCGTTTTGCTTATATTTTCAATATTATATTTATATTCAATCTCATAAAACATCTAAAAAAAAGTATAATTGGGGACAGAAATATAATAGAGTGCGAGTGAAAGAAAAACTAAAAGATGCAATACTCTGATTGATATATCACTTTAAAATTGATGTTGAGATTATTTTTATAAGTAATTAGTTTGATACAATATCCCTTTTTTTTTTTAAATATAGGGTCAAACTTAGATTAAAAAAAATCTCATGGAAGGCTAAAACTAAATAATTGGTGACATATCTCATTATGTGTGTCTTGTTTTCCATTTGAAGGTTATTTCATGTTACAAATGGGTGACATATCCTCTATTATCTTGAATTGCTTAAATTTTGAAATACTCAGTGTGTCTATTACTTTATCTTTTAAAGATGTGTTGAAAGTTTCGTAATAAAATACTTGTAAAAGAGAATCTCCCAATAATGGTAAGAAAGAGTGACATTAGATTCTTGTCATTTACAGTAGCATCGAAAATGATTTTTGGCAGTGTTTAAAATTTTGGTTCATGAACTGAACATGTTTGGTCATTTAATGAGGCAGGTTCATGAACACAGCAGAAATAAGCGAAATGACTATGTACTGTACTGCAATAATGAATGAGATAGAAAAATACCACAAACCAATGCCACTATTACTTTATCTTTTATCTTGGGTTGTGCAAGTAACCTTTTCAGATGTTATCATTCTCAGGACACCAAGAAAGACATCAGTTCCTAACTGTATTTTCTCCACATTTTAATTGCTTCAGAATTTCCCATAGTAACAATTAATTTAATCAATGTTTGATAGAATCTATATCTATATATATAACAATATTTTTTATATAATTTTTATTCCTGTTTTATCTTTTATAATATAATTATTAACTGATTTTTTTAAATATAATTTTTAACTATTTTTTTAAATAACCACTTTGAAATATTTTATATAAAATTGTATTTTTTTTAATTATTTTATTATATTTATAGTTTTTACATTTAATATTCAATTCTTTTTTCTTATTTTCATTATTTTTTTCTTATATATTACTTTAATTAATTTGCATATATTATTAAGTTATTATTTATAATGAAACACAAATATTAAAAAAATACAGAGAAAAACTATTACACCTATATTTATATTTATGCCTGTAAGAGTAATGTTCTTTAAAAGTTTAGATTCTTAAATAATGAATTTATATGTCTATAAAAGTTAATTTGAAACGTTAGTTTAAGTTTAGTTAGATAAATCCTCTATGTATTAAACTACTTGTTAACTGATATTAAAATTTTATTTACTGTGTTTTCTATGGTCATATCAATATCAATAGATTTTGTAAAGTTAATTATTACTAAATTACATAACCTGGGTCATGCATTATTATAATAGATATACTGGTTACTTTTCTATCTATCTCTTATCCTTACATCAAATGGTTTAAAAATTGTTAAACTTTTAAATAATAAACAATCTAATTAATTGTAAAATAATAGTTATTATTGTAAGTATCTTAAACTTTACTAAAAGTTATAAATTCACTTATAATTGAATATCAACGGAGAATAAATTATTTAGATATGTAGAATTTCTGACAGAAAAAATAATTAATTATTATTAGTAAATAATTCAATAATCTTATATCTAATAATTATAATTATTTAATCAATCATTCGGGTTTCGAAAATTTTATAAAATTTTTGAAATATGACACACATCATTATGGTAAGATCAAATTTTACTCCTTCAACTTTCATAACAATAAAAAAAATACTAAAGATGCATATAAATAAATCTAATTTTTTTCATGAAATAAAAAATATAATTTTTATTAACCCATATTAATAGCTATAATTTTCCGTAAATTATATCCATAATATAAACTTCAATTATAATTATTTATACTAAAAACTCTTTTAAAGAGTTTTAATTGTATAAAGTAAATTTATTTTTGAAAATAATTATATTATACTTAAAAATTAAAAATGATTACATATATGATAACAATTATCCACTCAAGTGACAATCTTCACGGACCTGTCTGGTAACAAAATAAAACGGTATCCTATTTTATTCAATGTGGGAGCCAACAGGACCTAAAGCTCCTCAAAGATAATTTTAGAAACATCAAAATAATGATTATAACAATATGATATAATGAAAAGAAAAACAATAATAATTTGGAAAAAGAAGAAAATTTGGATGGGAGGTTGGTGGTGGGGATGATGAGAGAGGGACCAGAGGTGAAAGAGAGAGAAACTAAGAAACGAGACAGAAAAAAAGAAAAATTCTGACATTGAGAGAAGAGAGAGAAAGGAAAAAAGCGTCTCACGAAGAAGATGGTCGAAGAGAGGGTCCTCTGAGATCATCCAGAAAAGGCAGCAATAGAAGAACAATATAGAAGAAAAAAAAAGAAGAGGAAAACAAAATACGAACTTCAAATTTTAATTTGTTTTGAACTTTTGCTGCCTTTTTATCTGTGTCTCAATTTGCCCCTACCTGTCACCCCTTCTCAACCAACATTGTATTTCCTTCCTATGCACAACAAAATTATCGCAAGAAGGAGTGTTCTTTTCTTGCACCTTTTGTCTCTTTTGCATGGTAATTCGCTTTCTCTGTTAATGCTTCATTAATGCTATCTTTTTCTTTATCTTTTATTGTTCATTAACTCAGCCAGAAAAGTTAGCTTGCTAGTGGTATAATTCCTATTTCTTTTATTGCTGCAATATATATCCTTTTAATTATTTTAATCTTTTTGAAATTCTGATCATTCTATTAATTTCATATGGATAAAATTTCTTTCAGCTCCACCCAGAGATATTAAGTTATGTATTATGTGGAGAAGAGACTTGTAACAAAGGGATAGCATCACAAAAGAAATGAGAGATCCTGATCTGATATTCAGACCCAAACCTTAGTTTTTCATGACTTCACCTTAACGTAAAATTTTCCCTAGTTAGTGAGTTTCTTTTGCTTCATCGCAATCCTTGCAGATCGAAGGGTTTCTCTACATAAAATACCTGGAAATTGTGGATATTATATAATATAGCGTCCTGGCTACTGAGGAATATAGATACTACCTTAATCAAATTTTGGCATCGGCTTCACCAAGAAATGGAACTAAGATGGAACACATTTGGATTTTGTCTAAGAATTTATATTTTCTTGTTCTCACTGTGGGGAATCCGAGATTGTTGGTCCGTTAACGATGAAGGTTTTTTTTCTTCAATTTGTTCTTTTCAAGTTTTCATTCTGTACAAACGCCTGTCTTTCCTTGTATCTTGATTCTGTTTTGTTGCTAATGGAAAATGCAGGACTGGCTTTGTTAGCGTTTCAAGCGAGAATAACCAGTGATCCCTTTAATGCTTTGGTGAATTGGAATCCCAATGATTGTGACCCTTGCGGGTGGTTGGGTGTTCATTGTGTAGATGGTAAAGTGCAAGTCTTGTAAGTTATTCCTTTCCATTTCCTTTCAATTATTGTAATAATTCATTTTTCTCATTTTTATCTGCAAATATTTTTTTATTGCCCCATATTAAATAAATCAAAACTCTATTAAGTCAATGTGCTGCATAATTTTGTTTTGAAATTTATGCCTTTTTATTTTTATAGGGACTTAAAAGGGTTATCATTGGAAGGGACGCTGGCTCCTGAGCTTGGCAAACTTAATCATCTAAATTCTATGTAATGGATCTTCACAATCTCTCATGTATTTTTTTTTTTATTGTAACTCTTGGTATTTTCTTTCCCTTTTTCATTAGGTGTCCAATAATCTTCTTCTTTAAGCAAAAATTATTACATTTGACTCTGTTACACTTTCGAAAATATTTGGTATTCTTTACCACCGGAATCTATTTACATTAACTAAAAGTTGATCTCCTTTGCAGGTGAATAGCTATTTTATAATATAAATTACCATTAATTAGTATTGACAAGATGATGAAAGGATGAGTTTTGCATGATCCACTGAGTTATAATCACCAAATGTTCTATACCTGCTAGTGTTTACAGTGTTTGATCCTAATCTATCTTATTAAAGTGTTTGTACCGTTTTCGCAGTCCTTGATCAGGAGTTGTCTTCTTATTTCTTAATGTCAAAAAATAGATGCCTTTTGTAGTGCAATATTTTTACGCATTGGGTTGGCGAAGATTAGTTGTAATTGTTTTGTATTTGTCCTCTTCAATCTTCTATAGGTAATGTCGTTTTCAAACTTGCACATAGCATCTTTTATCTCATCAAACAAGCCAAAATTTAATTAAAAGGCAAATCTTTTAAATTAGTTTTTATAAAAAAACAAATGAAGGCCTACAAGGCTACTTTGTTTTCAATGACATTATTGTGAAGCATTTCTATTTGATTAGTCTAATTCCTTACTTAGTTTCACTTCATTTTGATGTTAATTACCTAATAAAATATATCTGACTTTGCATTTTATTATCTTTCTGATACGGATGAGCTTACTTTGTTCCTTTAAAATAGTGTATTATGCAAGAATAACTTTTCTGGTGCCATTCCCAAAGAACTTGGAGATTTACCCAAGCTAGAGTTATTAGATTTAAGGGAAAATAATTTGTCAGGAAACATCCCAGCAGAAATTGGCAACATGTCGTTATTAAAACACTTGTAAGTTAATTCTCTATTTTGTGTACATATTTTATTAGGTTTATAGCATTCTTCAATGAAAATTTATTTTACACTAGGTTGCTTTGTGACAATAAAATCGAAGGCGATGGTGATCCTCAAGATTGGGGAAAATTCAAATTTCCTTCGAAATCTCTACTTGTTGAAAGTTGTTCATCACATCTATCAACTTTATTTTCCTGCATCAATAGGAAATTTGGACACTGGCAAGCATTTCTCCAAGATTTTTTTTTTCTAACCAGTGGCATTAGTAGTTTCATTACATGTTTTCCTTCCATCTGTAGAGCAGTCAATAAGAGACAACAAGTGTTCTCTCTTTTAAATCTTGTTCTTTTGTAGAACCAAAATTTTTTACATTCTCATTTACCTGAGTAACATGAGTCCCAATTACTTAAATTTTGTTCGTTAACAAATTCTGTAGATGGTTTTAATTTATAACTCTGTTGTTTTTATGGATGACATATGCAGTGTGTGGCAACGTAACTTCAACCAATGGTACAAATCAGATTCATTGATTATTCTAACCAAAGCAAAACTTAAGAAATTCGCCAATGCCTTTGCTTGGCCACTGTACGTAGATAACTTGTGGCAACATCTTAACCTTAGTAAACAAACCTTTTGTTTATCATGTTCGACTCACTAATTAAATATTTTTTGTTTCTTTTTAGATTCAAACTAGGGAAGACTGCCTCTCATGGCAATGAAAAAGATTATTGTGACATTCTGCCCAGTGAGTGGAGAACATTCCAAATTTATGCCAATGTTAAGAATTTGAAAATGCTCCTTATTGACATTCAAAGTATGTCTCGAACAATGTAGGTTCTGATGTGCCAAAGATAGCCCAAAATGTACCAGAAATTGTTAGTTCTACACGTCGTAAGTTACTTCAGTCTAGTGGTAATAACCTTGCAGCTGTACCTTTCGATGACAAAACACCAATAGAGTTTAGCACTGCTCCAACTACCTTCAGTACTGGAGCTATTCCTGCTGTTCCGGATGCCACTGAGAACCAAAATCAGCCTGCACCCTCAGATCCTAATGCTCCTGATGATGCTTCTGATGAAAATCAATCACAAGATGCTTCCGATGGAAATCAAGAAAGTCAAGATGTAAATAATGGTGCTTCTGTGTGGAAGTGGATAATTATTATTCTTCTTCTGCTGGCCATTATTATCATAATTCTTTTATACATTTGGCGAAAACGAGCCGCAAAAGTAATAGGCCCCTGGAAGACAGGAATAAGTGGACAGTTGCGGAAAGCATTTATAACAGGTAAGTAGTTTTTTTCTTTTTAATTCAAAGTATAACTCTTACTTGAATAATTACCTTCTTCTTTTGTATATCATAATCTTCATGATTTAAAAAGTAGCAATTTGTATTATGCCGTATGAAGTTTTTTTGCATAAAAAAAATTTGAACTTTCTCGAGTTATTAGTTCAATCAAGGACTGACAACATTGTAATGTCTTGTCATGAAATGTAGGGGTTCCCAAGTTGAATAGAGCAGAATTAGAGACAGCCTGTGAAGATTTTAGCAATATTGTTATTGATTCTTATGCCGAGTGCACCATCTACAAAGGAACATTGTCTAGTGGAGTTGAGATTGCTGTAGTTTCTACTCTAATTACTTCTTCTAAGAATTGGTCAAAGAGCATGGAGCTAAGATACCGCAAAAAGGTTTTCTACTTCTCGAGTCCATAAAAATAAATGGGTTGCGTTAACAATTCCATTGCAACGTTAAGAGGAATTTAGTTTTTATTTTTTTGCTATTTTTTTTTCTTATGTGCTCCAGATTGATAATTTGTCTCGCATAAATCATAAGAACTTTATTAATCTTATTGGCTACTGCGAAGAAGAAGAACCATTCACTAGGATGTTGGTGTTTGAGTATGCTCCAAATGGAAACTTATTTGAGCATTTACATGGTACAACTATTTGTTTTAGTTTTGCTAGAGAAAAATGGATTTTATATGTGCTGTTACAACTAAAAGTTATGTATGTTTTATCTGTTGTTATTTTTAGTATCGCATTTGGAACGTATTGATTGGAGTGCAAGGGTAAAGATTATCATGGGGGTTGCTTATTGCCTTCAATACATGCACCATGACTTAAAT
This sequence comes from Vigna mungo, assembly GCA_036885675.1. NCBI lineage: Eukaryota > Viridiplantae > Streptophyta > Magnoliopsida > Fabales > Fabaceae > Vigna > Vigna mungo. The sequence continues at coordinate 4,817,990 of CP144691.1, forward strand.
CCACCTATGGCACAAAGCAAGCTAGATACAAATATGATATTTTTAACAGATGATTTTTCTGCTAAGGTGCAAAGAAATTATCTTCTCTTCTTTTGTTTGTTCTCATTACACGTTAACATCCAAGTAACAACACATTTCTCCATTCCATTGTTCATTCAGATTGCAGAGGTTACTTTTAGACATATTGTGACACCAGAGAGCGTGGGTGATTCAAAGAAATCTGATGATGGGCCATCCGACGAGAATATTGAAACCAATGTTTACCAATTTGGAGAGTTATTGCTGGAAATCATCTCAGGGAAATTACCTTACTCGGTAGAACATGGCAACCTAGTGGACTGGGTAAGTTTGAAACATACCTTCCTAATGTCTGCTAACAGTTTAAACTGTAACATTGTTAATATTGATGCATTGTCATAAATAATATTATAGGCTGCAAAGTACTTAAACGAGAAAACAAACCTCAAAGATTTGGTGGATCCCACCCTCCAATGTTTCAAGGAGAACGAACTTCATTGCATTTGTGATGTGATCCAAGACTGTATGAATCCTGATGTAAAGTCAAGACCAACAATGAGGGACGTGACTTCCAAATTAAGGGAAGTGCTTGGTTTGTCACCTGAGCAAGTGGTCCCAAGACTTTCTCCACTCTGGTGGGCTGAATTGGAGATCTTATCAGTGGAGACGACTTAAGTTTCATTCTAACTCTCTTTTATGTGCTTCAAGTCTCTCTCTTTTACCTCCATCACCAACCAGAGTGGAAAGTTAAGATATCTACTCAAAACAATTTTTTACTTCCTTCATATCGTTCTTGTTCTTTTGTAACTCTTCATCATTAACACCTTAGATACCCAAAGGAAACTGTATTATGTTGTTTTGCAAGAAAGGTATAATAGATTCTATTTTTGTCCAAGGAGTTAATGTAAGGTGTAAAAATCCCAACATGTGTTGGCATAGTAGCCCCCAATGAACATACAAATTTATATATTAATGTTTATTCAGGAAGGAAAATAATATTTCACACCTGATGATCTTGTGCTAATTATTATAAGAAAAATTATTCAAATACACCAAAAAAGTTAACAAACTCTTACTATACATTTACACAGATAACAAAATTGATAGATTTATAGGATGTATGATATCATAAGCATTAACATATTCTAACTCTAATAAAAAATAATAAGTGTAATAATAAAAAGTATATGTCAACATATAATTTTCATTTTAACAACAATCGCAAATGAACAGTTACAATCAGCAGACGTTGTTGTTTATTGTATGAACTTGGTATATCTGCAAAATGAACTTAACATCACTCCCTCCAAGCTACTCTACCTTCTAATTCAATCACACGTTTTCCTATGACTCACTTTTCTCTCTAATTCTCAAACAACACTTATATGTTACTTTTAATTCTTCAAGTTTTACACTCTATTACATTAATATATCGATCCGAATATCGAAAAGTTATCTTTAGATATTTGTATCTAACCCAATCCGAATATTATAATTTATATATATTATTGTTCGACAAGAATTAAAAAATGAATTTGGAAAAATAAATGTTTATTGTATTTTATCATATTGAAAGAGTATTGATGATTGTTTACTCAACGGTGTACTTAAAATGTTTAGAGGATAGATTTATAATGATTAGTGATTTGTCGTAAAAGTTATCCATAAATCAATGACGTGATTATCGCATTTCACATTACTGCAAGTGAAGTAATTTAATTAATTTGAAAGATATTTAATTTAAAAGAAAAAATGTTGGTGTAACCTATTTATTTGATTAAAGAAATAAATATTAATAGATTTTTTTTAATGTAATGATAAAATTGTCTTTAAGTATATATTTTAAATATAAATATTTTATAATTAAAAAAATTATTTAAAAACCGAAAATAAATTATTTCTTAAAAAATATCAATAATTTTAAAAACTTATTTATTAATTTCAAATAATTATTATTAAAAAATCTAACAAGTAAAACCATTTTAAAAACCAAATATAAGATAAAAAGAAAAATTGGTAATTTATAAGACAACTAACACAAACCTACTCCTTTCTTGAGGTTTCATATTCAAATCTTTATTTTAAAACTTTCGTTGTAAATCATTACAAATAATCAAATACACACAATTTTTATAAATCTCTCAAATCAATCCCTACAAATAGCTACAAATGTATCTATTCCAAACAATGCATAAATTTCTTGATATATTATATGTATCTAATAGATACATTTTATAAACTCTAATATATTATTTGGGGGTAAAAGAATTGGGACAAAGAAAAACCGAAATCTTCTACCCTAGCCAGAATGGTTGCGAGAAAAAGAAAACAAAATCTCAATCTTACCTGAAAAAGGAAAAATATATTTTCATAAATTTAAATTTTTTATATTTATTTCATACTATTCTTACTTATTCTTTACCTTTTTTTTTAAAAAAAAATATATAAAATTTTACCCTTATGATATATGTAAAATAAATATAAAATGTTACGAAAAAATAACATATCTAACTATTTAGATTTAGAAAAATATTATTTAGTAAGAAATTAAAAAAATTTACATTTTTATCAGCATTTTATCTTTTTATACTTTGAGTTAAAAGTGTGTCATGATTGCTCTTAGGTTTGTCATACACTTCCTCGGCCATCACCATAACTCTTGTTTCCAAAAACACTGTTCATGTAATAAAAGGTTTAGTGACATCACGTCGAGACGTCACTTTATCGGGAAGCTCTTTTCAACGTCAGTTTCTCGTGAAGGCAAGAGTAAGCATTACAAGGACTTATTTTTAGTGTAGAAACTGAAGAACGCTTGTTTTGTTCTATATCATGTTTCAGAATGTTTATGTTTGCGTAGCTAGGCGTGGCTCCTCAATCACACACCACCTTGCACCGCCGCTCAAGCCATTTCCGTTTGTTGTGCTGCTCATGCACCCATCGAAATTTCACAACGCAAACAAATGTAATAAAAAAAATTCCTCTACCACGCTCTCCCTTGAACACCTCTCTCACATGTCTCTATGCACCACTCTTCAACACTAACCATCCTACGCATCACTACGCTACCATGTGACAACCTTATAAGCAGGTGTCGTGCTGCTGCCTTTTCGTACCACATTCTTAAGAGGCACAGTCCATTATGAGTTCTCTAAGGATGTCTTTCATCTGAGATTCTGTTTTATTAATTATAAATTATAAAAAAGAAAAAAAGAAAAAATTTATAAACAGCAACCTGTTTTTCGGAACAGAAACAATATAATGATATATATTCATCAATCATCTCTCCTCCCTTTTTCTTACAACATTGAAAAGAAAACAACTTTGCTGCAAGTACAAGAGTACTCGCAAGCACAAACTAGACAACAACATTTTTTTTTGTTTCAACGATGAGGAAATTAACTAACTGACTGACCAACCCTAAAGGAGAACCCTAAAAGGAGAAGCCCACTTTAGTCTTATTCTTTCTTCGGATAGCTAGTTCGATGGATAACACTTCACTTGTCTTGATTCGCATTGAGCACCGGCCCAGCGGTGTCCTTCTTCTTCGTCCCCCATTTCTTGAATCGCAGCTGCGTAGTTATATTCGCCGCCAGAAAGTCCACACTCTGCATTGGACTAAGCAAATCCAACACCCCTTTGAGTGTCTTGAGCCTCACGCAATCGGAAGCCTTCATGACCTTCTCCAGCCCTTCAACAACCTCCTTCACTGCCACTTCGCCAACAGCATCCGCCGAACCATTGGCCCTTGCGCGGCCCGTGATTTTGGCCAACTGCACCATCTTGCGGTCCGCCATGGCCACCTGCTGCCTCTCCATCTCCCTCTCCACCTTCTCCTCCTCCATCTTTACCCTCATCTTCAGCTCCTCTATCTTCTTATTCTGCTCCTCCGTCAACACCAAAACGTTCCTGTTTTTCAGATTCTCCACCTGCCTGAACACCGTGGACGGCTTCCACCCCGACAACCAAAGCTGAGCATGCTCCAAAGGGTTCAGCCAGGGCGGAGAAAAGAAAATCAGAACGTTTCCATGTGCAGCAGCCCATTTGGTAGTGTAGTATAACTTCAAATGGGTTGTGACTGTTGACACCAAAGCTTGCAGCTCTTGCTGAGTCTTGACCACCTCAGTTCTCTGGTTGGACACCTGCATAAGCTTTTGGAGAATATCCTCAAGCTTGGCAGTCCACTTCTCGTAGAACTCGGGGAATCTTTCCACTCCAGGGTTGGCCATTAGAAAGAAAAGTGAGTGAGTGAAGAGGTGAATAGAGAAAGAGTGAATGTGTGTATGTAAGGAGGGGAGAAGGGGTGTTTATAAGGTGGGAGAGGTGGGGTGAGGTGACCAGATGGAGAGAGGAGAGGAGGACACGCAAGGAAACAGTGTGGAGGGGTAATTGGGTGCATGGCTTACGCCTACTAGTGGTATCAAGGAGAGTTTGACGCTTTGCCAAGAGGGAGAGGGATGGTATAAGGGTGTGGCGCAGCTTTCTGAGCTTCGGCTCTTTGACCGTCTTGGAGAGCTGTGGTTAAAAAGTTTAACACACCTCAAGGATAATCGACGTGTCCTTTTTGGAGGGAATCTAGATTCAACGTGGAAGCTGAAGGCTTATTCGGATTCCCTTTCTCTTCAAATTCATCCAGACCCAGACCCACTGTTGCATATGTTGGCCACATCCTTCACCATGCTACTTCTCTTCTCTGTAATTTTTCTTTTCTTTTTTACTTGCTTTAAAGCATGATGACCAGAGAGATATCTGACAAATATTTTTGAGAAGAACAATATTACTAAGAGATTCTTTTAAGTTCATTTCACACGTAATACAAAAATAAAATTATTTTAAAAACGTAAAATTTTGTACTTTTTTAAGAAAAAAAAAGAAAGTAAAAAGTAAATAACATATATGAATATAAAAAAATTATTTGTGTTAAAAAAGAGAATAAGAAGAGTGTAAATTTTTTACCTTTCTTGAATACTACACTTACTTACTTTTTATTCTTTTCTTTCTTGAAAAATACAAAATTTTATATTGTTAAGACTATTTTATCCTGAGAAATGATTCTTTGACACACCTAAATTTTTATTCATTTGACATTACCCTTACTTACTTTTTACTTTCTTATTTCTTGAAAAACTACAAAACTTTATACTTTCTGGACCATTTTACCCTTGTATGCTGTGTCAAATGAATGTAAAAGTGTGTCATGGTATTATTACTCTTTTATCCTTATATTTTATGTCAAATGATTGTAAAATTATATTATAATTCTATTACTCTCTTTTTGAGGAAAATAATCTATCTTTTCTTTTCTTTTATTCTCCAATCCCATTTACGTATATTTCAAAATATACATAAATTTATCTAATACAGTATAGATCTCATGTTCTTTCATACTCTATAGAATTTGAGAAAATGGTTGAACATCTACTTGATTTAAAAATTACATACTTACAAACTAGTGGTAAATAATTTACTATCTTTTATAATTTGTTTAAAGATCATGACATCATTAATAGGCTTAATTACCTATATATTTAGGAGAAAGAGAGGAAGGAAACATATACATATGTCTTTTAAACCTAGCCAATGCTTCTATACCTCTCAAATTCTAAGTAGCGACCTTTTGTTCTGAAAGTTTAATATATTCATCCCTGTAAAAACTCTTTTTCTAAAACATCTACATCTTATTAATAGATAGGAAGAAATGCATTTCTGTCATCTTAACATATGTCATATTCTGGTTTGCAAAGTAAGGAGGTGAGAAAATTCACCATGAACATATACTAATTAACTTCTCTATCACATTGGGAGTTGAAGAAACCTACTGCTAGCGTGGACAAATATGATAAGTATACATATAGATATACAGATAATGCAATCTGATCCAAAGATTAGGACCATGCAATTGATGCTCTTCCTTTCAATTCATAATAACTCAAAAACTCCCGCTTCTCAAAGCGGAAAATGACTTTTTCTAATTGTTCCAAATTTGTGAAGGAAACTAGACTGTAGGGAAAATGGCCATATTCTCTGCACCTATAACATATAAAACCAGACGCACCACCTCTTCCTCCAATGCTATGAAAAAGCTTAACGAGTCTCGTGAAAAGAAAAAACAAAAAGAGGGAGAGGAGGATATGTAGCGTGGCAGAGTGATTGGGTGCATGGCTTACGCGCAGCAATAGCTTACTAGTGGTTTCAAGGAGAGTTTAACGCTTTGCGAAGAGGGAAGAGAAGGGCGTGGCTCACCTTTCTGAGCTTGAACCTTTGACACTGTTAGAGAGGTGTGATTAAAATTCAGACGTGTCCTTCTGCTGGCAACTCAGATTCAACGTGGAAGCTGAAGTCTGATTGAGATGCCTCTCTTTCAAATGGATTCAGGATCACTCTTCAATATGCTGCCCACATCCTTCACCTACCTTTATACAAAGGATCAAATGCTTTTTCATCTATTTAGTAAAACTAATTATCCCTTCAAGAATTTATGTTGTTTCCATCAAATAATTTATATTAAAATAATATTTTTATCTATAAAAAGCTGATTAAAAACAACTCCAGTTATACTAAAATTCCTTTAAATAATACACTGTGAAGCAAACGACATAATCTGTGAAGTAAACGACAATTCCTTTACACTGTGAAGTAAACGACATACACTGTGAAGCAAACGACACGCTCATGCACATGCACAAAAATGTTTAAATCACAGAAAACTTTACGAATCTCGTGAAATGAAAAAACAAAATAGTGATGTCTCGTGAAAAGAAAAACAAAAAAGTGAGAGGTGGTGATTGAGATTTCTCGCTTCAAATGGATCCAAGGAACACTGTTACATATGCAGGCGACCTTCTTCACTAAGTTTGCTATCTAGTCCTCTCTGCAATACAATTATTTTTACTTCGATCGTATCGAAAGCTTATGTATTAAAAATTATGGAGTTAAGATGATTTTTTATATTTAATGTATAAGATTTATATTAAAACACTTTTTTTATTTGTTAAATACTCTCATTCATAACAATTTTATTAGATTTACTTCTTAATAATGATGAGATTATTGATTGTAAGTATGCTTAGTTTCAATTAAAAAGAAATTAAATCCACCTTTATTTCTAAATTTTTGATGTTTTGGAGCTTGAACTGTTATATAAACTGGTTTCAAACATTCCCAAGTGGTTAGGATAGGGAACACATTTCTTCTTTTTATAGCTAGGGTTGGAAAGTTAGAAGTACTTTCTGAAACATTTCCTATACCATTAGATATGTATACATATATTAACAGTACTAACCACTATTTTTTATAAATTACAATATCAAAATATTTCTTGACAAAAATAATTTTATTAAATATTTTATTTTCCATTTTTTTAATGATAATTTTTTTTCAAATAAATATTATTTATTGTTGTTTTCTTTTCTTAAAAGTTTGTTGCTTATATATAGAGAGAATCTTATAGGCCTTTTGGCACAACACAATACAAATAGAATTCAATAAATGAACTGGGGAAAACACCATTGCCTAATGGTGAAATCAGAAATAATTGAAAAACAACATTTTATTCTACTGCATTCTAAAATGTTTCTAAACATTCCATCTTATATCAATTTATGCAGTAAAGAAGTATGAAGGATGAAGTGTGGAATTATAAAATAATTAGAAAAAGGAAAGATGAAAATAGTAGTCCCTCCATCATGAGCACAAAAGATGAGTAAAAATTTACAAAAATCAGCCCTACCTCTATAATAAAATACCTCTATATCAAAATCATTAATATTTTTAGTCAGAAATTAATTATATTCACTTTCAGTTCTTTTATTTTAGTAGAAATAAAGTTATTTTTATTGAAATATTAATTATTTTTATTTCTTAAAAATAAACATTTATAGAAAAACTAAAGTTATATATAGAAGATAAAATTATATTTAAAAAATAATTTTTCTTTAAATTTATGTAATGTTATAAAATGTGATTAATAAAATATTTTTTTTAAAAATTAATTGCTATGCTTTATTATAATGCACATTATTGAAATTTTCTCTCATTTAGCAAAACAATATTTGGAGCAATTTATTGTAATTAATAATTTAAGTTCTCCAATTTGAACTGAATACATATCAATTGAAGTTAAAAATTTAAAGAATTTGATATAATTACTTGAGTTTAATTACATTAAATTTCGCGTTGCAATTTATAATTTCATAATTGTGGAAGGAAATGCCTAAATTATATATGATTATGGAAATAAAAAAAATAGTTTGCTTTATTAGTGTATCTTAAAAAATAAATTAGGTAAATGTTAAATACTAAATATATTTTTGTATATAAGTTTAATTTAATATTTGATATGCATAATTCCTTGCACATAGGGCATCTTAAATAACTTGTTAAGCCTATAATTTCATCAAGAAGAAAATTAATTTATTAATTATCTTCTCTAAAATACTTTTATTTAAAATTACACAGGTTTTTCTAGAGTTATAGAGTTTCAGCTAACTAATTTTGTATTCTGATTTTTTTTTTTCAAATACATGAAGTTTTTTTCAATAAAGTAGAGTTCGGTAATAAGATAAAATCAATATAATAAAAGAGAAAAGAAAGAAAATATAAATTTTAAACAGTTAATATAAAGAAGATACACAATGTATAAGAGAGGATGCATAGTCGATAAGTCCAATACATAATGTTTTTATATTCAATCACCTCATGACTGAAAAAACACCACTCAATTCATCAACTAAAGAAAACTTCCTTTAATTTATACAAGAAAAGAAAATACATATTTTGAGAAAAATATACATTTTATGTGATCCACGCATATTAAAGAAATTCAAAATCCTTTTAATTTTTTTTAATGGAATGTACAAAATTAGTAAATGATTTGATTCATTTACATACGCATATAACCCAATATTCATCTTCAAAATAAATCTACCTGGATAACCGATAAATTTAGGTTTTAAAAAAATATTTTAAATAACTTATGTATTAGAAAATAGAGAAATAAAAAGATGAATAACCAATTTTCTATTCCATATTCTTAAAATCTAACCTTATTACTCATTTGCTTTGAAGTATTGATATATAAAAAATTGTAATGAAAAAATTAGGTGAAAAATAAATATTTTCTAATGTACATAGGAAAATAAAGTAGGATTAAGAAGGTCAGAGATTCAAAATATGATATATGGATGTTTGGTTGAAGTTTCCACATCGAGAAAAATGATTCTTTGTAATACAAAATGGTATAACTAAGTGTGTTAGTATCACGAAGCTAAAGAATACGATGTATTTATATTTGAAGTGGCATATGCTAATTTTTTTCTTAGAATTCCTAATAATTGAGTCCCTTTTATTTTAGTTGAAGTATCATGGTGACTCTCTTTTATAAGAGAAGATTAATTATTATATTGATTATATAGTTATTAAACTCATTTTATGAACAATAAGATAATAAAAATTTAAGAAGAGAATAACTTAACAATAATGAGTCTTAATTTGTAGGTTCCATCACCAGTTCATCTCCCTTAGTCCTTCAACATTGTAGGTCCAATGCTTGAATGTTTGAGTGTGGATTAAGGAAGCTTCTCCATGCATATTCTCCTCTTCTTTCTACACCACCAAAGCAATATTTTTACCCTTTGAAAAAAAACACCTAAAAGGAACTTATATGTTACTAAATATATTAGATTTTGACCAACTTAATTTATTGTACATAAATGTTATATTTAGTTGTACCTCTTATAGTTTCTTTACATACTTTTCTTCTTTTTCATTGTCTTTTTTCATTCACTTATTTGTAATTCGTTTGTTAATTGTGGTTGTTCTCTTGATTCAATCACTCTAGTGATTCTTGTTTTCCTTTGTTGGTCCTTGTGTTCATGTTGTTTGTTCGTGTTGAGACTTATCATTGTTTATTATGTGGTGATTTTTTTGTTTAATTATTGTTTGTGGTGTTTTTGTGAGTTGCATGATACATGAAGTGCAAGTAAGTTTACTCAATACCCCCTTGTATTAAGTTACTATAGATTTCAAAAATCGTTGAAATCATAATTGATTTTTGAAATCCAAGTCGAAGCTCGTCAGTTTTCGAAATTCAGTTAAGGTTTTAATGGTTTATGAAAACCGTTGAACCCTTGACCGACATTTGAAAGTCTTTGAACTTTTAACTAAATTTCAAAAACCGATTAAGGGTTTAACGGTTTTTAAAAACCGTTAAAACCTTAATCGACTTTAGAAACCCGACAAGCTTTTAACCAGATTTTTGAAATCAACTAAGAGCTCAACAGTTTTCAAAAATCGTTAAAACCTTAACAGATTTTTGATAGCTAGCAAGCTCTTAACTTGATTTCAAAATCTAGTTAAGATTCAATAAATTTTGAAATTCATCAAACCTTTAACTGAATTTTGAAATCTAATTAAGATGAAAGATGAATATTTTCTAATGTACAAAGGAAAATAAAGTTGGACTAAGAATTTATCGATCAAAGATTCAAAGGTATGATATATGCATGTTTAGTTAAAGGTCTCACATCGAGAAAAGGACCAGGTGAAATGTTCTCTCATAATAATAAGTTTTAACTTGTAGGGATAAGTGAACAATAATGAGTCTTGATTTGTAGGGTTTCACTACCAATTCATCTCCCTTGGTCTTCTAACATTGTTGGCTCAATGCTTGAGTGTGAATTAAGGAAGCCTCTCCCTGCACCTTCTCCTCTTCATTCTGCCCCTCCAAAATAATACTTTTACCCTTTGAATAAAAAAAAACACACATAAAAGGTAATTTAATGTAATCAAATATATTAAATTTTGACCAACTAAATTTAATGCACGTAAATGTTATATTTATTTGTACCTTCTATCCTTCCTTCACGTATTCTTCTTCTTGTTCATTGACTTTTTTATTGGCCTTCTCTTCTTCTTAGTTTGTTTGTTAACTATGATGGTTCTCTTGTTTCATTCACTCTATTAGTCCCTGTTTTCCCTCATTGATCCTAACTGTGTTCGTATTGAGACCTGTCATTATTGATTATTTAGTGATCTTTTCCCTAATTATTGTTTGTGGTGTTCATCGAGTACATTTGTGAGTTGCATGATATGTGAGGTGTAAGTAAGTTCACTCAAAACCCCCTTCTATTATGTTACTACAAATTTCAAAATTCATTAGACTCTTAACCGACTTTTGAAATCAAGTTCAAAGTTTGCTGGTTTTCAAAAGCCCGTTAAAAGTTTTAATAGTTTTCAAAAATCATTGAACCCTTAATCGACATTCGAAAGTTGGTGAACTCTTAACTGGATTTCAAAAAACAGTTAAGGGTTTAACGGTTTTCGAAAATCGTTAAAACCTTGATCGACTTTAGAAAGTTGGCGAGCTCTTAACCGGATTTCGAAAGTCAGCTAAGAGTTCAACAATTTTCAAAAACCTTTAAAACCTTAACCAACTTTGTAAAACTGACAAACTCTTAACTAGATTTCAAAATCCAGTTAAGAGTGTAGCATTTTGAAATTCGTCAAACCCTTAACTGAATTTCAAAATCTGGTTAAGAGTTTGTCGATTTTCGAAAATCGTTTAAGAGATTAATGATTTTGAAAATTTGTTCCCTCGTTAACTAGGGGCATTAGACCAGAATTCACAAAAGGTTGAATGGCCTATGACATGGTCCAAATTTATTAATTTTTTTTTAGGAAAACAACTTGATCTCTCCTCGATCCTACGCAATAATAAAATATAAAAAAAATTGAAATTATTCATTACTAATTAAAATTCAAGTTTTGTACTAACCCGTCTTGCTAGAAGGCATATGCAACATGCTCTGTATAATGAGTCAATACTGATGTGTCATGTGGATTTCTTGAAAATCTACCTACTTCCTCTTCTTGTTGAGCAACATCCTTCTGCTCAACAACATGCTCCTTTTGTTCACTAACATTAACATCACTTGTTTTGTCCATCCTCTAGAGCTGATATCGTAGGTCTTTTCTTCCTTTCACCTTGTGTTGAATTAGTTCATCTTCGAAATTTTCACCCAATTTAGTCCCTCATCTAGTAAAATGGGTTGATTTAGTCATTTTAACCAGATTTTGTCTAGTTTATTTAATATTTCAAACACGTTTCTCAACTAAAATTTAACCGATGTATTGTCGATTTTCAAAAATTGATTAAGACTTCAACAAATCTCGAGATCCGACAATATTTTAACCGGTTTTTAAAAATTGACAATTTTATTTGGATTTCAAACTCCGGTTTAGGCTGCAACTCATTTTGAATCTTCATTTTCGATTTCCGAAATAACTACAAACATACACATCTCCTATTATACGCATTCTTTACACATTTAGAGTGTTTTCAAATCATAACCAAACATGCAGTGAAGAAGAAGAGGGATGGACGTGCAGTGAGGAAGAAGAGGGATGAACGCTAAAACCTTCCTAAATTCGGCAATGTGACTTAAAAGAGTAAAGGAAAAACGGAAACAAAAACGACCAAAAAAGAATAGGAAAGAGATATAGAAAGAAGAAGCAAGTAAAAAATATTTTTACTTTGATTAAAAAAAATTAACTTGGTCAAAACATTCTTCACTTTCTGTTAGAAGAATATATTTAGAAATTTAGAAAAAATTAGAATTACATAAAGAAAGTATATTTAGAAATTTAGAAAATGTTGGAATTATATAAAGAAAGGTGTGAGGAATGTGTTGAATTAATAGTCTGTAAATCTGAAATTCTGATAAGAAACAGATATATCAAAAAGGTACAGCACTTTATCCAAAAGAGTATAAGATATTCAAACTTAACAATAATAATGCAACAATAATTAATATGTTTTAGTTACCTGCTAGCTTCCAAATTCTGTTTATCTCCTACCCCGGGTTAGATTTCCCTGAAAAAGGTCAGGTGATTACTGAGTAAAAATAAACCAAGGGTTCTACATCGGTCGTATGTGTCTCATTAATACGAGGTTGTTCTATATATTGATATAGAATACCTTGTCGCAACCATTTTTGCGCTTGGGGCAATGACGCAGCTAGTGAGGTACTAACCGAGGCGCGTCTATTGCTGGTTGAAAACTATTTCCAAACCCCCTCTTAGGCCTGGGCTTGTCTTGGGCTTTTGAGAATTTCTGGAAGGGCTTCTTCAGGAGTAAAGCCCTATAAGCTCAATGAAAAGTTTTTTCTGCACTTTCATTATAAATTTGTAAAGTATGAAATTATTCTGCAATTTTCATGATGGAGAATCAATTTGAAATTTTGATACGACCTTTGAAGGATACTTTGTAGTCTGTTCTGTGTTAACTTATTATTGCATGAATTCCTTCTAAATGAAATATTAAAAATGTATAAATAAAAACAAATTAAAAATCGGGTCCTATATAGTTCAATCGTATTGGTAAAAATGTATAAAAACAAATTAAAAGTGGCAACAATTTTTTTTAAAAAAAAAAACATTTATTTACAATACCTGAGATGGTGCATTGGGAGGGGCTGGTGTTTTGATGGTATATACTGAAATTAGAGTTTAAAATTCAGGTTGTGCAATTTGAAATAACGACTGAAAAGTAAGCTTTAGTCTCAACTACTGATGTGAATATCAGCAATCTTGGTAAATACTGTCATGTCCCTGAAGTGCACATGCAGCTAAAACAATACCACAAACAACCATTCCCGTATATTTTTGTTCATTTCACTATTTTTATACATTGCCACTACTCGTTGGGTCTTGATTTGGTGTTTTGTTAGCTTAAATTCCTCTCTAACCATATTTTGTGAGATCTTCATCTCTTTGCACCAAGAGGAACACCCCTCACGCTGCCAAAGGTGGTTCCTCCACACAGCCTCCTAAGCCTTCACGTTTTCCTACACCAGTCTTGGTTTTTCCAAGTGTTCCACATTGACAAAATGGAGAGTGGGGACCGTAAGAGCAAGACAATCTTATGTGTTACTTCTTCTTGATCTTACTCCTTTTTCAGATCATTCCTTTTTGTTCCTCCACTTTCAGGAATCAGGAGGAATGGAGAAAAAAATTGTGATGCAAAAGTACGAGATTGGACGCTACCTTGGGCAAGGCAATTTCGCCAAAGTTTACCATGCAAGGAACTTGAAGACAGGCCAGAGCGTGGCCGTGAAAGTTATCAACAAAGAGATGATGATGATGAAGGAGGGTATGAAGGATCAAGTCAAGCGCGAAATCTCAGTGATGCGCCTTGTGAGGCACCCTAACATTGTGCAGCTGTACGAGGTCATGGCAACCAAGACAAAGATATATTTTGCAATGGAATTGGTGAAAGGTGGCGAACTTTTTCATAAAGTGTCCCGAGGAAGGTTGAAGGAGGATGTGGCAAGAAAATATTTTCAGCAGCTGATTGATGCTGTTGATTACTGCCACAGCTTAGGGGTGTGTCATCGTGATCTCAAGCCAGAGAACCTTCTTCTTGATGAGAATGGGGATCTCAAAATTACGGATTTTGGTTTGAGCGCATTGGTTGAATCCAGAAAGAAGGATGGTCTTCTTCACACAATATGTGGAACTCCAGCCTATGTTGCTCCTGAGGTGATAAAGAATAAAGGATATGATGGAGCCAAGACAGATATATGGTCTTGTGGAGTGATTCTCTATGTTCTTTTGGCAGGCTTTGCTCCTTTCAACGACAGGAATTTGATGGAGTTGTATAAGAAGATTATCAAAGCAGATTGCCAATTCCCAAAATGGTTCTCTACAGATGTGAAAAGACTTATTTATAGGATCCTTGATCCGAATCCAACGAGTAGAATTAGTGTAGCTAAGATCGTGCAAAGTCGTTGGTTTAGAAAGGGGTACGTGCAGATTGTAGAATATCAGCTGCCACCGTTGTTCCCCAGAAATGGTGATGATATCTTGGATGTTCAGGTTGTATTTGATTCATCAGATTCAGATGGCAGTCCAATCTCAACTAAAAAAGAAAGCCCCTTGAAGCTATATCAATTCAATGCATTTGATTTGATATCACTATCATCAGGTCTTGATCTTTCTGGTTTGTTTGAAAATGATCAGAATGAAAGACAACTGACGAGATTTACTACCAGAGAAAGACCTTCAACTGTTGTATCAATGCTTGAAGAGATAGCACAGGTAGATGATAAATTCAAAGTCTCGAAGAAAGATGGGGTTGTTAGATTGGAGGGATGCAAATCAGGAATAAAAGGCCAACTCATCCTAGATGTAGAAATTTTTGAAGTTACATCTTCCTTGCATGTTGTCGAGGTGAAAAAAGTAGCTGGAAACACGTTGGAATATTATAAATTCAGGGAACAGTACCTCAAACCTTCTTTGAATGAAATTATTTAAGTCTGTCAAGGATATCAGGGTAGCAATGGTAGCACCTATGTTTGCTGGGAGACCTCTTTTTTATTGGATAGAAGATGTTCTTTCCCGCATTTTTGCATGGGATTAAAATGGCAAGATGATATCAATGTTTTGTCTATAGAAATATGGTTTCTACTGCTGCCAGAATTACTTTAATTGCTACCATGGTATTTATATATTCAATGGGTATTGCAATTGACAACCTAGTTCATTGCTTTGAACATCATCAGCAGACAAAAAATTCAGAAAACCGAAAAACCAGAACTAAGCACTGTATATCTAGGCTGGCGACAACTCCTCTTAGGTTAAGAAAACGTTAAAAGATAAAAAGGATTTTTAGCATAACCCAGCAACAAAAACCTTTTTAATGTATTAAGAAACTCTTTCAGAGTGTTTCACTCCACATATTTATATTTTTAAGTTCAAAGCAAATTATACGAAGACTTCCCTACTTTAAAGCCTGAAGAAGCTTCCTTTACATCTATTCTTTATAATTTAGTAGTGTCCCACATTGTATATTTTATAAAACCAAAACATATAACATCAAGTACAATGGTAACACATTTTTTTTTACAATATTTTAATATAATATATATGTTATTTTTTTATTTCTTACTGTGTTGACATATTTTAAATGTAATAAAAATATAATATATATGTTATATCAAAATATTGTAAAAAAATATGTATTAAAATACGATTAGTTTATTTAAAGACTATGTTTTGTGAAAGTTTACTGGGACTTCTCCTAATCACATGTTTCCATCATTCTCATGACAATGACTGTGGGAGAGTAAGAGATTCTAAACTAAATGAACAGAGATAATTTCTTACTTTATTTTACAAGTTTAAATTCAGTTTATCAATGAATTGATCCTTTCAATTATATTCTTGCTGAAGTTCTTTTTAATTGTTTTTTATAATAATTAAATTGTCTCTTCCTAACTTTGTGTACATTTCCTTTTACAGGACACAAATTAAGAGATCATATTTGGTATAAATTCTCTTCAATAAAACAGGATATGTCTATATTTAATAGATATGGATAATTATGGTC
Organism: Vigna mungo; assembly: GCA_036885675.1. NCBI lineage: Eukaryota > Viridiplantae > Streptophyta > Magnoliopsida > Fabales > Fabaceae > Vigna > Vigna mungo. The sequence goes on from CP144691.1 coordinate 4,834,392, forward strand.
ATCTTTCCCAGTTTGATTGTGCAATTTCATGCTAGTGTGAAATTTGTTCACCGAAATATGTTTTTGTTTTCTCAAACTAGTTTGTTCATAAAACTATTTAATATGATTTAGTCTCTGTTTCTATTAAGAGTAATGTGATTTTAATTTTTTTTATCAAGAACATAAAAACCTATTTTTAAGATAAATAGAGACTAAAATTTCTTTTGTAAAACTAAAATCATCATTCTGAAATATTTTGAATAGGGAAAATATATCTTATATCCAAAATGTGAAGTATCAGATAAGTAACCTAAAAGGGATTACATTTAGCAATGTGTGTATGTAGTTGTGGTTGGAGTCCAGAACTGATATTAGTACACTTCTATTGGGCCGAGAGACCCTATATTCTATATGGTCAAGAAATTCAATGTAATATGGGCATTAATCCCTCCACCTCCCCATTTCAAACCTACACCTTCTCGTCTTTTTTTTATTTTTCATTAATTACAAAACTAACCTTCTTTTATTTTTACTTTTTTAACCCTCTTAATTAAGTAACCTTAATTTTTACTTTACTTTCTATTTCAGTTTTCATTTTCATAAACTTTCGAAAACAGTCTCACCTCCCTTTCCCTTCGCATTCACACCCCGAAGCTCCACCTTTCATTTTGTAAAAGTTTTCAACTTTTTCAATCATATCTTCCTCTGCTTTGTTAGCTTTTGGTGTGTGCGGCGGTCTGGTGATTGTGTGTGGCGGTGCGGCACGGTGGTCGTGGCTCGCGATTTTGCCTGCGGGTGTGTGAGACAGTGGGTTTAGGGTTTAGGAAACGGATGTCGACATCCGTTTCACCCTAAACGGATGCTGACATTCGTTGACGGATAATCAGATCCGTTTAAGGGTTTATGCTATTTTTAACCGTAAATTACATACCTCTGCGGCGCTCACGTATCTCCTTCAACCACCACGCTGAAGTTGCAACTTTCCTTCCCCAACGATTATTTGAAAGAAAATTCTCACAAGAAAAGAGAACACAAAAAGAATTCGAAAAACCAACGAAAGAGCAGAAGGAGAGAGAGCAGAACATAACAGAACTTGAGAAAAAAGTTATATTTTTTACTCTAGAAGATTAGAATTAAAATTAATCTATAAATTAAATTAGAATTAAAATTAATCTATAAATTAAATTTTACGTAAGGATATAATAAGAATATAAATAAAAAATAAAAATATAAATAATAAAAAAGGGATAAAAGTAGAATGGGGAGGTGAAAGTCTGAAAAGGTGGAGGTGCAGGGATTAACGCTCATGTAATATTTATTATTGGGCCTTCTCTTCCAGTATCTCAATATAATTTCTGGACGCAATTTTTTTATTCTAATAAACTTTTTCTAAATGCACTTTTTATATTCTGATAAACCCATTCTAAAGGAGGAAGATGCTAAAAATTTTCATAGATGTTGAAAAAACAACCTTATTGTCGATGAATTGATAGATGGCACATTTTCATTTCAACCAACTTCTTTATGTTTTGGAAAAATACAAAATAAAAGCAAAAAATAATTAATTTCAAGGCATAATCCTTCTAAAAATTTGAATGTGTTTTAGTGAGTTACTAATGAGATAGAATATCTTACTTTTACAAGTGATTAATATTGAAGATATAATAGAAAAACATCATAGTGGGTATGTTTAATCTTGAAGTAATAAGACTTTTAAGTTGTTAACACTATTATCATGGTTTGTAGTATACCTCTTTTATGTTAAAATAAATTAAAAGTGCTACATTAGATAAATATATTAAAATAAATAATATATAAGAAGAAATATTTATAAGTATATCAAATTTAAGACTTTAAATTAAAATTTGTGTCTTTATCTCTTACATAAATTTGTATGCAATAACAGTTTTTTTTTTCTTAAATATTAATTAGGTTTTTCTAAATGTATGTGGTATACCAAGGATCAAGCAATTAAGTTTAAAATAATTTAAATATTAAAACCATTTATATTTTGTATTACATTGGATTTTTACATAAAGGATAGTTGTAAATTTAAATAAATAAATAAAAAGTACATTTAAACATAACTTGAGTATATAATTGAAAGTGTGCAACATTAGCAGGAGGTGACATTAGTAGGTTGCACGCCAAAGAGTCTTTATGTGTGATTCATTCATGATATGATTGACATTGTAAATACTTGTTTATTTTTTTATTTATTCAGTTGAAAATCATCGCCTCTGATCTGTGGTTGAATATTTGAATCCATCGTTACATCCCAACCACATATAACACAAAATAAACCCAATAATATAAACACGCTAACCAGTTCTTTTAAACTTTCTTGTTGGACCATTTTGTCGGCAAATAATATTATTAATATTAATTTATTCTTAAAAGGAGGAAAACATTATTTGCTCCTCTGAAAACATATTTTAGTCAAATAACTTATTTTCTGGGCTGATCATTCTATATTATCAATTAACTGCAAAGTTCAATTCATTACCCATCATTGTTTCACTTTTTAATATTATATTTCTAAAACATATTATATTTTGATTATTGGTGTAAAATACTGGGAAACTAAAATGATGATAATGATGATGATATAATTATAACATATATAAAAAATATTATATATGTATAACTTTAAATTTAGATAGTGATTGTTGCTTCCTACAATGGATCTTATGAGTGATGTCACAGTCACACAACACCTGTAGGCCTCAACTCCAACAATCCAACCAATTTGAAGATGCTACCTAGGAGACACTTTTTTAAGGTGAGATTTATCTTGAAAGTAATAATGTATTTTATTTCTTGTCATGTTTCACAATGTTCTGAGTAAGATGAATTTGTGTTCTCTGGCTTCTAACTACTCAATTAAGAAACGTAATTAGGGCAACGTGGAGGCTAAATATGTAAGTGGAAGATTTGTTTAAGGTAATTTATTAGACTTTGGAAGAAACGCAGAAACAGAAAACGACTGATTAAAATTAGGCAAGAAATTAACAAATGATAGGAAGACAGGTTTAGGTGAATCCGAGATAGCTTATCTGCTTATAAAGTTGAAGTTTGATTGGTGGTTTGTGTTATGATAACCACTTCTTTTTTTCACACTTTAACAAGTTATGTGATTTTTATAATGGACCTGTTTTCACACCAAAATATTTTATTATTATTATTATGAGACGTGTTTATTTATTATTTAGTCACAAATATTAAATACACTGTGTTTTGTTTAACTACATCAATTTTATGTTTATTTTTATTTTGAATAAGATTGTGTAAAAGTTATTATTCTTTAAAATCTGAAGTTCAATAAATGATTAATCTCAAAGGATAGTTTAAATAAAATTACATCAAAATATGTTATTACAAATAAAACTAATATTTCTTAACAAGAATTTTAAAAAATTGTACTACTAACTGTAAGTTTAAACAAAATTAATCTATTTAAAACAAATTTTAATTATTCACTATTATAATGAAATAAATGCTAATAAACCCACTTTATTTGTAAACATGTTATTAAAATAATTAAATCGATTACAAATAACTATTCATTAAAAAAAACTTATTTAGTATTTATTAAATTTTATCCATAAATTTATATTAGTACGTATTTTTCTGTCCTTATCTTTAACTCATTCCAAACAAAACTCCAATGGCAACAAAACTATTAACAACAACATGTCGTTATGCCAATCTATGAAAACATTACAAATTAAAATAATATAATTATTGTATTCAAATTCTAAAACATTATCTTGTTTTAAAGTCTGAAACTCTTATTATTGTTTTATTTATAAAATATATTTTGAATGATTTTAAAAATATATATTTAAGTTATCTTAATATCTACTTCAAGAGTAATGTGAAATTATTTTGTATAAAAAATATCATAACTAACTGATAAATAATAAAAGAATTATATTAATTATAATTTAAATCTATACATAACACAAAATCACGTCAGTTACTTATAAAAAAAAGTGTTTGTTGTCAATTTAAATTAGAATTATTGTTAATTTAAGTTAGAAGACAAAATAAAAAGTTTACACTTGTATGATTTGAATTATTTAGTAAATATTTTATTTTATTTCCTATTTTAATATATTTTGAATTATTTATTATTGTAAGAATTAAAAATATTAACATTAATAAAAAAATGAATTGTGTCGACAAAGGCATAATACAAATTTACATTATATTTTAGATGCATAATTGATTATCTAACTTAAATATAGATCATGTTTACCTTAGAAAATGAATTGTGTCGATTTCAAACACAAATTTCCTAATTTTAGTGTGAAAATAAGCGGTTTGAAAAGTTGCTTTAAATTTTCTTTCCACACAAGTCGACAAAGGCAAACAAGAGAGGGGAGCAACTTTCTTCCAACATCCATACTCTTTTCCTTTCCTAGATGTATATTTAAACTTTGTAAACTAAAAAATAAAAATAAAATGTTAAATTATTTTGGTAAGGTATTTGTTGTGACATCTCAAATTTATATAGAAAACTATATATAAAGTAGAATGTCCAACATCATAATATAACAGTTGAAAGATTTTAGATAGAGTAATAAGCGTTATAGTCATCCAAAAATGGCTATAAAGTTAAAACTTTATATATAACTAGCTAAACAAAATTAGACATTACTACACTATGATAGCTACTCAGTAGCTTCAGCTCCATCCAATGCATGTTCCACATAGACCTCATCTATCTGTTCACATCCAAGTGGATGATCATTGTAAAAGGAAGAACGCACACACACAAAACAAAACAAGCAGCAAGGGTAAGCTAGGTTGAAAAATATACATGTTATCTTATAGCATTTGGAATATAAAAGCACATTCATACAAGTAAACAAACAAAACATCTTATCATATTATAACTCAAACTAGACTCGTCCGGACTTAGAATGAATATCGAATTATGGCGGGTTGTGCACTTGTGATGGTCTCTACTGATTTGCAAAGTCATTGCCAATGGGTTTCACCTTACCACACGCAAGGTAAGTTTGTTACCGCGCAATAGGCCTCCAAGTAGCGCCTACACTAGGACCTCCTACTACTCTCACCACATGCATCAATCTTCTCTAAGTGAGAATGAAAGATCATTAGAGTGTTAGGATAACCCCCAAGATTGAGCTCCTATATTCATTCTAAACACTACAATGATCTCACCAAGAGATCTACTTTCATACTCCATCTCACCATCTTAATCATATTATATTCCTCTTTGAATCATTAACATACCATCTTCTATTTATATAATCACATATAATATCATACTAAGTCATATAAGCATCACACATCATCAACCATTTTAAACAGAACAAGAAAAAAGCAACTCATATCGAGTCAAATCGCTTAGCGCACAAGGTCGCAAGGCACGACCAGAGGTTTTTTGCATAGCGCATGGGGTGCGCTATGCGAGCCACCACACAGAGGCTACCCTTCCCAATTAATTTGCATAGCGAGTTATATCGCCCTGCGAATTAAATATCAGAGGCTTCAGGCCTCACATTCTCACAAAACGCTTCTCCTATGCTGTTCTAATTATTTAGATAATTTTCCAGACCCATACCAGTGGCAAAGCGACCGAATTCGCAAAGTGACTCACCAAACAGAGGAAAACCCTCTACAACGATTCACATAGCGCACAAAGTCCCTATGCGAATGCCCTAACAGAGAGTCTATAGAACCTGCATCACTCTAAACCTGCATAATTAAGCAACTCCAGCCTCCATTACCAATTCTAACCATTTTGGTGAACTTCTAACACCTCTTGAGTGAATTATATGTTGAGTTCAACTTGTCTAAGTGGTTCTAACCCTTTCTATACTCATTATGAAGTGTTTATGCATTGATCTATAAAATCTCAATTTCATCAAGCTAGAGACCCAAATCTAAATTTACCACTTAGAACTAGTTCTTGACCATTTTAATACTTCTAATAAGTCACAATTCACTAACCTAAATTGTCCCATACGTCTAATTCAGTCCATGACCCCTAAATCTCAAAACCACTACCCCACTTCCTCTAATCTAGCCTAAAACACCATAATCAACTTAGGCTTTTGTCTAGTAACCTACACAACCTGATTCACAATATTCAAATGCTAAATTCAACATCACACATTCTGCTTATATTAGTTCCTCACCATAAATTCAAAGTCTCATGATTCACACATAAAAAACACATGTTCTAGCACATATATTCATCAAATTCTGTTCAAACAATAATACATTCTACTACATAGTTTACACATGCATTATCTTACACTCACAACAAAACCTAACTCACACACATGGCAATTTCACAAAATTAGAAATAAACCCAGCTTCCCTTACTTCTAAACAAAACGTCAAGCTCACGGAAACCCCAAACGCTCACTTGTATCTCAAGGAAGACTATAACAACCTACATATCACAATTTGGGGATTGAAGACAAATTTCAAGACCTAAATGAAGCTATAATTTGGAGGAAAGCACAATGAGCTACATGTAGCAAGATTCGTTACATGATCACAGTCCTACGATGAACGGAAGGAAGGAGAAAACCACTTACTGATCAAATTGAAGGAACCGATAGGTCGAAAACAAAGCCCTCTACGTCGTGATCGCTAGGGCACCACCTAATCAGGAATCAAATGGTTCAGTGAGGAGAAAAAGAGGAGAGAATGCAGAGCTGATGCCACGTATCCACTATCTTAAAGTTGTCTTTTTCTATGACATTTGTTATCCAATTAAAATATTAGATTACATGTAATATCTGGATTTTTTATAAAAAATAGTATTAAATATGTTTCTAAATATTAAATTTGAACATAAAATTACAATTAGTTTACATTTTATTTTTCAAACTTTAAAAAAATTATGATTATTTTAAGCTAATGATGTTAATTTTTTTTCACAATATTTTAGACTGATATTTGAACTAAAATGTTATTTGAATAACGTAAGAATTCAATTATCATCTTGAAATTTTGTTTGATATATATAAAAAAAATTAACTTAGTTTAGTTAAAAAGAGTATATTAATTATTTTTTAAAATTTGGAACCAAACTATATCAAATTTATATGAATTTTAATTTTGTGTTAAAATTTAAAAACTTAAATATATTTAACTTATAAAAATATTATCATACTTTCACCTAATATTATTTGGATAAAATAACTAAAAAAATACTATTCAATATATGATTGGAAGTGATCATCTATTAGATATAGAATCAATTTATAATATATTATAAAAAGTATATAAACCTTATTTTATAATTTAAATTTGTAAAATTGAGTTAAATTTAAAATTTATTTATACCAAATAATGAATGAGAGTCTATTTTAACAAACTTTGACAATGTAAAAGAATTTATATAAACAACAAGAAAATAATAAATTAAAATTATAAAAATTAAATTTAAAAGATCGGTTAGTTAAAAAATAAAATCAGTAAGATAATTATTTTAATTTTAAAAATAAAAATTATAAAAGAAGTGTGTACATAAAAAGATGAATTTTGTTTACATAATGGTATAAATATTATAAAAGTGAAATGTGCAATTGATAATAAAATGGAGCTTTATAAGTTGAATTTAAAGCTAACTAAAGTATAAAATGATAGGAAGCTATAGTTTATGTTATGGTGGGCTTATATGGAAGAAGGATATTATTATTGAGAAAAGGGAAGTAATTTAAATGTCTTGGGATTTTTCTTTGGTGCAAAGGAGTTGGAAAATAAGAAATGAGATTGAGGGAGGAGACAGAAATAAATTATTTTGGGGACACCTGCTCCTGTTCGTTCCTTTAATTTGTGGTCTGTGGGCCATATAAACCCACCACAGAGAGGAGCAAGGTAATTTAACATTTCAAATGAATTTAATATTTTAGTTGTTTATACATTTTGACATTTTTTTTAATATTAATTAAAAAATACATCTAAAACCTTAAATAAATTTAATAAAATTTAATTAAAAAAATTAAATTTACAAAAAACTAAAATAATCCAAAACTTAAAAAAAAACTAATTCTAATTTTCTAACAATTAAAAAACCAATATACTTAAGTTTAAAAAAAATACTATCATATAGAATTTTTTTTGTTGTTGATGAAAGCTAAATCTGATTTATCATGTTGAAACATTAAGGTAGATATTATCTTTTTATTTTACAAATTTTGTCTTAAGGTGTGCAATTGAACTAAGAAAAATGGATTTGGATGACGTAGGATGATGTCATGCAATGCTTCTTTCAGAACTGATAAGTAATCAGTATCAGTCCCATCTCCAAGATTAATCGCCAACGTTTCCTATTTATTGCCTCTGTCCTACAGAACCGTTTTGTGCCAAACTTGTGTGACCAATCACAATTTTTTTTTTTTTCCATTTTAAATAGCATTATAGTGGATGCTATTTTTAGATAAATTTTGGAAATTTATCATGCCACTACAAAGATAACACATGTAGAGGAAAAACCATCCATTTAGATAATAATCTCTACTTAATTTCTCCCTTTTTTTATGGACTTTGACTATGTAAGTACGCTTTTGTTCTCTTCGATTTGCTTAACTTGTTACTTTTATAACATAATAAGCGCCTGTGTATTTATGTTCTCAAAGACTAAACTTCAACTTCTAAAGGGAAACTGAACACACAATCAATTACTTTACAGTGCTAAAGCCCAACTTTGTTCTCAAGTAAATGGAAGCTTCTTTGCGCATGGTTAAAAAATATGAAACTTCAACAATACTTTATAATACCTGTAGCTTAACCATACTCTAAAACGATAGTTATTTTTTAAGTATGAAACCTTTTACAAATACAACATGTTAACTTAGTGTGCAACCAAACCAGGTTTCCAGAGTTTGATCAGCATGCAATGCACTGAAATTGCCAGAGTTTGATCGAGCAAAACCAAGTAAACAATTTGTAACAGGAGGAATATTCTTAGTCACTGGTGTTTTTTAATATTGGAATGGTTTCGTTAGTAAGATTCTTAGGTGCTCCTGGACCATTGAATGTGTTCATCAGTTACACCTTCAAACGCGAAAGGATCTGTTCCTCTTCCAAAGGAAAAGATATGCTCGTTTATATTATAGGCCATTAGCCCATGTACACGTTCTACGTCAATCTCTCTCATTAGTCCCCACTTATTTAACATCTATCAAGAGATACATCTCCAATTTCAAAGGAATTTCTCAAGAGACAAAGCCAGTGGATTGCCACATGGACTAGCACTAAACAGTTTTGCTATTTCTGATTACTTGATGTATACAAAGCCAAAGTAATGTACAGTTTAGCAACAACGAATGAAGAAAAGTAGAAATACATACATATACACATTCACTGTATTCAATTAGCCATTTGTTTCTCGTATATAATTTAAGCATACCAACACAGTAGGCACCTAGCGCTTCAGTCAATATGCAAACCTAAAAGCAGGAGAATTCTGTGGGCAAAATTTTTTACCGATTTTCATACACAATCTATAAAAAAAAAGAAAATAAAGCAAAAGAGAAAGTGAGAGACGGAGAGAAGGTTTTAGTTTTACCCCTTTCTCTTCTCTACCTCACTAAACGGAAGGCATATAGCATGGGCTTCCGATTTCAGAAGAAATATCCGAAACAGGTTCAGAAAGGCCACGTAGCAAGGAAGGTTGAGGTGTGGACAACCCTGAAGAAGTTGAAGACTCCTCCACCATCAAATTCTGCAGTCCTGGCTTCAATTCATTGTTACAAAACCTCTCATATTCAGCTCTATCCCCTCCCTTTTTCTTCACCTCGACCACAACCAAACTAGGTGTCAACTCAAAAATCTCAGCAGCAATAGTCAAAGGCCCTTTCACCCCCTCTCTGGTACCCTCCAAACTCACCCTGCAATCCTTCTTCCTCACTGAAAACCTCACCAACTGAGCAATCTCCTCCAACTTGGAAATAATCCTGTGAACTGGTGCAGCAGTCACGAACCTGGTCTCGTCTTCCTTCTCCTCAAACAACCCAGAGAGATCAAACCCAGGGGAAAACGATATAATGTCGAAAGCATTCAAACTAGGTGGTCTAGGCAAAGGAGCATTCTTTCTCCTAACTTCAACCTCTGAATCAGACTCCGAAACCGAGTAATCCGAAAAAGAAGCAACAGAAACAACATCGTCATCATTGTCCAAAAGCACGTCATCATCCACATTGCAAAGCCTGTCATCCTCAACATAAAACTTGATCTGCTTGAACCCTTTCTTGAACCACTTGTTCTCCATAATATCGGGAATCGCAATCCGGGTTTCGGGCTTGGTGTCAAGAAGCCTCGTGAGAAGCCTGGACAAATCAGGAGAAAACCACCTGGGACACCGAAACTCCCCTCTGTAAATCTTCTTATACATTGCCATAACATTCTGGTCGTGAAAGGGTAAATACCCCGCCATCAACACAAACAACACGACCCCACAAGACCAGAGATCCACCTTGGCACCATCGTATCCTTTCCTCGCCAAAACTTCGGGAGCAACATACGCAGGTGTCCCACAAAAAGTGTGGAACAACCCATCCTGTCGGATTTGATCAGAAACCGCACTCAACCCGAAATCCGAGACCTTAAGATTACCATTCTCATCAAGCAAGAGATTTTCAGGTTTGAGATCTCTATGGTACACCCCTCTGGCATGGCAGAATCCCACCGCGGAGATTAACTGCTGAAAGTACTTCCTGGCAACCTCTTCTTTGAGCCTTCCTTTCGCGACCTTGTTGAAAAGCTCGCCCCCCCGAACGTATTCCATTACGAAATAGATCTTGCTCTTGGTGGCCATTACTTCGAAGAGTTGCACAATGTTGGGGTGGCGCACGCGGCGGAGGATGGAGATCTCGCGCTTTATGTGTGCCACCAAACCTCCCTTCAGAATCTTTTCCTTGTCGATTACCTTGATGGCCACGCCTTCGCCGGTTTTAAGGTTCCGCGCGTAGTAGACCTTTGCGAAGGTTCCATGTCCAAGGAGTTTTCCAATCTCGAAACGACCCAATAGAAGGTTCGATGGCTCCTTCTTGTGATGGCTCGTGGGGGTGGCGGCGGCCATGGCTGGCCCTTGGGTTTGAAATTTGGAGGCTTATTGTTTTGTTTTGTTTTGGTTGAAGGAAGAGAATAACGAAGGTGGTTGGTGGTGATTGGTGTCTGGATTGGCCTGTATTGAAGGTTGTTGGAAAGAGTGAACGGATGGAGGGAGGAACAAGGTTGTGGTTTTGATTTGTTTGAGGTTTCCTATGTGTGAGAGAGAGTGTGATGATGTGTTGTGTGTAAATAAATTTATCGTATTTGGTTCAAATTCAAACAACAGGTGAGGGAATGAACGAGAAGAGAGATGCTTATATAAGGAAGAGTATATACCACCATTAATTCGTTTCTATTTTTCTTTTGCTTTTTTATCTTTTCCTTTTTATTTATTTATTTATTTATTTATTTGCTTTTGCAATTCGTACTGCTAATACTTTCGCTTTTCTTATTGTTTTATTTCACGTTAGCCTATTATAGTGCCAGAAAAATCGAACCAGCAAAATTGAACACCTTTTCCGGTGCCAAAATATCCTAAACTACCAAAACTTACACCCATTAGGGTTTTTGTGTTTTTAGTGAAACGGATTGAAGCATTTTATGGTTTTATTGTGATGTTTTTAAAATTAAATGAACATTTATATCTTAAATATCCTTTACTGAAATTTGATTTAAAAATGTAATCACATAATCATTAAAAAATTTATTTAAAACCTATTTTTAAAATAGTTATTTGTGACAAATTAGAACTGGACGTCAATTCCATAATTTTAGAGGTTTAATTTAAAAAAAAATTATGTCAATTCCACGAATAACTTTTATATACAAAACTTATATTTAGCTTATAGAGACTACAATAATTATATATATGTGTTGATATTTTAATTTTTAATTACTATTTTTATAATATTAAATTTTTTAACTTTTATATTTATAATGATAATTGGATAATTATATAAAAGTTTTGTTTCTTTCCACTATAAAAAATAATTGAATCAATTTAATTTAATTATATCCTAATAAATATATATAATAAATCATAAAAAAAAACGTTTTTAAGTAAGTTAACTCATTAACTCACTAATAATATGTAATGGGTTTAGGGTTACAAAATTTATAATTTATGAAAAAAATGAGCTAAATTAAGCTAACATTGTTTTAACTCTGTCCATAATAATTCAACCATATCAATCAGGTTGTCTTACTTTTCACATCTTAAGAAGTAGCTGGATTGAGTTGGATGAATAGTAAAATAACATATATTCTTTTAGACTGTATTTAGCATTTATAATGTATTTTATGCCATTAAATCGATGAAGTGAGAATGTTAAAATGAATTAAAATTTTCTATCCAATGAAAAGGTGGGTTAAATCAAGTTTAGCATATATTCTTTAGTTATTTAAATAAACGTGAGTGAATCAATTGGTTTGGTCCATTTCTAAAATTGGTAGATAGTTATAAATGCATTTTTTTTATTTAATGTAATTATATATTTAAAATCTCATAAAACTGATTAAATCCGTCTATCTTTTTTATTTTATTTTTTAACAGTGGCAACAATTAAAATATAATTAGAAATTTGGTTAAAAGATAGTGTTACCATTCACACACGCAAATGTTGACTAAATTGGTTTATATAATTTGAGTTTGGTCTGTCGATTAAATTGATTTGAAATTATTTTTTATTGAGAAGAATGAAGATTTATTGGAGTTTGAGCTCCCAACATGTGTTGTTACGTGGTCTTCCAAGCTTATGGGTACTTCCCTCTTCATTGGCACTCACACATGTAGTGTGCAGCCACCTTTTCACCAACACGTGTATCTGTCACTGCTCACCTGTAATTTCGTATCATATATTGCTAACCAATTCAAGTCGGTTGCTAATTTTCAATGCAAAGATAACATAAATAATAGTCGTATTTATACTATTAAACGATATGGATAATACTTAAAAATAATACTATATAAAGTACTTGTAAGATTTAAGAAGTATTAAATTTGTTGTATTGAATTTTACAATTATATTTAATTTTTGATAATTTTTCAAAAAAGTTGCACTTGTTTTTGTCTACTGTTGTTATTAGACTACTATAATCATTTAATAAACAGACGTAACATTTGAATTTTGTTACATGCCATGTTCTGGGATTAATCTGATTATAGAACATGGGTTTCGTTGTTTTCTATGTTTTGTGTTGGACCAGAATTCCATGAAAAGAAGTGGGTGGTAGTTTCGGAACTCAAAGAAGAAGGCTTGCAAGAAACTAAGGCTGTCACGTAGCATGGTCGCAGGATAACAACTTTTCAAGAATCATACTATTTCTTCACGCAACAATGTACTGTGTACGTGTTTCCTCTGATTTAAGCTTCTGCATTTATTTTTATACACCATAACTTTCCTTTTCTTTTCAATTTTGTATTTGGTCGGTCACAATAAAAAATTACATCGTTTAGAGGATAAAATAAAATCGTCTATAAATATTTTTCTTTCAAAGTCTTGAAATTGTTTTTGGAATATATCGTCAAGGAACATTTGAAATTGAAACATTTACTTAAATAACTTTGTTTTAAGAGTTAATTGTGTTTCTAACTTTTAATTTTGATGTGAATTGAAATTTGCTTTATCCAAAATTTTAATATATTTAATATAATTATTTTAACTAATTACATTAAGCTTTTCTAACATGTTACGTATGTTTTCTAACAAATATTAAAATAAAAATATATAAAAAATTTAAATGTTAACTTTCAAATATACAAAATTAATGTAATTAAATTAAAAAATATATTTACTCATTTTAAAAATTTAAAAACTAAAATATATAAAAGTTTTATATAATAAATAATTTTAATTTCGTGTCATTTATAAATATCGTTCTCCTGGTTCATATTATAAGATACATTATAGAATATATCATTGATTTTTTTTCGCAAGTTTTTTATAATTATTGTAGAATATATTATAAGTTTTTTATTTTTTTTATATTGTTTCTTCCATTGAATATTATGGGTACATGTGTTTTGTCTTAATAAATAATGAGAAGAGAATTTTGGAAATGATAATTTTGTGAAGCCAAAGTGAGAATGAAAGAATAGGATAAAGCAGGAGTTAAAAAGTCAACTCTGGTAGAAATGATTATGACACGCAATGGGCAAGCTTATATAATTGGTTTAATAGGTTCGCAGGTCCTATATATTTGGTTGGGGGTTTGTTTCAATTGGGTCCTCCAATTTTGGAAGTGATTAATTAGGTCCTTAATTTTGTCAATTTGAATCAATAAAAGTTTTTCCGTTAAATGTAGTTAATGCCGTGAAGTTTTGGAACATGTGGCATGCTAACGCTTCTAGGTAGCACCCTTTCAAGTGCATAAGTGGATTATAAAAGGGTGAAATCTTTTTTAATTTCAGCTTCAAATACACCCTTTTAATTTAGGGATTTCACCCTTTTATAATCCACCTATGCCCTTGAAACGGTGTTACCTAGAAGCATCAGCGTGCCACATGTTCAAAAACTTCACGTCGTTAACTGAAAAGCTTTTATCGATTCAAATTGACAAAATTAGGGACCTAATTAATCACTTTTAAAATTGGAGGACCCAATTGAAATAAACCCCAAATATAGGGACCTCCGCCGTATTAAACCTATATAATTTAATGAATGAAGTTTGAAATTAATTAGTTAAGTAGTTGATTTTGCCTCCAATTTCTTTTGGCTGATATTCTAGGTTATTGTCGGTTTCTGATTCGTATATTTTTTCATGTCATGTTTAGCTTAGTTAGAGCATCATTAAACTTACATATCAAATTCAGTATAAAAAATATTATATTAAACAATGAACAACTTTTATGTAAAACCTTATTGCAACAAAGCACATAAGTGATTCCAGTTTATGGAAAGGAATCGGAAATGCGAACCCAAAATCATATGCTTCAATTAACATAATAATGATACTTGTTCTCAAAAATATTTATATCACTTTTGCACTCTGTTTGTTTAAACAATTGAAATTAAGCTACGTGCTATTGGCATAAATGCTAAAAATGTGTATGTATACTGCAAGTTATTAATCTTTTACGAGATTATGGAAGACGCTCAAATGGTAATTAGAGTTTTAATTTATAATTTTTTTAAATGTAAATAAAATGATTAATTACAAATACAATAATTTGTTGTATCCTTTATCACTTTATCTTTTAATTATTTTCAGTTGCCTACAGAGTTATTATATTTACGTAATTTTATCGTTTTCTTTGCTTGAACAATAGTTCAGTTTATAGTTTTCATACTAGATGTATCAACCATGTTTTACATTTTGATTCTGTAAAAAAGAATTGAAAACGGTGTCTTAAAATAAAAAACAATTAGTATTTTAGATGGTAATAGTAGTGGGAGAAAGAAAAGGTCATAAAAGATAGTGAGTTTATTTGAAATAATAAATCGTATACAGAATCATATTTTGAAAAGGAAAATTACTATTTGTATTTTGTTTTTCAAGGACGATTAAAATGGATATTTGGTAGGAAATTAAAATAATATAATAATAATAATAATAATAATAATAATAATAATGCAATCAATACATTGTACAACTTCCTTATTTGTTGCCCATTAAGGAAAAGACCGTGGGCCTTTGTTTTGGATCTGCTGAAAGATCATGAGCTTTAATAGGCCTATTGTGGGCTAGTCTGCTTTTAAAGTCCAAAAAGGAATTGGACACAAAAGAATTTAAATAAGGGCATTGATCCCTCCACCTCCCCATTTCAAACCTACACTTCCCCGTATTTTTTTAACTTTTCATTAATTACAAAATTAACCTTTTTGTATTTTTTATTTTTACTTTTTTAACCCTCAATCCTAATTTTTACTTTACTTTTTATTTCAATTTCACTTTCACACAAACTTTCGAAACTTTCGAAAACAGTCCCACCTTCCCCTTCAGACTTTCGAAACTTTCGAAAACAGCCCCACCTCTCCCTTCCCTTCGCATTCACACCTCCATGCTCCACCTTTCATTTTTCTTAGCTTTTGGTGTGTGCGGCGGTGCAGCGGCGACGGTGTAGCGTGGTATGTGCGGCGGTACGGCTTGAGTGTGCAGCGGGTGTGTGCGACGGTGGTGCGGTGCGGTGGTGCGGCGCTTCGTTTCGTTTCTGCATGAGAGGTTAGTTTTCGTTGCGCATTGTGTTGATTTCTTGGTTTGTAAATATATGTTTAAGATTGTATTGATTTTGCTCTGTTTGTGCGCCATTGTTGTTTGCCTCTTTTCGTTCTGTGTTGTGTTTCTGGTAGAGGTTTTTATGCGCGTAGGAGGAAGAAGACAGACCTTAACGGATGTCGGACATCCGTCGACGGATATCGACATCCGTTTCAGGGCCAAACAAATGTCGACATCCGTTGAAGTATGGTAAATCAGTTTTAAGGGTTGAGGAAAAGTGGATTATGTCAACCACAAAGACGAAATATACACCTTTCCTTTACACGATTCCTCACAGTCAGAGAGCACAAAGAATTAAAAAAAAAAAAAACAATAACGAGAGAGAGCCTCAGTAAGAGAGCACAAAGAATTCAAAAAGAACAATAACGAAAGAGAGAGAGCATATACGTGGAGGTGGAGGGATCATGAGTCAACGTGAGAACAAATAAAATAAGTTTTGTATAATAGGAGATTAAAATTAAAATTAACTTATAAAATAAATTTTAAATTTTAATTAAGGGTATAATAGGAATATAAAGAAAAATAAAAATATAAGAAGAGATAAGATTGGAATGGGAAGGTGAAGGACTAAATATGTGGGGGTGGAGGGATCAACGCCCTTTAAATAATTGACTGATCCAAACCAAGATTTTTTTTTGTATGAATTAGAAAATCTGTTGGAAACTAATATAATAACCGTTGCGAAACTTAACAAACATCTGATTCCAAGGCCTGGCATGGAACTCGTAGTCACTCCTCTTGCATATTAGCTCATAATTAGTTTATATATTTAGAATTTCAATCCCCATTTAGTACATGTAATTGCATGAAGAGTATTTATTTTTATATAGGTGATAAGAGTTGATTTTAGGTGTTTTTGTATGTATATTTTTGTAAATAAATCAATTTCTTTCATAGTTTTTATTTGTTTTCAAGTTAAGTGTGTTTATTTATTTCTAATATATATTTTGAGTGGGTAAAGTAAGTCAATAAAAAATAATTTTGATAGAGAAAAATAAGTTGAAACTCAAGTAAGCATGTTTTGGATAAAAAATATTATGTTATCAAACTACCTGGGACTCAAACCTATAATTGTAGGGTTGAGCACCACCAGCCCCTCTACATGTAACACAAGCAATGGAAAAGTTGCACTCAGTGCTAATTAATGTGAAACGAATAATGTTGAGCGATGGAAAATGATGTTGAGCGGTTTGACATAGAACCCTTTTATGTTTTAACTGATGACACTCAAGAGTGTTGATATGTCGTTAAGCGGTTGTTGACATGTCAAAATGAGGTTTTTAAGCATGTTTCTCGCAAGGCTTGGGGTATTCCTCTTCCTCCCACGATTACTCTCCACCTAAGGCAACTAAGAGTGGTCTTTGAAGGTTGTTTGGGATGCAGGAAAGCTCTCCCACTCCTCCTTGAGTATTCAATCTTCATTCATAATGTTTTCTCATTCTTATGGTTGATGTGGGAGAATATTTACGAATTGGAAGTTTTGATACGTAGGGATATGCAATTAGAACATGTAGCAACTGTCAAGAACCTTGGGACAAGACTTACATATTCTTTTTAATTTATATTTCTTCCCTATCTCTTCAATTTGTAGAAACTCGAGTTCTCCACTTTAAAGGGTAATTCCTGTTTGTTGATATTAATTGTGAAATGTGAAACTCTTATGTAATTTTGTGTTGTTAATAATATATGTTTTTCCAATTCATGTTAGTATTCAAATTCTAGGCTTAATTCTTGATGTAAATTAGTTTCATGCTTGATTTGTGGTTCTTGACGTATTGGAAAATATAACTCGAACTTAGAACTGAGATTGAAAACCTAATAGAGATTTTATCTAGGGATAGAACATGATTTCTCAGTAATCTTAGATATTGAAATTTGATGAGTGATCATAGACTCAAAGGCTAAAGGGATAGAATTTGAGTATAATAATAAATTGACTTTGACATAAATATGGAATTGACATGATTACTAATGTATGAGAATGAAGTAAATGAAATATAGTCTTAACAAATTGCAAATACTCTATGTTACATTTTCTTATACACCATACTATTTGTTAAAATCACAGAATTTCCTTTGTGTCTGTAAACTTTGTGGTCTAATATAGTGATTGAATGCAAAAGTTGCTAAATGGTACACAATTCCTTTAGGACAACATAATATATTTACTTACTATTTGTTACTATCCACACAGGTCCTTTATGAAATAATGATATATTTACTTATTATTTGTTACACTGTGACCAACATACTTATCATTAATTTTGCAACTAGCATTAAGATTGCTTAAAAATAAAATAAACCAACTTTTAAAAATCTGTAAAATCTAAAGTTCAGATATTGTGACAAATCTATTAAGTTGAAGAATAATTTAATACTTAAACACAACTAGAAATTGGCTATAATATAAATTACACTACTATATATTTATACATAAAATAGTGTATTAAAATGTAAAGAGAAAAAAACATTTAAACGGTGTTTGATATCGATTTATAAGCCATATAAAATTATTTGATATTCAATAACACTTATTATTTTATAAATTAATAGATTTATAATAAAAAAAAACACCTTTTTGAAATAAAAATAATGTACCATAATATAATAACTCTGGTTCTAAACTATTTTTTTATATAAATTTTTATTTGGTCTCAATTCCCAATTCCTAAATTATATAGTACTATTGAATACACAACACCGGTTATGACTTTATTAACTAAGATATTTTAGAAAAAAAATGTTGTTTTGAAATAAAAACCATGTACCGTAATATCATTAATCTTAGATCTGAACTTTATTTATTTTTTTATATAAATTCTTACTTAAAAAATCAAACTGCCGTGAGAGATTTGGTAAAATTAAAGGAAAACTCTTTCATAATTTATCATAACTTTTCCTAATTATTTTATCGTACACATTCAATACGATACCATGATCGTCGTCGCTGTAAATACAACTCCACCCAGAAGATTTTAAGTGTCTGTGTAATAATAATGGGAAATGAAAATACTAACAGAATATGGTAAAAATTAACTCTCAAGAATTCACACTCATGAATTATGTCACCTTAGTCTTTTGTTTTGCAAAATTATGACCTTAATTAACCATGATATAGTGGAAGCTATTGCCCCTTAGACTAATTTTAGGGTGTAGAAACCCACCATTATGCCCATAAAAGACCACCCACTTTCCTTCACTACATATTCATCATATACGCTCTCAGAAATTATTCAAGTTTTTACCTTTTTTTTATTCTCTTACTTTCAGTTCTTAACCCAAACAAAAGGAAGTTTTGGGAGCATGCCAAGATGCTGATACAAACATAGACTCATAAGTGAAATTATTTTCTGATTCTTAATTTTGAGACCCATTCTGATGAATCAGCTTTCAGGTAAGAGTGTAAGTTGTTATAGTAATTTATAATAACCCCAAATCTCAGTCTCTGAATTTAATATTATATTCTAAGTCTGAGTTGTCATTCCCTTGGAATTCTGATTTGGATGGTTGTGGATTAGGTGATACCATCCACTTAACTTGTTCACCATAACCGATCCAAGCACAGTTTATTAACATAAAATTAATCTGCACATATATATATATATATATATATATATATATATATATATATATATATATATATATATATATATATATATATATATATATATATAATGGTAACAGAGAAAAGCCAAAAACCAGGTGCCAGAGCAGGTGAGGTAACCACTAGCATCTGGAATTTGTGGAGCAAGCTCCTTGCCAACTTCCAAATCCACTACAAGGCAATTTTGAACTACTTTACATCTTTTACTTTGTCCTACTTTCACAAGTGGATCATGGGCATCTAATTTGTCATTTTGTAGTTGCTTTTTTCAACTGAGGTTTCGGTTTTGAAAGGCAGAGAATTTAGAAAATTTAAAATTTGAATTAGTTTGTCTGGAAGGTGGTCCTAAAAAACTAATTTAACTTTTGTCTTTTTCTTTGATGAAGGTAACTTTTACGGGTGTTTATTTTTCTTCTATTCTGTACATATTTGATTTTCTATATTGGAAATTGACTATCAGAATTAATTGAGCAGAAAACATCTCACCAAATGTTACTCACCCTAACGACCCAACATGCTTAGGTCAAATTGTTATTTTTGTTTATTTTTTCCTTCAATAGATAGGGTAGGAACAGGGTATTAATTTGTGGTTGGTGCCTTTTTGCTTTTCTCTTACTTGAAGACATAGTTGTTTCTGCATATAACATGTGCAAATAAATTGTGGAGGTAATTTCTACCAATCAAGGGAGGCATAAAAAACAACCTTGTTGACATATGATAGCAAGTTAATAGAAGACTGGAAGGGTTTAGTAATTTGCATGTGGTTTGTTTTTCTTCCAAGTAAATAGTTAGATGATGGAAGTAATGTCCCAAACTGTGCTTGGCTCTTGCGCAAATTTGCCAATACTATTTTGTACCACTTTCTCAGTCATAGCAATCAATTGGGTTTCTATCTGTTTTTGTCTTATAGCTATGACAATCAAATTGATTAGGCATGGTTTAAACCAGCAAAACTAGCTTGGTCAAAAGGTAAATGAAGCATTCATGACTGCAATAGTTCATGCAATAAAACAATAATTGTTCTCCTATGGTTATTGTATTTTCTTCACTCATGACTAATCCAAGAGTCACTCTATCAACAGCTTCTTAGATAAATGTAACCTTTTTATTTATGGGGAAATTGTATGCTGCAGGAAGTTAATTGCGACTGCTATAATTTAATTCTTAGTAGAAAGGAACCCTATGGATTGAAGAATTGGCTCTTGTTGATTATTGAGCACCTGCTGAAGTAGGAATGGTTGTCAAAAACATAAATAGAATGAAAACGATCAAACTAAATTTCTTCTGCTTCTGCCATCAGAACAACTTATTTTTAACCCCAATAAGGATTGTAGCCCATTCCTTTTAAGTCTGGACTCACTCTGCAACTTTTGCTAAATTTGAGTGGTCAATTTCCTACACTTTGCATTGGACAAGTAAACAACTGCTATCAAACAAAATTGAATTGTATGTTACGCAACAGAACCAAGCATACTACAACCTTAAAATCCTTCAGAAGACTCGGTATGTCTACTACTAATTACTAATTTACAACAGAACAGTTTTAATTATGGCTCATCCTTCTCTTCTTCTTTATACACCTGAACCATTTGTTATTCTGTTAAGGTATGTAGTATAACAACGTTCCCTTCATGTTTTTCCCATCATAGTCAGTAATAAGAAACATTAGACATTAGATAAGTAATGTACACAAATTATTTTAAAATTACACAGTGAAATGTATTCAAATTAACCTTGAACTTTAGAGAGGCGGAGTCTCAAGTGAGGGGCCAGGCCCTGGCAGTGGTAGGTGTTGTCAACTGTGTGGTGTGAGATTGGATAATTTATTGCATGGCCATGGGAGCATGTTTAGCATTACATCATCTTCTCTGTTGATCTTTCTAACCTTCTGAATCAGAAATTAAAGATCTGGGACCCTATCCCTTTCAATCACCTTCAATATATTTGAATTAAGGGCTATTGTATTTTTTTATTCACCACAGAGTAACTGTTTCTTCATATCTGAACCCTCCACTTTTTATTACAACGCACTCATTAGTCTCCATGGCAGCATTGGTGTCACAGAAATTCACCGTGAGAAATTATGTCAGAGAGCAAAACATTTGAAAGTAAAACAAAAAGTGACATTGACTGGCATGCGGTGATCTCAAACCTCTTCAGCAGTCAACACCTATGGTACATTTTCCATTTAATGGTTTTTCACCATCCACAAATAACCACGCTCACGTGCCCGTTAACTCCTCCGTCAAAAACACTTGACGCCGTTGCTCCCACTTCACTACCACTATAACCACCAACTGTCCCACTTGGCTTGGCCAACAACTATAGCCCACCCTCGGTCCCCCTTTCTCCATTCCTTTTCTCTCTTTCACACCAACCATCAGGGTATAATAGGGACGCGACATTGAGACGGTGGAGCTAAGAAAATGAAGCCGTTTCCCACGTTCTTCATTCTCCTTTCACTGGTTGCGCTCGTGGACTCTAAATATTACTCATGCAAAAATGAAGACCGGGAGCTTGTGTCAAAGGCGTTTCAATCTGTGTCTGGATTCAACTCTTCCTGGTTCCAAAGCGCTTCTAATTGTTCAAATGCTGATGTTATTAAAGGATTAAATCTTTCGTTCAGGAACCTAAGAGGAAGCATTTCGTGGAAGTATCTGAGGAACATGTCCAAGTTGGAGGTTCTAGATCTGTCTGGGAATTTCTTACAAGGGCAGGTACCAAACTGGTTGTGGACAAGCTCATCCTTATTGGTAGTGAACCTTTCCCAGAACAGCTTCGGAGGGAGCATTAACCCCACTTTCAAAAACGGTTCCTTTTCATCGCTGAAAAATCTCAATCTCTCATACAACAGGTTCACCAACCAGCTTCACCTCTCTGTTTTTTCAAACCTTGAAAGCCTCGACCTTTCACACAATAACCTCAGAACTTTACCTTTGGGGTTCCAAAACCTCACCAATCTACACCACCTTAATCTCTCCAACTGCAACATCAAAGGCAGCGTAAAACCCATTTCCACCCTAACCTCACTATCCTTCTTGGACCTTTCGAACAACTCTTTGAACGGTAGCTTCCCCTCGGATTTCCCTCCGTTGAAGACCATAAAATTCTTGAACATCTCTCACAACAACTTCAAAACATCCACCGCATTAGACAGATTCAAAAAGTTCGGCAAATCGGCGTTCATTCACGCTGGTAACAACTTCAGCTACACCGCATCCAAAACCCCAAAGCTAGGTGCAACCTCGACATCAGCTTCAACTTCAACCCCACCACACGAACAGTCCCACCACATCCAGGCGGAGAAGAAGAGGCCAAGAGAAAAGCAAAAGTCAAAACGGAAACCAAGAAGCATGATTGCGGCCCTGTCGTGTGCCTCGGCACTCGTGGTTGTCGGATTGTGCATGTGCGTTGTGTGGCGTTGCAGAAGGAAGAGGCAACTGGCAAAAAGGAACAAGTGGGCGATCTCTAAACCGGTCCCAGTGAACGTGAAGATGGAGAAATCGGGACCCTTCGCATTCGAGACAGAATCAGGGACATCCTGGGTGGCTGACCTGAAAGAACCCTCTTCCGCACCCGTGGTCATGTTCGAGAAGCCTCTCATGAACCTCACCTTCGTGGACCTCATCGCTGCCACGTCACACTTTGGCAAAGACTCTCTCCTGGCTGAGGGCAGGTGTGGGCCCGTGTACCGCGCTGTCTTAACCGGAGACATCCACGTGGCAATCAAAGTCATCGAAAACGCCAGAGACGTCCATCATGATGACGCTGTCGCTCTCTTCGTTGACCTTTCCCAACTCAAACACCCCAATCTCTTGCCCCTCTCCGGTTACTGTATTGCAGGTAGCGACCCTACTTTCACGAATTGGGCCAATGTTTTTATTTTTCTGATACAGTTCCAAAATTCTGATCTATAACTGCGCACACCAGTGTCCTTTGACTTAACCTACTCACATTAAATGCCTCACGGGTTTTAATTTTTTAACCTATTCCCATTTCCTCCTAATTCCACCACTCGCTATCATTACGTGTAGAAATTCATGCATGCAATTTTTACAATTTGAAATATTGTTACTATTATTATCAGGGAAGGAGAAGCTGGTATTGTACGAGTTTATGTCCAACGGAGATTTGGGTAGGTGGTTGCAGGAACTACCGGCAGGGGAGACTAACGTCGAGGATTGGAGCGGTGACACATGGGAGATTATTCAAAACGGCGCCGTTTCTCGAGCCTCGCCGCCGGAAAAGATGGGCTGGCCAATACGCCATCGTATAGCGGTGGGCGTGGCGCGTGGGTTGGCGTTTCTGCACCACGCGGGGTCAAGGCCCGTCGTACACGGGCATCTAGTGACCTCCAATGTCCTTCTCGGCGACGACTTCGAGCCGCGAATCGCGGATTTCGGGTTCCGGAAGTTTGGAAGGGAGAGCGCTGCTGCCGCGACCAACTGCTCGACGGAGACGGATGTTTACTGCTTTGGTGTGGTGCTTATGGAGCTTCTGACGGGGAAGGGCGGCACGGCGGAGACGGTGGTTTGGGTGAGGAAGGCGGTAAGGGAGGGACACGCAGTGAAGGCGCTGGATGAGAGGCTTAAACTCGGCAGCGGCGGCGACTCGGAGAGTGAGATGGTGGAGAGCCTCCGAGTAGCGTATTTGTGTACGGCCGAGTCACCCGGGAAGAGGCCCAGCATGCAGCAGGTATTGGGCCTGCTGAAAGATATTCACCCGAGTCACGGACTGGACTGAGTTCACTCGGGCAACGAATTGGTTTTCCATTTTGCACGCTAAACCTGGATGAGCAACTCGATTCCTGGTTGCATGCCATCTGGCAATGGAGTTTTGGAGCATGTAATTGTAGTTTTTGGAAATTGTACTAAATGAAATATATCATAAGGTATATTTATGGCTATGATTGCAATGTATATACGAAAAAGTTGAGGAAGAAAAGAAAAAGGGGAAAAGGGAGAAAGGTGGAGAAAAAGAAGTGTGTGAGTGAGAGCATGCATAAACATTACATGTTGCATAGGGCAGAGAATCCCACTAATTAATTGTCTATTCTAAGAGGGACTTTTATCCCTTTTACTTATGTTTGCTTTTACTTTATTCTAGTGTTAATTTGTTTCTCTTTAGTTTAGGATAGAATAGAACATCTTCTGAAAGAAACAAAGAAGGTAGATGAGATAGATGCACCTATGCTTTTGCATCTCCACTTGCTACAGATAACGTGTTTGTTTTATTGAAACAAAGGAGCGACCTCCTTTTCATTCTTTCTCATCTCATTAGGTAACACAATCTTTATTGTCAACATTCTACGCTAATTACCACTATTTCGATACAACATGGAATCATTCAAAACTAATACTTTGAAAATTCCTATATTTAATCATTTCAGGTGTTTACAACGCTGTCACGCCTTAAATAATTACAAATGATCAATTATTTGAAAAAGTGGAATGCTTCAGTTTTTGAGCTCTTTTTAGCTTTTGCTTTATAACCAACCACATCCGTTTCCAAATATGCTACAAATTCACCCATTTTGGGCACTTCAGTATTTTTCTGAAACTTATTCATGGGATGCAGTTTACTTTTGACCTTGAGCAAATGAATAACTCGGTGACTGGATTCCACTAAAGTTGGTTACAGAGATCAGATAAGTTTTCAAATATTATATACTATACTGCAAACATGGGCATATACGCGTTTATTTATACATTTTCTTCTACGATAAAAAATATAATTACATGTTAATTTTATGGATGAATCAGAATAAAATTTAAGTTTAAGATGTCTATCTATAAAGAAAATCAATTTCAAGTATTAATTAAAATAAATCTAACGTTTATAATACCTATTTTAAAAACGATAAAATTTACGAGGGTTAAATATTCTTTCCCAAGTATGAAAATTTTGAAACTCTTCACTTATAGGGCTTAAGAATCACAAGGCTATCACGCCTTAAAGAATTACAAATGATCAATTATTTAAAAAATACTAAACATTGTTTTTTTTTTCTATTTCAAATGTAAAATGTTTTCAGTTAACCTTTCGATATCTTCTTTTCAACACATTAGTACAATAATGCTGAAAGAATCTATTCTTTGAAAAAAGAAGGCAATTTATAGGATCGAGGGTAAGATACTATACATGGGGAAAATAATCAATGGCTAAAGAAATTCAATCTAACAAGGAAGTGTTTTTTTATTAACAAGTGTTGATGTAAAGACTAGCTAGTAGCTAATGGTGTTTGCACATGCACTCAGGGCATCTGGGATTTCTATAAATGCTTCGGCCATAACTCCTAATGCCAGCCTTCTGACCTTCCAGAATCATCTTCTTTACTCTGACTTCAAACCTGTTCCATTTTATGGTGTTGTTCTCCCTCAAAATTGCGGCTAGCCTTGTCTTGTTTGGCCGTAACGTAGGAGCATGATCGCCACCATAGTAGGTTCTGAATCCAGAAACCAATGATGAAAGTTGGCTACCAGAGTCAGTCATAGCAAATACATCAGCACTTGCACATGCAATGAAATCCAAAGCCGCCAACTGCATTCACATCAAGTTAATGTTATTAGTAACTATAATTATTTAGTATTGTGAAAATATTTAGTTGACATTAACAGTATTGACAATGCTATTCCAGATCAATTTTCTTGCGAATAAACTTTCCCTCCTAAGTGGAGTGCTTCTGATTTTGAACCTTAAAATTTACTTGGGTAAACTTCATATTTCATTAAAATCTTACATATATTTTCAAGAACATCATGAACAGTGAAGTAATCTGAGTGGATACGAAAAAAATAGTAGAGTGAGACCATTATTGTCAAAGATAATGGAGAGAATACGAAATTACCTGGGACGAAAAATTCCTGAAAGGTGCCAGTTCACTGTCTGTAAGCAGGTTTTCCTTTGTGATCACATTAGGATAGAGGCTAGTGAAGGGTTCCATTCTTGAGTTTCCCCCATAAATGTGTGAACCAGCCAAGTAAATATAGGTTTCGGGTTTGAAACCAAGACCTGCTAGAACAAGTGCTGCTTCTTCTGGTGTCAACGGACATCTTCCCAATTTTCTCAAATTCATTGGAGAAATAAAGCTATAAACATCAACAGAAAGTGCATCAAACAGATTAGATAAACGACAAGGATATTTACCATTCAAAACATTATATAGCAAAGCATATGATAGAAACATGCATACGTTGAATTCTTCTTCAAGCGTTCAAGAAACAGAGGGAAATGTCTTTCTCTATAGGCTTGAAGTTCCTTCCTCTCTTCTTCCCCGCCTCCAAATTCGCATAAGGAATAGGCTACCATGTCTATTTCAAATCTCAAGTGCAAAGCTAGATATTTTGCCGAGCCCCTTTTACCTTCATGATATTTGTTGTTGTGGATGAACTTTCCCAGCAATTGAGTGTCTAACATGCTTCGTCGAGCACCATATTTCCTAATCCTTTGGATCAATATCGAGCCAAGTTGTTGAATTTTTGGCGCGAATTTCAAAGCATGGAAATTGCATTTGCATCTTAACCTCTGCAAATGGAATTGTTGCAAACATATAAAAATTCATTCTAAATTTGAACCTTAAAAGTACACTAAACTAGTGCAGATCTGATGCAAATAACGCTTAGTTATTCAAGTGGCCAGATCTGATTACTGCGTGATGAAAATGAAGAAAAACTCTTCAAATCATAAAGCTTGGTGGAAAATAACTTGTGAAATAAATAGAAATAATCAATCAGACCATGGAAAACAGATAGCAAATCTTACTCATCGGGTTGTAAAGGAAAGAACAGAAGTACATATTTTTTTCTCTGTTGGAATTTGAAGCTTCTATTAAAAAGTATCCCTGTGAAAAGATAATGCCAATGCACAAGCAAAATGTTTTGTTTACAATCTAAAAATGTTTTGGACCATGATTATATATCTGATAGCAGCAAAAGGGGCACATATTTTTGTTTAAATTGTATACGGTAAACCAGTGGCAGTCCTATTGACAACACAGTAATTTAGATAAAGGCAAACTTCCAACAGAGTAGTAACCTGTTTAAAACTAGACAACCAAGGTAAAACCTTATGACCTGAATATCAGAAGGCAATGGATCAAAACCTAGTCGATTTCCATATCCCAGGAAGTGAACAACTCCATTTCTCAAAAGAAGAGGAAGCACAACTTTGATATAGTCAGCAGGTGTGGCTTCTTTGGTAAGATCTGCGTCTGTAATCTAAAAAGCAAGGTGTTTATTGAAGTTGTTGTTTCTGTTATAACGGATTTTGTCCGTCTTCTTAAGTACATCAGACGAAAGATTACAAACCTGGCTACCAATCGCTTCTACATCCAAGGATTTCATATGAGGTGGAAGTTCCTTCTCAATACTGATATCATCCTTCAAGGTATTCATGAAATACTCCTCCTGGTATATGTCACCAAACTGGCTGCAATTTTTAATTAATTATTACATAAATTGTTGAGCCATTCAATTGAAATCAAATACTGTAAGTGCAGGTGTATGACACCAAATCGTGCTCTAATCAATTAAACAAAACATGTACAAGTGAAAAGTTCAGTTTTTACTTTACTACCGAACACATCTACCTTGGATCCTTCCATACGTTACTGTAAAGAAATTCTGGAATGACTAAAGTTGCATTAAGGAGAGATGCCACAGCAACAGCATTGCAAATCTGTAATCACTACGGTAGTCTCATTACTTCCATTATTGGTATGCCAAAAGCATGTCAAAAAGAAAGGATAAAAGATCATATTTGATCACGAGTATAGCAATTAACTAAGAGCTTGAAATGCGTCCAGTATGTGAATGACCGAAAAGATATGAATTAACTGCTTGTACTTACAGCAACTCGTTGTTGATTAAGACCACCATTTGCGCTGATTAATATGTAGCCATTACTTTGCACAGGCTTCCCTGTCACAGATTATAAACTAGTTACAGAGTAGTATACCAGGCAAATAATTTTCTGATAATAAGTTACAATTTAAACTTCAAGTTGTTGATAAAAGCATAAGAATAAAAACACGTCGTAAAAAGTTTTCTTCACGTTTTTATTACATACCTGAATTGGATTGAACTTTTCTTTCTGCACAAGGTTTCCATGAAGATGCCTGGCGAAATGGTTCCACCCATAAATTTGATGACTCTTGCTTGAACTCCTTCTGTGGTAACAAAAGACATAAATAAACTTCAAATATTGAAAAAAAAAAGTATCTAAACACATCCACATCAATCTGTAAGTTTGATCCTAACCTCTGCAAGAGCACTGGAAGCCAAGTTTAGAAGTCGTTCATACATATATACTGGCGATTGTTTTCTGTAGACGTAGGAATCTCTACCCTTTTCATTAAAACATGCATTAGTTATATATGCCAATCAGCAAAATATCACATAAATTTTAAGTACAAGCAACTTCAATTATACAGACTTGAGACGTGCACCCCTAGTTAACATAATTTACGCTCAAATACTCTGAAACATCACATTTAAAATGTAGAAAACAATTTTACTCTAGAACATACGAGTTCGAGGAGGGTGCTTGCACGCAAGAGATTCTATACTTGTACCTGAAACTCACTTGAGTTATTTGGAGCTGTACCGGGTTGAAGATTGGTAAACTCAAAAAATGAGATGATAAGAGAGTCAAGAAGAAAGAGGCAACCCAACAATCCAAACATGGCAACAATGGCCCTGATGTGCTTTTTCCCTACATAGAGCCCCCTACAAGAATTGCATTTTGAAGAATCACTTTTCAGCCCCTGAAGCAACAAAGTTTTGGAATGCCAACCCTGAAACTCAGAACGCAGACTTTTATGAGACCCTTGTTTCCCCATTACACCACTACCTATCAGCTTAATTTAAAGTAGCTAAAGTTTACAACTTTAACTATTCACATAAGCCTCATCCCCTCCCTTTTTCCCATACAAAGATAAATGGTCACTGAAACAAGAAGAAAGAACTCTGAGAGGCATGAAGAAGTGTGTGTTTATGGTGTTTGCTGACTATTATCATATTATGGATTCGAAAACCGAACCACCAATCCATTAGAATTCAAGTTTGGTGGGGCAATAGGGAATTAAGCAAAAGAGTGGAGCTTTCTGGTATGTTTCCAAGTGAAGCGAAGAAGTAGGTGATGGAGATATGCAGCTGAGAAAGTTGTAGATGAATGAGTGAAATCCAAGCGAAAGATGGAAACTCAACTTTGCATTGAAAACATACCTTACGGAATAAGAATGAGAATGTATATGAAACAACAACTTCCCACCAAACACAACACTGACAGCAGGTGTTGGGAAGCATTTTCAGCTTTCTCACTTCCAAATTCCATCTTTGACAAGCAAAGAAGTGACACTACCAACAACAATAACAACAAACATTTCATCAACTTTTCTTAATCCTTTTCATTTCTTCTCTGAATAGTTTTTTCTTTCAACAACATTGCCTTGTTTACGCTACTTGCAGTTTTTGGTTTGGCGGGCTTTTAATATTTACACAATGCACGTTCCAATGATAAAATTAAAAATGAAATAAACAAAGACTTAGTAAAATTTTAAAGGATGTATATCCAAATTAATCCTCCAAAAATATGTGACGTAATTATTTTAGTTTCCTAAAATAAGAAAAATTAAAATAAATCTCTGTATGACGAACAAAGTCGCTCTTATTTAGTGTCAGAAAGAAGTCAAAGTTGCATCTACGTAAGTCATACTTGAAATTATTTACATTGATCATACGAAAAAAACTGGAGTTATCCACGCAGGTGGACTTGATAAAAGAAAAGTTTAATTGGTCAAATATTTCATACATTTTAAAAATGGTTATATATTTCATACATTTTAGAAGCCGCGTTTGATCCAAACATTATTATGGAGAAGTTGCAGACAAGTTCTTTTAATCGGGGTTTCTTCCTGCACCCCGTTATTTTCTTTTGGCACCTCCAACTTTTGCTTCGATTCCTATTTTACTCCTACAAAATATATATTAAATAAATAAATAATAATCATATCTATCTTTACCTTTTCCATCTTTATTTCTTCTAACACTTTGAAACAGTGAAGTTGTGCCTTATTTTCTCATCCTTTTTTTTTTCGGATTTTATCTTGCGATCAAAGTTATGTGAAGGTTATTGGCTGTGTGGTTCGTACAAAATCTTCAAAGTGAATTTAATTTTGAAATCTGATGTGTGAACTGTGAACTAAATTTCGTAATGGAATTATAAACATGTTTTAAGAATGAGGTGTGATATAGGATGTATGAAATTCGATAAGATATGAATAAAAAAATTAACATAATTGAATTTCAAAATTTGACAAATAAACCAAATTTCATATATAATTAGATTTTAAAATTTGATAAAAAAAATTTAACCAAATTTTGAAATTTAATAAAAAAAATTACATATAATCAAATTTTAAAATTTAATGAACAAAATAAATTTCACACTTAATCGAATTTTAAAATCTAATAAATAAAAATAATTCAAAAGATTTCAAAATCCAATAAAAATATTTACATATAACCAAAATTTAAAATTTAACTAACAAAAGAATTCACATATAAACTTAAGTTTCTAAATTTAATGAACAAAAAAAAATCACACTAAACCAAATTTTAAAATTTGATAAAAAAAATAGAAATAAATTTAACAAAAGTTAAAATCTAATAAACAAACAAAAATTCACGCATAATCAAATTT
This sequence comes from Vigna mungo, assembly GCA_036885675.1. NCBI lineage: Eukaryota > Viridiplantae > Streptophyta > Magnoliopsida > Fabales > Fabaceae > Vigna > Vigna mungo. Next base: position 4,865,935 of record CP144691.1, read on the forward strand.
CAAAATTCAATCAACAAAAAACAAATTCACACTTAATTGAATTTTAAAATTCATTCAACAAATAAAAATTCACACATAACAAATTTCGTAATAATCGGATAAAAAAAATCAAACTGAACCAAATTTTAAATAAAAAAAAAATCACATCGAATTTATAACACCGGTTTGCATATGCATCACTGTACCTTCAAAAGCGAAAAGAAATTTTCCAATATGAAAGATTGAGAGTGCATTAGTTTGCTGTAATGGAAGGAAAGAAGGATTTTTGTCCTAGTCAAGGGGTCAAAGGCTAATTTTATCATTTTAAAAAATTTAGGATGCAGTAAAAACAATGGAACCCTTTTAATATGTGTCCTAAACATTATTAAAGTGGGTTTTCTTATGTGGATCGAAAGTTCAAAGAGTAAAAGTATTATGGCTTTCTATCTTTTAATCCTCAATCAATTCTCACACTTTCAAAACATTTATTTCTCTATTTTTTTTTTCCGGGTATAAACATACTACTATTCTACATAAACAAAACAACATAAATAATAAAAATAAACTGAAACCAATAGTATATATTTTTAATAGTATTTCTACATGCACTAAAAATATATAAAATATAGCTAAAATGGTATACACTACCCCAAATTAAAGAATGAATCGGTGATGTGTGAGAGTGAACCTAATTATATGATTACATGACATAATCATTGAGAGGCTCTGCCGACGTTAAAATGATAAAGCCAAAAACAGGAAACTCGAGCATCATGGACATGGTGGTTATTAATTACGTACCTTTTAATTTATTACTTTAATTTGTTTATATTTTTATTATCATTATCATTTCAGTTAAGCACATTTAATGATTGTGATTAACAGCCAGGTCTTCCTAATCTGCAAAGATAGTCAATAAAAGCGGGAAAAATCCACAGTAGATAAATAAAAAATGATAGGAAGACAGGAAAGAATAGAGTGGAAAAAGGAGAGCTGTGATCACTTGGACTTGTCTTTCTCTCACTGGCTCTTTCATTCTACCTTTTCTTTCGTACCCTCTCTTTCTCTCTTTCCCTTCTCTTCTTCTTCTTCTTCTCTTTCCTAGATTCTTCCTCTTTTCTCTCTACCCTCTGCCATGGCTGAGGATAAGGTACTTTTCCAGCTCAGAAAAGTCTCTTTATGGCCTTGTTATTGTATGGTTGGTGAGAAAGTAGTGACCCAGAAATGGGAGAGTTGAAAATGTCTCTTGGGATTTCCCGTTGGTTATGGATGGAGCTGAACTCATGTGGGATGTATATTTTTTGTTTTTATATTTATTTGTTTTTTGTTTATTCCTTTTCAGTTGGAAAAAGGGGATGGTGGGGTTTAGTATTTGTGGATGAAAATTCTTTTTTTTTTTTTTTTTTGCTGAAAGTTTTGTCTTTGAGCTTAAGGCTCAAAGCCATGTTTTGCTATTTTTTGAGTTGATCTATGGTTATCTGTGAAGTTTCAATTTTTTTTTTCTTGAAAGAGGTTCTGAACTGGGTTTTGTACTGAATTGAGATTTGTTTGTTTCCGACCCCTGTATCGTACTCTGATCTTGTATATTATAATCTTATGTCGTTGTTGCACTCTAGCTATTTGTGTTTTCCTTGTTTGTCCTGAACTTATGATAGTTTCCTTTGCTAGTTGTTCACGAGATTTTCTTTTATTTCTGATTCTGTTATCCAGTTTTCTGTTATCTGCATTAGCCTTTACTTTATTTTTATTTATTTTAGTTACATTACTCGTTGTGTTCCCTTCAGTTCTTACTTTCAACGACTTCAATTGGAGTTTGTACTCTTAACATAGTGCTGTTATAGTTCTTGGTTCCATGTCTATAATTTTCTTAGCAGAATATTTCCACCACTGAAGTTTCCGAAATATCATTCTGAAGTTGCTCTCACCCGGTGTTTTTTTTTCTCATAGTTATGTCTTAAACTTGAGTTATTAAATGTGATGTTCTAATTGGGTATGTTGTTTATCATCATAGTCTCCACCTAGTGTTTTTTATATGGCTTCCAGTTGGTTAAATGCATTCTTCTAACTTTTACATGCTGTTTATCATCGTAGTCTCCACCTAGTTTTTTTTATGACTGTCTATTGGTTAAGTGTATTCTTCCAACTTTTAGCTTCCTTCTGAAACCAAGCAATGATTCAAACATATTTTGTGAAGAAGGTTAGGATTCTAATTTTGTATATACCTTTACTATTTTAAAGGAGATGTCCTCCCCGGTCGTCAATGACAATGATTCCCTCACTGGTCACATCATATCCACAACTATTGGAGGCAAAAACGGGGAGCCCAAACAGGTATCATCTTTGTAAATTCCTTTATGCTAATAATATTACGCATATGTTGATTTATTTGCTTGGTTGTTAAAGATGACGTATGACATTTATCTTGGACTGCAAATTTAATGTCTTTCCACGACCATCATTGTAGACTATTAGTTACAAGGCCGAACGAGTTGTAGGAACTGGCTCGTTTGGAATTGTTTTCCAGGTATGCTAATTGTTTAACACTTGGTTCATTACTCTTGCTATCTTCGTCACATGCTGATAATTCTTTTTCTTGTAGGCAAAATGTTTGGAAACTGGGGAGGCAGTGGCCATTAAGAAGGTTTTACAGGACAGAAGATACAAGAATCGTGAACTACAGTTAATGCGAGTCTTGGATCATCCAAATGTGATCTCACTGAAGCATTGTTTCTTCTCAACTACAAGTACAGATGAACTTTTTCTAAATTTGGTGATGGAATATGTTCCAGAGTCCATGTATAGAGTCTTAAAGCACTATAGCAATGCTAATCAAAGAATGCCGATCATCTATGTGAAACTTTACATGTACCAAGTATGCCTAATACATTTTGGTGATTTATTAATATCTCTAATTTATTTAAGCGGTGCCTGATAAAAGTTTGTGACATGCTAGCAGATTTTCAGGGGATTGGCTTATATTCACACTGTTCCCAAAGTTTGCCACAGAGACTTGAAGCCTCAAAATATTCTGGTTTGTTCACATGTTTTTTAATATGTATATATTGTGAGAGAACTTCTTTATGTGAGAATGAGAGAAGTAAATGGTCAAGATTTATATACAAGTAATTTGAGTTTTTAAACTGGGTGACTTTAATAAACTTTTAATCTTAACAATCCATGTAGGATTATATGGCTCAAATTTGCTTCTCTCCCCCTCATATATATGTATATGTCTGATTCATTCTTAAAAAATAGTCAATATTTCTGACTTTAATGTGTTTCTATGAATATTCCAGGTGGATCCTCTTACACACCAAGTAAAGCTATGTGATTTTGGAAGTGCCAAAGTTCTAGTAGGTCTTATTTTGTTTTGGTATGCTTAGTTTTTGTCCATCTTTTTCACACACCATTATCTTTTATATTGACTAAGTAATAGCTTAGAATGTCAACCAATAACCTACCCATGGTTCCAAAAAGTTGTACTTTAGATGAAACAGTTCCAATTTTTCGATGTTTTGATTTCAGTATCTTGTGTTGATGTCTTGCTGTGCTGAACACCAAACTTTCTGGTTCTTCTTTGACTTGTGGTGTAGCACAACATATTTTATTTTTTTGGAGGCTTTTATGATGTTTGTATTCATTCAATTTGTGTTTTTGTGGGAGTGGGGGACTACTACTCATCTTACAATATATAGCATCGCTATTTTTTCTCTAATAATTGATTTTTAATGGAGTGTTTCTTGTCCTAACCTTCTCTTTATCTAATAATTGATTTTTCCAATGAAGTGTTTCTTGTCCTGACCTTCTCTTTTGTCTCGTCAGGTGAAAGGTGAAGCTAATATATCATACATATGTTCACGATTCTATCGTGCTCCAGAACTTATATTTGGTGCTACAGAATATACAACTTCTATTGATATTTGGTCAGCTGGCTGTGTCCTTGCTGAACTTCTTCTGGGTCAGGTTCGACTCATTGATTATTAATTATTATTACTTGAATAATATTATTATATGAATTTGAATTTGCCACTAAATGAAGTAAATGTAATACACCTATCTGTTATCTGAAACAATTTAAAATTTTGCAGCCATTATTTCCTGGAGAAAATGCAGTAGACCAGCTTGTACATATTATAAAGGTACAATAGGTGTCAACATGTATTTTATGTTCCTTAGTCATGTCTTCCTTGTTAGAAGTCATCTTTAAAAAAATTGTTACATAGGTGCTTGGCACACCAACTCGAGAGGAAGTACGTTGTATGAATCCCAATTACAATGACTTTAGATTTCCACAGATAAAAGCACACCCATGGCACAAGGTTTATAATTTTATCTCCTTTCAGACAATTGTTTATTTTTGGATGAATAAAATGTAATTAATAGGAGAAAGGCCTAGACATGCTAACACATCAAAATTGTTTGTAGATTTTCCACAAAAAGATGCCTCCAGAAGCTATTGATCTGGCATCTCGGCTTTTGCAATACTCTCCAAGTCTCCGGTGTACTGCGGTTAGTGTGATTGCCTTTCTCTCCCTTCTTTGTATATTCTAATTAATTCCCTGATGCCACTATGTGCACCCACCTATAATTCTTCTGAATTTGATTAGTTAATGATATTTTTTCTTTAGAAAACCCAACGTCAATTTAAGAAGAAGAATCTAATTTTGTTTTGTAGCTTGAAGCATGTGTACATCCTTTCTTTGATGAACTTCGAGAACCCATTGCTCGTCTGTCAAATGGCCGTCCATTTCCTCCTCTATTTAACTTCAAACACGAAGTAAGTCCTTAAAATATCCTTCTTGGTCTTATATGTGCTCTGGGAGCAAATTTTTTGTAGAGACAATTTCAAAGGAATAAATTAATACTATTTTTCAATCTGAAAAGATACATAATCTATAGATCCATTTTCTTAGTTTTATATACCTGTCTGGTTATTTTGAGGTGTCTGTTTTTCAGTGTTTGTCTGTTAGAGTACACAAAGCAATGCATTGAGAAATATATCTATATAAACACTGTTTCTCTCACTGATGTCCAAGCTAAACATCCTAAATGATGAACAACTATATTGTAATTCTTCTGTTTACAGTTAACCGGAGCGTCTTCAGAACTTGTTAACAAGTTGATACCTGACCATGTGAAGTGACAAATAGGGATGCAATTTGTTCATCCAATAGGATCGTGATGATAAGCTAGCAGGGACATAATGTATACTGGTTGATAAGTTAAACTAAAGTAGCACTGTTATTTTTGTTTAAATTACCATCTTTTTTACCTGGCCAGTGTAGTCTCAAGCTGAACCTGGACTGAGATTTGGGGTGTAGAATGGCTGCAGTTGATATATCGGCATATGTATACACCTTTTTATTCTCTGTGGCCACTGTTGGATCTTATTTTCTAAGGCAAGGAGCCTTGTTTATTGTAAACGTCTATATGTGTAGTAGTAGAAGTATACTTGGCCTGAAATGGTCAGAACTTAGAATACTTGTGTAAGGGGAAAAGTAAAGCCTTGGCTGGAAGGAGGGAAGGGAGGGTCCACATGGGTTTTTGGGTTGTTGGGTTTAATTTATTTTCCTCATTGTTAATGTAATGTGCTTTTTATAAATGCTGTTGACCAGTTTCTTTCATTGTGAAATGTAATCTTGCTATCTGTCTGTTTTCTTTTCTTTAATGCTGCTTCTAATAATGGCTCACATTTCATTATGTTACTTGAGTTTTTTTAATTCTTAAGTTTTAGCTATTTGATACTAACAGTTGTCATAGTTTTTTATCTTGTTATTATATAATATATTTTAAAAATGTTTCCAGACTTTGTGCATTGACCAATGTAAATGTACTTGGTTGCTGCAAATCCATTAGATGTTATTCTTTTTGCAAAGAGAAAATAATTTACTTATGGAAAAGTAATTGTATACTGATATCTAATTATATGATAATATTGATTTTATAATAATTATTTGATGGAAGGATGGGATAAATTATTACATTCTATTGGTCTTTTAATTCCTTATTTAAAGTTGAACAAAAGGACTAAAGATTTTGCTGAAGAATTTTCTTAAATGTAGATGGTGAAAAATTGAATTGTATACTAAGGATATTTGTGCATATTTGCTGAAAATTTTTTCTTAAATGTACAGTCCCAAGGATTGGACGTAACACTAAGCATATTTGTGCATAATTATGTTGAACACTTTTGAACAGTTTTTGATATGCATTTAATGAAGAATGAATTGTTCTTTGGCTAATTTTAATTGTAAAGTAATTCATTAAATGTTTTAGACTATCCAGGTTATAATTAAAATTTGCAAAGTTAAGATTTTAATGGAACATAAAACTAGATCTTCTGTAATTTTATAAAAAGAAATATACAAGTAACTTTTGTATTTTCAATCCAATGAACAAAAGTTATCCAGTTCTTATTTTTGTGAACACCATTGACTCTACTCTTAAGATTATGTATATCAAAGAAGTTTAATTTATAATGAATTGAATTAAGTCTTTACCTTTCAAATAAAGTATAATATAATAAAAATATTTTGAAATTATGATTTATTATATAAATGGCATTAAATTAAATTAGTTCACAAACATCTCTACTCATGGATTCTTAAGTAAATCAATTTTAGAAGTCTTAATTATTGATCTCATATCAGACTTTGCTACTAGCATGCTTGGATTTCTATTTAAGATACACAGCTTAAGAAAATAATACTGATATATATAATTTTTTTTCATTCATTTTATACTATCTTTTTTTATATTTTATTTTTATTTTTTTAAAAAAATTATAAAAATTCATTCTTTTATTATTATTTTACCCTTATTATAATAGATATAAATATGTATCATACTATCATTTCTCCACATCTTACTAGAAGAGAAACTAAAATTGTGCAGTCTCTTCAAAGGTTTTAAACAAAACATATTAACCTTAAATTGATTGATTTTAGAATAAAGTGATACCCTACATACCAAAACTGGATCAACCTTACCTCATAGGTAATAATAGTTATAAACAGATGTATCTATGATCTATCATAAGTGTTAATATTGAAAGTACCATGATGTAAACAGTTAAAAAGTATGGTACTCGTGTTACTAGCGTTCTACAGTCAAACTATTTGTACAAGTGTTCCTTCCTTGAGCTCCGAGACATGCAATTTCTAAATCATTGAAATACTAAAATACCACTTACCATCAAATTTCGCGCCTCTAGTTTCCACTAACATACGCTCGTTCACACTCCTGTTGATCATCAACACTTTCCACTACTTCCATCTTCACCATTCATTCATCATCACAATCCTAAACAAAAAAATCCAAAGCTTTTAACCAAATAAACAAGTCAACGCATGGTGTCGGAACATGAAGTTCACGTGAATGTCTGCACAGGATCATAGCCTTGAAGCTAAACACTGTAGTTGTACCTCACAAACCATGCGACAATCACTGTCATATTCCCAAATCTCGAGTTGTCTTCCCTGTCCTCACCATCTTCATTCATTTCAGTTCGTTTTTTCTTTCTCTATTTTATCTTTTTTTTGTAAGAAAAATATAGGTTCTTTTTTCTGTCGTTTCTCTCAACGCAGCAAGCAAGGAGAGATTTTCCAAAAGGGTTTGCTTGTTTTTATGCTCTTTTTTTTTTTTTTCAGGAGCTTAGAAGCAAAGATCCTAGTAGAAAAGTTGGAAACTTTGTTGCTCCCCACTACCTGAATCAGTTGTTTTTTAATGGAAGATGTCAAAGTGCTTGCTTGTTTAGCTTCCCTCTTTCTGTGTTATTGGGTGCTTCTTGTAGAGGGCACTGATAGCCTTCTCTCTCCAAAGGGTGTCAACTATGAAGGTTTGCCATTTCTTCATTTTTCTTGCGTCTCACATTTCTAACTTTGTTTCAGTGAGATATTTTCTTTGGTTGTTATCAGTGGCTGCTTTGATGTCCATGAAGAGTAAGATGTATGACGAGTTTAATGCTATGGATGGTTGGGATATTAATTCGGTTGACCCCTGTACTTGGTCTATGGTTGGTTGCTCCGCCGAGGGTTATGTCGTTTCTCTGTAAGTCTTTGTCTTGCTTTCTTTCTTTTGGTTGTGACTATTGCAACAAATTATACATCTTTGAGTCTCGGAAGAGAGACCGATAATTATTATTTTTGAAGGCATTCTTTCTCAAGCTACGAGGATATTGATAATTGGGGATAATTTGATGGTGTTGGCAGGGAAATGGCCAGTGCGGGTTTATCCGGGACAATTTCCTCAGGAATTGGAAATTTGAGCCACCTTCATACATTGTGAGTTGCAACTTCAATGGTCCATATATGTTTATTGGAATGTGCACTCTTGTTTGGTTCATTTAGCTGGTAATGATATTGATGCATATTTTGGCATATAGGATGTAAAATGTGTTATTTGAGTCCTCCCCTTTGATCACTTTGGGTCAATCCACTGTCTATGAACAAAGTCCATTTTCTACTTTTGGAAACAGAGTCTTTTTAGGCTGCTATTTACACTGATGTCCAAGGCTGGTAGCTAGTGCCATAATAGGGGTTCTTGTCTTGTCATTTTCTTTTCGATACCTTCATTTTTATTTGATATTGTATATGCAAGGAGAAATTTTTTTCATCAAAAACTAAAGTAGACATTCATTTATATTATCCAGCTTTGCTTATCACTTTGTTTTCCCATTGTATTATCTTAGGTTATTGCAGAACAATAAGTTATCTGGTCCTATTCCGACTGAGATAGGAAAGCTTTTAGAGCTTCAAACCCTTGACCTCTCTGGTAACCAGCTAGATGGAGAAATTCCTAGTTCATTGGGCTTTTTGACTCATCTTAGTTACTTGTGAGTGTGGTCTGACAAATAAATTTACAGTTTATGATATTCTTGTTTCTTATTTGGCTAATTCAATAGCCTTTCTCTAATTGATTGCTTCCTAACTTATTCATGCAAAGTATTTCAGGCGGCTCAGCAAAAATAAACTATCTGGACAGATCCCTCAGCTTGTTGCTAATCTGACAGACCTTTCATTCTTGTATGCTCTGTATCATGATGTATTTTTACCTCTTATATCCTCAAAAGCGAAAATGTTAATTTCATTATACTGTACCTAATGCTGTAGGGACTTGTCATTCAATAATCTCAGTGGTCCCACTCCACAAATTTTAGCGAAAGGTTATAGGTGAGTTTTCTAATGCTGTGTTATTTTCTCCGTCTGTTATTCTTAAGGAAACAATTAAAAATGCTTGTACTAGCTGCACGTTCAGTCGTTCCTTACCAAATTTTGCGATGGTTTCGTCAGCTAATACATTAAACATTACTTAACAAAGTCCCGTTTGAGGAGTATTTAATCAATTTATTGTTAGGGAAAGAGAATCTCTGCTTAATTGAAATAAAAACCTGAGATTATAATGAAGCCAGACGGATTAACTTTTGTGTTCAGCATATGATGTTTTGTTTTTAAATTTTGATGGAAACTGGAGTACTACATCAATGATTTGGAACACCACAGATGTTAACACCGTAGTGGTTACTAAAATCAAATCAAACAATTTCAAGTTATTTTTTATTTGCTAAGCAGAAAACTGATGCCGCAGCTATAGACTTTTGAGGATTATGGTTATTGTCATGTTAAAAATAATTATTGGCTTAACTTTTTTTTTTTTCGTTCTTCTAAATATTTAACCTTCTTGTTTCTTGCGTTACCTGACACTTTACTTCTTTGGTTGCAGTATTTCAGGGAACAGCTTCCTCTGCACTTCTTCTCAAATTTGTATGGGCTTCTCAAAACCAGTTAATGGTAATGTAAATTTAACTTGTATATATTAAAAACCTAGTAATAAGTAAATCGAAGTACATATAAAGGATGATTCAACTGCAGATACAGGGTCATCTCAGTCGACTGGTGGTCATCACCAAAGGGTGCTTGCTGTTGTTATTGGCTTTAGTTGCACATTTGTAATTTCAGTGGTGCTTCTTGTTTTTTGGTTGCATTGGTACAGATCGAACATTCTGTTCACATCTTATGGTACTTCCTGACATGATCTTCCTAGCTTTTTTCTTCTCTCTGTAACACATTCTAACAATATGCAAATATTGCTCACTGGTTTTTTCCTTTGACATTTGAAGTGGAGCAAGATTGTGAATTTGATATTGGCCATCTGAAGAGGTTCTCCTTCCGTGAATTGCAAATTGCTACTGGAAGTTTCAATTCAAAAAATATCCTAGGGCAAGGTGGTTTCGGTGTTGTCTACAAAGGATGCCTTGCGAATAAAATGTTAGTGGCAGTAAAGAGGTTGAAAGATCCCAACTATACTGGAGAAGTGCAGTTTCAAACAGAAGTTGAGATGATTGGCTTGGCAGTGCATCGAAACCTCTTGCGACTTTATGGATTCTGTATGACACCGGATGAAAGGTTACTTGTTTATCCGTATATGCCCAATGGCAGTGTTGCTGATCGCTTGAGAGGTTTGTTTCATGCTATTCATTTCTGTACTTAAGACTGTGTAAAGTAATGTAACTGATATTTACATGTCTCTTACAGTGGAAATTAGGATATTCAAATCAGTGACATGTAGTGATTCCGTTACTCAGGATGTCAGAAACTTGTGCTATTCTGTATATGTCCATTCATTCAATCATTTTCAAATGGTAGCTTATGATCTGTAATAACTATTAAAATGTTTACTTTCTGTATCAAGAAAAATTGTGAGAGCACCATAGTTCATGCAGCTTATTCCTTTAATACATTCTTTCCTATATTAAATTCCAACGGCTCTTGATTTTAATGAATTTATCTTCTCCCTTGTCATCAAACAGAGACTTGCCGTGAAAAGCCATCATTGGACTGGAACAGGCGAATGCGCGTTGCTCTTGGGACAGCACGCGGACTTCTATACTTGCATGAACAGTGCAATCCAAAAATAATCCACAGGGATGTTAAGGCTGCAAACATTTTGTTAGATGAAAGTTTTGAAGCTGTGGTGGGGGATTTTGGTCTTGCTAAGCTCTTAGATCAAAGGGATTCACATGTAACTACTGCAGTACGAGGGACAGTAGGTCACATTGCTCCAGAATATCTCTCAACTGGACAGTCATCTGAAAAAACAGATGTTTTTGGATTTGGCATATTACTTTTGGAGCTCATAACAGGACATAAGGCACTTGATGCAGGAAATGCTCAGGTCCAAAAGGGAATGATTCTTGATTGGGTGAGTAGTTTCTTTAAATTACTTGTGAGCTCACTTTGGTCTTTACATGATAATATAACCTTGACTTATATAATAATATTCCTTCACAAGAGTTTGCATTGATCATAAATTCCTGCAGGTTAGAACCTTATATGAGGAGAAACGGGTGGAAGTGTTAGTGGATAGGGATCTGAGGGGATGTTTTGATCCTGTGGAGTTGGAGAAAGCAGTGGATTTGTCTCTACAGTGTACTCAGTCACTTCCCACTTTGCGGCCAAAGATGTCAGAAGTTCTGAAGATTCTAGAAGGTCTGGTCGGACAGTCAATGCGGGCAGAGGAGTCACAAGGAGTGACTAACCTATACGGTGAAAGGACTTGCAGTTTCTCACAAAATTATATTGATGTTCACGAAGAACCTTCCTTTATTATTGAACCCATTGAGCTCTCTGGACCTCGCTGACATCATGTACATGTCTTTTTGCTTTTTATCACATAGGAATATATTCATTTCTCCCTCAGTTCCTTTTATCCCCAGAATATTTAGGCATCTTTTCAGTCAGAATCTATAATTGTGACATTTCCTGCCAGTGAAAAATGTTTTTACCAGATACCCGTGAAAAATTATGATAGCATTTTCTTTGGTATTCAATCTTACATTCTTTTTAGTCTTTAGAGGGACAAAACCTATACCTCACGACAAGTAAAGGATGTTGTGCATATGTCATTTGTTTTAAGGATGTGACATGTAAACCTTTTTATTTAGTGCGATAATTACAATTTGTATGAATTTGTCTATGAAATTGTTGGATAGTCGAACATTTCAATGTAAAATTCAAACCAAATATGATGTGGATTTGAATAACATAAATGTTGTAGCAATAAACAGAAGTCAAGCATAAGTACATATAATTTGTGAGTAGTGTGGTCCAAATCTGATAACTTGTACTCTTAGAAAAGGGAAGTATGGGGTTCCCTTTCCCTTTGACGCAGGACTTGTTCAGGGCCTACTACTAGGTCCACTTTACCCTAAACAAAGCAATGCACTAATAGGAAAACAATAAATCACTTACGTGTAAATTAGTGTATTGAGTTCCACAAGTTGTTGTTTATAATGGAAGATCAACATATCATAAACATTACTATGTAAGATTTAATTAAATTTTAGTTGTCATAAATTTAAATATTTTTAATTAAAAACTATCTTTTGTAAGATATTTAAGTTTTTTATATTTTTAATTAACTTTTTATTATTTAATTTTTTTAGTAGAATAGTGTAATTATTATCCTGTTTTACTATTTTATATTTGTTTTCGTGTATTAAAAAAATAAGCGTTTTTGTAATTAATATAAAATAAATTAATGTTTCCGTAAAATTTTATTACATTTTGAGTCTTAAACATAAAAAAAAATAAACATAGTGATTTTAATTTAATTAAGTTAAATGTTTGTAAAATATTAAATAAATTTTTTAATAATAAAGTATCAAATGATATAAACAATTCAAATATTAAAATATATTTAATATTTTTAAAAAAATATTAAATTGAAAAAATTATATTCATTTATAAAATTTAAAATTAAAATATATTAAAATTTCAAATACAAACATACCAAAATTCAATTATTAAAAGCATACTTATCTGTATCCTTTGTTTATTAAAAACATACTTATCTGTATACTTTATTTTATAATAGCTATATGTCAAAGTTTGGGCATCATAAAGGTCCCTCTCTGGCTCTGCAATTGCTAAGGACTCAATTTCTTAATTACTTCTTCAAATTTAATTATTAAATTAAATAAATAACCTCTATTTCTTATTAAGCTTAATTATCTAAACAAACTTCACTCAATCTCTACAACTTATAAGTTTATTTTTTTGTCACTATATATATTAGTTTAGGATAAAATATGTGTAGGTTATTTTTACTGAAATATAAGTACATCTAAGAAACAAATATGTTATTCTAACGTATAAATTGTTTCTCTAAAATAAGTTTATCTATATTTCTTATTACTAGATGAGTATATTACAATAACTTTCAGATGTTATATTCATAAAATTAAGAACACAAAAATTTTCATAAATGAAATTAATTAATTAATAAATAGTTTTGATATTGTTTTAAGCCTTAAATTTCAAACATTAATTATTTTCATAAGTGAAGTTTAAGAATTCAAACCTCTTTCTTGTTTGTATACTGTTTCGTATACTCAACTCCTTTGTGTACGTAGGGCCCATGTCGCCGTAGGCCCCAATCATTCCACGTTCTCCGATATTCGACGCAACCCATTGCCCAAGTATTATATAATGCTATCAAGACTGTCAGTTTAGTTAAAATATTTAATCTTTACAATATTATAAATCAAAGTTTGATTATTTTTTTTATTTTTTAATTTGGAAAGGTATGGTTTGTTGTGACAATGTTTCTAGTGTAATTTATACTACAAATCATCTTAATTATGTAATTTATAGAAAAAAGTGACTCGGTGCTTCTCGTTTCATATATAGCATCCAAGTCTTGTTCAATGAGAAGATAAAAAAATAAAATAAAATTCAAGCATCTTAAAAATATATAATTTAAATTGTATAAACTACATCTTTTAGTGTTTGTCTTTGATAAAAAGAAGATAAATAAGGATATATAATACCTTAAAGAATGCATCTGTAATAAGAAAAAAATTTAAGTTAGTAAGATAACTCTAGGTGAATTCAATGTAATAAAAGCATTTAGTTGAAAACTTCTTATCACTAAGCTGAAAAAGTTCTTAAAAATACCGTTCATCTCACCGTATATAAACATATCCAATTCTTATATTTACATTTATAAGGACTAAGTTATATGTAATATAATATCTGAAACATTGTAAATACTTTATAAGCATTAATCTAGTATTTATTGCCAGTAACTATATTTCTCTTATATTTAGAAAGTTAACCATGGTATTTTGAGAGAAGAGCTAAAAAAAACTACTTTAGTTATTGAATTTGAATAGATATGGTAAACTTGCGTATAGTTTTTAAGAATAAATGCTGTTATATTAAACTTGCGTATAGTAAATTTTTGGTGATCTTTCTTATGTTTTTTTAAGTTGGTTTCTATCTTAATCATTTTTTGATAGAAAATTTATAAAATTACTCTTAAGAAACACAATTTAATTCATTCTTATAATTTTATAATATGTTTTTATAATCACAAATAAATAAAAGATATGCCTAATAATAAGATGTATTATGTAATCTTACTACTAAATCATTTTTCTTAATAATTTGTAAACATTGTTACATGATAATTTATAATTTGTTTTATATATATATATATATATATATATATATTCCTAGAAGTATGGATAACTTAAAGAATTAAAATATTTTTGAAATGTTAGTTTATAGTAAAAGAGTATTTATGTGTTGATGATTTTTTTTTAAAGAAATTTATCAAGGAAATATAATATTAATAAAAATTATATATTAACTATTATGTTATCATATACTAAGTATGTAATAATGTTTTTTTATTCAGTTTCAATAGACATACTAAAAAAGATTATGTAATTTAATAGACATACTAAAATCTATTAAATTTCTCCATTCTAAAATGATCCAAACTTCTATTGAAACAATGTCTAAATAATTATTATTAATTATTATGTTATTATATATTTGAGGCAAATATTATTTGAATGAATCTTATAAATATAATCAGTAAGATTACTCAATATCCTTACCATACCCAGTAATCATTGATAACTTAAGAATCAATCTCTAAAACAGTTTAAATATGTTTTAAAACAATAAATTTATAATTGTTCTCTTTTATATGTTATTTATTTTTTCTATTTTTATTTAACGTTCGATTTAAACTTACATTTTGTTTAATTCGTAACAGTTATATACCTTGATAAATTTTTAATAAAAATAAATTTCGATAAAATTAAATAAAAGCTTAACCATGGTAAAATTAAACACCTTAGTTAATAATATCCGTTAAGCCTCTAATCTATACTTGATCGAAATGAACTCTAAACACCTTAAATAACAATGGCATTGTAATAAAATCAACTATACACGATAGTCTTGCATTTTAATTAAAAAAGCACTAAGAGGTTAAAGGGCCAAAATACTCCAATTCATCTTCTTTAGATTAAATTTGTCTTTTCGTTCATCGAAGGGTATATATAAGCAAAACAAACATGTCTAATGTATTAAATACTTTATATCCAGAAGTGGATCCCTTCCATACACTTTAAATAAATAAATAAATAAGTCACAAATGACATTAAATTAATATAAATTTAACTTTTATACCAATACAGACTTTATAATTCAATATCATTTCAATCAAACTAAAATAAAAATGACAAACCAAAGTAAAGAGAATTAAAGAAAATTTTCTATTCTCAATAATTAAAGTGAAGCCCTCAAGAGAAAAAAATTATAAACCACAAACTAATTGACAAAAAGGATAAAAAAAATGGTAAAAAATTGCAATTCAAATAATGACAAACTAATAACAACAAATGCACACAAGAAAAGAGAAGAGGAGGCACATGCACAAAAGAACAAACAAACACACACAATGATATAAAAAAAAAAAGAAAAAAAAAAGAACACAAAGGACAAATTGACAACATACACAAATAAAGGGAAGACATCAATGGATAGTTATAGTGTCTTTGGGCGAAGAGATTGATGGCCGATGAATCCAAAAACTGTTTTCTTGTCTGTTAGTTTATTTAGTTACTTGGTTCCTATTTCTACAACTTTCTAAGGTCCATGCTAATTTCTTCCACTTCAACACTCTTTTTCTAGTTCGAAGTTCTGGTTTCTGCCACCACTCATTAATTATATATACTTTACTTTCAGATAACACTGAATCAGGAATTCATGCAATTAATAATAGTAAATGATTTTTTATACAATATAGTATAATAAATAAATCTTACCTTTCTATCATGTACTTATCTGTATCTATCTTTTCCATGTTCGGGCAAATTATTTTGGCAATTTTAGCAGTTTTTCTGGTAAAATAATTGTTTGCTTATGTGTATGACAAAATATTAATTTCTCATGTAATCTTTTTGCAAATACTCTATTATTAGTTAATACTTTCTTAAAAATTCTAAATTTCAGCATATTTTCAATTTCTTGATTTGTACTTTTCTAACAATAATCACGCATTAGAAATTGAAATAACAATGACTAAAATTTATAAAATATTTCTCCGAAATTTGAATTGTATAATTTATTTAAAAAACAGTTATTTTCTAAAGAAAAACATTTCAATAATTTTTCTCTCCTTGGCCTTCGTACATATACAATTTTATATGTGAAAGTTTTTTTTCTTGCTAATATTCATATCCAAATTCAAATAATATATAATTATAGATATAATTAACTATAATTAATTTTACGTTTGCTACTGTTATTAAATATGTGTTTACAAAGTAGTAACCTTCTGTTTCCTTTGTTTCGTCCACTTGCTCAATTATTCTAATAATTCAATTGCACTGAAAATTCCTTCTCTCACTGTTTTTTTTTTTTTCCAGTTCCTTTCTTCACTTAACCTGCTCCTATTTTATTTCCCACTTTAAAAAAGTCATTTTTATTCTTTAACTAATCTATGAAGAAAGCCACGCAGGTTTATCTGGCGTGGGTCTGTTTGAAACATATAGGAGTTGAATTTGTTTGTGGAATTTAATGTTTGGAGGTAAAACCCATCGCTTTGCGGCTATTTTGGGGGCTGTGTTTTCTTGGAGAGTGAGGTCATCCATCTCAGAGGTGACACCCCCAGTTTCCTCTATTTTAAATTGATTATTTCTTAAAATATCTGGTAGAATCAGGAAGTGGGTCATTGGAAGATATACATTTTCCACCATCCATTTGATCACATTGTTCATCCTCTGTAATTAATAAAGGGAGCGTTTTTAGGTGGGGTTCGTGCAGTGACATTGTTTGGGAGTGAACTAACTGTCGATGGATCAAAACAGAAGCGAAGAAAGAGGTGGGATACTGGGTCCGGTTCATGAAGGGGTAGATGGGAATTTGAGTCATTTGGTTGAAGGGGTAGTTATTGATGCAGTAGATGGGAACGACTTGGGTGGCAGAGTTGGTATAAGGGGAGAAGCTGGAACTTCAAGAGAGGTGCGTAAGGATTTGGGATCTGAAAAGGAGCTTGAGGAAGTTAAGGGTCAGGACAAGCATGGTGAAGAAAATATTAGTGATAATAAATTGCTTGGGGTTGATCAGGGAACTAGTTATAATCCAAACCATTTGGTTAATCAGGAAGTGATTGAAACTATGGTTGTAATCGAGTCTTTTGAGACTGACTATGTCAACGAGAATAATAGGAAGTTGGAAGCAGAAGTTAATGAATCGGAGTTGAACTTTACATCCATGAAAGTACCAGAAGGGACGTCTGAAACTGATAAAAATTCATGTGTGATTGATATAAAATGCAGCAGCCGCAAAAAGTTTTCTGAGAATTCTGAAGGTGAACAGATTTGTAGGATTTGCCATCTGGCTTCTGTGCAGCCATCGGATGAAAATGAAGCAACCGTTGGCCCTGCTGCTAGTAGTGCTACGTGTTCAGATTTGATTCAGCTTGGTTGTGCATGTAAAGATGAGCTAGGCATTGCACATGTTCATTGTGCTGAGGCGTGGTTCAAGCTTAAGGGGAACAGGTATATATTTTTTCCAAATACCAATTTTGATTCTAGGCTGTAGAAAAACAATAACATCAGCACTTTTTTAGGTCTTGATTTCCTAAATATGTAGGGGTTCATAGGTTTCCTTTTACATACTTATCCAATTTGGCGTAATTTCTGGAAGCAAATATTCGTCTTGCACTTTTCGTTGGTTTATGTTTGTGAGTGGTGCAGTACCTTGATAACAAGGAAAATTAATAATTTCAGCAGTAGTATTGTGAAGGTTTTATCTTTCTTGTGTTTCCATGACTTGTCTTTTGAAATCTTGAGGTTTTTGGCATCCTTATACGTGTGTTGATTGTGTTCGTAGATTAGAACTTGACTTTCCAATACCATTATTAGCATTTCTTGAAATCCTTTCCAGATTCATACCAGGGCTTAGCTTAGTGTACTGCTATTTGCTTTCGGTTGGTATTTCTTAGAAAGTGTGTTAAGCGTAACTCAATCTCACATAATTAAATAATAAGGGGAAGTTTGTTACCACTTATGTATTCTGTAACGTAATATCTATTGTAGTCACACATAGCTACGCAGTGTATATCAGTAGCCATGAACCAATTTAGAGTTCCTATAGCTAGTGGGGTTCTCTAAGGGGTGAATTGGACAAATTTGTCTAGACAGCCGGTGGATTTCCACCTTTTGGTAATATTGGATTAGAGATAAACATGATTAGCAAATTGCTTCTAGTGGTTGTAACTTGAGGTTAAATAATATCGCTTTGGAAACTAGCAAGTTATTGCATTTGATCGTGATATTCATGTCCATGTCCTTGATATTTGAAAAGAAAGTCCTCTTGTAACTGTCTTGGTGAAGATTCTTTGGGATCTGATGTTTCTCTGTTCAGATGACATATGGGGCATGCTCTGGAAAAATAAGTTTATACTTATATTATATCACCACCACAAAATGAATCTTCATAATTTTTATTAGATATCATGGGATCATGTTCGTCAATTTTCCCGGAACAGAACTGTGAACTGCTTTTTCATTGAATAATTTTTAGGTTCCTTTTTTCTAAATCAGTTTTATTGCCTGTGATTGGTCCCATGTCAAGTGAAAACCAATTTGTTACAATCTAGTATAACTGATCATTGTCAGTCCTAATTCTTGTATCATATATAAACGACTTGTTTGGGCCAACAGCTACATTGAGCAATTTTCTTCTAATAAAAAAAGCTTATAGAAGTTGTAATCATACTGACGATTTTTTGTTCTATGCTAAAATTCTATTGTATAGTGCTAAATTTGAAGATGGTCCCTTGCAAGTGAGTGTCTTTTGTTATATAATCCATTATCAAACAAATTATTGATATTGGGTACCTTTTATAATGACAGGTTATGTGAAATATGTAGTGAGACTGCAACAAATGTTTCGGGTGTTAGTAATTATGAATTTATGGAAAAGTGGAATGAAAGAAGGTTCATGGAAGACGGTGGTAGCTCATCCCGCAGGTTTGGTGGATGCTGGCGAGGACAACCATTTTGTAACTTCTTGATGGCATGCCTGGTAATAGCATTTGTTCTGCCATGGTTTTTTCGTGTAAATGTGTTCTAGCTGGTGAATCAAGCTCTATCACTCTTGCCTTCAATTCTTCATTCTCACTAAATATAGTGAGTGGATTTCTGGCATAGATGCTATGATGCATCATCACATTTTAATGGGATGTTAATGCTTAACCACATGTCCTAGCTGACATGGGGTTTGTGCCATGAAGATGAGAAACTTCCATGTGAAGAAATTACCAGCTCAAGTTGCATTTTTTTTGAAGAGGGTGTTGTTCTGAGGTGTATATATATATATATATATATATATATATATATATATATATATATATATATATATTACACACACAAACACAGTATTTTATATTTGGGGGCAATATATCTTATTTGTAAAGATTTTGCTGCAAAACAACACTTAAGTTAAAGGTCTTTCCCCCTTTTCACTTGTTTCATTTCTTTCTGTTTTTCTTTTCTTTCTTTTTTTTTTGGATTTATTTGGCTGTGTCATCCTCTGGTGTAGTTTCAAGTAATAAACAAGTTTTGGATGATGAAATATGTGCTTATAAATGATCTTGATTCTCAAGTATATAACTTTTAAAAAAAAATAATTCTGAGTCTTCTTCCTAATTATTGTAATGACTATAATGCTGTTTCCTTTATAAATCAATGGTATTTAGACTGAGAAAAGTTCAGAGAAAGTTACTCGAGCAGATGATGAAATGTTTTATTTATAATCGTTTGATACATTTGGGAAGAAGAGAATAAGAAAATAAATAAATAAATAAAGACATTGACGACGAGAAACAACAATTATAGGATACATGGTTTATTTATGCTGTTCTAAATTTATTTTATTTTTTCTTTTTAAGTGTTGAAAATATACTTTGAGTTGTACATTTTGATATCTCAAATAACTGAAGTTTGAAATCAATTGCTGAAAATGAAACTTATCTATAATTATTAATGTCATGTATATCCAAATAAATGTCATAATTTTATCAAATTTGTCTAGCCAATTATAACATGTGTCTTTATCAAATTTTGGATCATTAAAAACAAAAATCTGTGTATAAGACCTCGAAATCAATTTTAGTGGTTGTAAGCTATTGGACAAAATATCAGGTAACATCTTTCATGTCTTACATAATTAATTTTTAAATAAATCCATTACATTTCTGCACTTTTTCTTGCTTTTTGTTTTCTTTTTGAAATCCTTTTGCATTTCTTTTACATTCTTGCAATTTCTTTTCCTTTTCAAATTGTGCAACTGAACTTTACAATTCAAAAGTCAAAAATAATTTTTTATAATAGTTTGCAAGTTATATTTTACTTTAAAATTACATAATCCAAAATAATTTTTTTTTCTTAATCTTTTAAATTATACAATCGAAAGTTAAAAATAACTTTTAAATTACATAATCTAGTAATCAATAATGATTAAGGAAAAATTATTTAGTTTATGAATTACAAAATGTTACAATTATTTTTTACTTATGAATTATACAATCAGAAAATCTTTATTTAAGAAAAAAGAAATAATCTCTAAATTTCCCAAACCAGAAATATTTTAAATTTTCAAATTGTAAAATGGGACTTTTTTAATATGAAGATGCAGAGAAAAATATATAAAGGTGGAGGAAGAAGAATCTAGTTCTAGTTCCCAGTAATTGATATTTACTTTCATGTTTGCATTTTAAGCAATTAACATTCATTTTTTGTTATTCTTTTCCATATAATAATGATTATGAAATTTAAAATATTAATAATAAGATGCACATTTTAAAAATTAAAATAATAATATTTTAATTTTAAAGAATTATTTGACACTTTTTTTTTTAATTTCAGACCCATGATCAATTCATACACTGAAATAGGAGTACCAGGAAAATTTGTTTATATATATAAATTGATAGATAATATATCGGAGTAGCAGAGCGAAGAGCCATGTTGACAATGGTGAAAATCATAACCAACTTTAGCAGCTGCTCAACTTATAACTGTCATTCAAATGAAGCAAATTATGCCAGACCTCTAAACGGTTTCATCTTCTTCAGACATTCTTCAAGAAAATGTTTATTATATTCAAATTTGGACGTTCCTCGTAGTACTAGGGTCGGTGTCTCTTTCATGTTGGATGAAAACGCCAAAATTAGCAAATTCTGCGAGGTGGGTGATCTTCGGAATGCAGTGGAATTGCTCAAAATGTCCCAAAATTCCGAGCTTGACTTGAACACTTACGCTTCTATCTTGCAGCTTTGTGCTGAACGTAAGCGTCTGCAAGAGGGTAAGTTGGTTCATTCAATTATCTCCTCCAATGGAATACCAATTGAAGGGGTTTTGGGTCCAAAACTAGTGTTCATGTATGTGAGTTGTGGAGGCTTAAGAGAAGGAAGACGTATATTCGATCATACTCTCAGTGATAACAAGGTTTTTCTGTGGAATCTTATGATGTCTGAATACGCAAAGATTGGTGATTTTCGCGAAAGTATATATCTTTTTAGGAAAATGCAGAAACTTGGAATTACAGGGAATTCTTATACGTTTTCATGCATCTTAAAGTGTTTTGCTACTTTGGGAAGGGTAGAGGAATGTAAAAGAATACATGGGTATATTTATAAACTAGGCTTTGGTTCTTATAATACTGTTGTTAACTCCTTAATTGCAGCTTATTTCAAAAGTGGAGGAATTGACAGTGCACACAAGTTGTTTGATGAATTGAGTGATAGAGATGTTGTTTCCTGGAATTCGATGATAAGTGGCTGCGTGATGAATGGTTTTTCCCACACTGCACTTGATTTTTTCATTCAGATGCTTATTTTAAGGGTTGGTGTGGATTTGGCTACTTTGGTTAATGTTCTTGTAGCTTGCGCAAATACTGGTAGTCTTTCATTTGGAAGAGCAGTCCATGGTCATGGAGTGAAAGCTTGTTTTGGCAGGGAGGGTAGGTTTAACAATACCTTATTAGACATGTACTCAAAATGTGGTAATTTAAATGACGCAATTCAAGTTTTTGGAAAAATGGGTCAAACAACTGTTGTCTCTTGGACTTCATTAATTTCTGCTTATGTAAGAGAAGGTCTATATGATGATGCAATAAGATTATTCTATGAAATGGAATGCAAAGGCGTTAGTCCAGATGTTTATACCATGACTAGTGTCCTTCATGCATGCGCTCATAGCAACTCACTGGATAAAGGCAGAGATGTACACAATTACTTTAGAAAGAAAAACGTGACCTTGAGCTTGCCGGTGTGTAATGCTCTCATGGATATGTATGCAAAATGTGGAAGCATGGAAGAAGCTTCTTTAGTTTTCTCTCAAATTCCAACTAAGGACATTGTTTCATGGAATATCATGATTGGTGGTTATTCAAAAAACTCTCTCCCTATTGAGGCTCTTAAACTTTTTTCTGAGATGCAAGAAGAATCAAGACCTGATGGCTTTACAATGGCTTGTGTTCTTCCAGCTTGTGGGAGTCTTGCTGCTCTTGACGTAGGCAGAGGGATTCATGGGTGGATATTGAGAAATGGGTATTCATCAGATTTGCATGTAGTCAATGCACTCATGGACATGTATGTAAAATGTGGGTCACTAATTCATGCACAGTTGCTCTTCGATATGATATCTGAGAAGGATTTGATCTCTTGGACTGTAATGATTACTGGGTATGGCATGCATGGGTTGGGAAATGAAGCAGTTGCCACTTTTCAGAAGATGAGGATTGTAGGTATTAAGCCTGATGAGATTACCTTCACTTCCATACTCTATGCCTGTAGTCATTCTGGATTACTGAACGAGGGATGGGAATTTTTTAATGCCATGAGGGAATGCAACATTGAGCCCAAGTTAGAGCATTATGCTTGCATGGTAGATCTCCTTGCCCGCACTGGAAATCTATCTAAGGCGTACAACTTCATTGAGACAATGCCAATTAAACCAGATGCTACAGTTTGGGGTGCCTTGCTTTGTGGGTGTAGGATCCATCATGATGTGGAGCTAGCAGAAAAAGTGGCAGAGCATGTTTTTGAGCTAGAGCCTGACAACACAGGATATTATGTTCTTCTGGCCAACGTCTATGCAGAGGCAGAAAAGTGGGAAGAAGTAAAGAAGTTACGCGAGAGGATTAGTAAGCTGGGACTAAAAAAGAGCCCTGGCTGTAGTTGGATAGAGGTCCAAGGAAAAAGTACCACCTTTGTTTCCGCAGATTCTGCACATCCTCAAGCCAAAACTATAGTCTCATTGCTGAATAATTTGAGAATAAAGATGAAGAGTGAAGGTTATTCTCCAAAGATGAGGTATGCGTTGATTAATGCAGATGACACGGAGAAGGAAGCGGCTTTGTGTGGGCACAGTGAGAAGTTAGCTGTGGCTTTTGGTATATTAAATTTGTCCCCTGGAAGGACTATTAGGGTCGCCAAGAACTTACGAGTATGTGGTGACTGTCATGAGATGGTGAAGTTCGTGTCCAAGACAACCAGAAGGGAGATTATCCTGAGAGATTCAAATCGGTTTCACCATTTCAAGGATGGCTTCTGTTCTTGCGGAGATTTCTGGTAAATACAATGAGGAAATTCAGTAGAGGGGAAATCATAATGATGCCATGTCAATTTACCCCTTTCACGATTAAATCTTATGCCAATCACGGTATCTGATTTGACATGACACATTCATTGGCAAAAATAGTCAATGACAAAGCATAAAATGGATCAAGGATAGTCATAAAGGCTGAATCAGAGGTTTGCACTGCAAGTTTGACAGTCAAGTTAGAGGCAGTTTACGCAGTTGATTTCAGTTTTAAAATACTAAATTTGTAAATCACTGATAAACCATCCAAGTTGTTGATATGGATTTGATTTGGAACCAAATAACTGAGGGGATCAAGTTGAGCTGCAGTACGTTTTCATGGAAAATAGATTATCAGGATGTTGGGATATGGGGGAACTGGGAGATCTCAGCTTCCTTGAGATTGGAATCTATGTGTGATTTCTGTCAATGTAAAATTATTATTGTCTCTCAAGAAGGGAATCAAACTAAGACTGACCATTCAAATGATATTGTATTTCTCTGTAGTTGAATGCTATTTCGATGCAAAATCTTATCCCTTACACATCGGTGCAAAATCTTGTTAATATTCACATTAGGAGCACCGAGGCATTATCAGTTACGTCATGAATATTGTTAATACACCGTTAACTTTTTTGATTTACTGATTTTGGTTAACTATGGTCTATATATACTACCATATTCATTCTCATGACCTAATCAGACAAATAATGTGTCTGTCTCAAACATAAACTTTTGAATATGGCTTGTTCTATCTTCTTCCTTTCCCTCAGAAGTCCTTGGACTACACAGATATTTCCCATTGAGGCTTTGCCGCAATAATAAATTGTTATCAGGCATCCAAGATGAACAAATAATAAATACGGTTGTATAAACTGAAAGATAAACCAATGAAACTGTGATCTGAAATACATCTGTCGATTCAACCTAATGTTCATTTAATCAAACATATGAATCAGGAATGCGAAATGGGTGATGCTTTTACCTGTATATAAGATGGGGCAGTCCTGTCCTAAAGTGGGAACATGTTTTTGTCTTCATACATAATGACTAGCTAAGTTATATTGCTGTTGGATATTGACAATCACGTCCATCACCATCTCGAATGTAACCTTTTGTTTTCCATGAAAAAAAAATGTAATAAATAAAGGAACTACGTGAGTGCTGCCAAAAGATTAAACGCAATCATTATATATTTTCAAAGCTATCTAGCAGTACAAGGTAAACTGGTGACCTTCTTATATAATTACCCAATATTTTTTGAAGATTGTAATTCCGAAAACAACGCTGGTATGCTTATTTATTTGGATAAATCATGGTAGCTATGACAACTAATAACCAACTACCTAACAGTAGCACTGACTACAAAACTCAACCAGAGTCAGACATCATCACCAATCATACATTTATCATTAACAGTGGCTTATATTAATTGTGATTAATGACGCTGTGACCTTTTTTCCTTACCAATTCGAGCTTACGTGAATTTCTGCAATAGCTCAAGGCTAATCTCGAAATAGATGATATATGAACCAATGTGTCATCCATAACCAAATTGGAATCCACAAATTCCATGTCAATATACTAGTTACCAGACGTCAGATATTCTCATATATAACATAAATGAGTAAATTGTTAGAGGAGTTAGTATTTTTACCTCTTTTTCTCGTAAAATACATCAATCATTAGAGCTATAAATTTGAGCTTGTCATGTAAAATACATCAATGGAAAATGAATTTTTCTCATTATCTGAATTTTATCTTTACGTGATGAATGATTTTTGTTGAGAATAATTCAAGTATGAATTAAAAAAGAAAATCATAGATTGTCTTAAGTTTTTGAATTAAAAATGATGTAAATTGTTTATAAAAAATAAAATTTAATATATGATAAAAATTCAATATATATAAATATATATTGGCATGTTTACAGCTTGTTTGCGTGCAGTTGTTCCTGCGGACATTATAATGTTGAAATGTTTTGTATGAAACCTGAAGTACAGATCAAAGGGGAAGAACCTAGAAATTCACGGGTATGGATGAATGAATAGTTAATAATAATTATTTAAAAAAATGTTTTAATATAAATTCTTTTTATAACATTTTGATATACTTATGTCATTTTCTCACTGATTTGTTATTTCTTTATTATTATACTAACATATTCTAAACTTAATAAAAATATATATATTGTATCAAAATATTATTAAAAAATAATTATTTAAAAGTTATAATCACTAAAAGTAAATTATATGATTTTTACTTTCATTTTTTATTGATAAGGTGAGACTTAATGATTGATATTAAAATATTCTTTCACTTCATACTATCCTTCACATATTTGAGAAGGATTACAGTTTAATTTTGAAATAATATTTTTGTTGCCAAATTTGAATTTAATTTGACAGTGTAAAGGTTTTAACTTTCATTTAATAATAAAGTTTCGTGCAATTAAATTACAAATCGATGTAAATGCGTTTTAAATTTAATTCAGAAATTTTGATTTTGGTTCCTGTTTATTTTAAATTTCATTCCTATAAAATTGAAAATTACTCTTTTAATTCTTATAAAATGTGTGAATTTTTGCTTTACTTTCTGTAGACTTTTTTTTTCATATTATACATTTAAATTATTACTTTTATCTTTTATATACATTTTAAGATGGATGGATAATATTTATTTTACTTATCTTAAGGGTATGTTTTAGGTAGCGCATGTCAATATATATTATATCACAATTGGTATATTTAATTTATAATTATTCTTTGATCTTTTGTCCATTAAATAAATACATAATTAATATCATAGACCAAAAGTGATTTTAAAAAAAATTAGAAGGATAAAAAAAAATTCACGATACAAATTAAAAATTCACTTATTTCATAGTGGCTATAATAACTTGCATGCTATTAGAGAACTAATAGAACCAACACCGGCTAATTACTTGTCATCTTTTAAATGCAGAAACCACAATTTTTCTTCATTGTCACCACAATAGTCATTTGATGTAATGCAAAGAAAACATTTAATAATTTATTTAATTCTTAAAATACCTCTAAGTAGAACATGAGTGAATATTTCAAGCATTTTATACAAATTTTATAAGAAAACTGTGAAACATGTTAATGTGATAAAACAACGTTTTAAATTAAGAACTTAGTCTTAAATTAAATTTTAGATATTAAAAATACAAAATAATATCAATAATCATATAATTTAAAATAAATAAAATCTCATGAAAATTGTCCTATGAAGAATGTTTTTTAAATAAAATGAAAAAAGAAAAAAAAGTGAAGCACGTGGGGGAGGGTACCTGATAAGTGGTTCATGGGGTTGGAAAATGTTGGTAGAATATAATGGTTTCTTTGGAATTTAACGACCAATCTAGGCCCTTTTCTTTAAGATGACAAGTTGGATACAGATTGCAGGATAATAAAACAACTAAAATTGTTAGGACTAAAGTCAAATCAAATCTTCTCCTTTCTATCCTCCACAAAAAAGCTTGTTGCGGCTCAAACATGGCAACTTCAGTCGCTGCAACATGAATAATTCTTGTGGAAATTGACAATACAATTTCACCATCTAATTTAATGCAAGTAAGTGATAACGTGTATTATATAAAACAATTCACAAACCAGACATCACCAAACAGGTTATATTTACAACAAGCTTCTGACTTTACTTGTCAACTGGTGGACCTCACAAAAAAATTGTGTTGAAGATTGAACTCGTGTAAGCAACAGAAACAAATAGTGACCGAGGACAAGGTAATGGACAATGGATCACATCACAGCATATGATAAATTATATTAGCAGTCCATTCTAGTATTAGCATCACCCTAACTTATCTGCAAATCAAGACAGCTCATATCCAATGTTTAACAGTAACACAAGAGCCAGATATCCACAATCATACAATTTCCAGTTTGCAAATAATACCACCAACCGTTATCTACTTAAGCAACTGTCCTTCTCTCCTACTCAAACTAGGAAATTTTTTCTCTAGATGTGCCCACAAATAATAGAGCATCACTGTTTTAGCCACATCCAGCTATTTAGCTAAATCTTGGAAAGTTTTTGCCTCCAACTTCTACGCTGAATCTAAAAGCAAATAAACACGAATTTTCCCAGATAACGAAGTAAAAAGGCAGAGATTATTAATGCAAGAAACAAATGAAAAGGAATCACAAGTATGAAAAAACAAAGGCTTATAGCACAAGTAACACACATCTTTAAGATACCAAACCCACATGCACCATTGTCCACCTTCTACTCCAAACAACGAATAAGGCGGTATCAAAAAATTAAAATCTAGAAAGTAGCATCCCATTATAAAGAAATGTACTACACTGCCGATGAAGTCGATTCAATGTTTCTCCTGACTCGTTTTTCCAAATATCCCCACCAAGATACAACAATTTCATTATTTTATTCTTTATCTTCCAATTTTGTTTCGGCAGTTACATATTCACTATCTTTCCTTCCCTTCCCTTCAACCTACTCTGTAACCCCTGTATAATAATAATAATAATAATTAATAACACTAATAATACTACTACTAATAATAACAATAAATAAATATATCAAACAGGAAGCACTCAACCGAATTTATGAATTTCCTAATCTAAAAATATCCAAAATTTCCTCTAACGACAGCACTTGGAGCAGAGGATTAAGAAAACAATGAGAAAGACAATGGAAGAGAGGGCAATGGCGACACCGAGAACGAACTTGTTAGGACCATGATGGTGCCCTTTCTTGTGTTTAATCCCCTCCTCATCACCATCATCGTAATCATCGTCAGTGCTATCATCTGCGGACGAATCCTTAGAGGGCGGAGTCACCGGCATTCCGTACTTATCACAGGGAGAGATGCCGAGCTTCAATTTGGAAGAAATGACGGAGTGGTTGTAGCAGAGGTTAGTGTTGCCACCAACCTTTAAGACCTCCAATCGCTTGATGAAAGTGAGGTTAAAGGGCAGAACGCCGCGGAGGTTGTTGTTGGCGAGATTCAAGTACCTCAGAGACTTCATTTGGGAAATGAACTTGGGAATGGTTCCGTTGAGTTGGTTGGAGCTCAGATCCATGTGAAGTAGGCTGGGGAGGGCCGAAATGGAATCGGGGATGGAGCCGGAGAAGGAGTTGGAAGCGAGGGAGAGGTTTGTGAGGGAAATTAGGTCTCCGAGGGAGGAAGGGATTTCGCCGGCGAGGGAGTTGGAGGAGAGGTTGAGAAGTTGGAGGGAGTCGAGCATGGTGATGGAGGGGGGGATGTTGCCTTTGAGGCGGTTGTTGGAGAAATCTATGAAAGTGAGGTTGGAGTGGAGGTGGCCGGGGAGGGATCCGGTGAGGTTGGCGCTGGAGATGGTCAGGGTTTTGAGCTTGGTCATGTGGGCTAGGATGACGAAGGGGCCGGAGGCTTTGATTTGGCCGCCGGAGACAGTGAGGGAGGTGAGGTTCTGGAGCTGGGAGAGCCAGACGCCGGAGATGCGGCGGAAGCCGTTGATGGAGGAGAAGGAGGTGAGGGAGGAGGCAAGTTCCGGGGGGAGACGAACGGGGGAGAGGGGGCAGTTGAGGAGGGAGAGGGAGCGGAGGGTGGAGAGGGACTTGAGGGCGGTGAAGGAGAGGGAGAGGTAGGAGGAGCAGTTGGCGAGGCGGAGGGAGATGAGGTGGCGGAAGGGTTTGGAGGAGTCGCAGATGGTGGCATTGTGGAAGGAGGGTTGGGCGCAGGGGTCTCGTGAGGTGGGTATGTTGAGGGATTCTAGGGCTATCGCTTGCTTTGGGTCAAGGGTGGAGGTGGTGGATGTGGAAGGTGATGATGGAGATGATGTGGGGGATGGGGTTGGAGGGTGAGGGAGAGAGAGAGATGTGACAATGGGGGTGGAGAGCAGGAGAAGGAGGAGAAGGACAATGAGGGAAGATGGAAGAGGTCGCGGCGGCGGAGGCGGCGGCGGTTTCATGGTGATGGTTTGTCAGGAACACATGAGATTACGAGAATGAAGTCTAGTGTGGGAACTCTGAAGTGAGTGACAGAGCAGAAAACAGAGGTAACATGTAGCTGTAGTATATAATAATAAAGTTCTTCCAACTAAAAAAGAAACTTTGTTGAAAACAAAAAAATTACTCTATTATTAGAAAGAAATTAGTTTTCCACCGTAGCTGAACGATATCTTTAATATAAATCCATGAAAAGTTAGATATAGCACAACTAATAAATAATTAGGTTTTTTAAATGTAATAAAAAAAATGAAGGGATGTTTAACTTAAAATATGAGAAGATTTTCATAAAGTCTAATATAAAATCACGTATTTGAGTAGAGGAGTTAAAAATGATTGAAAATAATGTTAGGTTTTTTATTTGGGGAAATCAGAAAAGTGAGCGGTTTGAAGGAACAACGGTCAAGATGGGGAATTTTAAATGGCAGAGAAGAATGAAATATTAAAGAATGGGAGGGCATGTTTTTAAATTAGGGTATTCATGAAATGGGGTTGGAGGGGTATCTTAGAGGTAGTCCGTGATTAGATTTTATTGTTAAGGACATCTACTATTTCTTTTTATAACAACTCTTCTTCTTTCATGTTTAATGCTTTTTTAAATTAAAACAAATTCATTCAGATAAACATTTTTCGCTAAATTATTATTTGTGACAAGAACATTCTTTAATTGCTGCTTACAAGGATTTCAGTGTCACTTAATTTCATCAAATCTATTTCATTGCTAATTTACTTTTTGTTGGTAACTCTATATGCTCACATCTTCAAATAAATTGTTCTGCGGACATATTTGTTATTTAAATAAAAAAGTTAGCAAATAAAATAAGTGAAATTACTTTTTTCTTTAATTTTTAAAATATGGTATAACTCTTGGGTCTTTGATTTTTTTTTTTACAAGGAACTTGCCTTATAATCTCTTATAGATGCCAATATCTATTGGGTTGTTTACTTCACATAATATATTGCTTGTAATTATTTTATTATTTAATAAATATTATAAATATAGTTTAAATTAATTAGTTCGTTTATTTTAAATTTGTTTAAAAATACATAGAAAGGAACTTTGCATCTGATCATAAATTGAAAATAAGTCATGCATAAAAAAATCAATTATAATGAATTATGGATTATAATACACATACATATATATATATATATATATATATATATATATATATTCAAAACAAAAATAAACTGGAGGTATCTTATACTTAAATATAATTGTATAGTTCACATTATAATTAAACAAATTTCAGAAATAAAATCACAATTCATTTTGCAAAAGTTATTTATGATAAGATATTAATGCATACATATTTAAGAAAAAAAACATTTACATTCATATATTAGCATATTTGATATGAATTATCTTTGAAAATAAATGCAGATTAAGTTTTTGCCTTACAATTTTTTAGAAGGTTGGTGTAATTTATTAATTTGAATCTTAACTTATTCAGTTTTATTTTAGAATGTAGAATCAAAATCAACTCAAAAAACAATTTTACAGTGTAAGATATCCAAATATGGTCTCTTACTTTAACTTCTACATAATTGTTCATCTAATATAATTTGGAGGATCAATAATTTAGATATTAAATACAATCACTTACTTTTCTAAGACCTTTATTTATAAATTTTGAAATAACCTTTTATTAGAAGAAACCTAATTATAATAAAATAAGTAGTAATTAGACTTTGTTTATGATTAGAGTTAATTTTATTGGAAAGTGAGTACTAATTCCTACTCCTAATTGTTTGATCTACAAGTAGTGAATGTTGACAGTTCGATTTGATTTGAAACTGATTTAATAGTACAAGTTTTTTTTTTTCATTCTTATTTAAAATTGAATTTGATGGATATCTATCATGGTTAAATGTTATTTAAATATGTAAGTGATATATTGCAAGTTAGTCATTACATGGTCTTACACATTTTGTTTATTTTTATTCTTTCATAAACCAAATTTTATTTTCTAGTGTTTTATAATGTATGGAGATTTTTTTTTTCTGTCTTCTTCAAAATTGGACTCTTTTTAGTTCTCTCAACTGAAATCTTTAAATTTATAGGCTAGCTTTATATAATTTATTTATTTTTTATTTCTGATTGATAATTTGACTTGGTTATGATGTCAATGACAGAGGTTTCACACAAAGCCAGCCAGCCATAGAAGGAGAGGGTTCTGAGAAGAGAAAAAGACAGATAAAGAAACCATGAATAGTTATGGTTGGCTTTTCAAGAAAGCCTTACAAACAAGTGAAACCACTTTCAATACTTTGACATAAAAACATCCTATTAACGTGATGTGTTGTTGTCTATTATGCACAAATGTGGATAACGTGCACAAACAAAAAACTAGGTTATAAATCCAAAGCTAGGGATTAGATTAGGCCATAAATCCCAACTTAGTTTTCGAAACCGTGAAATGAACTTAATTACAGTGTCCGTGCACTTACTTAGTTCAATAATTTAACTTTTCTTCGTTAATTGTGATTACGCGAGATGACTGGATAATATTGACTCAAACTAGATACTAAATGGTAAGTAGGATGTGGACAATGTTTATTAGATAACTGCTTCAGAACCACTCTCATTTCTCTTGTTGCGTTTTGAATTTTGATTAGGGAAACTAATACTTCTTGTCACATCACTTAAAATTTACACAAACCAACAAAATAAGTTAATTTATAGTATATCTTTTATATAATTTCTTTCAAATTTATTTTTCATTTATATAAATTAATTCTATCTTTTTATTTTTATTTTTTCACTAAATAGATTTTTTGGAAAATTTGGTCCAAGTATTCCTTTTTTTCTACTTATGGATATAAATATCACTCACTAATTTTATATTTTTAGCAGCACCACTTATTTTGATTACGCATAGTAAGTTTGTTCAAATTGAAGTAATTTGGGATTTTTTAGAGTAATCTGAAAAAAAAAAATCAGTCTTTAAAACTCAAACAATCCCTGCTCAATTACAGGCTCTTATTTTTAATAGTATATGAATAAATAATATTAATAATAACAAATAAATAAATAAAATAATAGTATGATAAAAAAACTATTTCCCTTAATTTATTGTAATTTTCTTCCATAAAACAATTCTCGTTTTCAATCTATTTCAATTTTTCTTTTCTTTTTTATTCATTTATTTTCCTCATATTTCTTTCCAATTTGTCAAAACACTCTTAAAAGTAGGTGTACTAGAGACCTCCGGACGACTAATACGGCCGGTCTTCAAGAACAATGATCGATATGTGGAACAATTGATCAGACGCAACGATCGGTCATCTTAGAGGAGAGGAACCGAGCGGCTGGAAACGGACGGTACCGAAGATCAGAATAAAGTCAGTTTAATTAAGGTAATTGTATGATTAGGATGATTGGGCCAGGATTGGGTCCTGATTAGGACCATCAAAATACTAAGCCCATATCCAACACTATAAATACAGGTCATAGGTACCAGGTAAGTAGGTTCATTTATTACGCATTCAATACAAAATATTGATAACCGATCGGACATTTAATTGACTTAAACATCGGAGTGCCGGTATCCGTCTGGGTGACCCCCAAGAAGAACGGACAGTAAGCGATACTCAGTAAAAAGAAGACGAGAAGGCGAACGACCGGTAGAGCAACTAAATTGTGAAGAGTTCGGACTACTTGACCTTACATACCAGAACAGTAGGTTATTAAGTAGTGTATTTGGTATTAAAATAATAGTTTCCATAATTATTTTATCCTCTTGACATGAAGAGTTTACCTCTGGAAACCATTATTTTATGCAAAGAAATAGTCACAATTATCAATAGTTTCAGTGTAACCTATTTAACTACTTTCAACCGGTGATGCATGATCTGGTTGATACTGATTATTACGCATAAATTAAAAGATAACGATACTTTTGACAATATTTTTTTAATATGTTAATATCATTTACATATTATTTTGTAATTGGTTTAAAATTATCTCATAATTAATAATAATAATCATAAACATCAACATAGATTAATCAATCATCACTCATGCATAAATAATGTTAAAATATTATAAAAATGTTATCTAAAATTAAATATAAAAACTTCTAAGAATTAACTTTTTGTGAGAAGTTGTAGATAAAAGACACGCACGCCCCCATAAAATTGTGTTTGTTTGTCTCCACTTATCGTTTTTTTATTTTTTACTTTTTTTTAAATAATGTCTGAAAATTTGTAAATCATTCTGCATCAGCATGACATGTTTATTTATACTTCACCTTAAATGCAATTCAACAAAGGACTAATATACGGCTTAAATCATCATCTTTAATTCATAATCCATATTCCGAACATATGATAAAAAAAGCTTTTTATAATCATTGATTACACACATAGGTATAGGTCGGACAAAGGTATGAATAATATTTACCAATTATTCAACTTAGAATAAAACATTCATTCGTTATTAATTAGATATTTATTTTAAAAATATTTATAAATTTTAAAAAGTAAATTAATCTGGACGAATACTTCCAAATATTTAAAAAAACATATTTTATAATTTTTAAAATAGAATTAAAATAAAAATTAAATTTTAACTTTAATTAAATTTAATCTAATAAAATATAAATTAAAATTTAATTAAAATTTATTTTTGTAAGTAATAAATATATTTGTAGAATAATATTATACCTTATTCGTTTATAAACCGATATTAGAAATTAATTATAAATAATAGATATATGTGTATATTAATTATAGTGAATTTTGTTTACACGTGAGAGTACTTTTGTTATCTTTAATTAGATAATGACTTTATAAGCTATGAAACTGCAAGTATGACATGGTTGAACTGTAAGCTTTGCTCATATACGGTTCATCTTTGTTAACTTGCTAGTTTTTAAACCTTATAAGCAACATCTATGAAAAAAAAAAACAATACTATATCTCAATAAAAAAAATTATACAATCATCATTCATATTATATGTCGAAATTAAAGTCTACGTAAGAATGTCAAATATCAATATTCATGAAAATTAATTATATTAATTCTTAATAATTTTACATTACTTCATAACTTTAAATTGATATAAAAAGGGCTTTATTCGTAATGAAGACTTACATCGATATTTTCTATTTATACGTGCTTAATCTATTAAAACATAATTTTGATAAATATACTTTATAATAAAATAAGAAGAATGTGTATTCATGTTTGATATTTTTAAAGAGTTTTGAAATTTTATTTATAGACAGTATTTTTAATTGTCAAACTTGAATTTTTTTTCAAAATTAAGATTTTCAATTTTGTGGGTAAACTTGTAATAAAATATAGAAATGACTTACCAATCATATTCTAGAAAATTAGATAGCATATAAGCTGACTTTAACTTGAAAAAAAAAATATTTTTTCTTCTTAATTTGTTGTTCTAAAAGGGCTTAACTAACACAAACATAAGAATACAGAGACACGGACGAGCAGATAGCACTAAGCACGGAATAGCAATGCCTGACTCACCGACCAGCGAATCACAAAGAAGGCAAAGAAGAGCTTTGGAAGGAGTGGTCCCAAGATTTATGTCCTCCATTAAGTGCACCAGATCATCCAGCAACAACACCGACCACATTAACAATGATAAGGGTAATTTTCTGAAGGAGTTAAGATGTAGTCTGCTTCATAATATT
The DNA here is from genome assembly GCA_036885675.1 of Vigna mungo. Classification (NCBI taxonomy): domain Eukaryota; kingdom Viridiplantae; phylum Streptophyta; class Magnoliopsida; order Fabales; family Fabaceae; genus Vigna; species Vigna mungo. The sequence goes on from CP144691.1 coordinate 4,901,520, forward strand.
ATAGTTCACCTAACTCTCATCACCACCTTAGGCACTGACAGTCAAGTTGATGTTAACACAACATCTTCCGGAATCCTTGGAACATAACAACCAAACAGGATGAAACTCTTCAATCCAATAGTGACACCACTCCACTGCTACTCAAAGCCCACTATAGTCACTGTAATGGAGACAAAAACTCCAAGAGAAAATGTTTTCACTATGTAATTTGCACACTATGCATAATTATATTTCATATATGTGTCCTTTCTCGTTCTGGATCGAGTCAAATAATAACAAATAAGTCATGGTCACCTACCAAATTTTTAACCCCGTACATTTAAATTTTATACACAAAAATATTTTATGTAATATCAAAATACAAGATGACCATAGAATGTTAATCAGAAGTATTTATCCATAGTATACCAGTTCATTTTCAGCACCAGCCTTTTTCTGGTGTTCGTAATCTGCCATTTTCTCTATGGAAACATTCATTCTTCTATTCTCTGTCATGGGCATCACCATGTCCAAGGAAAACCCTGAAAATGACAGACAGAAATTCTGCTCAAAAGTTCAACTTTTGCAATGATGCAACCTCTCTTATTGCATGCACTTATTCCAATAATTGATTAATAGAGAACAACACAATCATACAAAAATATAATAGGTTTTCACTTTCCGTACAATCACTTAAAAAGTTCTTTGTATATGTTCAGAATTAAATATTGATAATAATTATTTGATCACTAAACCAAACAACTAATATGGATGATGAATGTTCAAAAGGTAACAAAATATATTGTGGAAATTGAAGAAAAACATAGAGGCTTTTGGCGATGAAACAGTTAATTTAAAAAGCAATAATTTCTTGAAGCTAATTGTACAGCCTTTTCCTTTCTTTTTAACCTTTTCCTTCCAGCTCTTCATTCTATTTTTCCATATTGGATTCCCAGTTCATCATTCAATTCTACAGTAATAACAAGGTCAGGATTTCAATCATGAGCATTCCTAAAGAAATTGTACTAGGTTCAGTCTGAAATTTCTCTTTTCAGAATCCACTTACTTTGTAATTGGGACGTGAGCATAAAAAATACAATTAATTACCTGATTAAATGCAGCTTCACCATTAATTCAAGATAAATTGATTTCGAAAAACTCCAAAGATGTTACTTTGGAATGTATATTTTTGGATAAAAATAAAGTGGGTCCTTATTTTAATGCACCCCTATACTACTATCAGTAAAAAAAATGAAGACTAAAATACACTAAAGTTATAATTTAATCTTCAAGCTTAATTCTTCTATAGCTTCTTTCTCTCTTTAACCCATCCCTCCCAAACCACCATACCACCATGGTAGGTAATTTAAATTTTTAAACCTTCCAGATTGTTTAATCAGAAAAACTCTTGAAAACTTGTTCTGAAAGATTTTTGGAATAATTATTTCAGAACACCTTTTCAAATTAACCAATCTACAACATGTTTTTGCATTGCGAAATATCATATTAAATAGACCTTTGTCACACGAGTCAAATAGGCATTCATAATGTCATATAATCAGATTCGTTACGGAAGAGATTAATGCTTTCGGCTTTGTATGAGGAGTGGGCTCATTTCATACAAAATTAAACCGTTTATTGCAGTCGGTTTCTCTATCAAAGTACAACGTTGATATAGCATTCATTCTATATATTATATATTCCACTTATCTTTTCAAGAATAGATACAGATAAAATTCCTTTCAATATATTCCAATTGGCATGCGTTCGTTTATACATGGTTAGATAACGCCAGTTTATGCAGTGTTCACGTAGCAATGTCAAGATATGTTCACAAAAGTAGGAAGACATACGAATAGACTAACTTAAAAGTTCAGTAGAGAACAAGGGAAGATGACGTGAATAGCTTCATGCATTCAACAAGTACGTTATCATTTAACAGCATGATATTTACGTCATTTACAGAAATATGCTACCATCTATTTGCAAACTTCCCAAGATCAAACAAAAATTATAAGTTTCTATAGGCATGACAGAAGTACATCAACCATAACAAATCCTTCGCATTTTCGTGAATCTGTTGCATTTGTACAATTACAGACTCATACTCAACTTAGCTGATAATAAATATGTATGATATTTACAATGTCTGATTACTGCAGCATCCATTGCGTCTCTTGCAAATCTACAAAGCGCCATCAGCTCAATAATTCCTGAAAATAGAAATACATAATTGATACATCACCCAAATTAATATGCAAAATGACAGTTACTTTTAGTAAAGAGTCTCACCCCCCTCCCCACACCCCAATCCAATATTTATTTCAGGAAACAAATATGACTAAGTGTCAGCAAAGTGTTAGTAAGACACTTTTTTCTTACCTTTTTTAATGAGTCCCAAATATCATTTATTGTCACCTATATAAATTTTACCTAGTAGTGTTGAAAAAGTGTATTAAAGGGGATTCTGCAGGAATTTTTTCAAGAATTAGCCCATATTAAGCATTGTGACAAACTATAGTAGCAAAAAGAGGCTGTTGTAAGATTTTATGGGAGAGGGAAATACCGCAACAGTAGTACAATTTACATCCAGCCCAGCTTCCATAAGGCAATGATAGGTTTCATATTTGCTAAAACATCGTTCTGCTTCAGAATCAAGCCATAAGTTCAAAAACAGTAAAGCCTCTGGATGCATGTGTTTATCAAAATCCAGTTTTTTCCCTAGACTTCTCCGAATGACCTGAAGCTTCAATAATTCAAACATTCTTTTCAGATTATGAAAAACATAAAACCTGATTGGATTTTAGTTATCATCACAGCCGGTACCTGAGCAATTTCATGGCTTTTATCACTGCTAGGGGCCAAAAAACTCTTTCCACTCTGACCAAACATTTTATAAACTGTTTTCTTTTTCGTATAATCATTTTGTGAATGAAGTTTGTTTGGATCATTAAGGTTCTCTATACTTGTCATCTCAAGTCCCTTAAATGTAAACACGTACACGTCAGTTTCAGTAGCGTTAAAGACTGAGCAGAAAGCAATAGAACATCTGGCTCAATTAGGCTGTTGCAAACCGAATTAACTAGGAAATAGATTCATACATACCTTGGGAAGCTCCAATGACCTATTATGACAAAATGGATTATCTGCAGGAGTTGACTCAATGGTTGAAATCCTTTGGACACATCTTTTTGTGCTAAAATCATTTAGATTATTGATTATTTGCTCGATCATAATCTCATCATGACCATGTTCATTATTTGGGCCTACTCCATCCATGGATGTTTGCACCAGCAATTCTGAAAGAACATGTATTGCACTGACCACTATCCCAACATCAGGTGTTGGAGATTTACTTAAGGACTTTGAAATACCTTCAAATGTTTTCAGAAGATCGGTAACAACAGCAACTCTCGATGACGATGATGCCAGAGTTGAAATTGGAGAACAGCTCTTTGTAGTAAAAGCATCACTGATTGACCTACAAACCCTGGGATCTTTAGTTCTCTCGGAAAAATTATCTGCATCCACAACAGCTTCATGTTTTCCTATGGACATTGAGCAATCTTCTTTAGAGGAAGGTTGTGTCACCTTACAATGCAAATTTAGAGCAGGATCCAAATAGCTATTTTTTGGATCATTAATGGTATTAGATGTCTTTTCCTTTCTACAGGTGTTACTAGAAGGCTGGAGCTCAATCCCTGTATTCAGTTCTACAGGGGATTCAGCCATAACAGTTTTCTTGAGCATATGCTCTCCGGGGAAAACATTAGTAGCTACAGGTGAACCAGAATTGGAAGATCCAAAATCATCCTTAACATATGCAATACGAGGAAAGAACTGAGGAGCCAACGGGTTTAAACTGTTATGTTTTTCTGTTGCTTTCTCTACATTATTAGTTTGTATAGATCCTGAATTTTCTACTGGAGTTTGACAAAAAGCCATGGTTCCCTTCCAACAAGGAGAATCCACATCAGAGTCATTTTCAACCAAATTTGTAGAAGACTGATTCAGAGAAGTATGTTTAGCAGAGGACATATCTGTTGTTAATGATTTGAGTGAGGAAATCTTGCAATTAAAAAGAGGAAAAATGCTAGATTCATCGTCCACAAGTGTTGTGCCTTTAGAATTTGACAGAAGGCCTTCTGCTACAACTGTACCAGTACTGGCAGACTCTCTTAGGCAAGGACTCAACCCATGAACAGCTTGGTTACCTGTACATGTCATTCCATAATTTTCTAGACAGGTCAAAACTACAAAAGAAAACACAAATACCAAAGTTCAAGAACATTAAAATACAACCATAGATGGAAGTAAGATTTAGATACCCCTGGCAGCGTTTATAGTTGAACTAATTCTATTGGTTCATTTTAAAACCTATAATTCGTTATTTGGAGAGGGTGAGTAGTATTGTGAATAGTCCAAGTGTGAGTTTGGATTCCAGATTGGGTAAAAATAACAAAGTTAAACACAATATAAGAAAAAAGACCCATAAATCTTTGAGATTTTAGATTAAAAGTGATGTCAATCTCATGTGTGGACACATTTATAATCTCTCCTTCGCGAAGATAACCATGCACAATCAAACTTTAATCCTGGTGGGCTTGCTAACAATAGGTTGGAAGAGTAAATGGTAATCAAATTTTTATACATATCAGTAAAAAATAAAACTTAAAATCAAGGAAACAATGTCATATTTGTTGTTGCAAAGCAGTAAACTGTCTATTTAGTTTTTTTTTTTTCATTCTTGAGGACAAAGGCAAGGAAACCAAAGAATACAAATTTCTGAGGTACTTTATGCCAATGTATCATATCTATTACTCTCAACAAAAGCCTGATTATATTATGGGATATTATAAATATCAAATTCGCTAAAAAAGAGTTTGTGATATGAAGTGATGAAGTGTTGCTTGCTTTAGGGATTGTTCAAATATTATTTTCGACAGCAATAAAGATTCCTCGAGTTTCATAGAAATTTGATTTTTATTCATAGAAACACAAGCTGAAAAATTTCCAGCTTGTAATAATCATTTAAGCAGTAAAAAGCTTAATATATTCAAAAAACTGAATGAAGCATAATCAATTATTAAGGTGACTGACATAAACATAAAATGCATCTAAATTATACATTGGCCTTAAAAGACAAAACTAAGGTCCTGCAAATCAACATGGTAATAAAAGCACAACCAATATCAACATCTACATGGCTATAGACAGAAGTTAAAAAAAAAAAAGGAAAGAGTCAAACATGAGCACACATGTAATTCAATCAAACAAAGACATCAGAAGAAAAAAAATCAAACTACCTTCGTTAAACATGGTCGAGTCAGCAAGATCACTTCCTTTGACAAACAAACTCTCGTGAGAATCCTCCCCTTGTTTCCCATGGCCTAAGGGTGAGTAAGTGGGTAAGGAAAAACCCTCCCCAAACCCATCAAAGTCGCCTTTTTTTGGTGATTCAAGAAAAGGGTACCCTGAAAAAAGGGAATTTGAGCAAGGTTGGAGGGTTGAACGGTTGAGAGTGAAGGGTTTGGCAAGTGGCGACAAACGTGTCGTGGTCAACGAAGTAACGTGCTTGCCCTGATTCTTCATCATCTTTCTTCTCTCCTTTGCAATTTGGAAGTGGGAAACTGAACAGAATACAGAAAAAGAGTGAGAACTCCAGAGAGTGCAAAATCAAAGCCTATGAGGATCCTCACTTCGGAAAAAGTGTATAGCTTCCTTAACAAGTAGTGTGCAGGCCCCAGTTACCCTCTCTCTCCTCTTTTTCTGTTTTGTTGGATTTCTGTAGCTATTACTAAATTAATTTATTCAAAATTTGTACTTCCCAGAAGGTGAAGGAGAAAAGTCCCAGAAACATTCTTTTCCAAATTTTATTTCAGTGTATGGAATAGAAATAGAAATAGAAATGGAGGAATTCTTTCTGATTTTTCATTAGAAATGAAGAAAAGAAAAATTATGTTGGTATTAACATTTTTAATTACAATTGGCATTTAATCTTCCATTAACTTTAATTATTAACATCAAAATAGATAAAATGTCAATATTTTTGGAAAGTGATAACTATTAATGCACTTAAATTTGACTGCTTTTTTTTTTATAATATCTCATGTTCCATTTATAAAAAGGAAATCATTAAATTTATCTTATCCAATTATTGTGAGAAAATAAAAGTATATGAAACTATAATTCAAGAAAATTTCAATTCAATTATGATTATATCCTTCCTTTTTTTTCCTTAAAAAAGTGCATTTCATTTTATTTACTGTACAGAGTTTATCACTCTTGTTGTTATCAAGCTATTATTTCTACTACTGCAAAAACATTAAAGTCTAGGCAACAATTTTGTACTCAAAATTATTAAAATGATACCATTTTAAAAATAGAGAAGTAATATAACTTTATTATAACAAAAAAAAAGTGTAAAAATATCAGTTTCAATTAAAATTAAAAAAATTATTATACATTAAAGTTGTATCAATACTTTAATTAATTTTTTTTTAAAATACAACCTACAAAAGTCGTACTAAGTAACACGAATTCTTAACAACGTATCAAATTTATTAATCATGTTTGTAATTCTTTTTAAAAATTTAAATAATTTTAATAAATTTAAAAGAAAAAATACACTATTTTTATACTTTTGTGGCTCTTTCTCAATGTTTGGTAAAAATTCCTACCAAATAGGTTCTTGTATTCTCGAAGTTTCTGTAAAACTTGAAATCCCCTACAATTCATTTGGGGTAAAAGTTTAAGTTATTAAAAAAATCTTTAACACAAACATAATTAAAAGAGATACTTCATTTATCGAGTGATCATTCATGCTTAAAGATTCTTCACTCCCCTCTCCAATTTGTTAAGTGTGCTTTATAAATTTAGGGTTATTTGGAAGATATTAAGGTGTTTACTCTAAATTACAACACCCATTGCAGCTTCATCCTTACCAAATTTTTATTTTTTACCCATATTCAAGGGGTGATATTGGGCTTCCCAAAAACCCCAAATGGTTGATTTTGGGCCCTTAATGGACTGAATATCTTTACGCAAGTCAATTACTTACTACCATTGATTATTTCTGGGTTTTGGATGGTGTTATATTGGTTGTTTACTTTATGAAGAAGTGAGGTAGGTTACTGTAATGTTTATGACTAGGTTCTTTAATTTTTACCTAAAAAAATTGTTTAATTTCTGGGTTAAATAAAAAACACTAATATGTCGAGTTGCAAAAGTATTTGGTAAAAAAAATTTCTTTCAATAATTTTTTTTTACAAAATTGTTAGTTCTTTCTCTTTGTTACTAGATAAAAATATTCAATATTTATTTTAATATATTATGTACAATTTGTTTGAGATATTAAATATCTTTATTTTTTGTTCAATATTTGTTTTAAAACATTGAAAGAAATTATTAAAGGAATACAAAATCACTCTATCTCAGCTCAGTGTTTGGATGGAAGATTTTATACCAATATTACTATGTTGTTTTTTTTAAGATAGATAAATGTTTTCTATTTAAAATATTAGAAAAGTCTATAAATTTTTTCACAAACTGAATTTTTGCATATATAAATTTTTTTACTTATATTTAAGTGACTTGTACATTAAGTCACAATAAATTTGTTATGTGAAGCAATTTACAATTGCATTACATTGACTTTTTTTTATATGATTTATATGTTCTTATTAAATTTATATATAAAAAAAAATAACGCATAGAATGTTTGAAAGTGCTTTGATAAAATTAGAACACAGTCAGATAAAGTGTAGATCTAAGACATGGTTGTGTTTTGGATGTTAGGTAGATCACTCACAAAGAACCATATAGTTCAAACTATGCAATGATTTCTTAACTTTAGTGATGGGGAATGTGATGTTTGATCATACTTGGTAAATGAACATCTTCATTACAGTGTTGTCTCATGTAGCTACTTGAGAGTTCCCATAATTATTGTGGTAATTGAAATTATGACTACAATAATAACCATAGTTTAAAAATTAACAAGTAATATACCTAAAACAAAGAACATGCACAATAAGTTTATAAGAAACACTCATAAAAATAACAAGTTCTATCATTTTATGTTATTTTTAAATAATTTTTTAATTGTCATTTTTATACTAAAATGTGTCTTTAAAGAAAAATGATATATCAATACTTTTATTAAAAAATGGTTTCCACAAATATTATAATATACATTACATAGACTGAAAGTTTTAAAATCTATTGAAATTATAAAATTAATTAATTTTAAATATATTTTAAGAATTTAAAATTATTCACACTCTACCATATTTTAAACTTATGTGTCTATTTTTTATATTATTTTTTATTCAATCTCAATCATGATATTATTGACTTTCGGCTGGTCCAAATGTCATTAACTTAATTGAAGCATAGGTTTTGTAGGTTCAACATCCATTTTTTCTTTTGTTTGTCATCATTAATATTTTATTTATACACTTACCTTAGTTAGATTTTTTTTTATTTACATCAATAGTGTATTTTTAATTATTTCAAAAACGTCTTTATTTTAACTAATGTTAACCAGTATTATTAATTGAGATTGTTTTGGAGTATTTAAAATGTAGGCTAGAGTATGTTTAACCAATTTTAATTAGATTTCTCTTAAGTATTGATAAAATTGTTTTTAGTTTGATGTTAATCAAGAAGTTTTTTTTTTTTTTTTTATCGAAATTAGTACAAGAAGTTGTAATTTATGTTGAAGTTATAATTGTAACGCCCAGGCAACTTACAGGAACTGTTGACTGTCTCCACACATCACCACAAGGCTTTACAGTGTGCTTTGTCATCACTCGCACACTTTTCGGGAAAACTTTCGGGAAGGTCACCCATCCCAGAATTACTCCAGGCTAAGCACGCTTAACCATGGAGTTCTTATGGGTTAGGCTACCGAAAAAGCAAATGCATTTTGGTGATATGAGTAGTCAAATCAATTCCTTTAAGCTATCCTTCAACTGTATAGTCTCATACCTATACAGTCTCCAGATCCCTCTAATTCCGGTGTATGTTCGATTCGTCCATGTGCCCCTTCCACTGGAAGCCTGCCAGGAGCCGCTCCTTGTCTGTGCCCCATGCACCATGCCTCTTGCACCGGCGATCACTCCCCACCCTTGTCAGTGCCCGGGTGTCACAATAATCCTTTTATCGATGTTAATATGATTTTTTTTAGTTGATATTTCCAATATTATTTATCTTTGAATGTTAGATCGATATAATTTTATAAGCCAATGTTAACTTGACTTCTTTTAAGTAATTGTTGATCACATTTTTTTTTTTATTGAAGTTTCTACCAGTTATCTTTTTTTTTCACATACTAATTATTTTCTCAGTTGAAGTTTCTAATATTATTTGAAAGTAATTTTTATACTTAGTGGTAATTAAATACCTATTTAAATAAAATTAAAATTCAATGAACCTTAATTATTTTATTTAAATACAATATTTAAAAGACTGAGTAACTTAAAATATAAACAACTTATTTTCTAAATATTTTTTTAAAAATAATAAAATCTTACATTCAAACACATTATAAAAGTAATTTAAAAAAAAAATCTCGTTAAGAATTACCCTTTTAATCTAGTTCAAAATCACAAAACCAACTTGTAATATTTTTGAAATACTGAATCATTATCAATCTAATTACATTTGAGTACGGAAGAAACAATTAGTCTTTGTATTGTAGATAGACACTGATATTAACTTGATGAAAGTTTGAAAGAATTTTTATTTAGAATATTTTGTTGAACCAGAATTAATTAAGATAATATTTTTATTTCCAGCATGATAATGTTATTATATGTAAACCTTTACAATTTGTATTATCTGAGAGTAACGATAACACACAAGAATGGATATATAGTATGAAGGCCTAGCTTCTAATATCACGTCTTCAAACACGCAGAGAAAAAGAAGCAGAACACCTTTAAAATCAATTTGTAATTTTTTAGCATTCATACTTAAATCGCTCAAGCAGAAGGTATATGTACTTATAATTAAGTTATTTTTTAAATAAACAACATCAATAATAATATATGAAATTGATGGTAGATTAAGCGATACTTGTAAAGTTAAGAACTATATACTATAAAAAAAATAATAGTTGAAACGAATACATGATAATAAAACTGGATTCAAAAGGTAGATGAGATATAATTTCTTAAGTATAATTGATTGGTATTATTTTCAAACTATACAAAGTTAGGAGTAGGACAAGGATAAGTTATTATTATACCTAAATAAGATTCCATGTCTTGCACGTGAGGCAATGTGGTTCCATGTTTATATGTTCATAATATGTTGGGTTATAAACTGATGGATACAGGTAGCAGAAAACGCCTAATTCTTTCAAATTCGTTTTGATATGTCTAAGATTATGCGAATTGAGACAGTTTCTTAATTATAAAAATATTATATTGTATCATCTCTCATATTAAATGAATCCACCCTTCTCTTATCTAAAGTCCCCCGACAAAATTAATATGTTATTAACCTAAAAAATAAATGTTCAAAAGTCAGTTAACATGTTACAAAAATCATTAACTTTCTGAACAATAACTTTGAATGCACTTTTTTAAAAAAAAGTCAAATCCTAGTTATTAAAATAATAATAATGAAATGAGTTTATATATGAAAATTCATATTCATATAATTTATTTAAAGTTTCCAAAGAGTCCAGAACATTACCGGGTGAGCATCTATCTCCTCTTCACTGTTATTTTCTTGTTCAAGAAATGCGATATTACAGATAAACAAACAGTGATAATAATGACTTGAAAATGAAGCTTTTCTCGTGAACTTGACAGATGACAGTGAAGTTGTCAGAATCGATTTTTTAACGTTATCACCACCAATTCTATATTGTGTTATGCACACTGCTCAACATCCTATCATAACGTCCTTCACTTTAAAAATACATTCATTATTACATTAAAGTCGTGTAAAGTGTTGTAATTTTTTGCAATAATAACTAGACAAGGAAAATGGAATTATTTTATCAATGATAGTAACTGCAGATATTTTGTTCAGCTACAAAGAAGGCTACAGATAATGGAAAAGTTAACAGAGAAAGAAAGACGGAGTATGAAACATGAGAAACGTTAAACGAAACAGAATATATGATGCCAGTGTTAATAGAAAAGATCTGAAATTTACAAAATTGGAACAGTGACAGTGAAAGGAAAATGAAGAATCCTAATAGGAATGGGTGGGAGGGGGTGGAATGGCCCTAGGGTGAGAAGAAACGAAGGGAAGGGTGCGGAGGATGAGAAAACGAACCCGTCGAGGGATAGGGGCGGAACGGAACACCTGCTCCACCACTCTCGCCAGCAACGCCGTGTACTCCTCCAGCACTTCCGCCACGATCGACACCAGTATCATCTCTTTCACTCTCTTTTTCCAACAATTAATTCGGCTTCCGGTGGGTCGGGTTGAGTTTGTATTCGGAAACAGACACTGAGTTATGAACGATATTTTTTAGTTTAAATAAGAGATGTTGGAAGAGAAAAAAAATAAGGGAAGGTGACCTGGGTAGCCGGTAGTATTGGAGAGTGTGGTTGGAATGGGATAATAACAGCGGCGCAGCCACTCCTCCAAAAGCGACGAGTGGTAACCGGTTTCCAGTTTAGTGTTTCAGTGTGCTTTTGATTTGGTTCAATGTCTCAATCTTATCTTCTCACACACCCTTTTACATTTTATATTCTGCTCCAGTCTTCATAAAAAAAAAAAAAAAAACTAAAATAAAATAACTTATCGTGCTACGATGATGATGTCTTCCCGTCTCTTGCGCCACGTTACAACCTAAATATCTGTCAATCATTAATTCATTCTCAGTACATATTTCGAGAAAAAAATTACTTTCTTACTTTTTACAAGAAATATTTTCTCCAAGGTATCCTGGTTCTGAGTGTTTGTTTCAATTTTAAGAAAATATTAGTGCTTCTATTGATTTAGAAAGTTGTTTATAAATTTTTAAGAAATTAAAGTGATTTTTTCGTTTGAAAATTTTCGAAGATTGATGTACAGTGTTTCTTGTATATTTTTTCCTAGAGAGGATTGATATTTTGAGGATATTCCTAACAAAGAAAAAACATTTGTATAAAACACACACTGAAATTTTAAGCGAAAGATAAATATCTTCTACAAATAAATATCATTTTCAGAGTATTTCGTTTTAAAAGAAAAAGACGTGTTCTTTCACTTGGGTAGTACAAAAGTATAAGGAAGGAAGATAACGTCGATTGCTTTTTTTGGTAAGTTGTTCATAAACACTTTTCAGAAGTATTAAGGAATCAAATTTTAAAATAATAGACGAATGATATTTATATTTGTAGAAGTATTAAATAAAGAGATGACACACACACACACACACGAATGATATTTATATTTGTAGAAGTATTAAATAAAGAGATGACACACACACACACACATATATATATATATATATATAATGTAATTTTAAATTAATTTTATTTTTTTATTTTTAAAACAACAATCTTTTTCAAACTTAAACTTCTTAAATTTTCTTTATTTTCTTTTAAAACTTCGATTTGAGATTTTTTTATATATTTGCTTCTTTATTTATTTTTTTAAGTATTGAAAACATTAATATATGTTTGTTCAAGTTCACATCAATATGTTTGATTTTCAAATCAGATTTTTTAAAAGAAAGTTAAGACTTTTCAAAAGTTTCTCTTTTGTGCTAAATAATTTGTTTAAGAGTATGTGATTTTAAGATAAGATAAGTTTTTCATTTTTTATATATTTTTGTTCATTGATTAGGAAGTTTATTGATAGAGATTGTTTGTGGATGAGTTTTATATATGAAAACTTTAACTATATAGATTTTATATATTGTTTAAGTGACTAGATACCCCTTTAAGGAAGGAGATTCCATGCTTAAACCACAAATGATAATTGTATCTGAGTAGAGAGAAATTGTAATATTTCTCTAAAACCGTAATTACTTGGGAGAAATTTCGTAACAATTGACAACTCATAAGTATTAACTCAATTTATTAAATTATAAGTATTTGATGAAATATAAGATAGATGTAAATTATATAATCAATATTTTAATACGCTATTACATTTTTTTATTTTATTTATTGACAAAATTAAATTTGAGATTGTTTTTAATTTTAACTTTTAAATCTGTAAACTCTTTTAATATTTTCTATAAATAAAATTATACTAATTATATTTATTTTACTTTCCAATGTAGCGTATTTTTTTTGTCTTAAATATTTACATTGATCTTATTATAACACTTTGGACAAGTAGTATCGTTCTACTGATTAGTATTAAGCATAATAACTACAAAAGTTGTATTATAATATTTGTAGTTATTTTTACAACAAATTTTTTCAAACACATAGAATTAACTAGAGGAAGTATATAAAAATATAAAACATAATAAGTAGCTTGACCTAGAGTGAAGATGAAGTTGAGTCATGTTTGGATCGAATGTTAAGTCTAGTTAGCTCGGGTTGAACGTTGAATTGAGTCAAGTCTAATCCAAAGGTCAATTTGATTCAGTCTGATCGAGTCTGTCTGGACCGATGATTGAGTTGAGTCGCTTGGACCAAAGGTTAAGATGAGTTAACACATACTTAAGGTCAATTTGAGTCTATGTAGACCGAAGGTCAAACTGAGTTGTCGAAGGTCGACTAAATTTGACCTTTATTAAAGGTCAAGCTAAGTTAGCTCCAACCAAAGGTTTAGACAAGACGATCTGAGCCAAAGGTGGAGTCAAGTCGGCTAAGTTTGAAGGTCGAGCTGAGTTGTTCTAGGTTAAAGGTTGAGCTGAGTGAGTCTAAGTTGAAGGTCGAGTTGAGTTGATTAGGGACAAGTTGTCATGAATCAAAAGTATTGACAAGTAAACTTGGATTATAAAGGTCAAGGCAATTTGGTCAAGCCGAAGATCAAGAGAACTAATGTAGGTCGAAGATCAAGCCGATTTTTCGTAGGGCAAAGGTTAAGTCAGGCCTAGGTCAAAAGTTGAGACGAATCTGTTTGAGACAAGTCAAACTAAGTCCATGTAGGTTGAAAAGAAGATCTAAGTTATCCAAATATTTTTAAAGTAAATTTTTGCCTTAAAACTAAATTAAATTGTTTAATCCAAACAAGAAAATTGAAATCTAAAATATTTTAAGTATTTAATTGAAACAAACTATTTAAGAAATGAAGATAATTTAATGGTAAGTAATTCAAATATTTAGAATTGTTGAAATTCCTCGTCCAAATACAAGATGACTTTTATTCATATCCTATAAGGAAACTCTTTCTCCAATTTTTTATTTTTTATTTCTCTAAGAAAAATTGGTATTAGTCTTTCTTCAAAACTTTGTACCGAGAAGTCCCTCATCTTTATAAATGTGTGAACTTAATTTTTTTGACCAAATTTTATTAAGTTTATTTAATATTTCAAACACATTTTTCATTTAAATAGTATAAATAACTCAAATGTTATGATGAAACATGTTTGAAACATCAAATAAACTTAATAATATTTGGTTAAAAAGATTAAATCCACGCATTTATAAAGTTGGAAGACTAAATTGAATCAAAATTGAAAAAAAAAAACTAATTTCTATTTCATTGAAAGTTAAAGAATCAAATACACATTAACAATATATATTAACAAATCAAAGAAAAAAACAAGTTAAAAAAATGAAACATTTTTGCAAAAGTACATCTTTTAGTTTAAAAGTTCATTTTAAGCTATAAAAGTATTTTAACTGTATACAACTAATTTATTTTATATAACTTTTTTGACGATCTATAAAATAAATTAAAATATTGAAGTACAAATATTCAAACTTTTTTTCAATGCCAAACCTATTTTAGTTAATAAGTTTTTAATTTTAATGATGGTTTTCGAATATTATGATTAAATTTTAGTTACAAATGATAAAATGTTTAATTTATTATACATTCTAAATATTTCAAATAAATGAAATTTTTTTGAAAATTTAATAACACTAAACTACTACATGAAACATATTCAACAAATAATCGATAACTATTATATAAACGATGAGTGATTAACTGATAAGATATTATATTATCTACATATGGTTGGTTATACAGAACACTAATACTTCAACAACTTAAAAGAATATGGAATGAGAAGAAAAAAAATAGTGTGAAAGATACGGTGATGACAGGGTTTAGAAGATTTCGAAAAGAGTAATAATTTTTTCGAGAAAGAAGAGAGTAAAAAGTAAGGATAATATGAAATGAATGAAATTAAAAAATTTAGGTTTTCGGAAAGCAAGAAGTTGGTTAAGTGTGTACGTAAAAAGTTTCCATGCAGAAGCAACGATTCTTTCCCTTGGAAATGGTAAGGACTGAGGCATGGCACATAAACAAGTATAACAAGTTAAGTCATTTCCAAGCAATTCCAATTCTTTCTTTAGCTTTTTTTTCTGCTCATTCAAGTCATTCCACACACTTTAAGTTATTCGCACAAGAACTTAACTATAACTCTTTCACCTCTTGCAATATAAATAAATGATGTTTTCAACTCTCATACACACTTTTGTTGTTAAGCCAGCCATGCCTTCAGAATCAGCTCAATCTCCTCCTGCGCCAGGCGACAAACACAAAAGTTTGGACACTGAAATCAGAAAAATGGTGTCTGCAATCACTCATCGTGTCACTGATAACAACTCCACCCACCATTTGGAGAAGGAGGATGAAAATGACACCAGGATCATTACTCTTGCAGGAACCAACGATGGAGCAACACTTCGAAGTGAATTGGATGAAAAATCAGCCAAAACTAGTGTTGGTGAGTCTGAAGCATTGACCACCTTTATCAACAGCAACTTCCAAGCCGTCAACAACTCCATCATGTATGGCGGTAGCTACCAAGCCAATGACCCTGGTGTGCATTTCGATATCTCAGATTTCATGGATCAACCTCAACCTCCTCAAAGCCACCACCACAAGGCTGAGAAACCTGCTGAAAAGAAGGGAAAGAAGAAAGATAAAGAAGCTTCCAAAAGTGATCATCAATCTCGCTTCTAATTCAAAGGAATAAACATCTTTTGTCAATCTTAAACCTCTGCTCCATGTTTGCTTCAATAACCATGTTTTCCTGATATGATTTTTGCATTATTTATGTTCTTTTCTTTGTTAGTTCAATCGTATTTAAGATCTTTATGAGTAAGTAAAACTGTAATCTTCGTGTTAATGATATATATGTAAACACTGCCTCGTTGATGCCTTAAAGTTTCACTATTGGTATCATTTTATTTCATGATATATATGTATGTGTACGAATGTATACAAAATCTCCTTAATTTATTTCTGGCTTTTATTATATTGATCTTTCCTTAAAATTTACTAACGAACGTTAAAATATAAGCATTATACGTTCTGTGGCAATTTCGGAACTTCTAGATATGAATTTGAATGAACATTAAGACATTAATGTATACATTGATATTGAGTTATGCAAATTCAATATTATTCCATCTTTCTATGTAAGTGATGACAATAAATATATCTACCGTAAGTGGTATAATGATTAGAGTATATAAATTTACAAGCTATGACAGTAACTATCATGCCATACCATAGTTGAGTGAGGGCCATGGGGAAGAATGTAAGCAACATCTACTTCTTTATATATTATTTTACTTAATCTTATCTTTTGCATTTTATTCTTCAACTACAAACCAAATCACGTTTCTCTGTGTCTATTTGTTTAAAATATTACATAGTTCACTTTATTATTTTGTTTTTATTCAAACAAAAGGAGGAAAAGAAAGAAAATGTTGAAAAGAAGGAAACAGAGAAGACTATTATTTTAAAAGCACTTGTGCATTGTGAAGGTTGCTCAGACAAAATTTGTAAGTGTTTGAAAGGTTTGGCAGGTAATTTTTTTTTTCACTGCAGATCTTTATTAATAATACATGTAGTCGTGTTTGTGTTCTTGTCAGTACGTAATTAAGAAATGTGATGTTTTATACCATGTTTAGGAGTAAAACAAGTTCAAATCGACAAAGAACAACAGAGGGTGATTGTAAAAGGTGAAGCTGTGAATAATCCTTCCCTGGTTTTGGAAAGACTTCAAAAGAAATACAGCAAGAACGTTGAGTTAATTTCACCAAAACCAAAACCAGACAAACAGAAAAATATCCAAGATAAAAAGGAGCAGGTGTAAATTTTAAATTTTCTATTATTATTGTAATTATTATTATTGTTATTGGTCTCTTATCTATTATTTTATTATTGCAAGCAGGTTAAAATAAAAACTGTAGTGCTCAAGATATATATACATTGCGAAGGCTGTGTACGAGATGTCAAGAACAAGATTGAGAAGATGGAAGGTATATATTTTTGTTCACTAAAAGTCATAATAAATTTTTTAAAAAGATGAACCGAATTAGATCAAGAGACAATCAGTAACGTTGTTTAAGATCTAAGATAGCATAGGATTGATCATATTGTAAAAATAGTGTAATATTTAATTTGACACTACGAGATTTATAGGTGTTGATTCTGTGGAGGTGGACAAAGAAAACTCACTGGTCATTGTGAAGGGAACGATGGAGGGAGCAAAACTTGTTGAAGCTGTGAAGAAGAAACTAAGTAAGCATGCTGAGATTATAAAGGAAGAGATTAGAAGAGAACCCAGAAAAGAAGTGAATGATAACGAAAAATGCAGAGAACCTATTATAATATATAGTTATCCTCCTCAATATGCAACCCAGCATATTTATCCCAATCAAACCTTCAATGATGAAAATGTTTTTGCATGTTCAGTAATGTAATGTTAGAAGACAATAGTAATTTTCAATGAGGTTTTTTCTTTATAAAATTAGTTTAATTGCGATTACTTTGTTCAGTATAGACAAGGAAAAAAAGTGTTCATGGACAGTTAAACAATTTATATTAAGAAAACTGGTTTTTGTTATAAAAACATGTAAAAAAAAAAGTGGAAGAAGCTGATATCAATGTGCATTAATTAAATATTGATTACTAATTGTTGAATTACAGTTTTCCATGTACCTAAATTTTACTTTATGTTATTTTAAATAGGACGATTTCACATGTAATGAAAATTAGGTTAAGAAAAAAACTATGTAAGAAAAAAAAAATAACCAAAAAAATATAACATGATTCAATATATAATATAATAGAATATGTATGTTTACATCCACATCTGGACTAAATCAACCTTCATAATACTAACAAATTATCCATGTAATAAAGCATTAGTTTACTTATAAACATTATTGCGGTAACGATATTATTTTGCAAGTTGTTTAACAGAAAAAAATGTAAAGAAAAATAATGTGATTATAGAAAAAGGTTTATCGCATAAAACCAATTTTCCATCTAACAAGACTCGGAATATAATCCCAACGTCTAACGCAAGAAGTTTGATCTGTAAATTCCAAGGTTTAGCTTGATCTTTGCAATCGATCACTCTTTTAAACAAAAGGTGTCAGATATGTCCTCTTTTGTGGAATATATTATTTTCATAATTGGTAATATGTACACTCCGTTTAATCAAAATTAGTTTTTGTTTGGACAAAATAGCTGAAAGAGATTTTAATTTTTTATTGGATAAATAAAGCAAACGCTTACATTTTAAAACAACTGAGAATTTATAACATGAGATATAACAAAATTAAAAAATCGTTAAGACAATTTTTCCCAGTTATAATCTATCCTCTCCAGAGATGTTTCTTTTTTAACAAACAGCTTACTTAAATTAGAGGGGAAAAAAATTGAAATTTATCACTATATGCTCTTAATATGCAACTTTAACAGCTGAGTAGTGACATCTATTCACCATTCTTTTAATACAATTGTGACCATGACGAAGTTGATCTACATGAAAAATTTTGCGCAATTAATATATTTTTTTTGTTCTACGCAGTTTGATAAGATCACTCTGATTGAGAAATCTCTGATAAAGAATATTAGAAATACTCTCATGTTACAATTAAGATTATTCCAACATTTTCTTTTATCTCCCTCACCGAGGATTTACAGTTCAAAGAACTAAAGTAAACTTCACAACCAAAGAGATAGATTATTATATACAAAACAAAATGTATCTGAGGAGAAAATAACTTCGTGATCATTATCTCATGATGTTGCGGGTTCAGCCCCATCGTGTAGAGCGCAACAAATTGTAGCTTTATGATGTCCTTGGTAAACTTTAATATCTTCACCAGTTGACATAGACCAGAGTCTAGCAGTTGCATCAGATGAAGCTGCAACGAAAATACGTGGCTTAAATATATGGAATTATATTGTAATATAATCGATCATTATAAATTCTAAGATCAGATATGTTTAATTGACTATCAAGCACAATAATCGATAACGAAAGGACTCTATTTTGCAGGTGTGGGGGAAACGTTATCATTTGCAATTTTCAAAAACAGGCCACTAAACAATCACTACGCAGTTAAAACAAGAAACGACGTGGACAGGCCACACAAATGTATAGCTGACAGAAATGTTTCAACACCAACAATTTCTACAAAATGCTTCCTTTTCCTTTTTACCCTCTTTCGCATAAAAAGATGTTCTGAGAGAGCACAATTAACACACTAGTTATTATCAAATGATTACAGATCATGGAATCATAGTGTAAAGATGTGATGTGAAGAAAATATCATGGAATAACTGTAGAAAATATCATATAACACCTCTTCTAAGTTAAACTCCTTTTCACACACATCTGGTTGCCGAATGCTAATAACAAAAGTGGAAAATTATTGAAAAATTACTCAGTACCTGTAATAAGATAGGCACCATCAACAGAGAAGACACAGTCCCACACCCAGCGTTGATGACCTGGTCAGACAGCCTCACTTAATGAAAACGAAGTTTTGGGAAAAGTGAGAAAGCACTTGATTATCACAAGACTTCATAAATTACCTATAAGAGTTTTTTCTAGTGTAAAACCATCAACATTCCATATTTTGACAGTATGATCAGAAGATGCAGTTGCCAAGTACCTAAAATAATAACACCATAAAAGAAATATTAAAATCCTACAGAAGCTGAGATACATCAATACTTATTGACAGAGAAATTATCAGTACTGGGATGCAACGCTGAACTGGACCCTCATCCAGTGAAGGTTAGATATATAAATATAGAGAAATGCTTATACCTAGAGGCAACCATCCAGTCGACAGTTTTGGGCAACCAGCAAGGTGCGGTATTAAATGTTAAGTGCTTCTTCCAATTTAAACAAGTATAGAGATTTAAATATTCTTAGACCACTTGCATATTGAATAAGCAAGTGCAGAGAAGCACACCTTCAACACAGTGGACCATGAATATGATTTAGAACAAAAGGTAGCTTCACCGTACTTTCTTAGCTATAGAACAAAAACACCGACAAGAGCTTTAATTAAAAGGGTAACAGTCTCCCAAAGCCTATAAACTATACTCATCAACAAAGCATGCAGGTGAACATGTTGCACACATGTACGTTGAAAGAGCTTACGCTCAACTTCATTACTTAATTTTCATAAAAAAGAGAGCCAATATTTCAGTTTATCTAAACAGAACATTAACATTTGATCCATTTTGCAAATACTTTACAATTCAATTGCTGACATTAATAAGATGACAAGGAATAAACATATGTAAAATATAAGCATAACATTTATAACCTGTGGGGTTCACAGAATTCGGGTGATAAAAGACATTTGAGGATGTATCCCGTGTGTGCTTGTAGCTTGTGAAGTGGCTCAAAGTTTGTCATTGTCTGCAATCAACATACTCTACTGGTTCAAACAAGTAAAATTTAATAGCATGGCAATATCATTCTGATATTTTTGTGAAGGCACAACCTGAGTTCCTCGCAACAAGCGCCACACATAACATGTCCCATGATTATTTGCTGCAACTACCAAGCTCCCATCCCACATTACAGTTAAAGACCGTACAGCTGTATCCACCTCTGGCACCTACATTTCTTCCACATGTTGAAAATAGTGTTTCATCCATAGTATTTATCAAAAGGCAATTGACAATTCTCCAAAAGGACATTTAGGAATTAGGAATATATACTCATAAGGAGTTGGGGAATGACATTTCTCAAAAAGGAAAAAATATAAAAAAATCTATACACCATTTAATTAGTTCAGAAAAAAATCCTTGGGTGAAGCATGGAGTGTTTTTGCAAGGTGTATGGAGCGTTACAGAGTTTAAAATTTTTATACAGTTCATTCTTTGTAAATACTGTTTTTTTTGGAAACAGAATATTTTGAATCTTGTTCTACAATGATATCCATATACAACAGAAAACATCATAACTCGTACCAATTCACAGCTGCATGAATTTGCAGTCAAATCCCACACTCGGATATTGCCATTTTGGTCACCAGATATTAGTTCCGTCTGTTAGATCACAAAGAAAACAAAACAGATCAATTAGAACCAACCACAAAAAGAACCCAAGAGAACCACAGTCAGATGTATCTGGGTATAGCAAAATTATCATTGAAGAAACAGTATCAAGTTATCAACGACCCCATTTTTCAACTGAAATGCAATGAAACATAGACAAGCACTTACTATTGAAAGTATGTCAGAATCCAGATCTAAACCTCTATTACTAAACCAATGGTTATATGAACCTTAAATGATGTAAAATAAAATATGAAAAACCTAAAGCAAGGATGCTGTAACATCAATTCTGTCCAAGTAACTAATCTGATGAATGCATAGTTATTTTCATTAGTACTTGTTACATCTTCTAACACACTATACTCTGTCAACGATCAATGTAACCTGTAAAGGGATAAATTGTATAGCCACCAAAAATGGTGAAACCTAACCTGATTTGGGTGCAGCACAACAGTGTTTACAGCTGCACGACTTTCATATTCCCTTTGACAACCTGGCGCCCTGCATATTTGTTATATAAGAAATGATTGTAAAGAAATAATTTAAGGACACAAGTCGTATTACAAACGTATTATATTACATGTTGTATATATACTTCACCTCAAATCCCAGATCTTAACTGTACCATCCTCTGAACCAGAATACATCCAATTACCATCACATTGAAACCCAACTGCCATAACGTTATTGGTATGTGAATCATAACTCATTACCTGCAACAAAATCAGGAACATAAGTTGTTTGAATCCAGAAAAGAAATGATTAGCATGAAAGTAAGCGTGTATGTTGAAAAAGACAAACCGGTTGGGGACTATTTGAGTTAACATCAAACAATCGTATGTGAGGATTTCCAGCTGCAGCCAAGTAGCGTTTATCTGGAGTTATCTCCAGCCGATTTACTTGCTGTACAAATAAGATATAGCAAAATAAGTTCACGAGTTATGTACTTAAGCATTCCAAAAAAGAAAGGACATCCTTCTTGATAAATTAGAAGCACGTAAGAACAACCATCGAACATTAGGTATACAGAGTAGCACTGAAACAGTAAACTTTTAATCACGCCATAATTAACACTAACGCTAAGAGGCACAGTACATTCAACAGCAGAATATTGACTTAAAGGGGGAACAACAAAAAGTTTATGCAAGTTTAACTCGGTCTCAAATTTCAAAGAAATGTTTAGAAAAAATGTGTCTCATCATAAAGTGTTTTGAAAAATACCAGTTATGAGATTTGATCTGATAAACCTACAAATGATTGAAGTACCACTAACAAAATGACAAAAAGGAAGGAGAAGAATGAAGGCAAACCGAATCAGGATATTGAATGGTGCGGTAGCAACGGCCACTCTTGGCCTCCCAAAAACGAATGGTGTGATCATAGCTCGCAGTTGCAAGTATTACGGTTGGTTGGCTCATTCTACAATACAGCTTTTTTTCTTCCTCTTTCAACCAACATTTATCTATTAAACAAAAATCGATATGGCATGTGATTTGATTGGTAAAAACAACTATGGTATGAAACAAAATAAAGAAAAGTAATGAACATACGATGAGATGTTGCTAGAAACAACAGAGTGAATGAAAATAACCCCAAATTGACTATCACAAGAATACCCTAATTGAATACGGAACAGTGTGGGAAAAAAGACCAACCTCATGAGATCACCGTCTCGCGGTGTTTCCGCCGCCGCCACGTCTACGGTGGTAACAGGAGCACGCCGCACTAGTCAATTCCCCACTTCATTTTGGTCGTCCTACATCAAAAGCGCCCCGTTTTGCACTAGAAAGAACTGGTGAGAGAATTGTTTACGATTTTACCCCTTCTTCTTGGTTGGGCCTTTGGATAGTTGCCCATGTCCAAACTAAAGCCCAACAAGTTATTTTCGATTTTAAATTATTAATTAATCAATATTTAATCTTTCCTAATTTTTATTGAGACTTAAATAAGTTTTTGTTTTTTTCTCTAATAATAAATTTTTATTTTATCTTGAAATTTTTCTTTGTTTCCGTTTCTCTAAAATTAAAGACTATTACTTTTGATTCTTATCTTTTTATAACATTATTTAATTGCTTATATGTTGAATAAATTTGGTTCATTTTTTATAACTGAAAATACGTTTAAGTGTTTTATTTATTACTAAAAGTATTATTTTTATATACAACATATAGTATTATTTAATATATAATTTTATTTTTATATGAAACTTTAACCTATTTTCTTGCCCCTTTTCATTAAAAGTGATAAAAATGTTATTATAATTTTGTTTGATTACAATTGTATATTCGATTTGATGGGCAAAGTACAAATATTTATATCATTTCTCGTTACGGTGCATTTCAAAGTAACATGCGATTCCTCTATTTTCAAAATTCTAGAAAGCACTGTGCGAAACTGTGTCTATTTTTGTTAATAAATAAGTATCAAAATTTTGTGACGTGTTCTGTATTTTCTTTTAATACATCTCCACGATAGCCGTTGTATAGATACTTGATGAATGTTTGGTATTTTTTTTATATGACTTTATATTAATTTGCATATTCTTTTGAACTGACAGAGTTAAAATTTATATGTTTGATATTGACACACTACAAAGATAAAGAAATTAATTGTAGTCTTTACTTAAAATTCCAATTTCACTTAATTTTTTTATAAGTATATAATAGAACTGAAAAAAATTAATCGTGTCGAATTACATATTGAGTAAAAAAATTGTGTGCACACAATGTAAATCCTAAATAGAAAAAAATTAATCCAATAAGTCCTAGATTGGATTAACAGACTATTTAGTCCAATTGAATGCATTTTTAAATAAAATATTATTATTTAAATTTATTTAAACAAAATCGTTAAACTTAGATTTTGAAAAAAAAAAAAAGGAAAGTACAACAATTACTTTATTACCACCTAGCACAACTTTGTTTTGATTAGAAGTGTAACATTTTGACTATATAACTTCACGATTGTATTTGCTTTTCCGTACATTGCCTTATTCCCAAAGAACACATGGGTCAACCATAAGCTTCTATACATTTCTTGACGTGTTGTTTAAGTAAACAAAAACTTAAAAACTTTGGAGAAAGTGTTAGGAAGCACATGAACACAAATATATAAACACGACTTGGTGGCAGTGGTTCTACGAATCACACGATTCTGTGTGAACATACACTGTCAACTGTTGTATTTGCGGCTGCGGCTCTTGTTCCTTGGTTTCTTCAGCTTCTTGGACTAACTTTCTCACACGATTCTTAATGTCCATGCTCTTACCCCATAGAAGAATGTATAATCCAATAATCACCAAGATGGATCCCATCACACTAAACAACCAGGTAAATGAAAACTAAATCAGGATCAGGTGAAGGAGTGTATATTATGTATGAGGGTGCAACTGTGTGTATAAAGGTAAACGAATTCACCTTCCAAGATGGAGCTGTTCATGCAAGACTGGTATATCAATCATTGCTGCTATTATCTGAACAAGAGGACTGAATGCTGCAGTAAAGACAGGACCCCTCTTCTTCACACACCATGACATTCCCACAAAACACAAACCTGATCCTATTATCCCCTGTACACAAACCAACTCGTAAATACAACTGTTTCCAATTCTAGATTACTGTTTCCTCATTTTTAGTATTCCATGCTTTTATCTTTTCTCTATTTTAACACCGACTCAAATCAGGAAACAGCATCACGCAAAAGCTAGACATGGCCTAAGAATTTGTCACGCCTTTTCCAAACCACGAAAGAAAGGATTTGATTCTGTAAATTTAAAATAAGTAACTTAGACTTAAGGACAAAATCAATAATTAGTATTTTAAGATGTTACAGGCATCTGCATGTAATATTTACGCTAATTTTCATCTATAGCTTAGATTATTTCCTTCACATCTATAATTTAGATAATTGTGTCCTCTAATTTGAGTGATTAACTCACTTTAGAGGACCTACTTTTTGAACAATTCTCACTTGCGTTTTTATAGTAATTTCTATCCTGTTTGCTTTTAATCACTTTATCTCCTGACTTGAAAAAGTGAACTTACAGAATATAGAAAAGCAATGATTTGTATCTTTCCCTTGAGAACCCAAATGGACAAGTTGTGGTCAGTGCACAAGCAAATAACAGCTGATTGAAGGGCTCCAAAGAAGCTCATGATGGCTGTGCTAGAATACTGGCATGGATATCTCTTGCTTATTTTTGACTGTAAAATATACCAAGAAGACCAAAAGATGGTTCCTATAACCATGGCTATTACACCAATAGTCCATCTCTCCGTTGTCCTTGTAGAATATATATTCACTGCAGAACTCTTGACCATAGAAGCTGCGGATTCGTGGTGAGAAAAATTAACCAGTGGCTTTCCTTTGTAAAGTGTCAACATCAATGCGCCACCTATGCACACCAGTGAACCGAGAATC
Source organism: Vigna mungo (assembly GCA_036885675.1). NCBI lineage: Eukaryota > Viridiplantae > Streptophyta > Magnoliopsida > Fabales > Fabaceae > Vigna > Vigna mungo. The sequence continues at coordinate 4,927,332 of CP144691.1, forward strand.
TTAGCTCTCCCACTGTTGCATTTGATTTTCACAGTCTCTAATCTGTAAGATATAAAGGGATAAAGGACACGGTTACCCTGCATCAAGTTTGGTAGCTTGGTCCCAAAGAATATAAGAATAGTATATATTTGAATTTTGGTTCATACCCAAAAGGTAATGCCATCATGAATGTGACCACTGGCACCATGTTGATGAAAGCACAAGAGAAGGTAGCAGAAGTATATTGTATCCCCACAAGGACAAAGTATTGAGTGACTGATGCCCTATAAAAAAAGTTGTATTCAGTAAGTATCTCCCGACAATCATCCAAAAGCAGAGAATTTGGAAGTTCACGAGGAGAAAATAAGTGCTAGTGAGAAATGAAAACATGACTAACCCAACAATGGCACTGCAGAAGAGGTAACATAATATTCGAAATGTGAGCCTTGGTCTGTCGTTTCTGCAATTAAAACATATGGTTACTCATAGTTTTAAGAAATCTAATTTGCCTTCAAGTAGGCATGGCTTCACTTGAGCAATAGTCTTCAAGAAAAATGGTGCTCAGCGGGTAAGTTCAAAATCATTCATTATTGCAATTTGATATTAGTCTTCAAGAAAATAAGAAATACATGGTCATGGTTGTAAAATGTCATGCAAGAGTAATGGATAAATTACTAGCTTAACATTCTTGAGATCAATATGTACAAACAAATTGTTGCTCAGTGGGTAAGTTCAAAATCATTCATTGATGCAATTTGGTTTGTTTTGCAGGTTCACAAAATCATAGATTTCCCATCTCACAAAACAAGATAACTACTAAATAGAGAAATTGAGTTTACCAACCTTTCTTTAAAGTAGGCGACGGGGGCTATGAAAATGGTAGCAATTGTCAAGCGGTATGTGATAAAAACCAAATGGTTCACCCCCTTTTCAAGGACTTTCTTGAGAAGAATATTCACTACAGCAAAAGAAAAATCAATTGCTATCATTACTATAAAAGGCTTCCATTCATCACAACCACTCTTCATTTCGGCAATGCAGTTCTTCCACAGCTCTTGATGGGGGCAGGGTGATGCTTTCCCTTCCTTATATTTTTATTTGGCTGAAAAAGTGATAGTAGCAATGCCAGAGACAGCTATCTGTGAATTTATTTAAAACAAATATTCTAGAATAAGTGGCAAGAAAGCAAGATTAAATTCTGCAGTCACATTCAACACTTTAAGCAACCAGCTTTGGCAATAGTTTAATATGTATACTCTTCCTTTGGTTTTCTTTTGACTGATTCCGTTCAACATCAGCAGTTATTCCAGAATCATGATGAGGGATGATACAAATATTTATAGGTTGATTCATGATCTATGACTGACATTATGAGAAATACAGGCCACGTGTTTTTGCATTTGTGTCATCTAGACAGGAAGTTGCTGTGTTTCATTCTGTCTCTCCTTTTTTCCCCCAATTGGGCAATTAAGCTTCTATAATGGGTTGTAGGCATCTTGTGGGTGTGAATGCACAAGAAATTATGCTTCTCTCACCCTCGTTTACATGGCATCTAATACTTTCCCCTTTAGTAGGATGAGCAGCAGCACCATCTCAGATTAATGGAAAGCCAGAACAAATTGTCAAATCTTATTCCAAATTAATCACTTAAAAAGGAAAGAGAATAATATAGTGGTGACCAAAGCAGGGAAAACATTTAAGGCATGGAAAATTAAGGCTCCAATGAAGTAGAAGTTCAAAGTCTTCAGGTAGCATGGCTTACGAATTAGATTCTCCAATGTGATATATATATATATATATATATATATATATATATATATATATATATATATATATATATATATATATATATATATATATATATATATATATATATATATATATCCATTTTATAATGGAAGTATTACTTTTTATTAGAATTATTTATATTTTTTAAGATTAGGTTTTAATATATGTTTTTACCTATTCCTTTTTGAAATTTTAAAAGTAACACTACTAATTATTTTTAATATTTTGTATTTATGTACATTATTTAATTTTTAAAATTGTAGTAATTGTATAAGAATTAACTTATAGATTAATTGCACAAATGAGATAGAAGAATTTATAAATAAAAAAAGTGCATAAAGAAGATGACATATAAATGCATCACATACCCAAATAGACTTTCTGTTTAAGGTTAAAAATATATTTAATGTAAGAAATTTAGGAAAAACTAGTTCAATATTTTTCTTTCCCTTTAGTAATTGTTTGAAAATGATTTACCAAGTATAATGAAAGATACTAGGTTCAAAGTTCACCAAAATTCCTTTTCAAGTAAAATGAAAATGGCTTAACAAATATAAAGAAAAATACTAAGTTTAAACTTCATCTGAATTCATATAAATGTCATTTATTGAGTTTACACTTCAACTACAATCAACTTCCAGCATAAGTAAACACTAGTTTCTTGAATAAGAGCCTAAATTTTTAATTAGTTAAACTTCAATTTATGGAATATCTTAACTAAGTAATTTGTCTAAAGATTAGAGGTGAAAATATGATTAATAAAAAAAATCATTCCTAGACAAAAGTCTATTAATTTTTTATTTTCATTTTTTACTTTAGCTCAAAGGTTTATAAAGTATTTTCCATCCACGGTTAAACCAAATATGAAACTATGAAGATTAATTTTACGAAAGATTTATTCACTATAAACAATTAAAAAAGTAAAACACTATGTAAATATAACTATGAAAAGTATTTAACTTAATTTCATCTAATTCCAAGAAAGAAAGAAAAAGAACAATTTCGTGTTAGTTGTTCATTTTACTTGAATTTTACGTATATCTAAATTAACATACTTCCATTTTCTTTTAACTATTTTTTAAAAAGAGCTTAAGATTAAAAATAATTTATCACAATCTAATAAAAATGATTAATAGAGAAAAAAAATCATATTTGTTAAAAAGAGTTTAAGATTGAAAATAATTTTTCATAATTTAATAAAAAATTATCAATGCAGAAAAGTATTTTCATATATGTTAAAAAAAAGCTTTGTATGCCAATTTCTAAAATAATATAAATACATGACTTTTTATATCAATTTCAAAATGTTACAAAAAGTTCTCTTTTTTATATCAATTAATTAAAACTACAACTAGTATAATAATATGAAACTATTTTTTTTTTCTCTTTATCTATGACCACAACATTCTTCTTAGACACATCCCATCGATCATAAATCCGGAACAAAATCAAGAATTTAAAAGCAATTATTTTCCATTCAACGCATTGTCAATCTATGACAATTAGTATAACTATAAACTAGTTATAAAAAAACACATAATACATTATTTTTTCTTTTGGATAAAAAAATAATATACAAGAGACTCATGAAATAAAAATAAATACTACTAACTATTAAATAAATATTTCATATTAAGTGAGACCAAATATTACATTTTTTTCTTCAAAAATAATAGAAAACAAATGAAAAAAAAATTGTTTTAGCTTCTTCTTTTTTTCTTTTTCTTCAGAAAATAAAAAAGAACTAGAACATGAATACAATTTATGGAAAACTCAAGAAGACAATAAAAGAAATAAAAACATCTTAATAAATACTTCTATTCTTTATTATGTTCAATTTTATATTTTATTATTTATTAATATTAAATGTTATTATAAAAAGATGGTTAATTTAATTTCTATCAATTTTTAATTATACCACATAAATTTTAAAAAACTTTAAAAATCCTAATATATACATATAATATAAAAAAAAATTAAAAAATGGTGCCATGTCACTCCACCCCTCTTAAGCTCCGCCTCTGCAAGTATTCTCATTGGTCATAGATTTATGGTACAGAATTAGTTAAGAAAGATAAAAGGATAAGAAGATTAAAAAAATTAATTGAAGTGGCCAATAATTTAACTAGTTTATTATACTTTCGAGTATCTTATAAAGAGTGTTCTAATAAAGATAATATATTTTGAAGGTGGTTATTGACAAGTATAAAACAATTGATTTTTATTTAAGATAACAATCCAACAATTAATATTCTCTGCCTATTCAAATTTGCAGAGATGCAAATAATTGTCCTCTTTATGTTGATTATAAGAGATGATATTATATTCTTTGACTGTACAAAAGTGCCAATTAATTAAACAATATTATCATGATGCATGCATGGCCTACTTGTCTTGGTGGAGAATGCAACAGATGGATTAATGAAAAATAGCACAAATTCTATAACATTTTCTATTTTACAACTTAAATATTAGTTATATTCTACAATATTTTATTACTATCCATTCCCTCTTCAACCTCGTGACATAAATCTCAGCAAACCAAATCAAAATCATTTGGATATTGAAATAGAATAATGCTTGAATTATTCCAGTTTTTTTAATTTCACACAAAAGTTTACGAATGACATGCCAGTGGAACCAAAGAATTAGGACGAGATGTATTTGGCATAAAAGGCAAGGATAAGATCATATTCCTTCAATTTACAAGAGATATTATGCCACACGGGATCACTTATACTAATTAATATTGCTGTATTCATACATTATTTTTAGTTTAATTTTGTTTATATTTTTTTAATAAGAAATTATTATTTCTTTAAAATAGCAAAGTCATAAAACTCTACCTTATACTTATAGGGACAGATTGATATTGAGAAACACCTGTAATTCTACTATAGAATGTTAACTTCAGTAATTAATTGTGTTATTATTATTTATTTTATTTTTTTATGAAATCACGATCATCTTTTATAAAATAGTTATTTCATTTCAAGCTAAAGAGAAATTTGCAGTTTTTTTTATCTTGAAAAAAAAAAGTTTTTCGGAAAGAAGGGCGGCAAACTCACGAGAAAAGAATATTACGATATCTAAGTTTAGCTCAAAAGGAAGATTATACGTTAGTTTAAGGGGGAAAAAGCATTTGATTAATTTATTAGCTGCTTTCAACGAATCATTCAATAAAAAAATCCACTGGATGCGAATGATTAAGAGAGACGCTGAATTTTTTTAATAATTTTCTTAGAATTAGTCAACATTATTAAAATTTACAAAAAAAAAAAAAAATTCTTTGGCAGCATTATATATAGGAAAAAGTTATTAAATAAAAAAGTGAGACATATAAATTGATATACTCCTTAATAAATTTTTGTTAATAATAAAAAGAATTCCAGAAAGAAAAACTATGTTGCCGTTTGTTCGGAGTATTATTCTCTGCCATGATTAATCAGGATAAATAAAATAGTGCCTTACAAAACTAAACGTGGAGAAATGTGGTTTTATGCTTTAAGGTCAGGAACTATTAAATATAGTGTATTTACTTAGGATCGAACCGTTTAGACAGTAAAAAATAGTCAATGAGATTATTGTGATCGAGTGGCACTATCCTTCATATTGTTTGGTGATTTCTAAACAATAATTAGAATTTATATAAAAGCATGATTAATATCAATAGTACATTATAAATAATCTAAAGTTCATTCATTTTATAAATACAAAATTTGAAATAAGGTGGAAGTGATTGAATTTATTATACATTAATTATTGAACAAAATTTTTTGGAATTTAGCATTAGAATAATTAGAATATCTTCTGCTAGTAACTTTTTAGTTTGATCATAATAAATAACTCGATTTCATAACTCAAACACACATCATTACTTCCCACGGAAGAAAATTGCTAAACCTTTGAGCACACAAAAGGGTCTTATACATTATGAACTTAAAATTAAAGAATGATTGGTAAATGAAGAGTATTAAGAACTGACAACTTAAGATTTCCTTCACAAACAATACTTAACACTAATCAAGCTAGCTCAGAAGGCATATAGAGGAGAGGATCCCAAGAGCCATTATAACTAAACCAACTGTTGTTCTCACATTGCACAAGTTGTTGTTGTTCCAATGTCCAAAGTCCTTCAGTTGCACCACCCACTAGAGGTAACTGCATGCTCACCATATTCATCATTTGCCCACTTTTATTGCAACTTGAAGGCCCTTGATCTGGGCATGCCATATCACTAGTGGACTCAATCACCGCAGAATGTGGCCATGCCAAGGTGGCTGCAGATGCAAGAAGGCTATTATTATCAGGAACTTGGCTCATAAATTGTGTAGGCCAAGGCAACTCATACGCCACTTCATTGAACCATGTTGCCTCAGGTGGAGTTTGACAAAGTTGATGAGAGTCGACTCTAGAACTTCTTCCTTCAGAACCTTCATGATCATGATTTGGGATAACCACACTCTTTGAACAAGTGTTTGATGTTGCTAAAGTACTCGTAAGACCAAGTAAAGGGTTATTGGCTCCAGTTCCATTCATACTTGAGAGGACAGTATTACTGGCTGATAATGGTAACAATAAATCTTTCTCCGCGGAACAAACATTCTGAGTTGATGTTGAAACCCAGCCAGATTGAACAAGTGGGGAAGCAGCACTATTAGGAAGAAATGGAAAGTGAAACTTTCCTTTCTTTACATCAAGCAGCTTGGCCTTAAGTGCACCAAGAAGGCCTTCAGCATCTTCACCTGGCTCATTGACATCCTCAAAAGAAAAGGGTTCAGAGCAATTAGGCACAAAGGTTGAACCACCGCCATCACCACGCTTAGAAGCATCACCAGAAGTTGCTTCAGGCAATTCAAAGTTGGTTCTAGCATTGGCACCTCTCAAGGCTCGAGCAGCATTGTCATATGCCCTAGCTGCATCCTCAGCTGTGTCAAATGTTCCCAGCCAAAGCCTGACCTTCTGTAGAGAGTCTTTGATCTCTGCCACCCATCTCCCTGATGGCCTTTGTCGAACCCCCACAAACCTGTGGTGCCCTCTTGATGATGACTTCTTTCTGGTGCGGTTTGCATCACTCACTGCTCCCATTTTTGCTTCTTATGAAATCTCAAAACATGCCCCTATGAGACTTACCCAACCTTTTGAGCTTCAAGGGAACACGGTTTATAAGCTTGAATAATAAGGAAAGCATCTTGATCTCTCCGAAAGGGACAAATAAGAACATGCCAAAATCTGCATGACACATAGGGCATGATTTATGTGTATTTTAGAATGCCACAATTGCAGGCCGTGTTGTTGATATCGACACAAAGTTTTACAAAGGACGCACCCCTTTATCGTTGTTGTAATATTAGTAAATTTTCGAGTTTATGTAGTTGAACTATTATTAATCATGCAAAGAAACCAATAATTTGTTATATTTTCTTCTTTTTCATTAAATAACACTTCAGAGAAAATGAACTATATATTTTAAAGGAAAAATGTGGTCATTAAAAAATATGATATTTATAGCTAAAGATGTGTTGAGAATGACATAGATAATTCAAATGCGTATGTTACAATCATCCCTTCACAGTCATGAATGGTGACAATCTGATAATCATATGCAAAGTTGTCCTGTTTTGGTTGTATGGCTACATTAAGAAATGATTATCTCCTAATTGAGGATTTAACTGCACATTTGGAAGGTAATTAAAATATAAGCAAAAGCAAATAAGGACATTTGAATAGTTCCAAATAATCCTTGGCTCCAACGTTTATCATCTTTAAGAACGAGGATGCAGACTAGGTTAGATGTTTCTGTTGAATAAAAAAACAAACGTTTAGGCGTTACTTACAGTAGTAGTTATTGTCCTTATTAGATCCATGTCCTTTTCTTTCTTTATCCTTTCCTCCATTACTGTTTATTTTTTTTGTCCTTTTGGATAAATATAAGACATAAAAGTGTTTCCATGCATATATACGTCAAAGCGAAATATTATAAATTAAGGATGATATATATCTTCATAACTGGCGCAAGGAGGGCAATTTATACACTCCAAAGAATTAAAAATATAACATTTCCTCTTCATAATAACAAACTGACAAATCCTTTCAGGAGCTTTAAAAGATAACATCGCAACACAAGAGATTAAGATTAACTATATTGGTCATATGTCACTTTATTTCTTAAGTTTAAATCTGTAAGTTATCATTTACATTTTGAACTTTTAATTATAAAAGTTTACATTAAATATCAAGATAGGTTATTGAAGTAAAAATTTCAATTCATAATAAAAAAACACTAGGAATTGCATCTAGATTTTATCCCAACAAATTAATAAATAACTTACAAAACAATAAATTTTATTCCAAAATTTATCTGTTCGCTTCTAAAAAATTAATATTATTTACATCTAAATAGACATCTATGATCCTTGTAGAATTTTCAAAAAGATTAATTTAAAAAATCTTTTATCACTAATTAAAAGAATTGTAAAAATGTATAAAATGGTCTATAAGAGAGGTGGTGGCTATTAAAAAATGACATCAAATTTTAATAATAAAATTTGACACTATGAATAAATATTTTATTAAGTTCATTTTAATAAAACTATCATTTCTCTAAATTTTTTTTCTAAACTTTTTTTCTATTATCTTTCTAAATGTTTAACTCCAATATTTGTCTTTTTAAATATAAAAAACTGTAGGAGTATTTTTAGTAAATAATTCTATATATTCACCTAATCAAAGTAATTAATCGAGTAAGTTTTCTTTATGTAGTTTTGTTCTTTGGGTTGCATGTGACTCAAAGATGCTCTCAGTAAATCTATGTTGTTTTGTGATCATGTTAATATGTTTAAATTTCTAATTTGGGTCTTATTTGTTTAATTATGTCATCTTGTGAGAAATATAACTTTAAAGAGCATTTGAGAGATTATATATTGTTTAACTAATGGAAAGTTAATTTTAATCTTTATACATTTGATTTGTATGATATGAATTGATTGTTTGTTATTATATGAATTAAACGTTGAATTAGTGCATTATATTTGTTAAATTAATTTGGGATAATTTTGATAAATAAGTGAACATGTGTTTAAATAATTAAATAGGCATTTGAGTTGTGAAATTTGAGTTGGATCTATACAGTAGTATCATGGGCTTTTAACGAGTTATTTTGACGAAATTTATACTATTTTGATTTGGATAAAAGATAGATACACTCATTAGAAGAATCAAGAGAATCATCTTTTATACAAAATTATAAATTTGTATTTTGTAGACTCATTAGTCATTCATTGCTAAACTAATCTTAAATTTGAGTTTGTCATAAAATCAAAAAAATATTAAATAAATCCAAAAATAAATAATCCTAACTTATATTATAATCAACATTATTATAAACAATCCAACTAACCTTATATGAAAATAATATCACAACTAAAATTGAGCCAAAAAGAAAATATAAAATAATAGGATAATAAATTTAAAGAAAAACAAATATTTAAAATTAAAATTTTTATATTAATATTTAAGATTTTTTAATTTATGGAAATGAAATTATTTTCATCAATTTGTAAAATTTTATTTTATTTTATCTAAATAATATATTTTATAATAAAATATTTAAATTTTTAATAAAAGGAATTATCTTTAATTTTTTTTATACAAATACGAAATAAAATGTATGCATATTTATAATTTGTCTTGTAAAATGTATACGTATCTAATAATATATCTCTGAAAAAAATGTTGATAACTCAAATTTGTGACCTTAAAGGATTTTGATTTTTATTGATTCAACCAACATGTTTTTAGCTACTTAAAAAAACAACTTTTGTTTTGTTTTAAATTTGCTTAGATTCTAATTTTATAAATTTGTAACAGTTTTTGTAAAAATGTAATTACATATATGATGTTTCTTTTTCAAATTTAAGCAATTTTTATGTTATTACTACGTCATCTAATTTTTGACACAAATTATTACGTTATAACGGTCTCTTGTTTATGTAAAATATTACTAATAAAATTTAATAGCAAACTACATACACTAACCTTTTTTCACATCATTGAATAAGAAATCAATGGTGAATTAAGTGACTTAATTCTGAAAAACCGTATAATGAAAATTTTATAAAAATTAAAATTAGACATTCACAAAATTACAAATGCATTTAATCTTTTGACCTTTTATTGTTACAAACTTTGGGATTGGATTTGAATATTCTTAATCTGTATTCAACTTAACTGGGCCAAGGGCCCATCACGGGTTAACCCATCACCCTCACCACCAATGCCATGGCTAAGCATCCTTGCCAATATTCCTTAATTTCCAACAATAGCAGGTTTACCACATGATGTTTGCATAAGCTCTTTTTGTTGTACTTTTTATTCAATGAAAATACGAGTTGATTGGATCTCTTACCTAAATTATTATTCTATTCTTTGTATTTATACGAGTAATCCGTGTTAGCAAGGGATTTGCGTTAAAAGTTTAATCTGTGATTAGATATAATAAGGAAGAACTTCCTTTACTTTCTTGGTTAAATGTAATCTATACAAATTTGGTAATTAAATGAAATAATCGAGATTCATAAAAGAATAACTAATCTTTCTGGTAATTAAAAGTTAATCAGTACAGCTTAATTTTACAAATCACATTTAATTTTCTTTTCCGAAATGTTCTTTATTGAAATTTAAATTTTAAATGTTATTGATATAAAATAAATTCTTAGTTAATGGAAAAGTATTTTTGAAATAATATAATTAAATGGGACGAAAATAATTAAATGTAGCAGAATATAACTAAACCAGTCTCACAGGTCCAAAAAATTAGGTCTTTTCATACCAATTTTTGGCCCAACATATCTATCTATCGGACTTCATGTCCCCCCAACCGGAACTTAAAAGCGTTGGTTTTAAAGTGACGTTGTTAAGGCAACCGAAACAAAAGTACGCTCACAGATCTACCCCTCGTGGTTAATATTTTCCATATATTATTCCATTGTTAAATGGTAATAAAATTCAAATAAAGAAAAAATAAATTTGAAAGGTGGTAAAAAGAATAAAGAGGAGAATAATAATAATAATAATAATAATAATTGAGAATTTTATTTTCATATCGGTAATTTCTTCCACGATATGAGATGAAAAGTCAACCGCTTGTGCAGTATCTTTGAGTGGTTGAAAAACATCAATCAAATGATTGCACAACAATTATCCTTGTGCTTGGATCCTCTCAAATTACTGAACAACAAACATTAAAATATTGCCAATACACTTTTCCCAGTATTGTTTTGCCAATCAGCTTGTAATAATGATGCATATACTATTCACTATCCATGATCTTACCAAATATTATACATTTAACAGATTTTTCTTCGTTAAATTTAAGTTCTGTACAGTCACTGAATACATACAATTATATAAAATAAGGTTAAAATTGATAAACTTTTATCAATCAATATAGCAAACAAATTTTCTTTTTTTCCACTGTATTAAATGATATTACTTATAATAAAAAAGAAACATTTACATTTATTGGACAAATATTATAAAGATAAAATAATTATAAAAAGAAAATTTTTTAATATTTCTAAAAAAATTTAAAAATAAAAAAATAATATAAAATGTAAATCTATTATTTCTCTTCTTACTTTATCATTTTCATACATTCCGGTGAAGGTAGCAAAACAAAAGTGATTGGAAAAAGCCGAATGAGTTGGTGATTTAATTATGTTTAACCTTTTTGTGGTTTGGAGAGTCTGGTATTGGGTTCGGTGCAAGCTTTGTGGCCTTAATTTGAAGTACAAAATTTCAAACTTGAGATGGACCTACTGCAACAGAAATTGTCTGCGACCTACAATGATCTTAAAAGCTTAGATGCATTTGGCTCCTCTGATCTGAAATTACAATGTGGAATTCCAGAAACCCCTGACGGAAAGGTTAAAAAGCTGCTATAGCAAAAAGTTAAACAAAATTTCTGAGATATAAGCAAAATATGTAGTACAAGAAAAACTGGAATTACAAAACTTCATCATCTAACAGTGGAAGCAACAGTATGAGCCCACCACCTGAGACTGTCTTTTATGTCAATTTCATTGTTCAGAGCAGGAATTTTCCAATTCACGAGAGAGTTCTCTTTCTTACTTTTTTCTTGAACCTTCCACGCTTCCGAAAGGTAAGGTCTTTGTACTGCAGACCCATCACAATCCTCTTCTTCCTCGTCACTCTTCCCTAACCTTTGCAATCCAGGAATGATTGAAGCCAAACTAGAGTCCTTATCTTCCTCTGAGAAAACAAACCCCAGATCCATGAACCCTTTTAACTCCTCAAATTCAAGGTCTGACAAACTCTTGCTTTGCCTTTTCTTTTTCCTTTCCCTCCTCTTAGGCAACACTTCATGATGCACCTGTACTTCTGAGTCTGTGACATCTTTTCCCGAGAGAATGGTTTGAAGCTTTGGCGAAAAAACTGAGTCTGGGGAAAGAGAATCATCGTTGAAACATGTCATGGAACTCAACTGGTCGCTCATGGACCTGTTGTGAGTGCTTTGGAAGCGCAAAAGCATTGGTTCTGATGGTTCTTCTTTTATTTGATGATCTGAATTTTCATGAGAATTTGTCGGTGTTGATGAACTTGTGCGTTCCTTCGAAGTTTTGTACCCAAACCAGCATGAATCAAAGAGGTTCAAGACTTCTTCTGCATCCATGAGGAGTGGTGATAGCTTTGGAAAATCAGCTGAGCCTTTAGAATTGTATTAGCAGAAACTGTCAAGACATGGTAGATAAGATATCCTATATAATTATGTCATGCCCTTGATGACCATTTTGCCCTTGCTGAACCTTGAAATCACGAGAAGAACTCAACCAATCATTTCCACGTTTTGGATTTGAGACATTTTCTTATTAATGTATGATTTTATTTTATTTTTTGTTTAACATTCGTATTTGTTAAGGGGAAAACGTTAGTTTTGGACAAAAATGAAAGTGTTTGGAACGGGATGGCTTTAAGAAGAGGCAAAAGAAAAGGTCTTTTTATGACAAAATACAGAATTATGAATGCTACTAGATAAAGCCAGATATGAGGTTGGCCATTGGTTCATATCAACACTGTTGCCAATCTTTTTCTGTTCTCTAAGATGTTGACATTGTTTGGTCACATCTCTTTCTTGTTGGTTTGGTGATTGCATCAAAGCTTTCATGTGTAAACTAATTGCGTTAGCAGTAGCAATAGCAATAATTGACAGTTGCTTCCAAACTACACAAAAATTGAAAGCCTATTACTGTGGTCGGCATTAGATGCAACTTTCATGCTAAGTTTCTAGCACTTGTACATATTTTAGACTTGGAGAAAGAAAAACTTTTTAACGAAAGGTACCATGCATGTGCCCTTTTTATGCACTGAACAGGTTTTGCCAATTTATTTACACCACAGACATCATTTTCATTTGATATTTAAAACTGTTTCTGATATTTCACACACATCTAATATCATGCTCCCCTTTTCCTGTTTAAAATTTTAGCTAAATTACATATATAGGTCTTAAACTAAGGAATCAGAGTGGGATTCACTTCATGGTAGTTATGAATTGATGTTAAATTAAACTTCACGTGATTAACGAAAGCACAGCATTATAATAATTAGTGTAACATGCTGCTACCAAATTATATTATCACTTTTTATTACATCATGTATGTGTTCTGTACCTAATTGTATTACATATCGCTTTTATTAGTTATTACATCATCTATTAACAAAACAATAACAACAGTAACACTCTTCTTTGCATCTTTTTCTGTTGTTATCTTCTTCTCTAATTCTTTTCATTACTCCACATTCCCTTTACAGAAGTAACAAATTGAGTTTAATATGTTAGACTGTTTTTTTTTTTTTCTCCTCCAAACATAAAAGACAAGTAACAAGTAATGATTTTTGTGACTGTAATCTATGGTCGTATAAAGTGAGTGGTCTTTTCTGTAGTTTCTGCGGCTTCGGCCACATAAAATATATTTATTCCACAATGAAGTGGTTGGGTCTCGCAGAAAAGAATATTTGGAATATTCTGATAATAAACGTAGATTCTACCATGTATATGTTTTTGTGGCAAATTCAATCATTCAACGTTGTTAAACGACGAGGGGAATTACAGAAGAGCTTAATTCGCACGTGCATCTCGTGCTTCTATTTTATTTACCATTTGTATATGATTTTAATTCAAAGGTATGCTTAATAACTTTTTTGTTGATAAAGAAAACGATATAAATTTGTTGCGAATAAATATCTTATACACTACTTAAAAATAATCTTTTACAAAAATTAATATGAATTTGTTTATATATTAATTGTAATTTATAGAAAATTTATCTAATTTTCTCTCCTTTTTAAAAGAATAATTTACGTTCCATTGGGAAGACAGGATTTTCCTTTTACGTTTTTCCTCGCCACATCTAACATTGAAAAGAATATCTTTAACGGAAATTTAATAAAAAATTCGAAAGGAAAAATAAAAGTATGGTTTATTTAATTGTATGAAAAATATAATAAAGTAAATAAGAACGATAAAAAAAATAAGAGGAAAAACATTTAAGCTATACGTAATGACCTCCAGTTCTACTTCAATAGTGCATGAGAAAACATTATAAGCTAATGAAAAAAAAAAATGTTATAGGCCATAGGGTATAGGCCTTTACCTAATACTTCAATTTAATGAAACTTGTCATTATAAATTATTTTTTCTAAGCTAGGAAGTTGCAATTCACAAACAGCGACTTTTGTCAGATTGTGTAAACCGAGAAGGTTGTTGGATTGGAAGAAGACTTGACTAATATAATAAATTAAACCCTGGATTATAATTTATAACTATTAATTAATATTCTAAAATTATGAAAAAGGAAATTTTAGATCAATAAAAAATATGCAAATAAAAAAGAGTACCACGGGAAGAGAAGAGTTCCGTAACAATTGCTTAAATAAAATAAATAAAAAAAGAATATTCGGTTGGAAATTGCTTTATACATGTGTATTCAAAGTTGGAGATGTTCTAAATTCGTCATGGTGAAATTATCTACATGAAGATAATCTTTTAAGCAGATATTTTCTTATTATATTTGTATGATAATATTTTGCATGTGTGACAGTTTCTATAATTAAAAAAGACATAACTGTCAACGTTAGCTATAGATAATTTTAACATTATTATTTGAAATCACTGTTGTGGTCTACATCAGTAATGTTGGGAGGGTTCAAATATCTGCCCAATGTCTTGAATGAACTTCTTAAGCTAATTAAGTCACTGACGACTTTTACTGCATTTTGCAGACTTAATTGTTTTGATTTTGCAGCAGATAAAATGTCGAACCCAGAAGAATTGAAGGGCAACAAATTCATAGAGAGACACGTGTGTTCAGTAATTATTTTTAAACTGTTTTATTCATTGAATAACAAGTCATAGTATATAAAGATTCAGCATTTCGACTTCAAATTTACAAAACTATACATTTAGAGATGATCGATGTTTAGAGATGATTTCGTAACAACTCAATAAGATATGATCGATGTTTGAACAACTGAAATACGTTTTAATATTATCTTACAATTTAAATTTGAAGTTAATTCAATTTCCTAATAAGTAGCTCAAAAAAAAGACAATAATTTCTATCCACTTATATATTATTCTATATTTTTTCAGATCACTATTGCAAAATTTCTAACATAATTTATTAGAGCATATCTTTTATAAACACGCACTTAATGTTATGTAACCTGCTACCACAAGGAATCACACAATACCACAAATTATGCAAGAGTTTCGTCTATTTGGAATAATCTAGATTGATATGAATCAATCCATGCTAATAAATAACTTAAAAATAAAATGTATGGTTATATAAATCAATTTGAATGAATCCAAATTAGAATCAATACAATTCCATGACAAGAAACTCATACCTAAGGATTAATTACCTGTGTCAACATAAAAATTTTATCTAATAAATAATTATATTGTTAATTAGCATAACCGTACGAATCACAATAATGAATAGTTGTGTTGATATAAAAAGCTAAGCATATACTTTGTTTGGATTGAGAGATAAATTTATTAATTATAATTTATTTTTTTTCAAAAATATAAATATTAATAAATTAATAAAAGTTACTTATATAAAAATATAATACATTCGTAAATATAATAAAGGTTTAATACTTATTTTAGTCCCTATATTTGAGGGTTTGTTTTAATTGAGTCCTCCAATTTTGACCGTTAAATACAGTTAACAACCTTAACTTTTTTAACAGGTGGTGGGATGATCGAATGATTTTAGTCAAATACCGAATGGTTTTGGTCAAAGACTGAACGATGTTAGGCAAAGTTGTCACCAAAATCGTTCGGTCTTGGACTAAAATCGTTCGGTCTTGGACTAAAATCATTCGGTCTTTTTACAAAACGGTTTGGTCTTTCAACAAAACCGTTCAGTCATCCCACAAAGCCGTTCGGTCATCCCACCTCCTGTTAAAAAAGTTAACGTCGTTAACTGCATTTAATGGAAATGCTATTATTGAATCAACTAAATTAGGGACCCAATTGATCATTTTCAAAATTGGAGAACCCAATTGAAACAAACCCCCAAATATAAGGACCAAAATAGGTATTAAACTTATAATAAAATAGTAAACAGATCGATTTTATGTAATAAAAAATTGATTATCTATTCACAACATTGATTATTTTGTTACTATTTTATTATATTTTAATGTTCTTTTTTTACAAATTTTCGTTAATATGTACAAAACGTTAATTACAAAATATTCGTCTGATTTTTGGTTTTTCATTATTTTATTCATGAAGTTTTGTAATTTTTCTTCATTTTAGTTTCATCCGTTTTTACAAATTGAAACAAAAAGTTAAATTTACTATGCTGCATAGAAAAATATTAACATAATCAGTCATATTTTTCTAAACATAAATAAATTTTAACTTCTTTTCATTTTATATCACAATATACTACGCAATTACTTCTAAAAACACTCTTTAATTATTTGAAAATTGATTTCATTATTATTTTTTATAAATTTCTAATAAACGATACTTAAAAAGTATATTCTAGTTGTGATTAATAAAATTAAATGATATTAAATATTTTTTTAATCGGTAGTTAGTTAGTTTTATTTATATATTTAAGTATAAATTTACTTATCCTATATAGTACTATATATATTAACAATTTAATTTTCGGTAGACACTAAATATAATAATTGCGAAGCAAATACTTTATATATTCACAAGACTATTTCTTTTATTGTAATACTTCTGTAAATTTCCTTGGTTTATAAGTTATTTTGTTGCAATTTGTCAACTGCTGACTGCTAAGAGCGGATTCTTCAAAGTTCGCGTTGTTTCCCTCAAATTATCTCAAAAACCAAATTTGAAACCGCGGAAAATGCATACGAATAACCAATCCTACACGGCTACACCAAAATACGAAATTCAAACGTACAAGTGAACACAATATTAGGTCATGATCATGAAGAAATTTCTCCTTTTTCTGTGCTACAAGAAAAGTTCCTTAGAAGAAATTCCAAAAAAAAAAAAAACTTGAAAATAGAAACATATATGGCACTAAATTTTGATGATTTTATTACCAGAAAAAAATTGAAAATAATGATTGAGATTGGATGAATTGGAATGCTCTTGTGCAAGTAGATGAAGATATGAGAGAACACATGCAATAAAGGTCCCAAATAACGTAAAGCCAGCTACACGGTGAAGAAGATGTGGTGGATAGCACGTGCTTCACATTATTATCGTAATATGAGTGTTTATATGAAGATGACTATGTTTGGAGCATGTCTTGTCGTAGCATAGTTTAGCTTGTGCAGTGTGCAGGAGTATGAATTGCTTGCCAGTGTCTTCCCTTCTTAACCTGAATGGACATGAAAGAGTCATTTGCCCAACAATACACATATGTCTTGTTGCACGTCACTCAACAATTTCAGGATCAAACATGTGTCTATGTAAGTGAAGATATAAAACCCCAGAAATGCATGCATTGAATATGACTTTGTAATTAGTTTCAGATCTTGTACTTTTACTTTATGAACTATGCTTTCACATCTGAAAATTCCACACAGTATAGCTTTTCCTGAAGGGACTGTTCTATAAATAAAGCGACATGTTCTTACCAAAATTTGACGGGTAGTCTATGAGGTAGATGAAAAATCTCCGAGGATGGTTCCCATCAATCTATAAAATGGCATGGAAGAAAAGTTGAAATATTATTTTTTTAATTAGGTATTGGAATGGTAAAGAAAAATTAAGAAACGTGCATGTAAAATATTCTTCCATAATAAGCTTGCTGAGAAAAAGGTGTATGTCTTCTCTCACTTTCTCTCTATCTTCTTCCCTTCTTCCATTCCTTAACCACTTTCAATTTCTGTCAAATAATGGTGCTTCCCCGAAACTTAACTTGGCAAATGTTGTTCCTAGCCAAAAAAAAAAAAAAAAATCTTTTTCTAGTCACTATTTCTTTACGCAATAGCTATATATCCACAGTTATTTGTAGAGTTGATAGTTTAAAGTGACAGCATCACATGGCATTGTCCATCAAATAAATGCCACGAACTCCCTCATGATAAAGAGGATAACAAAATTATCATTCTAGGCTAGAATCCAAAGGGAGCTGAGGTAACTCAACTTAATATTTATCCAATAATTTGATTGCTCATATATTTTGTCAAACTTTAGCTTTTGTACTAATATTTGTATATGGACCTACATTGCATATAAAAGGATCAGTGGTTGCTCGAAAAAAATAGCTAATTATTTTGGCTATTCTTCTAGAGATGGAGTAAATAATAACTATCTTTATCATTGGATTTTACTAAAATTTTTACGAACAAGTACATGCATAGACTTTCATTCATCCTATATAATTGAATTAATATAGGGACAACTATTTAAAAATAGAAGATGCGAGAAAAATATGGGTCTATAGACTCTTGACATCTTTGATAACTTAATTATTAAACAAACCAAATTGCAGTTGTCCAAAATACATAGTGGTCCCTTTCACTCCTTTGGTATTAAGGAAACACGACACATCATAGAGCTAGATATTAGCACTAACAGATATTATCTGTGAAAGGTATCTTATTTTCATGGTGAAAAATTAGATACGATATTTAAATATCTTAAGTGTCCTTTTTATCATCTTTCTGTTCACTGGCCTCCAGCGAAGTCCACTTGTGACAAAAGATGAATCCCTTAACATATAAAGAAAATTAAGGCTGTTTAAAAAGTTTCAGCGAATCAAAATGAACCATGAACTGGCCTAAAGAAAACAGTTACATTTTGCACTGTTCAATTCGTTTTTCTATAATGAAGCGAACTAAGAACAAGCCTAAAGAAAAAGAGATAAATTTAGGCAAAAGGTTTGCATACCAGAAGCACAAGGCATTTATTATGATAAATTTTGTTTCTATATCTCAGGTTGCGTGCATAAATTACTCAGAAATGTTGAGATATCGTGTAGCAAGCTGCTGAGCTTGCCAATTGAACAAGTAACTACTGACTAAGTTTTACAATTCAATGTAAGTGAATGGAAACCAAACTAATTGCACAATCTAAGGTGTCTTCGTCCTTTATTTATAGTGTCTGTATACCTACAAGGTCTTTTGGAATGGAAAGGGAGCTTTATGATGGGGACCACAGTGGCCACAACAGCAGAAGAATTTCCCAAGGAATGATCCAAAAGCATATGCCAACAAACAATTTCTTAACGAATATCCATTTCTAATGTGCGAATAATGTAGACTATATTGCCTATTTGTGCTGCTTTGCAGCACAGAAAGCAGAAGGGCTACCAGGTATGCTTCAATTTTATAGGTAGGTAAGAATAACAGTGCGATTCTCCCTTGGCATGGTGCTACATCTATTCTTGCATGAGAATGGCCTTTCTGCCAAAGGAGAATTGCCCTGCCATTCTACAATTCCTACCATCTTGTCAATTACATTTCACAGTTTACCATGAGTTTATCATGAGTGCAAGTGTATATATCTATATGCTAAGGCCTATTTATATAGGATATTTTGTCAACGGAGTTTAGTGCAGAAACAAAGTATAAGCGATAGTACATTTATTGTATTGTATTTGTTACACTTACTGATTTGATCAGGAAAATCTACTGATGTATATGCAGTTTAGCTATTTTGGTGGTTGAAAATCAGTATGACATATTGTAATTAAATGATATTCATATGAAAATTCTCCATCTTCAAGATACACCATTTTATTCCTCTGAGTTTAACATATTTTTCTTATCGATTGTGAATGAATGCCTTCACGTTTCCTTGTCTTTTTGTATGCAGAACAGACATATTCTTCAATTAGCATTATACCCCTTGTTTGTTGCTTCTTCTTTTTCACTGTTTCATGATATTTCAATTTGTGCAAACATCCATCCAATGTTTTTAGTAAGTCAGTAACGAATGCAACTACCAAGTAATAACATACCATTGTTGGGTATAGACATCTTAACTTGTGTAATTAACTAAAGAACACAGCTTATAGTTTGCCCCATCAGCAGATTGGGCAAACTTAAAGGAAGGTTTTGACGTATAAAATAAAGCCTTTGGTTTGGCTAATCTCCCAAGTTCTGTTCGTTATTTTATCACTGTAAGTTGTTTGCGATATTGTATTTGCAGAGTTTGATCTTCATTCTTTTCTTATTATTATCTGAAATCCTTTTATTCAATCGCCAGTAAAAAGATTAAATAAAATGATAATCCATGTCTCTATATGTATTATGGACATAATGGCTGTAGAATCTTATGAAATTTATTTAAAGACTCTTTATTTCTCAACTTTCTAATGAAATTTTCCCTTATAGATAAATATAAGATCTCTAATTATAATTATAAAAATGCATTACGGATTAAACAGTAGGTTATGTAATTTGACTGGTGATGCTCTAAAATCTTGATTTCTTGAATGGGAAACCGTAAACCCATTTGCACAAAGCTATAATTTGGTCCATTCAATTCTTTCACCATCTTGTAATTCTTTATACTTTATTCAATTATAGTTTCATTTACTTCTAATAGGGCAAAACATTCAATTCTAAACTTGTATCTCAAATAGTGTTGATTCTGTAAAACGGGTAACCACAATATTTGGTATGATCAAGCACACTTGTATTATCAAACATGCACAAGCATGACATGATATTATATAATTAATCTTTTTATCTTGATTTAACCCATTTGGCATGCTTGAAATGCTTTTAGTAATAATAAATATAATAAACATTTCTACGTGAATGTGTTAGTCTAAAAAAGTATAAACTAACCTTTGAAAAAAGAAAATTCTGAAATATATTCGGTTTTACTTTTCTATGTTGAAAGTTCTTTTAACATTGCTCGTTTTCAAATATGCACAGCGACTCTTTTGGCTCTTTTGGTTTGATACACACAGGTTTTCTAACCTTCAATGGTGTTAAATTATATGGTCTACTCTAATCTTCATATAATATATAAGTACTAACGTTTTAATAAATTACACAAATTAGTTCGAGATCACAATATATATATATATATATATATATATATATATATATATATATATATATATATATATATATATATATATATATATATATATATATATATATATATATATATATATAGGCAGTGATTATGGACGTTAGGACAAAATACTTTAGTTTATTTAAAGATTCTATTTCAATTGAAGAATTGAAGTAAATCATGCCAATATAAAAGATAAGTGAAAAAATTTAGTGATATTGAGATTGATATTGGATAATACAAATATATAATCCATTTAATAATACAAATATAAGAATTCTTGTTGTGTAAAGCAAAACTAATTTCCAATTAAATATTATGAAAATAAACTTTTGCTATAACAACCACCTGTATTATAGATATTTTAAACTACTTAAATATATTTCTTTCATTATTTATTTTAAAAATAAAATTTAGCTATTTCGTCGTGTTTGCTTAAGGTGGTATTAGTTACTATTATTTTCTTGTTAATTTTTACATATTAAACAAGAATAATATTAAAAGTCATAGTGTCACACAGTCTTTTTGAGTAAAAGTAATATTATATAGTTTAAATATTTTATTATAAACTATAATAATTACATTTAAAAAATTGTTGTAGAGATCAGAGAACAATGAAAATCCTTGTCTTTTGGACTAGTGAGCCAAAAATAGTTATTTTTTTTTATAGGGAAAAGAAGATGGCTGTATAAACGACACTGGACCAGTGACCCAACATGTGAACATTTTCAGTTAACATTTGTGATTTAAGTGAAATAAGATCCGATTAATTGCTCAAATTGGTAGTCTCTTCCAGAGAAATGGTTCAACATTGTTTTTATACCTTAAATTCATTTGTACAATTACTTAGTTTTTTAGTTCTCCTGTGACAATAGTCTAAACCACATTCGAAAACTTAATTCAATTAGCAATTCATACCATTCAATTCAAGTACAACATCAATAAGATTCAACAATACACCATTATCAAAATTATCTAACTCACGCACAGTAAAAAAATTAGTTTTCTTGACTTGAAAGACGACCAAATAGCTCGATGACCCCAACACTCTTAAACGCACAGGTAGCTCGATTTATCCCTACGCAAATACAATTAACGCACACCATTAAGACTACTGATCAACAAATATTAGCAAAGTAAACACCAATACTACATGTGAGCCAAATGGTGCTACATGCAAAAAAACAACCAACTGCCTTAAAAAAAGGCAAACAAATTTAACTTACCATATTGAAGGATCTGATGGGTTGATTTTAATAAGTTCACCACCAATCTTACAGTCTCTCATCTTCAAAAAGATGAGCAGATAGTAAGATATTTTAAAGAAAATGAAAAATTATAAAAAAAAAAAATTCTAAAAAAAATGCGTGATTTTATATATTGAATTTATAATAATTTTATTTATATTTTAGACTTATAATATTAAAATAATTAACTGTTATCATTTTAAATACACTGTCAATTTTTAAAACATGATTTTTTAGACTGTTACAATTATATGTTTAACAAATTTATACTTAAAAATTGAAAATTAGAAGATTTTAAATCTTATATATTTTAATAAACAAACTTATAAAATTTATTATTCAAATCAATTTAATTAGATAAAAATAAAGTTATTAAAATCCTACGTCATATTATTTTCCATGTTATAATTAAAAGAAAAAAATTATAAAAACAAAATCATTCTTATGCAAACTGACCCACAAACCCGTTAAGAAAGATGGAAAAAAAAAATTACTTCACATTTCTTTCTCATGCGGGACCGACCAAAATGAAACCGTGAGTCCATGTTGTCGCTCCAAACTTTATTTTATCTTTAACATATTTTTTTCCCTTATTTTGTTAATAGTTTAAATATCATTCTTAGAGATATACATCAGACTTGTTCTTATTTGAGACTCAGTCAAGTTAATTTATGAATAATATAACCCACAACTTACTATTATTAAAATATAAATAATTACAAAATAAAAACTTAAAATTTATCATCATGTTTTAACAATACAATTGGTATAGTAGTTTCTTTCTTAAACCAATGGCACCTTCTCTTCCTCCTTCATCAGAATGTGTTTAAAGCTTCCCAGGGGTTCAACCTTATTCCCACGAGATACTGAATGCAATATTGAGAAGAGTATCCACGTGTAAAACTCAACCTGATATATGCCATTATTCCATATGCTCATCATCATGAATTTCTTAGACTCCACCGACACTTTGGAACATGTCTTCAAATACAAATACCCTAAAAACAACCCTACAGATATAACTCCCAGCACTGCATTCATCACAAATCCAATAACTTTCTGCTTTCCCTTTAATACCTCTGAAGCCTTCAATGCTTTCGTTCCACTAATCTCTTCACGAACCGATACAACAATTGCTAAGTTCCCAAAAGTGCCCACATACGAGAACATTAAGATACCTACTGCAACCAAAATCATTGTACCAATGTTGCTGGCTAAGATTTCACTTAGTTCATGTTGCTGCTCGCAACTAGAATCAATAATCATAGCCATGCGCTGATGCAAAACTAACATTCCGAAGAATATAAAACCCAATTTAATTAGCCTTACCAAGAACCACGTAGCAAGTAAGCTTCTCGCGGGTTT
The DNA here is from genome assembly GCA_036885675.1 of Vigna mungo. Lineage (NCBI taxonomy): Eukaryota > Viridiplantae > Streptophyta > Magnoliopsida > Fabales > Fabaceae > Vigna > Vigna mungo. Next base: position 4,951,275 of record CP144691.1, read on the forward strand.
AGTAACTATTGATATCAGGCTTGTGATGCTCAACTCCGCTCCTGAATCCACTCTCTTCTTAGAGGCTAAGAGGTATAAAATAGGTATTTGCAAGGAAAAGATAGATATGCCAAGAACGGCAAAACATTCAACTTGTGCAACGAATGAGACATACTGGAAGGTTGCATCTGCAAAGCTGCTGAGGTCTTCACTGTTTGTGAGAAAAACATTGGATAAATACCTCGTGACGGAGAAGAAGTAGAAGAAGGAGAGAGGTGCGTCCCAGAAACATAGGAAAATAGTGAATATGGCTTTATGTGCAGAATAAAAATCTTGAAGTTTTCTTAAAAATCCTGCCAAACCCATTTAGATCGAGAAAGGGTTCTGAATATTTTTTGGAGTGGAATGGTCGATTGCTAAGTTCCGGCTGTTGCATATATTTATAGGAAAAGGTATCTATGGAGTAGGAATTATTGAAGGTGAAGATGATTGGCTTGTTTTTAGAAGGCTAAATTCAACTGTTATAACATGAAAAGTATAAAAATATAATAGTAAATGGGAGAAGGTTCCATGTTAGTGCGGAACGACTGTAAATTTGTTGGGATAACTCTGAAGATTTTTCACGAATTACGATGATATTTCTAACACCAATTTTTTCATATTGTATATACATCAAAATATAATTGAATGATTTTAAATTAAAAAAAAAAAATTTCCTTATATCAATTTTTTCTAATTTAAAATTGTTCAATCACATTTTTACATGTGTAACGTAAAAAATTAGTATTTAAATATCATTTTTAACAGCATGGGTGGTTGGAAATTGAAAGTGTCTCAGTTATTTTATTAAATCCCTGCCCCTGTGTCAGAACGTAGGCTTAGACAGTGACAACTCATAAATAAATATTAAGATCATTCGTTTATTGGTTCAGTTGTACAGATAAGATAACTTACCAAACCATTTCTCAACTGGAAAATATATATATTAACATCATTTTTTTTTATAAATGATACATATACTTTTCACTTAATTTTTAATATGACTTTTCTTTTTTCTTTCCTTTCTTCTCAAACTCATTTTAGCGCCCATTCCATTATTATCTTGATATCTATGCTTCCACATTTTTTTTCTATATTTTTTCTTTATATCTCTTTATTTCTCATCGAACAAGCATCCATGTACACTATTCAATTTTCATCCATTCTTCTATTTCCTTGTCACTCACTCACATTCATAGCCTCCTTCTTCATTACACATATCATCTTCTTTAACTCTATTTTTTTTTTTTGTCCTCATCTTCTAGCTCTATACACGTAGAAAGAGTAAGAGATCTTGACAAGCGAGATAAACATTTATTATTTATGTTTATTTTTAATATTATTTGTATTTGTTCATGTATTATGTTTTTTTTTATAATAAAATGTTAATTTTTCTGTTTATTTTTATATTATTGGGTAAGAAAATTATATTTAAAGAAGATTTGAGCATTGTTTGTCAAAACTTTTTTGTTCAGCCACAATCCACTCACTCAGCGCTAAAGTATGATATTCATTTAGCAAGTATATTCATTCACTAAACGAAATTGAATAATTGAAAGGAAAACAAAAAAATAACTTCTCAAATAACTAGAGATGTTAATTTCTCATAGTGATTATATCGTGAATAAACGAAAAAAAAACTTAACATGTGAAAACATTGATAAACTCATATTTTCAATCAGATAAATAACAATTTAGTGTCAATTTTCTTATAAATAACAATTCACAAATAATATTTAATGTTTTTTTTTCTTCTGAACTTAAAAAACTGTAGGATGTTTTCTATCTATTTTAGTATTTACAAGATAATTTCGTGTGAAAATTTTAGATTAAGAAATTTGGGATATATTTTCCTGTACATTTAAATTGACATGAACATTTAAAAATTATGTTGCTTTTATATAACTTTTTATCTTTAAGTAATTTTTATGCGAATTTAAACTTAACCATAAAATTTGGAGAAACATTTTGTTAATTTAGGAATCATTGTTGCTTTACGAAAAAATCGTAATATGTAGAAATTGTGTAATTAAAACTTTTTGTCAAGTGTAACTTTCAACAAGTTAATGACGTGTCTACACTATCCACTAAGGAATTTATACTATAAATATTTACTTACAATAAACATTAAATTTAGATTAAAAAATTCACAACAAATTTTCTTTGCAAATTTTTAAAATAAGTAGAAAATATCAAGAAAGAAATATCTATTAATATGACATTTGAGAGATGTTTTACCTTAACTATTTACATCCTAAAAAACCGAAAGTAATTAAAAACAAAAATGCGTTCGCCGGGAGTCGAACCCGGGTCTATTGCTTGGAAGGCAATTATCCTAACCGTTGGACTACAAACGCTTGATACATTATCAGATGCGTATTATAATCAAATCATCATTATTTCATATACTTGAACATTCTATGATATACGGAACTCCACTTCAGTCAAAACCCAAATTAAGGAAATAGTAATGATAATATATATCATGGATTTGAAATGCTCACTTAGATCACTTTGTTTCTTATATTTTAAGTGTTGGCACTTTTTATTAAATTTTAAAAATAAAAATAGCAATTAAGAAATATATGTTTTAAAAAAATAATATAATGTGTTAAAAAGATATTTTTTATAATTTTTTACAGCTATATGTATACAATGTCACCAATTCTTCTAATTTTCCTTTAATAAAATGTGTGTTTCTTATTTTAAATTTCAAACAAATCTTTTAAAAAGTTTAAATGATCTTCAAATCATATTTTTTGTTAACGTCTTTGCGAATCATCCAAAAAAAATAGGTGTACTTGTTAATTAAAAATTAAAAATAAATGCACAAAAAAAAACTTTAAATCTAACACTATATTTTTTGTATCCTCAGCAATAAAAAAAAACAAAATAAGAGTACGTAACCTCTATATTATAATTAAAATTGTGTAACCAGATTTAAGATACATAAATCCAAAACCACTAAGAAAAAAAATTGTGCATAGGTTCTTCAAACACTTTATGTTTTTGAGACAATTTTTGTTCAACGTGTTAATTGATGTAATAGTTCAAAACTTTCACTACTGAGTATGATAGTTAGTTAATTAATGTGAGAAATTTTGTATTTTTTTATGGCGACATTCATAATACAAAGACTAGTGAATACGATAGTTAGTTAATTGATGTGAGATTCTTTATATTTATTTATAACGTCATTCACAATGCTTTTGTAAATGTCACAAGAAGATTCACATGTTATGATTGTAAGAAAAAGTAGTGTCTACAACATCAAAAGCAAGTCTAGACTATGCATTCGAGAATGGTTCGTACATATATAAAAGTATTTTGAACTCATTTGAATAGTGAAGACATTACAAGATTTTGTACTGAGATTATTAACTTTCCACCATACTCTACTCTCCATCCAAGTTTTATACATATGGACTCAATTAAACATCAACCTAATAAGCCATAAATATAAATCACGCCTACCTATTATGGCAATGGCATATTACAATTTTTAACAACCTTCTTACAACTAAAATCTTGATAAAGGAACATTAATGTCATATAAGTATAGCATATAATTTTACCTTTATAATTCAAACATGTGTTAAATAAGATTAAAATATTTATTTATTTGTAAAATCAACACCTATATTAGTTGTATGGTTCTATTTCATGCAATGACTAATATAAAATTTGAAGTAGATAATGAAATAGACATACATCAAGGATTGTCGTATGTGTATATGATTATTTAGTTTCCCTTTGATGGGATACTTCTTCCAAACTATATGACTCAAGTCAAGTTGGAGATTCTAATGATAATGTATGGGGAAGCTAATTGAAATGAAGAAAGGTATCCAGCTTTTGTTGTTTAAGTAGTGGAATGACGACTCATTTCCAAGTTATATGACTCGAGAAAGGGGAAGAGACTATGATGATTTTTGGTGTGCTCTCATGAGAGATCGGGTCAACTTGTAAGAAACGGTGGCTAGAGAAAATCTAAAAGGGATACTTTAGTTTTGGTGACCAAAGTTGAGTAGTATGACACAAAACTAATAGGATAAATTTACTCAAATTCAAAAGGTGATTTTACATGGGAAAGACGCATCTATTTATAAGCTTGGGTAACTCTAGAGATGTCTCCAAATTAAAAAAGTAAAATCTTAACACTCTAACTTAGAGACTTGGGTAAAAATTATCTCCATCAGGAGGATGGCACATGGTCACTGTCAAGGAAAAATCATCTCCATTAGGAACATAACACATTACCACTACTAGGGAAAAGTCATCTTCATTAGGGTCATGTCATGTGGTCACTACTCTTCCTAAATAATATGACATTTTCGCCCTTTACCTTGGAAGAAAAGGCTTCTCATGGTGACTTAAGGTCATCTCTCTTTAAAAAATTTACACTACATGACCCATGATAGGTCCAAATGAAAATCCTAGATTACTTGTCCAATTATATAAAACCCAAAAGAAAACCCTATACTATTGGACCCTTGAGACCTAAAATAAACCTATTATACTAAGAACTCATTGACGACAAGAGCTTAGACCCACCTTTCACTTATGATTCCAACTCTTCTTAAACGTGTTTGATCATGGCTATGAGGTATGCCATCACCCTCCCAATTGCATGCGCCCATCTAAATCAAGCCATCACAATGCTTTTAGATCTGTGTATACTTAGACTCGTAAGACTATTTAAAGATTTACAAATTTTATGCACATAACCAGACACCAACATCACTCGAGTAAGAAAAACTTACATTAGAAATTTTAGTTATAATCAAAGTTAATGTCTTAACTTAAGTTAGATTAAATACTTATTCAACATCTTTCACCTTATTTCTAAAGATGGTGTTATTTCTATCAAAATATTCCATACTAAACAATCTACATACATTTCCATATTGTATTACTCTTTCTAGGGGTGGGCAAATCGAACTGAACTGTACTACACTGCTAAAAACTGAACTGAACTGTAAAATAGTTCAGACAAACTGAAGTGAACTATTTTTTGTTTCATCAAACTGAAGTGAACTGAACTATACTAAATTGTACTAAATTATAGTATGAACTGAACTGAACTATTAACTGAATTGTAAACTACACTAACTGAACTATTAACTGAATTGTAAATTGCACTAACTGAATTATTAACTAAATTGTAAACTACACTAATTTTAACTAAACTACAATACAAACTGAACTGAACTACTAACTATACTAATTTTAAACTGAATTGTACTAATTTTTAAACTAAATAGTATAACAATACATATTCTTTTAATTGAATTTTTTTTAATATTTATTTTATTTTATTCATAAGTGTCTAATAAATTGATTTTTAATTATTTAATATTATTATTTTCTATTTTATTTATATTTCTTTTATTATTAAAAATTATTTTATTTTATATATATATATATATATATACACACACACACACACACATATATATATATATATAACTTAAAAAATATAAAAATATAAGTTACATTTTTTATTTTTTTTGATAAAAAATATAAATTTTGTGAAAAAAGAGTTGTCTTAAAAAATTAATTATTATTTTTTTTATGTGAACAGTTTTTTTTATTAATATTTTATTATTAAATAAAGTTTTCTTGACAAAACGAAACAATTGAACTGGAATCAGAGAAGATGTAAAAGTAGATACAGTTCTCACCGTTAACTGAACTGTAACGGTTATAAGTTCAGTTTTTAAAAACTGAACTATAAAATAGTATATTGAACTGTTAGTAAATATCGGTTATTTTTGCCCAGCCCTAACTCTTTCTATTTAATCTTTTGAAACTAAAGTGAAAAAAGTAATAAAATGTAATAATATACATGTTGATATTTGACCTTAGAATGAAAAAAAAATTATTTATTTATTTATATTTTATTTTTATATTCACCCCCATTAACTCTTTTTTTTTTAACTTTTTTAGAAAATCTTGCAAATCATTTTTCTCTAATCGCTCGCTAAAGTATCTCATTTAGAAGTATTCATAAGAAATTACATATTTTAACCAAACCAAAGGTTGAGTTACGGTCACTCACCACGGTGAGTTTAGTTATTTTTTCATTTCTTTTTTTTCTCAATCTTTTTAATACGAGATTTTATTTCTATTTGTTCAATAAATTTTCATAGAAGCTTATTCTATTTTTCTTCTATTTGTCTAGTAAAATTTCATACAATTTTGTTCTATTTTTCTTTTGCATTAGTATTTAGATTTTATGTATATAAAAAAAAATCTCAATACCATGTGTATCATAAATTCATATTTTCTCTAACATTAATGTTTCTATTTTTAACTCACGGATATACAATTGAGATATCACCATATATTTAAATCATTAAAAAAATAATTCATAGAAATCTATTAGTTGATATTAGATAAATAAAAAACGAAAACACTTTAATAATAGATATTTATTATTTAGACACAAAACCAATAACTAAATTTTTGGTTTTCTATATTTTATCATTAAATCATTTTTCTATGTAGAGTATTTTTTTTTAAGTAATATAGTCAAACAAATATTTTTTTATATAATATGATTACTAAATTTGCTTTTATAGCAATAATTAAATTAGAATAAGAGGCTAAATGATTTTTAATATTAGTTCCAAAATTTTATTTAGTTTCTAAATTAATCTCTAATTACATTAATAGCTACTTTTATCACTTTAAAAACAATTTTTTTTTCTTATGGTGACCATAGTATTTGCTAAATTATATTTTCTACATTACAATCTTGTATGTTTAGCACCATCCAACATCTAACCATTCTATTGAACTTGAAATGATAATATGAAAAGATTTAATTTTATTAACATTTTTGAGATTGTTTTTTTCCCGTTTGTTAGTTGTTATGGTCTAAAGGATAGTTACGTTGTTTTGGATTGTTTTTCCCTTTTTTTCCGTTTTCCCCCTTTCGAACTCTATATATTCATATAGTAGTTCCTTCGTTTAGTGAAGATAGACAGAAGAAATATACATGTATGAGACTTATTCATAAATAATAAAAGCTTATGTTTTTCTTACCGTTCTCTTTCCCTTGATCAACTTCGTCTTCATCGTTGTCGGCCATCGCAGCCTCCACCGTCGGAAGTTATCGCCGTCGCATCACCTTAGAGATATCTCGATGCTCTGTTCTCTCTCCTCTCACACGAAGTCTCATTCCATCTAAATGAGCCTTCAGACATGGCAGAACCCTTTTTATGTTTCTTGGGGTGAAGCAATTTGGGCCACTAACGTTAGTGCACAGTAGTGGGCTGTGTCGAATATGGTATCAGAGCAGGTTTAGTGACTGCTCTGCTTCCGGTTTTCGCTGCTTCCTTCTTGAAGATTTTCTTGGGTCTTCTTTCTGGGCTTTTTCATGGAAAAGATGGATCAGTCATCAAACCTAGTTAGTCCCTTCTATCTACACCCATGTGAGAATCCTGGACTCACCTTAATCACTCAAGTCCTGAACGACAACAATTACTCCTCATGGAGCAGGAGCATGCGACGTGCCTTGCTCTCCAAGAATAAGGTAAAATTCATTGATGGTACGATAAAGAAACCACAAAGAACGAATGTCTTGTTTGACGCCTAGGAGAGGTGCAACATGATGATCTTATCTTGGATAACAAAAACGCTCTCCCCTGAGATAGCTGAAAGTGTCATTTACGTGGAAGAAGCCAAAGAACTATGGGATGAGCTGAAAGAACGTTTTTCAAAGGGGGATTATTTCAAGATATCTGACTTACTTCAGGACATACACTCCATCAAAAAAGGAGAAAGAGGAGTCAGCCAATTTTTTACTGATCTTAAGATTCTATGGGAAGAACTTGAGTCTTTAAGACCCATACCCACGTGGACGTGTTCTACCCCTTGCAACTGTGATCTCTCTAAATGTTCCTTGAAATACAGAGAAGTCGAACATGTGATTTACTTTCTTAAAGGCCTAAATGACTCCTACAACACTGTCAGGACACAGATCCTGTTGATGGACCCCCTTCCTAACATTAACCGTGTCTTCTCTCTTATCATGCAACAAGAGAGGCAAGAAAAACAAGTCTCTGTTGAGATCAAAATTTTGGCTAATGCTGCTGACAGAAACAACTCCTGGAAACCTGATCAGAGTTGGAAGAATCAAGGTAATCAAGGAAGAGGTCCTGGATTACGTGGGCAAGGAAGAGGTAGAGGCAGAAATCCCAACTATGGGAAGCAATGTTCTTTTTGCAATAAAATGAATCACACAGTGGACGAATGCTATTCTAAGCATGGATTCCCTCCTTGGTACAAAAAGGGGGACAACAATTCTGAGAAAAGAAATGATTGGAGCTCTGCTAATGTTTGCACGAATAGCAATGGGACTGAAGGGGTTCAAAATATTTTGTTTTGGTAGGTAATTCTATGATGGAAATCAGATGCATAAAGGAATTGCTTCACCAGAAATTCCACATAAAAAATTTAGGGGAATTAAAGTACTTCCTTGGATTGGAAGTGGCCAGATCTAAAAAGGGCATCCATCTATCTCAGAGAAAGTATGCTCTAGACATACTTAAGGAAACTAGAATGCTTGGATGCAAACCGTTGACTACTCCTTTCTTAAGTGACACAAGCCCTCTGTATAAAACAGACAGCTACCTTGATGATACTGCTCTCTACAGAAAATTGATAGGGAAGTTACTCTATCTTACCAATACTAGGCCCGATTTGTGTTTTACAATTAATTTGCTTAGTCAATTCATGCAAAACCCTACTAGTTATCACTATCGTGCTGTTCAACACATTCTCAGGTACATCAAATCCGAGCCATCTCAAGGATTATTCTTTCCCACAGACTCTCATATGCAACTAAAAGGCTTTAGTGACTCTGACTGGGCCACTTGTTCCAACACTCGAAGATCCACCACAGGCTTCTGTGTTTTTCTTGGATCGTCTCTCATCTCCTGGAAATCTAAGAAGCAGAAAACGGTCTCCAGATCTTCCACAGAAGCTGAATACCGCGCTCTTGCTGCCAATGTATGTGAAATACAGTGGCTTCGTTACCTCCTACAGGACCTTCAGATAGAAGAATCCGGAACCCCTGTTTTGTACTGCGACAACAGATCAGCGAGACATATTGCTCATAACCAAAACTTTCACGAACGCACCAAGCACATTGAGCTTGACTGCCATGTTGTTCGTGAGAAGATACAAGAAGGCCTTCTTCATCTTCTTCCTGTTCGATCCGACGAGCAATTGGTAGACCTCTTCACTAAGTTCCCACACCGTGTCAGGTTCAGAACCATTGTTCCCAAGCTTGGATTGGTGAGTATACACCGTCCAGCTTGAGGGGAGGCTTTTGAGATTGTTTGTTTCCAGTCTGTTAGTCGTTACTGTCTAAAGGACAGTTACGTTGTTTTGGTTTGTTTTTCCTCTTTTTCCCATTTTCCCCCTTTCGAACTCTATATATTCATATAGTAGTTCCTTCGTTTAGTGAAGATAGACAGAAGAAATATACATGTATGAGATTCATTCAGAAATAATAAAAGCTTATGTTTTTCTTACCGTTCTCTTTTCCTTGATCAACTTCGTCTTCATCGTCGCTGACTACTGCGGCCTCCGCCGAAAGTTATCGCCGTCGCATCACTTCGGAGATCTCTCGATGCTCTGTTCTCTCTCCTCTCACATGAAGTCTCATTCCATCTAAATGAGCTTTTAGACTTGGCAGAACCCTTTTTACGTTTCTTAAGCTGAAGCAATTTGGGCCACCAACTAGTACACAGTAGTAGACTGTGTCGAATAAACATAATAGCAATATTATAATAAATAATCCACTAGCATATATTATGAAATAATCTTAATCAACCAAGCGACTCGTATTAATATAACAACAGATTTGTTCGACAAAATTAGCTTTTGTAATTAATAGGTTCATATATCATAAGTTGCGAACTGTAGCTTTTGTTAGTATTTGTTAAATGAAGTAAATCAAGATAGAAAAATAGTTATATATTTTTTATTATTTAAATAAAATTTAACCTGAGTTTTTTTCTGAAAAAATAAATGATATATATTTTCCATAACACGACTGTTTAAAACCAAAAGAATATATGCGTTTGCCGGGAGTCGAACCCGGGTCTATTGCTTGGAAGGCAATTATCCTAACCGTTGGACTACAAACGCTTGATGTGTTCTGTAATTTTATTTGCTATATATAATAATTTAATATTACCACGTAAAAATGTAATAGTTTCATATGCTTGGTCTTCTAAATTTGATTATTTTATACGGCGTTCCATTTGTGTCAGTACCCAACTTAAGTAAATAAGAATGAAGAGCAATGATAATATACATAATATATTTAAATAATAATTTTTAATAACTTGGAAAAAAATTCTTTAATGGTTCTTTATTATTCCTGTTGTGCAGAAGAAAAAAAAATAACATAAATCGGATATCACGAACGAGTATCAGGTTACACTTTCAAATGAAAAAAAGAAATTGAAAGTCACCAAATCTTCTAATTTCTTGTAACAAAATATGTCTCTCATTTAGGAAAAGTCACATGATCTACAAATTATACACAAAGTTTGGTCACACACTCAAAAAAAAAAAAACTCTTAACACTTAGTAAACTACACAGAAACACCTTTATCAATACATATATTTCTATATATAAAGTCAAAAATCTTACACACAAAATAACTTTAAATCTAACACTCTAGTGTAATATGCATGTTATTTTGGACCATCGGAAAAAAAAGGCAAAAAAATTCGTAACCTTTTAGCTTCTTTACATTCACTTCAATACATTTTTCCCATTTCTGGTCAATCTAAATTGTAATTCAAAAAGGTTGAATTAAATCAATTAAAAATATTTATGAAAAGTCACATATCCTAGTTAAATCCTAACTTGCGAGTTATTGTCACCACTAGCAATAACGAATCTAGTGGTTTTCTTAATTTTCAATTTTTTCTTAATATTTTATTTTCATTTGTAATTGTTTTGTTAACTTATATTAAAGGTTATTCTATGTTATACTATTTTGCATTAGTATTTTAATTTTTACATACAGCTTGTTGAAAGCGAGGAAAATAAATATAGAAATGTCTAATTGGTTCATATGGTATAACGTTGAATGTAATATTTGCGTGTGCAGAGACACCGACTATTTTGAATGGTCTCGAAATGTAAAAGCAAGCTGCCCATGACGCATTGACTTAATACTAACATCGTCATCTCATACTCATACACTACAAATCAAACACAGAAACTTATGGGAAGTTACCAAAAACAGGAAGACCACCTCTACCAACCTAACTTCCACACCCACGCGCCAACTGCTTCCTATTTTCCAAATGTCATTTCAAACCACACACATTTTCTCTTCAGTTCACACCATTAACATCAAAAGCATCAAAATCTTGATATTCAACTACAAAACTAACTTAAATGTTATCAGCCAAATACCAAAATCCTGTCGGTTTTTTTTTTTTTTTTTGTACTGCCGTCTTTCTCTTGACTTGGCAATGGACCATGCTTCAACAAAACTTGAAGTCCAAGTTTGTCTTTCTTTCCATCTAGTTATCCTATAAAAACACAACACGCGAACAACCTCATTTCATCTATGAAACAAAGACCATAGCCTCCATTTTCGCTCTCATCTCGCTTTTCCTCCTCTCTCTCAGTTTCCGCTTTCTATGGCACACCTTCGTTCCCATCTGTTTCTCTTTTTCATTCTCTTCGCTTCTCTATGTTCAGGTCTGGAAAGCAGAAAGCTTCATCTTGGACCTCACAAACCCAGCAGCACGGTGGTTGACCCATCTCTGTTTTTCGCTTCTCTTCCCAAAGGCACCGTCCCATCTTCCACACCCAGCAAAAAAGGCCACTCCACCGTCGTCGATGAGAAACTCATTGCGCGTCAACTAATAACCACTGAACGACTTCTTCTGCAATCTGTTCCTAGCCCCGGTGCTGGCCATTGATCACCTTCACAACCGCTATTTGTTCCTGCATCAAGTGTCAACATTTTTTTATTTCTTCAGTTTTCTGATATTCTTTGCGCGGGAGAACATACCATAATATAGGGATTAGGGATATGCAGTCGAATGTATAAAGGTGGTTGTAGTTTTTGTATGTATACACGGTTCTGTTTTTCTCTCTTCTGGGTTATCCTCAATACTTTTTTTTTTTCATTCGTCATTGCTGAGGGAAAATATGTATACTCATACTCACATTTTTGTCTTCTACATCTGCTACTTAGTTTGGTCTGTACAAGCAAGTTTTAAATAAACACAGGTCTTAATATTATCACGCTAGTTATGCCAAGAGAAAATTACATCCAATTTACTTTTTCTATTGCGATTAATTAATGGATTTTATTTTATACCATGCATGGTCCTAGTCAGTCTGATATTATGGGATGAAAAATTGGGAGGAATTCGGATCTATTACCTATCTCTCACCCGTCAACATTATATTTTTTGTGTTGGTACCTTACATGAATTTGTTTCCATGACACCATGTTTTAATAAAAGGTCATTCGCTTTAATGCATAATAATATCTCAGTACCCATTTTAAGTGCTTTGAACCTGTAGGAAGAAAAGAAAAGGAAGAATGGGCTTTGGATTTGGTTCTACTACTATAGTTTACAAACACAGTAGTCTTCCACTTCGGCATGTCAAAACTAAAAAATGCCAGAGAAAAACGCGTCAAAGATGGGTTGTATTTGTTGCATTTCGTCAAGTTAGATGGGGATCACCGTCTTGCAGTGTCATTGGCTATTGCAGTTTGTGATGTTACAATTTTCTTTTCATATTGTCAATATTGCTTTAGTATAAAGCATGAATAAAAAATGGGTTTTGATTTGTGAGCTTCACGTTTCAAAGGTAAACGTGAGCAACAGTTATCCATTGACTTATGCGAAGCAGTTCTGTACTATTCATTTTTTTTCTTTTCTACAGAGAAAATGTCTTTTTCGAACTAAGGTGACCAGCTTGAATAAAATATTTAACCTCACTACAAAATCGTCAATCAAGTTTATTTCCACAGCAAAGAATGTGCATTCCTTTTGGAATCAAGAAGGTTCGTGCTTGATTTCCATTTTTGGGTCCCTTTCATTGCATTTTTCAAAGTCTCAAATAAACTATATCCATGTTTTGAACGAGTCGGACACAGAAAATTGGATTCCTTTTGGTTTCTTCTAGCATTTCCCATTTTCTTCTCTTCCACGCGCTTCCTACAACATAAGACTCCCATTAGGAAGTAATTTTCAATTCAACCTGATCCACCTTCGTTGTTTCAAGAGACTAAGCACAATCAGTTGAGAGAGAGAGAGAAAACGAAACAGAGGCCAATAACAGAGTTTGAAGTTAAAAATCCGTTGAAGTTCCTATTGTGCACGTCATTCTTTTGGCTATGAAAGTGAATAATAGTAGAGAAATAAGCATTGATGTAGTTAAATTCATTTTTAAAAGTGTTTTAGTGCTAATGAAATTGAAAAATAAAATCACAAGTATTTTAAAGTTTTCAAAGTTTGGGACATGGGCCTTGGAACTTAGTCTCGCCCACGTTTGTCTATACATTTGAAATAATGATATCAACGTAACAAGCCACGAATTGCTACTGTAATTTTGCCCCTACAGAACCAACACAAGGGCTCCACAAACCACCGCTCATTTGAAAACCATCAACACAAAAATCAATTTGTCTGCCTACTGTCTGTCACTGTTTTCACCCAAAACACACCATACACTTTTCATCATAATTTTCTTAAAAAATCTTACTAAGGAAAAAAGTAAGAGACGATCAAGAAATGTAGGGAAATATCAAGTTACTATAAATTAACCATACAAAATAAAATAGACATTAAACTCCGTCTAAAACATTGTAGATTTAGATTAGCATATTGACACTAAATCTAATTTATATTTAGATATCCACTCCAATTTCATATTCACACTCAAAATTCAACATTATTTATTTCTTCAAAGTGATGATTCTACCACGTGCCCATGCAACACGCACGCAACTTGTTTCTTGCAAATATCTTGAGAACCGAGAACACTGTAGTTCGATTGGACAACAAGCATGTGAAAATTCTTCGTCAAACTATAAAATGTGGGCGTGGGTAAGAGTCATGTTTCACATGCATAGGTGTTTAATAATCTTTGCAACACCACTTTCTTGTTTCATTTAATATCTATACTATACTAAACTGTATCATCAAATGGCCTATTAGCTCAGCTGGTTAGAGCGTCGTGCTAATAACGCGAAGGTCGCAGGTTCGAGACCTGCATGGGCCATTTTAAAAAGCTTTTTTACTTTACGTAAATGTTTTTTCTTCAATTACATTCCTTGTTATTTGGGCTTCTGAGTTGCCCGGCCTGCCTGCGTTTGGGCCTATAGAGCCATATTCTTGAAGTTCATGTCAATTCTGACAACTTTGGGCTAAATTATTAAACGCACCAATAAATCAATCGTATGCAAATTTCATGTCACAAATAATAACTTTTAATTATAGAATAAATAAATCATATACTCAGGTACAAAAAATATACTCAACTTGCAATGGAAATGATTAATGAGCAAGAAGTGAAACAAATAAATATATAAATATAAAAACAAACGCATTTTATATTTATAAAAAATCTCGCCTATTATCATCTTTATTCTCCACACTAAAAAGCTGGCACGTAGAAAGAAGTGTTTGCACTTGATTTGGTAAAAGAATATTCAAAAACTGCTTTAAGTATTAAATCCTTTATATATGATTATTTTTATCAACTTGGAAAGTGACCTTATGGTATTAAGATCTTTACGGCTACCTTTTTTTTTTATTTTAGTTTATTTTCCTTTACTTTTCCTTGTTGAAGCATATTGCCCATCATGTGCCAAGTTAAAATTGCTGGGTACTTAGGTCTACTTCTCTATGCACACACTTTTTTTGTCACTCTTGGATTTCAGCTCGTTTTGATCTATAAACTTTTTTTTTTCAATTTTAAACAATTCATATATATTTAAATAATAATTTCTAACGAAAATGCTTAGTTAACTTATTTGATGAATTTTTTAACAGTACTGAGAAGAGGCTATAGGTTTTAGTTTTTGATTATGTAACTGTGTGAGAAAACGTGAAAAAAAAAAAAAAGTTTTGGTTCCGCCGCAAAGAAACGTATGCATGAGTGAGTGGTATAACCAGCCAGCACCTACCTATTTCCCATCGAAATCCTATGCAAACTAAAACCTCTTTTCTCAAAATTAGAATTTATTAAGATTGCATCACAGAAAAAGGTTTTAAAGTGATGAGATTACGCATAACGAAACAAAAAACTACAGCGATGTTTCTCCGGAACTAGACACTAAGGTTCCTTCCCAATGACTCAAAATGATTCTTTCCACCATCAATATGAAAAGGGTTAATTAATCATCAACTACACTCATATTCAGTTCCAAAACTTGCGTTGTGTTGTTAACGACAACAATATTATTCAACCAAACTGCGAAGCTAGCTAGCTAAATGTTCGTGTTGTTGGTCTTGTCTCTATAGGTCTTTATTTTTTAATTCTTGCTATAGGTCTAACATAAAAGATACTAATCCTGATTCATTATAATAACACGTGGATGCTTCCTATATTTTATCAACTTCTTCTCTAGGACGGCTTGGTCACTTTATATTATTAGCCCCTTTAATATTAGTTATAAAGGCGTGCTAATTATCTTTTGTCGTTTCTTACAGAGTAAAAGCCTATATTAATTTATTAAAATGTGGGCTGTTCTTTTGTTTAATCAAGCACTTCTTTTCATTCACTTCATTTTCAACAGGTTAGGATAAATTAAGCGATTTGGTGACATGGCCATTATAAAGTTGATGGAGTAGTCAATTTCAGATTCTTCTGCGATTATGGGTAATGATTTCCACCTTACATCACACTAAGAAACCTTTATTTCTTAAAGTAAAATATAGTATCAAATTGGATTGGGATAAAGACTATTTTGGTGTAACAATATTTTGACCTTTATTTCTTAATTAAAACTACAGTTTTAATTTGTGTTTAACATTTAAAAATGAAATTTTATATTTCATCTAACTTTTTCGAGTTGGACAAGCCACGGGCTCAAAGCATGTTAAGCTCAATATAAAGTCCTAAAATCTAAATTCATTTCAGATTTTTAAAAAGAAAATTAAGCCTGACGGAATCTTAATTTTATAAAGTTTTATGTGTTAAGTGCTAAATGAACTTGGATTTAATTCATCTTCAAAATTGGAACGCTTACATTTCATTGAACATCAGGTGAAGGGTGATGTTGAACGAACGTTGTGAGCTAAGTTTGAGGCGGAATGTCCAAATTTAATTCATATTTAAAATTAAAAAATCTTATATATATTTCATTTATTACGCTAAAGTCAAATCATTTAACCATTAAAACAAGTTAGGTTAAAAAGTCAATCATTAGAAAGAAGACTCAACATAAATTCTACCAATTTTCTTAGGTTAAATTTATAATGAAGTTTGACCAAATCTAGGATTTAGATATAGATTTAGTTAAGGCGTACATTTTAAGATTCAAATCCCATGATTTAGAACAAGTAAAATATCTATATTTGTTATAGATTTTTTTTTTAAATCACTTTTCGTAGTTCCTATAATATATCAATTTAGTGGTTTAAATATAACATAAAAAAGTTAACATTTTTTATTAATGTATAATATAATTATTTTATACTAATAATATATTTTATTTGTTAAAGTTGTGACATACGTATAAAAGATGTACTTGAATCACATAATGACTTTACATATTGTTTTCTTTGCTAATTAAAGGTTGGAGCACTATTCTGGATTCTTTGAACAATAGCATTGATTGCCTTTCTGTTTTTCTTTGAATTCTCCTGAAACCCAAATCTATGGCTCTCATCCCATCGTAACGGCGCACAAGACAAGAAACTATTAGGGTTCATCGAAATCCTGGAATTATGAGTGATTTTTGGAGAATTACATGTCTAGAAATCTGGCACATCGATGAACGGTGAGACATTGAATCCATCGCAAGACATGAAAAAGTTGAATGAAGGTCTTTTCAACTACTTTCCATTCACATGCATGTAAACTCTATCACCATTTGTGGCACTGTCATTTTCAACTATAACACCTCACCATTCGTAACTCTATTAACTACTCATCAATATCTCACGGTGTTGCTCACATGTTACACCGCACCGGTGGTCACCAAAACACTTTAATGTGTTTTGCAGAGAAAGGTTGATGATATATACAGCCTCTTAAAGAAGCATAATGCATTAACGTGTGGATGGCATTTTGAGGATGGTCCTAAGTAACTCCTACATGTCTGCCTCATCATCTTAGTAATTATACCACGCCTGGATTATGCTCTCCACACTTCAAATTCTAGTTTAGGGTTGCTCAAAACGTTTCTTTATCACCAAATTCAAGACTCATCTATTTTACAAAAACTAACACTCCAATGTACTTCTCTCTCAAAAACCCAATCAACTTTTTTTTAATGAGAATGAAAAACATCAAATCTAATTTTTATTTTGAATGAATTATATGTTGAAAATTTCAATGAGTCTAAGTCTCACATTATATATAAATAAATAAAATATTATATAAAAATTAAAGACTAATTAGCTTATTGTCTTTTTCAAGAAATCTTCTACTCAATATGTTGAAAAAACTTTCCTGTGTACATATTCTTACATGCATGCATTTGAGATATTGCATTTATTTTTATAAATTAAATGGTCAGTCATTATTATTGGAAAATATCAGAATTAGATTCCGGTTTGTGTACATTATTACAGGAATTATTATTGTGAATTGTTGTCATCAAATACTTTATATATATTAGAGCATATCACGTTTTCATTAATGTTGGAAAAATTAAATAGTGATTTATTAATTTTCTTAAATGATACTTGTCTGAAATAAACTTCAATGCTTTAAAGGTTAATTGTTTTGGAGCAGAAGAAAAGAATATATTTGATTTAAATATATTAAACTAAGTACCAACAAAATTTAAATATATTGATCAAGAATTTCGGTGTTTAAGTGTATATAGGTTAAACATGATTTATTGGTTCTGGACTAGTCTCTATCAAACCACACCATTGACACCTAATATATTTAAAAGCGTACTTGTAAATGGAAAAATGAAAAAAAAAAAGGAAAAAACTTAATAAGCAAAAGCACTGCTAAAATGTTAAAACTTAAATGAATAAACTACGATATTCTTGATTGAATTTTGATTTGTCTAATTTGTAATTTAGCACAAGTGATGGGTGCATTATTTCTATATCGTTGAGTGAGCTCAACGTGTCTTCTTTCACTGCAAGTCAAAATTAATATTAATATTTTAAAGTAATGAAATTCATTTAAAGATTGATTTATTCTAACACACACATATCGACGAATGAATGAAGTTAATTATTTCTTCCCTATTTATTTTTATTTATATAATGATATTATTTTATTGTTTATATTTATTCATTTGAGAAATAAACGAGCATATTGGCGTTTGCTCGTGATGACTATGGTAGATGTGGGTTACAGTTTGTCTAGGGTATATGGGAAGACGTCGACGGTGGTTCTCTGTTCACCATTAATGGTGAAACTCTGAGGTGGATTCTTTAACGAAAATCAGGTGATGAACATGATTTTGCTTCTGTGAAGAATCAATGAAGATCCCAACTGTGATCAGGTGTTCCTAAGGAATGAAAACATATCTGGAAAAACATCTGATTTGTGCTCTTTTTTTTTTTTTTTTCGTAAAAGGACCTTTCTGACAATCTAAGATTACTAAGAAAAAAGTAAAGTACTTTCAATGTTTGAAGTACTATTGAACGGTTATTTAATAAAAAAAAATATGTGTACCTTAACTAGCTATTTCTTATGACAAAGATCGTTAATCAATGTAAATTTTCAAACCTAGTGACAATATATTTGTAGTTAATATAGTTATGATGTAGAAAAATATTAGGAGGATTTTTTTTATTTTTTTATGTAGTATAATATTGATCCAAATCTAAAATTAAAATCTAGATATTCTGCTTGAGTTGGTTTCTTCCTTTGTGCGTGAAGCAAGACAAAGAAGAATAAATATTTGCAGAATATTTTGTTGTAGCCATGCATAAACTATAAAATATTCTAAAAGATTTAAGATGGTTGAACGATTCCCTACGTACGTGACTCGCGAGTTGGATATAGAATATATGGATCCAAAATTTTATCTTTTAATCTTATTTACAATTAATTTTAAAAAATTGATTCATAAGTTTTGGTAATTTTTTTTTTACTTAAGTATCTCATAAATTTATATATTTTTAATTAAATTTTTATTATAATTTTTCATTGTTTTGTATATCTAATTTGTTTTATATTTTTCAACTGATTTATGTGTTATTTAATTTAGCAATAGATTGATTGATATGATTTTGACTTTGCATTGTCATTTCATTTCCATATAAAAAAAAAATAAAACAGTTTGATTACGTTTTAAGTTCATAAAGTTTATAAACTTGTATACGTTGAATTGAGTCTGTATTAAAAATTTACTTTTATTGGATCAAGATTTATACTTTTCATATATAAAAGAGATATTGTTTATTCTCAAACACAACACCACAAACTTACACAACCAAAAAAAAAAATAATAAAGATCTTAATTATCTCTAAGGAAACCTATATTGTTTCCTTTTACAACAATAATCAGGTTTCACATTTTCATTTTTTTTTCTAATTGTTTAAATTTGTTGTTCTACTTGAGATTGAAAAATAAAAAAAAGAGTCAACTTTTACCCTAATTAATGGTAGAGACTAAATTAAAATGCAAAAAATTGTATATACTTAATAGAGCAAAAATTTATAACAAAGTTTAAATTAAAAAAAAAACTTATAACTTAAATAAATTATTTTTTAATTATGAAATGCAAACAATAATAGTACAAGTAGTCACGTAATTCCAATCAACATAAAAAATAAAACAATAAAAATGTAATTGAAATATGTAAAGCTTTATCGAATATTCAATCCAACAACAGCTTTTTTAAAAAAATAATAAAAAATACTTTTAGAAATTTTAAAACTGTCTAAATATTATTCATTGAAAACTGAAACTGGTAACTATGATAAACATAGGGATGCAGGCGTAGGCGTGCGATTCTGATGAAAGAAAAAATTGCAAGCAACACTTATATATATGGAACTGCATCAACCCCACAGAAAAATAGACATGAGACTGAGAGTTTTGAAGGTTTAAATTATAAGTGATTTATGTCCATACAGATATAGCAAGTATAGAATGTAACTATGATTCTAATACTATATTAAAGTAAATTTTTAAGTCTAATTTAATTTTTGTAAAATTTTATTTATATATTATAAATTGGTCTTAATTTTAATTTTAATCTAAGTGAGACTTTTAACAATTATTATTGACCGTTATTTGGTTAAATTAAAGTGGTCCCATATATTTATATTTGTTGAAGTAGAAGATGAAGAAATTAGTTTTGTGTTTGATTCGAAGTCGAGAATTTTCACTGCGAAAATATTAGAATGCAGTGGTAGTTTGAAGTGGACCACAAAGAAAGATGAAAGTAATGAGAGAAAGGCAGGAACACTTGAAGACAATGTTGCAATCTGTTGAATAAAGATTATTCTCTTAAACATCATGTCACACTTAATGTGTTGTGTTGAATTGGACATTAATAGTCATGTGGGTTCGGTCAGAGTGAAGTTGAGGAATGTGGTCCATAACACAACACACTTGGGTGCCAACATTTTGAGAATCCAAAGGGAACCCTGTTAGTTCAAAACTCAGTGAGATTGGAGTTTTTAATATAATACTTCTCGTATCGTACCACCTTCCACTTGCGGCCACATGTCACATAAGTCCACCCATAAATGAGAAAGTCCTATGTCTCACTTCGGATGTCGTTTTTGTTCAGACAATTCATATTTATTACACACCTCCAACCCAAACTTGTTAGTCCATAAACCTCCAATTGTTATCAATACCACACTTTTCACAGTTTCATTTTAATGTTTATACTGTGATCAATGGAAAATTATGTTCAATTTCACTTTTATGTTTTGTTTGGTATACAGAAAATAAGAAAGGTATGGTCATCTACCCTTGTGTGAATACTTTTAGTTTGTTTCTCTTGAATACACGTAGCTCTAGTGGGGATGAGACAATGTCTATATAATTTGTTTACATGCAAGTATTATGTTTATGTGGGCAGGTCTTCATTCCGCACCACATCAAACTTGTGGATCAAACACATCCATCAAAATCAAATAATATTTCAAAACATAAAAAAAAAAGCTTTGCTCTCATCACTTCGATGAACCATTTCCTCGTCATTTATACTAGTTCAAAAATAATTTTTTATAAAGAATTTTTATACCGGTTGAAATTCATATAGTATAATAAATTATACTGCAGTAAAAAAACTGTAAATAAGTTAACATTTTTTATATTGATTCTAATTATAACTAGTATAGAAAATGAACATGATTACATTCTTATAATAAAGAAGAATTTTTTTCTATACCTGTTCTAATTATACCTTGTATAGAAAGTCAACACAAAAACATTTTTTTAATAAAAAATAAAACTTTTTATATCAATTATAGTTATAGTTATAATAGATATATAAAATAGGTTTTTTATCCTTTATACTCGTAAACACATAAACAGATTATTCTGAGGTTCCTAATTCTCAATTTTCTCTTTCTCATTTCTCACTCTTGACTCCTGCTCTTTCATGCTCATTGTGAACCAAATTTGCTTAGTGTCACTTCATTAATCAAAATTTGTCGTTCATCATTGTCAGAGATGTCTGGATTTGCATAAGAGGCGTTGTTACTCATATGGGAGTGTTGCTTTGTTTGACAAGGGGAGTCTGCAGATATAATGGGGTCACGTTTTGCAGTGATGCACAAGGTGATATGGTTTCACATGTTCTTTCGTGGTGGTTGATTTACTTAGGTCTAATGGAGTGTGTTGCAGAATTTCTCGATGACACTAACGATGCATAAATAGTGCAAGGATTTTGCATTGGTGAAGCTCACTTTTGTTTCGACACGTGTTGCTACAATAATATTGGTAGTCTCATGCCTTCTTTGTCGAGGTGCGAGAAGAGTTTGTGCAACTCTGGTGGTGGCTTGTATATTGATTCTGGTGGAAGAAGATGGAAAATGAAAATGATAACATGGGTAGAAAAAAAAGACACTTTCTATATCGATTGCTATTTTTACTTTTTATATTAGTTTTAGAATCACTATAAAAAATATTTTTTAATCATTATAATAAAACTTTCTTACATTGTTATGTAAAAATAATAGTTAAATAATATATAAAACAAAATCTGCAAATTTATTATATAACAAAATTAAATCGAAGATAATATAATTCTATTAATTTGTCACATATGTCAATATCTTAAAACATTTGAAATGCATGACTATAACATGATAAAGTTAATAATGTAACACAATAAACTTTAATATCATATTAGAAAATAAAATTCTAAAAATCTCAAGAAAAATAATAAGAGAGTATTTTATTCAATGTAAATGTTTCATGTATAACTTGTATGTAATGTCTTCACATTCTTAATAATTGAAATAGCATTAATAAAAGAAATATTTTTACTATATCATTTTGCAAAGAATATTGATCTACTTTAAAAGATCACAAACTATTACAACTTATTAAGTAGTTGCTAATTAATTTTCTACAATGAAACTTAAAAAAAATGTAAATATTAGTGCTAATTTATCAAATAGTCAAATAATAAACACGACAATATTAATATTGTTTAAGAAAAGATACTTCAGTATATAAACTAACACATGACAGTTGAATGTGTGACAACCAAATTAAAATATAAATATTGTCCATGAATACTAATAGTGTCATAAGAAGTTATAAATAAATAAAACGACACTTTTCTCTCAAATTAAGTTAAGGATAATGATAGTTAGACAACATTTTTTTGACAACATTTGAACATTGATTACGTGTCAATCTGTTATTGGTAAAAAATTACTCCACAATAATGTTTTTAATTATTATTATTGATTATGGAGTAAATTTTAACAAATCATAGATTGACATGTAATCAAATATTGTCAAAAAAATGATGTTGTTTAAATATCATTATCCTTAAGTTAATGGATTGATTAAAGTATAAATCTTAAAATAACATTAAAAATAGAATAATTAAAGATTAGAAGATCGGAATTATGTGAAGATTACACGAAATTAAAGTTATCTTATTGTATCGTGACATTAATTTTGGTATACATTAACGATGTTTGAATTATTAGTGACACAAATTTTGTTAATAATTAAGCAATTAACCTGTTTTGTTTTTTACCATGGTGACAATGATGCTCCTTCAGAAACATTAGCCACCACCACCACCATCAATTCGTTGAATGACAATTGATGGACGGTGTTGTTGACAAGTGCGTGTACACTCAAATATTTTTTGAAGCTGCTCAGAATCCAAGTTATTCTATTCTGGAAAACGTTAAATTGGGTCATTCATGTTTTAAAAAATATTTTATGAGACCACAAAAATTCTAACATGTATATAAAAAACACAGTCACGCCAAATTTATATTGGGTGATTTAGTTTTGAGAGGACGTAAAAGGAAAAGAGCTGAATTGGTATAAATGAACTTCATTGTGATAAAATGCGACTGAAACTGAGGCTGACCTATGACGATTTTCTTTCACGGATTTGTTCAAAATGTCCATTCCTATGATAATATTTCACACTTCTACAACCCATGATCAACTAAGCCATGTGCCATGTTCATCTGATAAGTGAAAGAGGATTGAGGGAAATTCAGAAGGATAAGAGATATCTTAAATACTTCTTTCGACAAATATGATAAAAGAGAAAAAAAGGAAAATAAAAGAAAGATCCAAATAACCTATGAAGAGAAAAAGAAAGATAAATTTGTTAATTTTTACATAATTTAATTGTATAAAAAAATAATTTATAATAAAAATAAGCTTTAAGTTTAACTTAGTTAGGATGTAATTATGTTAGAAAAATAAAATGTATATTTATTTTATATACAATCTTATAAGCGTTAAAATTTTTAAGAAAATATCTAATTTATAAGAAAAAGTTTGTCAAATTACCTAATGCTTTTTTAGGAGATGGAACATTCCATAGCATTTTGAATGAATATTTTTTTTTAATCTTAAATTATAATAAGACAAATATATTAACCCATTTCATTTAATAAAAATCCATTTCAATCCATTCATTAATAACTTTTTCGATCATATACACTGATTTCTAATGAATCACGAAAATAATATTTAACAAAACTAATTTTTTTTTTCTAAAATAATTTTTTTAAAACATATTTAAAAACATGTTTTAAGAAAATTATTATAAAATCAAGAAAAAAAAATTGTAAAAAGATTGGTTGAGTTAGTTTTGACCAGTGATGTATTTAAGGGATGGTCTATTGAATTTTAAGAAATAATATATAGATCATTAATTATTAATGAAATTACAGGAATAAATTGATCTGATATGTCTTATTCTCTTTTATATATTTTGTAATACATGTATTGAATTTAATTACAAATAGATCAAATGAATGAGTACTAAATTAATTGTTTTGTTACCTAATATTAATTGGCAGGAAAGAATCATTAATTAGAATATTTGAAAAGTAATAAAATTAATTAAAATAAACTTTGATATTATTTAAAATAAAAAATAAGGTCAATTTTTTAATTTTTGAATTGCTTTGATTAATCTTGTATATTTATTGATTTTAGTTTATTACTTATCTTACAAAATTTCTGCAATTTAATTGATGTATATTTTCATTTAATCTAATTTGCAATTCTTCATTATGAATTTCCGAAATGTTTACTGTTGAATATGATAATCAAATTCGATTTTAGCAAATCAAATGTCAATTTTTATTATACGCATCAAGATCATAACTTTATAATGAAATTGAAGTAAAAATTAAATATGGTTCATTTATACTAAAAATACTTTTAAGACCAAAAAAAATAGTTGGTTGTTCCACTATAAAAGTGAAAAAAAAAAGAAACAATTATCAAAAGTAACACAATTGAATTTAACAAAAAAAAAAAAAACACTCTATAAGACTGAAATAATTTCTACCACACACTTGTTATACTTTCTACCACAGACTTGTTAATTAAATAAAATAGATGCAAATTCTTCTATTGTATTTCTCCACGTTTCATAAAGCATAAAGCATAAAACATATATATATATATATATATATATATATATATATATATATATATATATATATATATATGCATACATTAAAAAAAAAAGATAGAAACATTGGGTTATAAGTTTTTTGTTTTTTTTTTTTTTAAGAAAACACAACTCCATATATGTATTATATACTAACTTATTTTCATGCTCCATTCCCTTCATTCATTGAAAACATATAATCTAGGGTCAAGGATAATTATTAATGATCTTTCCACAAACCTCAATTAATAAAATTTTAAACTTAACTGTTAGAAAAATCACTGCATTGTTTCACATCCATGTAAGTTATCCTTGTTAAAGGATAGAGAAGAAAGAAAAACAATATTACTCTTTGAAATAAAATAAGAAAATATTACCTAAAGTATAATATTTTCAAATATGTTCCTCAGTACGTGTCCTATGTTATACGAATGTTTGACAACTACTAAAATAGTATAGATGTAACGTGTTAAAATTGTACGTTATTTCGAGGCGGGGACTTCAAAACCAAACAGCCCCCTAATCTGACGTTTATTCATAATATTAGCATCCACTCCACACTGACAACTGTGTATTAGAATAAAAGAAATTTATCTTCCTAAATAAAAATGATTCCATGTGTATTTTTATATTATAAGAGTTGAAATGCGACAAAATGACATGTGCTGGGAAAGTATCCAATGCGTATAACGGTACAAGGAGATCTATAAGAAAGAAAGACGGAACAGTTTTTTTTTTTTGTTTTCCCATACAAACGGGATTAATAAAATATTTTCTTACAATTGTCTTTTTACAAAATATCCAATTATCTCGTAAAAAGTATAGTTGGATAAAAATATAAATAATTAAAATCTTAAAATATAAATAACAATTATTTAGAATTGAATTATATTTAAAATTTATTTTATTTTATTTATCAAGTTAATTTAGTGTATATAAATAAGTGTAAATTTTATTTTATAAATTAAATTAATTTATTTTGAAAGTTGATATTGTATTAAGGAATTGCTTAATATTTTATTTATTTATTGTTAGGGGTAGTGATGAAGTGCAGTTAATGCAAAGTCTCAGCATAGTTTTCAGAAAGACAGGAAGCAATAATTCAATGATGGAAATTGGCCAAGGAGAAGAAAACAACTAAAGACATTTCATGGTATGACATGTTGGTTTCTGTGTGCATTGTTTGGACAGGGAGTTAAGGCATACAACAACTATGAGCATTCAAAATCCATAATAATCCTTTTTCATACATCACTTTTTTATTTGGGGGCACACATGCATTAATACTATTTATGATTTGAAATCAATTTCTTCCCAAACTTCTCTATTTTGCAGTAATAGTTATCTTCGTGTTAGGTAATTTCACGATTCTAATTGATCCCATTTTTAAAATCTTTTTTAAGGCGGCATCTATGTATAGTATTTTTCTTGTTTTCTTTATTTTTTTAACAGATGACATGTTTCTCTAAAAATAGTTTTATTCAAGTAAAGTAGAATTATTATCAATGATAAGATTATTTCTAACATTTAATATATTTCGGTACTCATAATTCAAACTTGAAAATATTAATTACAGTAATAATTTTACCCTTGATTCATATATTTAACAGTAACATATTATATTGTTATACACTAAATAGTTTTGCACTGTGATTTAATAAGAAAGAATTGATTATTTATTATATTTAAATTTGAATTTGAAACGCAAATTATGAAAATTGAGTGTAAGAAAAATGTTGAACTCAAAGCAAACAGGGGAATGGAATTTCAACGGAACGGGTTTTGTTGGTCCCCTCATAATTCAAAATCCGCAAGAATCCAACTATTATTTTCTTTTGAGATGAATAAGCAGTCAAAAATATTCAACGACCGAATTTTATTATTTAAAAATAATTCGAAAATATATATAATCCTATTTGCATGCCTAGCTAATGGACACACCGCTTTATTGGCAGTGTGTCCTCTGTTCCCAGAATTGTGTCTGAGAGTGTCTAGAACGGATCTTACAATCCCATACTCTCACCCCCTTCTCTCTCTCTTTCTCACTTTCTCTTCCTGCTATTTCAAGCTTTGTACTGTTCGTTTTTCTCTCTCTTCTAGTCATGGGTTGGTTGGAGTTGGGACTATCGTTTTCTCGCTCTCGTGAAGTGCATGTGAAGCTTGCTGAGAGATCTGAGGCTTAATAATCCAAACGGGTCGCCTTCCTTTTTCTGATTCAGGCGTTTGAGGTGTTTGCCTTCTACTTTTTTCGATTATACCTTCTTCTTTATTTCTCTCTCTCCTTTTGCTCCCCCCTTTTGGAAGAAATGTTACATCATGTTCTTTACGCCTCTGCTTCATTAACTCCCTCTCATTTTGTCACACTCTCCGGGATAACGTTGTTCTATCTTGAGTGAGTCAGATAGTGCACTTCTGTGGAGCTTCGAGCTAATGGGGTGTTTGCTTCTTCTCTTATTTTTGCTTGGTTAGCTTAAAAATTGTGACTTCTGGCGTTTGAAGCTGTTGGGGGTAGCATCACTATTTGTGTGGTCTGCAAAGTTCCTTCCTTTTGGTTCTTTGGTTAGTTCAATGGGTTTGGTTGAATATTGGGCTATGTTTGTGGAGTATGTGGTGGGGATTTTGGTGGTTGGAGATTCTTCTTGAAGGGTATTTTTTTTTGTTACTGGGTCGAATCTTGGTGGGTCTTAGTGTTGGTTTTTTGTGTTCATGGGATAATTGACCATGGGAGTCGCTGTTTCCCTTTTTAGGGAGTTTGAATTCTAGCCTTATTTTTGGCATTTCCGGGGTGATTAATGGGTGTTGAAGTTTGAGCATTTTTTTAGTTTTCCTTTTTATGCTATAACAGTGAAAGCTTGGCACTGTTATAGACAAAAATGAGCGTTTTTCTAATTTGTTTTATTAATTTAGAAGGGATTCTGCTGTTAGAACGGCTGGTGTTCTGATCATGACTAGGGCTGTCCGTAGTAGGGTGCTTAAAGATGCCAATGGTGATATTAGTGATCATCTTCGCAACCACATCCATTTGACAAATTGCATTCATCTGAAGAACCATATGCACAAGAACAGCCCCATTCTGGCTGATAGGTCAATCATGAGAGACCTTGTTGTGCTGCAGAGATCGCGGTCTCTTCGAGACCCTTCTGCAAGTCCTCCATCATGGCACTCGCCTTCTGTGGTTGACATGCTTTTCAAAAGAGTTGAAAATGATGCGGCGTCTCAAGGGGGGAGAAGGTCTGTAGGTGTTGAGAGAAGAAAGGAAGGGAGAAGATTATCTGGTACTTCACCACCCTTGGTGAGTATAGCTTCATCAAGAGTTGCCCCAGGTGAGATTGGTAGGGGTACTGATGGGATAACGGCACCTAGTGAACGCAGCAGCAGGAGTGGAGTGGGAGATGGCAGGAGGGTTGGGAGAGAGGAATCTGGTAGGAGGAATGAAAAGCCTGACTTTTTGGATGTTAATCAAGAGGACCCTCTCAATCAAGCTGGGAAAAGTTTGGCTGACGATGTTATTTCCAGGCATTCCGAGTCTAAAGATAGAAAGAGCAAACAGAGGGGGAAGAATGTTCGAGATTCTCAAGTGAAGACTCTTTCTGAGCAGCTGAATGATGTTCCTTTGGATAGTGATGATCTAGCATCAACAAATATTCATTTTCGTGGAAGGTTTCCTAGACAGGAGAAAATTATCGAGGAGGCAGATTCCCGGGTGCGCAGTAGTGGCAGTGGAATGAATAGGGGGAAAAGGCGTAAGTTTCGAAGTGCTCGAAGAACTCGTGTTGCCACAACATCAAGAGAAATTGGAGCTGAGAATGAACTTTCTGTGGCTTCGAACTCAATCGCTCAGGCTTCAGCCCACCAGAAATATCACTTGGAGGGGGCTGATGAGTTTGCAGATGATAATGTTACTAGGGCTCCGAAAAATGGGTGTGGCATTCCATGGAATTGGTCCAGAATTCATCACAGGGGTAAAACATTCCTTGACATGGCTGGAAGAAGTTTGTCTTGTGGTTTATCAGACACTAGGCTGAAGAAAGGGACATTTGCTGACAATGGAAGACATATTTCTGAGATGCCTGTGGCATCTGAGCATTCGAGCTCATATACGAAGTCTGATGCAGAGGCACTGCCCTTGCTAGTTGAGGCATCTGTGTCTCACGCAAGCACTGAAAATGCTTGTTGGGATCATGACTATTCTGGGGAACTAGGTCTTTTTGGTGATAACTTATTCAAGCGTGATGTTGATTCTGATCTCGCATCCGAAGCTAGATCTGGTGATCAACGTAAGTTGAGAGGGAATCGCCACAGTCGACACCAAAGTTTAACACAAAAGTACATGCCTCGAACCTTTAGAGATATGGTTGGGCAAAATTTAGTGGCACAAGCTCTTTCTAATGCAGTAATGAAGAGAAAAGTTGGATTGTTGTACGTGTTCTATGGTCCCCATGGCACTGGAAAAACTTCTTGTGCACGCATATTTGCAAGAGCTCTGAATTGTAATTCTTCAGAACACCCAAAACCTTGTGGATTTTGCAATTATTGCATAGCGCATGATATGGGCAAGAGTAGAAATATAAAGGAAGTAGGTCCAGTTAGCAATTTTGACTTTGAGAGCATAATGGACCTACTGGACAATATGATTGTTTCTCAGCTTCCATCACATTACAGAGTGTTTATTTTCGATGACTGTGATACTCTGTCGACGGATTGTTGGAATGCTATATCGAAGGTCATTGACCGAGCACCTAGACGTGTCGTTTTTATCCTTGTCAGTTCTAGTCTTGATGTCTTGCCTCATATAATAATATCCAGGTGTCAAAAATTCTTTTTCCCAAAGCTGAAGGATGCGGATATTATACATACTCTGCAGTGGATTGCAACCAAAGAAGGTCTAGAAATTGAGAAGGATGCCCTGAAACTGATTGCATCAAGGTCGGATGGATCTATGAGAGATGCTGAAATGACGCTTGAACAACTTAGTTTACTTGGACAGAGAATATCCGTTCCTCTTGTTCAGGAATTGGTAAGCTGTTTATTTGTTATTGTGTTTCTGTCATGACTCATTCTTACACTGGATTATATTTCTACTGTAAACTACTGGAGTTATTTTTTGTTAATTTGCTATGCATGAATTGCTCTGAAGTTAAATCCTTTGTTCAGGTAGGGCTAATCTCTGATGAGAAATTGGTGGATCTGCTTGATTTGGCATTATCTGCAGACACAGTTAACACCGTGAAGAATTTAAGAGTGATAATGGAAACCGGTGTGGAGCCATTGGCTTTAATGTCACAACTTGCTACAGTAATTACAGATATACTTGCTGGGACCTATGATTTCACAAAAGAAAGGCGAAGAAGGAAGTTCTTCCGTAGACAACCATGTGAGTAGAATAATCTCATATTTCTAGACAGCACCCAGTTTTTTTAAGCCTCATCATTTTGTAAAAACATATACATTGTGCATAGACATCTTTTTTACACCAGAATTGTCCGTCTTGATAAATCTTTTATATGGCTAATTCCTTGAGTATACAGTTTTGTCATAGTGCAGGCTGGAGAGTCTTACTCTAGTTTCATATTAGTGATCATATTTTCCTTTGTTATACTTCCAAAAATTGATGATACTAATTTCTGTTTCAGTGTCCAAAGAAGACATGGAAAAGCTGCGCCAAGCTCTGAAAACCTTATCTGAGGCTGAGAAGCAACTGAGGATGTCCAATGACAAGCTAACATGGCTGACAGCTGCTTTACTTCAGCTTGCTCCGGACCAGCAATATGTGTTACCAACATCATCTGATAATAGTTTCAACCATAGTCCGTTCACTCTAAAAGATGCAGATGCGAGAGAAGCTGCTAGATTGAATGGTAATCCTGTTGACATTCCTAACAAAACTAGACGACTATCAATGGATGCTAGAATTGAAAATTTCCATGCTGGAAGCTCAGCAGATGGTCTGACAAGGGGTCTTGGTTCTGAGAAAAAGCGACATAGTGTGTCTGGTTTTACTCCTCAACATACACATTTCCAAGCCACTGATAAGATTAAGATGAATGAGAGGCAAATTTTGGGTAAAGGCCGGAAAGAAATTGGAGAGATATGGTTAGAGGTGCTTGAGAGAATACAAGTTACTGGTCTGAAAGAGTTTCTGTTTAAAGAAGGCAAGCTGATCTCTGTTAGTTTTGGGGCAGGTGAGTGTCTAGTCTGCACAATGCTTACACAACAACACATCTAATAATATTTTGTATTCATATGATTAAATTTTCCCCTTAAAAAAGCCATTCTCTGTGTTGATATAATATTCATAATTTTTTAAATGCATTTTAGATCTAGAGGAACTAGGGGATAAATTAGTCTTCATATATCTAGCTGTAGTATCATGCCAAAGTCCTGAAATCCTTGTTTGCCAGAATTGTTAATGTTATTATTTTTATCATAAAGTTGAAATGGCTAACATTCCTGTGATGCTCACCTTTGGTGGTGTCATAATCAGTGTTAACAATGTTTTACATGAATTCCAGGTTGGGAATAATTATGGAATGAATTGACTTTGCATGTGATTATTCTGAATATAGTGTTGTCAACCTGATGGTCTTGTATTACTATTACTATTATAGTAGATTGAAAAATTGGTTCAGGTAGTCTGCAGCAAACACTACCTTACTAAAACTTACTATGAGCTTTATCTTTGAAGTATTTTTGTTTCACTCTGTGCTTGTGCATCTTAGATGATATATCTTGTTAATAGTATTTTTCCATTTTACCAGTTGACCTTTTGTATCTTGCTTAATGCTGCTCCTGTTTAAGTTTTACTCTACTCATTAACATTCATTATTTATCTATATTTTATGGTTTATGTTCCAGCTCCAACTGTGCAGCTAATGTTTAGTTCTCATTTGACCAAATCTACTGCCGAGAAGTTCACAGGCCAAATCTTACAAGCATTTGAATATGTCCTTGGATCTTCTATAACAATAGAAATTAGATGTGAGTCAGGCAAAGATGCTGGATCTGCTGTTCAACAGCCTCCTACATTGCCTGCTACTAATGATTTTCTGTCTCAGATAAGAGACTTTAATGGTGTTGGTTCTCAAGCTCATCCAGCATTAACTGATTCTGTTGAAAAAAGAAGGGGTGAAATTGTAGAAGAAGCATCTTCTCAAGTGGAGCACAAGACTAATGAGCAGCAGGTAGATGCTCATGGAACGTCTTACAGAAAATTAGAAGGTAAAAGTATAGGACAGACATCAGTTTCCCAAAACAAGGCAATTGTTAAGTCACAGTTAGACCAAAAAAAGCTTATGGAGCAAAATCAAAGTCGAAGTCTTGTAAGAAGCAAAGTATCTCTTGCTCATGTAATCCAGCAAGCAGAAGGCCAGAGAAGTGGGTGGTCAAAACGTAAAGCAGTTTCTATTGCTGAGAAGCTTGAACAAGAGAATTTGTAAGTTACCATTCTACCGTTTTGAATTACTAAGGTTTGGAATTTGGTGTTATCTTGTTTGAGTGATATGGTAATGTCTCTGTTATAACTCATAACTGACGATTAGTTTGAAAATCATTTACTCCTTAGGAGACTGGAGCCAAGATCAAGAAGCTTGCTATGCTGGAAAGCATCAAGAGCAACTCGGCGAAAGGTAGTTCATTTTATTGAATTTTGTAAACAATTCATCAAGGGCATGATTGTGTTGCTTGTGATATCCATTACTTTCGTGGTTTACATGTGAGAATTCCTCTAAGTTATTGACATTATTATTGATGTTTTTAATTGATTGGTTTGGCAGCTGTCACGGTTGAAAATTCGTAGTCGAAAACCACGTGCATTGCTGAATCTTGTATCGTGTGGGAAATGTCTGTCTACAAAATCTCCGAGGTAGTTTGCATGTTGGAATGTTGTGGGTTGATTCAATACCCATTTGTATTACCTGTATTTAGGCTTTTTCCTCATGTGTTATAGGGTCAAGCCTTTTCTATTCTTCTTTTCATTTAATTCAATAAAAGCATGTAGCTATATATATCAGATGAAGAAAATGTAGGAAAGTAGTAAATCCCATTTTAGTCATAAGATGTTGTATATTTTTCCTTACCATAAATTTTATGCAAATTTTAACTCAGCTAAATCACTTCTCGCCATTCTCCCATGCAGTAAAAATGGATCAAATTCCTGTAAAGTGAAAGTGCACTTAGAGAAGGTGATTAATTGTTTGTGTCATAAGAACATTTCTAAAAGTAAGCATCAATTAAATGTTTTGAAACATGTTTGATTAATTAAGCTTTTAAAAAGGGGAGATTGGAGATTTATTTTGTTTTGTAAGAAATTTGATCTTTTCGTCCGCAAGTTTCGAACAGAAGACAGTTTAAAACATTTTCAATTTTTTAAGATTCTGAGTAAAAAAAGAAAAAAAGAGAGTAGAAATTTGAAAGTTTTGGGTAGAAGAAAATTGATAGCAGAAAAAAATTAGGCTAATTTTGAAATCAGGAGAGCTTAATTAGGAATATTGAAATTGGAATTATCAATTCTGGTGAGTCTATTACAGTCACCATCAATGTTTTGATAAGCTATTGACTGGATTTAGAAATATATATATATATATATATATATATATATATATATATATATATATATATATATATATAATTCCTAGGATTATAATGGACACAATGAAATTTACGGGTGTAGAAAGAAAACGTGCAGGAAAATAGCCCCTCCAACCAAACTTCTTGTTGGTAGCAAGCCCAATGAACTTCCTGCGTGGGTGTGATGTTTTAAACTTCTTATTTTTTATCAACAGAAATTATGTTATATCAATTTCATACAACTTGTTTAAATTAATAATTTTCATAAAATATTATACTATTTTAATTTAATAACTTATAATATTTGTTCAATGTCCCACTTCAACAATGTATTATATATATATATATATATATATATATATATATATATATATATATATATATATATTCTCGTGACTATTTATTTATTCTTATACAAAAAGTGAGTGATGCACTCCTTCCTAACATCTTCCAAGGAAGAGAAAAAATTTAACATGTATTAATGATTCGATCAGTGATTTAGGTACTGCACATGCTGGTTTTAATAATATTAATTGTAATAATGATAGATTAATAATAATAATATTAATTTTTTAATTTTAAATAACAACTTCAAATTTATTTTAATATAATTTCCACTGTTTATATTTAAATTTATATAATCTTTATCATAAAAAATAAAATACTAATCACATATAATTTTATTTATTAAAATATTTTTTAATGTATCATATTTATCACATTATAAATAACTTTTATTTCAAATCCACTTAAATTACATCTTTTTCTTAATTCAAATAATATTATAATCCACTCTTCATAAACATACAAATAAAATTTCATCAATAAAAAGAAATAGCAAGAAAGAATGCAATAATAAAGTAAATATTGTTCAAAATTATTAGAAAGTGTGCAGCTATGAATACAATTTAACTTTATATAATATCTTGTGAGTATAATAAAATGCACTAACTTCACCTTTTCCATACCAAATTCACAAAACCAAAATAATAAATAGTCATTTTTCTCAACAATTGGCTTTTTAAGGCATTTTTGAATAAAAACCGAATATGTTAATTATTTTTTCCAAAGTATCAGATCCCACATTTCAACTTTTACTCAACTTTTGAATATTTCTATTAGTCTTCTTCCACTGCATTGTATAGTTGTTCGTTTCTTGCTCTTTGTTCCTGCATACAACAAGTGTTTTTCGAGGGTCTTTATTAAGTGCAATGAGAGAACCAAGTACATTTATATACTTTTATTTTTACTTTTTTTCTTTCTTTTTTATAATTACCACATTGCTTTTAAAAATACTCTTGAAAATAGACTATGAGTGATGATATATGATTGCGGAAAGATAATTTTTTTGAACAATAAATAATTGGTGTTTTAGTGTTTAATGGAGAATGTTCAATTATTTAACATAAATAAAATTCTAAAATATAATTTTTTAGATACATGCCTCATATTATAATTAAATTTTATGCCTAATAAACTTTAATATATAATGTTTTTAAATGATTGAAATGCAATTAAAAAGTTAAAACAAAAGGAGAAAGATGAAAGATATATAGAATTAAGTAGATCAAAGATATAGGAAAGAAATGAAAAAAATAAGGTAATTTACATCATTAATAAGATTAACTCGACAAAATCAACTAGTTTAACTTATCCTTACATTCTAAATATATAAGGATATTTTACATATTTTAAGTAATGATAATTTAAAAAAAGGTATATTAAGTATTCTTTAATACTTTGAGTGCAATGTTTTCTGGTGTTTGTTCTTTTCTTTTTTTTATCACTTTATGGAATTACTTGGCTTATACTGCGTCTTTTGCTCAAAATAAATGGAAACTGAGTTCATGAATGAGCAATTGAAGAATGTGACAGCAATTAAGAAATTTGTGAAAAGTGGAAGGAAAACGCAGCTATGGCAGACGCAGATGATACTCTTGGAAGTAGCTTTAGTGTTAAATTTGATGATATATTTGCATATGCAGATACTGAAGAAGTGAGTATTGATGTTGGTGAAGCACAGCTGCCATCCCTGGGAGAGCTGGACAGTATGATTTTTAATTTCTTTCTTTTCACTTATTTAATTCTTCACTCACAAATAATATATTTTTATTATTCATAATTGCATCACATCTATCTATTATATTTTATACTTATAATTTCAAATAAATAAAACCTCTTTCTATTTATGTTTAATTTTTCTCTATATTATTTTAAAAAATCAGGAAATGACAAAATATTTTATTGTTTTAAGTTTCACATGTTTTGCTTTAATTAATGTCCTCTTTTATTGGTTTAATCAATAAATAATAATATTAGTTGTTTATGTTTGTCGAAAGTATAACGGAAACTATATTTAAATTAACGATAAGACAATATGCATTAAGATTGTTATTCACAGTCTATGAATTCAATTTAATAACAAAATTATTCCCTTCTGTGACGGGCAAATAAGTGGAATGTGGTTATAATTTGCTGCATGTGTATTTATAATTTACCTATTTTATAAAGTGTTTTATTGTTTAAACATATATATGACATATATTTCATGTAATGAAAAAGGTATTTCAAAATGAATTATTTTGTGTGATATTGATTCTATTGAGACCTATCTAGCTAGCATAATTATAATCTATATTCAAATTTCGTCACCTCCAAATTGTATTTAATTTAACAAAGTTTAATATATTTTCAGGGTCTTAACTTTTTTTGAGCCAAACATTGGTATGCTCAAGACATTACAATAAAATAAAATTGACTATATATGACTTCTCACATCTCATCAATTCTTTGCAGTTGAAAAAAAAAACATAATCTCGGTTATGTTATTTTAAAAAGTAAAAATTGATATAATGTGCAAAGGTACTTTCATCATATAAAACATATTAATACTCTAATATAAAGGCTATGAAATGAAATACTTTTTTTAGAATGTTATATTAATATTTAATATATCAGAAGATAAGTCAAAGTACTATATTCAATTAAAAGACTTTTTTTTTTATATAAAATTATATAATGATCTTTTAGAAGGCTTTTAGATTAAGATTTTTTAGTTTAAATTTTAAATATTTATAAAAAATTGTTACTAAACTTTGATTATAACATTAAAGATAAAGTTTAAAAATACAATAAATTATAAAATGTCGTATATACAAAAGTTAAATAAAAAAACAAAAATTCTATTTTCACGATAAATAATAGAAAATAGTTGTTTATAAATAGAAAAACGTTTAAATCAGAAAGATAGAATTTTATGGCTATTATATCACTTTTATGATTAAGAAAGCTTTGAATGAAAATATAAAAATCTCTCATAAAAGTAAACAAAGTACTTCATGAAAGTAATATTTATACGTATAAATGAAAAAATTATAAGATTCATAAAATTTCAATTATTGTATGCATTTTAATACGTGATAAATTCTTTTATAGTATTGAAAACCAATAAATTTTGTTATCCTAAAAGAATTTGGATAATATTAATTGATTGAATATAATAATATTTTTTTATTATTTAAAAATGGTGATTGGAAATCAATCATAATAATGCTTTTTTACAATTGTCTTTCATTTCAATATAAGACACCCCTGAAGATTTAGAAGTTTGATTGTATAAAAATGCAGGAAAAGATAAAAGGGAAATATATGTGGCAGCAGCTTCAGGAAATTGGAGTGAGACTTCCTCATGTTGCCGAATCCATCCTTATTGGTGGCAAATTCCAATGACCGATAGCAGACTTACAGCCCTACACATTGCTGTAATTATGGGAAAAACCAGTTCTGTGCAAAAGCTGATAAGTTGTATGAACATGCAAGATTTGGAAATTCCCATGGCAGATAGGAATACACCCTTTTGTTTGGCTGCCATAACAGGCAACATCCGAATTGCTGAAATTCTGCTGAACAAGAATGGAAGGTTGCTGTGGATTAGAGGCCGAAAAAATATGTTGCCGATTCAATTAGCATCTTCTGCAGGCCACCTTAAAATCACAGAGTTCTTACTTCAAAAAGCATTAGAGGACCTACGCGACCTACAAAACAATCTAACATTCGAAGAAGAAATCGGCAAGCTATTTTTCTTTACCATCACCAACAACTTTTACAGTATGTTCATCCACCGTCACAACTGTTTCACTGTATTGTCTGCTTTCTTCATGTTAAACAATAATTTATCATTCTTCCATTTTTCTCTTGCATAATCTTCTTTCACTTCATTTACAGCTGTGGCATCAGACTTGTTGGATCGCTACCCAAAATTGGTTACTGAAGAAAATGAAGAGCGATCGACACCTTTGGAAATCCTTGCTCAACTTTGTGAGTACTTATAACTCCTAAAAGCTTTATTTTTCTAGCTCATAGATGTTACTTTAGTTTTGTGAACCTGACTCCATAGCCAGCGGTGCGCTGCAATGTAGTCCTTTTTCTCTCGCGTATACCCTACAAATACATACCTTCTTGCCCTAGACGTATCCACATGTACAAGTCGATTATCTCCAAATAAGAATATATAGTTTCCAACACGATTGCACTGTTCAATCTAAACGCAGCTGATGTACTTTTTACTAACAAGGTTTGTCTTGTCAGGTGATAATGAAAACACTATATGTAATGAGAAATAGATAAAAAAAAAGATAAAAGAGAAATTTAACTCTTTAATTCAAAGAGAAATTAAAATCCAACATGTACTTTATTAAAGTAAATACCATGCTCAGATGACTAATAATTAATTTAAACTCAATGGCAGCATTGTCCAAGGAAATTACTGACCATCTAAAGTTAGTGAGCTCGATGTTTAAGCGAATGGAAGAAGTGAAAGAGTCTCTCAACTCTGAACAATTGTCAAAGGCGATGTTTGATGCAGCAAAATCCGGAAACGTTATGATATTAGAATTTCTTTTTGAGTACCATCCATATTTGCTATTTGAAGTGAGTTCAGAGAAAAGAAGCTTACTTCACATTGCTATTCTATATCGACAAGAAGATATATACCGACTAATATTAAGCAAGGGAGATGCCAAGAATTTGATGACACAATTAGTTGATTTTGAGGGTAACAATGTTCTTCACTTAGCTGGAAAATTGCGACCTGAACCAACATTTGTATTACCAACAGAACATGTTCTAATGCGTAGCGAGGAGTTATGGTTTCAGGTATATAATTTACTTGATTCGTTAGGATTTTTCCTATAACAATAAGGTTGTTTACGGTATTTTCTTAAACAGAAAGTGGAGCAAATAGTTCCACCTGCAATGAAAACAATGAGAAATAAAGGTGGTTTGACTCCTAAAGAAGAATTTTATCGGTCTCACAAAGAGTTGCACTCAAAATCTGTATCTGGAGTGAGAGGTTCGGCAAATACTTTACTAGTGGTGGCAACTCTTATCATCAGCTTAGGGATCACCGGAGCTATAACAGTTCCCATCGATGATATTGATAGTACAATCACTCCAATGTTTCGGAAGAAGACATGGTATACGTTATTTTTTGTGACAATTTCAATTGGAACATACTTATGTGCTTCATCTATATTGTTCTACGCTTCAATTATTCTTCCCACAAGGTGGAAACCGGAACATGAGTATGTAGGGTTGGTGCAAACAAAGTTTGAATTTGGGAATATGGCACTTTTTTCCTCCCTTGGATTCATGTTCATTGCCATTGCTTCGGGTTCCATATTGATCTTTGACTTCTTACCCAACTGGATCTTTTATTTCATTGCCGGGATTGGTTGTATCCCATTGATTGTGCATCCTACGCTTGACTATGCTCTATGGACTCACTCTGCCACCTCCGTGTTTACCTTTTGCCTGGCAGCTCTTCGGCAGAAGGCAAACATGTTATCTCCAATCCGCAGTTAACTTTAATCCATTTCAAAACAAATTAAGCTCTAAAGAGTTGGAATAAATTAATATATAGTATTTTTGTGCTCAGGATTGTGTCTCTTTAGCAACATGGAAAGTTTGCCAGATAGTTTTAAATTACAATATCTTGTGTGATTACTTTTATACGTGAATCTATAATATATCTTTTTTTCTACTCATCAGAAAACAGATCTTATGTGTATGCCTTTGAAATGGTGAATAGTAAGGTCAAACTAGCCTCAGATTGGCTCCCAAATCACTGTTATTAGGGATAAGTTGAACTCATTCTAAGATGGAAACTTTTACATGAAAACCAAAAAAACTTTCTACATCTAATAAAACCTGATATCAAAGGCACATTTCTATGAACTGTGCTTAATAATTTAATAATACCCAAGATTATAAATGGTCAAAAAAGAAAAATACTGGGAGGACCCTAATGTTTAATATTAAAATCCCTTTGGTGGAACAATAATACGAATTAAATTATTAAGGGTGGTTAGGGTTTTGCTGTTACTTTTGCATATTATAGTGGTGGGCCCACGTTTCAATTTTTCTCTCATCAATATTTTTTTTTAGAAAAAGTCTCTTTAATAATTCTTTTTTTAACAATTTTTTTACAACACATAGGTGATAGTCTATGATTGATCCGTTTCAAATATTTTTTTAAACATAAATTCAAACAGACCAATAAAATAATAACATGTGTCTTGTTGTCAAAAAGTTGTTAAAAAAGAGTTGTCAAAATATCATTGTCCTTTTTTTTTCGTGCTTATAGAGTTACTTCTCACGAATAGAGAAAATAATTATGTATAGAGTAAATTAATGAAAAATAAAGTGAAGATTTGAATAGTTTAATTAAAGAGAAATGAAAAGAGACCAAAAGAAAGTTGAAAGAGGTTATTATAGAAAAGTAAATGAAATTACAAATGACTTTTAATAAAGTATGTTTTCTTTATTCGTTGCTTCACCAAATTTCATTAATGTTTATTTCAATATTTACTCATCTCCCTATCAAACTCAACTTTAAAGGCGGATCAATTATAGGATAAGAGAGATAGTGAGACATACCAAAAATAAAAATACAATCCAAAGAATGACAAAACAAAAAAAAAACCTACAGTATTTCAACACAATGTTTTGAAAATTCTAATTCTCTTTATATGTGAATAAATTTACGTTTGTGAATAATTTGAATGATATTATAAATAAAACGTATAATATTAATAGATTAAAATATAATAATATTATTATTATTTAATAGTATTATTTATTATATATATATATATATTATAATAATAATAATAATCATGAAAATTGGTTTCCCTTATCCAATAATCGATTTCCTTTTTTTTACAATGAAGTCTAAATCAGATTTATTCTCCCAGAACCGATTCTACCACTAAAAACCCAATTTGAATCATTTTGTTCTTTTTACTACCATGGATGTGAAAATGAAGGTGTAATTTTAACTAAGGTAGTTTAATTATTGTAGTATTAACGTTCTCACATCATCCTACTTTATGTGATATTGCAAAATCATTGCATTCTGCAAATTTACTCCGTTCCTCACCCTCAAATATCTCATATCAAGTTTGTTGTTTTAGGTATTGAGAATAATTTATTAGAAAATTTCAGTATCAATGAGAAATTACTTAAACTTATATTAGATATTAATATTATTATTAATTTATCAAAGTCTTAAAGATAATGAACTTGTAATTTATCCTTTCTGTACAATGTTCATTATTCTCATCTTTTTTTTAAATTTATATTTAAATTTCTAACAATTATTTTCTCAAATTTGAATCAGGATGCATCATCTTTTGAAATACTCAAATTTATTTTATAAATATGTAAAGATTAAATATATAAAATATATAAAAATTGAAAAATATTTTTTAATATTTATATATATTGAAGTGTTCCGATACCAAGTTACCTAATTTCATATTTCCTTGTCGGTATCGCGGTAGGCGTCATCTTTCGAATTTAAATTTATCTAATAATATCATTAAGATAAATCATCGTACATCTGAAATATAATCTATTTTGAAATGTTTTTTATCATAGTTTTTATTCTTAAAAAGACATCTTAAATTATGAAAGAAAAATAAAATGTGAAACTATTGGGTATATAAAAAACATAAAAAAATAAATTCTCAATTAACTACATTTAAATATGAGAGTTGAAAGCCAAATTTTATATAACTATAAGGACTAAATGATAGCTAAATTTAATTTTTAATAAGAAGACGTCTAATATTTTAAGGATTAGGTTTAATGGTACTTGGAAAATTAAACTGCAGAGCATCTGGATCTTGGCACTCTAATTCACATCACAGTTTACATCTTGGACTTGCTCTCCTTTTCATTATTAATAAAATCCATTTAAAATTGTCTCTGGATTTCGTCCGCACATGCTAAATACAACAAAACAAAACATAGGAATAGTAAAAGAGTCACAGCAGATCCATTATCAACACCATAGTTTGAAAGTCATTTTCTTTACTCATTATTAAAATCATTTTTCTAGGACTTACTGTTTTTTTGTCAAAAAAAAGCAATTATAGTAAGGCCATTTAAATATAAAAGCACCTTTCACACTTTCAACTCGCATTAAAATATTAGTAACTTTTGTTTAGTTGTGTTTGGTGGCTCAAGTTAAATTGATTTAAAGATTCAAGAAGAAAAAATCCGGTAAGAGAACAGTGTAAGAGGTTTGGATTATTATTAAAGATCCTTTGAGAAGAAAGTTGTCGCAGTTTATACTAAACGATGAAGATCACCGTCCACCGTCCCTATTTGCGGTGGCCGGAATGTCAATTGTGAAAAGTAACTGAAATACACCACCAGAGTCCTCCCTACACGGCTTAAACGGAATTATGGCAGACTCAGACGCAAGTATCATGCCAGCTGCAGATGACATTCCCAAGGCCGAGAGTATGTTTTGCTCTAAATTATTAATGAAATTTTTTGTACTTTTAGTTTTGTGAAATCCATGGATGCCTGCAAAGTTTAAATTTTGTACATTCTTTTGTATTGTGCTTGAATTCAATAATGAACAACGCATTTACTTTTTTAATTCAGTAGTTGTATAAATACACTGCTCTACCATGTTTCAATTATGATAAAAACATTACTTTTGGTAAATGCATCTACAGATTTTACTCAACTGGGTATTGTCGTAAGTGAAGAACGAGGCCGACTCCAGGTTCAAGAAGATAAAATTTCTGTTTCAGGTAAAAAAAAAATTCATTTTTTTAATACTAATTATTTTAGGTTTTTAAGAAAAAAAATGTCTCAAAATAATTTTTAACTTTTTTTAGTATTAACTATTTTATTTCTTCAATAAAAAATAAAAAAATAAATTTTAAATAAAAACATAATCAAATATCTCATACTTAAATTTACTTTATCTCCATATCCGAACTTAAATCATCTTTAATAAATGACAGCATCTTCGACCACACTGGATTCGAAAGCTGTTTTTTTAGCCAGACTTTCAAAACTTTATATTCTGTTCTTAGATTCGTCTAAATTCGTGTAATGTGAGTTACACTAGAAGAAAAAAAAAGTGTATGAAATCATTTAATATGCTTTCATTTTAATAAAAATAACTTTTTTTAAAATATGATAATATTTTTGAAATTTTTTGTATAATTATAAGTTTCGATTTATATGTTATACTCGAACCTAAACAGCATTACCATGTATTAAATTCTGTTGTGTTCAGAGATATCATATTAACGATTAAATAAAACTTATTAAATAGCTTGACTGTATATTATTAGTGTAAAACATATTTATAAAGGCAGTAAACAGGTATATATATTTTATTTAAAATTGTGATATTTAGTATAATATTTGTGTGATGTAGATAGAGGTAAGTGAAAGTTATGAAAAGAAAATTGATTGCATGAAGTACATGAGATGCAGAAAGTGGTAGAAGGAAAATACATATAGCAGCAGTTTCTGGAAATTGGATTGAGGCTTCATCCTATTCGAGAATTCCTTCTCAATGGTGGCGAATTCCACTAAATGGTCGTGGAATGACAGCCCTTCATGTTGCAATAAGCATGAGAAAAACCAGTTTTGCAGAAAAGCTGGTGAATTGTATGGAAATGCATGATTTGGAAATTCCCATGGTAGATGGAAACACAGCCTTTTGTTTGGCTGCGATGACTGGCAATGTTAAAATTGCTGGAATTCTATTACGCAAGAATCGAAGGTTGCCATGGATTAGAGGCCAAAACAATATGCTGCCAATTCAATTAGCATCTTCTGCAGGCCACATTTCAATGGCAGAATTTTTATTTCAAGCTCTTCCACTGGACCTTCACAACATTATGCCCTTCCAAGACATTGCAAACTTATTTTTCTTCACCATCGACAACAATATTTACAGTAATTCCTCATCCATATATTTCCTTAATGCGAGAAAAAAAAAATGACCTATGGCAAAATTATTTATGTTATTATTTGTATCTGAAGCATATTTCTTTTGCATATTTAACAATAGTTTTTCATGTTTTGCCTTATGATTTATGGCTGGTCATCACAGCCGTGGCATCAAAATTGTTGAATCGCTATCCTAAATTGGCCACCATGGAAAACGAAGGGGGATTCACAGCTTTGCAAATGCTTGCACAAATTTGTGAGTTCCATTAATCTTTACCAACTTAATTTTTCTAGTTCAGAAATGCTTCTCTTAGAACTGCAACAGTAATGTATTATAATTACTTTATTTAACTAGATTTTTGTGTGTACTATGTATGCCTACATGACTAATTTCAATTCAACGATAGCTTCGTCCCAGGAAGCTATTGGTGATGAAGATATTGTAAGATCGTTGTTTAAGGGAATGGGAAAAGAAGAAGAATCTCTCAACTATGAAAAATTGTCAACAGCAATGTTTGATGCTGCAAAATATGGAAACACTATGATTTTAAAATTTATTTTCAAGTATTATCCAGAATTGTTATTTGAAGTGGATTCCACCAAGCAAAGAAACTTACTCCACATTGCTATTCTACATCGACAAGAAGCTGTATACAAACTAATATTAAAGCAGGGAGATTTC
Source organism: Vigna mungo (assembly GCA_036885675.1). Lineage (NCBI taxonomy): Eukaryota > Viridiplantae > Streptophyta > Magnoliopsida > Fabales > Fabaceae > Vigna > Vigna mungo. The sequence continues at coordinate 4,996,090 of CP144691.1, forward strand.
AAGAATATGATGGTACAATTGGTTGATTTTAACGATAACAATGTTCTTCATTTAGCTGCAAAGTTGGATAAACCAGAACAAAAATTCGGATTATCAACAAACTATGTTCAAATGCGTACTGAGGAGACATGGTTTAAGGTATATTTATATCTACTTCATTAGCATTTTTCCATTACAAGGATGTTTATCTATTTAATATTTTTCTTTCTACCAGTTCCTTGATCTGTATGGAAAAAAACAAACACTCCTTTTAGAGATTATAAGAAAACTGTGAAAATTTATTTAGAGAAGAAAACTCACCATTTCAAAGATATTTTAGTGTGTTAAATTTGAATTTCTTCTTTAAAATTGTATTCAAATATTTTGTTTGAATAAAATCACTCAAATGTATTAAGTTTTGATTTTTTTTCTTATTGGATCAAGTATTTTAAAGATTATCAAATATAAACATTATTTAAATATTAAAAATCATTAATAATTCAAAATTATTAATATTAATGATATTTGTAATCAATCTTCAAACTATTCTTCCATAGAGTTTCTTAAGGTTTTTTTTCTTTACTTGATATTATTTTTCATTGAAGATTATATTATGTTATAGACTAACATTAATACATGTTATTTTTATGACTTTCTTGATTGGAGATTTTTTTTTCAGACTTTTTTTTATCCATGTTGCTTGAAAATTTTCCCTGATTAACCTTGAAAAAAATTATAGTTAAAAATTAATTGAAAGTTATTTCAGTCAATATTAGAAAAAAAAAATTCTAACTATCTATTAACAAATAATAGTATCTGTGTTGGTGATAAAAGAAATAATCAGTGTAAACATCAGCAAGAAAGATGTCAATAAAATAATCTAATTCACATTTGTTAATAGTTTTCCTGACAATGGTAGAAAAACTTTGACTAATATTAAGTAAGAAATAACAATGATCTACAATAAAAATAATCTACCAATATGAATAAATAAAAAATACTTCTTTAATATTAATTAAAAGAAATTCTAATCAATGTGAATAGAAAAGTAATGATAGCCAAATATTAATTAGCAAGGAATTTGAATATAGAAATTTTTTAGAATTTTATGTAATCTAAAACTCTCCAATATATAGAAAGTTTTAGTTGAAAATTTTCAATTTATTTTAAAATATCTCATCTCTACAATATATTGTTTTTATGAAGCACTTCATATTCTTCAGAAAAATCAATTATCTTCCTAGATTTTCGATATGAACACTTTATTATTACTTTTACAATTAATTTTCCACTTTTACTATTTTAATAATATTTAGTTTCATTTTGAACGAAACAGGAGGTACAGAAAATAGTTCCTCCTTCAATGAAAACAAAGAAAAATAAAGATGGTTTGACTCCTATAGAATTATATCATCAATCACACAAAGAGTTACACAAAGAATCTGCATCTGAACTGAAGGCTCTGGCAAATACTTTAATAGTGGTGGCAACTCTTATCATCACCTTAGGAATTTCGGTTGCCATAACCATTCCTCTTAATGATATTGATAGTACACTTACTCCCATTTTTCGGAAGAAAACATGGTACATCATCTTTTTTATATCAGTAGGGCTGGAAACAAGTTTCTGCGCTGCATCTATGTTGTTCTATGCTTCAGCTATTCTTCCTTCAAATGTGGACCCACAGGATGAGTCTATTCGCTTACAAGAAAACAAGGTCAGATTTGGTAGTGTCACACTTTTTATCTCAGCTGGACTCATGCTGGTTGCTTCTATTGCCAGTGCCACATTGATCTTCGAATTCTTATCAAGTTGGAGCCCTTATTTCACTTTTGGAGTTGGTGTTCTCGTCTTCATTTTGCATTTTACACTTGATCATGCTCTGTGGAGTAAATATATATCGCACTTGGTGCTAGCCTTGTCCAAGGTATCTCCAGTGAAGTTCGAAAGATTGTTTGGGCCAATCAGCAATGTATATAAATCCTATCATCCATTGCGGAAAAGAAGGGGCTTAAATTAGTTGGAATAACTAAGTACATATGATTGTGCCCAAGTGGTCTGAGTGTTTTATAAGATAGCAAGTTAGCAACAACACCTATTTTTAAGAATGTTTTATGTTAAAGGATGTTGTGTTATTCCTTTTCTTTTTGTGTGTGTGAGAGTGAATCTATTGTATTGTATGCCTTTTACATTTTCATATGCACATCTTTCCTCAAATAATAAACAGCCTGTGGTTGCCATAGTCGAGAAAGAATTATCAGAAAAGCATTATCTGTCAAGCACTAGATCTTCGTCATTTATATTAAAGTCCTGTTCTTTTTTCAGAAAAAATATATGTATATATCTATACATGGATTACTAGAAGTATTCCCACCCAAATGTTCTATTAATTTATAAAGTGATAAAATTTAGGTAATGACTAAATCGTATAAATAAGGAAGTGAAAAGTTAAGATATTATTTTTTTCAAGAGATTCATGTTTATTTAATAAACTATGATTATTTATTCACTAAGACTAAAAATTTTTTAAGGAATGAAAATATTTTATTAATAAAATAAATCTAAAATTTTAGAAAGTAATTAAATTTATGAAGTTAAATATGTAATAGAAACTTTATCCAGATTAAGTTTCATTTATCAATTCAATATGAAAATAGTAAATAATATATTTTCTATTTTTCATCACAAGCTAACAAGTTTTAACTTCTTAGAAACAATTTTAAACATTATTAATAAAAACTCTAATTCTTCAAATGTTTAAAATGACTAATTGATATAATATTATGTCTAGAAGTTGAATCTATTAGTTGTTCTCTCCTAATCAAGATTTTAAATCATTTTTCAATAATATGATACTATCAAACAAGTAATAAATAATCATGCAATTAAAAACAAGAACATAATGCAAGAATAATGGAAAAAGAAATGTATGATATAACATATATCACAAAGAAGAAATGTACATTACATCCAACTCCAATAAATAAAAGATTTAATCCTACATATTCTGAGTATTAGAAAAGGGATAAATAATGAAAATAATGGTGAGTGTCTCTAGTTCTAAAATGTGTCTTTGTTGTCTCTCTTTTAGGGTTAGTTCCTTATTTTCTAAGAGAAAATTTTTAAATCTAAAACAAATTCTATTTAATTATTTTTGTAGCATAGGTCGCTCGTCGAAAAAAAGTTATTGGATAACTTAACTTCTTTTACAGGACGACGTAGTGAAATTGATTGAACCTGAAAAATTTACTTAAGTGATATTTTCACTTATCTACAAAATATTATACAGGTATTATCCAGATACTTTTCTTTCCAACATTCTTTAATAAACACTTAATTATTTAAAAAGTAATAATAAAATGCTAATAAATGATAAAAATAATGATAATTTCAATTATGAGGTAGAATGCTAAATGAATTAATAAACTAAAAATATGTCAGTTTTATCGATATATCGTGATGTTATTTATTAATTTTTTTTAATAATTTTTGTTTTATAATTTTTAATATGTACATCACTAAAATTCACGTTTGACACAAAAATACTAAACATAAAATATACGTAGTTACATATTTGTGTAAATAAATCAACAATAATTACCTCTAATCTATCTATGACACCTCAATCCAACTACTGCACTCGTTATATCTAATTATTTATAACTTTTTTTTTCTGAAACAAATATTATACTTTTAGAACCGAGATTCGTGCAGTTAATAAACTGCAGATGATCTGTGTATTGATTTTCTAGTCCACATTTTATGGTTTCATTCATGTAGACAATGAGCATGTTCATAGCTCAACTGTAGTAATTCTAATTTTTTTATTATTAAATTGTTTCTCAATTTAATTACACTTACATGCATCGCATCTAATAATAAAGAAAGAAAACGTCGGGATAAAAAGAAATGGAACCACTTGCATATGTGTGAAAGCATTATTTTGTTTGATTGTAAATCAAATATTTAAAGTCCGTTTACTAGGTCATTAAATTTTAAAACACCTTTCAAACTTTCAATCATTGTTAAAGTATTAATGCTCATATTTGTTTAGTTATCTTGATGAGTTGAGTTAGATTAATTTAAAGATTGTACAAAAAAATAAAATTAAAAGATGGAGGAAATATTGTGTGGAAGCAAAAACGTGCGACAGAACAGTCTGGCTGAATATATGTATCTAGGGTAGGGATATGATGCCCCCTTGAAGAAGCAGTAGAATTCAAAGTCAACAGAAGAACTATATATAATGGAACTCCAAAGTAAACTACCATGCATGTTTCCCCAGCTTCTTTCTTTCATTTTTCTTATACAAAATTATCTGTTCTCTCTATTTCCAGCAGCCGGAATCAGAATGATGAAAGTTTCGCCGCAAATATCAAACTCGGATGCAAGTACCATGCCTCAGAGTATGAATCATTCTAACTTATAAATCACCTTCTTAATATCTTCAACTCTAAATTTTATACATTAATGCGTTTCTACACTGTTTAACTTTTGTACTTTTAGTATTATCTATAACCACAAAGTTAATTATAGACAAAGTATTTACTTTCCAAATTTCACTTCCTAGTTGTTGTATAAATAACATTGCACTTTCCTATTTTGTTTGAGTTTTTTTTTTTTTTAGTTTATTTCTGCATCAAATGTTTCATTTCTGATCTAAAAGATCATAATTACCTATCCTTTGATAAATGCATTTACAGATGGTACAGAAATGAGTATTGTTATCCATCACACGGAGGATTCACCATCACTGCCACTCGAAAGAAGTTTACCTGAGCCCGACAGTATGATTTTTAATTGGTTTATTTGTTGTTCTTCCATGTCAGAGTTATTTTTGTTTTTTTTTTGTCTGCATGTTTCTTATAATTACCTTTTTATACTTTAATTTTATTTAAGTCAGAAACCTCCAATGGATTTATTAAAAAGTATGTAGGATTAACCTTTCAAATCGATGAAAATATATATATAACTATAAAACTAACTTATAGTTGGTAGATGAAAGTTCTTAAGTTATGTTTGGTAAAACAATGTTTTCAAAAGAGCTGCTGTATGAAATGCAGAAATTGGTATGCGGATATGATCTTCTAAATAAATTTTATTTATGAAATATATTTTTAGTAATTGTAATTTTTTCTTATTTAATTTTGAAATTTTTTACAAAGTAATTTTATTTATAATTCTTTATATGTGTATTTTATATGTTTCCTTATAATTTTTATAGTTAATTCTCAAACTGGGTAATTTGAATATTAATATCAAAACTCTTTTGCTCTTAATATACTGAATAAAATCTTTAATTAAAAAATCTTGTCGACAAAAACCAATGCTCATATTTACTTTGCTATCAAAATGTACATATATATTCTTTCACGAGTTTTTTTTATCAGCAAAAAAAATAAATAAATAAATATGACAGGATATTTAGATGACCCTATCTTTTTACAAGGTTGCTTTCTGAAACAATACATAAATTTTGTCAAATGATAAATCTTTTGAAATAATCTAAATTTTGAGTAATATTATTAATTCTATTCGAACCTATATAATACAGCATTGAGATATCATCACCATCCAAAATTATATAAATCTGACTTTAACTAATATTTAACACATTTTTATTATCTTGTTATTTTATAAAAATGGGGAAATTTTAGAGGGCAAAGGCTCTTTATATCATAATAACGATTACGTAAAACTTATTAAATAACGTTACAACACAAATCATCAATGTAAAACATATATATTATTAATATTGAAGGCTGTGAAAGAAAGTTGATTATATAAACACATGATATGCAGAAACGCAGAAAAGGCAAATATATATAACAGCAGCTTCTGGAAATTGGAGTGAAGCTTCATCCTATTATAAAATTCATCCTTATTGGTGGCGAATTCCATTAAACGGTGTTGGAACAACAGCCATACACGTTGCAGTGAGCATGGAGAAAACTACTTTTGTGAAAGAGTTGATGCATTGTATGGACAAAGAAGATTTGGTAAATTACAAGGAAGAAGGGAACACGGCCTTTTGTTTGGCTGCGATGAGTGGAAATGTGGAAATTGCTAAAATTCTGTTTTGCAAGAATCCATGGTTGCTGTGGATTAGAGACCAAAACCATATGCTTCCAATTGAAATTGCATCTTCTGCAGGTCACATTCCGATGACAAAATTCTTATTTCAAAAGACTTCAAAGGACCCACGTCACAAGCTACCATTCCCAGACATTGTGAAGCTATTTTTCTTGACCATCAACAACAACATTTACAGTAAGCTCATGCACATCTCTTCTTTTCTTAACAGTAATATGTTACGATACCATTTTTCTCTTATTCATGCTTTTCTTCACTTCACTCTGGGCATATGACAGCCGTCACATCAGAATTATTGGATAGAGAATCCAAACTGCTTACTGCTGAAAACGAAAAGAAGTTGACGGCTTTGCAAATGCTAGCTCAATGTTGTGAGTTCTCATATATTCCTTACATGATATTCCTTACAACAGTATATATGTTATGTTTGGACGACAAAGTTTAATAAAATGAGTTATTTGTTTGGTGAATTTAAAATTTTAAAATTTGATAAGAAAAGTAACTGAATTACTTAAAATTAAAAAATTTCAAATTTTACCTTAAAAAAATAAGAATTTAAAATCCTTTTTATTCTCAAATTCATATTTTTTGGTCTTCATAGTTTAGGTTAATCTGATCGATTCTACAGTTAAAATAAATCAAAAAATTGATCTTTAATTAAAAAATTGTTTTTAAACATTTAGTCATTAAAATTGATTATTGTTTAAGAGTTTTTTCTTTTTAGTAACTTGATTCAATTTCATATGAGATTGATCTAACTTATCTAATACAACTACGATTTAACGTCTCTATCCAACTCAACTTAATAAAACCTGAACTAATTAATCTCATTACCATCTATTGAACTCACGTAAGCTCAACAAACAAAACCTAATTCAACGAAAAAAAAAATTCAACTTAATTGAATGTGATTTGGTCTTAATTCAACTTCTTCGTGTTCAAAACTATTTTACTTCCTACACCTCCCATTGGATTCTTCACACTCATAGCTTTTGGAAGTTGACTAATTTTATGGAAAATCATATTTTAACATCAATTTTTTTACACCATTTTGACACTACACACGTGCCAAAATATGGTTGGACGATTTGAAATTAAAAAAAAAACTTTGGTTTTTCCCTTCCAAATATGTCCTTGCCTCAGTTTTTTTAATTTGAAATCATCCAACCACATTTTGACACGTGTCCAGTGTCAAAATAGTGTCAAAAATTAGTGTTAAAATATCATTTTCCTAATTTTATAGTAGTGTGCTTTGGCCGTAATCTCCTCCTTCTATCAAACAATGGCTAATTCATTCTCACCTTCCTAACACCTTTGTTAGACCTAAGTCAACCTAATATAATTTTTGTTTAAAATTTCAAATCCTAATAAATATATATATATATATATATATATATATATATATATATATATAATGTTTGGATATATTACATATAAATATAAAAAAGTTTAATATATAATTTTGATGGATTGAATGAATTATAATAGTAGTCAAAGAAAAAATAAAAACTCAGATTTTAGGATTTGATAATAATTTAACTAATTTCACCTTATTACACAATAATTGATGTAACCCCTACAGATTATTTCAATAAGAATCATATCCCAATATTAATTAAAATAGGCTACGGAGGGCACTGATCTGATGATATTTGACTAAATAGCACGTAAGAAAATGGCGCTAATAATTTAAACTCAATGGCAGCCCGTTGCGAGGAAAGTATTGACTATCGAGAGGTTGTAAATTCTGTTTTTAAAGTAATGGAAAAGCAGAAAGATACTATCAACCATGCACAATTGTCAGAAGCAATGTTCGATGCAGCAAAATCTGGAAACATTAAATTTTTAGAACTTCTGTTAAACTACCATCCTGATTTGCTATTTGAAGTGAATTCTAGCAAGCAAAGCTTACTTCATATTGCTATTCTACATCGACAAAAGTTTGTCTACAAACTAATACTAAGCAAGCCTGCTGCAAAGAATATTATGACAAAACTGGTTGATTCTGGGGGTAACACTGTTCTTCACTTAGCTGGAAAGATGGGACAACGTGAAATAAAAACCGGATTTTCAACAAACCATGTTCTAATGAGTAGTGAGGAGAAATGGTTTCAGGTACGTATGCTTGACTTTTGTTCCTTAATGCATTTATAATACATTTTTTGTTAATAATTACATCGCTACTTATGTTCTTTATCTTTATCATTATACTAATAGTCTTCACTTTTATCCAAACAGGATGTGGAGAAAATAGTTCCACCTGCAATGAAAACAATGAAAAACAAAGATGGTGTGACTCCAAAAGAATTGTTCTATCAGACACACGAAATTTTGCACAAGGAATCAATATCAGGACTGCAAGCTACGGCAAATACATTGTTAGTGGTAGCAACTCTGGTTATCGGCCTAGGGATCACCGGAGGTATGACCATTCCTATTGGGAATATCGATGGTAGAAATACTCCTTTTTTCTCAAGGAAGATATGGTATACGTTTTTCTTTCTATCCGTTGCACTTGGAACATGTTTATGTGCTTCGTCTATGTTCTTCTACACTTCGGTTATTCTTCCTGTATGTTGGGCAAGAGCAGAGGAAGAGTCTGTCCGGTTGCGGCTAACAAAGTTGGTATTTGGGAATGTGTCACTTTTTGCCTCTCTTGGACTGATGTTTCCTGCTCTAATTTGCACTTCGGTGTTGATCTTTGAATTCTTATCAAGTTGGATCCTTTACTTCATTTCTGGACTTGGTTTAATGGTATTCGTTGTGCATCTTACACTTGATTATAACCGATGGATTGGCATTGCGTGTTCGGTGCTATCTTATATGGAGGATGCTCCATCGAATAGGCCAATAATGTTACGGCCAATCTGCAAGATATATCTTCTCTTCCTCACATTCTCAAAGAAAAAGGCTTGAATGTCCTTCAATAAACTAAATATGAGATTGTGCCCTAGAAAAAGTTTGCAAGGAGTTTCTTATTTTGAGACTATTTTTATTTGCATTTCATCTGGTGCTGTCATTTGTTTTCTGCTTGAGATTCTATTATTTGCCTGTTGATGGTGCACATTTGAAATTTTAAGAACGTGTCTAATAAATAAATAGCGCTCTTTATGAAATTTAGAATCACCATATATTGTATGTAGTAATATTAAAAAAGTAACTAGATGTGAAAAATATTATTAGCAACATTTCATTAAAAAATTTAGTAATATTTTTAATATTAATAAAATTATTTATAAAATTGTTACTGAGAAAATTTAATAACATGTTTTGATGATTATTTGATAATAAATATTGCTACCATTCTTGAGTATTATATTGAATTATTACATTAAATATGACTTGGAATTGACCAAATAAAAGTGTCACGGAGAATTTTTTTGTAAAATATGTCTATTAATGTATGAAATATAAAATAAATAAAAATAAAACAGTACATCAATGTTAAAAATATAAAGATAAAAAGATATTATTAAGCCTAAAATAAAATAAAAAATAAACTGCAATGGTGCTTGCATTTTAATCCAACGACTTTCCCTAGTATGTAATTATTTATAATTTCTAGTAATACAATTTATATTTGAAGTCCTAAGATCGTACTAGTTTAAAATTAAATTGTATCTTTGATTCTTTGGTTCAAATTAGATAATTCTCATATGATATGAAGGCTATCGAGTGTCATTGTTAAAGTTAATCACCATACATTTAAAGTATTGTTTATTTTAGAATATCAAACTCCGTTATAGTCTTTTTGAGATTTGGAAGATCAAAGAAAGAATGAGTATTTAAACTATATTAGGTTTCGGATTCTAAAGGATATGAGACTATTGAACGTAGTAGGAACATAAGTCCTTCAGTAGAACTCTAAGGGGAATGAGGATTCATATCCAATTAAAGGCTTAAAAGACTGATGATTCATCTTAAATCCTGTTATTAATCACTCGGTGGGGACACCAAATGATTTTATTGAGATCTTGAACGTAAGTTTATAGACAAGTAGAAAGATCCTAGAGGTGGTTTGAAAGCTCTTACTAGTCATAATGGAATTTCTTGCTGTTCAGAGGAGGGAGATACACCTGCAACATACTACACCAGCAACAGACTCTCCGTGAGAGAGATTAAGATCTATGAGTAAGAGATAGGTGAGTATTAAGTTGATATTCCTTAGAAAATACTACTTGTATATATAAAATTAACACAAATATCAAACTGTCCAGATTAATTATGATAGAGGATATTAATCCAATAGACATAGGTTTGAGTTGTTTCAAAATGAAAATGCTTAATAGATATTATTAAACCATACTCTTTAATATATCTATTGAACAGGATAAAAACAATAATAAATTTAAATTATTTTTTAGTTATTATCAAAACTATTTCAAATTGTTTTTGGAAATAATTACACGTAAATGCACTGAGAATAAAAAAACAAAACATAATAAAAAACAATTAATTTAAAGATTCAAGGAATATTACGTGAGAATTCAAAGTCAACATGAATTTTATAATAAGTAAACAAGATGTTACGACTCTTCTAAGCTTTCTTTATGAAATATATTACTCATATCATTTGTTCATCTGTAAAGTCTATTATAGTAAAAACAGAACTAGTTTACACTATTTTATGACTGATAATAATAAATTTTACTAAGATTAAACATTAAAATTATACTTATTTTATATATATTATTTTAATTCTCAAAATTATTGGTCAGTTAACTAGCTATCACAGAATAGCCGGAATCTGATTATGAAAATGACACCACAAATTTCTGACTATATATAGGCAATTACCAAGCCAAAAGAGTAATGTTTAGTGCTAAACTATGACTTGTTAATATTTCGAACTAATAAATTCCGTGGATTAATGTGTGCTAGCACAGTTCAAAGTTTTGTACTTATGCTATGCATAACAATAAAGCCAATCTTATACAAAGTATTTACTTTCTAAATTTCGTAGTTCTATAAATTGCACTTTGATATTATTTTAAGCAATTCTTTTATTTAATTTATGCCTGCATCACCCATGATTCATTTCTAATATAGACATTCATATATATATATATATATATATATATATATATATAGAGAGAGAGAGAGAGAGAGAGAGAGAGAATTCTCAATCGCAGAAAGCAATTTCCCGGAACCAGACCGTATCACTTTTTAATTGGTTTATTTTCTGTTCTTATATATTTGACAATTATTTATAGGCTTAATTTATATATATAAAAGGATATTATCTAAAAGAAAAAATGTATACCAATTAAGTATTCAAATCCAATTACTTTGGACAAATTATTGATACTGATAGGCATCTAACAACCAACGAGAGACAACCTAGTGCATTCCCTCAAAACCAAGATTAATTATTGAAATAGAGGAATATAATATATATATATATATTATTTATTTTAAACCTTAAACCCTAAATTATGTTTCAATCTAGGATTCAATTTGAGATACCCAAGTATAGGTGAGTTAGAAATTTGATGCTGAAATTTTTGCATTGATCTTATCTGTATAAGTATTATCTGTATAAGTATATAAAGCAAAGGATAAAAAATGTAAATGAGAAGAAAAATAAAAAAATCTTTGTAACATCAAATAAAACAAAAAATAAATTGCAATGATGGAATCAATTAATCCAATTATTCAACTCTTTATATCTAATTATTTATAACTTTTTTAAAAAACAAAATTATAATTCTAGTACTGAGATTCATGCAGTATGATAAACTGCGGAGGATCTGTATCTTGATTTTCTATATCTTACATTTTATCTTCTCGTTCATATAGCTGAAGTGTAGAGCTGATCCAAAAAGTGTAGTTATTCTAATTATTTTATTATTACTAAAACTATTTGAAATTGTTTTAATTACACTTACATGCATCGCATGCTAAGAATAAAGAAACAGTCGCACCACATGCTATATAATCTACAAGAACAGGCTACATATGTATGAAAGCATTTTTTGTTTGATTGTTAATCTAGTATTTAAAATACATTCAAACATGCGTACTAAGGCCATTTAAATTTTAATACACGTTACAGACTTTCAATTGTTGGTAGTATTAATCTTAACATTTGTTTAGTTGTATTGGTGACTTGAGTTTCATTAATTTAAAGATTGTTAGAAAAAAAAAACAATTTAAAGATGGAGCGAATATTGAGTGGATATTAAAACTTGCAACAGAACAGCCTGGTTGAATATGATACCTCTAAAGAAAGGAAATTCGATATTAGAATTCAAAGTCAACACAAGAACGAGCTATATGTAATGGAACTCCAAGGCAAACCACCATGTTGAACCTTCTCCAACTTCTTTTCTTTCATTTTTCTCATACAAAATTATCTCCTCTCTCTAATTCCAGCAGCCTGAATCAGAATGATGAAAGTTTTGCCGCAAATATCAAACTCGGATGCAAGTACCATGCCTCAGAGTATGAATACTTCTAACTTATAAATCACCTTCTTAATATCTTCAACTCTAAATTTTATACATTAATGCGTTCCTACACTGTTTAGCTTTTGTACTTTTAGTATTATCAACCACATAGTTAATTACACACAAAGTATTTACTTTCCAATAATTTCACTTCCTAGTTGTTTTATAAATAAAATTGCACTTTGCTATTTTGTTTGAGTTTTTTTTTTTATTTAGTTTATTTCTGCATCACTAATGTTTCATATCTGATCTAAAACATCATAATGACATATCCTTTTGATAAATGCATTTACAGATGGTACAGAACTAAAAATTGTCATCCATCACACAGAGAAGTCACAATTACTGCCACTCGAAAGAAGTTTACCAGAGCCGGACAGTATGATTTTTAATTGGCTTATTTGTTGTTTTTCCATTTCAGAGTTATTTAAGTTTTGTTTTTTTATTGTCTTGCATGTCTTAATTTGTTTCTTATAATTACCTTTACTTTTCAAATAGATAAAAATATGAGTGTGTTGTGTGTGTGATAAATCTTTATATATATATATATATATATATATATATATATATATATATATATATATATATATATATATATATATGACTTTAACTAATATTTAACACATTTTCATTATCTTATTATTTTAGAAAAATGGGGAAATTTTAGAGGGGAAAGGCTCGTTATATCAAAATAACGATTGCGTAAAACTTATTAAATAAAGTTACAACATATATTTATCAATGTAAAACATACATATTATTATAATATTGAAGGCTGTGAAAGAAAGTTGATTATATAAACACATGATATGCAGAAACCCAGAGAAGGCAAATATATATAATAGCAGCTTCTGGAAATTGGAGTGAGGCTTCATCCTATTATAAAATTCATCCTTATTGGTGGCGAATTCCATTAAACGGTGTCGGAACAACAGCCATACACGTTGCAGTGAGCATGGAACAAACTACTTTTGTAGAAGAGTTGGTGCATTGTATGGACAAAGAAGATTTGGAAAATTACAAGGCAGAAGGGAACACGGCCTTTTGTTTGGCTGCGATGAGTGGAAATGTGGAAATTGCAGAAATTCTGTTTTGCAAGAATCCATGGTTGCTGTGGATTAGAGACCAAAAACATATGCTTCCAATTGAAATAGCATCTTCTGCAGGTCAAATTCCGATGACAAAATTCTTATTTCGTAAGATTTCAGAGGACCCACATCACAAGCTATCCTTCCCAGACATTGTGAAGCTATTTTTCTTGACCATCAACAACAACATTTACAGTAAGCTCATGCACATCTCTTCTTTTCTTAACAGTAATATGTTATGATGCCATTTTTCTCTTACGTATGATTTCTTCACTTCACTCTCGGCATATGACAGCCATCACATCAGAATTATTGGATAGCGAACCCAAACTTCTTACTGTTGAAAACGAAGAGAGGTTGACGGCTTTGCAAATGCTAGCTCAATGTTGTGAGTTTTCATATTCCTTACACATATTCTTACAATAGTAAATTTATTTTTATTTAATATAATAAATTTAATTAAATTAATTATAATAAAAAAATAATTTAATTATAAAAATAATTAAAACCATAAAATTTATTTAATTTATAAAATTAAATAACAATAATTATTGATTATATATAATTTAAAATGTTTTATATACATTTAAATATATTATTTAAAACTTATAAATTATTTTAAATAATAAATAATTAAAAAAACAAAAGTGTGGAGGGGGTGCACGACTTTAACTAATGAAGTCGTCAACCCCCTTAACGTTTCAACTTTTAAAATTTTTATTATTTTAAATAGTTTATAATAAAAAAAATTGTTATTAGTTAATTATAATTTTAAAAAATTATAATATAATAATTAAAATTCAAAAAAATAAATTATAATGAAATATAATTTTGAAATATTAATTATATATAATTTATATTATTTTAAATATATTTAAATATATTATTTATTAATTATAAATCATTTTAGTTAATAAAAATATTAAAAAATTGAAAAAGTAAAAACGTGAGGGGGTATACGACTTCAATAAGAGAAGTCGTTAACCCCCATACAATTTCATTTTTTTTATTTTTTTTTATAAAAAATGGCATGGTAATCGATTACAACTCCATGTTATCGATTACCAGGTCCTAAAGTCGTTTTTGGGGTGCACGACTTCACAACTGTTCGTGTGAAGTCGTGGAGGGGGGCACGACTTCTTCATTAGAAGTCGTCTGGACCCCCACGACTTGTCTATTCTCGTAATTAAAGTTATTTTTGCTTATTTTCGTAATATCTTCTCATTTTTGCCTATTATGGTGCAAAAACCTATAATAGTATATATGTTATCTTTGTACGACAAAATTTAATAAAATAATTTATTTGTTTGGTGAATTTAAAATTTTTTAAAATATATTTTGTAGTTTGTTTGAGATAATTAAAAAGAAATTAAAATTTTAAAATTTCACAAGAGTAACTGAATTATTTAAAATTAAGAAATTTCAAATTTCACCTTAAGAAAAAGTAAGAATTTCAAATTCTTAATATTCTCAAATTCTTTTTTTTTTCTTCATAATTTGGGTTGATATTTAGATAAATTCTAGTTGACTTGGATGAGAATAAACTCTCTAGAACAAAATTCTTCAATAAAGATCAATTTTAATGACAAAAATAATTAGTCATTAATCAATTTAAATGTTAATTTATAAACTAAAAATTATTGATAATTAATATAGTTTTAAAAAATTATAATTAGTATCTAAATTGATAACTAAAATAATTTATATTATAAATTAGTTTTTAAATTGGTCATTAACGTTAATTAATAAGGATTTGATTACAAAAAACTTGGTCTTTAATTAAGAAATTGATCTCTACATTAATCACTATATTTTCATCACTAAAATTAATTATTATTTATTATAATAACTTTGTTCAACTTACATCGATCCATCTTAGTTTAATACACTCATGATTTTGATGTCAGACCAACCAAATAAACAAAGTCTAACTTATTAGACGATGTGTCCTAATTGAACTTGACTTGATTCCGAGTAAAACTATCTTACTTCTTACTCATAGTTTTTGGAAGCAGACTTATATCGTACTGCACTTTGGCTAGTCTCCTCCTTCTACCAAACAATTACCGACAATTCATCATCACCTTCCTAACACCTTTGTTAGACCTTGTAAGTCAACCTAATATAATTTTTGTTTCAAATTTTAAATCCTAATATATATATATATATATATATATATATATATATATATATATATATATATATATATATATATATATATTATGTTTGGATATATTTACGCATAAATGTAACCCCTACAACTTATTTCGATAAGAATCACATCCCAATATATTCTACTAAATAGCACCTAAGTAAATGGGGCTAATAATTTAAAGTCAATGGCAGCCCTTTGCGAGGAAACTATTGGCTATCGAGAGATTGTAGATTCTGTTTTTAAAGGAATGGAAAAGCAGAAAGATACTATCAACCATGCACAATTGTCAAAAGCAATGTTCGACGCAGCAAAATCAGGAAACACTAATATTTTAGAACTTCTGTTAA
Source organism: Vigna mungo (assembly GCA_036885675.1). Classification (NCBI taxonomy): domain Eukaryota; kingdom Viridiplantae; phylum Streptophyta; class Magnoliopsida; order Fabales; family Fabaceae; genus Vigna; species Vigna mungo. The sequence continues at coordinate 5,012,201 of CP144691.1, forward strand.
AGTACCATCCTGATTTGCTATTCGAAGTGAATTCTAGCAAGCAAAGCTTACTTCACATTGCTATTCTACATCGACAAAAATCTGTCTACAAACTAATATTAAGCAAGCAGGCTGCAAAGAATATTATGACAAAATTGGTTGATTCTGAGCATAACACTGTTCTTCACTTAGCTGGAAAGATGGGACAACATGAAAAAAAACCCGGATTTTCAACAAACCATGTTCTAATGAGTAGTGAGGAGAAATGGTTTCAGGTACGTATGCTTGTCTGCACGATTAGCCTTTTTTTATGAATAATCTTTATTTATTGTCTTTTTGTTCTTTAATGCATTTATAATACCTTTTTTTTTTTAATAATTACTTCGCTACTTATTTCTTTATCTTCCTCATTATACTAATAGTCTTCACTTTTAACCAAACAGGATGTGGAGAAAATTGTTCCACCTGCAATGAAAAGAATGAGAAACAAAGATGGTTTGACTCCTAAAGGATTGTTCTATCTGACACACGAAATTTTGCACAAGGAATCAATATCAGGACTGCAAGCTATGGCTAACACATTGTTAGTGGTAGCAACTCTGATTATCAGCCTAGGGATCACCGGAGGTATGACCATTCCTATTGCGGATATCAATCATAGAAATACTCCTTTTTTTTCAAGGAAGACATGGTATACGTTTTTCTTTCTGTCCATTGCATTTGGAACATGTTTATGTGTTTCGTCTATGTTCTTCTACGCTTCGGTTATTCTTCCTGTATGTTGGTCAAAAGCAGAGGAAGAGTCTGTCCGGTTGCGGCAAACAAAGCTGGTATTTGGGAATGTGTCACTTTTCGCCTCTCTTGCACTCATGTTTCCTGCTCTAACTTGCGGTTCAGTGTTGATCTTTGAATTATCCAATTGGATCTTTTACTTCATTTGTGCACTAGGTTTGATAATACTGGTTGTGCATCTTACACTTGATTATAACCGATGGATTGGCATTGTGTGTTCAGTGCTATCTTATTTGGAGGATGCTCCATCAGATAGCCCAATAATCTTACGCCCAATCTGCAAGCTATATCATCTCTTCCTCACATTCGCAAAGAAAAAGGCTTGAATGTCGTTCAATAAACTAAATATGAGATTGTGGCCTAGAAAAAGTTGCAAGACGTTTCTTATTTTCAGACTGGTGTTGTGATTTTTTCTCTTCAGATTCTATTATTTGCCTTTTGATGCTGCACATTTCAAATTTTAAGAACGTGTCAAATCACTTCTCCTAATCATTCTAATAAATAAATAGCGCTCTTTATGAAATTTAGAATCACCATATATAATATGTAGTAACATTTCATATCCGTCCTAAAGAAGACTAAGTATAATTTAACTATCTCACATTTTTATCTAATTTGAATTATAATAAACTATCTATCACAAATTAGATAAACAAGCATCAAGCAAAGCAAAAAAAAAGAAAAAAAATTATATTAATAACTAATTGAGTTGTGAATTGTAAAAATTGTTATGTAATGTATAAGTTTATCTAAAAATAATTATATTACTTACTATATGTGATTAATGCACTTATCGTTTTTTACTAATCTAAGAAAAAAAATTACCTTAAATTTTTTCAAAAAATACATAAGAATTACATGAAAAAAAATATATATATTAAATCATTGTTATAAATATGAAGATAAAAAATATTATTAAGCTTAAAATAAAAAATAAACTGCATTGGTGCGTGCATTTTAATCCAACGACTTTTCGTCATATATTTAATTGTTTATAACTTCTAGTAAGACAATTTTATATTTTAAGTCCTAAGATCAGAGCAGTTTAAAATTAAACTGTATCTTGATTCTGTAATTCACATCACATCCACCAATGCTGATAGTTGAACTGTATTGTAAATTTAAATTGTTTTTTAGTTATTATTAAAACTATTTCAAATTGTTTATCGAATTAATTACACTTAAATGCATCACATGCTGAGAATAAAAAAACAAAACACAATAAAAAAACAATTAATTGAAAGATTCAAGGAATATTATGTGAGACCTTACTAGAATCCAAAGTCAACATGAATTTTATAACATCTAAACAAGATGATAGTGTTAGCAATTTGTTCAAATATACATATAATAAAATAATAATGTGTTAAGATTATTATTTTATTAGTCAAAGTATTAAAATAATTTAACTAATTATATATGACCAAGAGTATATATATGTCATAAAATTTTAACTATGCAAATACTACATATAATATTCTAATTTGATTAGGAACAAATTAAAAATATTGATATTTAGAAAAGAAAAATAATAAACTGACATATGGTATTATGGTCTCCATCAATAAACATAGACACATATCTTATTTCTTTCTCTTTATCTCTTACAAAAACTCATTACAATAACATTAAATTATTATATTATATTAATCAATTTATTTACACAACCGTAATGATAAAATTTCATTTATGTTAGAAAATAAAAATAATTATATAAAAATATTAAAAAAATATTCTACATCATAAAAATAACAATAAATAAAATATTTAAAAAGTAAAAATAAGCAAATGTACATCTTAAAAATTATTACGTTGAATAAAATCACGTCACAAAATTTATGAGAATGATATTAAATTATTATATTATACTAATTGATTTTTTTATACAATGGAAGTAATAGAATTACACTTATGTTAGAAAATAAAAATAATTATATAAAAAATATCAAAAAAATATTTTACATTATAAAAGTAACAAAAAATAAAATATTAAAAAAAATTAAAATTAATCAAATATGTATTTTCGAATCAATTTGATATACTGTTAAATGAAATCACATGATAGTTGAATGAAATCACATTATAGAAAATTAATATATAATTAAAGATATGATTAAATGAAAAATATAAGAAAATTTTTCATATATCAAACTAGTGAAACTATTGGGAGATAATGAAAATTTGTTTGGCTAAACAAAAATAATTATTCAAGTAAAACAAAAATTAAAAATAAAAAATAAAGAATAATTTTTTATATTGCATAATAAATGAAAGTTTTATGCAACTCAACATTTAAATTGAGAGTTAAACATTCTTATATGAAAAATATTAAAAATGAGTAAAATATTTAAATATAAAATATAAAAATTATTTAATTTACATATATCATTTCAATATAATTGTAGAAAGTATATTAGATATGTGAATTGATTTTATAATAAGTCAAACAATTAAAATAGATAAAAAAAATGAGTAACAATATTTTTTTAAAAAAGTACTGATACAAAGGAAGTTAAAATAAAAATCATAAATTTCTGAGTGTAATTTTACTAAGATTATTGCAAGCACTTAATTAAATCAAAATGTAAGGAAAATCAATATTTTAATTTTTTTTTAATTATATAATCTCTTAAACTTTATTAGAAAAAATATATATAGTGATGTCTACATAATCATCTCAAAAGTATTACATTATATTTCAAACTCATTAAAAGTTTTATGGACACATTTGAGAAAACTCTCTCTATTACAATATCTCTCTCTTAAGATGGAGATTCCCTCTCTAGTTATTAACTATCTCACTAAAGTATTTTAACATAAATGTTCCTAAAGAATATTCATCACAATTTTTTTAATAAAATATTTTACTATAATGAGTGCTTTGGACAATGATATCTTCACATCCATATGCATTTGAAATTACCTTTAAATTTCACTTTTACTTTATAATACAAAAAATTACTTTTTAAATAATTGTTTTATTTCATTTTTCTAAACAAACTGTAAACAAAATTGAACTTCTTACAGACCTTTTAAATTTTCACTACTACTTGCAATAGTATTGGAAATTTTTATTAATTTTTACAACAACTTTCAATAGTATGAAACTTATTTGGATTCCAAAGTGAAGAGGAAACTCTATAGCTATGCGTCTTTATTACAAGATGTTTACGGTGCAATTAACTTGAGTAGAGCAGGTGTCCCATTTCAACATCAACATTATCATAAGGATTCCAACATTATTGGTTACTCTCTATCATCTGATATCCCTTTTATCTTCTTAAAATCAAGCTCTCAATCCTTTTCTTTCTGCCCTTCTAAGAAAGAGGCAGCTGCAACAACAGCGAAATCCCTTCTGTCACCTTATCAGGCTTGACATACCACCTTAATCTCCGACCACTATACCTTATTTTCACAACTGCACATTTTCACAACCAATAATTTATGCCACTGTCTATAAAATCAGCATGTTCCATTAACATTCCACTCAGCAAACAATCATTGTAATAACAACAACCTGTTAATCGCAAATTTGCACATTTCCAAAAGCAACCAATCAATCTAGAACTTTCAATTGCCAAAAGGACATGAAGAAGCAAATCATCTTCTATTTCCATCTAGTACTTTTGGTTTTCATATTTTCTACCCCCACTTTGGCCCAGTCACCTGCTGCAGCCCCTAAACCTGTCCGTGCCACACCAGCTCCAGCTCCAGCTCCAGCAAAACCATTGGTCCCTTCATTACCCCAATCACCCTTCTCCGATTCATCTTCTAATCAAGACATTATCAAGATTCTAAGGAAGGCCAAATCGTTCAACACGCTAATCCGCTTGCTAAAAACCACACAAATCATCAACCAAGTGAATGCACAGTTGGTCACTACAAAATCAGGAGGAGGGTTAACCTTTCTTGCACCTGATGATGGTGCATTCTCACAACTCAAAGCAGGTTACTTCAACTCTCTTGATGATCGCCAACAGAAAGCATTGATACAGTTCCACGTTCTTCCGTTTTATGTCTCAAGCTCTAACTTTGATTCCCTTAGCAACCCAGTGATGACACTGGCCAGTGATAGCCCCAATGGATATCAAATCAATGTGACTGCATATGGGAATAGTGTGAATATTTCGACTGGGGTGGTGAATGCTACTCTCACGGGCATTGTTTACACTGATAAGACACTTGCCATTTATCACGTGGACAAGGTGCTTCTTCCTTTGGATTTCTCAAAGCCTAAGCCTACAGCTCCTGCTCCCACTTTGGCAAATGCGCCTACAGCTGATAAAGATAACTCATCTGCAGAAGATGATGATAAGGGAAAAACAAACAGGGCCACTTCGGGTGCCAATGCCATCAACTTAATTAGCATTCCTGGAACAATTTTGGAGTCCCTAGGTCTTGCTTTAGTCGCTGCAGTAACAATCTCCATATGAGGAACACCTATTCGTAGGCTGTTCCTTTCTTTTCAAAACAAGTTTTTTATTTTTTGTGGAATTTTCTTCATAATTTTGTCTTGGTTTGCTCTGTTTGTCCCGGGAACAGTACTGTTTTCAGAGCTACCTTGCCTTATTTTCTTTTATGATTAGTTCATACAATAAAACTTAATTTATTTTGTAAGAAAGCAGAATTGAAAGCATGAACCTTTTATTATAGCTTTGAATTGCAATCGTCTGGGTCTCGTTAATGGGAAAAAGACTCTGAAATATAAATACTGTTTTAAGTTTTATATTGAATATGATATCATGATTTATTATATAAGTTTTATCATGGTTAATTGGTGTTGATTTTCTCAAAATATTTAATAATTAGTGTTATTTGTGAAAAATATTGGACGAGTAAAACATTTATAAATAAAATAGTTATATTCAACGAGAAGTTTGCAATATATGCATTCACCCTTAAAAAGAGATGGTTAGGATTTCATCTCAATTGAAAGTTTTACTTTAAGTGAAGAAGAAGAAGAAAAATAATCATAATATGGTATTACGATGAGGGAAAATAAACAAGAAATTGTTAGGATTTCATCTCGCATTACCTCTCTATGAACCCACACTTTTCTAGTTAAAAAACAATTTCATTAAAAATTGTTAGAATTGGTTTTCTAACTTGAAAAAGATATAAGAAATTAAACACTTGGCAGAGCGGAACCTACCTGCCTTCCTTTTTTTTTCTAAATTTGATTGGTATATGATTAAAGTGGGATAACCTTTTTCTGTAATTTTTAAAAGCAACATCAATCAAAATGAAACTTCCTTTTCATTTTATTTTGTGCGTGTTTAAGTATAGTTTGTACCTTTTCAAAAGTAAATCGGAAGTAAAAAAATGCAATGAATATTTTTTTTTTCTTCTAAAAATGCATTCAGCACATTGGATACTTAACGATAATAACTTTCCTTTTTACAGTATTTTTATCATTTTTTTGTTTTTGTTTTTATGTCGTACAAGTTTTTATTGATAGAGACCATACCCTCCATTTCGTTTTTCTTTTTTAAAATATTGTTGTGATATAACACCGAAAAGAAAGCCTACCTGAAAGAAAATGAAGAGATTTTATTTAGATGCATTTGGCCCAATAAAACAGTAAAATAATGTAAAAATGGTGGAGATGGGATACTAAAAGCAAGGTGTATCTAGAACATAAAAGTATGGTAGCTTTCAACTTTCAACTGTGATTCTTAGCTCCCCAGTCCTTGTACCAAAACCTGGCACACTAATAATTTGATTTCCTTTTCTTCCTCATTCATCATCATGGATGCTATAACTCAACCTCTAAACAGATCACACACCATAATACTCCCTTTTCAGCAACTACATTTTCAGGGACAATTTGATTGCAACTACGACGTCGACACAGATAGTTCCATACGTCCACATTTCAATGCATTTTCGCCTCCAACTCCTTTATCACTGCCAAATCTCTTCTGCGATGCACCACCTTTCCATTTCCATCATAGCTAAAGCAGATTTCCAACTTCCCTGAGAAAGATTCAACTCACCTTTCCTTTAACCCTACACACCTATCTATACACAGAATAAAACCCCCTCTTTCCTCACAACACTACACTCCCAAGTACCAGCACCCTCAATACATCCTCACCTAAGCTCTCACTCCTCAACCCTAAAATGAAGACACAACAATCTCTCTTTTCACCCTCTATTTTACTACTTCTAGCCCTTGCATTCTTCCACACCATTTCAGCCCAACTCTCGCCAGTTCAAGCCCCACTTTCATCAAACCCATCTCCACCGCAACCATCACCACCAGCATTCACACCACCCTCTCCACCAGCCACTGCTCCAGCCCCTGGATTCAACACCGTACCCTTAGTACCCGTGACCCCAAGTGGAGCCCCCACTCCCACTGTCCCAAAACCACCCTCCATTGACATAGTCCAAATCCTCAGAAAAGCCAAGCGATTCTCCGTCCTCATCAGGCTCCTCAAAACCACGCAACTCATCAACCAACTCAACTCACAGCTTCTAACCTCAGGCTCGGGAGGTTTAACTCTCTTCGCCCCAGAAGACAGTGCCTTCTCAAAACTTAAAGCCGGTTTCCTCAACTCTCTCAGCGACAGACAAAAAGTAGAACTCCTGCAATTCCACACGCTCTCTTCCTTCATTTCGATCTCAAACTTCGACACCCTCACCAATCCCGTCCAGACTCAGGCCGGCGACGACCCCAAACGGTTGCAGCTCAACGTCACCACCTTCGGCGGTAGCCAGGTCAGCATGGCCACCGGCGCCGTCAACGCCTCCGTTACTGGAACTGTTTATACGGACAACAAGCTTGCCATATACCAGGTCGACAAGGTGCTTCTCCCTCTCGACCTCGTGCTTCCCAGTGAGGCTCCGGCCCCGGCACCGTCGAAGGCTAAAGGGGCATCGCCGAAGACTGATAAAACGAAGACCGGTGATGGTGCCGGCGGTGATGATAGTGATAATGGTGACAACAAGGACTTGCCCGCTGAAGCTTCTTCTGCCGTTTCTATGAGTTTGAAGTTCGGTGCGAAGGGAATATTGGTGGCTATTGTTACTGGGATTGCTTTGATGGGTGAAGCCATGATGTGATGTGAAGAGGGTGAGAAAGGATGAGTGCTTCAGTTGTGCTGTTTTGAGTTTTGTGAGTGATTCGTCTTCTGCTTTAATTGTTTGCATGTAGCATTGCATTTAAACGTATACACCCTCAGTTTCTTTTCTTTTTCCTTTTCCTTTTGCTACTGCATCAGCCTGGGTGACCGTAACCCTATTCTTTTTCAGGAAAAAAATAAAATAAAAAACTTTAAAATATATGTAAAAAATACCTTTAATCAACAATTTCTGTTCGCAGAAGTATTCCACAATTAGAATTTTTTTTATTTGATGGCACATATAACATTAGTATTGAATGTTATTTAACAATTTTTAAAACCGAGATAACATTATTTTTGTGATAAACATTATCTCAATCCTAATTAAGAACATGATTAAAGTAATAAGAAGATTCAACACTCTAATTAAAAACATTGCCTTAAGTAATCCTACATTGGACCTAGCCATAAAGGCTCATTTAGGAAAAGTCTATATAACACGTATAAAATGAATACACTTTTTAGGAGGTAAAAACTGTTTATTCATTTATTAATATATTTATTGTATTTGACAAGACTTGAATATTGAAATGTATCTGTAAACATCTACCTCAATGGAAAAAAAAAAAGGAAAAAAGAAAGATGTTATGAGGACATCTCAATTCTTATAAGAACAATCTCAATTACTACAAATGATATGAGGATAATTCTTCGAATAATAATGAAAATATGTAAATATACACTACAAGAACTATTCTTCTCCAATTATATTTATATTTTACCTCTGTAATTTATAATATATTTTATAAAATGCAAATAAAGTAAAGTTCTAAATTTAATAGGACAATAACGTGGTACTCCGGGTAAGTTTTGTCCAATAATAAAATGTAACTGGTGGCCCTAATCCCATGAATGAAATTATTAACAGTTGAAAATTTTGAATAAATATATCATACGAAATTAACAACATTATTACTAAGACCGACCATTTATTAACTTAATTACAATACCACACATTACTGGGCCCATCTTTTTCAAACACCACAGCAGGTCCATTAAGTTGCACAGCTCACGTTGGTCCAATCCAATCCTTTCTAATATTTCGCTGATGTTTAAACTTCAATATATTTATAATTATTGGCAAGTATCCTTCAATTTTCACTTTTTGTTACTTCTAACATGTAAGTTTAGCTCAACATAAAAAATTTAATTCAAGAAAATAAAGGTCCAAGGAGTTTTCGCAGCTCATATTTACTAGCCTGGCAAATTTTAGAGATGAATTGGACACTGTCAGATAAAAGTGGAATTTTCTTAATGTATGAATTTGACGTGCTTAACACTTCCTAGTATTTATTTTCAGAAGTGTCCTTTTTTTTCGAATATAATTCTTTTAAAATATCTACAGATTCTAAATCTTAATATCAAATACTCAAATATTAATATATTATATGTGAAAATAGCTCTACTCATAACTTAGCTAATTCCATTATGTTTTGGTTTTGGGCTTTTGGCCCAGTAGTCCTGTACCATTTGATCTATTACGATATAGCTGCCGATTTCGTAATTTTGTTGAAAACCTTTATCTTGTACAATTGTGAAATTTTTATTCAATTTTGTAGTATGATCGACATCCCTTCGTCATACCAGTTTAAGATTTGTTTTTAATTGAATTACTAAATTGGTATGTATTTGATATGCAAATATACTTACTTATAATAATTCATATTGATAATTAAAAAAATCATAAATATTTTAGATACTGAATTCAAACTCATGAAAGAGATAGAGGTTCATAAAGAGTAATATAAATAACATATGTTAATTATGTTTACTAAGTATGTATTTATTAATTATTGATATATTGGACTGACCTCTTAGACAAACATAACTCATATTCATTTAAAGAAAAACAAGTATCTTAAAAATTAAAAGTTTGAAGTGTTTAAAACACTCTAAAAATTTTCACTTGATATATTTGGTACAATAAAAACAAATTTCAAATATATATTCAATGATAAAAAGAACTTAACCCATAAAATGATGACAAAATATACATATATATATATATATATATATATATATATATATATGTAACTATAAAATAGATGTAACTTTGAAATATAGCTACTTTCAAATTCAAATCTAATATAAATATCAATCATAAAATAGATGCATAATTATCCTACTACTTAAAGAACATAAAACGAGTATGGTCAAAGATAAAAGATAAATTGAGCAGCCCATACATCCCTATTCTTTTGAGTTAAATAAGTTTATTTGAAAAAATCTATTTTAAAGATCAGTGTTTTCAATGTCAAAACTCAATTTTAGTAGATAAACATACTAGAATCAAACCATGTAACTTCGAGCTAATAATTTAGCATATTCATTCGATATGTTGTGGGGAAAAAGCTAGATTTCTATCATCATTTTGTCATAACTCTAAGTGATTCCAATGAACTTGGGAAAAAGGTACAAATTCAACTAAATTGGTTTCGTTGTAACACTAACTCATTAATTTAGTATAAATTTGATTCAATCTAATTTCAAACTAGTTTAGAATGAATTTTTTGGTATTTTTTAGATTGACTTATTAAGTGAATTATTTTAATATTTTAAAGTAGTTTATATAGTTTAAAACAAATCATTAAAGTGTGAATCTAATTTAAATTAGCTTTTAATTTTTTTTTTGTTTGAGATCAATAATTTCAATCCAATATGTGAGAAATATTTATGCGATGAGCATCACTGCCAGCATATGCATATTGATTATTTTTCTCTATAACACATTTCTACCTTCCATCAATCTGTTTAATTGAAAGAAATATTTAAAGAGCAAAAGGGCAAACATACTTTAAAGTTATTGAAAAGGCAAGATTTAATGTTTTATAGCTACCCACGTTTCAAATGAGATTAACTATTTTCCATTTTACACATTTATTAAAAATTAATTTCATAAATTTAATTCACTCCTATTTATTTAACTTTATAACAAACAGGTAGAAATAATAGTCATAATTATAGCTATCAATGTTGTAGTTTCTTCGTTCTCGTGATCGACATTAATTAGAAGGAGTGAGCCATTGATATTAAATATAAATAAGACTTTTTCTTTGTTTCCTTGGTGATAAGGAAATAGAAATGTGTGATCTTAAGAATTTGAAAATTTCCATGGTCGGTGATTTTCTTAGGCCACTGAAGAAGTAAACAGAATGAATCTTTGGTGCCTTTGCTGAAAGGGCACTGAGTTCGTCAAAGCGTACCCCGGCATGCATGCTTTTTTATGTTTATGTTTTTTTTTTTTTTTAAGTCTTCTTAAAATAAAATTAAACAAAAAAACTAAGCAGCGACACTTGCACCTTCCAGCGTTTGACACTTGGCAAAATCTGATGCATGGACATGCACTCATCTTCCTGTGGTTGAAGTGAGTGAAACTAGTCGGATAGGTATTGAAGCATATCATGAATTAAGTTTTTCTTTTACTATACATTTTTCAACGTCAAGGATGAATTCTTTTTATTCCTTCTATTTACATAATCGTATGTTCAAAATTATTTTATTTGTGATATAAGGTTATCCATATGTACCAAATTTGAATTTGAGTATAAAAGTTTAGGAAAAAAAGGGTTTAGACCAGTATCAAGAAATATAAACACCACTTCTATTTTTTTTTTCTTTTGGTAGACACCACTTTAATTTTGACATATAGAAAGACATCCTTTCAATTCCTGTCCTTTCAATTAATTATTATAGGTGTCCATTTAAGTTAATTTTCTTTTCTCATAATATACTTATTCAAAAAGTAATTATTTTAACAAATTAAGTGCAGATGAATTTATTAGAATAAATTATTTTTAGAATATCTTGAACCTTTTTTCAGTTTCTAAAAGTATTTGTGATTTTGGTCTTTTCTAAAAAGTTAATTAATAGGATGTCATTAAGCATGGCGGGTAATGGTTTTTGCAGCATATTGGTGTAATTTTTATTTGCTTGTGCTGATTTGTATATATTTTAATTTTTTTAATCAGAATGAAGAAGCTGGTTTTTAGTGCGACTTTAGTATAAAAAATATCATCACTCAAATAATGATTTTATTTTTTTACGGGATTGTCATAAAGTTTATAATTTTTATCTTTTTTTAAATGGAAGTTGAGGTGTTGAGACGATTTTAATTTTTATAATTAAAGGCTTTATCCAAGTGAAAATTTCTAATATTTTAAAGTGAAATCTTCGTACATGTCAATACTTAAATAAAAATGTCCTTCATATCTTTAAAATTGAAAGAATACGTAATTAAAAAAACAATTGAAAAATAAAACTAACTTTTGGGATATTTTAGAACCATAAATAAATTTAAGTAATTATTGAAGTACAATATTAGATTTTTTTACAAAAATTAATAAAATTTTAACATAAAATACTTAATAGTACATATTGAAATTATTCATTTAAAAAATAAAGTATCTAACCTAAAGAAAATTTGCTGAGAATTAAAATTAAAATTTTAAACTATTTATGAACTTTAGAAACATATTTTAAATATGAAAGAAGATTACTTAATGGTGAAAGCAAGTGCTGTTGACTGACTTAAATTATACAATAGAATGCATGTGATATGTGGATATTAAAAAGAAACCTGAAAGAGTACGTAGGAAAGAATTGGCACATTTTTTTTTATGGAAGGCACGTGATTTTTGGATATTGATCAGGAAAGGGCACGTAAATATGTTTGATAGGAAATATATCTGATGCATTGAAAAGGAAGGGGAAGGAGAAGAGGAACATACATAAGCGCTTTTTAAAAGGCTGTTTGGCAAAACAATTTAAAGTGATTTTGTTGAAAAATCATATTTATGAAAAATAAATATTTTGTTGAAATTAGTGACAGTAACAACTGAGAGCGTGTAATAAGCGGCAAGGGATATAGCGTGATTCACTCGCTCAAAATCAAAAACATGTTTGGCCAAGGTCAAAGGAATCCTACGTAAGCATCACATGATTCTTCAACTTTCTAATAAGTCTTGGATTGACCCTGCAACACGTGGCTTCTTTTTAGCTTTTGACTTTTCTGGCCGGTTATAAATTGAATAATATAAAAAATCATTACAATTAATTAAAATAAAATAAAATTAATTAATTAGTTATATATTTTTTATAGATTAAAAAAATATAAATTTAATCAAATTGTTTATTATATTTAAATATAAGATTAGATATTAAAAATTAAGTAGTAGCTATAATTATCATATATTTATATTATTAAAATATACAACTACCACCACGCTTAAAATTCACTTCATCTAATATTAACTTCACTTAATTCAGTAACATTCATTTACGTAATTTAACCACAAATTTTTCTTAAATCTAAACATCTCGTTAATTATATACAATCAATAACTCATCACAACATTAAAATTAAAAATTTAATATTTATTAATTACAATAAATAATGAGATTAAAACACACCGCTACTAATGATGACAAAATTGTTTTAGGAAGAGTCAATGGTGATTAATTATAAACATCCACGTAATTATGGTTGAAGATAAAAAAATTTCAAATTACATAAATTTTGGAATTAAAAGTATGACTTTAAATTATTAAATTTTTTGATAAATTAACATATATTTTTTTTATATATTTTTACCGTATTATTTAGGTATAAACTGCTAATTACTCAAATTTTATTCTATAGAAACTTTTACTTGTTGAAAACATTTTTTTTCACCTTCTTTTCACTTTCTCTATACCTTTGAAAAAATTGTTATTTTTTTGTAAAACAAAGTCCACATTAGGAATTCATGGAGAATCTAGTCAGTTTATCTCAACTCAAAATTTGTTGAGTAAGCTCTTTTTTTAACTTTTTTCAGTTGATTCTGTGAGATTTTGCATACACATATTAAAGTTTTCCATACACAATACTAAAAGTTAAGCTTTTTTTTTTAAATTTTTTAGTTGGTTTTGTGAAATTTTGCATACACACATTAAAAGTTCTCCATACACAAATACTAAAAGTTTTTTATGTAGTCATTGTAAAGTAGAGATGAATATTTGTTAATTCTTCATCAAAGAAATATAGTCAAATAATTTATTAGAATATTTTTTGTATAAATTTAACTTTTATAAATACAGAGCTTAAACAAAAAAGTTTTTTTTTATATAATATAATGTATGTGTAAAGGTGAGTGATCATAATGATTGATTTGATGTAATAATTATGTGTTGTTTGAATATAAATATTTGATTTTGAAATGAAATTGTTTTATTCGAGTGAATGAATTCAAATTGAGATATTTCAATTGAATCAAGTTGCTTTGTAGCATTGTTACAATGAAATAAAATAGTTCATATTAGACGTAAGAAATAAAAAAAAAATCTATTTACCAATTTAACTCTTTGTCACATTATGCAAAATTTTTGAATTACATAAAGTGATTAGATGAATTTTATTTAATTGAAAATTTGTAATATTTAGTTGCTGGATTTAAAACTTTTATTGAACAATCAATTTAAATACAATCTCTCAATGGATTGATCATTAGGTAAACTAACTCACATTGGACAAAATTCATTTAATTGAAAATATGAAAGATTTGGTTATTAGGTAATCATTTCTTGCCAAGTGATTTTTATGAAAAAAAAAAAAAACTTAATGATGTAATCGTTGAACATGTATTTTGTTTATTGAGCAATTAATTTTTCCTTTTGTATTGATGCCTTTGACTAGACAAGTAGAGTAATGGTTGGGCAAATTATAACATATGTTTTATTTACTAGATGAACCAAGTGTTAATCGACTGAGAAAGTATTTCTAAAATTTTGAAAAGAACGTTCCAAATGTTTATAAATGATAAAATTTGTTTATCTTTCACTAAATGATTATATTTTAATTAATATAGTGGGTTGGATGTTTTTGAACGATGGATTGACAATAGCACTAGTAATTGAATTGAGATAAATTGTATACAAATGAAAATATACAATGTTATGATTGTGATATAATATGTGGTGTATTGTAAATATAATTATTTTTAGAGATGAAAATTGTGTTGAGATGTTTATGTTGTGTGTTAGAATTTAGGATTTTGAAGGATATGATAATGACTCTACTAATATTTATTGAACTCAAAGAGTTTAAAGTTGTTATTAATTATAATCTTGTTTGTAGTATAAAAAAAGATAATGATATTTAGACAACATTTTTTTGACAACATTTGAACATTGATTACGTGTCAATCTGTGATTGGTCAAAAATTACTTCACAATTAATAATAATAATCATAAACATTATTGTGGAGTAATTTTTGACCAATCACAGATTGACACGTAATCAATATTCAAATGTTGTCAAAAAAATATTATCTAAATATCACTATCCATAAAAAAAACTATTTAGTAGGTTTAAAGATTAATCCCGGTAGGGAATTTCTATAATGTAGTTTTGTTATGGTAATAGTTTAGTGAATGTGGTATCACACAGTAGACTCAAAGTCTAATTCAATACATTAATCATTTTAAAATAAAGTGGAATATATATATGATGTAATAAACTTATGACATAAAAGTTGTCCACCATATTGATAGTTAAAACTTTTAGAAAATATGAATGGGATATAATTGTAATATACGTACAATTTAATATAAACATGTAGAAAAGTTTTTTTTTTCTTTTTAAATTAGTTTGTCTTGTTTGGTATGAACTCTACTCATCATATGTTATATATAAAGCTAATAATGTCGTAAGGAGATAATTTTAATAAAAACAGACGGTATAAAAAAATAATGAGATTAAGTGTTTATATCTTGTTTACTTCCTTTCTTGAAATTAGATGTTTAATTATTAATGTAACTAATAAAAAGAAGATGTTACAACATTAAAAATACTGGTAATTAAAACACATTGTTGTGTAAATGCTGTAAATTATTTTTACCATTTTTTATTTGATAAATATTTAACTTAAATTCATCTCGGTTGTAAAGATGCAACTTTATTGATCACAAAAGATTAATTATATATTAGCATTTTAAAATTTAAAACTAACTATCAGTTCTTTATTACTATGTTATCCCATCTTAACAAAAAAATTTAACGTTTTATCACTGATAAAAGTTTTGTTATTTATTCACAGAAAAAATAGAACATTTTTTAAAAATTAATTTTAATGTGTAAAAATCCTTTTAATTCTGAAAAAAAAAAGTAAATATGATATTATATTTTTATAAGATTAAAATTGCATATTTATTGAAGTTACGTGAACCGAATTCATGTCTATTATTTGATAATGTTAGGTGTTTGCTTACTTTTGTTAATTTAATCATTGCTGCATACTATCTTTAATTATTTCTAGAAAGTAATTAATTCATTTAATGCATTTTAAATAGAAAAAATACTATTTTTTACGAATTTATGAAAAGTGGTTTTGAGAAAGAAACTAGTATTTGTTTGAAGAAGCAGTTATGTGGCGTCAGGCTTTTGTGTGGTTGGAAAATGTGTGTTAGCAGCGAAGTTGGCGTTTGGAGTGGTGCCTACTGCTGCCTCGTTACAGTGCTTCTCTGGTTAGTCAAAAGAGCCTAACACCGCGTTTGCGTCCAAATTACAGCTAAGCATTAAGCACGCTACATATCATCATAATAATCGCGTCGCAACACTGGTCCCATCGCTTTTCTCAAGTCAACTCTCCTTCCCCAATCTCTTCAAACCAACTTATACAGGTTTAACGGGGATAGATATATTAATAAAAAAATATAATAAACCCATAAATTTATAAAATTTAAACTTTACCTAATGAACCATAACATATAATAAAATTCACTAATGACTACAAATTTCTTAAGAAATAAATAAACAAATGTATTTTTTGTAGCCAATAGACTAAACTCTTCGGCCGACTATTATTTTTTTTCAATCATACTCGATTTGATTAATTTTAATTCAATTTGGTTGAAATTCTATCTCTTAAAAGGTTTGGACCAAATCCTGGGTCAGTTTTTGGTTCAATCAATTGAACCGGCCGACCTAGTTCGATTTTGGTAAATATCTTTCATTTTTTTTTGTTTTTTTTATTAAATATTTTTTCAATAAAACTTTAATTTGAATATAGTTTTGTATGTTATTTTGTATAATAGGTCATTTTATTTTGAACAGAGACATTTAATTACTCTATTTTAATTTTTATATTATATTGATTTAATTTCCTTTATATCTAATACAATCAAAATTTCTCAATATCCCTCATATTGAAATATTCGCTCTGGCTTTTGCTTATAATAAAAACATGATAATTTTTTATTTCTAAAAGCTAAAATCCTTAACGTTGTCAAAACAGTACAAATTCTTTATTTATTAAAAAAAGTCTACCAACTAGTTTTTTTCTTCTTAGAATTAACTATCTGATATTTTTCGCTGTTAAAATAGTATTGATGAAATCGTTAATAGAACACTACATTAGTGGAAAATAACAAATCTAATAATGAGAATTATTACTGTCTATTTTTGAAGTGTCGATTTTTATTCCATTATTGACATTTTGACAATAATAATGAAATTTATATCTATTTCTATACATTCAGGTAAATATTGTTGTAGAAAAAAAAATGTGAATGGATCATTACCGATTTGGGAAATGGAAATGAATGATCTGTACCGATTTTCGAATTAAAGCAAAGGAAGTACTAATGAAAGACCTCAAAACGGTAGCAAATGCATCTAAGAATGGTTACTATTTTCTTGTATTGTGAGGGGAAAAAAGAGAGATTATGCACAAATATCAAGGAAGTGCAAATTTGAAATCATGGACGAAGAAAGCAAAAAAAACGGAGGAAGGGCATCAAAGGCAGTACCTGAAATCAGACGCACTGTTCCACCCACAAAGTCAAAGCCAAAACAACACACAAAGACTCACAACATCCTGGTCAATTACCGTTTAAGCCTTATCTGAAAAGAACAGGATTGTCTTTCTCAGACCACAATCGTAATTTCCTACAAAAGTCGAACCCTTCTTTTTTGGGTTGACAAGCCGAACCCATCTATCTATCTACCTATCTTTAACCCTTTCCTTTACTCTTTCCCTGTCTGGCTGCAAAGCAAAGCAAAGCCAAAATAAAAACACGAAAAATAAATAAAACGAATGGACTAGAATCTGCATGATCGATCCGTCAAACTTAGGAAAGTCCTTGTCACGCTGGCTGCATCGAAACTCCTACGGGATTGAAAAATAAGAAAAGCATTAAGAAAAAAAAAGCATACAACAAAGTCTTAGCAAATTCACTCCTTCTTTCTTTTCCTCTCTAACTCATACGCGGATTTCCTCCATTTTTTATTTCTCCATCCTCATTGCATCTTCTTATTTCTTAACCCTTTCAACATTCAAAACCCCACCCAAAACAACAACTTATTCATACTCTTTCTTTCTTTCTTTCTCTGTTTGCCAAGCTAGACTTTCTTTTCCTGGAAAATTTATTCTCTCCCCTTCCCCAGATCTGAAACTTCCGCAAGTTCTTATATTTCACCTCAAACACTTTCTGGGTTCTTAAAATTCCCATCAGTTTATCGAAGATAACAACGTATTGAATCCCTCGAGTGTGTTTCAACGTGGAAACCCTAAAATTCTTCAATGGCTTCGGGAGCTATTTTCTCGTCGCTCAGGCGGAGGAGGTCGCCGACGTTGGACGCGTTTCTGGCCCCCGTTGACTTAAGTGACGTCGCTTTGGTTCAGACCCTTCTCTCTGTTGCCCGCGAGATTGTGTCATGTTTTTCTAACCGTTGCTTCTTCTTCCAGCGCAAGAACTCGCTGTCTCTGATCCGAAGAGTCGAGGCTTTCCAGTTGCTTTTGGAGTATTTGCGTGATTCCGATTCAGGTTCTTCGTGTCTTCCACCCACGGCGGTGCTCTGTCTCAAGGAGCTTTACCTCTTGCTCTACCGCTCCAAGATTCTCCTCGATTACTGCGCCCAATCGAGTAAGTTGTGGCTCTTGCTTCAGAACCATTCCATCTCTGGTCACTTCCACGATTTGAACCAGGAGATTTCGACCCTTTTGGATGTTTTTCCCGTTAAGGATGTGTTGTTGAGTAAGGATATTAGGGAACAGGTTCAGCTCTTGCAGAAGCAGTCGAGGAGAGCTAAGCTTTTTATAGATATGAAGGACGATGCTCTCAGGATTCTTTTTTTTTCCTTTCTTGACGAGTTTGAGAATGGAAGGATTCCCGATTCTGCTGAATTGAGATCTTTCTATGTTGAGAAGTTGCATATTGTGGATGCAGATAGTTGTAGGACTGAAATTGAGGCCTTGGAGGAGCAGATTGTTAATCACGAGGGTGACATTGAGCCTACTATTTCTGTGCTTAATGGGTTGGTGGCTATGACTAGGTATTGCAGGTTTTTGCTTTTTGGCTTTGAGGAGGATGAACTTGGTCTAGAGAACGGGAGTCGGAAGAAACCTAAGAAGAGGATGATTACTCGGGAAATTGCAGAAACCTTTTTTACTGTTCCTAAGGACTTCTCCTGTCCAATTTCATTGGATTTGATGAGAGATCCTGTAATTATTTCCACTGGTCAAACATATGACAGGAGTTCCATTTCAAGGTGGATGGAAGAAGGGCACACTACTTGTCCCAAAACAGGTCAATTGCTTGCACACACTCGCCTTGTTCCGAACCGTGCTCTGAGGAATTTGATTGTGCAGTGGTGCACCGCACATGGAGTTCCTCTCGATCCATCGGAGGTCATGGATGCGATGGGTGAAGGTTTTACAACAGCTTGTCCTACCAAAGCTGCCGTTGAAGCAAACAGAGCCACAGCGAAGCTTCTTATTCAACAGCTTGCTGGAGGTTCTCAGGCTGGGAAGACTGTGGCTGCTCGGGAGATTAGGTTGCTTGCAAAAACGGGAAAGGAAAACCGCTCATTCATTGCAGAAGCAGGGGCGATTCCCTATCTTAGGAATTTACTTTCATCGCCCAATGCTGTCGCTCAGGAGAATTCCGTGACTGCACTGCTCAATTTGTCCATTTTTGACAAGAACAAAAGTAGGATCATGGACGAGGAAGGGTGTCTAGGATCAATTGTTGATGTGTTGAGATTTGGACACACCACAGAGGCAAGGGAAAATGCTGCTGCAACTTTGTTCAGTCTATCGGCCGTCCATGACTATAAGAAAATAATTGCAGATGAGATGGGAGCAGTTGAGGCCCTGGCAGGGCTGTTGCGAGAGGGGACTCCAAGAGGAAAGAAGGATGCTGTGACAGCTTTGTTCAATCTTTCCACACACCCTGAGAATTGTGGTAGAATGATAGAAGCCGGGGCAGTGACAGCACTTGTAGGTGCTTTGGGGAATGAAGGAGTTGCAGAAGAAGCAGCCGGTGCTCTGGTGTTGATCGTCCGGCAGCCTATTGGGGCCAAAGCAGTGGTAAATGAGGAAGCAGCAGTTGCTGGTTTGATCGGAATGATGCGTTGTGGAACCCCGAGAGGTAAAGAGAACGCGGTTGCAGCATTGCTTGAGTTATGCCGGAGTGGAGGTTCAGTTGCAACAGAAAGAGTTGTGAAGGCGCCAGCTTTGGCTGGCTTACTTCAAACCCTTCTTTTTACAGGGACAAAACGTGCAAGAAGAAAAGCAGCTTCACTTGCAAGAGTGTTTCAAAGATGTGAGCATGCATCTTTACCTTACGGTGGATTAGGTGTAGGCTACGCGTTTGCTGACAATTCAACTACAGCCAGGGAAGCCAGCTTTGCCGGTGATGTTTCAGTACCAATGTCCATTTCTGTTTTATAGTGGTAAAACTTCTGTGTTTACTAAGTTCCCAATTTTTGTTGTAAGTTTTTACAGATTCTTTCATTGAAATTTAAAGTCATAAGAAATTATAGCAATATATTGTATCTAGGAGATCCACAAGTGTTGTGGAGCAGTTAGCCTCAACACATATGTGATGAGTTAAATTATGTAAGAACAGAGAATGCTCAAGAAAAGAAACAGGAACCATTTCTGATATCATATTTGTTCAGTGCCACCCCTCCCACTTCTTTTCTACCTATTCTCCTAATCGATGATGGCCGTGGGACACAACCACGCAAATATGTAGTAATATCATACGTAATTGGTGCATATACATCTTTGCCTTATTACATTTTACCACACATTCACAAACAATGTACCAACTTCTTACTAATGATTTTTGAGTATTGAATTAAAACTTTTACGTTGGACCGTAGTGTGAACAAGTAAAATATTTGTGTGGAGAGATTTTGCTTAAGGTGTGTTTTCATAAATTGAATCTGTTCCCCAGTCAAAGAATGGGGTGTTGAGACTGAGTTGCGTCTAGCTGGATATTATGTGGGAATGGCTGAAACGTGCAGCATGCGGGATTCTGAATTGTTAAGATAGCACAGTCCACTAAATCTGTTCCAAGAAGAATCTAGAGTAGACCATGTTACCGGTGAATGTTCTTTCCTTTTCGTCATTGATACACTTTTTCTTGGCATAAAGTTAGAAGGAAGGTGGATCACACAGAGAGGAGATGCTCTGTACCTCGACTCTCTGTGCTTTTTTATACATACGTGGTCTCAGAAACAATTGGACCTGCATTTGTATCGTGAAAAGGTACGAGGGTATTTCTTTTGGACTAATTTTATCAAAGATCCTCAAGACAATGTTAGGAGGTAGATATTATTTCAAACATGGATATTATTCTCCAAATTAAAGTAATTGGCCCCTTTCAGTGGTGCACGATTGTCATCACACTCATCCTTATTCTTCCTTTTCATAATCATCACGTTCATCACCCACTGCGTAAAAAACTTTATCACATTCTTTTTACTTTTATTTTCAATACAAAAAATCACTATTTTATTTTATTTCTTTCAACTATTTGTATTACAGATAATATTTATTTAATTTTTAAAAAATTAGTAAAAGGATCGGTTACCAACGAAGAAGAAAAAGTATTGAATTGAGTAGAATTTTCCATGTGAAGAATAAGGTGTTCAAGGATTTGTTTGAAACGCCAATTTACTCTCAGCGTCATTCCTTATATTTTATCTTCCTTTTACGTGTATCTTACATCATAGATATTTTCAACAAACAAGAAGAAAATTCTTAACCTTTTATTTAAACATTCAATGCATTACACTGTGTTGTAGCCTGTTTCTACCATTGTTTTTTGGGCACTTGATTTCTAAGTGTTTGACTAAGAACGTCAGCTATATGACAGGTCTTAATGAAAAGTAGAATTAAAATTAATTTAAAAATATATTAATTTCACTTAATAGTTTAAAATTAATAGTATTGTAATTATTTGATATAACTTTAGAAGAATTTAGAGTTAAAGAGATAGATAGTAATAAGGTTGAAAATGAAGAGGTAAGGTGGGACATGGATACACGAGAGGAGGCACAGAGGACACAAAAATGAAAAAGTATTGGAGTTTCCGTCAGAAACTTATAATCAGAGACATGGTGGTAGTTGGGGTTGAATAAATGGTATGCTTGTTAATGCTCACATTAACACTCTATATTTCATTTTCAACTCTTTCTTCCTCCATCATTTTCTTAGACTAAGAACCACCTCCATCAAAATTCACTTTTCTTACACTTCTTTTTAATCAAAATTACACTTTATTCCAACAAATCTATGCAAATCTTTAATACAATTTTTAAATGCTGTAAACAAATCCTAATTTTTAATGATAACGTTTAATATAGTAATGTCAATTCCCCCTCTTCTAAATTCTAATCACAACATCAATCTTCTTCACCAAAGTTAAAAGATTATGTAAAAATGTATTGCGATCAAAGTTGGGTATATTTCTTTGTAGTGTGTGAAGTTTTTACAGTTTCCACAAAGAAAGAAATTTAAAAAATGGGTAAGAAAATAATATTTAATATTTAATCAACTTTTTAGATTAAAAATAAGTAAGCAATGGATTCTTTTTAAAATATAATTTAATTGATTTAATAAGAGATAATTTTACATTAAAATTTGATTCACAAGAATGTGATTCGATCCATAGTGCTATAAGAGAATCATTAAGAAAAATTTTGTATAAAATTTTTACAAATAGAATGTGATTGTGAACACAAAGATACACTAAAATTGTAAGAAATGCATTTTAAAGTATACTTTACTTGTAATTTTTTTACACCATTTAAATTAACTTTTATGCAAAATTGAAAATTATTGTCAGCATATATGTGAGAAAAATGATGTGTGTATGTACGCGTGTGCGTGTGCATGTGTGTACGCGTGTGCGTGTGTGTGTTTAAAGTTGTATGATATTTAATTAATATAATTACAACTTTATGTATGTTATGGAATTTTGTATAGTTTGCATTTAACTGAAATGGATGGATAATGAAGGATGATTATCTATATGATAATTAATTTAATGTAATACAATATATATTAAACTACATATGGACAACACATAAATTAAGATCTTAGGAGATTTATATGCACTCCATTTTAATGTGCTATCTTCCCACATTAGAGCTCTAGGCTTATTTATAAAAATAATGGTTATCATTATTATTAGAGTTGTTATAAAATTTTGCATGCAAAGTCAAATTGTTTATGCATTATGCATCATAAATTTCATGCCATTGAGAACTACCATATGAACATTTTAATTACATATAAATGATTATCATGAATTAATATATGAGAAAAAGTTATTCAAATATAAAATCATTTAAAAAATAGAATAAACGGTTTAACTCAATCAGCAGTCACTCACTTTATATTTTTGTTTGTAAGCTTATTTGTTTGGGATATTACATATTCCTTTTTTTTCATACATTTAAATATCCATGTCATATCTTACGTTAAAAAAAGCTATTATGGTTGTGGACATTTATATTTATATTTTGTAGCATGTTACAAACTTGAAATACAAATAAAATTTAATTAACTCAACATTTTAATAATATATTTTTATCTTTAAAACTCTTTCTATTAATAATAAATATGATTAGTGTGGTAAATTACAAAATGCATAATTTAAAAGAAAAAATAAAAACGCATAATTTCAAAAAAAAAAATGAAAACGCATAATTTCAAAAAAATTACACTAGATTTGTAAAATTCTCGCATATTGAAAAGTTTGTCTGAGACCCGAGAAGCCTTGGAAATAATTGATAGCTATTAAACTTTCTTTTAGAAACTTAATTATTGTTTACTTCATGCACCTGTTGTTTTCTTTCTGCACGTCCATTTTCTTTTTGGCTTCCCATTTTGTCCATGTAATTATATATATCTATTAAACCCTAATATTTAACGCCTGTACTGTTTCATCTTTCAACTTGAGCGTCTTCCTTCTCTACGCTTGATCACATAGTCACACTGTCATAAAAACTTGCAGAGAGACAATGTCATTCCTCTCCCCACTACCTTCGTCTTCACCAAGAGTTCCATATTGATGCCATCTCATTTAACAAGACAGACACAAATTCATCATCATCTTCACCCTCACTCCATTGTCATTAAAACATTTATTCGCCAATTTCAGCATCACCAAACCTTAATCACTCCAACAAACAACTACAGATTACCTCTAATACCTTCTTTAGTTTCAAACCCCTCACAAACCAAGGGCACCCTTCATCCCCGCCACTTTCAACATTTCCAATTCAATATGCAGCACCCAAATTCAAGCTCACACACTTCGTGTATCACCTTCTTCCAATTTCATCACACGCGAACCACACAACATGCCCAACAGAACATAATCCAAATCCAATCGGAACCGAGAAACAAGGAGAGAGAGTGAGAAAGGAGGTAAAGCGAATGTTCATGAGTTCTAGCCGTGTTGTGTTGTGAGTGTATTCACTGAACTTCGTAACCTGGTGAATTAAACCGATACGAAAATGCTGTGAAGCGTTGGAAGGATATTGAATATAGATTTCAAAATCCTGTTACTAATATTTTTTTTTTTTGAATCTCCAAATTCGATTAAGTATTATTCTTTTATCAAATTTTAAAATCTGGTCTAGTTTTAATTTTTTTTCATTAAATTTGAAATTTAATTAAGTGTTAATTTATTTTCATCGGATTCAAAATCCAATTAAAGAACGGTTGTTGTTTTACAAAATCAAATATAAATTATAAAAGTTTTAAAATAATTTGGAATCTAAACAATAAGTATGATTTTGATTGGATCAGATATAAAATTTAATAATTTACATACAACATATAGGAAATAAATATAAATATCAAATTTTAGGTCTGATCATGAGAAGTTAGATGTAAAACCTCTCATATAGTCTTGACTTTCACTTTAGTACTTAGTTTTGATTTTTAATTTAGTTTTTCTTATCTCTCTTTAACGTGAGATCTCCAACAAAATGAATAAGATAATTGATATATAAATAAAAGAATTCATAAATATATTCTTTTAAAGTTTTAAATTGATTGTAGTTATTGATATTTTATATAAGCTTATTCATAACCTTATACTAATATTTCAAGAAAAAAAAAACTAAGAGTATTATCAAAACTAATATATCTGCTAAGTGTTTTACTTATAAGTAATCTCTTTTTATTTTTTATGGTGTAACTTTTCTTTAAAGTTGGATGGATGTAAAATGTTAGTTATTTGAGTAATTTATATATAATAAATTATTAGATATGAAAATTATTATATTTTATTAATCAATTTATTAGAATAATTTAATTAATTAAATTATGCCTAAAACATATATATCATAAAAGATTTATATTTTAATTTATTGAGGTTTTAAATTAAAATATTAAAACTCAATAAAAAAAATTATCTATAAGAGTTACAAGTATCATGGTTATCGTATGTAAAAACTTATAATATTATTTTTTTGGTTTTTATCAAAAGAGAAAATCAAATAAAAACTTAAAGTAGTGAACAATTGAAAGATCAAATATCAACTAGTTTACGTTGTTTTTAATGATTAATTCAAATATATTTACATTTACTATTCTAAAATAATTGAAAATTACTCTGTTAATAAAAAGGTTTATTACTTATTAATTAACTATATTGATTTGTTTTAAATTCATAATCTCACATCAAATTCGTATATTCGCAAGTTTACAAGAAAGAAAATTAAACAAAAACTGTACAGTGGAAATTTATGCATTTCTTAACCAGCCAACACAGAAAATGGAAATTTATGCATTTCTTAACCAGCCAACACAGAAAATGGCAGCAAACCCAACTTCTTATACATTTACTTGACTTGGTTGTCCAAAAATTCTTAATTACTTCTCAGAATTGCAGTGCAGTGCAGTGACCAATTGTATGTAAAATCAGCACCTGCATGAAAGATAAACGAACTTTTCTGATGACATTGACTTATGGATTTTCAGACCCAAACGAATGCTGTAATAAGCAGTTGGAAATAAATTACAAAAAGCAGAACGATAATGATGACAACTATTTTTCAGAAAAACTACCTTCTACTTAAGACAACATAATGTTTCATTACAAAAAAATAAGAACAGTACACGTAAAGGGAAAGAGAAATATTTGTCTTTATCACTTTTCCTTACATTCTATAACACACATAAAACACTTCTGTAAAATTTTTTGAACTGCTAAATACACTTTCAGGATCTATACACTCTTGAACATGTTCTTTATTTAGCTGGAAATTAATGTTCCTTTGATCCGGCACAATTAGTTTAGTCAGCCTCTACTTTGGTGTTTGTTTCTTTTTAAAGATCGAATTATGCATTTACTAGTTAAAATGTACTTTAATAAATGGTTTGATGATGAAAGGAACGAAATTTCAAAGAAAGACATAACTATGATTAGTGATGATCCATCTATTTCAACAGTGATTGAAATTTGGCAGTTCCCACTCATTACTATTATCTCACCATTCAATGTGAAGGCAACATTTAAATAAATGAACAAGAACCTTAGCTGTAGTAGACCAGCTATCTCACCGTCATAATTTTGACCTTCAAATCAGATCATGGATGTGAAAGCAACACCCTTTTTCGTGTATGCCATTTTATACTTCTATGTTATATGTGATTGAAACTTTTGGTTTAACTGCTTGGGCTAATATTTCAATCAGCAATAAGGGATATTTGAAATTTTACCATTTAAATTGGCACACCCTTCTTCGTGTAAATGTGAATGAAGAAAAGATTAACCTTCGGTCTTAATTAAAGGACTTAGCTTTTGGTGTTGTTGGGCTCAGTGAAGTATGATGATTGTGTAACTGTAGTCATCTGCTATTAATTATATTAATTAGATCTTAGAATTTGTTTTTTCTCACGTTTCAATGAATCTGCCATGGGTGAAATTTAAAGGACAACCCGGGTCAACGTACAATTTAATTCGCACAAGCTGGCGATTATGCAGACAAACTTTTGAGAGGGTGAAGTTAGAGAGTTTCATACTGATTCCACTCCACATTTTTTAGAGGGTGCTGCTGCTAATCAATTTGCATAACTAGGTGTGGATTCCAATCTTTGGTTAGAGCTACCAGTATAACTTGTGTTATGTAAGACCAACGCTACCGTACTCTTTGAGTGTAGCCCCTTATTAAGGGCTTCTGCTACCTTTAGCTGTGGGTCAGTCAACACTAACCAGCTTTTAATATAAATGACCTACAATCCCGCAAATATTGTCATGGCACAAGTTAAAAAACACTTTATATGCTTCTTTAAGTATTTTTAAAACCAAACTAAAAAAATCAAATTTATTTTTTATAGATTAAATTTAACTTGTACCCAAACTAAAAATTACCTGTTAAATAAATTAAGAAAAAAAATTCACAAATAAATCCATACTTGGTTTAATTTTAATTTGTACAGAATGTCTGTCTTTCTCGTTTAAAAATATTATAAAGAATTTTTCTTAAACAAGTATCTTAAAATTTTTTTTATAAAGACAGATTAAGAAATTCATCTTTTATGATATAGAAGTTATCTATAAAAAAGACCTGATATTATCTTTAACATAAAACATTAAAGTTTAATATTCCAATTTGTTTTTAACTTTTTTTTGTGAGGATAAAATTTCCTTGATACCTTTTAATAAAAAAAATTAAATTCTGTAATTATTATTAACAAAAGTTTGTATGAAAAGATTATACAAATTATTTAAATAGAATTCTAAATATAGTTAAAATTAGTACAAAAACACTTGTATGATGTTTTTTTAATGGTTAAAACTTATTAAAAGTTAAAAAAACATGAAATAAATTAAATAAACAGGATGTAATAGACATAATTCTATCATATCAATAAATTTTAACCAAAAAAAAGTTCCATTGATGGGAGAGTATGGTGTAAGATAAGATATGAATAACATTTCTTGTGTGGCCTTTTTGTTATGAATAGCAATTATAAATTGGTCGTACGTAAGCACTAAGTACAAACTAAAAAGCACCAAAAGTTGGTAATGGTCACAGGCATTAGGTGATTGTGTCTTTTGAAAAACTGCACAAGAAAACAGTAGGAAACCCACGTTCCTATTTAACATCCTAACCGTCCCACTATGTTTCACGAGTTATCTTATGCCACTAAGCAAAATTATCTTCCATATCAGTTTTCATTCTTCTATTCTATCTTCTACAAAATACTACAAACCTTAACCAAATCAGAAGGAAGAAGAGATTTATCATCATCTTCATTAAAACAAACGATGAAGTGGGGAGGAAGAAATCATTCTTCAACTTCCTCTTCTTTTGTCTCTTCCTTCATTTCTCATGCATCTCCTTTCTCTTGGTTCTCCAAGTTCAAGAATATGAGAATCAATTCGGAGCCAAGTGCTGCAAAAATGAAGCAAAAGGCAAAGCCTAGTAGTTCACCTCAATATTTCTGTGAGATTGGAGATAGAAGATGTTGTGTAAAGAATGATGGTGATTTCTGTAGACAACGTTTAAATGAAGAGAGTTATGAGGATAAGAAGAATAGAGATATTGATGAGAGTGTGATTCCCTCCTCAAGTTGCTTTGGTGGTAGAAGGGTTGCTAAAGGCACACTAGAGTTAAAGGAGAGGGATATTGGTGAAGGAGAAGAAAGAAAGTTGGTGGATGATGGGAAGGTTTCAAAGAAGATGGATGTGTACAATAGAGAAAAGGAATATGAAAACTTAAGGAAGAGATTTGAGAGGAAAGCAAAAAAGGCTTTTCAAGACCAACTCTTGACACTTGAAAGAGAAGTTGAGGAACTTAAGTTTGGATCAAGTAAAGCAGTGGAAAAAGATGTGTTGCAATTGGAATCACCTAGAACAATTTGCACCCCAAGAACACACGCTTTTTCTTCTTCAGCAATTTCAAGGAATCCCATCCTTGGAAATGTTATAGAAAATTTTGAGAAAAATGAAAGGCTGTCTCACAAGAAAATGAGTTCTGAGAGGCAGAACTTGAAACAAACTGAGGAGACGAAGGTAAAGACCAACAGGAATAAGCAATCACATCATCTCAACAGAGAACATCAGAGGAGGAAACAAAAGCCGAGCTCTAGGGTCAAAATACATTCTCCAAGGATGGTTTCTAAGGTTGAAATTTGCAAAATAAAGGCCCTGGAAGACATGAAGAAAGCTAAACTAAAGACGAAGAAAGAAAAGGAGGAGATTGTGGAGGAAATACCAGTATTAGAAAGCTTTGCTGTGATTAAGTCTTCAATAGATCCAATGCAAGATTTCAGAGACTCGATGATTGAGATGATCATAGAGAATCAGATTATTCAGCCAGAAGAAATGGAAGATCTTTTGGTATGTTATCTGACTTTGAATGCAGATGAATATCATGATCTCATCATCAAGGTGTTCAGGAAGGTATGGTTTGACATGAGCCAAGGTATTTTGGGTATTAAACTAAATATGCAATGTGGTTACTATGAATAACAACCTGTGTCAAGTTTACACGCTTGACCAAAGTGTACAGTTACTCTAAAGCACATGTTCTTGCCATGCTCTAGTTTATTTTCTCAATGTAATAGTGTTTCCATAAATTCTCAATTACTATTAATCGGAGGTATTTTTGTGCAATGTGCATGATCATAAACTATAAACGTTAGAAAACAGAGACAAAAAGAGAATACTATCTCTCTTAAGGATACAAAACCCGTCACCTAATTGTTTTCAAGTCAAACATCACAAACCGCGGCACTTCCAGAATATGACACTTGGGATAACTGTTAAAATCAGAAGCAGACATGTTTCATTATCTTCAATGCAACTGAAATATGTCGACAGAAAAAATTACCTTCAGTGCTATCCTCTTGAACCATGCTACAGCTGGTTTTCTTTCTCAGCAACTTCATGTTTGAGTTGGTGCTAAATCTTTGGCATCTACGCATAAATACCTGAAATAAACAGACATAACGCCTTGATATTGAGTCAGAACTTATGGCATTGAATCCAACCAGTTTCAAAATCATTAAAGCTTTCGCTTTTGCATTGTTTCCACGAACCCTGTATAAATCATAGCCTCACGAAACATGGGCACGTATAGCATCAAACATTTAGCTACATATTTATCCACCATCACGTGTCTCTGTCCCCGAACCTCACTCAACAAAATTCTCTCATTATTTGAAATTGTGACTTACTGTTGGTTTTTCCATTCAATAAAAAGTTTGACAATACTTTCGTTTAAGTCCAGTTTTTAAATTTAATCACTTTTATCATTTTAGTTCTTGAAAATATATTAACATTATAATTTACAACATGTCTTTCATGTAACACTTCGGATTAAGTGAGAGATAAATTATAGTCAGAGATTTTTTTTTTTCAGATTTCATTAATTCTAGGCATTAAAATAAAAATAAATAACAATGCAATGGAATAAACTGATAATATGCTTCTAAAGTCTCTTTTGGAATCACGATTTCAAAGAGTAAAGAGTTTATAGACCTAATGTCAGTTACTAATCTAAACTGTAATTATTTTGTCTCAAAAACTGAGTAAGCAAGTGTATATTTATCATTAATTTAATTTAAGCACATTAAGATGGTAAATAAATAAAATCTAGGTTTTTATCTAAAATAAATAAATTTAAGTTTTGTTACATTCCTTTCTAACTCGATTTAGAGATAAACTCTTATTAAAAGAGCGTTTTTATTCAAAATCATAAATTAGGTAATCGTGTTGATTTTTGCTATGTTCAAGTCAACTAAATTTCAATCATTTTTTCGCAATCAATTTTGATTTTTTTTTCTAACACGACCAAATCAAAAACTAAAAAAGTTACTGTTATATAAATTATGATGTTCTTAATTAATCAAAAAATAGTTTTAAAAGTTAATACAAAGTGATCCTTTGATAAAAAAAAGTCATGAAGCAACTAAGATTACATTAAGCATAAGGAAATTAGATAAATTGTTTGGGATCAACATTGGCTACTCTAAAATCCTAGGATGCATTTTAGAAAATAAAAAAAAAAGTTATGAAAATTGTTTAGTAAATTAATAGTTAAAATTGTAACAGAATCTTTATGCATCCATACTAAATTACGATGTTTTTAAAATTTCAACCATTGATTAAAAAGAATCACTTTTTCCATCTAAAACGCACGTTATATTTTGAAAATTTATAATGCTTGTAGTAAATAAAAGGTCATATAAATAACCATAATTAAGTCATCTTAAAAGTTTGAAAGATAGATATAAACTTAATTGTGAATGAATAAAGTGTAATTAAAGTTACGCAATCAACAAGTTGTCTCAATAATAATGATTTTAAAAAAGAAAATGTATAAAAGGTATCATGTTTATTCATGAAGTCTATGAAAAAAGTTATTTTAAGTCCTACTTTGTTCAAGGGAACTGTAATCAACATTTTGATGATTAGGTAAATTAGATATATTCTATATTATCTTCTAAGTGGTGGCTTTAAAAATAACTTAAGTGTAACTAAAGTTATGCAATTAAGTTCACTCCATAATAATGAAAATTGTAAAAAATATCCATCGTAGGTATCATGTTTATTTATGAAGTATATGAAAAAAGTTATTTTAGGAGTTACAAAGAAGTCCAACTTAGTTCAAAGGAACTCTATTAAAAAGTTTTGAAAAGGTGAATTTGATATATTTCTATATTATCTTCTACATAGTGGTTTTAAAAATAAAAGTAATAGATAATCACCTCACAACCTCAAAAACAAGTTAGATGATGACAAAAAAATTAAGATAAAAAAAATTAATCTTATAATATATATTCAACTTAAAATAATAAAATATTATTATAAACTCTTTCATATCTATCTTATTAAAATGAATTCTTACATAAATTCTTCCACAGTTATCTCATCAAACTATTTACGATTTATCAAATGACTTAACGTAACGCACTAGCTCGAAATCATTAAAAGTTATATATCCTCATCGATAAAGTTAAAACTTTTAGTTGCAAGGTCTGATTTAAAATTTGACTAACTACATGTACAAAAGAATAAATAATAGAAAAAATCGATACCCTATTTGACTCTTGACTTAATACATCCTTGCAAGATTCGAAGCGATTTTCTTAAAGCTTTAACAAAATAATGACTTGACACAAATGAATATATACGAGTGTTAATATGGCCCATATTTATTAGAAATACAGAAAAATACTATTTTATAAAGTTTAGTTAACCTTCTTCTTAAGTCTAACTTTTTTCTTTTGATTCTTTAGACTAATTTGGACTTTTGATATATTCTTTAGACTAATTTTTGGACTTGAGTTATTCCTATTAATATATATACGCTAAGATGGTATCAAAGGTTTTGTATGACAAAGTGGTATAGAATTCAATATGTGACTGCTTTTAAATAAATAATTGAGTTTTAACAGCATGAGGCACGACACATTTAGGTATATGTATATAAAGAATTGATCACATTTTCCTAAATTATATTAGTTTGGGAAGACTTTATACTTTACCATGCAAGTTTATCGTAATAAGTACCATCATCATTAACCCAAAAATCGCTTTTAAGATTAACTTATCAT
Organism: Vigna mungo; assembly: GCA_036885675.1. Taxonomy (NCBI): domain Eukaryota; kingdom Viridiplantae; phylum Streptophyta; class Magnoliopsida; order Fabales; family Fabaceae; genus Vigna; species Vigna mungo. The sequence continues at coordinate 5,044,953 of CP144691.1, forward strand.
AATTCCACGATCATTTCTTTAACATTTTTGTCACGCTCTTTTATTTCTCAGTCTATGTTGACCTTAGTTTTCAGAAAGGTATTTAACATTCCATGCGCACAATTAAAACACATAAACTTAACCAATACATCATAAGATATTAAGAACGGTTGATATACAAGCATAAAGTTGAAATAAACTGTGCACATTCCATAAAAAAAATCATACATAGGGACTGAATAAAGACATTTTTAACTTGCAGAGTCAAAACGTACATTTAGCAATGGATCACAGTTACAAACACAATGATTTTGTGGATATTGATGATGCCATTTTCCACTTCGGTCAAAATCTAAGGTTTAGTTTGACTTTGACCAAAGAGCTACTCCATTCAGGTTCATTTTCAGTGGGTTGTGAAAGTGAACTGGATTACAACTTGTGAGCAACTTCTGCCTATTCTCGTTCACATGTTGAAAGAATAAACATTTTTCATCGTTATATTTCATATTATTATTTTTTATGACAAGCTTTTTGAAAGTTGAAAAGAAACCAAGAGGAAAGCAGTTGTCGAAAATTTCAAAGTACAATGCTATGATTTGAAGAAAGAAAAGAAAAACCTGCTGTGCTGTTAAAGAAAACTTATTTTGAGGATTTTTTTTATCAACAAAAGTTAAAATATATGAAATAATAGAACACTAAAAGTGCTTTATCCCATATACAAAGTCAAAGTATGTACCTGAATTCTATACATTAAATTTTCCTCTACCAAAATAGTATATTAGTATATATAATATGGATATTACACCTTATAAATACATAAGTTTATAAGTTTCCAGTCATAAGGCTTGTAAGACTATTTTGGAAATGCTCTTTGAACTCCGTAAGAAACAAAGTTTAGAAGATCTTATCAAATTCCTAAGATGAATCATCATTCAAGTTATTAGGTGATAAATATATATATTAAATACTAAACTGACATAAAATTATTAAAAAAATAACTTACGATACACAAAATTCATGTTTGTTGGTAATTGTTAACAAGTAAAAATAACAAACAACCTATATGTTAACTTTTTTTATGCAGGTAATTGTTTGTCTAAAACTATTTTTCAAATAAATAAAAAACATAAGCATAAAAACAAATGCCAATTTAAACCATCCTTCGGTATCTTGAGTTGTTTGAACAGATAACTTAGTGAAATTTTAACTGAATCCTCCAATTTGACTTAATTTTTTATGAATGAGGTATTGCTCGGAAGGAACTGTTTTCCATCTTAACACAAAGCAAAATAACAGCAACATTAGAATAATCAAATACAAAAATGATTAGCTAATATTTAACTTCAGAGTCAAATAACACCAATATTTGCTTCTATGAAATTAACCAAAGTTTTACAGATCACATGTGAGAGACGCCTGAAGTATAAACCAATATAAAATTATCAAGTTCATGTTAATCAACAACTTAAATTCACAAGTCTGTAAATCTGAATTTCTTTACTCTATTATTCTGAGAAAAATTATTAAAATGGACAACTTGTACATAGAGAAGCAAACTGGCATAGCTGACATGTTATCCAGATTCGGTACAAAAAAATAAATAGATTGTCACATAAAATTCCTGAAAATGAGAAAGTTGATATAAAAATACAAAACAAATGACCGAAAATAGATCACAGCTGCCTTACATCTAAAGAATCTCCCCTCTGTCATGTGTAAAATACAATATTCTGTATGTGTTTCAATACACACATGAAGAAAGAATATTTCTTATTCCTAATTATACATACAAAACACTCCTGGATAAAGACTATTATAAGAGAGAAATATGAACAAAATTAAATTTGACTTCTTCATAAGTAAAAACTAACTTAAAACCTAAACATAAATTTTTTGAAAGTTATATATAACATAACTTCTACAAATCAGTTTATATACAAGCTAATTTTAATTCATGAAAAAGTTAGTTTCAGTCTTTATGGAGAAGGCAGTCCAAGATTTCAACTAATCAAAGCATCAATTCTATCCATTAAAGTATTTTATTGTCAATGTATGCTAATGCCTCCCTTGCCAGTCTGATCTCAACTTACAACTAACAGTCAACATTTGTAAGACTTCCAACACAATGTAGAAAATGATATAACTGTGTGGACACTGATCAGCCTTGCACCATCTATCCAGAACTTCTTTCCTTGTAGCCTGGAAATATATTATATATGTGGTCACTGATCAGTCTTGCACTATGTCTATGTAGTGAGATTAGAAAAAAAATGTGAAACCCTGTGAAAATAGTTGAATAAAGGAAACAGAACCAGAAATATACACTACAACCATAAATCATTACATCTTGTCTTCCCTAATAAGAAAAGTTCTAATTTTTCAATAATATCTTTCTAAATACTTTCTGCATTAGTCTGAGTGTCATTAAATTAATTGATCAGAATACTTTTGAAAGTTATTGAATGATGATATTAAAACTGTACTCAGTATTTTTTGTTTCCAATACAAAAATATCAATTTGCATTAATCTGTTATAAAACCTGTTTCATTTAAATCTCCTAAATTCATAAGCAGCAGTTTTTTCACCCTAACAATGAGATAACATAACCCTAAATAATCTAAAAAAATAGTCATGATCATAGCCAAAGCAAGGGACAACAACTACCACACTTCAGACTTTAATCCCAAACAAAAACTAGAGGCACTTAATGATATAGGATATGCAACTATGTTTTTGTTTTTTATCAACAGGATATGCAGCTATGTACTTAAAAGATTTACAGAAATCCCATCATAGACCTCATTTAAACATCAATATTTGGCAGTTTTAATATTGGTTACCTCCCTGCAGCAGATAGTAACAGATGTAAATGAAATTGGATTCTATTATATGGAAAAGTTACAAAAAGAAATAGATCAAGAGGGAAAAACCATAATCACACATCAGCACAGGTTTTGATAAGGTAGAGCTAAAAGAGACTTGATCTAACATTATAATAATTGATAAAATTCTATAGATGATGCAATCATTTAACCAAGAAAATGTCATATGTATACATAGTAGAGCCAACCATTCATACCTACATTTATTACATGAAATTGCAGGGCATCTCAAGCTAGAAGGAATAATCATTGCAACTAAGTTGGCTCTGCTTGACTAAGAATGCCCCATCTGTTCTGGAGGGTTATTTACATTCCTAATGTTCCACCAAAATTTGGTATTACTTCTGCCATCAGAATCTTTCCTTTCAGAATGCACTTCCTGATTCTCAGAACCAGGATTCTCTGTCAAGAAACGTTCCCAGAATATATCATTAACACCAGCAGCCACAGAAACTGTTCCCACAGGTGGTTCTTTTGATGCATCAAGATCAGAAACAGCAGCTACAGCGGACTCAGAATTCACGTTGGTTCCGGGTGACTTAGGTTGAACTTCAACCTCCAGTTGCACAGAAGATATAGCTGGACTATCTGCACAACTTGTCGTTTCATCAAAATCCATGTTCACATGACTTTGAACATCATGTGCAATATTCTCCCAAAACATAATGGACGACTCAAGTAGATCAAATCGCTCCATGTTTGGGGCGAAAATAGAGGTACCCTCTGCATTTACCCCAGGTAATACAGAGGAAGTTTCCATATGATCATCAATGCCAGCATCATCACTGAAGATACCACTTCTTGGCAACCTACGTTTTCTATCCCCTTTTTCTGTCAGAGGCAAGAGATTTAAGGCAATCCCAGGTTTCTGCAGCACTTCAGAAACAGAAGAAACCAAATTTTCTTGCTTCTTTTCCAACTGTTCCAATCGATCATTTGAATATTGTAGTTGTACCTCATACATTTTCCACTCCTGTTCGTGCCTCTCTAGCTCCCGAAGTACTTGATCTTTTTCATCTTTAAGCTTCTTTATCTCATCCTTGAAACTCTGCCTTTCTGATTCAGTCATTGAAGAAGATCCCTGACCCTGAATATTCTGCAAAGAATGGCTATGAACTGGTTTGCGCCTATGAATATTCTTCAAAAGATGTGGCTGACCTCTCACAAAACCCTCATTGGCAAATTCCCATAGTTCAGGATCAATCTTTCTAAACCCCTGATCAAACAGAAAACCATGAAATAGTTCAAAACAACCAATCCCTTTACCAAGAAACCAGAAAATAGTAATAATCATAATAACATCGAAAAAACTTATCAAATCAACGAAGATGTAGAAGATTAAATTTACTTACATAAGTGTTGAGCTGCCTGATAAAACTGGAGAAGTTACTGTGCTTAAAGAATCTGGGTAACAAATCCCTTGAAAACTCTGGTGGGTTCCAAACAACGAAACTCTTATTGGTGACACTCCAGGAAACAATGGAATTGGTGGAAGGATCATCCACCATGTCATAAGTCTTACTGAGGAATGGAGGCAAGGAACTAGAATTGCCCTGAGCTTCCTCCATCATTCAAAACACAAATCTCAAAACAAAGGGAACCCACAAAAACCCTTCAGTATACTGAGAAAAAAAAAAAAAAAAAAACCCTTTCACCCTTTCACAAATACGTCCACTACAAAACAAAACACACATGTATCTAAAAAAGATACATCCTTGTTCTCCGCCTCTCCTCTCTAGCTAGGTTTCACCAATCCCAGCTTACTGAAAGTGATAATTCCCAATAAAGAGAGACCCCTTTTGACAGTTCAATTCAGAAACACTCCTTCGAGAAAATTAATGCTCACAATCTTACCTTCCCTCCCCCCAGCTACAGCTGGCGATGAATTACAAACCCAAAGGTGAAATCTTTGTCCAGATTAAAATGCTCAAACCCAACAACAAAGGTGAACATGGAAAGAGCTTATCAAAAAATGGAATTCATATCTTTGTCCATAGTAGCCAAAAGCTTAAATTCTGACCATGTTTTTCAACTATATTAATGACTTGAATTTCCCACACAAAATGGAATTTCTATAATTTCATAGAGATAAGAGAGAGAGTGTGTGTGTTCCCAAGTAAATATAAATAATTATTTAATTACTATTTTTAAATTAGAGAGACATTAAAACAAAGTGAATTACCATTTGGGTGGAGAAGGTGCAAGGAAAAGATTTCGGTCAATCCGCGCTTCCAAATAATTTTGGATCCTTCCAGGGCTAAGAAGTAGACAATTTTGAATTTTCTTCTTTGGGTTGTTTTCTCTTTCAACCTTATTTATTCTGGTTAATTTAATTTGACAAAAAATAATAAAAACTTAAAAATTACACCATAAATAATTAAAAAGCTAATTTCAAGTCGATCACAGGATTTGTGTTGCCCTGACCTCGTACATAGATTGGAAGTTCATGAATGAGTACCATATATTAGAATCATGAATGGTTAGCTTTTTCTTCCCATTTTTTTTTTTTTATGCTGACTAGTCTAAAACTGAAAATCATATTCATTTTATTAATATAAAATGTAAGAGAACCTATTGTTTACCTTAATATATTGTGTGGTATTAATGGTAACTAAGTTTAATTTACCGTTAGATTTTAATAAATTAATAGCATACATAAAAAACTGTGTTAATATTGTTAGATATATTTTAGGTGTTTTGAATTATAAAAAGTATATGTAATTGAGTTAATATTTTATAGATTATCTAACATTAATTGTAACTTGTATAAAAATTATAAACTGGAATGAGAAAGTTAAGCGTAACAAGTGAAATTGTATAAAAGTGTTGCATATCTTTGAGAAAGGGATAAAAGGTATTTGAAATATGTGAATGAAAAGGTGGTAGGCTTATAATTTAATTTAATTTAATGAAATTATATTAGAGTAGATAGTTAAGTTTGATTATTTGTGATTTTATATGTTAAATGGATTTTAAAAAAATTAAAATCATTTTTTAACTTGTTTAAATTCATAATAAATCTGATTTGAAAAATTATAAAATATCTGAATGGTTGTTTTGATGTGTCTAAAAATGTTGTCATTTATATACGTCTTTTATATGAAAACACCTTTAGTATAAATTTGAGGTTGAAAATAAGATTATTAGTTTTGGAAATTTTCACTTAAACAATAAATTACAATATTCAAAGAGAAAGTGAAGAATAACATCTATTATACTAGAAAATATTCTTGAAATAGAAACACCTTATTCAAATGATATTTCTATACTTAAAACATAATTATGCCTATTTAGATAATGCTTAAAATGGTGTGATTATGACATGATCTTGTTACAATGTTGTAAAATTATATAATTATTAATAATTAACAATTATACTTGTATAATCATGTGAGAGGTGGCTTAAGTGATTATATGACCTGGATTAAGTATAAAGTAGTGATTGCATCATTGATTTATCAACTAATAAGATATTTGTACTTTATTAACTACTTGAATCATTTAGATGAAAAATATCAAATAAAAAAAAAGATTGACATTTTGTTAAACGAGTTTAATAAAAAAAAAAAAAACTACATGTTTCTTTTTCATTACAATTGTAGTTTTGATACTCAAGTGTATTTGATTATAAATATTATTCTCATAAGAAAATAGTTAATACAACTTCTTGGAATAAAAAATTACTTGATATAATTATAAATGATGTGATGTGATATTTATATATCTGAATTAGTAATGTTTTCAACTTTTAAAATACATATTTTTATCATTATTGGAATTTTTAAAATTCAACTAATATGTACTTTATACTATATATATATAAAGAGAGGTTTGTTTTAATAATTTTTTATTTTAGTTTTAATAGTGGATGATTAAAAGTACCATAAGGTGAAATTATCAACATATTTTAATGAAATACATTCAAAGAAAAACTAAGATCCCACAACTAAATTTTGAGTTATGTACATCAAATAAAACATATTTTAATAAAAAAAATTATAAAATTACTATAAGTATAATGATCATGATTTATGTTTTTTTTTCTTGTAGACGTGAATTCATTTTTAAAATGATCTATAGTATAAGTTTTGAAAATTTAAAATCATTAGTAAAAGGAGTTAAAAAAAATATGGAATCGACTTCAATTATAGTGTGAGTTTTGTATCAAGAAAATGACATATTATGATTTTGACAAATACTACTTTCATAAGCAGTTAGGTTGGTTGATTAGATTGATCCAATCATAGGCTGCACGACACATGACATAGTTACTCAACAGCAAATTAATGTTCTCCTAAAACTTTTTCAAAATGTTTGAGAATTGTAAATTTTCTGGTTTGGAGGGCTTGAATGCAAATGGATCCAAAGGGACTTTTTGTAAACGAGGACTTGGGTGAAGTAAGTCTAATATTCTGGAAGAAACAATAGCATCATTTTTGGTAGACCAAACACTGGAAAAGAGCAGAAGGAAATTATTGGAGAAGGAATAATCTTGTATGATCGACATACTTTCTCTATATTTTTATTCTTATTTTCTTTTTCAATTTGTTCTAAAAGGACTTATACTATAATTTCAAACTGTTAAAAACTAACAAACTAATGCCATTAACTTGAAAATTATGTCTAAATTGATAATATTTAAATAGAAATTATTAACATGTTTTCATGAAATACATTTATAAAAAAAAAGAGTCAACAAGTACATTTTGAATTCTGTGTAAATAAATACATTATTTTTAACTAAAAATTACAATTATGGTAGTTATAAAAATTATTATATCTAAACATGACAAAGATTCAAAACAGATCATATTTATCGGATCAAACTTTATCGTATAACTCAATCATACAAATCACAAATTTTAAAACATTTAAAATTTAAAAATAACGTAATTGGTTTTTCTTATCCGAAAGACAAACCAAACAAACCTTTATAGCACCATTAGACAAACATGAAGCTCTATCTACCGCTATGAACAACATAAACACAATCAGAACACATTATTAAGACCACATAGACTAACAAAAAATTAACACTACATGCAAACGAAAAAGGATCACAAGTAAAGAAAAAACAAACAAACTAAGAAAATGGGTAAAAATCTAACTTATTTTATTGAAAAGACTAATCAAACATAAATAAAAAACTCACCTCAATGATCACCTTAACCATCTCTAATCTTTAAATTTGATCGTATTTCAAATACTTAATATTTTAAAATCATAATTTATTATTAGACAATAGAAAACGCCGTAAAGTATTTCAATATAAATTATTACAGCTTTTAGTAATACATTTTTTTCAGTTTAAACATGTTAAAAAAATATTATTGTGTCAGTTAAAAATTTACTATACAACTACTATGATTATGATATTATATTTTTTACAATTAACTTCTTTAAAATTCTGAATTTATTTTAAAATTATTAGTTTAAATGTTCAGACTATTATTCTTTTTAATATGTTTGTTATTTATTATGGATCTTCTCATATTTGGCAAACTGTGTTACATGGACTTGGGATATCCCAATGAGTAGATAAATGATTAAAGAAGTGTGAATAGAAAACTTAGTTATAGCACTTAAGTCATTATCCATTTATGAATATATAGTACTATCCATAAATTGTTGTTGTATTTTATGACTTTATTATGGTACAGAACAAATTTATTGCAAAGGGACTGCTACTATATATAAAGCACATGCATTGTTTATGCTTATTCATTTTAATTTTATGATATATCAGCTGGGTATATAAATGAAGGTTTTGTAACAATCAACATGCATCCATTATATATGTTGAACATATGTGGATTAAACAAAATAAACATATAATCTATTTTTCAATATAGATGGATTTGATGACAATCTAAATTATTGTGTAAACAAATCAATCCCTTTATTCAATTCTATATCCATAATATATTTGTAAATGGAATAGAAAATATTTGACATCATATAGCACCAGAATAAAGTCTATTTCAATAAAAAAAAAATCAGTTTCCAAGACATGACCAGTAAATATATAATATTGCATTAATCATCACATTATATTTATGTTATAAAATAATTGTAACGTCCTCTATATGTCAATTCGACATTATATATTTACTTTTTAAAACTAAATACAATAATAAGTTTGCCAAATAAATCAAGACATTATCAATTTATTTATCTATAGGATACATTACACTCACTTACGTGTATGAGCGAGATACTCTCTCTTTCTTCATAATTTAAACACCAATTTCCACACTTGAATTTTACCATTTGAGTATTCTCATATTGCTTAATACACATTTTGTTGGACATATCACCACTTTAATTAACGTATCTGCATGATTTTTCAAAATTCTATAACTTATAGGTAGCTTCACTAATTTCACTTAAGTCATACATGGCTTTACTAATTTTACCTAAGCGACTATAATATTATTATTTGATCGAAATCCTTAAAAAAAATAAGAGTATTGAATTGAGAAATAATGAAAAATGAATAGTCCAATATTACTGGCTCTTATTGTCTCTGTCTCTTCGTTAAATATTCTTATATTGCTTTTCATGATTATGTATTTAGTTTCTGGATACTGCAAATTGGAATTGTCTTTGGCCGAAGCTGGCAGTTAAGGATCCGTCCGAATCAATTCAAGACTCTAATTTTGGACCAATCATAAAAGATGAGAATATTACATTACATACGAAGACTCATAGCAATATAATCTCTTTTAAAATAGCTATTACGATTATTATATATATAAAACTGGAATTCAAAATTAGTGATTAAATTAAAATTACGCGGATGGATTCACATATTCTACATAAAACGCGGAAAATTTGAAAGGTTTCTGTACAGCAAAAGCTTGTTTGGGTCGTAATGAAACGCGTGCTTGCATCTGTATGGTTTGGAAAATGAATGATTGAGAGAAGAATTATGTTTCTTTATTATTTGAATATTGTTACCATTATTTTTTGAGTAAATAATAATAGTACAAGAAAGCTGAGATAGCGATTATAAATTTAGAATAATTCTGAGAGAAGGGCTGCCACCCTTATCAGTTTCAGCCCTTCAGTTCTTCTAAATCAATTAAATTATAAGTGGATAAATGCATTTACTTTACTGAGAAAAAAAAGGCATTAATGTACAATAAACGAGTTGGATTGTGTATAATTTCAGGATATGGAAAAAGTTCAACAACATTTGTTAAAACAAATTACTAAAATAAAAAAATAATTGTTTCGGTATGAGGTCGAGTCACTTAATCCTTACACAATTTTTTTATATAATTGGTCCGTCTTTCCTGCATCCACTCCTTTCAATCTTGTTCTCCTAAGGCCAATCATCCTCTTCTTCAACTATCTTCCAGTCCAAATCTGTTGGGGAAAATGTCCGTTAATCAGAGAGCTGTATTAAATGTGTTATTAATGAATCTGCCTATCTCTTACCTTTAACTTGTATTTATAGTATTGGTTGTGAGTCTTGGACTAAGGAAACCTTAATCAGGGCCCAATCAAAGCCCAATAACTCTTAATTCCTTTTTACCTTAATCACATTTGGTAACCTATCTGTCATGGTCATTTTGTCTCAAGTGTTCGGTCTTTCTATTGTTCAGCAACCGTCCATCCTCCGAGTATCACAATACAATAATAATTTTATTTAAGTCATTTACACAAACTTTTTTGTAAGCAGTAAATTTCAATTTTAGTAATAAATCATATCATGTTCATTTTTCTTTACAAAATTTAGGAAAAATATCTCCGGTGAAGATCATAGAATCAAAATTGGTTACTCCAATCCTATACTTTAGGAGGCCAGGTAGCCATCACGGCTTAGCTAAATACAAATATGTAAAAAATTTATATTTATATTTTAAGTAAAGATAAGACGGTTGTAATGATCATTAAAACGGTACGCAAGACCAATTTTTGCGTTTTCCATGTTTAATAGTACTGTCGTGGAAGTTCTTAAAAAATAATAACTCTGTCATAGAAAAAGATTAACCATTTCCACAAGTAAAAATACAACCAGTTGACTTTTTTTCCTTCTATTAACTTCCAAAATGAAGGCCTTGTTAACTTCTCTTAATTGTTAAACAGAATAATAATCATGGACTAAAATAAAAGCAATATTATTATGCTCTGGGTAGGCCCACAATTAAATTAAATCACAATGATTACGGAAACTATTATCTTAATACTCTCATCTCACATTTTTTTTCCCATCCAAAATTAGTTCACCGCACGTTCATTATTTAAGTCCTGGGAAGTTATGAAAAGAAAAGAAATGCATGATTGAAAGTGATTGTTATAATGCCATGGTTGAAGCTGCAGATTGAAAAGATAGTGAATGTTTTAAAAATTCACTCATGATAACGAATTTTAGTTATTTATTGAACTATTCAATGGGGCTATCCACAATTTGCAATTATTCCAGGTTGATTAATCTTTTCGCTTTTATCGTGTATTAAATAAATTACATTATTGAAACTATTTGTGCTAAAACACTAAAAATAAAAGAATGAAAGATAAATGCCACTTTACTTTTTTGGCAATAGTCTCGTTTGCACATTTTTCATTTGGCGCGCAAACTATGTCCCATAGTTTTTAGGTCCGTTTAAATAAACTTCTCTATAAAAATTTATAGGAAACAAATAGATTCTCTTATAAATTAAAATTAAAATTTTAAAAATATAATTTGAATATTTTACAATACTTTTCCATATTTTTGTTTTTAACTTTTATATGTAAAAATTAATTTATTTTTTCTTCTTATTTTTTTATGCAAAAGTTTATTAAAACGTGTCCTTAATCGCATTTACCAGCAGAAAGAATAACCGTAGATTGAGTGAGTCTTGAGAAGATCCGTTATAATTCCATATCATTAGACATTAGAAATTGTCACAATTAAACGTCAATAACGAGTTGATCTCACCTCACTGAAATGCCTAATTGTCACAATTCTGATAGAAATCATTTCAAGTGATATGCATTTTTTTTTTCTAAATTTTGTCACTGGATTAACTACTTCTCTATCAAAAAGATTACATCTACCATTTTATTCTATCAGTCATTCAAACATACAAGTTGCAACCCCAAATTTGATCATTACAAAGTTTGCAAGGTATAGCTCTGTTACTCTTTTACAGTAATGCTCTAATAATCAGGGATGGCAGAAAACCGGTATCCTTGAGCACCCCTCCATGCATAATATGCAATTCGAGTCTCATAAAAACCTGTATCCAGAAATCAAGAAAAATTATGTTTCCAGCAAAAGATCCACGTAGCAGATATGTTAATATCTGTCATGGTAAATACAAACTAAATTAAAATTTATAGTTGAGGAAGTATCTATGGAAAAAAGAAGTGAGACATCTAATGCTCTAGAACAAATGAAACAGGCTAAAAATTACGGAAGAAACATCTTCCCGTATATATGATGGAAATAATCCTTAATTCATAATTGTAAACATAATCATAGAGATGAAGATCACCTCTACCCATTCCATGCCCGTCTCTTATTCTAATCTCATCATTGAATTAAACATTAAAGTGTTTTTTTATAATAAGCAAGTAAAGGTGTTAGCTAAAGAAATTGTGTTACTACAATATTAATGGCACGTTAATGTCAATGTAGCATATTTTATGTGGTGGCATAGGCAAAGAGGACAGCTGATATGGATCATACTGATATGTTTCGTATTATATGCAATGATATTCTCATCAGGTAAGTATTGGTATGTCACGTTTCTTTGAAACATATTTAACTGATTCATCGTAAAGGTTTATGATTTGAATTATCTATCTGCTAACAAAGAAGTTCATCCAGCACCCCCCATTTCACCAAATTCAATTGAACATTGACAAAATAGGCATGCTTTATGTGTTTCTCTGGGTAAAGATCAAATGCAGTTTGGGCTAAAAAATCTCTACGCCTCGTAATGCATAACTAAGAATCAATTCGTCCAAAAGGATACTAGCTCAGAAATCTCAGAGTTGTCACAACCATTAATTTTCTTGTTCTTATATTCATTAAACAATATACTTAACATACATAATGCATATCACATTCAAGGAAACCAACATACCTGGGAGAAAGCTAAGGAAGCCAAGGGCTAAAAGGCCATATGCTTGAGAACGCTCTCCCCCCATATGACCAGTGAAGATAAAGTATGAAAGAAACAGAAGTCCTGAACCAAGAAATAGCAAGAAGAGTGCAAGGGCAATGGATTTCCAGGGAACTTTATCCAAGGCCTTCGGGGTATAATCAAATCGTGGGTCAAATGGTCTATTAATAGCAACATCATTGTCGTCTGTAGCAAGAGGGGAGTAACGAACACGTCTAGTAGCCATATCTTGCCAAAGCTATTTGCTCCTAAAATTTTTCACCCGAATAAAAAAGAACCATATTAGATTGGGATCTGATGGGAAAACCAGAAACTTTAACACAAGAAGGGATGAAAAGACTTGCAATTAATTGGCAGATTCTTGAAGACTGAAGTTCTTGCAGTCAAGGAAGGTTGTACTGCATAAGAAAAAAAATATTCATCACTTCACCCTACGAAATTAATAAACAGAAATACAGAGATACAAAACAATTTCAACTTTTCAAGAACACAAACTCAGATATTCAATTATGTGACCACAAGAGAATTAAGCGTCAGTTTAGAGAATCCACACATGTCACTATCAGGTTATCAAGATCGCCAGTCAACTCGTAAACTCGGAGGAATTTACGTTCCCACAACCTCAAACCTGGTTAACTCGGAAGTAGGTGTGAACTCGAGCAAATTCGAACGAGTTTAGAGTCGATTCAGCGAAGAACGCACCAGGGTTACAATTCCGTGATTATCTCTTGCAAGCGTTCTCCTATCGCAGGAAAACAGATCCGGGTCGGTGTCTTTCTCAGGTCGTCGTTTTGCTTTTCCACGTTCTCCTGGACAGCCAGCGATCTTATTGCTCTTCCGTGCTTCCTTTCTCTTGTCTCGCCGTTTCACAGGCACTACAAATTAGTGGGTTGGGTCATCTTTGGGCTTTAGTGTTTTTTGTTTGCCTGTGTTCTATTTTGGAATCGTTGGGCCTCCCTCACTTCAAGTCCAATGACATTTTTTTACGTAAAAAATAATATAAATATAATCAACCAAAGAATAGTTGACAAAAATATATTACTATTATAAAAATATAAAAACTATTCAAAAATAGCATATAATATGATCAACTGGTGATAAAAACAATATTATATAAAAATTATTTATAGCATAATATTTATAAACAGTTTAATCTAATGTTGAATTATTATATTCTTTAATAATATTTTGATATAATTCTTTATACCAAATAAAATGTTAAGAGTTTGTAATTTGATTTTGCAGGCCTAGTTAATAATTTTAATGAAAAGTTTAATGAAAAACAGGAAAGTGTAGTGGGAATTACCCCAGGTAATTGATTTGAAAAATTAAATCAGTAACCTATGATAATAAAAAGCAGAGGAATTTGTGAAAAGAAAGACAAGACTTCATCAGTTCACCTAAATGCGACATTTTTGTGATTAAAATAATACCAAAAAGACATGTACACTGTTATAATCTAAGTTCATTATTGTGATGTGCTTATTGTTTTACAGAAGGAAGAAGAAAACTTGCGTGACAGTGTATGAATCTATATTTCTTTGAAGTGACTGAAAACAAATACGTTCTTCTCAAATTTGTAACAAGTTCATCGCTAAGAAGAATCTCAACTTTCATGAATATGTCTGTGCATGTGAGTATTAACAAAGCCAGTCCATGAATTATGGGAATACATAATGTTGGAAAGCAAAGGGAAACCTCTGACTTTAGTTATTCTTGCAAGCTTATTCACTTTGTGAATTAATTAAGCAAAGCACATATGCTGAAAATTGTGGCTTCTGGGTTAAGGATTAAACCTTTCCATGATATAAGGAGAAAGATAGGAATGGTTGGATGAGGGAGTGATGAACGAGGAACAGGCAGTGAGAAAGAAATTAGAGGTGACAAGGCAAGTAGCCTTACACATTGAAAAAATGAAAAGGCCATACATATTGGCGAAGAGATATGACTGGGAAGGTTTCAGGAAATTTTTCAACAAACACAAGGATCTGTTGGATAAGCAAATCGATTTGCACCACAGCACAGCTCTTCACTACGCAGCACACTGTGGAAACCCAGAAATGTACAGGGAAATGATCGAGTGGGTGGGTGAGGGTGACATAAAACGTGTGCTGAGGTTGCAGGATGACATGGGGAACACGCCACTCCATGAAGTGGCCTTCACAGGAGAAGTAGAGATGACAAAGAGCATTCTGGAGTACGAGGAGGAAGCTGGGTCGGAGCAGTATCTGCAATTGATAGAGATGAGGAACAATTTGGGAGAAACCCCAGTTTACAGAGCAGCTGCTCTTGGAAAGACAGACTTGCTCAAATATTTCCTTGAAGACCTTCAACTTGATCCCAACATTCATTTTCACCGAACCGATAAGATGTCCATTCTTCACACTACTGTCATCGATCAGTTCTTTGGTCCATCTCTCTCTCTCTCTCTATCCCTCTCATCATTTCAATCATGTCCCCATAAAATGAAGTTGGTAACATGTTCATGGCTTTTTCAATGCAGGCACAGCTTTATGGCTTCTGCAATGCTATGACTACCTCGCTGATGAAAAAGAAGACAATGATCTCACAACTCTCCAATTGCTCGCAAAGATGCCCTCCATCTTTAAAAGTCAAACCCAAATGGGTCCTTTCAAAAATTTAACATACCTTTGTATGTCTTCTCCATCAATATATAATTTTGCTTTTCAATTACAGACATGCATATGCATCCAAAAGATATTGTTATATTCTATCTTCCTTTTTTTGTTTTGCATATATTCATTATTATTGATTAAAAATAAGTGTGTTGGAATTGAGATAATGAATAAAATCCTAGTTGAAGTTATATAGCAATTGTGCTAATAGTTGCAATATGGTGGTGACTCAGTGCTTCCTAAATTTCAAGATTACAAAAACTACTCTCAAAGTAATGGATACACTACAAAAAGGGAAGATTTGGAAAGTGGGAGATACAACATAAATGCAGAATCTTCAACTCAAACGCAGCATGAGGAGAGCATGAGAGAAGGACAAAGACAAAAACTGGAAAATCACAAGAAAGGGAAAACTGAATCACCTAGAACTCAAAGGAATCTCTCAGGTATCCAATTGATATTTTAAAACATAAATAACATCTTTGGATAAATATCTATATTAGATTAGTTTTGTAAGAAAATTTTGAGCACCCTATAATTAACTCATTTAATGTTGTTGCTATAATGTATATTTTTTGCAGCTTGGTCAACTGCAGTTTTTTTCTGGCTATGGTATTCCATGTGGAAGCTTCTAGCCAAAGGTGAATTACACATTTTTCCCAAAAAAAAAAAAACTATTTAGAACATGTTTGGAAAAACTGTTTTATAAAAAAATTAAAACACTTTTTACAGGTAAAATTAATTTATAAAAGTTAACTTGCATAATTTATTTAAATTTTATATTTTTTAGTTTATGATTTTTTTTTATTGGTAAAATTGTTTATGGATAAATTTATAGATAATATGCTTGAGGTTAATTTTTTCTTTCCGGGGGTTTTACTTGTTTGCTTTGTTGATGTTCAGAATGGAAAGAGATTGATAAACTTTGGAGAAAAAAGGAAATGCATAATTTAGCAAAGGAACTAGTGTTCTTGCTAGCAAAAAAAGACTATTCATGGCGAAATACCGCTATAGCATGGGATAGAACAGTTTCGACGGGGAGATCACAACATGAAGAAAAGCCGAAAGAGAAAAAAAGTGAACAAGAGGAAGAAAAGAAACAAGAGGGTGCAAGAAAACCCCCAACATATACCCCCTTGCTTATGGCAGCTTGCAATGGAATTACAGAGATTGTTGAATTAATAATTCATTTTCATCCTCATTCAATTGAGCATGTCAGTGAAGACGAGCAAAACATATTATACATGGCTGTCAAACACCGCCAGAAGGAAATCTATCGAATCTTAAAGAAACTGAAAATGGTGAGAAGTCTTGCTGGAAAAATAGACAAGGACAATAACACTGTCCTTCATTACACTGCACAATTTCAAGGGGGTTCCCAACCTGGTTATGCTATGCAGCTGCAAGAGGAGTTGCATTGGTTCGATGTAAGTATCCTTTTCAATTTGTCATAATCAGAAAGTATATTCCAACATAAAGTAAAAAGGTTACAAAGCAAAGGACTAATTAGCAGTCATTACATCTCAGCAATTGATACCTTCGTATATCTCTAATTATTTACTGTATGTACTCATCATAATAATGCAGCGCATAGAAAAGAGACTCCCTTATCATTATACCGTTCACAAAAACTTAAAGAACCAAACAGCAAAGGAACTTTTTGTTAAAAAGCATGCATCACTCCTTAAGGATGCTCGTGAATGGATAAAAGAAACTGCTCAATCATGTTCTGCAGTAGCTGTTCTTGTTGCCACTGTTGTCTTTGCAGCAGCATACACTGTCCCTGGAGGCACAGATGACGATGGCTTCCCTAGATTCCTTCATCACCCCATATTCTTGGTCTTCACAATCATGGATATTGTGGCTCTTGTAGGTTCTCTGGCTTCTGTGATTATGTTCCTCTCAATCCTCACATCACCCTGCGAGATGTGGGATTTTCGAAAGTCTCTCCCTCGCAAATTGATGGCAGGTTTTGCCTTGTTGTTCTTCTCCATGGCCACAACAATGCTATCATTCAGCGCCACAATTTTGATCAACATCAAGTTAGAGGGGAACACATGGACTTCAACTTTGACATATTGTGCAGCATTCTTCCCTGTATGCATATTTGCATTGGTGCAGTTTCCTCTATTCATGGCCATCAAAGGATGTACTCGTAGCGTCATTAGGAACCTTAAGAAGATCATTCCTCGCTTTCTGCTTAAGTTGGTCAAAAGGAGAAAGAAACTATGGGATATTTGACTTCTCTGCCCTCTTTCCAACCTTTTTTCATTTTCTTCACATTTTTTATTCTTCAACCGTAAATTATTTTTGTTGTGTACATTTATTTCGTCACGTTACTTTTTCAAGGTTGTAATCATACACTGTATATTTGTATGGATTGTTTAAAATAACCACCATTGGACACATATGTGCATGAATTAAAGCAGACTTTATATTTTCTCTAAACTCAAATATGAATAAAAATTCTAATACTTGATGAATTTAAATATACATAAATTTCAACTAATTCAACTTTATTTAAAATTATTTGAATTGCATTCTTCTGTTTAAACATCAACATCATTTTCAAGAAATATTATTGAAGATAATCCAGAAAATAGATTTTTATTTTTAGGAAATCAAGAACATTAAAAGAATCAACTGTCATTCTTAAAAATATTAGATAACTATCGCTACATTTGAGTCTAAAATAAAAAAAATCTTTTATCGTGATATACAAGAATTAGCCATCGATGATGGGGCTTTTAGGTATTCAAATCCAACATTTTTAATTAGTCATCTGGTTTAGTTAAACGAACAAGTACATTCCGGATCTTTTCATGCAACTCTCTTCGTCTAGAAAAATTGTTTATGCACCCCATGTACATATAAAGAAAAAAAAAATGGTTTTATAAATGATATAGTATGACAAAGGGAAAGAAAATATGTATGATAACTGCCTTTCAAAAGAAAATGAATGCATATCACTGTCATTTTTTATATATAGAAGTAACATTACCTTGAAACAATTATTAATATCATCAGTCAATGTTGAATACGTTACATTATGAAATTTATTAGCCAAATATTATTAATTGTTAATTAAAATAAAAAAATATAAATAGTTGATAAACCTTGTTATTGATATGGTTGAGGAAGTCAAGGCTAAAAAATCATCAAAGACAATTCTAGCAAAATAAAATTAAACATAAAGCAGGTCACCGATCCCTCCATCTTGATCAACAAAGTGTAAAATATCACATCTGCATATATATATACAGTGAGTGTGACTTAGAAGCTGTACAAAATATGTACTTGATGGCAATGTCCAGTGAGTGAAAGGAATGATGTTGAAGCATTGAATCATCCATCAACCTTGGAATAGAGATCAGCAAGTGCACGGTAGAGAATGGCAGCAGCAGGTGGCCTAGGCAACGAGCCAAGTATGTCTGTTGCAGCTATAGACTGGCTGCCATAGAAACGGGAATTTTCTTGCACCCGAGTAGTCACCATACTCCCTTCAAGTGAACATCCAACAAATGCACCTGCATGTAGTAATATTGTCGTCAAACACTATAATATAAAACTAAAACAAACTAGACTCCAGTCAGGTCACCTAAGCAAAACCTCCAAATGAAACAGAGAACCATCAATTTCATTCGATTCTAGGTATAAAGGTTACATTAATACTAACTACATAACATCAACCTAAGAAGTTTATGAGCGAATCTGGTTTTTGGAGATTCACTGGCAGCATGCATGCTTGTAATCGCTAAAATACAAGTTTCAGTGGGTCGTGTTGAGTGAGAAACAATCGGGTCCCAATCAGCCTTCCAAGGGTTTCATACTGAAGTCAACTTTAGCCATCATGTGGTGACAAAAACCTAAAGAATATGTGAAGAGGTAAGAAAGAAAAATAGAAGGGAGGAATCCTTGTTGATTCGCTCTCCTGTTTTCTGTTGCAAAGTAACCAGTTAATTAAGTTGGGCACGTCAATGCCAAATGGGCCACCCTTAAGAAAACCTTCTGCCTAATTGCTCACTTAAGAGAGGAACATTAGCAGCACACATATCTACCGAGGAATTTTATCTACAAACCAATACATAGAAAATTACGACAATGATAGCATCTTCAGTAACTAAAGTTTTCACAAACAGCATTGCTATAGTTTACAGCTATTCCAATTCAAATATAAATGTTCATATGAAGTTGATGAAAATAAGAATCGTATTTCTACAGGAAAAGACTGCAGATTATATTGAAAGTCAAAACTACCAAACTAAGAAATATTTACATGGAATAACGAAAGACAAGATCCAGTTGCATACTGTTAAAGGAACCAACGCTTTCAGTACAACACTACATGATCAGAAATAGCATACCTTTACTGCAGCTGTAGGTATAGCAAGCAGCATAACCACCATCACCAGCTCGAACATCAGCTTCAACTGATCTACCAACAATGCCTACTGCAGCACTCAAACCAGCACCAAGTGAAACATGCATATTGCCACTAAATGTCTTGACAGCATCATTTGTTCTCAAGACAATAATGAAGTCTGTCAACTCTCCTCCGGCCTATGCAGTAAACAAAACAAGACAATACTTCAGAATGTATAGAAATAAATAAATATCAGTAAAACCTTGAAATGTCCTACATTTGTATGGAGTAGGAAGTCAGAACCAGTCCTTGGTACAGTTGAGGAGTCAATGGAATAATATCTTTGCGGAAATTTAGCTATTGTGTAACATATATTTCAATAAATTTATTGGATATTACTATGTAATTCTAGAGCCTAAACAAAATAAATGTTATGGTGTTACAGTTGACTGGAAACAGTATGCACAGCATATAGTAACAGATTTTCGCATATGATCCACAGTCATTCATACATAAGCAAAGGTATTGGTAATTGCAGTGTTTGGCCAATATTGTTACAGAATGGTTACTTCACCTGAGCTCCCCACCCTACACCAAAGGTGGACACAGCAGATGGAGCAGACCATGAACCATCTTCCCTTCGTGCAATCACAAGTCCTGTTCCAATGTTATACGTAACCACCACTCCTACTCTAACCACAGTGATAATTGCAAGGCCTTTTGCTTTTCTTAGAATGACATCTGGAATTGACTTCTCGGGCTTTAGAAAACCAATCTGCAAAAGTGAAATTCCGGATAAAGTAAGTTTTAGCACAAAATAATGCAGTAGGTCTCCACATTCACAATACTGGATTCTCTCGTTCAAATCAGAATTAGAAAGTTCTTTATTCATGTAAAGCCCATGATAAGTAGCACAAGTCATAAATGTTTGCTGTTTCAACAATTGAAATCGATACCTGATTATATGCCTTGATAGTGTTAGTTGCCTTGTAAATTTCACATTCCATGGACTGCCACCAAGGAAAATTAACCCAAGATCTCAAAGTGCTCAGATCTGTCAGGTCATGGGTTGGCAATTGAGCAGCATTGCTTACATGATCCATTAAATAAGGCTGTACAGACTCGAGTCGGACACAGCATACATCACATACTCTTTGGGGGTCAGAAACTCGGAATTTTGATGGCAACAAGCTCCTCCCTTTAGAGCACTCACCACAAAATATTCCTCCACAAAACCGGCAGTGATGTCGAGAGCACATGATGGGATGAAACCTCACACCACAAAGCATACAAGAAGAAGCAGCACTATCAGCTAACCATTTTGGGGGCTCGGCTTCTAATAGTTCCTTCACATTACCAAAATTGGCCTCTGTGAGAGTTTGTGCCATCTCTCTCCAAGCTTGTTCAAGTAGTACACGGCTGGATATCCATGAAAAATTACACATATTAATATCTCCTGATGCCAAAGAAGTCACTTTTCCCCGAGCCACAAGTAACATTTCTGCTAGCACATCCCACATAGTCAATTCCCTTTCATCTCCTACATATTGATTCCACCCCAAGTCCTCGTCAGGAAAATAGCCACCGTTTGAGTGAAAACCTTTGGCCCACTCTTTATGATCATCTTCTAACATGGGTGGAACTGAAACTGGTATCCACACTCCAGTATCTTCCTGCAGTGGAGTATCGTAATAGAAGTACCTTCCCTGCTTCTGAAGATTAGCTGAAGACTCCATATCTTCGTTATGGTTTTCCAATTGTTTTTCGGGGAATTCAGGATACAACCTAGAAGAATTTATAGAGTACCGTGCAGTACTATCAGAGATAAAAGAATCAGAATACTCTTTAGTATCGCAACTCCTCCTCCTACCACCCACCTCATCATCCTGTCAATAATATTAAGCACCATAAACAAAATCAAACATGGAGCCCCAAACTATATCCAGACCCAAAGGAAAAATCGATATAATTTTAACTTTAAAGTAACATATTAATTTAATGTTTGCAAATGATCCATGAATAATTCCCTTATTCCTCTCTCTCTCTTCTGGTCTCGCTTTCAAAACACATCACCCCCCCCCCCCCCCCCCCCCCCTTCCAAAAATAAAAGATATTAAAGGTCAGATTCCATACATACAGAGACAACAAAAAATACAAAATAGCGCAGGAATTTCCAATTCCCTAGACAAAAACATATGCGTATAATCTGGTCAGAAAAGGAGAAAGTTTACCTGAGGAGAATCGGAATTGGATATCTGGTCCCTAACGGAGAAACTAGAAAGCCTTTCTGATAAATTTTCCACAGCTTGCGCTTGCACCTGATTCTGATGATCCAAGATTTTGCCCTCCATTGGCAAACCTAGAACAAACACCAAAATAGGGCATGTATGTGCGTATAATATCTGCACTTATTATCAGAAAAAGAAAATTTTGCAGTGAATTGGAAAAGAACGAAAATCTGAGAGGAAAGACGAAAAGGGTCGATGATAGAATTGGGATTAGAGCTTCAATGGCGTGTGATAAAAACAGAGCTCCCCCCTAGGTTTGACGTCTCCCTTGCGTGCTGCCCTGAATATTATATTTTCGAGTTCCCAATCCTCGTTGTATTTTTTTATTTGTCACTGTTATTTTATCCACGTATTTTTTTTTATTCCTTTTAGTTTTCCTTTTAGTTTAAAAACTTATTATCTTTTTAATTTTTTAAAATTTAAAATTTGAAGTGAAACTAGTTTCATTTCTTCAATTAAAAAACCATTTTATTTATATTTTCAAATTTTAAAATTAAAATTATTTTAAATTTAAGAAATCAAAACTAAATTTCAAAGACAAAAATATAATAAAGGCACTGTAAAAAGAAAAGCATATTTTTTTTCCATGTCACCTACATTTTTGAGTTTTATTGGTCTCCATTTTAACAATAAAGTGTTAAAACAAAACTCTTTTAAAGAAATAATACTAATTTATTTGTGAAATTTCTTTTAATAAAAAATAAATAACCATTTTACGGTGATAATAAATGAAAACAGAAAGTTATTCAAATGAATACATGAAATAATAATTTTTAAACAGTACATCTTAAATTCTTTAATTAAGTGTTTATATTAAAAATAAAAGAATAAAACATGAAAATTAAATTCTAACAGAAAAACAAAAATCTAGACAGAAGACTGGGAAGAAACAAACTGTTGCAGGGTGCAAGGTTGTAACAGAGACAAGAAACAACTTCCTTTTTTCTGGAAAGGAAACAGCCTGAAACTCCTGGAATTTAGGCATTCTCCACCCAGTTTCCCAACAAGTTACCTGTCCAAACACATGATCTGAAATGGATACAACAATTAAATTCGTATTATAAATAAGTTTTATAAAAGGAAAATGTTTGGAAATGACAAATTAAACTCATGGGATTATTATCTCTCTTAGGTATGTAATTTAATTTAATTAGGTAGCTTCTAGTTAAAATTCGTCCTTACTGTATTTAGATTAAGAATGTGCTTAGAAGAGAAACTTCTCTTCTCTTGACATTAGTAGAAAAATGGTTTTTTTTATGATGGATAACTTGTCATCATAGTTTTGGACATTATAATGATTATAGAATATGTTTTTTCCACTGGTGTGAATCTGAAATTGAAAAATTGTTTTTACAAAAGGGTATATATATATATATATATATATATATATATATATATATATATATATATATATATATATATATATATATATATATATATATATATATATATATATAATATATGTATGTATGGGTTAAATATGTTTTTAGTCCTTATACTTTAGGACGATTTTAGTTTTAGTCCATTTTTAAACTAAAGTATAATTTAGTCCTTCAAGTTTAGAAAACTCTGGTTTTCTTTAGAAAACTTCGGTTTTAGTCATTTTTATCAAATTTTTTTAACTTTATTTGTTTTTCAAACACGTTTCAATCTAAATGCTATAACGAAACGTGAAACAACAAATAAAGTTAAAAAAAAAAATTGGTAAAAAGAACTAAAACCAGAATTTTCTAAAATTGAATGACTAAATTGTACCTTTAAAAATGGACTAAAATCAAAATTACTCCAAAGTATAGAGACTAAAAACATATTTAATCCTAGAATATTCATAAAATGTTAAAGCATTCACCCACTGCTTTGAAAACAAATAATATCGACAAAAACCAGACAAAACTAAATAGATTATTTTAGAAAATGTTTTTATTCTCATTTACAAGGAGATTTTCTTTTTGTGTGTTCGTATTTATTTTTTAATTTTATCTTTTAGATGATAGTGTATTTTATGATTAAAATAAGTATTTTATTTTTTTTTATTTTTTAAGTGACTAATTCTTTAAATCTAACCATTTTTTAAAATTTGACAATTTTTTAATTATATCATTATCTAATGTAAAAGAATTTTTTTTTCTTTTAAAAATAAACTGAAATTTCTTTGCTATCACAATCAAACTATTTTTCTTTTTCTCTGCTCTAGTTTATTAAAATTCCTTTTTTTCAACCTCATCTCACTCTCCCCTCTTCTTGTTTTGGATTTGTAACACCATTAGAGTAAAAGAACTTTCACGGTCAAATGTTCTAAACCAGTTAAAGATAAATACTTTCTTTTCTTTCATCGATTCACTCCATTCGTAAAAACCGATTTTTTTTTCATTAATAACATTATTTTTTTTTAATTTCACATATAGCATACTGTATATTATATTTATTTATATAGAACGATTTTTAAATATGTTCAGAATTCAGTTTATGGAAAACCAAATTTTGAATATGTTTTAGCATGCTTTTATACAAATTAAAATTTAAAATTCATATACCAGCAAATCGAATTCTAAGAAGCTTTTTAAGTTGTTAACGTTCAATTTTGCTTTTTAAGTTTGGAAAACCACAATGGTTTTTGAAACAATTTAACACTTTTAATTTCTTTTATAATTTTCAATGAATTTTGAAACTCATTTAACACTTCAAATTCTTTTTATAATTTTCAATGGTTTTTGAAACTCATTTAGTACTTTTAATTTTTTTTTATAATTTTCAAGTTTTTGAGACTCATTTGACACTTTTAATTTTTTTTATAATTTTCAATGGTTTTTGAAACCTATTTAGCACTTATAGTTTTTTTTTTAATTTTCAATGGTTTAAAAAACGTTCCTTTACTTTTTAGTTCTTTTGTGCATGTCCAAATTAATCATGATTCATATTTCCTTTTTTTTCATGTTTTTTCAAATGAATTCATTTCAGATGAACTTTATTTTTCTTCAAGTTATTGTTCTTCTCTACACTCCATCACTGCATCCTAGGTATTATTACATATTTGATTAGATTTGCAAGTTTAGATTTTGCATAGTTATATATAAATATTGGTGTGGTTTGTGACGTGAGAAAGAAATATAATGATGCATTCATCTGGAAAAACATGAAAAAGAAAGGGAATACGAATCATGATTAATCTGGACATGCACACAAGAACAAGAACTTTAAGAAAAGGGAAAGAAGGAAAGGAGGCTGCGGCTGCTGGATTAACAACAGAAAAG
This sequence comes from Vigna mungo, assembly GCA_036885675.1. Taxonomy (NCBI): domain Eukaryota; kingdom Viridiplantae; phylum Streptophyta; class Magnoliopsida; order Fabales; family Fabaceae; genus Vigna; species Vigna mungo. Next base: position 5,070,474 of record CP144691.1, read on the forward strand.
AAAAGAATAAAGGTGGGGAATGTTTTTAACCTAAAAAGTAAAGGAACTTATGTCAGTAACTTAAAAAAAATTATAAAAAAAATTAAAAGTTTCAAAAACCATTAAAAATTATAAAAAAAAATTAAAAGTGCTAAATGAGTTTCAAAAACCATTGAAAATTATAAAAAAAATTTAAAGTGCTAAATGGGTTTAAAAAATCAAAATTATAAAAGAAATTAAAAGCGCTAAATGGGTTTCAAAAACATGGTTTTCCAAACTTAAAAAGCAAAAATGAAGGTTAATAACTTAAAAAGCTTCTCAGAATTTAATTTGCCATAAATCGAATTTTGAACGTATTTAAAAATCGTGCTATATAGGTAAATATAATATACAGTATGCTATATGTGAAATTAAAAAAAAAATAATGTTTGTTATTAATGAAAAAAAATCTCGTAAAACCTCAATCTTATTCTGTATGTGACTTTTAAAGCTATCCAAAGTCTTTTCCTTTAAATGTAAACCCAACACAACAATCGAGTCACTAATTCAATTTCTTTTATGTTGTAGAACCATTATAAGGTCTCAAAATCATTGAGCTTTTTAAAAGGGAGTATATTTTATCTAACACGATAAGGTGAGAGAAGCTACATTTATCATTATGTACATGTCTACTTTTTTCTATTTTTGGTTGCTTGGTCGCCAAAATCTGTGAAATGGGTATAACTTTTGTGATGCATGCATGATATGTATTTTGACCCATGAGCTAGATTAATTTGTGTTGTTATGTGTACTATTTTGCTTTATTTTGTTTGATATTTTATATGATATAGTATGAAGAGTTATAAGATGTGAGATTGGACAATTGGGTACAAATTGGAAAATGTTAGTGAAATAGGTAAAGGAAAGGAAAGGGTGAATTTAAAACACTACTTTTAATGTCTCTATTGTCATGCTACAAAGCAATATTGGGTGCTACCCAATTTTCTAGTATGTGTCATCTTCATAAAATGATGATTCTCGTTTTATTAAAGTTTGAATAAAGCTGAAATTTTAACAGTGAACCTTAAACATATAATTCTTTATTTTGACCGATCAAATCTTAATTTAAAAATTTGTCATGATAGTAGTTTTTCTTGTAAGATTTTCATAATTTATATGGTTCACAAATTTATCTTTGTTTTTCTTTTGGTGTATAACTTTAATATATTCTAATATTCAAGTTTGATTGAACAAGTAACTCATAAACAGATAATGATAAAAACAAAAACTTAAACTTTTAAAACACACATTAACAGTAAACAAATAATATTGACGTCATAACCAAAATAGAATATATTAATAAAAAAGATAACAACTTTATAATTACCAACCATATATACATGTGTATTTAATTTCTTTTTATGATTAAAAATACAATAAAATTATAATTATAGAAACAAATATAAATATTTTTACAGTTTAATTATAAAAAAATTTATTTATTTTGTAGATGATTTTTATTTATTTAGTTTAGAAAAATAATTAAATTTTAAAAAATAATTAAATTTAAAAAATCAGTTAAATTTAAATAAAATTGTAACTTGAAAAGATAAAAAAAAAAGTGAATACCAATCTTCTTTATGTAAGTATAGGTTACTAAAAGTATATACTATTGATACGTATTTTAAATCCCAACGCTTTAGCTTAGTTTTTATATTTTGCCATTTATACCAATAACTATTTCATGAACTATTTCGTGATGATCATCACAAAAAACAGATACAATGTCGTTACATGGAAAGCATTATGGTTTTTATTATACATTGTATTAAAACAAAAACAATGTTTCTTGCGTTCAACGAAATTTACCGGTCACGTCAATGAAAAAAACGACATCTACCAAGAGGTAGAAAAATTCGTTTTGAAAAAAAAAAATTCAAATATGCGTCAAATATAAAATAGCTTTTCAACTCAGTTCTAATTTTTGCTTTGTATGGGAGCTTTACCAAATTCAAAACTTTGAGATTTTCATTTCCTCCATGGCGTTCTCCCTCAACCAGCAGTTCACTTTGGTGTCAACCTTTCTTCTTCTCCTTCTTCTCCTAAACGCTTCCATCTGCGAATCCTCTCATAGGTTTTCCAGATATGGTGCTAGAATTTCCGGGGATGGTTCCAGTCGGCACCTGTTGGAGTCCAGGAACACTCAGCACCCCAACAACTGTGGAGAATTGGTGGCGCAGTCTCAGTGCTCGAGGAACTCAAAATGCAGCTGGTGCACCAGTGAGGACCTTGATGATATGTGTTTCAGCAAATCTGAGGCGTGGAGGTTGCCACAACAGGTTTACTCTTGCGCCTTGATCCGGTGAGATCCATTCTCTTTTGCTTTTTTCTCTCTGGGATCTGTGCTACCCTAAAGTGGAATACGTGGGCTGCGATTCGTATGAAGTCGTGAATTGATGGAGGGTGGTGATGTTGTAACTGTAACTTTTGTGGTTTTGTTCATTCGGTCTACGATTTGTCAGATTCGAACCATGTTTAGGATAGAGAAACAGAAGGAGAGGACTACTTTTGATCTTGTGCTGAGTAATTTTGTTTTCTAACCTGATTTTTTTTTTTTTATGGCGAGCTACTGACATTCCAGAAGCTTCATTGCGATGAGATTAATGTTCATCGATTTTTCCTTTAATATGCTAGTAATAACGAAATCCTATTGATATTAAGGTGAAGATGTGATACAAAAGATAAAGTATTTAGCTCTGTATATTGTAATGATATTCTGATAATAATTAGAATAAGGACATGAGAGAAAAAAATAGAAACTATTCCTAAGAGATAAATTAGGATACCCTAAAACAACATGGAAGCTTCAAACAACAACAAAGAAAATTCTAGATTAAAAAATGTGGAAGTGTAATATGGGGATGGAGGTTCTTAAAAAATGGATTTAAGTCTAACAAACTTCTATAGATAGATGACTATGACACTATCTTAAAAAATGAATTTTAAATCTAATTTAATCTTACAAAGCCAATTTATAAGTTAAGATTTGCATCCATTCAACAAAGATAGAAAAGACTCATTGTGCCTAGGATTAGGGTCCAAGCTGGACTGCATTTGAGACAGAGAGTGACAAATGATAATGGCCGGAATGGAGCGGACAATATTGAGTTGTATCTAGAAATAAAGGCCAACAGCACCTAACCCCTTCTAGAGGCTGTTGAAGCCGAACACCTTCAAACCGCCCTCCCCAATGCTGTACTATCTTTTAAAAAGATTCATACAATAGTCAAAATATCAACAATCCAGCTATAATCACAAGAAACTGCCTGAAAATGTCAAATCGAAAAGAGAGAGCGAAAATGACAGACTCGAGCATTAGACATGGCAAAACACAGTCCAGGAGAGTCAATTAGACATCAGTAAGACTAACAATGATGGTTGGACGTGATCAAAGATTGTATGGTAAGGCTAACAATGGCAAAGAAGGAAAACGCTAGGGAGGACAATTAAACATAGACCTAGCAGATTCCCTCAAAAATACCTATATGATGGAGAAGAGGAATTACTCACTAAATGAATCTAAATCCAGGTTTGGATATTTATCAACAAAATTTTTATGGCAACGGCTGCAGGTACAGAGTTTACTAATCAGTCATCTTACACTCGCCCACATTTAATATGTTATTTTTAAAATAAAACTAATATTTCACGTGCATCCCTGTATAATTTTATGATCACAATTTGCAAATCTTGTTTTAACAATTTACTGTTTCACATTCAAATGTTGTATTGAAAACTGTAACTTTTTATTGCCACCGTTTGACATATTTGCCGTTGTGCCTATGTCACAACGTCATTCTTCAAAATCTCCAGTCAAAGAGTTGCTTGTCTAGCAATTTCATCTTTATAATATGGATACAAAATAATAACTGTTTAAAAGATTTGGAAGTATTTGGTCTGAGTATGGATGTTTAAGATACTGAGATACTACTACCTATTATGACTCTGTGAGGGTATGGTTCTGAAGTTTGGTCCTTCTGAAAACAGAATGTAGGGACATTGGTATAGTATTCAACCCAAACCCACACGGATGTCCTCCCTGTATTAAAGTTTTAGAGCATCTCTGAGGGATGTATAATTTATCTTTACTGTCAAACTGGCATTCTAAACACAATAGCACTATCAGAGCAGTGTGAGGTGTCATCTGAAAAAAGGAATCGGGTCTGACATAACCAATGGTAGCATATCAGAAAAAACGGGCCCAGCAATTCATGTAAGGTAATCAACCGAAGCAGCAACTAGAGAAAATAAATCCAAGAAGTTGAAAATGCGCGAAGCAAAGATCATGACAATTCTTGTTTAATGATTTAATCATCACAATTCACATATTAGATCTTAAAACTCTAACTCCTTTTCATTACTGTATAACATATTTGTCCTCGTGTCTATGTGACACCACTGTGGTGAGGTTATTCTTCTAGTTCGCTAATAAAGAGACACCGCTGATCAGATATCTAGTAGTTTCATCTTTATAATTAGGAGGACATGACATAGTAATGTTATTCAAACAGATTTGCAAGTAAGTGGTCTGAATATCGATATTTAAGTACTAAGATGGAAGTATATTTCCGAGAAAGATACTTTCTGAAAACATGGATGTAGAGACACTGCTATAGTATCCTGCTGATAGCAGATTTCATCCCTAGACAGAAAAATTAGTAGTGTCTCGAAGAGGGTTGCTTAATTTACGTTACTTGTTAAGCTACCATTCCCAAACACAAATCTCTATTTACAGTGGGAGTTAGCATCTGAAATAAAGAACCCAATCTCGCAGAACCAATGCTTGTGTATCAGAAAATTTGATCCAGCAATGCATGTAAGGTAAATAAACAAGGCAGCAACAAGAAAAAAAATGCAAGAATATTTTGAAATAAAAATTGAAGCTAAGAAGATGAACAAAAAACATGGTTGAATGAAAAAACAGTCCTCAAATTGAGAATAAAACAGATCCATGAAACACTAGCATTAGAACACCCTTGTCTTCACATGAGTACCCAAAACCACATAAGAGATTGACATCACTCTCTACTTAAAACCTTAAGGCAATGAGCTAATGAGTCTTTCAAATTTATATGTTATTTTACTTTCTTATTTCTATCCAATATGAAACTTAGACTCACATTTGAATTCTTAACACGTACTAGATGTGACGGGATTAGAAACGAACTTAAATGGCAGAGTTGGGATAACAACTGTTAAAGAAAAGATTATGGGGCTGTGGAAGAAGACTTGTAGAGTAGAAGCCCCTCTAAGGATTGCCAGCTAAAGAGAATTGGTACAAAAAAGAGAGAGCACTGAATCTGTTTTATACTAATAGAAAACTATACATGTGCAGAACTGACCTTTAAATTAAACTGGGTATATTATTTACTTGTGTAATTGAGAGAGAATCGCCGGAACTTCAAAAATCAGTTTCACGACCAAAAAGAGATTTATGTTTGTCCATTTTTGTGGTGCCTTAAATCTATATTGGATATATTGGCCAAGATTAACACGAACATGTACAAAAGAAATAAGCTTTGAAGAAAACTTACGGTTTTTTTATTCCGTTGTGTGGTTGAGAAGGAATCATCCGATCTTCAAAACCAGGTTTGTTCAAGATAACTAGTGTTACGTTAACAAAAACATCCAGTGCCTGAAATCTGCAGTCAAATACAGACAATAGAACAAAATATTGGAAATCCCACGTCCATTAAATATATATAAATATATAAGTAGACACAATTTTCATTTTTAAAGTATGTGAAATTAAATTAAATGAACGTATTATAACAACCAAGGTCATTGGTGATGATTCTTTGAAAAGATTTATAAAATATGAGCTCTTCCTTCAATATTGTTTAACATTTTTATCTTTACTAAATTTGAAATTTAAACTCACAATTTTCATAAAAATAATACTTAAAAAAATAATTTCTGTCTTTAAAAAGTTTTGAAAAGTAAATTTTGTAAGAAAAATGATATTTAAAAAACTTCAAAAATAAATTCTGTAAAACAAATTTAAAAAAAAATTAAAAGGTTAATTGAAGAATAATTCAACAATGAAAAAATTGATTGAATTAATTTTAATCTGCTTTGTTAATTAGAGAGAAATTTTGTCGATGAGTGAAAATTGTGTATTCACCCCCCAACCCCAAGATAATTATTATGCAACAATGAGTGTTGAAATCCTATGTAATCAGTTTGGAAGATCCTCTTTCATTTAAGAAAATCTTCTACGTAAGAAAAGGTTGACCAAACCAAAAGATACCATGTTCTCCATTATCCCAGGGTAAAAGATACACATATACTCCATTCTCAACTGTTGATCGATATTGTAGGAATCCATAAACCACTTTTCGGGCTTAAGATGTCCTTCCTTGAGCCAAAACTGTCCAAGAGACTACGTTACCTTTCCTGCAATACGTGGCAGCTTGGATTAGCATTTTTATCGAACATGGCCTTGCATTCTTGGACAAAGCAAGAAAGGTAATTGCAAGCAAATCATTTTGGTTAGATTTTAAGGTCTTGATGGAGTGCATACAATCAATCTCAAACCTGTGCAATTTAAACGAAAAGGGAGGGGAATTGCAGTTTAAACACAATTTTGGAACACTTGAGCAAATTAATGGGAAATAGTCCCCCTGTCGTAAAATGTTCATAGAAGTCAAAAAATGCAACCATGATTGTAGGGTTCTTATATTAGAGGATTGTCATTTGCTGCAAATCCTTTCATTAGAAAACCTCATTGGAGCCATTATTAGAAAACATACTGACAGAGAAAGAACCAATAACTAACGAATCAATTAAAGTTAACTTAAGAATTAGTAATACACAGCATTTCCCCTCCCTTCTCACAAGACATTGAACAAACACTCAGTTCAACTCACACAGGGAAGGAAATAAATAAAATAACAAAATACAAATAATTAATAAGAAGAAATCTAACGTTGCTGATAGCGCTTAACAGCATCTCTCATGTCATCACAGCAATCAGACCCATCAAAAAAGCTTCTCAATTTCCAAAGCTCCCGGTCGAAAATATCATCCACGAAGGGCCGAATCAGAATAGCATTTTCGGGTTGGTTCGAAAAGGAATTCGGGTTATCATCAACTATAACCACCCGTTTGAGATCGCGCCCAGTTTCGTTAAGGTCCTTCACGAGCTTCCCGTCTATGTGGCGGCACGAATCACGGTAGAGCCGGTGCGAGATGAACCGGTTCCGGTCCAGCCTGTCCAGCACCATGGACGCGTACTCCCTTAGCGCCGCCGTGAAAACGACAACCTCATACTTAGAGGCGAGGGTCTCAAGGAACTCGTCAACGCCGGGGCGCTTGAGGACATAGAAGTCCATGGGCTGGCCGTCGATGACCGGCCGGACGACGAAATCAAAGTGCTCCGGCGGCGGCGAGGGGTGGGAGTGGACAAGCGTTTCGTCAAGGTCAAGGAACACGGTTTTACGGACGGAGAGGGACGGAGGGAGGAGCGGTGTGGCGGTGGCGTCGTCGAAAACCAGGGTGCGGCGAATGGCATCGAGTTGTTCTTCGTGTTCTTCTGTTGTTGTTATCTTTTTGAGGATCTTGTAAGAGGTTGCTTTTTTCTTGTGGGTGGTGCTGATGCGAGCGATCTTTGAGAAGAGTTTTGTAATACGGCGGCGGATGGAAGACAGGGCAGCAGAGGATGCCGCCACCACATTTTTTATGGGAGTTTTCCGGCGCCAACGACGGCTGTTGTTGTTACGAAGGTCCTTGATGGACTTCACTGGTCCTCTCTTCACCTTCGATACCATTTTTGGAATTTTTTTGGAAATCAGAGAAAGAGAGAGAAACGCAGAGAATGATTCGATTGTGATTGTGTCTGTGTTGAATCGGGGCCAATTTTAAACTCTAGGTACGGTGCAACGGTAACGAGCAGCTTCGGAACCGAAGCTATATTATTCTCTTCTTGTTTCGAATTTTTGCCTTTTTTGTGTTACTGTTGTTTTGTTTCTTTTCTGTGTTTATCTTAACTTCAGACTCCGAAGCTTCCTTAATTTTGTTTTTTATTTTAGATTAATAAAAATCTAGGAAGAAAATTCTAAAAGTGTAAGAATTAGTTTTGTTGTTAATGAAATTGTAAAATACATACACACACACACAAAAATGTAGTGTTAGAAAACAACTGAAATGATTAGTGGGACTGTATATATAATTTTTTCATTTAAAATTAGAAAGTTTAAATTGTCCAATTAGACCATGAGCCTATAGAAGGTTAAAGAGTGAAAAATAAAAAGTTACTATCAGAGGATAACAAGATAAGGTGCTCATGCCTAACTTTGAGTTACACTGCTTCCTATGAAAATAAATTGTTAAAACGTAAAACTCATATTAGAAAATAAAGAATTTGTTATGTTTCTAACAAAAAAACATTATATTAAAGTAGATTATTTTTATTTTTATGCACATAAAAGTAGAAAATGTTAGTGTATTTACACGGGGAACGTTGATATGATAGAATTATACCGTGAATATTATTAATGAGTACAAAAACTGCAATTTTTTATTTAGTATTGATTAAGATAATTTTTTCTTGAGTTTGATTGATTGTAATAAGAAAATTAAACGTTTCGTTTGATTTAACATTAATAACATTATACCATGATAAAGGAATTCTAACAGTACATTTTTTTTAACATTAATTCAATAACATAATATAATAAACCATTCTACAAAACAAAGTTAAATATCACAAACGTTTATTACAATCTTATTATCACTACCATAAATTTGAAACAAGAGTATCCTTAATTTTTACTAATTTCTTTTAACTCAAAAATATTTTTTCCAAACTAAAACTTTACATCTCTTGAGATACTCATAATTAGAGTTTATTGCAAAAATATTCAAATAAGGCAAAAATTCAATATATAATATATTAAACCGAGAATATCATTTCTTTCAAAGTTATTTCTAAGGCTGAATTAAACCAAACTAAAAGATGAAAGATCTTATGAAAAATATAAAAAGTTATACTATTTTAAAATATCATCAGTTCAAAATTCTTCAATTTTCCTTAATTTCTTAATGGTGTAGTCAATTTCTAAAAATATTGAAGCTTGAAGGTACAAAGTGGAAGACAAAGGAGAGATGAGAGGACTTGAATATGCACACGAGAGAGAAAAGAAATTAAGTGGCGGGTGACGTTTATCGTTTCCTTTTTCTTTTTTGTTATATTATTATTTTTTTTTCTTTTCTCATACTAAACATTTTTCTATAAGTAACCATCCATTAGTATGTGACGGTCTACTATTTACGTAGGTTCAGAATGTCTTAATTAATTAAAAATACACGTTGTGTTTGACAAATTTATACTAACTCGTATTTTTTTTAATATATGATATTGAATAATGGAAAAAATATGAGTAAAATGTAATTTGCTTGGATGCTTTTATGATCTGGTCCAACTTACGCATGAATGTTTCTGGGTCTGTATCTCAGCAAGACCCATTAGTGTAATCAATAATAAATAAAACAAATAAATAAATAAATATTTTTATGTCCTTTCTAAACAAAGAAAATAGAAATAGCCGACCATAGATTATTGAATCACATCGGTGGAATACTTTTTATTAATAAAAAAAGTTAACTGGTCCAAAGAGAGTCAAAGTTAAAAAGCAAAGGAGGAGTGAATGAAAGAGACCATAAACTCTAATTGGCTATAAGTCACTGCGACGCCAGACCACATGATGAACAAAACAATAAAACAATCAATTAATTAATGTTGTTGTGTTGTATGACGTAGTAATAATAGTTGTAATTCAGGAACAAATGAATATAGCAGTGGACACGTTGAATTCAAAATACAATTTCCTCTTCTCTTCTCTTCTTTGCTCACCAGCTAAACTCAAGATTGGAAACCAATGGCTCCCATCATGCCTTTATCTCATCCTCTAAAACCTCTTTATATTTTTAAATTTACTTTTTTTATTTCATCATTTCAGAAACAATATTATATTTATGATATCATTAGAGCAATAAGAGCAGTCTAATAATAAAAGTTAGAAGAAAAAGATAAATTGAGTTTTTTTTTTTTTAAGATTGTAATATATAGAGTTTATTTGAAAGGTTTGGAAAGGAAGGTAAAACAAATTGTATGTTTGACTTTTTTACTAAAAAATTAATAATTAATATTTAAAGATAAAAAATATATTTATAATATGACTGTTTCTTTTGTTAAGATATTTTTTTCATTTACGATATTACACTATAGCCACAAATTCATTTGAGTGAGGTACTTTTTGAGAAAGAAAAATGATTATTGACACATTCGTATTTTATTTTAGCATATTAAAATAAAAAGGTATATTATTTATTCATTCCAAAATAATGTGCTATTGAGTTTTTTTTTTTTAATTTATTAAAAATGCAACTATATATGGAAGCGTGTTCTTAGAACATCCATGTATTGTACTTCTTGTCTCACTTGTAAGATGATATCTGAAAAATCAGTCACCTTTAGATTTTTATTTATTTTTTGTTTGTTTTTATTTTTTATTTTTTTGGCCTATGATATGACACGGGTTAAACAGAGTCTATTATCAGAATTTTACACAGCTTCTGGCTACAAGTTGATTCAAACAAGGCTCCTCTGAAGAAAAAGAATGTTATTAGAAGAATATTATATGAATTTGTGATGAATTTCATGTAGTTATTTCACTTTCAAATAATAATTAATGTAATATAGACATAGTACACTAAGTTTATCATCTACACTTCTACGTGTATATATTTATAAAAATTTATCACTTATTTTATAACACAATTTTATTATGATAAATTATTATATAATTATATTTCTTCAAATCATGCAAAATTTTAAATTTCTATTATCTTTTCACTTAACTCAATTTTTTTTCAAAAACTTATCGAATCATACAAAATTATATGTTGACATTTAAATAACACAAGGCAAAGCATTCAAGATATCTTTACTACTGCTACACAATGTAAAATTTCACAGAAAATAAAAATAATTAATATATTAAAATAAACAAATTAAATAAAAATATTACCTAAAATATGGGAGGATTAAGATGACGTACCAATATAACTTTTGTTAAAGTTATACTAGTAAAAGATTATAAAAGTGAAATACACTCTACGAGATATATGTAACATCCCCATTTTTACGATTACACTCATGTTCTCACAATTACACCATATGAATAAACACTTGTTGCAGATATTTATTTCAGCAAATCTTTTAAATTCAATGACATTATAACAAAAAACTTTGATACAGATATTTATATTTAGTATTTTACATTTATGAAATGAGTTGGTCAAGTAGAAAATTCTTTAATAAAAAATACCTTTAAAACTTATAAATACTGTTTTACATTTTTCTTTTCTAAATAATCCTATATATATATATATATATATATATATATATATATATATATATATATATATATAAAGAGAGATAATAACCCTTAAAATGTATCAAATTTTAATTGACAAAAAAAAATCTATTCATATAAACAATAAATTTTAAACACATGCATATTTAATAAAAAAAATTAAAAATTATTTAAATATTTTTAACTTTAAAACGTAAAATTCATAATATATAAAATATTTTTGTCAACTAAAATTTATACACTTTATAAATAAATATATATATATATATATATATATATATATATATATATATATATATATATATGAAACAATTTGTTGGAAAATAAGTTCACGTACACACTACCACTTTTGTTTGGACAACTAAGTTATTACGTTCTTACAATAATAAAACAAAAATTTCCTCTAGGAATTAAATAATCATTTTATTATTTTTTAAGCTTTTTGACATTTGTTGGAGTAATATGGTATTATATTAATAAATCATTCCAAAATGATTAAAACACATTAAATTACTTTTTTGTTAAAAATAAATTATATTTCTACAAAAATAGCATACATTTTTAAAAAGAAAAATCCATAATTAAATGTTTTAACATAATAGCGTAATAAAACATGGTTATATATTAACACTATGTCTACTCGGAATCATTGGTTAAGTTATTGAATTTTTTTTAAGTACTTTCATAATTAATATGTTAAAATTTCTATCAAAGCATCACTTCAATTTAAATAAACAAATCATTCATAGATAGTTAATAAAAACTTAGAACAATCAATTTGCAAAAATTTCTATCAATCGGGTCGTGTCAAATTTGATAAAAAAAAAAACCTTCCAAATATTTTATTTTAACCGTATTTGTTTATAAATAAGATCATTTTAAACTAATTTTATCTTTTTATATAATATCACAATTTTATAATATTACAAAGCATAATAGTACATGGTTATATTTTAAGCAATACCATAATGTAATTTTGAATAATATAAAGAAAATTATTCAACTTCACTTTTTTATTCACATATTATATTCTTGCAATTTTAATAAGGATTATTTTTTACGTTATCGAATATTTTAATTTCCGAAAAATATGTTTATCGTGATTACAATAATAATTGGAAAAAATTACCATGAAATACGTTTTTCCCGGTTATAAGAACCATCACAACAAGTTAATGATTATAAACAGAACATGAAATCTTCAATAACTACTAAAACAGAAAAAACTGTATTTTTATATTTTATAAATTAAAATTAATGTCATTTCTTACCATACCTTGTGAAAATATAATATCCAGTTGAGACACTGTGCAAACCTCTTTAGACAAAGTATCCACTACAACACCACCAAATTTTCTACTAGTGTGTGCAAGACCTGCAGAGTTCAAAGGAGTAAATAACTATTATTAAAAAAGATCATGTACATAAAATATTTTAGAAATTTTATTACATCTTACAATATCTCCTTATTACATCTTAAAAGTGGTGAAATCGAATCAAGTTATAAATCTCAACATACAAAATATTCTAGAAATTTATTTGAAAAAACTTGAGATCACAAGTCAGAAACTCGTGACGTGGTTACAGAAATGAGTCTTGGTTGGCGAAAGTGAAAGGAACTCATCCTGTGACAATGAAGATTAGGTTAGAGTGAAAAATGAAGATATAGATAGAGAGATAGATGAGGATTAGGTTAGAATGAAAAAATGAAGATTAGGTTAAAAAGTGTGAATTGAAATGGAAAGTAAAAGAGGAATTAGGAAGTATTAGGAATGAGAGGCTCGGGCAAGAGGAAAAGAACACAGAGAGAATAATCTGATTGAAGAGATAAGATGAAGATTGAAGAGATAAGATGAACATACCAGGGAGACGAAAGTTATAAAAATCGCCTCAACAAAGTCCTCACCACCTCGAGCCTCGACTTTGCCGCCTCGAGCCTCGATATCGATGCTCAGCCTAAGTAGGGGAAGACATAAAGCAAAAACGAACACGAACATGTAGGAGAGAGACACTCCACGAACACGCAGGGGAAGAATTTGATGAAGGTAACGGAAAAGAAGAGAGTTAGGACTTAGATTTAGGGAATTAGAAATGAAGGTGTGGAAAAAGGAGGTGAACAATAATATTAATTACGAACCGCGGAAAATTATTCTAAAAAAATATATTCTAGAAACGATTTTATTAATTAACTCCGAGAAAGTTTTTTTTTTTTAAAAAAGAAAAAGAACTACCTGCGATTTTAAGCATAAACCCTCGGAACTTATTCCAAGTTTTCAAAACCGTCGGAAAAAATCACTCCTAGACTTACATAGACAAATGTATAAATTCACCATTTTCATTATCACATATTATATATATATATATATATATATATATATATATATATATATATATATATATATATATATATATATATATATATGTTGAAAAAAAAATTCAAAACATTGTGATTAAGTTATATCACATTCTAACTTATTTACCAGGGTATTGAAAAAAAAATTTCCTTACTCGTAAAACTTAATTAATCGAACTTCAATTTTTAAAATAATTATTCTCGTATGAAAAAACATGTTTATAAAAGATTCTAATTAACAACATAAACATACCACTACACTCAACTAACAAATATTATCTTATATACAACAGATACAGATTTAAACCTAAATTTAAACTATAAATGTGTGAATTTAGAAAATGATATAATAATAATGGTAGTCTTTAAAAAGTAATATTATGATAATTTAGTAATAAGATGTTTAAATTATAAATTGATTTTGTGTTGTATGATTTCTGTTTGATATTTGAATTGTAAATTTTGAATTGGATCTATGGAATAGTATTTTTGGCTTTAATAAGTCATTTTGATTGAATTAGTGTTGTTTGTAGCTTAATTAGAGGATGTAAAAGCTTATTAAAATCCAAAACACCGCATGTTGTATAGATTTTTTTGCATTTGTGTCATACAAGTTAAATTACTGTGAAGATCGATATAACGTTCAAACATGGTGAATTATTCGAAGAAAGGGAGAGAGATAAAAAATGAGATATTCCATGAAAAAATAAATAACTAAATATAGAGCTTATAAATGCACTTTTTATGGTTAGAGATGTGTACAAGAATGTCATTCTCGAATGTACTAAAAGACCAAGTTTCTTGAAGCATTTAGAAAGTCTACTTTTTCTTTAGAGACAGTACACATATATGACATAAGTTGCATCTAAATAATAGCATAGCAAGAATCTAAACACATATATTACATTATAAGACGGGAAACAAAACCAGACAAAGAAATACTAAACATAGACATGTAAAAAATTTAAGATATGAATAATTTTTGTGAACTAATTTCACAGTATATGTAGTCTCACTTAAAAAGAATGCAATTTCAAATAAACAATAGGAAGAAAATTTAAGAAATAAACTGTTAATCACATTCTTCCAGTTGTACAGTGAGGAGAGCCTAATTAAATAATCTTATTTTCAATTTTAGAATATTTTAATTTATTTCTATTTAATACAGTAAGTACCAAATATTAATTTAGTTGTATGTAATATAGTAAATATTAATTTATTCACATTTAATGTAGTAAATATCACTGATAATGAAAATGAAAAACTTATTTCTATTTGCATCAAATGTAAAAAAAACACTTAATAATAATTACTCTCCCTCCGGAAAAAAATTTAATGACAAATTTAACTACATTAAACTTTATTCCAGTATTATTTATATCTATAATAAAGTTTTAATTATATAACAGATATTTTTTATTACACAATTTAAAATACCAGTTTAATGAAAATCTGTAGATATGTCTCACTTCGTAAATAGGTGACCTCAAAAAAAGAAAAAAAAAGTGTTCTTATAAATATATAATAAATACAAAATATTTTTGTGACAGGAAAATAATAAATTATAAAATTAAATGCAAGTGGTTAATGCATCTGTTTGAAATAAAAATAATAATTAATATAATTTATATACAGAAATAGACTAATGGCGTAAAATGAAAAGAATAATACAATGTAGATAGAAACAAATATGGAGCGGGATTTTAAAAGATATTCGTTAAAACAATTGTAATAATAATAGTTTAAAAGTTGAAAAAAGGTATTTGTTTTTTATAATTTATATGTAATAATAAATAATAAAAGAGATAATAAAAGATGGTAGTAAAAGAAATGAGAAAAGAAAAAAGAAAAAGGTATAAAAATAGGAAATGAAATGGAAAATAAAGAGGAAGGGAAGATAATTATGAAATGTGGAGGAGATAGTGGATGAATGCGTGGCTGCATTTGATTGGGAGGGATGAAGGCAGGGAAAGGCCTCAAAAGGAGAGAGATGTGAGGACTACATAAACATCTCATTTGCATTCTCTCGTTGCCCACCGCACAACAACAATCTATTCTCTTTCTCTTTCTCTTCCTTCTCACACAGTCCACAACTGTATCTCACTCAATGGAAGGAGAAGGATCCGGTGTGGTTACCGTCTATGGCAACGGTGCCATCACGGAAACCAAGAAGTCCCCCTTCTCCGTCAAAGTCGGCCTCGCCCAGATGCTCAGGGGCGGTGTCATCATGGATGTTGTCAACGCCGACCAGGCCCGCATCGCCGAAGAGGCCGGGGCCTGCGCGGTCATGGCCCTCGAGCGGGTACCCGCCGACATCCGGGCCCAGGGTGGTGTGGCCCGCATGAGCGACCCACAGCTCATCAAGGAAATCAAGCGGGCCGTTACCATCCCCGTTATGGCAAAGGCCCGCATCGGGCACTTCGTGGAGGCCCAGATCCTGGAGGCCATCGGCATCGACTACGTGGACGAGAGCGAGGTTCTCACGCTGGCCGATGACGCTAACCACATCAACAAGCACAACTTCCGCATCCCCTTTGTCTGCGGCTGCCGCAACCTCGGGGAAGCCCTCCGCCGCATCCGCGAGGGCGCCGCCATGATCCGCACCAAGGGCGAGGCAGGCACCGGCAACATCATCGAGGCCGTGCGTCACGTCCGCTCTGTGATGAGCGACATTAGGGTTCTCCGCAACATGGACGACGACGAAGTTTTCACCTTCGCCAAGAACATCGCCGCGCCCTACGACCTTGTCATGCAGACCAAGCAGCTTGGCCGCCTTCCCGTCGTCCACTTCGCAGCAGGTGGCGTCGCCACTCCTGCCGATGCCGCCCTCATGATGCAGCTTGGCTGCGATGGCGTCTTCGTCGGCTCCGGCGTCTTCAAGAGCGGTGACCCTGCCAAACGTGCTAGAGCCATTGTTCAGGCCGTCACTCATTACAGCGACCCTGAAGTTTTGGCTGAGGTCAGTTGCGGCTTGGGTGAAGCCATGGTTGGAATCAATTTGAGCGATAACAATGTTGAGAGGTTCGCCAATCGTTCAGAATGATTCTTCTTTTTTCTCAGGTCGTGGTTCTCAGATTCAATCTGGATTAAGGTTTTACTAGTGGTTTTAGTTGTTTCTTATTTTATTTTGGTAAGAATAATGTTATGCTTTTGTTGTTATGAACTGTGTCAAAAAAAAAATTAGATAGCTATTGGTGTCTGCCTTGTAATGTGCTGATGCAATATTCAGCTTTGTGGTACTATATTGTCCACTTAGTTTTCTCATGGTATACTAGGATCGAATAATTCTTGTTTTATTCAATCCTATTTTTTATTTCTGGGTCTAGTTTTTTATTGGATTGATAGCCATTTGTTCTTTTCAGTTTCTTTTCTATTTTGCTAAGTTGAACAGTGTAATTTGAAATTAGACAGTTTTTTTCTCTGCTGAAGCCAAAATTGGATGCTGGAAAGTAAAGTATGGTGTTCTGGTATGCCAATATTTTCTGAATATCGATTTATTTTTTGTCAATTCACTGATTTGTAGTTAGATAAGAGTTTATCCTTTTGTGGCTTGTAATGTCCACCAAGAATCTTTTTCTTTTGGATTTTTATTTTTATTATATGGTTAGTTGATGATTCTTGTCAATTAATATTGATGTTTATCTGCAGTAGACAACTTCCTCTTCTAAAGATTGAGTTGGTACAATTCCCTTTTTTTTTTGTGTGTGGTTTAATGAGTGTGGATGGCATCCTCTAAGCTTACTTAGGTTGTCAAAGATAGAAATATATAACAAGATGACGGTTTTATAGTGTAACTCTTTTCTTTTCTTTGATTCCTCTGATAACATGTAACTCTTCTTCTCGCAAAGGTTGCTAACAAGACTTGTAAAGGGAACTTGTAAACTGCCTATGCATGTATGATGGAGATGTCTGTTGCAGAATATATCAGTATCTATTCTTGCAGTAGCTTGAACATAGCAGTTTGCTATGATATCAGTCTGAAGGCAACCAAAAAATAGGATTCCCATCAGGAAAAGAAAGAACATGTGCATAAAATTGTCCCTCTCTCAATATTCTTTTCTTGCACATATCACATATATATTAAGAGAAATGCTTACCAACCTTTACGTCTGATTTTAAACAGGATTCTGAATTCACCTTACTGACGGCAAACAATCCTGAATCCCCCTAACATCATCATAATTCATAATATTTAAGGGAAAACCAAATTTATATTTGATATATAAACGTATGAGATATCTTAAATTGTAATATGCTTGAGGTAGTGGAGATGTATTATCTTATTTTATAGTAGTCATAAGACATTGGAATTGTATTATGTAATGAATAACGGAATTTATTGTGTGTCTTACATTGTTTCTTCATTGATTTACTTGTTAATACATCAATAATAGTATTATTCTAATATATATAAATATCTGACTTCATTAATTTACTCCATTCCAAGTAAAATGTTGTTTTATTTGTTTCAAAGACCTTAGTATGAAAGGATGTTCCACATGTAACATCGAAATTGTAGATGTGTTATAGATCGCATGCCTAAATCTACCATTTGACTATTTACATATTCTTTTCCCAATTGTTTTGTGTTTCTTTTTTGTTAAATTTATTTTCACCCATCTTCTACAATTTTCTTCAAATTTATTTCTTTTTTTTAATGCTTTTGTACTGATAACTTAGAGTCTAAGATTTAGAATTAGAGGTTTTATATTGATAATATGACATTTATTAATAATTTCTATTAGGTTAGACATATTATTGAAACTAATTTTTAGCTATTTGTTAAAAAAAAAAACTAATTTTATTTACACAGACAACTAATTTTTTAAGTAGTCCTAAATCATCTTAGGTATCACGAGTGTCATTAGTACTGATATTGTTTTTATTAATGTGCATGTGCGTGTGATATTTTTATCTTTCATTAGGATAAGATGGGATTTGAAATAAATAAAAAATTAGTAGATATTTCTAGTTTCTTAAATTTAAAATAATCTTCATCTTTTAAACTAAAAATAACATTTTAATCTCCATGATTTTCTTAAATATAGTTAAAATGATTAATTACAAATAATTTTCTTGATTACAGAGTATATATATAATATGTATTTTAACAACACATATGAAATATGGGCTATGCACTTCTGCTTGTGACATTTTAGTCCTAGCGAGGTAGAATTACTTTGCTTACTATTCTGGACCAGTGGGTCAAGGCCCAACAACTAACTGCATGTTTGTTACAGTTGGATTTGAACATGACATAGCAACTCTGAAAAAACATCCGCATAGTGACAATGTGGTCTTTAAGTTTTGTATCTATTTGAGAATTTCTCTATTGTTTAACAAAATGGGACCTATAGAAATTAATATTCTGTTAGTGAAGAAGTTAGCTGAAAATGTCGCCTACCAAATTAACATTTGAGCATTTGAGTTGTAGCTCAACATATATACAACAATTGTTGTTTCTTAGGTCTGATAATTGAGTGCGACTTATCATCCTTGTTATAGATTTGAGAATGACATATAAAGTTTATTGATGATTGATATTTGTGAAAGAATCTAATTGACTAATTTTATTGGGATTTCCCTCTTAATCATATTTTTCATTCATAAAACTGAACTTCAAAGCTTAATTATTCAAAAAAAATTTATTATGTATGAAACTTGTGTAATACATTATAAATAAATCTTAAAAGCATAAGTCTATCTATTTGTGTTTTTTGTCTCCTTTTATAAGAGGAACAATGTCTGAATGAAAATTAAATTTCTTTTAAGAAACAAACACAACATTAATGAAAATAGATAAAATTTTAAATCAGAGAGAGAAGTCTGAAAGTCAAGGTATTATAACACTTTTTTGACAAAATAGATCATTCACATTGAAAACTTCACCAAACTATTCTCACACTTTAGACATTATGGCAAAGTAAAATATCTAATATGATATTGGTATCTATATCTAAAGCAAAACCTAAAATCCAAACATTATAAAAGTCTATAAAGAAAATTAGCCTTTAATAAATAAAAATAAATTTGGTCCATTAAGTTCGTATAGTAATTAAAAGCTAAACTAGTTGCCCTTGAACACATACAAGTTTATGGAAGAGAAACTGTAATTGAGCTAGGCTAGTTGAATTAGATGGAAATTATTAACCCTAAACTAGTCTCACAATTTGAAAGTTAAATATTTTTATTTTTAGTTAGTTTATTATTATTCTTTATTAGTATTTTGAATTTATTATATATTTATTTTATTATAAATAGATTATTTTTATATTATATTTAACAAAAGAGAGACTAATTACATACATAATTTTTATTATATTGAATATGGTATAAGAGTCCTGGTTTAAAATCTATCTCAATATTTTTGTTGTATGTTGGATATATTATTTTATCCACTATAAAATTATTCATTAATGTTCAGTTTTACGTCCGAGATGTATATACCTCGACGTGAAAAGTTTTTGTTAGAAATTTCATATTGATTAGAGATAAAATCAATTCAAAATATATAAATAACTATAAATCTCATTTTACAAATTAGTTTGATAAGACTGAATTAAGTTTAAATTTTATTTCTTAAGTGATGTCATTATATTTATAATAAACAAACACTAAGTTGAAAAAGTTTATTGTAATGCACTCTTTAAGCTATGTAACTAAGAAATTATTTTTCTATAAACAAAGCATTATTTGAATAAACAAATATTTATTCTGGGAACCAAAATTTTGATATGAAATTTTGGACATAATGATTATGTAACAAAACAACCCCAATCAACCTATCATATCCAATAAAAGCACACTTTGTGAGTCAACGGCGTCTACAATTTTGAGCTCTGTTTTCCTGTCTCCTAATTATTTCATCAGTGAAAACATTTGTACTTTTAGTTATATGGTTATTATTATTTATTATTATCAATGAGAAGAATTCTCATTTACAGCTACATTTTATGGCATGCATTCACATGAGTACTTTAAAATTTAAAGTTAAACTACTTTATAATACATTAATTATACATCCTCAGGTTTTACAAAAACACAAGCATGTAACTATTTCGTATATAACAGAAAAAAAAACACGGTGATAATAACATTATTAAAAACAATATTTAAAAACATAAGAAAATTTACACAAAACTACAATAATTTCATTAATTAATGATAGTAATGATCTATACGTAAACATAAATTAATCAATAGATTTCACGATTCAATTTATCAACAAAGTTTTTTGACGATATCAAATTTATATATAAAAATAGTTAGCCATATTTATTCTAGCTCTTACCCGTATAGAAATTACATTATTTACAATTATATTATCATATTGTCCTTTAAATCCAATAGATTATAATTAGTGTATAAAGTATTTTTTGCACTAACAATGATGGTTTGATGGTGATGTAATAGTGGCGTAGTGGTGACGTGATGATGGTGATGCAGAGATATGACAATGTTATCAGAGTTAAAGAAGAAGTTGGAGGAGGAGAAGGTTGAGGAAGATGAAAGAGGAAGACAAACAGGAAAAGGAAGAAAAAAAAGAAACACAAATAAAAAGAGAAAGAGGAGTATGTTCGGAGGTGGTGGTGGCAGGACTCTGATGGTGGTGAGGAGGTACAGGAGGAAGAAAATGAAGAAATAAAAAAAAAAGAAGAACTAAATGTGTCTTATACTGACGGATGTATCAACGATAAAAATTTGTTAATAATTAATGATGAATACTTACAATGAGCATTTGTGAACAAATTCTTGATTGTTAGTAATTAATAACAAATTTCTGCATCTATCCATAAAGTTTATTAACGACCACTTTACCAACGAACTTTTGACTATAACGACATGTTGATATTACTAACATATTATACTCATTAATAATATATGATTTTCTTGTAATAAAATAAAATTAATCAAAATATATTTGTATATATTGATTGAATAAAAAATTATTATTGCTTAACAAACTAAAAGACCAAAATTGTGTTTTGTTTGTAAGTGTAGAACCATTACTATTTTTACACTATATAGTTTTCTATAGTTATAAAGATCTACAGCACGGTTGAAAAACTAAATAATTTACTTAATTGTCTATAGTTTGGCCTATATGTTTTAATCATTTTGTATGGAATACTTGTTTGGCAACCAACTCATCAAATATTACGTGGTCTATTTTAAAATGACATTGTTTTCACTTTATAATTTAATAGAAAAAAATTAACTTTTATACAAACAAATGTTAAAAAAAGTTGTATCTAGCTCATGATCTGACTATAACATTTCCAGGTTGTTGTTGTAAAAACATTTCCAGATTCTTGATTAAGTAAACAAGTTTGTATGCCGTTACAATTCGAAAAGTTTGCAAAATGATTTACGAATCCATAATATATTAGCCATTTACTTTGTTTTCTAAATTTGTGAATACGTTGAGTGTGTGCATGTTTTTTTTTTCAGATGATAAATTATTTTTAATAGAAACAATGTGTTTTTTTTCTTTTTTTTGAAATTGACATTAATATTGTCAGGAAATGACTAAATATGAGTTAAAATCCTTTTCAACTCTTTTTGTGACAACATTATTTCACCGATAATATTATTTCACAGAAACCATCTCTTTGATATCCAAACTCAACTCCTTTAAATTTAATATCACAAATCCAAAAATTTTGTTTTTGTCTACTGCATTATTAAAGATGAACACTTGAATTCAATTATGATTTTTGAGTTCGTTTTCAAAATCCAGAAAAGAACAACACTACATATAAAAAATATAAAAACTCAATTCAATTAAAAGAAAAAAAATATTAAACCAAATTACTAATCAAGTTTTTCATTGAACTGTAAATGTAATCACCTTAAAAACGAAGTTAACATCAATTTAATGAAAACAATTTTATTCACTTGCATAAAACAAGTAGAGTACATGGCTATGCTTGCAAATATGTGAACAAATATTAAAAATTTTAACAAAATCATTGACTCGTTTGTTGATATTTATCAATTTCATGGTAAAATTAGTAATCTTATATTTGTATAATTAATCTTGGTGGTGGACACATAAGAGAGACATCATGCTAATAAGCATTACATCATCAATGACTCACGCAATCACTATGCTTAAAATATAAATGTGAACGGAATTGCAAAAGGAAAAAGACATAATGTCGAGCAACATACAAGTCCAATCACTCCCAACTTTTCTAACCAACATTAAAGCAGAAATTTTAGCTAAGCAAAAGTATACAAATATTTAAGTGTAAATGCTATATAACTAATTTAGACAAAATTTAAAAATATATTAATTTATGAATTGGGATTTGACTTGTGTAACTAGCGTGTGAATAGCTTTTGTAAGAAGCTTTCTGTAAAGTTTTCTCTCTAATAAACGTGGAGCTTTTAAGAACTTCTTTATATTTTGCTATAAATATTTCATCACAATAATTTATACATATAATTCAATTTTATATTTACTTCAATAATTACATTTTTTTTTATCGAATGGCTTCTTGGATATCTTTTTTGTTCCTAGGGATGAATCTTTTATCGGTATTTATCAACTAAATGATTTTGAAATCTTTTCAAAAGAGAAATAGATGTTTTGATAAAGTATTAATCATTTGAAAACTTTTTTTTTTAGGAATAATATAATTATCAACAATAATTTTTTACATTTGTAAATAAAAAAAATGATAAATTAATACATATAAAGGAAATATTAACCATGACAATAAATTCATTAGTAAATATAAATTTATTGAAGAGTTTTTCTAATAGATTTTACATTTTAATTTATCATCGGGTACTTTCATTGTTGTCAATATGAAATATTTTTGTAATATCATTCGAAAAGATTTCTTGAAAAAATGAATAAATAAAGAAAAAAAGAAGAGGAACAAAAGGAAAAAGAAAAAATAAACTCATATGTATTGTGTTCTAAAAGATATTTACTAAGGAATCTACATTCATTAATAAATTTGATTAATAATTACTTTATCAATAAATCTCTATATGTTAATAAATACAATTTATTGACATATTTTTGTTTATCCGATAAACATAATTTATCAATTTTTTTACTATTGATGAATTGTGTCCTTTGTTAATTTTTTTTGTATTGAATATAATATATGATATAAGATGAGTTATAAACGAATTTTAGACTTTTCTAAAATAGTCCAAATTGTCAAAGTGATAATGTGAAAAGAATCTACACAAAAGATAATTTAATAGATACCACAAGAAGGTTACAAATATCAGTTCGTAATTTGGTATACCTTTAATTTATAATACACCAATAGATTTTTGAATGATTTTTCCTCTGTTTCACTCCTACAAAAAACTTGCTTTTTTATTTCCATCTTCACTGTTTACACAACCAAACAGACTTAGAGCATATTTATAGTGTGGAGAGAATCAGACAATGGTCACACACTATAAACAAAAATCATGAATATATTGCTTTTTAAAACAATTTAACTCCCTTAATAAATATATTAGTATATTGAGTTAGCTACGGTAATTATTAAGATAAATAAAAGAAGATAATTAACACTTGCTTTGAAATTTTACAACACCATTGGATTTTTTAAGGGATTGAGAGGAAGTATCAAACTGAGAAGGCAATTTTTTGTCATTTATGTTATTGAATAATTTTCCATTTATATGTTATCTCGATGAATAACAATAAATATGTTACTTTTTAAAATAAATTTAATAAAATAATGTCTTTTTTTAATAAATATTTTTTACTGAAATATTAATTTGGGAATAAATTATGAGTAAAAGTGTGGACACAAATCAGTTTGATTTTTAAAAATATGTTAAAACACTAATTATTTTAAAATAGAAAGAGTAAGAAGTGAATGGAAGGAAGTGGTACATTGCAAATTAACCTGATCCTTATTAATTCACTTTTAGTTTATGCTAAGCATAGTTAATAGTCACAACGGTAAGAATACAAAATAAGGCTATTAATTAAAAATGAACACGACACTTATTTGGGACTTTTTTTTTTCTTCTTAACAAAGATATTAGGAGATATACAGCTCGTAATTTCTACCACGGATGAGATTCAAACTTCATATAGTAAAAAATAAAGTTTTCATCCAACAATTACTATTAGGGTTCGTTTTAATAACTTGAAAATAAAATCGTTTCCCTCATAAATTTTATGTATAATGTATTAAAATCAGCTTCAAATTTTGTTTGAAAAAGTCTCGCAATAAGTGATCTAAATTAATTAATTTCATTTAAATAAAAAAAAAACTTGTACACAAGACATACAATAATAATATATACGAAGTTGATTATTAAAAGAATGTTATTGCAAAAGGAATTTAATTTGTGAAATTTAATTTTATAAATTACAACTATTGTGTAATATATAACAAAATTATAAATAACCTATTTTTTTTTTATCTCTACATCTTTAAATTTAAGTTTTCTTCTAACATGTTACAATTTTGATCCCGCGATTACAATTAACTCACTGCGTGAATGCGCTAATTAGGGTATTTTCTTGTTGAAAATTCAAAGCATAAAAAGTCTTTATTGTTTGACATTAAAGGTCTATCGCTATTTGAAAAATCAAAGTATCATTTTCTAATAAGTAATGCATGTACTTTACTCCCAACAAGAATCCCAGGTAATAACTAACTAATAATTACTTCAATCATACAAGAAAAACCAATACACACACAATATATAGCCATGTATATATAAATAACTATAGGATTTAATCAACAGGCAATACTTTAGATCAGCATGTGTTAGTTTGAGTTTAGATTATACTTTTTAATTTTCCAGTTATATATTTAAGGGTTGTTTATTATTTAGAAAATTATTTTATTTTTTCATTAGTGTTTTTAATCCTATTGTTAAATAAAGTATCACCTGCATTTATTGATCCATCATCTTTAATATAATCTGCTAACTGAATGTTTGTCATTTTCAGAGTCTAAATATAACATGCATGTCGCCATACAAATTTAACTTCACACTCATAACCGTTAAACTTAAATCAATCCAAATTATACTCCAATTCCAATTATACTAGCATCTAATTCAAATATTTATTAATGATTTTAACATTTTCTACCATATTGGAAAAGAAAACAATTTATTTTTTTTTACAAAAATTGTATGGATGAAAGAATCGCGTAGAAATAGTAAGTATTGAAACTTGAGTTTGTCTATATAAATAAAAAAATGGTAAAATGAAAAGGATAAAAATAGTAGTGTTGTTGAGACGAAGAAAACTTTTTTCCGAAGAATATATTGAAAGTAAGATAAAGAAAGGTGGTAGAAAAAGTAACGAAGATATGTGAAAATGGATGAAGACGATTTTGAAAAATAATTTCACGAGAAAAGTGGATGACTAAAGTAAGTTTTACATATTATAATGAAAGTGTTGAGATATTTAAGGAGTTTAATCCTCTACTTGTGTTTGATGTAATTTGAGTGGTGTACCGTCCCCGTCCGGCCACACCCGGCCTGGCCCTACCGTTCGGTCCTTGTTCAGAGGACCACCAGGACGACCCCGACCAACCATAAGCCATAATAAATGATTAAAGCCCCTAACGAGGGTTAAGATGTGATTGGGCCGTTATTAGGCCCACGAAAGGTAAAAGCCCATTACACCTAGTATAAATAAGAGTCCCAGGTATGACTTCGGGGGGGGGGGGGGGGGAGGATTCTCTGCTTATTATACATTCCTTTTCTTTACCGTTCGGTCACCTAACTGACTTGAGCGTCGGAGTGCCTTTAACAGGTACCCGCCCATCCGGCTTGGAGAACTAGGAGGGAGAACGTCTGTTTCCAACAGGAGAAGCGCCCGGCCTTCACCACCCGTCCGGCTCCACAAACTGTCCAACCTCCACCACCTGTCCGGCTCCACAAACTGTCCAACCTCCACCGTCCGTCCGGCTCTCCACACCGTCCCGAACGCTCCAGCTTCATCCGTCCCGCTTTCGACTCTCGGCACCACTTTATACCGAAACAAGTGGTAAGATCCCAAGGTATTTGGCCGCCAATCAAGTAATAAACCGCATCTAAAAATCTCATACCTAATGCTCACTTCTTCTACTTAGTTTCTCCATCATTCCAAACTCTCATACTCAGTCAACTATTTATGACACTACGCCCAATGAAAGCAACAACTAAAGACCATAAATATCACTTGTTTTCAACTTAGTCAGTAAATATATATGTAGTATTTTGTAACTTTAAAAAAATCTTTTAAATAAACTAATTAAAAATGTATTAGCCAGTAAGATATATCCTTAAATTATAAATAAGGTAGTCGAGTGAGCTATATAGGAAGTGTCCATAATGAAGTTGGTGAAGGTAAGTCAATGTAAGAATAAATGCTTTGAAGACATCTAACTGAGTCTGGCGTTGAAATGGAGGATCTCACTGTGAGAGGTTGGAAAAACTTTGCATGCGCATTCAACTCATTCACCCTATCTTTCTTCTCATTCTGTTGAAAATTAGCGAAAATTCATCTTACAAATGCACTACTATTGTGTTTTTTTTATTATCAAGAAATTATTCAATCTTCCAACAGTTTTTTCACATGGTTGGTGTGTATATGCAAATGTTTTCATACAAATAAATAAATGATGAATAAGCTCAATTTTAGTTTTTAAATAAAAACAAATTAAAAGAAAATATTAACTTATTTTTTCTCTCGGCTGCGAAAGTCCACTTCAACGACAGTGAGTTGTCGGCCTCTGAACGACATGGCGAATTGAAGAAATGAATTTTGCAACACTTCCTTTGATGCTTTTGACGCAAACATGTGTTTTGTTTTGGGTTAATTTCACGTATAATTCTCAACTAGATGACTTGTCTGGTAATTTTACTTTAATGAAGCCCAAAACCAAATAAATTGTACCTGAGAGTAAACAAAATTCTGCTCCAGACAAAAACAAACTAAATTTGGCGCCAAAACATTAAATTCCCTACGCACAACATGTCCAATCACTCAAAATTTTAATTTCTCTTTTCATCCGCCTTAATTATCTCTGAAACATGTCCCAAAATGAAAATGTGTAAAAGCAATAAGTAAATAAATCAAAAACCAAACGTATTTATTAAAAAAAAATTATTAACTTTAAAATCTTCACAAAAAAGACAAAAAAAGTACACAAATAGACATGTGTAATTAATAATATCTTCGACATTATATTTTATATATTAATAAAACATTAATAATTTTAAAATAATTTCTTTCATATATATATATATATATATATATATATATATATATAAATTTATGATTTTAATATAATTTTTATGTTGTTACTTTTATTAATATGTAAATTTAATTATAAGAAAATAAATAATTAACAATAAATAAATATATATTTTTTTATCATTTTTACTCATTATTTGCTAAAAAGTAAAATCACGAACTTTTTTTCTATCCTTAAAAATTAAACATATATAAAAGAGTTTATGATAACTTACCGCTGCATGCTATGACTTATTTTCGCTTATTTCATTAACTCAACTTAAAATATTTTTGTTCAATTTCTTAAACAGTTGTATAATATGTTGTAAAATTTAAAAATTTTATGTTGTAGTTCAAATATGAATTTACATTAAATAAAAATAAGAAAGTCGAATAATTATAAATATATTATTTTAAAGTTTTAGATAATTTTGTTTATGTATGAATTTCATTTAATATTAATATTTTCTTAAAATAATGGATTAATTATGTGTGTTGTTTATAACCATATGACACAATTTTAATTTTAGTTTTTATTTCCGAGTTTGATCATGTTAGATCTTTATAATTAATAAATGTATGGATTTAATTCTCAATACCCAATAATATTATCTTTTTTTTTTATATTGCAAATATCGTGTTACGTTACACTTTCATTTTTGAACACTTGTTTTGTTTTTAGTTACACAAGTAAATTGAAAATAGCATAGAAGTTTAGAGTTTGGAAAATTGAACTTTTTTGTTCTACAATTTTGTTATAAATTGAATGTTCGAAAAATATACACATTGGAATTGGAATTGAAATTGAATTGAAGAAAAAGAAAAACATTAAAGGACAATTGAACAAGAAGGATGAGTGGTAATCGTGCGCTGAACGAAAGTTGAAAAACACAAAATCAAGGGTTTTCATTGACAAAGTTTGGGAAATTGTGTGTGTTGTCTCTTCAAGCTAGGTTAGTTTGTATTTTGTTTGCATTTTTTTTTTTGTATTATTGCATGCATTGTTTGGTCCTTGCATTTGGGATTAGCAATGTGTAGTTTAGGGTTATGATTAACTTGCTTTGTTTAATTCATTGTAAATAAATTTGTGTATATTTTTAATGATATGAAAAATTCGTAAAGAAGAGGGAGTTACATTACTTATGGATGTTCATATTTTGAAACATTAAGTATAGTAAGAGACTTCAAACATGAAAAAATATTTTTAGTTTCCATAAATTAAATAAGTAAATTTAATTTTAGAAATATTTTTTTATTAACGGTTCTAAAATTTCAAATAATTATCTTAGATAATATACAATAAAATGAAGAAAATTATGTTTTGCTTCTTATATTTTTTATTTTATATATTTACAATTTTCTTAACAAAATATAATATTTATTTATATTAAATAAATAATATTGATTCTATAATTCATTTGTTATTTTAAATGTCACATATGTACATACGTGTTATGAGCATCATACAGAAACCATTAACAAATGTTTTGGTATAGATATAAAATTTCTTTTAGAAAAGTTCCTTTTCTAAAAGTTGTTCCACACTGCATGATTCACATTATATCTTTACACTGCAAATCTATCTTTTATCCGTTATCGAAAGAAGGGTTTTCATTGGCACGTGCATTGCATGAAGTTCGGCCATCAAATTTGACGTATTCCTTTAACAACAACTATATTTAGAGTTGAATATATCACTTTGCCCACATCATGTGCAGATATTAAATGAATTAAGCATGTCATTTACAAATTCTTTAGTTACCATGCTATACGAGTATAACATAATTCTGACCCATCATTTTCATAGGGTCAAAAAGTATAAATAAAAAAAAAATACGAAATAATTATATACAGTCCAACCAATTTAATTACGGATATAAAGGGGAAGGTTATTAATACGAATGTATCTACACTAACCAACCCATTAACTACGGACGTATGTAGGGACGTATCTATTAATCGTTCCTATACTTCTTTACCAAGAGCATGCATACACTTATATTATACGGAATACAAGACAATCTGGGGCTTAAAGCTGTAACAACGCGCATTCTTCATAGATCTTTTCAGAAAAGCCGGTTCATAAGTTAAAGTGGCCCTTTTTATGAGTATATCTTTAGAAAACCATATTTTTCATACGTATTCATTAATGTACGTCATAATGTCTATTTTAGTTTATTAATTTTATAGTAAAGCTCACCTTTTTTTCTTTCTTTAAACATTGTTCGATCTTTTATTTACGTGGACAGAAATAGAGAGATTTTATTTATTTTAAGAAAAGAGTTTTATGTAAATAAGTAGCTTTTAAATTGATCACTGTAAAGTTAACAGTTTTTAATTCTACAATAATTCACTTTTGAGTGACCAATGTAACACTAGACTCATTCAACGTTCTAATTCATGCATATTATATTTATTTTATTTTTTAGAATTGAAAAGTCGAGCCTTAATATGTCACGAGGAATAAAATTACTTTTTTTAATCTTTAAAAGAATAATTTTCAAAGATATTATATAAACGTTAAAATTGAGGAAACTATATATTATTTACATTAGATATGTTAACGTGGCATGTAGTAAGTCACCTGGGAAGAATTTGATATTCTCTTGTTAAAATGCATTTTATTTTCTCTTATTGATAAAATACAATAGAATTATGTTACTGGCTCAGTTCTGACATCTGTTGACGTAGTATTTTGTCACTACGGTAACTTTTATGAGTGAACTCAGCAGTTTAAGATTGCTATATAGCTTTTGCAGAAGTAACAAATGTAAATGAAAATTAAATAAAATTCTAGAAGAGATAGCATGTGTAGGGCAATAACCATGAAAAACAAAAGAAGGAAAATTAGAATTCCAATATACGGCGTCGTGATTGTACCAAAACTGAAGTTCTAATTGAACTAAAATTAGAGCTCTTCTGATTCACGTGATATTATCCAGTTTTAACCAGGAATCAAAATTATTGAAAGGGTAGATTAGTTTGATTTGGTTTAAATTTTTGCTTGCTCAGTCCTATTTCTGGTTTACACGGTCGACAAAACAGGAACATATAGACCCAAATAAATAAAAAAAAGGTTAAATCTCATCCAAAATTAATGGAAAGTGCCATAGCCATTGATGTCTAAGTCTGCATTTCCGGTGGGTAGTTGGAAAAGCTTTCAATGCTTTACTCAGAAGCCATTACTGTCATACTTTTTCATTAACATGCCCTACGCAAGATAATAAAATTACGATATACAATAAGGTAGAACAATATATTCGGTGAGAAATCAGAATTTTAAAAGACGTATGTACCGAGGAAATACATTAAAAGTGGTTGTTTTGGTCAAAGCTCTCGTGGAAAAAATGGTATAAGTTCAGTCTTTGAATCCCAGGCTTTTTGGTGCCCATAAATTGGAGTTGGCTGCTTCTCTTCTTCATCACTTTTTGGTCTATGAGGCAAAGCTAGTTTATCAGCAAGACACCTTTTTCGTTCTTTCTCTTAGCTTTATCCAAAGACCATGTCGATGGTGGCTGATAATTCCGCAAACGGTGGAAACCACCAGGTGGTTTTAAATGTAAACAGTGAAACCCCCAAAAAGTGTGATCCCTCAACCAACCAAGACTGTGTTCCTCTCTTGCAGAAGGTGTTTATCCCTCCTAATCCTTTCTTTTCCATTCAACTTACCACAAACAACCCATACGGACATTGATTATGATTTGGTTGTATGTGTTTAATGAGTACAGTTGGTAGCAGAGGTGGTGGGAACGTACTTTTTGATATTTGCAGGGTGTGCTTCGGTGGTGGTGAACCTTGACAAGGACAGAGTGATAACACAACCAGGGATTTCAATTGTTTGGGGACTCACTGTTATGGTTTTGGTTTACTCTGTTGGTCACATCTCTGGTGCTCATTTTAATCCTGCTGTAACCATTGCTCATGCTTCCACCAGAAGGTTTCCACTGAAGCAGGTGATACACTCTTTTCGCTTTGCTTATTGCCTCGCTAATTTACTTTACCAACATTTGGTAAACTCAATTGTTTTATTTTCATTATATTCTGTGTATTGTGTAGTGCAGACTATATCAATTTGGAATATTGATCGATTATTTACTTTTAAGTTTATGCAGTCAAATGGTCAAATAGGTTGAAACTGGTCTAAAAATAACTGTCACTCAGATTAATTTCCCAGAAAAAAAAAAAAAGATATCATGACCAAAATTTAAGAAATCTGAAAGAAATAGCACGTTAAGATTCATGAAGCGATTTCATTTTCTAAGAGTAGTAACAAAATTAGAAGAAAAACTAATAAATATGCAATAAACTGATAAAACAAACTACGAATATTCAACGCTCTGCCTTATTTATTGGAGACGACGACTTTCGGCAGAACAGTTTCATCGGCATTTATGCTTGGTTAACAACTAACCATACTTCATTCCCAAACAAAAACACATATAATAGTCTCAGTTTGTCTTTAATTACTGAATTTTCTTGTGTGTTGTAGGTACCAGCTTATGTGATAGCTCAGGTGGTTGGATCCACACTTGCCAGCGGAACTCTGAGACTTATATTCAATGGCAAGAATGACCATTTCGCAGGAACACTTCCCGCTGGTTCTGACTTGCAATCTTTTGTGATCGAATTCATAATCACTTTTTATCTCATGTTTGTCATTTCTGGAGTTGCCACCGATAACAGAGCGGTAATCTATCCTGTTTTTCTTTTCTTTTTGCTTGTTTGGTGATGGTTGTCGTTTATTTGTGCCGAACATTTTGAATTTGGCAAGTAGCGGTTGGAATTCGCATATCCTACCAAATTCTTTGGGTCTTCCTCGTATAAACGGTTACTTAAATTGACTAACTGCACAAACATTTGGAATAGGTGGTAGAAGTTTACATCCCAATACACATGCAATGCGTATCAAAATTAGCATTTGAATATTCTTGAGCCAACATTTCATAGCTTTCGTCGATTCAAATTAACTTTATCTAAACTGGTGCAGATTGGTGAGTTGGCAGGGCTTGCAGTTGGATCGACGGTACTGCTAAATGTGATGTTTGCCGGGTATTGTATTAACTTATCTTCAAACCTAATTGATTTTAACACAGTGTTATATAATTAAGATAAAATGCAGCCTTGGGAAAGATGGAAATGAGTTGTGAGATTTATTAACAGGCCAATCACAGGGGCATCGATGAATCCAGCAAGAAGCTTAGGGCCAGCAATTGTGCACAATGAGTACAGAGGAATATGGATATATCTGGTGTCAACAACTCTTGGAGCTGTGGCTGGTGCATGGGCCTACAATTTCATCAGATACACTAACAAGCCAGTGCGTGAAATCACCCAGAGTGCATCTTTCCTCAAAGGTGGTCAAGCTGACTGATTCAACACCAAATGCAACCATTTTCCCCTTTTTTTTTAATCTTATATTAAAGTTTCCATATGGATTAGGGTTAAAATGGGAGGAAGAATCACTGATTTAGTGCCAAATAATCCTGTAATATACCTAGAGGATATCAAAAACACATATTCTCCTTCTCTATGCATCCATCAATAGTCATATGTTTTTGGATAAACTTTGCAACATATGTTTTACGATAAACTAAAGTGAGAAGTCAACAAAATGTGACACACAAGATGAGTGAAAAATAAGGGAAAAATTAATAAATGAATATTGTTCCAATTCTACGTTATATTGTTAGGATAAATTATTATATATTTGAGATATTGTGAATTTTAGATTTTGTTTATTGCAGTTTGGTTTTTAAAAATATTTCAGAAAGTAAAGAAAAAAAAATATATTTAAACCATCTTAAATCTAAACTTTCTAAATATAAGATTATTAGGTGTGTAAAAAATAATAATAAGTATTGAAATTTTTTACCATAAACATAGATTTTACACTTTCATCGCCCTGAAAGAAATTATAAGCAAACATATGAATGCGGCGCCTTATGTAACTGAAACCACAGTTCAATTTCTTTTCATGGTATTGACTAATTACTGAAGCAATTATATATTACAGCAGTTTAATAACTTATATGAATGAAAATACAATATGCACGAACACTTAATATGTGTTTTGGTCGTCACAGGAGAAGATTTTGGTTGCTGTGGTTTATTTCAAAGTTAAATAGATTTGTTTTTTATAAAATAAATTTTGAAAAGTTAAAAACGAATTTGCTTATGAATTTATATTGAAAATTTTAATTTATAAAAATACGAAAAACGATCTATAAATGTCAAAATAAATCATGGACTTAATGGTGTAATATTTTACAACAAATACATATGCGCTAGATGATGTATTATTTAACATAAAATAGAATAAAAATAAATTAGACAAAAAAAGAGAGAGTATCATTTACTTAACTATGGTATGCTCTAATAACTATCTTTTCTATCTTTTAATATTTTCATTGCTCGATCAAAGAAAAGGATATATAAACATTACTTACATTACATTATTGATTAATACAATCTAATCAAATATCATATTAGAAAATAAGTTTGAGTTTAATTTTTTTTTTATAAAACTAAAATCTAAAGTTAGGTTAAATCAGTTTTATATATGATCCACATGTGAAAATTCCAATACATCATATCGACGAATTATATTATCCCATCTATTACAATTAGATGGAATGATTGTTGAAGTTATTTTCAATTTTGTTATACATAAGAGAGGTTTAATTAGTGACTTAATATTACAAGATAACACTTTTTTATTTGGAGATTCATGCTGTTAATTTTACTAGACTTAATTTTACCAATAATTATGAATTAAAGTTATTTCTTAGATATCAAAATATAGGAGCGCTCCCTCGGTTGGACAAATCTATTGTTCAATTTCCTAATTTTTTTTAGTTGAGTTAGGTTTAGATTTTTATATTTTCATATTAATCTTACTCAAACTCAACTTATTCTTCAATGAGTTAGATCAATTGTATCAAAATTTTAAAATATTTCACATTTTTAAAATGATTATTTTCATGTATTAATCTAGTTAAAAAATAACATAATCTTTATAAAAATTAATTCAAAATTTTAAATAAGTCAATAAATCAAATTATAAATTTACCCAAATTAACTTACAACATAAAAATAATACGATACAAAAATTTAGTTCAAAATCATCTATTCTAAACTCATTACTTAATTCGTATAAAAGTGAATTAATTTAGATTAGATAGATTTTAATTTAATTATAAATAAAATTGAACTTAATTTAATTAAATATGATTGAGTTATTGGATAATTTGACCTGTAAAGACCTCTATACCAAAATAATAATTTGTATAAATATAACTAAATATCTTAAAGAGTATTGACAAGATGAATTTGATGTTAAAGGATTTATTTCTAAGAATGTTACCAAGCTCATATATGCGTAATTGATGCTATGCATTGCTATATATATATATATATATATATATATATATATATATATATATATATATATAAAAGTTGAAGAAGAATGTGAAGTATTTAATGGAAACATTGACTAAAATTGTTTGACCAGGAGTTGATGATGAAAGAAGAAATTGAACGATAAAGTGTTTATCTACAATCGGCAAGAATGGATAAGATTAGATATGGATAAAATCTTGGACCTTTTTTATTTTATTTCAGAACCCGTGATAAACATATGCCTCTTTTTTTGTTACTAGAAAAGGAAAAAAGAGACCGGAAAAAAAAAGAAAAACTGTCTTTTTATTTAGCCAGTTCTTTAGATTTTTTATAAGGTATTCATATTTGAACGTTGATAATATTTTCATCATTCTGTTTTAACTAATTTAAACTACCTGGTAAATGGTGATTATTTTACTGTAATAAGAAAATGCTTGTCTTCCTCTATTATACTTTCTGGTTTAGTGAAATTAATATTTATTACTTGTAACATTTTTACAGTAATATATATATATATATATATATATTTAACATTTCAAAAAACCAAGGATGTTTACGTAAAAAGGCACCAAATTAATGTACCTTTAAATTAAAACTTATAATTTTTTATATAATAAATTTTATGTTATATTGTTTTATTATTTTGTTAATATAATACTTTTAAACGATGAATATAAAACACACACATATTACAAGTATTTAGCAGGTAATGATTAATTCTCAACTTATTATTTCTATGAATATAAATTCAAAGTATATGTATTTTATAATTATTCGTTTATGTTTTAAATAAGTGGGTATACTAATTTATATATTATAATTAAATTTAACACATTTAAGTTCTTAATTATTTAATTATGTATATATATTTAAGGTATGTATGAGCGGAAGGTATGAGGATTAGTTTTACCTTTTTTGTGGAGAGTAATAGTTTTATCGAAGATAAGGGGGGTGAGAATATAAAATTTTGGATGGCGTATAGAGTAATTAGTATGGGCTGGGTTGTAAGAAAAATTAAATAAAATAGGCATAAAAATAAATGTGAGAGGTTTAAATAGTAAATCAGGGATTTTCCTTTCACTCTCTCAAAACAACTGACTCTTTTATTCTCCATCAAATATTTGTTTTCTAACTCTTTCTTCCTTTTATCCAAGTACTAACCTAAACTCCCTTCTTCATTCCTTTGTGAATTTCAACCTAAATGTGTCTGTAAAAGCATTAATTTAGAGTATAGTATTGGGTAAGCTTTTCTTAATTAGTTTAACATCTAATTAGTATTGAATCGATACATAAATAGTCCAACAAAGGTGTTTTATTAATTCGTTTGTCACATAAATTACATTTTGTACATGACGTGCTCTTAAGCATTTGCGAAAGAAATTCAACAGAAAAAAAAGAATAACAATTAGATGCTAGGACACTAACACAAATTAACACATGCTAGGCTAACTTGTTAGACAAAAACTTTACTTCTATCACGGTTAATAATGACTGGGGAAAAAAGCAATCTCAATCTAGTTCTGAGGACGGTTTAAGGTTGCAGGACGGCGAGCTGAATCCGGCCTTTGCCTTGTTTTCGGAATAATGATAGGCGTGCAACATACAAGAGCAAAGAGTAATTCTGTGAAGAATGCCATCATCGCGATCCATATAAAAATGCTCATCTTCCAAAGCCAAATAAGCCTCTTGAACAATGGAAGTTCCGATTCAATAATCAGAGATGCATCATATATTTCAGGAATGCCTGCACCTGGTTGATATTCTGCTCGTTGCTCAAGGGTCACTTTCAAGCACGAAGTAGGTAAATCTCCTTCTTCGAAACCTCTCATCTTCACATTCAGAGTCTGAGTTTCGGATGTATAGCCAGTAACAAGAGGAACAATCTTTAGGAGAGTAGTGATTAGGCGGATAAGCTGACTTCTGAATCTTAACATACAAGGTTGACTTGAGCTTGTAATAGCTTTACCATTAGGCAATAGGAAATCTACCCTGATCTATAGAACAATAGAAATTAATGAAGAAACACAAAAGCAAGCTGCAGGAAACTATAAACTGCCACATCTGTAATCACACATCATCATCAACAAAGATGCTTGATGAAATCATAATCAACGGTCATGGAACAAGTACAACAAGTTCTATTCTTTGCCTAATATATGTAACAATTATTTTAGAACACCTACGCCACACTGATAGTAACCACAAACTGAACAGAAATAACGTGCCAGAAACCACATAATCCAAAAACTTGAACTGTTATACGAAGTCCTATTAAATTATTTTTTGGTGTCTAACACATCTTACCACCGGGTTGCTTCGAAAGTCAACACTAATGACCACAATGACCCAATTAGTATATTCCCAGAGAGGTCTATATTACATCATTGTAGTGTATAATGTTTCATTACAGAATCAAGATATTCCCTTCAAGTTAATCAACAAAGAACCAACATCTTTCCTTCCAGTTAATAAACAAAAATCCACACGGATAAATGCCAAAATAATTTTATCTAAACCAACCCTTAATCTAAATGTAAAAGACTTTAATCTCTAGGTCCAGTAGTAGTAACACCAAGCTAGCAACCTAGCATATTTTGATATCTGTAATCCCAAATTGCGGTGAGTGGACTAGTACCACCATAAATCAGTTCGCACTCTGAATTTAAATTCGACGAAGATTTTGAACAAGTGTTTTTATTTATTTATTTTTGTTTATATTGAAGGAAATAGATAAGCACCTGAAAGATCCCAAGGTTTCTGTTGTATCCTGACTCTGGCACTCTTAACTCAACAGTGACTTGCACCTTGTGCTTAGAAGGTATAAACCGTTCACCCACCCACTTCCGATCATCATCCTTATCCTCGGAACCTATACCACCAATAACACCAGCACACGACATTATCGGCACATACGCGACAGGACTATGCTTGCTATAATCAAAGTTCAAAGCCTCCCTAATCT
This sequence comes from Vigna mungo, assembly GCA_036885675.1. Classification (NCBI taxonomy): domain Eukaryota; kingdom Viridiplantae; phylum Streptophyta; class Magnoliopsida; order Fabales; family Fabaceae; genus Vigna; species Vigna mungo. The sequence goes on from CP144691.1 coordinate 5,108,813, forward strand.
GAATCGGCTTCTCCACCAAATACTTCATCAACAACATACTAAACACAAACGACGAAACCAGAAGACCAAACAAAACGCAACCAACATAGACTGAGCACAAAACCCCCCACCCCCACCGCAAAGCCACGCTCCAAACCGATTCGTTCTCCTTGAACCATCTACTGACATAAGGCCTAATGCACCGAAACAAACCACACCACCCTCTGTTCAAAATCCCTACAAGGAAAACCTTGCCCCTCTTCGTTGTCCCCAAAGGATCCATGAAAAACATGCATGAATAAAACACGAACAACAGCGGGTAAGTTATGAACATGAACATTAACTTAATCTGAAACTCTAATAAGTTAATCGCCAACCCCGCGGGGAGGTCGAGGAAACTCGAAGACGAGTCACCTTGTCGCGGCGCCGAGTCAACGGAGTCGACAGCTGCATCATCGTTCGCAGCTGAAGTTACGGTGGAGCCCTCGTTGTTCTCCTCCGTCGAGGCATTAACTTGTTGCGGGTCATCCAAATCGGGTTTCTCCGTATTCTCGTCTTTCTTGATATTTCGATGCCTCCTGCGGTGTTGGAAACTCCTCCAATTGAAATTCACTAAATCGCTCTCCAAGCTAGATCCTGACGATTGAGTATCCACAAAACCGCGACTAACTGGCCGGCGCCGGATTGTTGCAGCTGGATAGTACGACTTAGGTTCGGGTGGAGGATCCGGAAGCCTGGAAGCCGAATCGGAAGGCTCCGGCGAGCCCTCGGCGGGAAAATGTTGAAACGCATCTACGAAAACGTCGCCGTCGTGATCGATCGAACTTGGCCGGTCCATTCAGATTCTGAACCTCGGTTAAGGTAGGAGATTTTGTCCCATCATTATACATTTGGTATGTAAAAATAAAAGTCAGAAACATATTCGAATGCTTCATAATAATATAAGCTAGCAAATAACCTATATATTACTGAGACATGAACGATAATAATATTTAAGAGGAGCTAAAATAAAATAAGAAAAACCAAGTAGTAATAAAAATATTTAAGAATAATGCTTATATGTGGCTTTTTTTAATAGATTGAATTTTAAACAATAAAAATACATAATTTATTTCAACAGCCAAGCAAAATATTTCACATATATTATTAGAGAAATGGTAAAATAACACATTTTTATATTTATTTACCATACAATAAAAAGATAAAATCAGATGAATTTAAAAAAAATTTAACATGTGTGAAAGTATTAATTTTCGTAATGTTGTCTAGTTTTAGATAACTTATAGTCTTTCTCTTTCCCTTAGTAGGAATGATCAAGTCTCATAAAAGTTTTCCGCTTCTGTTAAGCGGTAGCTGGACCCTGTTGGGCCTTATCCCTCTATTTATTCATCTTATCTCTTGTTTTCTTCTCTGTGTAATACATACTTTTACTCTTTTTCCATTCAACATACCTCTTTCTCGTCCTCTCTTTTACTATGCAACGTAGAATTTTTCTGCATCTTTTTTTCTCTGCACATTGTACACACGCATGGAAGGACACAAGGTTTGATATGGCATCAGAGCTCTTCTATTGGAGGGCTCTGCTGTGCTACTCTTCCTTCTTCATTTTGAATTTTGCATTAAGAACCTCGGCGACCTTACTTATTTCCTGGGTTTCGAAGTAGCTGGCAACTGAAATGGTCTTCATCTAAGCCAACAAAAGTACTCTGGATCTTCTTCAAGAAATTGGCATGTTAGATTGCTCCCCTACTCCTACACCTATGTCTCAATCCTCTTGATGACACAGAAGCTGCCTCCTACATAAGATTGATAGGTCACCTAATCTATCTTACTAATACTCGTCTGATATCTCCTTCTCTGTCAACAATCTTAGTCAATTTGTAGCTGTTCCCACCACTTTGCATAGACAACCTGCTTATCGTGTTCTTCCTTACCTTAACGGTGCTCCTGGTAAATGGTCTCTTCTTTCACAACAATACCCCGTTATAGCTTAAGGCCTATAACTATGATTGGACCACCGAAACAAGAAAATATGTAACCAGTTTTTCCATTTATCTTAGCAATTCCCTCATTTCATGGAAATAAAAAAAAAAACAGACAGTTTCACGTAGCTCATCTAAAGCCAAATACCGTGCTTTAGCTTCAACAAGATGTGCAATCTAATGGCTTACTATCTCCTCCAAGACTTTCAAATGCCCTTCACTTTGCCAGCTATCTTGTACTGTAACAATCAATCCGCCATCTAGATTGCTACAAACCAAGTCCATCATGAACGCACCAAAAACATCAAAATCAAAATAGACTGTCACCTCATACGTGAAAAGATAAATAGTGGTTTAATCAAACTCCTTCCTATCTCTTCTTATCTTCAGGTTGCAGACATTTTCACCAAGCCGCTATCCTTGCAAACCTTCAAAAGCAACATATTTCCAAGTTGGGAATGAAGAACATCTATTCCCAGCTTAAGGGGTCTGATAACATCTTCATACACGCCACTGTCATGCTTTTCCATATTAAAATCTTGTTAACTATTCTTTGGTAAAATCTTTAATTCAGAATTAATTGTTAAATAAACAAAAAGTAAAGTTACTCGGAGCATCACCATAACCTCCTTTTATCACGTGAATATATATAAAATCGAATACATTATGACTTTGCTTGATGAAGACACTAAAGCACATATTACTACTCATCACCACCATATCCTCCGAATCCGAACAGTAAATTAATCCACTTTTTATATGTATTTCGTTTGCTAACTTTGAGATGAAACTCTTTGCTTTTTCTATTTCTAAATCTGTGTAAGAAATCAAGATAACTATCTTTAGTCCAAAACTTTAACTACATCTTACTTTATAAGTTTGAGAGTCTTTTTAGCTGCAGATTCTTCTTCTTAATTATCTCTATTGAATGTGAAACTTCCGATTATAAATTTCTAATAAAAGCTAATGCAAGATTAGAAGAGAAAGTTTAGGCATGTGTAGAGATACTTAACAGAGGGGGACAAAGACGATATTCCTCATTAAACTACTTTCTGAAAGAAAAAACTTCAAGACGAAGCAAGCATGAAAAAACGCCGTGCAGGGCAATTAAGAAGCATGTCTTGGTACGTATACAAAGTGGACTTTTTTAATACAATAGGTAGAGTGACAATGGAAATACCAAAGAAGCGTTTGTTCAAGATTTGCATGAAAGGAAAATGGGACGAAGTGGTTGAGATGTACAAGAAGGACAAGAAAGTTCACACAGCCAGAATAACGACGGCAGGTGAAACTGCATTGCAATTAGCGCTCACCGATGGTGAAGACGCCGTCGTGCACCAACTTGTGGCACTGATTTGTTTTCATGAACGTAAAGAGGCTTTGGGAATTCAGAATGAGAGAGGGAACACAGCTTTGCACATGGCTGCTTTGACGGGGAGTGTGCGAATGTGTGAGTGCATTGCTTCTGCTGAGGCTTCGTTGTTGAGTGTTCGCAACGTTGATGGTGAGACCCCTCTCTTTCTCGCTGCACTTCACGGCAGAAAAGAAGCTTTTCTGTACCTCCATTATATACATATCAGTCACACAGATCGGAAGGCTTCAGACTACTATTCAAACTGCAGAAGAAATGATGGTGATACCATTCTTCATTCTGCTATAGCTGGAGAGTATTTTGGTTAGACTGACCTTGCCATATTTAATTCTTTTTGGTAGATTTTCATTGTTTAATTTCAAAAGCATTTTTTAAGATGATGTTTATCAAGTTCCAAATGGTAAAGTTTTGTGTTTTTGGTTAGTAAGCTTGAATTATGAAGTGAATATAACTTGTTTGATAGATTTGGCGTTCCAAATAATTCATTTTTATAAAGATCTAGTGAACTGGGTGAACGACCGTGGATTCTCTCCTCTTCATATCCTCGCAAGTAAGCCCTCAGCTTTTAGAAGTGGTAGTTACCTTGGACTACTAGAAACAATTGTTTATCAAGGTAAGTGTTTAAACACATGTATTCTAATTACAATAAGCAATCAGCAATGTTTGTAGTTTTAATTCGATTTTGATCATTGCAGTGTGATAGTAATGCCCATTTGAAGTTATTTGTAAGATTACTTGAATCTCATCTCTTAAATTTTCTGAGTTACTACTTGTGAGGTTTCCTTTATTTAAACTCATCCACTTGCCATTTCTTTTTAAATATTTAATATTTATTATCAATTTGTGATATAAATATAAATTAAAAATTTAGAAGAAAAAAACTGATAAAACTGATAATATTATTTAGATACAAGGATGTTAGCCACCATTTATTAAAAATTCCTTAGAATAGGTGAACTAATGTGATTTCAACAAATGTTTAAAACAAAGAAAAAAAGATTTTTTTTTTTTCAATTCTGAGTCAAAAACTTCATGTTTAGATTAGTATGAAGATATTATATGTATTTTCATTTGTAAACATTAAAAGTCAATTGAGAAAAACAAATATTAGAAAGCAAAAAGAAACTACTTATTTTAAAATCAAGTAAAATATTTCAAATAATAAAAATCATATTATAGTAAAGGAGATTAAAAAAGGATATGCATTTTCATCATTTTGTAAGGGATGTGCATCTAACAACAAATTTAAACAATCATTGTTTTAAATTTAAGGCAAAATATGAAACACCAAAGACTTGAACATATTTTAAATTTAAGGCAAAATATATATAAATTAATTTGCCAAAAAATTAGAGGAGAAAATTGAAGTAATATTTATTTAATAAAAACAATGGTAGTAATATTTATCTTCTCTGAAAGGAATATTCGTCAAGGAACTCGAAGTGGCACCAAATTATCACCGATTACCGACAGAAAAAGGAGGATACAGATATCCACAATATTTTCAGACATTCATTAACCTTTTAAGGGCGCTGCAAAAGTCAGCGTGTCTAGGTGGTATGTATTTCTTACTACTTTTAGATAATTAATCTATGTGATGTGTGACAGATGTATTAATAAATTATGACGTATTAAATCTATTTAAAATTTTCACTAACATTATTAAATAAAGGAATAAATCTATCATGAAAAGAAAATACATATTAAAAAAAAGGTAAAATTGGAATTTTGCGAACCAGCTATCAAAAGTATGACTTTATACAGAGACAAATTTCAGAGAATAAATAAAAAATAAAAAATTAGAGTTGAAGAACAAATTTACGCAGTTAGTATAAACTTCAATTTGACTTGGAGTTCTTTGGAAGATGGATTTTAGGTCTTTTAATAAACTGAAATGGGTTATTTTTATTAAAATGAACTTATTTAAAATACACAAAAAAATGTTTGTTTGTATGGTAGAGTGAGATCCTTGGATGTTGCATTATATATTTTTATGTTCCATTTCTAGGGAGAATAAATAATTACTTCAATTCAGAATAATATGGCATATTTTGTGTGTGTGTGTGTGTGGATTGAATTTCAAAGGATCAACCATAATACAGAAGATACGTGGGAAGAAGGAGAAACATGTGTGGTCAGTCCAAATAATGAATGAACTTTTGAGGCTGTATGAGTATGATGACGATAACAAGAATCCCCCACCATACACACCGGTATTAATAGCGGCAAAGAACGGTATTATAGAAATGGTAGAGAAAATCCTAGAACTGTTCCCAGGAGCTGTTCATGACATGGATGCTGACAAGAAAAACATAGTGCTACTGGCAGCAGAGAACAGACACCCGCAACTGTACGAACTCCTCAAGAAAAACAACCTTAAGCAAACTTTATTCAGCAAAGTGGACAATAATGGAAACAGTGCATTGCACTTAGCAGCGAGGCTTGGAGATCATAACCATTCGCTCATTCCTGGGGCAGCAGCGTTGCAAATGCAGTGGGAAATCAAGTGGTACTTGGTAAATGCATTACTTGTTAATTTGTTATGCTTCATTTACATTTATTTATATAACACTTCCTTTCTTCATGTTATATAGCATTTTAGAATAATTAGTGATTATTAATAATTTTATAAATGTGTGTCTAGAGTAATTATTTCTTTCGTTTCTTCATTATCAGCATTTTTCTTATATATACACTCGTTAATTTGATAAAATGCAGTTTGTTAAAGAATCTATGCCACCTCATTTCTTTTCACCATACAACAAGGACTACAATACTCCAAGAGACATCTTCATCCAAACACACCAGAACCTTGTCAAAAGTGACGGAGATTGGCTGAAAAAAACTTCCCAATCATGCTCCCTGGTGGCGACACTGTTAGCCACCGCGGCCTTCTACACATCCACCACCGTCCCTGGCGGCGTGAAAAAGTGCGCGGGCTCCCCAACCCTGGAAAACATGGAAGCGTTCAACGTTTTCGCGATGTCATCACTGATTGCTCTGTGCTGTTCCATCTCCTCGCTGGTGCTGTTCCTCTCCATATTAACGTCCCGGCTCAAGGAGCAAGATTTTGGCAAAGATCTTCCTCTGAAGCTGCTCTTCGGTTTGACATCGTTGTTCGTATCGATTACTTCCATGTTGCTTTCCTTTTGCGCTGGGCACCCGTTTGTGCTTACGAAAAAATTGAAAGACGGTGCAGTTCTGGTGTACGGTGTGATATGCGTGCCCGCCACACTTTTTGCGTTGGCTCAGTTTCCGCTATACTTGGATGTTGCACGAGCTACTTTTATGAAAGTGCCCAAGCGCAGCTTTAAAGCCACTATGATTTAGTTTTACGATTATGCAAAATTAGGCTAAATTCATGATTTTGTAATTACGAGCTGATAAGTTGTATCTTTTTCTGTCACCGATATTCGTGTAGCTTACTGAGCCAGTGTATTCTTGGAGCTTACTTCACTCAATTAGAAACATTAGAACCATAAGTAACAGTGTTTTATGACTCGCACAAAGTAAATTGGATTGACTTAACTCGATTTTAGTGTCTCACATATGTGGCCTAGCTTAACCCTCTATATATGTTTGCTTTTATATATTTTTTCACAATTTTATATTTTCTATATCTGTTTCGATTTTTATTTTCTTTTCTACACTAAGTTTTTTAATTCTCACCACTTCTCCTTTCAACTTTAACTTGTTTGCTTCTAATAATTCTCACCATTTATAGTTATTTTTATATTGAAACAAATATAAATTGTTAACAGTTATAAAACCGTAATATAAGCTTGAATTTATTTATTTCCTATACTATTTTTAGTATGCAATTTTGATCCTTGTGAAAATTTAGTAGTATATTTGATCCTTTAACTTTCTAAAGTTAACTGAGTTTAGTTCTCAATAATACATTTGATTCTTAGAAAAACTTCAAAATAATGTTACTGAGAGAACAATGTTAAGTTTATAATTAAACATTACTGTTGGTATTTTACGCCAATAAGTAATTAGAAATTGAAAAAACAGATGATGAGTGGATAATAATTAAATAATGTAATTAATTTTGTATAGAGACTAACATTATACGTGAGGAAAAAATAGATTTAAACCTTAAGAAGTTGAAATTAGTGAGTGCAATTTTTCATTTTATTTTCGGAATTACCCTTCCTTTGTCCTTTTCCTTCCACAGAAGCCACAAATAAGACCAGCGCAACTACGGAACAGTTCTCCAAACTCACAGGAGGGGCAAAGAAAGAGAAAAGTCAGTCTCCGTGTAACACGTTCCACAAAGTAAATGCATCACTTTGCTTGGAGAGGAAACACAGCACCGATACTCACACCACAACCATCAATCACTGCTTCTAAAGTAAGTTCCAAACCAAAATCATATGTAGCTTACCATTTTTTTTTAAAAAAAAATGCACAACTAACTCACACTATACTTCTACAGATTATTACAAATTATCATTTTTTTCATTATTTAATTTGCATTAAAATTTTGAATAAAAATTAAAAAAGCAAGAAAATTAATTCACATCTCCCTCTCCCAAATTCTTCCAAAAAAAAATTTGTAGTCCAAAGTGATTATTATAACTGACCATATTCTGTCGCTTTAAAGTGGGAGAAAATGAAGGAAAGTTAGTTGACTGCGCAGTGGGGAATTTCACAAATAAAAATATTAAAAATCGTGCCGTAACTTTGTGTTGGAATAACTTGATATGAAAGCCAAAAAAAAGTAGCAGCCACGTACGTTGCAGAGACATGTATGTAGTTGTGGCTAAGGTGAATAGAAGAAGAGGCCTGGATATGAGAAGAGAGAAGTAACAATGGGTGATGCACTGATGGTGGAAAGGGAAGATGGTGGAGCGAGTGAGCACACACAGAAAACAAGCAAGCATTTGTTCAAACTTTGCATGAAAGGTGAGTGGGAAGAAGTGGTGAGAACGTTCGAGAAGGACAAGAAGGCTCACACGGCCAAAATAACTAAGACGGGTGACACTGCGTTGCATGTCGCCGTCACCGACGACCAATACGACATCGTGGAAAAACTGGTGAAGCTTATTTGCTCCGAGACGGAAGAAGGCAAGCGTAAAGAGGCACTGGGAATTCAGAACAAAAGAAAAAACACGGCCTTGCATTTCGCGGCTTCGATGGGGAGCGTGGAGATGTGCGAGTACATTGCTTCCGCTGAGGCTTCGTTGCTGAGTATGCGCAACGTTGATGGCGAGACCCCTCTCTTTCTGGCTGCTCTCCATGGCAGAAAAGAAGTTTTCCTTTTCCTTCACTATTTCTCTAACAACAACCACCCAGAGCCTCTTGACTACTACAGCAACTGTAGAAGAACTGATGGTGACACAATTCTTCATGCGGCCATTGCCGGAGATTATTTTGGTGAGTCCTTCTAAACTTTCTTTCAATCTAATAAATTGAAATTTCCCATCTAATAATTAATTTTAGCTGATGATTAATTTATTTACAGAGTTGGCATTCCAAATAATTCATTTATACGGAGATCTTGTGAATTCAGTGAACCACAGTGGGTTAACTCCTCTTCATCTCCTGGCAAATAAGCCTTCTGTTTTCAGGAGTGGTGGCCACTTGGGACGGTTTGAACGAATTGTTTATAATGGTAAGATACTAATTCCAAATTTTACTTTATAACGAATTATTATTATTATTATTATTATTATTATTATTATTATTATTATTATTATTATTATTATTATTATTGATAATCATAATGTATGTGTAATTTATTTGGAAGCTATAATGGTGAAGAAGCTCGAAGTAGTACCCAATAGTCAGAAGCAACGTCCAACAACCGACACAGAAAAAATCAGTTATCCGGAAAATTACGAGATATGTGTGGGGCTTTGGAGGATGACAAAAAAATTCGCCTTAATGGGTATGTAAAAAATATATACTCTTTCTTCCAAGAAAACGCATAAATTAATTTTTTTTATTAGAAAGTGAATTTTAAGTCTACTTAAATAAAGCTCTTGTATCATATTAAAATGTGAATTTTAAGTCTAATTCAATCTACAAAACCGATTTGTAAAGTAAAGTTTACACCTTACTTATATATTATATTATAATTTGACTTATCTCCAGTGGACGTGGGAGTTTTTAAAAATATTTTTTCAAAATATATGCTAATTTTAGAGAAATTTTTTACTCAAAACTTCAACTTATGAACATCATTTAATAACCTCAACTTCGTACTGTAATCGTGACTTGATTCGTTTTCCATGTATCCAGTGACCGAGCCGTTGAGACAATTTCATAAAAAGTTACTGCATAATGATCAAATTGGACCAAAAAGAGACCTCGAAGCATTGAAAAATATTGGTACAGATGATGGAGCGGAAACAAAATCTGCAGGTCAGGACTAAATTGTTACTAAAATTCTTATACTTGCGCTTTATGTTATACAGCAGATTAACCGCAATATGATTTGTTGTTTAGGATCTGAAAGCACCACCTTGCCACATTCCTTATTTCCTCTGAATTACGAAAGCTGTGTAGATTTATTCAAGTTCGTATTTATGATGCTGTCGGTTATCTTTGGAACAGGTATGCCTCCATCAACCTATTTAGCTTTAATAAACTTACAATTGCTATGTATTATTAATAGTCATTTTTACCCAAAATAATTGGAGATTAACCGAAGGACTTAGATTACAAACGCTTTAAAAGGGTCCCAAACACATATAACTTTTAATATTAAACCATTTTTAGGATTGAATATGTTTTTAACTATAAAATATTTAAAAATATTGAAATAGTTGTATTTCAAATTTTGATTATGTTTGGTTCATTTATTTTTAAAAGTATTATTTTTTTAAAATAATAATAAAATTATATTATAAAGGTAAAATAGTTATAAAAGAATACCTTTTTATTTTAAAAAAAGTTAAAAATAAAGAAAGATAATTTTAAATAAATATAAAAAAAATGTATAAATTTTGTCCGTATGAAAGTATATTTTTGTAAATTTTATCTTCCCTGGTAAATAACTTCCATTTCAGGATGAGATAGTCGTAGATGACACGTGTCACGTTTAATTTAATTTTTCTATGAATAAAAAAATTCATTTTCAGAATTAATTGCTGAGTTATTTATTTCAAAAAATTAAAACTGTTGGATTCGCCATTGCTACAGAAAGCTAAGGTTGGTACAAGTCCAAATGGAAACCCTTATTCTTCTCCTTCAAACATTGACCACTAAGGAAACCCTTTTAACATTAGCCAGACACTGATTGTCAAGTATAAAGTTACCAAATGCAAAATATATCTTGCAACTTGACTATTTACATATTTTTGTTGGTAACATTTATAAATGAGTCCTTATTTAATAGATTAATCTTTAGATATTTTATAAAAATGTATTAGATAACTCAGAAGTATAAAAGAAATCACTGTTAAGAACATTTCATTTTGCAAAATCGTGAATGTATAGCACCTTTTTTCCGTTAATAACGTGACAGTGTTTGTGGTAATGAAACTACAAAAGGGTCAGCGAACATAAATAAGATACGTCGGAAGAAGGAAAAGCACGAGTGGTCAGTTCAAATAATGGATGAACTTCTGAAGCGAGCTAGCATGTATGAGTACGATGACGATGGCAGCATACCCGTGAATATATTGCAGAATAAAGATCAACGCACACACCCTTATACTTTTTATAAAGGGGGTAATGTTACTTGGGCTGATAACACAGAAGTGGAACAACATCTCACCATCAAAGGAGAACCCAAACAACAAAACAATGGTATAATATTATACTACTGTGTTTGGTTCTGCATATCAGGGATAATCATGATATTTAGATTATTGTTGGTTATTATTATACTATTATTATTATAGGTTTACTTTTATGTGCAGGGGAGGAAAAGGTTAAAGTCAAAGAAAAGAAGACGTGTGAGACACCAATATTAATAGCTGCAAAGAACGGAGTGACAGAAATGGTAGAGAAAATCATGGAGTCGTTTCCAGTAGCTGTTCATGATATGGATGCGAACAAGAAAAATATAGTGTTATTGGCAGTGGAGAACAGGCAAACCTACTTATATGACTTATTGCTGAAGAAGAAAAGTATGAAGGAGAGTATATTCGATAAAGTGGATAACGAAGGAAACAGTGCTTTGCACTTGGCAGCGAAGCTTGGAGAGTATAAACCCTGGCTCATTCCTGGCGAAGCGCTGCAAATGCATTGGGAAATCAAGTGGTACCTGGTAAGTTTACATATCATTATTCCGTAAAATGATTTACATTTTCTGGTCGCTCTCCCTCTCATGATGATGTGATGCAGTTTGTTAAGGAATCGATGCGACCTCATTTCTTTAGTCGATATAACGATAAAAACAAGACACCAAGAGATATCTTCAGCGAGACTCACAGGGACCTTCTCAAGAGTGGTGGAGAATGGCTGAAAAAAACCTCTGAATCTTGCTCCTTGGTAGCAGCACTGATAGCTACAGTGGCATTTTCCACATCCACCACTGTCCCCGGTGACTTCAAAGACGACACCGGCTCCCCAACTCTTGAAAACAGGCCAGAATTTAAAGCCTTTGCCATCGCATCTCTCATTGCTCTTTGCTGTTCTGTTACCTCACTGGTGATGTTCCTTTCCATACTCACATCTCGGTATCAAGAGCGTGATTTCGGTAAAAATCTTCCCAGGAAGCTTATAGTGGGTTTGACATCGTTGTTCATGTCCATTACGTCTATGATGGTCTGTTTCTGTGCTGGTCATTTCTTTATCCTAAAGGACAAACTCAAATCAGTTGCATTCCCTGTCTATGCCGTGACGTGCCTGCCAGTGACACTTTTTGCCTTGGCCCAATTTCCACTCTACATCGATCTCATATGGGCTACTTTTAAGAAAGTACCACAGCGTGGATATAAAACCTCTCTACATTAGCTGTACGGCCAGCATTATAACAGAGCTAAAATAATGCTGCATGTAATCTAATTTTCCATATATGGAACTTAATATTCACCTTGCATTTATAGACTACACAAAAAAAAAAAATGGAAATTTCAGTGTTTGTTTACGTAATGTTAACTTTTCTTATCCAATTTAATTGAGATTTTTCGGTATTCTGCTAAAGATATTCGGCAGACTTTTTAAATCTTTTAAACATATGCAGGGATCAGTGTAATGTCGGTTCAATCCATGGATCAATGCCTGAGGAGTGGCAAATAAATATAGGTCAAAAAGATTTTGATACAGTACACTTATTATTATTTTATTTGTTATTAAAATAATTGTGTCAAATAAAAAATATCTGTGTTAACATATAATTTCTCATAAAAGTACACAACAGTTGACAGTTTCATGACACTGTTCTCAATAAGCAAAAGAATGATTTTGCTTCCACCAATAGTGTATTTGAATATCTTTATTTATTTATTCTTGCAATTTTACCGTTATTTTTACATTAGAAAAATATAAATGCTAAGTTGTTAAAACTTATAAAATAGTAATATAAACTTTTTTTTTTATTTTATCCATTGCCAAACCAATCCCTGACTAATGTATACATGAGGGGTAAAGTTGGTGTCCGTGTAAGACGTTTTCCCAAAGTAAATGGATGACTTTGCTTAGAGAGGAAACACAGCATCGATACCCAACACAACCATCCACTGCATTCTTAATCATTACTTCTTAAAGTAAATTCAATCAAAATTCCAAAACTGAACATATCTTAAGTTTGGCATTTTTTTAATTAGTAGTCAAGAAATGCACAACCACCTATAACACTTGTTCTAAATATCATTATAATTGTCAAATTTTTTTCATTATTTAATTTGCATGAAATTATGCATGTAATCTAAAAAAGCAAGTAATTAATTCATCTCTGTCTCACTCTCCCAGTTTTGTAGTCCAAAGTGATTATCATAACTCCGCCATATTCTGTAGCTTTGGGAGAAAATGAAGGGAAAGTTAGTTGACACAGATAAAATGATTTATTGTGCCAGTCACTCTCTGTTGGAATAACTTGGTATGAAAGCCAAAAAAGAGAAAAAGAAAAATTAGCAGCCCAGCCCCTACATTACGCGCGCGCAGATATATATATATATATATATATATATATATATATATATATATATATATATAGTTGTATAGTTGTCGCTAAGATGAATAAGAAGTGGTTTAGATTTGAGAAGGTGGGTGATGTGATAATGGCGGAAAAGGGGGATGGTAGAGCGAGTGAGGACATAGAAGAAACAAGCAAGCGTACCCGATGTATGAGTAGATGTTCTTCTTGGAAAAGCTTCCACGTATGAGTATGTTGACGATGGCAGCGTACCCGAGCAAAAATTGGAGAATAAAGATCACCACACAATCCCTTATTGTTTTCATGAGTGGGGTAATGTTACTTGGGTCCGTAACACCGAAGACAAGCAACAAAAGAATGGTATAACACTATTTCTGTGCATTTGGTTCTGCATCAGCTTGTATTTACCTTTTTAATTTTTCACATAATCGACGCATCTTGATAAGTGTGAAAAACAAATAATTTTTACACTTATAAATTACCTTAATCGTGTAATTATTCATGTTTTTACTCAGTGAAAAATTGTAATTTGTAGCAGAGTGTTTCGTAAATTATTGTTTAGGAAAAGTTGCATAAATGTGAAGTTGACAGCCAATTCTCGCACAGTCAGCGAAATTCGCAGAGCCAGAAGAATACATTCGCACAACGCACCACTATTGGTTCACTGAGCGAATCAACCATTTTGGAGGAACAAAACTCAATAATTCGCTAAGCGCACCAGTATTGGTTCGTTAAGCGAATTACATTAGGAAAGAGAAATAATGGCAAATTCGCAAAGCGCACTTGAGAGTGTGCGCTAAGCGAATTGCAGTTAAGCTGCATAATTCAAAATTAATTCGCACAGCGAATCTGCTTCTGGGCGCTAAGCGAATGGTGCAAGTTACTGAAAAATTAACTGGCTCTTAATGTTACGTGACAGAGAAGGAAGGTAATATGGGACACACAAGAAAAATTACAGAAACTTCTCTGAAGACCAGAAGACTCTCTGAAGACATCAAGACATGATGCAAGGAATTGCAAAAAATGAGTACGTTTGTGATGTCTAGGATAGGCTAAATTTTCTTTCATTGGAATTGGTTGTATGGCAAAACATTGATGTAATTGTCCTGATCAATAAATGTATCTGTTTGTGTTCTTTTCTTGACTTGATTGTGATTATATGGAAGTATAATTTTTCTTAAAGGTTCTTTTTGTACTGGGAAGTATTTTTAGAACCAGAAACGTAAGAAAAGAAGCTAAAAGTGATTACGCTAGGAATAGTTTAAATGATTTTGGTCATTCTGAACGTTAGATCTTAATGCAAAATTATTCATTAAATTAATTAAGGAATTAATAATTTAAGGAATAATTTTAGAACTTGTTTTAAGGAATTAAAGCAAGATATCAACTTGTGAATGCATGAACAGGTCATATATTGTACAGGATGTTACTTAGATGTTAGTCTGAAATCAATTCCAATTATTGTTCGTATCATATTTTCATCTTAACTTTTACGTTGTTAAATTCTGTGTTCTTTATGCAAAAATCAAAGCAACTTTCATCAACACAAATTGATCTTGATATAATTTCTAAATTAAATAACGTAACACAAATTTCCTAAGGAGAACGATACTTTTCTTATCACTGTATTACTTGTAACGAGTTGGTATACTTGCCAAGAAGTTATCACATCTATAAATTAGTGTTGGGTATAATAAGGTTTACTTTTATGTGCAGGGAACGAGAAGATTAACATGAAAGAAAAGGTGCGTGAGACACCGATATTAATAGCTGCAAACAACGGAGTGACAGAAATGGTAGAGAAAATCATGGAGTCGTTTCCTGTAGCTGTTCATATATGGATGCGAATAAGAAAAATATAGTGTTATTGGCAGTGGAGAACAGGCAAACCTACTTCTATGACTTATTGCTCAAGAAGAAAAATCTGAAGTATATTCGGGAGTGTGGATAACGAAGGAAACAGTGCATTGCATTTGGCAGCCATGCTTGCAGACTATAAACCTTCGCTCTTTCCTGGCGAAGCGCTGCAAATGCATTGGGAAATCAAACGGTACCTGGTAAGTTTACATATCATGAGGCTTTTTAACCAGTCAAAATAGATCAAAAACATTAACTTGCTTTTAATTTGAAAACTTATAGGGCATACACTTTTATGTGGTAACAGAGATCGGAATAATGCACAGATAACGATGAAATAAAATATCTAAGATGCGAAAGGAGGTTGAGTTAAATTTTAATACTACAAATCGAATTCACTACAAATATAATAATCAAAGGTGCTGTTTACGTAATTATCTAAAAAGATGGATTAAGAGCGCTTAAAAGAGTTTATTCAATGCTACGGTAGAGATTTATGGTTTTTTAAAAGGTTTTATTTAAACTTATACAAATTTTATAAATCTATCATCAAAATACGATTGTTTATTTTTTTTTTAACTTATTCTAGCAAGTCTCTCGAAGATTAATTAAATTCTTATTACATAAATGCATGCAATAAAAATGTCTTTCAATTATTTTACGTAACAAGTCCTCGGCGTATTATAGGGTGCTTCAATTTGAATCCATTTATTATCCCTGTAAAATGATTTACAGTTTTTTAGTCATTGATGATTTGATATAGTTTGTCAAGGAAACGATGCAACCGCATTTCTTTAGACGGTACAACAAAAAAAATAAGACACCAAGAGATATCTTCAGCGAGTTTCACAGGGACCTTCTCAAGAGTGGTGGAGAATGGCTAAAAAAAAACCTCGGAATCCTGTTCCGTGGTAGCAGCACTGATAGCCACAGTTGCATTTTCCACTTCCACCACTGTCCCCGGTGACTTTAAAGATGACATAGGGACCCCAACTCTTGGATACAGGCCAGAGTTTAAAGCCTTTGCCATCTCATCTCTCATTGCTCTATGCTGTTCTGTCACCTCAATGGTGATTTTCCTCTCAATACTCACATCTCGGTATCAAGAGCGTGATTTCGGTAAAATTCTTCCCAGGAAGCTTATCCTGGGTTTGACATCATTGTTCATGTCCATTACCTCCATAATGGTCTGTTTCTGTGTTGGTCATTTCTTTATCCTGGAGGGCAAACTCAAATCAGTTGCATTCCCTGTCTATGCCGTGACATGCCTGCCGGTGACACTTTTTGCCTTGGCTCAATTTCCACTCTACATCGATCTCATATTGGCTACATTTAAGAAAGTGCCACAACGTGGCTACAAAACCCCTCTACAATAGCTGTACGACCAGCATTATAGCAGAGCTAAAATAATACTGCATGTAATCGCATTGTCGATATATGGAGCTTAATGCAGACCTTGCATTTATAGACTACACAAATAAAATTGATATTTCAATAACATATGTTTGAGTAATGTTAATTGTTTCTTATGGTATTTTAAAACATAATTGAAATTTTTGTTTTGACAGAAAATTTTATAGTCCAGCAATAAATATTAAAGGATACCCACTAAGTAATACTTAGGGAGACACCCACACAAACTACGTGCTGAGTTTTACTTTCTTGACCTTTTCAGCTCGTCCAAAGAATATATCTGTCTAGTGTCTTCAAATATAGTTTGAGAAGAATTAGGAAACAGGAATTTTAACAACTCAATTTGCATCCTTACCATGCTAGAGAAACCAGAAGGTCCAAAATAACAACTCTAGAAGACAACAGTATCAAGCATCATTCCTAGAGTTTGAACGATGTTGGAAGACATCAAATTTGAGACGTGCTCTTCAAGGTGCTTCTTTGCATCCTGTCTTCCCACATTAGCTATTGCGAGCTTTTCTGGAGGCAGCTCATCTTCCTCTTGAACAGCCTTGTTATATTTGATAGCTAAGCTCAGCATTTCCTGCACGCAATTTAATTTGTTATCAGTATTTATTCTGCTAAAGATATTAAGCGGATTTTTAAATTTAAAAAATAGGATAAACAGATTATATGCAGGGATTTTATTATGAGTAATCAGATGAGTACCAATCTGCCTTTCAGTTTGAAACATTAAATTACCTGTACAGTCTGTTCATTAGTTTTGGAATGTGTATCAAAATGTCTAAGTGTCAAACCATCAGTCCATTTCTTCTTGTGGAGATTAAGTAACATCTTCTCTTCAAGTTCATTTTTCCTGTAGTTAATGGCTATGGAGTAGTAATGCCGGTTCAACCCATGGATCAATGCCTAAATAGTGGCAATAAACATAGGTCAGCAACAGTTAAAAAAAAGCAGAACAAGTGCTTCCAAAAGAAAGAAAAAAAACAGTATACACATAACAAAAGTGCTTTGGTAACACACTTGAATGGATGGTTTATTCAGATGTCCCAGGTTGGATGTTGTCTGCCTTGGTTCTTGACCAAGCATCATAGTCTGTGGATTGATCAATCGAAAAGCATCAATCACCACTTTGCCTTTAACACTTTGTATTGGATCTACAACCACAGCCACTGCACGCTGATTCAAAGCCTCAAAACTCTGTATAAAATAACATAGAAGAGCAAGTTACTCATACTAATCAGCAGTACCATACTAAAGAACAAAAAAATGGCTGGCCTGGCTGGAAATTTCAACTACTTACGATTTAAATTTAAGTAGACAACAGTTGGTACTTGAAATGCATATTATGACACTGTTTTCAATAAGCAAAAAAATGGTTTGCTTCCACCAATGGCTTATGAAACCTTTTATATGAAAATGAGCCCCTACGTATTCACTATTCGGGAAAGCAAAGCAAACTTCATACTAACAAACATATATTGATTTTTAACGAACATCAAAATCAAATGATGTTTCATTAATGAATCCCAGATCTCTTGAAAATAAGAGTAATAGCAATATCAACCCTGAAAACATATCTAAGTAGAAATTTTGGTTCATCATCTAAATGTTATATAATTCACTCCTCGAATTATTCAAACTCATTTTATAGTACTCTTTCTGCTAAGCTAACCCAGAGAATAGTTCACATGTCATCATCTTCTAAGAGAAACTACGCATCAACTTAATTAATCAAAAACCAGCAAACATGAAAGCCAAATTAGCAATTTTAATAAGATTGATAATTAGGTAAATATCATAGTAGCCACAATTTGAGGGTTAGTAAGGTGACCTAACCAAGTTGGAGCGTATGGTATGTTGTTCTCTTCACTATTGGACATTCAATGAAATTCTTGAATTCTTCTTAAGAATTCAAGAATTTTCAACAAAAAGGTAGGATTGTGGGGAACAAAAAAAAAACAACAACAACGTGAAATGTATTTAAACCAGGGATCCACTTAAACCTTGCGATCCTCCACAAAAGTACAGCATTCTAGTCTAGTCCATGATTTGAAAAACTAGAAAAAATCATTAAAATCGAAGCATACTAATATCATCCACCACACAGATCCTTTGAATTGAAAGGCAGATGCAAAAACAATATAAGGAAATAAAAGAACCAACCAAAGAACATATTCAAGAAAGAAATGGAGCTGAACCTGTTGCGTATTGATGTCAACACCAGAGAGCCAACAGCCAAAACCAGGATGCGAATGGTACCAGCCGACAACCATCTCTGGTCTGCAACACAAAAAACCACCACCAGTGAATTCATAAACCAAACCCCACACAAGTATTACAAAAATAAAATAAAATAAACTACCGTCCAGTTTGCTTGAGCATATCAAGCATATTAGTCTGAAAAACATGATCAACGGCTTCTACACTAACACCAGTGCCACTCTGCGGCATTGCGAAGACATCAACTACACGAACGGTGTACTCGTCCACGAACTCTCCCAGCATCAAACCCATCACTTCCATGGGAACCCCGGCCCTCCCTGTAATTACAAAAACACGAAAACCCTAATTTTGAAATCGGGCATCCCTTGACTTGATTGGTTAAAAAGAAAACTTTATAGCTTTGCCTACCGTGCTTGAGCATTTTGAGGAGCGCGAGAGAGGAGATGTAGACCTGCTCGGAGGAATCGAGAGTTGGGGAATCTGGGGGAGGGTGACCTAGCGCTCCACCTGCACCTGCGAACATTCGCTGAAGCCTCTCCATCGCGAATCTCACTTCCAAATTTTGATTCGGATTTGGGTTTTGAATTCACTGAATTCTTTTGACTGATAATTTGAAGCAATGAACTAAAGAATGGTGATTGAACTATTTCAATGTTTTCTCAAGAAAAACAAAATTTTTCTTCACTTAAATTTATTATTTTTTTCACAGATTTCTCATCTATTAAAAAAAAGTTTAAATGATGTGATTCGTCATGAAAATCTCAATTTTTTTTTATGTCAATCAATTAGGTTCTATTTTAAAAGATTTAATGTAACAACATCATTTTTGTTTAAAAAGAGTCACGTGGCATTTTTTAATCTTTAATTTTTTTTTAATTTGGTATTTATTATTATATATGAAGAAATATACTTGAAAATTTATTTTAATATCTATTTTATTTTGTTCTAATTGTCCTAAAAATTTATTTATTTATAGTTATTTGATATCTTTTAACTTTATTTTTATTTATATTTATTTTATTATCTAATTTACATGAAATTTTTTATTTTTAATTCATTTATTTTATTTTTTTAATATTCTATTTATATTTATTTTACCTATTTATCAATATTTAATTTGATAATTGTTTCAATCATCAATGTTTATTGTTATCAATCAATATAATTGATCATGGTAAAAGGTATAATATATTAGGTTAATTTCTTTTAAATAATCCATATTGCATTCTTGAAAATTATTTTTAAAATAAAAAAAATAGTTATTTTAACGTGTGTTCTTATATCTATTTTAGCCATTATTTCAAGTTTTTTTCTAACATATTTGTTGTTAAAGTATAACTTATATTTTAAGTATTACTTTTTTTATATATTATTTTCTTTTCTTTTACTATTTCTAATTAGTTAGTCATTTCACAAAATTAAATTTAGAAAAATATATATTACTTTTATTTCTAAAAATAATAGTATTTAAAAATAATACATATTTATTGATAATAAAATATAAAAACAAATATGATAAATAAATTTTGCTTAAATAATTTATTATTAAAAGATTATATTTATATCTTTATATTAAATAATAAAATAAATATTCTTTTTTATGTTAAATTATTCCGGCCACACATAACATTCATAAAAAAAATATCAAACAACTAATGTCTTGCCTGTCAAAAAAATTCTCGCTCTGACTCCTGACAAGAACAATTGTAAATATTTTCATCGGTTTATATTTAATATATTAAGACTCATGAATTAAATTTAAAATTTGAACAATTGTGTGAGAACCTCTTTTTTGCACGTTGAATTGAATACCATATCCGGAAACAACTGCATTCTAGAGTTGAAAAATCTGGTGTAGTCTATAGCATCCTCGTCACCATTGATTAATATGAACTTTCAGAGGAAACACCCCTACTTCAATATCTTTACTTTTTCAGCCCCTGAAAAACCATCAAACTTGGCAAGTGTTTTTCTTCGTGGTATTATCAATTATTTATACCTTAAACTTATTCATTTCATTTTTTTTAATTAATATCTATTCAAATATATTAAAATAAAGAAGTATTTTTATTAAACAGTATATGTCAATAATACATATAAATTTTAACATATTAAAATGCCATGTCATAATTTTTATCACCTACTACAATTATTTATTGATTTTCGTTCACCAACTCTAAATGTCTCATATTCTGGTACCGGACGTGGATTTCGTTTACCGACTTTAATGTCTATTTTCATATCCATATTTGAGTGTACTAGCTGGGTCCGAAATTATCATACTTCTTCAATTTTTAAAATTTACTCCAAAAGAAATATTTTTTTACAGTACATTATTAATTTTTTTAGTGACTTCTTGTATAAATTAATATATAAATTGTTCAATCATCACAATTACTTTACTCTTCCTATTTATTGAAAGTGTGAGTATTTTAATAAAATTGTATAAAAATATAAGAAAAATGATTGTTTAATCCACTTAAAATTTTTATAATATCTTTTATTTACTTTTTATTTTTTAAAAATATAAAATCTTAAACATTTTATTATTATTTTACTCTTATATTCTATCTCTTACGGTAACATTACTAAAACATAAATGTCCATCGTTTTTTTTGAACCATTCGTACGAAAGGATACTTTAGAATGGAGGAAGTATAGAAATATCCACTTGTTTAATGCATACAGTTTAGCAAAAAAATTCAAATCAATGCATGCATCATCTGAAAAGTGCAAACACGCAATTAATACAGTGACTGTGTCTTTGACTCGGACTATTCCATCTTCGGATCCATTATCTCCATTCTTCAACTCAGTTAGGTTCCTTCAACTCAATTATTGCACGTAAGGTAGCTGCAGTGTGAGAAAAAATGAGCCTCGAATAGTAGAGGTTATAGCTTAGCCAATCTGGTGGTTCTTTTTCACCCCTTAGAGCAACATGGGAGTTGCCAGTTTCTTTGTCTTCCTTTTTATTGCTCTAAGTTGCTTCCAATTGCTGACAGTTTCTGCATCAAAATTACCCCAAGAAGAAGGTATCTTTAGTTTCATTTTTGCAGATTTGGAAACACCTGCTGAAGTTCTAGTTCAGCGTATTTCAGTAACCTGTTGTCGTAGTTGCTCATTTTTTAAAATGAA
This sequence comes from Vigna mungo, assembly GCA_036885675.1. Lineage (NCBI taxonomy): Eukaryota > Viridiplantae > Streptophyta > Magnoliopsida > Fabales > Fabaceae > Vigna > Vigna mungo. The sequence goes on from CP144691.1 coordinate 5,130,831, forward strand.
TAGTTTATGGGTGAAGTTTTGATTAATAATTTATATCTATCCACTTTAATTTTCTTAATTATATGAACATTGAAACAGTATTTCCCTTTGGTTGGGAAGTTGTCCAGTTGATATTAGAGATTGACGTTCTAATTACTGCTGTTTAAAACTACAATGCTTATGGTTACATGTTTATGTTGTCAATTAGTTGATGCCCTTAGAGAAATTGCGAGTGCGATGGGATCGGCATATTGGAAATTTGATGCTGATTCCTGCATTATTGAAATGGTTGGACTAACGCAAGAACCACCAGCTGAATCAGAGAGGAGCATTGGTTGTGACTGCAGTTTTGAAGACAATACTGTCTGTCATGTTGTGAAGATGTATGACTACGAAACTAGTTTATTTTCCTTGGGTTACGTGTTTTCACGGTTTTACCTCTTGAATTTCCACATTCAGTTATCTAAATCCAGAAGTAGGCTCAAATTTCTGTTTTAGCCCTGATGAACAATGTTTGTATGTTTTAGGACTCTCAAGCGGCTTAGTCTACCTGGCACACTCCCACCTCAACTTGCGAAACTACCTTTTCTCCACGAAGTGTATGACCAATTTAAATAAGTTAATCGTTCTGTCTTGTTAAAAAAATTGTAATGGCTTCTTACAACTTGATTTGGTTCTTTCCCGTTATGAACATTTTATAGTTCAGTGACTCTTTTATCTTAATATTTCCAAAAAAATTCCTCTATGGACAGAGATTTTGCTTACAATTGCTTCACCGGTTCAATTCCAAAGGAATGGGCTTCAATGAAATTAGCTTCGATGTGAGTCTGAGTCTTTTCCAACTACTACAAACTTTTCGCTCTATCATTCTTATTTTATGTTACTGACATATTACATACAACTGTCTGCAGATCTCTTCTTGTGAATCGCTTATCTGGGGAAATTCCAAAGCATCTAGGAAATTTTACAACTCTTACATATCTGTATGTTCCAAGCTCTAATTTAATTCGTTCATATTTATCCTAGATATTATCAGGTTATTGAAATCCTCAAGAATGAGGTATAACTTACTAACCTCTTCTTCATTTGTCTTGTTTCCTATTAGAATGCTTGAAGCAAACCAATTTTCTGGTGCTGTTCCACCTGAGCTTGGGAAACTAATAAACTTGCAGACCTTGTAAGGCATCCCAATTCCTTTTTTTGTTTTCACTTTTTAGTATGATTATTTGATTTTATTTTTTTTACTTTCTCTCTCTAACGATTTTTTTTTTCTGCAATTTCAACACGGAAGGGTTCTGTCATCCAATCAATTGACTGGGAACTTACCACTTACACTTGCTGGGCTACAAAATTTGACAGACTTGTGAGCTTTGATTTTGTTCCTTTTCCTCAATTATAACCCAACTACGTAACACATACACTGCAGCTCATGCATCTAATTCATTATCACATTGCAGTAGAATAAATGATAACAATTTTACTGGAACAGTACCTAGTTTCATACAGAGCTGGCAACATCTCCAGAGACTGTGAGATTCTACTTCCTTTCTTTGTTAAATGTTAAATCTTATATTGTTTCTAACTCCACACTCTTACCAATGTAAAACTTGTGAAGAGAAATGCATGCAAGTGGACTAGAGGGACCCTTCCCATCAAATATCTCTCTCTTGAAGAACTTAGTTATGCTGTGAGTATATCTTTCTTTTAGTACTTCGAATCATGGCACATTTTACGCTTCATTTTGTCTATCATATCTGTATTGTAGCTCATGCTAGCCATGCTTATACAGAAGAATCAGTGATATAGAAAGTCCTGCGCAGGTTTTTCCTCATCTGGAAAACATGGCAAACTTGACTATACTGTACGTCTACTTGTGATAATATTTTGTCACGTTTTGTTTCTTAAATGGGAATATATATTCTTTCAACCAATAGTTTGAAGTTTAACGCAACTGAATTTTGTGTTTTAAGGATTCTAAGGAGCTGTAACTTATCTGGTGTTATACCTTCATACATCTGGACAATGAAGAATTTGGTGACTTTGTAAGTAAGCGTGTGAAGATTGTATACCTATAACATGTTTATTCCGTTTTTCTTTGGGACCAATGGCAGATCTTGAAATTTTTCTAAGCGTAGGCAAACAATAATTTATAATATTTCCACGAAAATAAAATACTTTAGGTTTAATGTTTCAACATGGTATTATGTTTGACTTTTACCATAGTTATAATGTGCGGTATAGTTTCTTTTTTCATATGTTAGCAAATAAAATAGAAATTCTTGTGGCAGCAATTGCTCCCATAATCCATAATGCGCATCCACCCCTGTCTAGCATTCTAATCCAAGGTTTGAGTTAGAAAGATATATAATAAATAATATGTACATCTAGATTAAAAGGCAAAAGACAAAAGAAAAGATTTTCTGTTGATTGAATTCTAAACAATACATATTTAAATCCAGTTTGAATATAGTAAGGCAAAAAGGCAATACAATGATTATATCAATATGAGAATGAGCTGAGTATTTTTTGTTGCAGCTTTAGAATCCGAAGTTGAGTAACTGTGCCAGGCAATATTAGTATAAATCTCTGTGATTAATCATATGTTAAAGGTTCAGAGTTACTTATTATCTAAATACATAAACTACAAATCTATTTGTTAGGAGACACAGGAAAGAAGTTATGAATCTCTGGTGTATTAAGATTTATGAATCGGCACTATACTTTTTATTGACTTGCTTTAACTTGTTATACAAGCTGCTTATATTATTGTATGATTACATGTTTCTTGTAAAAGGGCATTGCCTCATTAAAATTGAAATTCTATATTTTCAAAAATTTATGATAGGGATGTCAGTTTTAACAGGCTCGTTGGGGGAATTTCATCAATTATAAGTGCAAGGCGTCTAAGATTTATGTAAGCATCTTACTCTAATGTATAATTTTGACTTAAAACCTAAGGGAGAAGAACTTATGCAGATAACAGATCTCTGCATTTGAAAGGAAGTTTTCTACTAAATCATGAAATGTACGCAGTTTTTAATAATGAAACTGAATATTTGTTTTTATGTTCAAGTATTGACACAATGAATTAAACAGTTTGGCATTGCTTCTGGTAGTTACCTAACAGGTAATATGCTTAGTGGCAATATACCGAATTCAGTCCTGAAGGATGGAAGTAGCATGTAAGTTTCTGCAATTAAGGTTTTACTCTCGTAGATTTGGAATGTTTAGTATAGCTCAATAGATTTCTTAGTCATTAAGTATGTGGTTCACTGCAGAATAAATTTGGCATAAAAAAATCACGATGAAATTATTTCCTCAGTAAAAGCAATTGCAGAATGTAGACAATACCCAGTTGGTTCATCTTTATTCTAGATGTATTTCATACTTTATATTTAGATATGATTTACTAAATCTACGTAATATGAGCTTGTAGAAAGGAAAACACTCCCATACAGAGAGAAACCTAAACTCAGTCATCTAATCTCAAAAGTTATTTAAAAGAACTGTGTAATTTTGGTTAAACACAAAGGGCAATACGACTTATATTCCTTTTTACACTTAGAACATCTCTAATATAGAGATCTTATGAAGGATCCTACTTTTATATACTAGTTTTTTGGAAAAGATTGGAAGAAGGTGGAAACCATGATGGCATTTTAATGTGTTCAACACTAGAAGATATTTTATCAATAACTGGTCTTGAATGGTTTAAATTTCATTTTTTAGTGGGAGTATATAATTATAAACAGATTTAGACTTCAATTTATGGTTTATTGACAAAAGCTCTCTTATTGTGTTGGACACAGTGATCTATCATACAACAACTTTACTTGGCAAGACTACGAGCAACCTGCTTGTCAGGATGGCATGTCAGTGAAAACATTTTCAATAGTATTTCCTTTATATTTTTCAAGTTGATATTTTTCTAAACTGAAACTTATTTCTTGTTGTTTCACTTAGCAGGAACTTGAATCTGAATTTGTTCAGAACCTCGATTCTGAAGAATAAGTTGTAAGACCGCTTCTCTAGTTTTGATTAGACAAGAAGCCTAATTGAAAAAATTATTTTCAAGAATTTAATTGGCATGTAGACCAAACAAGTGCTGTGCTAGTTCTGACTATTATTTTGACATCATTATTTCCCTCTACTTTAATTAATGAAAAAATGATATAGTAATAAATTATTATAAATTTTCTTATCAAATGCAAACAATACAGGATTCACACTGTCTTTATAATACATAATTTAGTAGTTAATGTATTTTATAATGTCCCACCAAACTTTTGAGGGATGAGAGTGTATGGAAAAAGGTTTGTCAAAGGATATTCAAACTTTTTTATAAGTACAGTACATACTAATTAATTTGTATTTGAAAACTATTAAGGAATTTCTATTTTGCAATTGACAGAGAGGAGTATGTTCCTTGCTCCAAGAATTTCAGCTGTTCACGGTGTAAGTTATATTAAATTACATCATTTAAAAATATTAAACATCCTCTGTATTAGAAAACCTTATTGTACTTGACTAGATTATTCTCTATTATTTAGAATATCATCACCCATTTAAACTGGTAAGCCAGAAAATGCAAGACCTTATAAAAAATACCTCGAATTAGAAGGATGAAGCCCAAAGATTCTTCCCAATTAGATGTGCACCTCATACTAGCGGTATATATATATATATATATATATATATATATATATATATATATATATATATATATATATAGTTGGATCAAAATGTACACGAGTGGAAATGTTGCTTAGTCAAATGACGAAAATTGTAAGGTGATTTGTGTTTAAATATGTGTATATGTAGCAACATTGAAATCAAAGTAAATGCATAGTACATAATAACTCTTTGCTTTGTATGACAGTTATGTTTAATTGTATACAAAATTTTGTACTGTGAATTTTCTTATTCACTGTTAAAAAAAAACTCTCACTATTTTAATTTCTCAAGCATTTTTCAGTTTCAAGTTGTTTACATATTAACTGTGGTGGGAAGGATGTAAGGGTAAAAGATGATAGAGGAGAAAAGCTTTATGCCGGAGACGGAGATGTTCAGGGTGGCACTGCAACTTATTTCTACAGTGATAATGATCACTGGGGATTTAGTAGCACTGGGGACTTCATGGATGATTTTGAGTCCCAGAACGTACGTTACATTGTATCTCTTCCATCTTCAAATCTGCCAGAATTATATAAAACGGCGCGTGTATCTCCAATTACACTTACTTATTTCCACAACTGCATGCAAAATGGGAACTACACTGTAAACCTTCACTTTGCTGAGATACAGTTTACAAATGATAGAACATATAAAAGTCTTGGGAAGCGCATATTTGATATCTATGTTCAGGTAACCGATTTAACTAATGAATTTTACTTTAATTTCCAGATTATGAATTAATGCATTGACTTTGTCTCAGGGAAGAATCACTCGCAAAAATTTTAATATAGAGAATGAAACAAATGTTACTAAAAAACCACTGGTACTGCCCATACACAATATCAGCATCACAAATAATATGTTGGAGATTAGATTCTACTGGGCTGGAAAAGGAACGACTAGAATTCCTGACATTGGAGTTTATGGCCCCCTTGTATCAGCTATATCTGTGGTTTCAGGTGAATACTACCCCATGGCAACATAGGTGTAAATTTATTGTACTTGAATTCGAAGAAGGGTGTCACCATCACAGTTTACGGTGTCTAAGTCTAACATCACTTTTCTAGAATACACTACTCTGTTACTATTGAAAAAAGAATGCACTTAGAGAAGAACAAGAGCATCATGAATTAGTCGTTCTGCTTTCATTTTTAAATTTGGTACGCTCTTTTCTGTTTCTTAAATAGCATTCTTCATATGGCTTTCTTGATCTTCTTAGTAAAGACCAAATGCAATGTCTGTTTCTTGTCACTTCTTAGGTAAGCATACCTTATACTCTCAATATCATTTCTGCATATATTAGTTGAAGGCTACACATTTTAGTATTGACAGCAATCTTATGAGTGGGATGACATTCTGTTTTTCGAAGCGATGTTATGAATATGATGGGTAGTGCTGAGTAAAATATCAGTGTGATACCTTATTCTTTGAACAGATTCTAGAACTTGCTCAAATGGAGAAAAGAAAGTTGCTGTTTCGATAATCATTGCCATTGTAGCCGGTGCTGTATGCTTAGTGCTATTTATGTCTGGACTCATTTGGTGGAAGTGGAAAGGCTTTTTCAGAGGGAAACCGCGAAAGAAAGAAGGTGAAGTATTATGCATTGAAAGATTAATTCTACGAAATATCCATATGGGAGTGAGAATAAATTTTGCACAAACTAATTATTTTGCTTTCAATCACTATTTTATTTTATTTATGCGGAGCTGATAAGTTTGAGGCTTTTGTTTACAATAGGATATACAGATAACTACTGACTAATAGAAATTTCGCATGGCTTACATGGCCAGATGCAAAAGATGGAGATATTCAGGCAGGTAATTTTAGCTTGGAGCATATCAGAGCTGCCACCAATGACTTCTCTTCTGCTAATAAGATAGGAGAAGGCGGTTTTGGTCCCGTATACAAGGTTTTTAGACAACTTCCAAATAATTTTAATTTATTTGAATGGAATATTCTGTTTATGCCTGGTACACTAGGTTTCTGGTAACCGGGATGCGACAATGCAGGGTCAATTGGTAGATGGAACTTTTATAGCGGTCAAGCAATTGTCATCAAAATCACGGCAGGGAAATCGGGAATTCATAAATGAAGTAGGGTTGATATCTTGTGTGCAACACCCCAACCTCGTAAAGCTTCATGGATACTGTGCTGAAGGGGAACAACTTTTGCTGGTATATGAGTACATGGAAAATAACAGCCTGGCCCGAGCTTTATTTGGTTAGTTATTACTTGTCCATCAATTTCTTGATCATATATGTGGTCATGTGAGAAGCTCTGTATGAATAAAAAATCTGATATTTACATATATTTCTCTATACCTAAATTATTTCCCCTACGATCCCTCTAAAGGGGATTTCAGCAATGTGTTTGTAAGGCTCCATGATCTCTGTAGGTAGTGAGAACCAACGGCTTAAATTGGATTGGCCCACAAGGTTTAGGATTTGCATTGGCATAGCGAAAGGTCTAGCATTTCTCCATGATGAGTCAAGATTCAAGATAGTGCACAGAGATATCAAGGCTTCTAATGTGTTACTCGATGGGGATTTGAATCCAAAAATATCCGACTTTGGCTTGGCTAGGCTTGATGAAACAGAGAAAACCCATATCAGCACCCGAGTTGCTGGGACTATGTAGGTTGCCTTTGCACTAATCATACATAAATCTTTAAATATAATTTGCCAGTACCTAAATTTGCTTTTCCATTTTTTTTTTTGGTCGTAGAGGATATATGGCACCAGAATATGCATTATGGGGCCATCTTAGTTACAAGGCCGATGTTTACAGTTTTGGAGTTGTAGCATTAGAAATTGTTAGTGGGAAAAGCAATAACAATTATTTACCAGACGATGGAAGTGCTTGTCTTCTTGATTGGGTATGCTCAAAGCACCTAGCTGTATTTTTCAATTATAAACCCATCATTCTTCTTGCCGTTACTTGTTTAAAGTTACTTAATCCTTCTAAGATAAACAATAATTGGTATTTGCAGGCATGTCAGTTAAATCAAGCTAAGAAATTAGTGGGGCTTGTTGATGAAAGGTTGGGGCCAGACCTTAATGAAACGGAATTAGAAAAGGTGGTCAGAATTGCTCTCCTGTGCACAAATGCTTCTGTATCTCTTAGGCCTACGATGTCTGAGGTGGTGAATATGTTTGAAGGAGAATTAGATATTCCTGATGCAATTCCAGAACCAAGTACCTACAGTGAGGATTTAAGGTTCAAAGCCTTAAGGGACCTCCATCAACATCGATCAAAGCAGAGTTTGAGTGGTAATTCATCGTCTCATATATTCAGCTCAGCATCTGGTGGTAATACTCACACTAGCAGTAATATTGAGGATCATTGTTCAACTGAAAATAGTTAGCTACCCCTGTCAACAACTTGGATACGCACTTACCAATTAGCAGTGGTTGCTCCAGATGTTTAGGCCTTGAAATTTTTTATCATCAACAGCCAGATTAAGCAAGAATGCTCCTCGCCAGGCATATAACCTTCCATTTCCACTAACTGGAGTAGTTCTCTGTTTCTGCAGAGGTCTCTCCAAAAGAGTACGAGAATATTTTTCTGTGTCACCTTTATTTTGTTTTTTTTTTTTTTTTTTTGTATTTAGTAGTGTACAAATAGGTTACTTCTAAGAGTTAAAAACTTTTTATGATGTTTCATCTTTATTTTTTCTTTAGCCATTTTGACTTATGTAAATACTTTTGGTTTCTCCCGTGGTATATAGTTTCTGCTTGGAGTCTCTCCCTAGTTTTACGCACAAAAATATGGTAAAAGCTTAATTCATACGCAATGTAAACTGTAATAAATTATGTGTTTCTAACGGATAAACATGGTATGAACCTTCTGATTATGGGTGGCCACATTCAAAATTTTATCTTGTGTTGAATTTTGAAAAAGAAAACAAAAAGGGAACATTTTATTAACCCAATTAAATAGAGAGAAAGTTGGATTTTGTTGCAACTAACCTAATTCTATTAACTTATGTTCTTCCATTTGTTATATTTTTTATCGGATAGGTAAATGGATATTAATCTTTTTATTAAACTTTCAGTCATGTATAAAGTGAATATTGAAGTCATACATAAAAAAAGTACAACTTAAAGTTTATATAAAACAACTGAAATTGAGGAACGGATACTCTTGGAAGACAACAAAAAGAACAAAACAATGCAACATTAAGAGTTCAAATCAGTCATTTTGCAGGAAAGCACTTTAGGGTATTCAAGAAACAAGGATAAAACGTCAACCCATCATTGTGAACCTAACTCAGTGCCTTGATCATAAGAGAACAAGAAAACAATAACTCAACTGGGAGCCAAATCACACACTACGAGTTATACAATTACAACACACACCAAGAAGCTAAACCTAGAGAACACAGCAAACTGAAAACCATACATCTAATTATACTAACACTTAACGGACACTTTGCTCTAAAACCTTAGATGCAATATTAACATGGTCACGAAAATAAAAAAAAAGACATTTTTAATTTTAATTACCATAGGTAGAAATTTTGTCAATTATGCCAGCCACCACTTCCTTACTTTCCTTAAGAGTCTTAATGCTCCTATTGAGATCGTCACGCTTCACAGCAACTGAAGGAGTTTCCTCAAACAATCTCTCTATTCCACCTCCACTAGGAGACACCGTATCCTTCAAAACCTCATACCCTAAATCCTTCTTTAAAAGGTTGAAAATGCTGAATTGCAAATGCAGTGCAGTGTTGTCAATAAGTCTTTGAAGGACAATCTTCCAGTATGCTGTTAGTCTCACTTTCAAGTCAAAAGCTTGCGGAAGTAAAGTTGTGTACAGGGTCAGATGACTAACCTGAACATTCCCAAAACCATTAATAACTATCGGGGAAGAACGTGCTTTAACTTTTTCCACCAAACAATTCTGGCTGGCAATCAGTTTATTATACTCAATTGTGTATTCAGGATTGCAAGAGTAATCAGTTAGCTTCTCCATTTCTACAACCTGTTGCATATATTTCATAGAATTTTCCCTCATCTCAGCAATAATCTTCTGCCAAGCAAATCTCATAGATGTCTGAAGTTGGTGATAATGTTCTGAGTGATGTTTCAGTATAGTTACCCCCACATCCTCAAGATAGTCCCACACCTTGTCAATGAACTTAATTGGTATGCAAGAAATGGATTCCACTTTACTGTGTAAACGTGTAAGAAAAACAGTGCGTGGCATGAAATTTGGAAGTCCAATCCGCTTGGTTTCTTCTAGCACCTTAATTTCTTCCATCAAAAACTTATCTTCAGCACTACTTTCAGAACCCTGGCGGAGATCATTAGAGTACTGATCCAGCATTTCAACAAGGCGAGCAGTGCAATGCATTTGTTTGTCATCAGGGTACTTGTCAAATTCTCCCTTCAGAAGAATCTTGCATAGGGACTCTCTTGTCAACCCAATGACATCCATGAATGCAGACATAACATCAACCAAGGAGGTGAGTTTTCTGGGAAATTTTTCCAGCTTGGAAAGCTGAGACTCAAGCTTGTCATTGATCTTCTTAACGATCTCAGGAAATATTTTGGAAATACTAGCCGCTTGAAGCTGAACCAACTTCTCTGCCAAAACCGGAATACCAACAATGGACTTGTCAATGTTGGACAAAAGCTTGTGTGTCTTGAATAGTTTGGCCTCTTCTTCACGAGCTTCTTCGTAGGACTCATCTCCAATGCGATTTCTTACACACACATAGCCAAGACCGATGTTCACATCATCAGCCTTTACCTTCTCAGGCAGTCCCTCCGGAGAAATATCAACTTTTGTGACAACAGCAAGAGTCCTCGCTCCCGTTTTGTCAACAGTCTGTGACATCCTAATGGACTCATAGATAGAGAAATCAGCAGTGGCAGATAAAACATTGAGAATAATGCTCTCCTCAGGCTTTATATACTCCATAATAGTATTCACAACCTGGTCATATATATCCAAAGGTTGACCTTGAACGGGCACTCGCGTAATGCCGGGAAGATCGATCATGGTGAGATCAGGAACGCCATTCTTCTTCACGATAAGAGTTAATGGGGTGTTCGAAATTCCTTTCCCAGAGCCGGCAAGTTCATCTGTCGCAGCACAAATGGCTTCAGAGACGTGAGCCTCATCCGTGGGCACATGTTTGCCATTATACTCCAGCGCCAACTCTGGTTTGGGAAGTGAGTGGTTTTGGAGCCTCATGACCAAGGGTACCCTTGTGCAGATACCTTGTCCACGGGGCAAGCTGATTCCAGCCAGAGATTCTAAGACACTGGACTTTCCAGTAGATTGGTCACCAACTACCACTATGGTTGGAAGCTGTATCCCTTCTTTGGTGATGTTTAGGCGCCTCAGGTTCTCAAGAGCGTCAAGAATCGGACGTATGCGCTGATAGTAAGAAGACACCATAGGTGCAACATTTTTAACGTCGTATAGCTCAGTTTTTGGTGTAGAATGATCGAAAACAGAGGCGAGGGTTCCTTCTGCCATTTCCAAGTGAGGGTAAGGTAACGAATTGGAACGAGACTGAGTGGAGCAAGAGTCAGGAGGAATGTGGTGTTGGCAAGAGTGGAGATCCTTGTAGTTAATTGTATCTACAACATATTAGGGAATGTAGTAACGATTATATGACAACTGTAAGTGGGGATAAACATTACAGAATTGAATCAAGGCGCAGTAAGCGAGAGAAGCGCAAAACTTGGAAGTTATTGATCAAAGATAAGGGAAACATTTAACCGTTAGTAACTGCAATGTGTGTTTTATATATAATAATTTGTAACTTATGTCTGGTATTCTTGAAAGTTCTTCCCTTCCCCTGTTACTTCTCCTTAACTTCCATTATAATGTTTTAACCTCTGTAACTCTGCCGTGTGTTACTGATAAATACATCAAATTTTCTCTATAGAGCAATCCATCCTGCATCTCACTTCTTCTGTGGTATAACATTTTGCTGCTTTCAGAATGATAATAACAAAGTTTATTACTTTGGGAAATAGGTTATTTAATTTGTTGTTTTAAAATAATTTTTTTTATAAATTAAACTTTTTAAATGGTTTCTTATTTTAATTTAATATTTATTTATCTTTTAATTTACATTTTAAAAAATTACATCATGTTTTGAAAATCCAAAAATGAAATATATCGTTTGATAAGTATTGTGTAATTTATAACAAAATCAATTATCTAAGATGGTTAATAAATATTTAACCATTTTTTTAAAAATATAATAATGATGCATTTTTATTATTTTTAAATAATGATATTAATTAAATTCTTTACCATAGGCCTTGAAATTTTTTATCATCGAGACGCCAGAGGAAGCAAGAATGCTCCTCGCACATGCATATGACCTTCCATTTTCACGAGATATCATTAATATCTTCTTCAGCTTTTAGTTTTCATGTTATATCAGTTTTTATATTGCTTCTGTTTTTTTAGTTTTGTTCAGCTTTTCTGCATGAAGCTTGGAAGCATTGGAACAAGATGGTGATGGCATGGCTTACTCGCTCCATGATCAGCAATATCAAACAATCAATTATGTGGATGGATTCAGACATTTGGAGTGATCTTCTCTAAAGATTTTCTCATGGTGATAAGTTCCGCATTCAGGAAGACATTCACAATTGCAAACAAGGTGAATCAACTATTTCACAATATTACACTCATATTCAGATTCTTTGGAAAGAAATTTCTCTTTTCGCACTGATCTTGCTTGTACTTGTGTTTCATGCACTTGTGGATTAATCATTAAGATTCTGAAAGAAGAACGTGATGATGATTGTGTGATAAGTTCTTAGGCTTATGAAACCCATGCCAATCTTGATTAAAGCTTTTTCCTTAAAAGAAAGTTGTTCCCAATAATCCGTATTAGTTGGTAGGAATTGAGATTAAGTTAATTTAAATATTCATTTTCTAATTCTTTAAAACGTCTTTTAATAATAAAATTGTTACGAAATTTCAGTTTCGAGATCAAACAATACATAATATGAAAAGAATATTTTAGCATCCATAATGATATTATGTCTTCTTATTTAGTGATTAAGGATTCACACAGTTGTTAATTTAAATTTATTTTTAAATAAATTAAAATATTACTTTAAAATGTTAATTTCTAAATTAATAATGTTATGATAAAGTTGATTAATTAATAAATTTATTGTTATTATTTTAAAATATTCTATAAATTTACAATTGAAAAAAAAACTTAATTAATGATCTACAATAACATTTATCTAAAAATTTTACAATATTGTTATTGTATTACTTATTATAACAATTTTTAACGAGTATTATTAGAGATGAAAAAAAAAAGTTAAGTCTGACATGCTAAATTTCCAGCTAATCATGAAAGATAGATTAGGACAGTGTTTTTAAATCAAGAGTCTGAACCAGCCCAACCCACTAAGCCTAATGTCCAATTAAGCTTGTCCAACAGTTTGTCTTCATTGAAAAAAATTTCAACTCAACACTTTATATTAACACGGTCCAACAGTTCTACCAAAATTTGATACAATTCTATTAATGTTTGATATAATTCGACTAAGATCTAAAACAGTTTGAATGATAACTATTTTAACTTTTTTAGTCTGGAATTAACCCGACATTAGCTAGTTTCATGTAAAAAATAAAAAAATTTCAATGATAGAAAAAAAAAAAAAAAAACAACAACGGATCGGGTTAGTTACTAAAGTTCAACTCATTTTCACCTAAGTATATGACTATATGTATACATACGGTAACATTTTTAATAGATGTAACAAAAATAAAAAAAAATGTTATTAAAACTAATTAATCCTATAGTGACATAATTCTTACGTAATCTCACTATTTAATTACATACAAATTTAGTCGGCACATAATTTCTTACCTATAAAATTTATAAATAATTACTTACGGATGAAATCTATAAATTACCATGGAATATGTCTATAAATAATAACAACTTTTTATAATTTTATATCTAATTCTTATTTTTACAATGTTATAATTTTGAAACCTTGTATTTTGTAATTTTTTAATAATTTTATAATTTTACAGTTTAAACTTCTATAATTTTAAGTTGAGTGAAGTTGGATTTTGCAATTAATTCCAAACTCAGTAGATTAACTTATGTTTTTTCCTTCCTTTCGAACTTATATCAAGTAGGTCCATGGACATTGAATCATCTCACTCTTAAAGATTATTACAGTGGTTTACTGGATGCAATGCTTTCAATCACGCGCCATTTTGTTTTGTTATGTAAATCCCAACTATATAGAACATGGTCGTATATTTTTTTTTTTAAGTTTACTATAATCACAGTTGTTTACCCCTTAGATTCAAGCTTTATTTTTTTTTCCTTTTGTAATTAAAATGGCATACATTTATCTCTCTCCTGTTACCATGTAATGCAAATAATGCTAATGAAGTTGAAATTATCAATTGCATGAAACAAGACAACAATAATTCCTGTTGGGCCACATCAACTCCGTGAAGCAAGAAATTTGTTGAAACAAATTTATGGAAGGTTGGTTCTGGGGTTAAAAAAGAAACAAGAAATGATTCTAAATGTACCAAGACAACTTATGATTCATTCCTCCAACATTTGACTGTGAATACTCTAGGAAAACAAACAAAAAAAATGCAACTTTTAGTAGTTCAAGTCGGTCATTTTGCATGAAAGCACTCGAGGAAGAACAAGGATAAAACTTCAACACATTCATTGGGATCCCAATAACACATTCATTGTAATCCTAAACTACACCACACACAAAGCTAAAACTAGGGAGTACACCAACAGACAACCCATACATACTTAAGGGACACTTGCTCTAAAACCTTAGATGCAACAATAACATGGTCACAAACATCAAGAAAGACATTCCTAATTCTGATTACCATAGGTAGAAATTTTGTCAATTATGCTAGCCACCACTTCTTACTATCTTTGAGAATCTTAATGCTCCTATTGAGATTGTCACGCTTCACAGCAACTGAAGGAGTTTCCTCAAACAATCTCTCTCTTCCACCTTCAGACACCATATCCTTCAAAACCTCATAGCCTATATGCTTGTTCAAAAGGTTGAAAATGCTGAATTGCAAATGCAGTGCAGTGTTGTCAATAAGCCTCTGAAGCACAATCTTCCAGTATGCTGTTAGTCTCACTTTCAAGTCAAAAGCTTGCGTAAGTAAAGTTGTGTACAGGGTCAGATGACTAAACTCAACATTCCCAAAACCATTAATAGCTATCAGGGAAGAACTAAAACCTGTCTGGGAAGAACGTGCTTGAACTCTTTCCACCAAATAATTCTGGCTGGCAATCAGTTTATTATACTCAATTGTGTATTCAGGATTGCAAGTGTAATCGGTTAGCTTCTCCATTTCTACAACCTCCTGCATATATTTCATAGAATTTTCCCTCATCTTAGCAATGAGCTTCTGCCAAGCAAGTCTTAAAGATGTCTGAAGTTGGTGATAATGTTCTGAGTGATGTTTCAGGATAGTTACCCCCACATCCTCAAGATAGTCCCACACCTTGTCAATGAACTTAATTGGTATGCAAGAAATGGATTCCACTTTACTGTGTAAACGTGTAAGAAAAACAGTGCGTGGCACGAAGTTTGGAAGTCCAATCCGCTTGGTTTCTTCTAGCACCTTAATTTCTTCCATCAAAAACTTCTCTTCAGCACTACTTTCAGAACCCTGGCGAAGATCATTAGAGTACTGATCCAGCATTTCAACAAGGCGAGCAGTGCAATGCATTTGTTTGTCATCAGGGTACTTGTCAAATTCTCCCTTCAGAAGAATCTTGCATAGGGACTCTCTTGCCAACCCAATGACATCCATGAATGCAGACATAACTTCAACCGAGGAGGTGAGTTTTCTGGGAAAACTTTCCAGCTTGGAAAGCTGAGAGTCAAGTTTGTCATTGATCTTCTTAACAATCTCAGGCAATATTTTGGAAATACTAGCCGCTTGAAGCTGAACCAACTTCTCTGCCAAAACCGGAATACCAACAATGGACTTGTCAATGTTGGACAAAAGCTTGTGTGTCTTGAATAGTTTGGCCTCTTCTTCACGAGCTTCTTCGTAGGACTCATCTCCAATGCGATTTCTTACACACACATAGCCAAGACCGATGTTCACATCATCAGCATTTACCTTCTCACACAGTCCATCCGGGAACATATCAACTTTTGTGACAACAGCAAGAGTTCTCTCTCCCGTTTTGTCAACACTCTGTGACATCCTAATGGACTCACAAGTTGAGAAATCAACAGCGGCAGATAAAACATTGAGAATAATGCTCTCCTCAGGCTTTATATACTCCATAATAGTATTCACAACCTGGTCATATATATCCAAAGGTTGACCTTGAACAGGCACTCGCGTAATGCCGGGAAGATCGATCATGGTGAGATCAGGAACGCCATTCTTCTTCACGATAAGAGTTAATGGGGTGTTCGAAATTCCTTTCCCAGAGCCGGCAAGTTCATCTGTCGCAGCACAGATGGCTTCAGAGACGTGAGCCTCATCCGTGGGCACATGTTTGCCATTATACTCCAGCGCCAACTCTGGTTTGGGAAGTGAGTGGTTTTGGAGCCTCATGACCAAGGGTACCCTTGTGCAGATACCTTGTCCACGGGGCAAGCTGATTCCAGCCAGAGATTCTAAGACACTGGACTTTCCAGAAGATTGGTCACCAACTACCACTATGGTTGGAAGCTGTATCCCTTCTTTGGTGATGTTTAGCCGCCTCAGGTTCTCAAGAGCGTCAAGGATCGGACGTATGCACTGATTGTAAGATGACACCATAGGTGCAACATTTTTAACGTCGTACGGCTCAGTTTTTGGTGTGGTATGATACAAAACAGAGGCAAGGGTTTCCATTTCCATGTGAGGGTAAAGTAACGAATTGGAAAAAGACTGAACCTGAGGGGAGTAAAGTGAGGAGCAATGTTGTGTTGGTAAGAGTGGAGCTCCTTTATAGAATATTTCTGCCAAAATACTGCTTAATATTACTACCAACCAAAAGACAAAGTTAATTATATCTACAACACATTACGGAATAATAACTTTCTGAAATAGGTTATTTTATTTTGATGTTTCAAAATTTTTTTTATGTATTAAACTTTTTAAATGGTTTTTTATTTTAATTTAGGTTTAATCATTCTGATAGTCTCTATTTTCGGTGATTTTTTTCAATTAGGTCTCTTATTTTTTTCTTTTTCTCAATTGGGTCTCTATTTTTGAAAAATTAAAGCAATTAGGTCACTCTCGTTAGTTTCGTACTAACACAGTTAAAAAAGGTGACACATGTCAGCTCGTGATTTTTTTGAATTTTTTAAATATAATTTTAATTATTTTTATTTTTAATTTTTTATTTATTTTTTAAAAAAAAAGTTGTCACGTGTCAAGTTGACATTGAGCCACATGGCAATGAAAAATGTGAGGTGGCACTGATAGTGCCACGTGTCAATATCAGACCACGTGTCATTTGATTTGTCTCAATTTGGTCCTATATTTTTAATTTGTCTCAATTTGGTCCCTGTAATCTTATTTTATCTTAATTTAGTCCTATTTTTTTAACAATATATTTAAAAAATTCAAAAAAATCACAAGCTGACACGTGTCACCCTTTTTAACGGTTTTAGTACGAAACTAACGATGGTGACCTAATTGCTTCACTTTTTCAAAAGTAGAGACCCAATTGAAAAAAAGAAAAAATGAGAGACCTAATTGAAAAAAATCACCGAAAATAGGAATTATCAAAATGATTAAACCTTTAATTTAATATTTATTTCTCTTTTAATTTACACTTTTAAAAAATACATCATTTTATGAAATTACAAATATAAAATATACTCTTTGATAAGTATTGTGTAATTTATAAGGAAACAAAATGACCTAACTTAAGATAGTTGATAAATATCTAAACATTTTTTAAATCTAATAATGATGTATTTTTATCTAAACAGTTTTATTTTTTTTAATATTTTATTTTATTATATTAGTTAAAATCCTTTACCGAGTTTTTATTTTTATCATTATTGATTTAATTCAAACAATGTTTCTTATTTACTATATTTATTTATTTATTGTTTTACGAGACTGTGACTTGGACTTAATCCCAAGAAATGTGGAGGATGTTTTCCAAGGAAAATATCTTTCTCTGTATGGTAAAATTACTGGCAGAGTTTGTAAAGAGTGTTTATGTTGCTTTGAATTTGAGGTTATAGAAGGGTTGCACAACAGGCATGCCTACAATTCTGACCAGAGTTTCAGTCTTTCTTCACTCGCTATAATCCCTTGTGCCCAGTGTCCACTATACATTGTAAATTACTTTTACCTTTTAGCAACATGACAAAATAAAAGTCACTTACTATTACTTTTTTGTGATGCTTGCTATTTTCTTTTGGTTTTTAAAATATATACTCATTAAGTATCTATTTTTTACTAATATTATATAATATATCTAGTATTTAACAAGATACTTTACATAAAGTAAAAAATATAATTAGATAATAGTATTCTCAGTATAAAAATAAAATCATTTAAATAAAGAGAAATAAAAATATAATAAAAGTACCACTGTACCACCTACTTCTTAGCTAAGTAGACCACAACAATTTGCAGTACGGATTCCAAAGATCAAATTAAAAATAATGTAATGCTTCTTGCCTAAGGAGTCAACACTCATTGGCCAAGTAAAGCTCAAAATCCACTCCTCTCAACTTCTTTTTGTCTAAACTTTCTGTTTAAATCTAAAAAGCTGAAAGCACATTTAAGACAATATATATTTAACAATTATGATAAGTTAATTTTTTTTAATATATTTTGTAATAAAACTTCTAAATTAAATATCATGAATTTATTTTTCAGCAGATGTAATTATACGTTTACTTTTAGTCTTTATAAACTGTACAATTTTATATTAAATGGTTAATGCGCTGGATTCAAGATTAAATTATTTGAGAACTGGCTCTTGAAAGAAATTATTTTCGGCATGTACATACCCGACCTATGTACATGTCCCGTAGAAAAAAAAAACCTTAATTTCTTAATTAAAATTGGACAGTTTTTTTTAAAAAACAGACATTCAATGTATATAATAGTTGTGGCATCACTTTGTGAGAGATAGTTATTCAGTATTATCTCATCACAATAATCATATTTTCAACTACAAGCAATTATATTCTTTTAATTTTATAAAAAGTTTTAATGACAAAAAGAGTGAAGTTTAATCTATTAGTCCGATTAAAATAAAATGTTATGTTAGGATAGCATTTTTAATTCAATAAATCAAATCATTCCAATTCCCTAAGCACAATAACCCAATTTCATTAAAAAAATTTACATGCTCCAACATTCTGATTAAAGTCTAATATAGGTATGATATAGTAACATTAATTGATGATTCTATAAAAAAAAATACATGAATATACTAGCTTAAGAATAAATTTGATTTCATCTTCCACGCCCTATTTGCTTATGTTATTTACGCATGCCCAATACCTAAATCTATGTTTGTTTGCATCAAGGCATATAATACTCAAGACAGAAGATTATTAAAATTCATAAAATAAAGTAATAAAATATTAAAATATATAAAAAATAAAATGTTTTAAATGTTAAACTTTTTTTCAATATTGAAAAAGTTTCCCAAATTAATACATAATTAATTATGTTTTAAATAATAACAAATGAATTCACAAAATATGATCCATTATGTTACACATAATGTTTTTTAAAACATTTATATTACATAACCAAATATATATATATATATATATATATATATATATATATATATATATATATATACTGTTTATTAATTATTAATATTTTATCAATATTTTTAATATTATAATAAAATAAATAATTAAAGTAAAAATAAAATAAAATAATTTAAAGATGTTACATGCGAAAAGGAGTTATTGTAAATTATACTAGAGTAACACATAATGTTTCATTTCATCATAATCAATTATGCCTTTAGTTTTCTTCATAATAAAGTAAATAATTAATATGATATTATTAATCTAAAAATATAACAGAAAATAAAACAATTTTAATCATATTTAAAGTAAATTTTTCATTCAAATTTATTTACTTTTTTCTGAATATAAAATACCTTCTTTTTTTTTCATTTCTAACTTAATCTAGTTCAAACAAAGGTAAAATGCCTTAAGCAACCAAAACTATGAAGGATGAGGAGAGAAGGAGTGGGTCAAAGTTATACTTAGAATCTTGAACACCTTATTCTCCCTTATATTTAATTGGTTAATTATTTGAAGATAAACCTACTACTTCTTAAATAAGGATACCAGAACAAATTGCAGTACGGATTGCAAAGATAAAATTAAAAATAATGTCTGCTTCTTACCTAAGGAGTCAACACTCATTGGCCAAGGAAAGCTCCTCTCAACTTCTTTTTGTCTAAACTTTCTGTTCGAATCTGAAAGCTGAAAGCACATTTAAGACAATATATATAAATTAAACTTTTTTTAATATATTTTATAATAAAACCTCTAAATTAAATATCATTAATTTAGTTTTCAGTAGATCTAATTATAAGTTTACTTTTAGTCTTTTTAAACTGTACAATTTTATATTAAATGGTTAATGCGCTGGATTCAAGATTACATTATTTGAAAAAGTATATATTTTTGGCCTGTTGAAGGAAATTAATTTGGGCCTTTACACCTTTGTACATGTCGGGTTCAAGAAAAAACCCTTAAATTTCTTAATTAAAATTGGACAGTTGTTTTAAAAAACAGAATTCAATATATATAATAATTGTTGATATAATTATTATTATCACAATAATCATATTTTCAACAACAAATGATTATATTTTCTTAATTATAAGAAGTTTTAATTAGGGATAGAAAAAAAAAAGCAAATTTAATTTGATAGTAAAAAAAACACTGAGATAACATTTTCAATTCAAGAACTCGAATCAATGCCAAGCATGACAACCTGACTTTATTAAAAGAATTTTAAACATGTGTTGCAGTGTTTGATATAACTTGATCAAGATTTAAAACAATTCGAAAGGAAGTTCGTTTCTAATAGTATTGTAGAGCTTAATTTAGTCCCACATTGCTGAGTGCGGTGAAATATTGTTCTCTATTTAGCTATATAAGCAACCTTATGTAAAACTTGAGAGAAATACCAAAATAAAGATACTCTCTAGTACAGTGTAAATGTAGACATTTGTATGCTAAACATGACAAGGAGAATGAAACTCATGATCTCAAAAAGTAAAATATCGAACTTGAAGCATTTTGACTTTAGACAAGGTAAAATACCTAACTTGAAGTATTTTGACTTTGGGCCTTATAAATATTGTATTTTTAGAAAGCAACTCCAGTGAAATCTCTTAATAGTTCACAGTATTATGTAACCTTCATGGATGATTCTTTAAGAAAGGTATCAGTTTAAAACTTAAATGTTTGAAGTATGATAATAGTGGAGAATATGACAATAATCAATTCAAGGAGTTTTGTTCAGAGAATGAGATCAGAATGATCCAGACATTTATAGGAACACCAGAACAAAACAGTGTAGCATAAAGAACGAACAATAACTTTAAATAAGAAAGAAAAATGTATGAGAATCTATTCAGGACTATCCAAGATATTTTAGGTAAAGGCAATAAACACAACCGCCTATTTCATAAATAAAGGACCATAAGTTCCTTTAGATTATAAGTTATGGAGTGTGGTTTGGAAATAAGGTAAGTCTTTCACACTTAAAAATCTTTGATTGTGCTTAATAAATTCTATTGGACTCTAATAGTAGAGATGAACTAGATCATAAGGCAAAACGATGTTATTTCATTAGTTATGGATCTGACATGTATGACTATGTGTTTTGGGATGACCAAAACAAGAAAATTATCACAAATATGATTGTTACTTTTAATGAAAACATGTTTTATAAAGGCAAGACTGCAAAATCGATAAATGCATAGCTAGAGCAAGTATCATTAGAAGAAATTTCGGAAAGTGATGTAGTCAATCGAAGGAAGAATATAGAGGAAGAGCTTGAGTCAGAACCTGAACACATAGTAAAGTCAGAAACTTCTGAAGTCATGATTAGAAGATCTAGTAGAATAATTGTAGCACCCCACAAAGGTATTCTCTTTCATTACACTACTTGTTGTTAACTAATCCTAGTGAGCCAAAGCATTTTACTGAGGTTGTGCAGGGAGATGAATATGTTAAGTGGAAACTAGCAATGAAAGATGAGACAAAGTCTCTTCAGAAGAATAAAACATGGTCTTTAGCCAAGCTACCAGAAGGAAAAAAGGTTTTCCAAAACAGGTGGGTCTATAGGTTAAAAGAAGAATAAAACGATAATAAAAGATATAATGTTAGACTCGTAGTAAAAAGGTTCCAATTCAAAACATGTGGGTTTATAGGTTAAAAGAAGAATCAGACAACAATAGAAGATATAAGGGTAGACTCGTAGTAAAAGGGTTCCAACAGAAATAAGCTATTAACTTCATAGAAATTTGTTCTCCTGTCGTCAATATGACTACCATCAGAGTTATCTTGAATATAGTAGCTTTAGAAAATATTCATCTAGAGTAGTTATATGTCAAGATTGCATTCCTACATGAGGATCTTGAGGAGAGAATCTTTATAACATAACTAGAAGGTTTTTAAGCTTAAGACAAAGAGAATATTGTATGCAAGCTTCATAAAAGCTTGTATGGATTGAAACAAATACTAAGTCAGTGGTACACGAAGTTTAATGAGTTTATGAGAAACTTGGAATTTCATAGATGTAAAGAAGATCATTGTTATTATGTGAAGAGACGTGTCATTCTTGCTTTATATGTTGATTATAAGAGCTAATATGACAAAAATTAGCAAGTTGAGAAAACAATTTTCATAAAATTTTGAAATAGATGATTTGGGTCCACCCAAACAAATTCTTGGTATAAGAATCTCAAGGGATAGATCTAATGGTATTTTGAACTTATCTCAAGAGAAATATATAGAAAAATTGCTTAGCAGATTCAATGTTCGAAATGTTATAACCAGGAATACACCTTTGGAAACTTACTTAAAGTTTTCAAAAAGACAATCTTCTCAGACAGATAAAGAAGAAAGTTATATGTCTAAAGTTCCATGTGCATCTGCAATAGGGAGTTTGATGTATAATATGGTTTACACTAATATGACATAGCACTGCAGTGGGAGTTAGATAGTTTTCTATCAAATCCCGAAAATGAGTATTAGGAAGGTGTGAAGTGGATATTGAGATATTTGAAGGACATTTAAAAAATACATTTGTCTTTTAGAAGAAGTAATCTCACTTTATAAGGATTTTATGATGCAAACTTGGGAAGAGACCTGGACGGTAGAAATAACACAACATGTTATATTTTTACATTGAATGATATAACTATCAGTTTGAAGTCTACACTTCAAGGAATAGTCTTCCTCTTAACCACTGAAGTTAAGTATGTGGTTATCTCAAAAGCGAAGGGGATGATATGATTGAAGAACTTTCTACAAGAATTAGAGAAAAAGAAAGATGACCCTCTATTGTTCTGTTCAATGGTAGTCAAAGTGTTTTGCAAGATAAACCGTGGATGAGTAAATACAGATAAACCGCACTAAGGAACACCACGTTGCTTTGCAAGACCTGCCAAGTCATCTCGAAGAATATCAATAATGGGAGATGGAGGGTCCGAAAATCGCTTCCCACCCGCTTCCAAAGAGCGGGAGTGTCCCAAGTGCGCCAAGCGATCAGCCGCACGATTAGATTCTCTAAACACGTGGGAGAACTCCACCAACCAATCCTTCCGAACAAGCTCATTGATCTCCTGAACCACCGCAAACGCTGGGTCGTTACCCACTGGACAGTGCCTAACGAGACCAAGGGCATGGCTCGAATCAATATCCACCTTCACCTTCTTACAACCAAGATCCCACGCTAACTTCAGACCGTGAACAACTCCCCACAACTCCGCTAACGTCACTGATGTGGGCCCCAAATTAACACTGAAACCACCTAGAAAACATCCTGCGGAATCTCGAACTAGACCCCCGCACGCACCTCTGCTACACCCTGTTCGACGGTTCTCAAACACCGACCCATCCGTGTTCAGACACACCCACCCACTGGGTGGACATCTCCATGTACACCATATAGGTACCTTAACCTCAGAATTTGAGGTATTATTCGGATTGGGATCATCTTTTAGATACCTTCCTAACTCCTGCTTCTTGTACTCAAACTCCTCTATCTCTGCTAATTGGTTATTCTCTAGCCACTCTATGGTTTCTTCCACTGCCTCTTCGATCCTTCTCGCTCTCTCCCTCATTTCATAAGCGAAATTCTCAAGTGCGTTCTTTGCCTTCATCTTCCTCTTCCCCACCTCATCCTCTGCCTTATACTTCTTTGAATCCCTCTCCATTTTTCTGATCTCTTCCGGATTCAACCTTCCTTGCTTGTTATTGATCACTATCTTTTTCTTTAGCCCCGTGGCTTTATCTTCCGCCGTCACCTCCACAATGCCATCTGCGTCCACGTCAAAGCTAACGTTGATTTGTGGGACTCCCTTTAGCGATGGCTCGAACCCATGGAGGACAAACTTGCCGAGAAAGAAGTTGTCTTTTACCATGCCTCGTTCTCCCTCAAACACTTTGACCGTGACGCTTTTCTGATTGTCGTACAAGGTCGAACAAACCCTCTCCTTCTTGGTGGGGATCATGGTGTTCTTGGGGATTAACACTAACATGGCACCACCAGCACCCTCAATTCCGAGACTAAGTGGCATCACGTCCAATAACAACAATTCCTCCACCTTTTTATCTCCTTCACCGCTCAAAATTTCTGCCTGAACTGCAGCACCGTACGCCACGGCCTCGTCAGGGTTGATGCTTTTGCAAAGCTCTTTGATGTTACCGTTGACGCTGAACATGTCCTTCAGAAGTTGCTGTACCTTTGGAATTCTAGTGGAGCCACCGACAAGAACGATCTCATGAACTTGGCTCTTGTCAACCTTGGCCTCAACCAGGCACTTTTCCACTGTCTCGTTACACTTAATGAACAAGTCTTTGTTCAGTTCCTCGAACAAGGCCCTCGTAACAGAGGCATATAGATCAATCCCTTCATATAAAGAATCAAGCTCTATCATGGTCTGGGAAGTCGAAGACAGAATCCTCTTAGCTTTCTCGCATGCTGACCTTAATCTTACCAAAGATTTCGCGTTCCCACTAATATCCTTCCCGTATTTCTCTCTAAAGACATTCACAAGATGGTTCACCAATTTGTTATCAAAATCCACACCACCCAAATGAGTATCTCCCACCGTGGCCTTAACCTTAAACATCCCTTCATCAATTGTCACCAAGGAAACATCAAATGTTCCACCTCCGAGATCAAACACAAGGACGTTCTGATCACCCTCTCTGAATCCTTTCCTGTCCAATCCATAAGCAATAGCAGCTGCGGTTGGCTCGTTGATGATCCTCAACACATTCAAACCAGCGATTTTCCCAGCATCCTTTGTGGCTTGTCTCTGCGCGTTGCTGAAGTAAGCAGGGACAGTGATAACTGCATCCCTTACTGCGTGACCCAAATAGGATTCCGCGACCTCCTTCATCTTAAACAGCACCATGGAAGAAATCTCTTCTGCTGCAAGGTGCTTCTCTTCGCCTTTGTAGGTGATCGCAATCATTGGTTTGTCTCTGGTCCCAGGGACAACCTTAAAGGGCCAGAGCTTCATGTCTTGCTGAACAGACACGTCGGAGAATCTGCGACCGATCAAACGTTTGGCATCGAAGACAGTGTTGTGAGGGTTCTTGAATCGCTGATTCATGGCATCATCGCCCAACAACCTCTGAGTGTCGGTGAAGGCAACGTAGGAAGGGGTAGTGCGGTTGCCTTGGTCGTTGGAAATGACTTCGACACGGTTGTCTTGCCACACTGCTACGCAGCTATAGGTTGTGCCCAAGTCAATGCCAATGGGTTTGACTTTTTTGGTAGCCATGGCAAAGCTTAGCAGTTGAGAGAAGAGAGTAGGTAAACACAGAAAGGAGATTAATTGAACGGCAAGTGTGTAGGTATAGGTATAAGAATGTGATAGTTGAATTTCAAAAACCCTTATTTCAGAATTTCGGAACCTGCTTGGAAAGCAAGCAATTTTAAGAAAACTGTGCTGGAGAGAAGGAGGTTTCCGAAAAAGAGAAGGCCCTTCGAGAATCAGAGGCAATGGTTATACGATAAAGGCGTATCTTATCTATGAAAGATTAAATTGGTAATTCATATCTACGATTAAAACTATTGTTAGTTTCTACTTTTAAAAATATTTTTTTATTTTTGCTAATAATTTTTATCACATTAATCCTAGGAATTAAAAAAATATTACAATGATATGAACTAAAATAAAAAATAATAATATATAAAGAAAAAAAAAAGTTAGTACACAATTTTAGAGAGAAAAAATTTGTAACTTTAAAAGGAGAATTTATAATTAAACGTTTAACAAAAATATTTTCATCCAATTATTTCGTTATCTTTGGGTGGATATGGTCTATTCGTTAAGAGAGATAAAAAGATTAGTCTTATAAAGTGTTTTAAAGATGTTTTGGTAACTTTTTTTTCACGTTTTATCATTATTATTATTCATACATCTCACGAAAAGAGTAGAAAAAGAAAGAAGAGAACAACATAGAAAAAGAGAATACATAGATGAAAAAAGGGAAAATGAGATGAAAATTTGAAATAGATTCAATTGACATGATAAAATAAAATAAATTATGGGAAAATGGAATTATTTTAAGGGGAAAGATAAATAAAAAAATGGAAGTAATTTTAATTGTTTTGAAAAAGGAAAAATAATAAGAAATTTAATTTAAATTATATTGTAATTTGTTAAAAATTAGTAAAAAATTGTATAAAAACCTATAAAATACCTAAAATTGTAGTGTTTGATTTTAAATTTAAATTTATGACTATATAATGAGTTGTAATGCGTGTGTGATTGTAGAATGTTATAAATTGTTGTGTAAAGAATTATTTAAAATAATATTTTTAGATGATTGATATTTGAATTGATTATATGTAATATGAGTTTTTTGTACTTGTAATATGTATGATTGTTTGTGTGATTTATTTTTATTTGTTTGAGGTTTTGATAGAAGTATCAAAATACTGTTCTTAACCGAAAAATAAGTAAAATATATAAACATGTTGATTTAAAACATAACCAAATTTAATTTGTTTTGTAAAATTATGCAAACTTGTTAGTCGAGTATATCACTCACTAAGCGATAGTACAAAATCTACATCACAGAGATTACTATTGCTCTTTAGGTGAGTTATTCCTCTCTAGGTGACTTATTCCTCTTTGGGCGAGCTTATTATAAGTGGTGCCAAAAGATATACTCGTTGAGCAAGTAGAAGCATGGTTGAGCAAATAGGAAAATGTAAAAAACTCGAGAGTAAGGTGTGTTATTGTCTTACTAGGTGAGTGTGTCTCGTTGGATGAGTTTGTAGGTCATTAAACGAGTGCTAAGTCAGAGAACATCAAAGTTATATTCTTGTTGAGTGAGTGATGTGGTCATTGGACGAGTCTTATTCCATTGGACACTTACTGAGCCATATATGTTTTCACCTAACAAGAATGTCCATTCTTGAATGTTTGAATATGTTTTAAATTGTTTATAGTTTGCATTGTGATTTGATATGAATGATAGTGATTCCTAAGGTAGGAATGTTATTATGTTTAGTGATGGGTGAAGTGTATTGAAGTCAGAGTTGAAGTGAGACTATCATGATTGTACTAAGTATTATATTCATGTAAAAAAAGATATTTAGCGTGAGAACTGAAAGAGGTTCTTATCTATATATTTGGTAAAGTGATCAAATATTATATGTGTTATTTGGTAGAGGATGTGACTCTATTATGACATAGTCATAACTCTTGAGAGACAGTAGTGAATATGACATATGCATGATCTTATATTGTATTCAATATACTAAGTCTTTTGGAAATCCCATGTCACATATGTATGGAAAAGACATGGATTCTTTTGATGTATGATATTCTTTATGTTATTAATGATTCAATATAATGTGTGAAATGTTGAAAGAATGAATGGTTAGTATTGATTAATGTTAAATTTTATAAGTAACATGATTTAAATATACACTAGCTTACTTTGTACTGTGTTGGTTTGTTATTTATCTATTTGCAATTATTATATGTTATATTTAAATTAAAGATTATGCGAGTACGTGAATTAATATACAGCGAATCTATAAATAGTTGATTAAAATATATTTGTTGCATAGGTATATAGTTTTGTACTGTGTAGATTTTTCATTAGTTGAAAAGTTTATAATTTTTTAGAAATATATCATAATTTCATGGAGTACAACAAATACATATACATATAGTTCTTTATATGTTAGTATAATTTTAAATATTACATATGACAAAAATTGGTTATCGCAGTAAATGTTCTAATTGTTTTTTAATTATTTTCTAGAAAATTCTCCTCGTATGTAATATTTTAAATTGTTCAATTTTTTTCCTTAATAATATTTTTAAGTATTTAAAAATTCTTTAATATAAATTTAATAATTAAAATTTATGTTTTAACTTATTATAGATTTCATACTTTCGTTTTTTAAATAACTTTAAAAATAATACTACAAATAATTATATTGTAATAAAATATTATAAATAATAATATTGTTATAAAATATTATACCTTTTTCTAGATTTCATTCTCTTGTACCAATACAATTCAAATGGTAATAATTTGATTTAATATATCTACATGAACTCGGAACTCAGTAAGTATATATTTGAAGTTTCAAACGGTTTTTCAATTAACAATAAAGAAAAAATGTGTTAAAAGTGTAGACAATTTAAATGCTATTATGAAATATGTTTGAAACGACAATTAAACTTAACAAAATGTGGTTAAAAGAATTAAATTCATACATTTTTAAGGTTGAAGGATCAAAGTTTTAAACAGAGACTAATTCTAATTTTCATTAAAAATCAAGGAACAAAACACATATTTAATCATAAATTATAATTTATATTTCAAATTTTTAGTTAATTGATTTATTTATTTTTCTAAAATCAATCAATTTTTTTCTCCCCTCCCCTACCTAAAAATTTTAAATCCCACTCAAAATTCAAGTTTCGAGAGACCAAAATATATACAGCTTCTCTCCTGAAAGCTGCAAATCAAAGGTGAGAATTCGACTTACTATAAACTAAATTCCCAATCTACACAATAAACATGCCCATTTTAGAAATTATTTTGTAACGGATCTATATGGAAAATTTATTTTTATAAGGCATTATTTGGAGAAAATAGTTATAAGCAATGATACGAACAACATATATTCATGTACAAGTTGAAAGTTGACAACTTTTTTTTCTTCAAATAAATATATATTTTTAAAATGAAACAAATAAACACTTCCAAACTTTAGATTTATTTACTGTTTATATGACTCGATTTATGTGGAGCCAAATTTTAATATGGGAATAGTCTTTGTTTGTACTGAAAAACTATACTATAATAATTGTTCATGAAAAATCACTATTCACATGTTAGATTTTGTCTATCCGATGATTGAATTCTGAAGTAGAAATAACGAATGAGTATATATTCATATGAATAATTTTGGAGGACTTTATTTTTGTACTTAAAAAAAAAGGTTTGAAAAAAAAGAAGCCCAAGAGTAAACAAATGAGAGTATTAGTGCTTAGGCAAATTTTGGAATCAAGAAAAAAAAATCATAATTATTTTCACAATTTTTAGACAAACATGAAAAAACATCAATTCTTCCTAAAAGGTACATTCCAAGTTTTAAAAGATATAAAAGTAAAGAGAAAAATATTTGACACAATATGAAGTGTATGATGACATAACTAAATAAGGTCCAAATCTCGTATTTAGAGACTTAATTACGGAAGTTAAGAAAACAATATATTTTGTACCAGTTACATAAATTTGTCCTCTTTCAAAACCCATCCCTATATACTGTGAATAAGGTGAAGTTTAAATATACAATAAATAAGGTAAAGTTTAAATATATTGTTACAAAATCAATTTATAAGATTAGGTTTTTACTTGTCAATTCTATTAATTAACTTTAAGTTTTTTATATTATTACAAATTAAAACTACCACGGAATAAGTTTATTTTTCTTTGTAATTTTTGTTAGTTAATAAGTATATTTATTTATGTGAACCTACTTTATTTACTCATGTTTTATGTATTTATAACGATAGTATATTACTGTATACAAGTAAATAATAAAATATATGTGAAATTTATTCATGAATTATTATATATATAGAAGTAAAAGAAATTACTTTGGTCCTATAAATAAGAATAAAAGTAAATAAATTTCGTACTGGTTGTTTGAACAAACAAAAAACTACATATACAGATTGTATATTAATTAAAAAAATAATTTTAAGCAACAAAATGTCTTTCTCCACTATTTTTCATCAACATAAAATACTTGTTTAATATTGTAGTTATTAAATTTTATCGAATTTTAAACTAAAATAGTAAAATGAAAAAGACATTTCATACTAATTTTGGATTTCTTTTTTAATAATTTTCCTAAAAGATATCTTGGTTTTTTTGTCCTTTACAAAATTTTCGACTTTTTGTGTAAAAAGTTTTGTTGGAATTAAAGCATTTCTCACGTCAAAGTCCTCGCTAAAATACAACCAGTGAAGTGCAAGTGTACTAGTATTACAACTGAAAAGAGGTTAGAAATTTAGGTTCCGTTTTCCTTTATGTCTACTTGTTAGCTAAGGAGTTAATATTTTTCAATTTGCCTTTTGGTCCTGTGAGTTCTGATTATTTTTCAAGAAAAGGACATTTCTTTTTGTTTTGTTTTTACATGACTCTGCTTTTACTTTAATCCAAACATCTTTCATCATACACATCCCTATTTCACATTAAGAAGAGCCATGAGAGGATGTTATAGATTTTTTATTAACTTAACTGGAATGTTAGTTTTTCCCATTCGAAGTAATAAAAAAAAATATTTAGTCAAAATTAATTTTAAAACCTTATTTTCCACAAATCTAAATTATTTTATTCCCCTTTTATTCAAACTGACTCATTAGTGTTACTAAACTATACTTTGGAGCATGGATTAGCTGAGAAATTAGGTTAATTGGTCAGTGATTATTATTGGATAATTGATTGATCCGCCAGACCATTATATATTAAAAAAAGTAAAATTATATTATATATACAGCATAATTTCATAAATCTAACTTAAATTTAATTTTTTATCAGTTATTAATATACGAATCTCATAAATAAAAATTAAACCATAGAGCTTTATAAGTATAGTTAAATCAAATCAATCCAAATGGAATGTATATCTATCTTAACATCAATCTGACTCGGGATTTATAACTAGGTTTGGAGTATGAAACTATAATTACCTAAAATTTTCCTAACTACAAACGAAATCATGTTTATATAAGGAAAAATAGTTACTGGCCTCAGCTTATATGCTTATGAAAAAAGTGAAACAATGAATTATGAATTATGGGCATTCCATAGGAACCATCGCAAAAGGTCAATAATTAACAAACAATGTGCATTCCATTTCATCCATACATATTTTACTAACTTAAACGCATAAACTAGATTTTAGACAAACTGGTAGATCGAGTTAACAAAGCTAGAACTATTTTACATGGCTTCGGACTCGATCAATATAGTAAAATGGTTCAACCATTACATAAACTTGGAAACCCTTTCTTCCAACTCCTGCATCTTGTACTCAAACTCATCGGCTTCAGCCAATTGGTTTGTGTCGAGCCATTCTATGGTCGCCTCCACCACCTTCTCGAGATTCTTCACTCGATCCCTCATTTTAAAAGCATAATTCTCCAGCAAGTTCTTGGCCGTCACTTTCTTCTTCGCTTCCTCGTCCTCTGCCTTATACCTCTCTGCTTCTCTCACCATCCTCCTCATCTCTTCGGAACTCAACCTCCCATGCTTGTTACTGATCGTGATCTTTTTTTTCAACCCCGTGCTCCTATCCTTAGCAGTGACCTCCACAATGCCATCAACATCCACGTCAAACCCAACATTTATCTGTGGACCCCCCCTTGGCGATGGAGCGAACCCAGATAGCTCAAACTTCCCAAGAAGGAAGTTATCCTCTGTCTTAGCTTCCTCCCCCTCGTAAACTTTAATCAAAACGCTCGTTTGATTATCAGAAAACGTCGAGAAAACGCTCTCTTTCTTGGTGGGGATCATGGTGTTCTTCGGAATCAACACCGACATGTCACCACCACCGGTTTCAATTCCAAGACTAAGAGGCATCACATCTAACAACAACAAGTCCTCAATCTTCTTGTCCCCTTCGCCTCGCAAAATCGCTGCCTGAACCGCCGCACCGTACGCCACTGCCTCATCAGGGTTAATGCTTTTGCAAAGCTCTTTACCTTTGCCATTTACGCTGAACATGTCCTTCAGAAGTTCTTGTACTTTTGGAATTCTAGTAGACCCACCTACGAGAACTAACTCGTGGACTCTGCTTTTGTCAACCCTTGCCTCAACAAGGCACTTCTCCACTGTCTCCATACACTTGATAAACAACTCCTTGTTCAGTTCCTCGAACAACGCCCTTGTTAGAATTGCATTGAGATCAACCCCTCCACATAAAGAATCAAGCTCTATCGTTGTTTGAGAGCTCGAAGAGAGTATCCTCTTCGCCTTCTCGCACGCTAACCTCAACCTTCCAAGAGATTTGGGGTTTTCAGCAATATCCTTCTTGTACCTTCTCTTGAAGATGCTCACAAGATAGTTCACCAAATTGTTATCAAAATCCATACCACCCAAATGAGTATCTCCCACCGTGGCCTTAACCTTAAACATCCCTTCATCAATTGTCACCAATGAAACGTCAAAAGTACCACCGCCGAGATCAAACACAAGCACGTTCTGCTCACCCTCTCTCCATCCTTTCTTGTCTAACCCGTATGCTATAGCTGCTGCGGTTGGCTCGTTGATGATCCTCAGCACGTTCAAACCCGCGATTTTCCCAGCATCCTTAGTGGCTTGTCTCTGCGCGTTGCTGAAATAAGCAGGGACAGTGATCACCGCATCATTCACCGTGTGGCCCAGATAGGCTTCGGCAACCTCCTTCATCTTAAACAGCACCATGGAAGATATCTCTTCTGCTGCAAGGTTCTTCTCTTCATCCCTGTATGTGACAGAAATCATGGGCTTGTCCCTAGGACCAGGGACAACCTTAAAGGGCCAGAGCTTCATGTCTTGCTGAACGGACTGGTCGGAGAATCTGCGTCCGATCAAACGTTTGGCGTCGAAGACAGTGTTTTGCGGATTCGTGCAACGCTGGTTCATGGCAGCATCACCCAACAACCTTTGAGAGTCGTTGAAGGCAACATAGGAAGGGGTGGTGCGGTTGCCTTGGTCGTTGGGAATCACCTCAACGCGGTTGTGTTGCCACACTGCCACGCAGCTATAGGTGGTTCCCAAGTCAATGCCTATGGCTTTGTCTTTTCTGGTTGCCATGGAAATGAAGAGCTTATTTTCAATTTCTGAGGGACGAGCAGGGGAATTGAAGAGAACAGAGGGGAATGCAGTGGTCGATGAAGGAGAAGTGAAACACTCACTCTATTTAAAGGCATAAAAAAGAAAGTTATCGTTTCAGAAACACTTTTTCCGTACTTAAGGGAAGGTGTGAGGAAAAAAAGCATGAAGAAAGTTGAAAACTTCGATAGCTTATGAAGCAAACTAGCCAGCTATTATAAATATTTTATTAATTTTTACTTTTAAAAGGAATCACATAATCAATTAAATAAGAAAGTTAATGGATTAGAGGTAAGTAAAATATAATAAAATGTTTTTTTATTCTAAAATAATAAATAGTGATTAAATATATCATAACAAAATGACTAACAAAAATAAAAACATTAAAAAAAATAAAATTTAATTTAATATTTTTTCACATATATTTCTATATTGAAAAAAAAATATTTAATTAATTTAAAATTCATTTCGACTATAATTTACATTTTCAGAAAATTTATTCTTTACCTTCATTTTTAAAATTTATTTTATAAGTTTATTCATGTATAATCATTTTTTTTCTGTTACATCAATTACATCAGAGGTGATATCAATTGATGAAGTCTCAATGAAATCATACTCTTTAGCTTTTTGTGTTGTTATACTTTTTTAAGTAATAAGAATTATATTCGAATTATTCATTATAACTTTCACTCTAATGATAAAGATTTGTTTTAACCAAATCCATCACAAACTTTTACATTTTGTATTGTGAATTGATTATGATTCGTTTCTTTTGGGTTTTTGAAGTAATCTGGAGACAAACACAAAACACACCTATGTAAAGTAGTATTAGAGACACATTTACAATTTGTTTATTAGTTATTAATATATGTTATATATCATAATAGAATAAATAATTTATAATTTGATATTTTATTAAAATATCTTAACTCATTATTCTAAATATATTTTTATTAAGACTTTATGTATAATTTATATTTTTTAATTTATTACAGCAATTAAATTATTTATTATTTCTTTCATATTTTTTCTAAACTCAATTGTTTCTTTTCTTTTCTTTTTCACCATTTTATCCTTAATAATGACTGGACCGTAAAAACGGTAGGGTAATGAACACGAGTAATTGGTCCTGTGGTGTAGCTAAAATTAATTAAATTAAATTTGAAAATGTGAAAATATTAGGTACGGAAATACATGTGTGAGTAGTGTATGGTTAAAAGACCGAGAATATGAAGTTTTAAATAGACTAGCTGTTGGAAAGGGAACTCAGATTCCCTAATGTTACTGAGTTGACGCATCTGACGCCTTCTCCCCGAAGGGATTCATTTCATTGGCTACTTAATTAAAAGCCATAAAAACTCATTCATCAATATCTTACTTTTAATTTTAAATTAGAAAAAAAAATGTATATATGGTAAACGGTATTAAATGATGAAAAAATAAATACAAAAGTGCTAACGAGATACTTATAAATGAATTTATTTTATACCACTACTCTGAATTGTAGGAATGTGCTCGTAAAAAAAATATTATATATTGCTATAAAATACTTTAAACAAGAAAAGTATATCTTTAAAGATATAAAAAAAGTTAAATATTTTTTATCTTTCAACTATAACTCAAAATTAGAATTAATACTTACTTTAAATTTTGATTTCGTTTGATTTTCTAATTCTAAAAAATAATAAATTTAGCCTCTCTTATCTAATGTGTGACGTAAAGTAGATGTATAAGAAAGAAAATTAATACTGCAAAAAAATACATTTCTTTTTAATATAATTCACAATTTTTTTTTCTTCATGTGGATAACATATATTGAGTAAACCCATTGTTTTCTAAATTGGAAAACCAATCAAAACTAAATTGAAAAACCAATCAAAATTAAAATTCGGAATAGAAACCAATTTCAAATTTATAACATAGTTGAAGAAACAAAAATATTCATATTGTGACTCTAGACTCGATTTCTAATCTCATGTTAAATCAAAACATTAATATCATTTTTTTTCCTCACACATACATATACATGTATACGTGTAAAATAATGAAAAGAATTATCATAATAAAATAATAATTATTACAAACAATATTTGCCAAAATAATAAAGATATAATTGAAAAAAAAAGTACTCGCTACAACAACTACCAAAAATTGGTACTCTTTATATGTTAATATAGATGCAACTAGCATTAACTCGTGTTTCACACTAAATATTTTGTCTCTAGTAATGACAATGTTGACATGTTTTAGTTCTCTTTGTAACTGGTAACTGACTAATATAAGTTTGGAATCTATTTGTTTGTTTTGTTTGAGTATAATTGATCGTTATTATTTCATATAAAAAAAATTAATTGGTAAAAAAATTTAAGTTGATGATTGTTTTTTAAAATAGTGTCACGAACACAAATGAAATGTGACAACCAAAATTTTAAAAAAATTAAAATAAATTTTAAAAAATTATATATTGACACCTAATATATTGTTAACGTTATTAATAATTAAAAAAAATTAATTAAGATATTTTTTCAAAACTTATAAGGTAATTGAAGTGTTTTTAAAAATAGAGATTAACTTAAAACTTTTCCACTAGAACGGAAACCAAACAAGTAATTAGTCCTAAAATATAATACATATCAAAGTTTTTTTATTAACAATATTTGATTGTGATTTCATATCTAAATACCTTTTGAACGGTAACTAAATATGGATAATAGTATTAATTTTTGAAATTATAAATGATGTTTCAACATTTATATATCTAAAACATTGTTCTTCGACAATTATTGTATGATTGTTTACTTATTTATTTGGAGATTCAAAAAATAGTGTGATTTTATGCTTTTGTGTTTTTGGTGTGGGTATAATATTGATTTTTTTTTTTCTAATTTGTTCTTTCAATATTTCATTGCTATGCAGTCATAGAAATGATCAAAAGAACTTTTAAAGATTTGCAGCTTTTCGCTTTCAATTTAGTCTCAGTCCTTTACTTAATAATCTGGGAATGGGAAACTATAATAAATTTTAAGTTTCAATTACTTTTATTTGTGTTATTTTTCAAATTAAAAAATTGATGTAAATGACTGAATAAATCTAATAAACATACAAGTAATATATTTTCTTTAATTTTTTTATGTTAAAAATTTTCAATATTCGACTTAGGAAGGATAGAGTGATAGTTTCATTTGTGGACGTAATATAACAAATCTCATCTGTTAAAATTAATTTAAGGTGAATACTACCGATATATATTAAGAGTTTTCCTGATTTATATACACTTGCTAATATTTTTAGAAGAAGTTGAAATGAATATGTAGATACTTTTTTCAACTTTTTTAGGAATAAAAACTTCTATTCATAATGAGTATATGAGGAATTATTTATGTTTTGAAACATGTTTTGAGGGAGAGTTTTTAGAGATTTTGATGTAGAGTGATTTTATTTTAGTTTGTGGTGTTTTATTGGATCAACAAGTAATCTTTTGGAGTTTTAGATGAATGTAATGTTAGTGGTTACATCTTTGTAAGTATATGTTTTTTAAAGTTTTACATAAAAAAATATAATAATTGTGATGATAATTAATTAATTTAATTTTTTTTAGTAGAGAACAATATAAACGTTTTAATATTTTATTTCTATGAATTTATTTAGATATTTTTTATAATAGTTATATTTTTTATCTATATTTTGTGTATATTGTGTGAAGTGTAAACTACTATCATGCTTTGCTTTGATGTGTTACTTCATGTTTTGTATTCATTTATATTATCTTTTTTATTTTAATAAAATTTTACATAATAACAAAATTGATGAACTTTCAAACCAAACATACCTAATCTGTCAAAATTTGTAATGATACCTAATATCATCTAATAACAATAACTTATTAGAAAGTAAAATTATATTTAAATTTTGAAAAGAAATTCATAGATTAGATTTCTTATTTGTTACAAGTAGAAATATGTTGTGAGAAAAAATAGATTGAAGTAAAATAAAAATATCTAATTTTGTATATGTAGATATATAAGTGTCAATGAATATAAATAATTCTTAATTAAAGATAGAACAACTTGATCATTACAATCAATTTTCAACAATTAAAATAATATACCAATAAAATATTAATAAAATAATTCTCAAATATTCAACCATATTTAACACATAAATAATTATACACAATAATAAAAATTATATAAAAAATAAACTTATGTAAAGTACAAGAGTGAGTAAGTTCACTCGACAATCCACATAGATTATAAGTTATATAAAACGAGTGTATTGGAGCTTGCAAATTGAAATATTCAACTCATCCACAATTCATTCTAGAAATATACCAAGACTTTGTTGATTAAAAGGAAAGGAAAGAAAATGAAATTTGATTAGTCATTGTCTTTTATTTAAACAGGGAGGATGGAAAAATAGCTTTTATTATTTTAATTTATAAGGAGAGGAAAAGAAAATTTAATTTACAGTTGCAAATTTTAAATTTCAAAATATAAACGATAACCATACAATTTAATACGCTGTTTTGAAATTATCATACGGAATACTAAAATCATTTTAATTTAAATTAACTTATTTATTTATTTTTCAATTAATTATTCATGCTTATCCGTAGAGAAAAAGAAGAAAACCGTTTCTTGTCTTTGATGCAACTAGCCTCTTTTTTTTTTTTAATTCCATGGAGGACCCACGACCCAAAATAAAAGAAACGAAAGTAAATGTGACTCTTTCTTCATGTACCACCATATTTTCTCCATACACTCCCAAAATTTTGAAAACAAATTCATATTACAGTTTTGAATATCAAATTCAATGTTATAATATTAAAGATCAATCAGTATTTTATACAATTTATTTAATCTACATAACTATGTTATATGATATGATATGTTATATTAACTATGTTATATGATATGTCTGTCACGGCACTCGTATATTATCACTCAAAATTATATTATAATTGGAAAAATAATATAATAATATTCCTATGTATATTCCATATCACATAGTTTTTTAATTAAAAAAATATATTTCATTTGTTGTGAACTAGTCCAGTTTTCAGTTATAGTTATTTATCACTTACTATTGGTAAGATATTATTTAGTATTCTTTGGATATAACGACCTAAGACCCGCCCTTTTGATTCTTTGTTGCGAGTTAAGTACACCGTAAACCTCGAAATTTCCGCTTCTAAAATCGGCGAATTTTGTCTCCAAAGCATGTTGCTGCCAATCAAAGACACCCAATTCTGTCTAAATAAATAGGTTTATCAGTCATCCCTCATCATCAAATGTTAAATATTTTTTACTTTTTTATAACATATTTCTCTATTATTCTCTTTAAGCCAATCTTTGTCTTTTTATATCATATCACAAATCTATTCAAATTTTTTAGATAATACTTATATTATGTATTAATTTGTTTACTATATTTTAAATCATAAGCCAAGAAAAGTTAAAAAGGTGTGGGCAGAGCTACCTTACAGCCACGCAATTTGGAAACTGTTGAAAGAAGATAATAATACGTGAATATTTAGAGGACTGCTTATCCACAGTTTTGAAAGATATATAGTGTTAACTTTTGTAAGTATGGTATCTGGACATTATTAATTGAAAAATGTTACATGTAAACCTTTGAATATTACTATGCCTATTCAACACATAGAAAAAGTTAATAGTTTTATCTTTTATTTAATTTTTCTTGAATTATTCTAATTCTAAAATAAAAATATAGTTTTATACGTGTTAATTAAGTATAAAATAAAAGTTGAAGTCTTGATATGACTCTTTTTGTATGTGAGCATAGGAGTGTTCACATGTCTTTCTTCATTTATCTTCGATACACTATAAGAACCTTTTATTTGTATTAATAGAATTGAGTGTATATATATAGAGAGAGAGACTGATCTTCCAACCAACCACCATTGTATATCTTCTTCATCGGTTCTGCTCTTTCTACAGAACCGCTCACTAAAAAGTTCTCTGCATAATTAACCATGGTACCTATTTTTTCTGTGTTATCGGACCTCTGCATTTCGGCTCTATAGTTATATTTTTTGTTTTTCATTTATGATCATGCAGGAAAAGTTGGAGGCTGCTGATATCGAAAAGCTGGTTGATGAAAATAAAGTGGATTGGAAAGGAAATAGAGCTGATAAATTAAAATATGGGGGGATGAGAGCTGCTGTGATGATATTAGGTCAGTAAATTACTTATGGTTTTTGTGTGTAAGAATGGCGCAGTGAGATGAAGTTATTTGAATTTGGGTGCAGCTATGCTTGGTTTCGAGAATTTGGGAACATTTTCTCTGGCAGTGAATTCGGTGCCGTACTTCAGTGGGATGATGCATTATAGTGTACCAGATTCAGCTAACATGCTCACCAACTACATGGGAACCGGTTACATACTCGCTATTCCAGTCGCAATCCTTGCTGATACATGGATTGGCAGATACACATCTGTTTTAATTTCTGGCCTCTTCGAATTTGTCGTAAGCTCCTAATTCATCATCTACCTATTTCCATCGTTGATCGCTGAATTCATCAATCATTCAACAAATTTAACTGACTCAACCAAATTCATATATATGAATATCATCATATTCATATTATTTGCATGGAAACAAACTTTAATTAGAGTGATAAAATTTGATAAATTTGTCTACCCTTAGAAAATTTACTTCCACAGAAATCATGGATTCAATATTTTTATAAAAATTTTTAAAGATGAGTTTATATATTTTATGCGATTTTCAATTTTTCATATATTTTATGCACATTTTAATAATACATTCACTCAACTAATTATAAAAATTAAATCAGCCAATTTTTATTGTCTCGTTAGTTTAGTTCAATTTTTTTGTTTTTTCTTTAAATCCAACTTAAATTTATTTCAATAGGTTCAAACTTATTTCCCCTAAAATAAAAATCAAAGTGACCTGTATACATATTATTGGATTAAGCACACTAAAATAATGATAAAAAAAAAAAAGAACATTAGTAATTTTAAGGGCCCGTGATAATGATAGGCTAGCATAGATTTAAAGTCAATTTCATCGACTAAATCACCCAAATATAATTGCCTTTTAGTACGCTATTTTAATCAAACCAGATTTTTAGATTATTTAAAATTTAAAGTAAGGATTTATCTAATCATATTACCAAAATATAGTATAAGTACATTGTGATATGCAATAATATTTTGAAATCAATTAAAAATATTTAATTTAAATACGCTAACAGGAGCATGAACTGAGTCTTTCAAGAGTAGAGAGTTATTCCTTACTTTTACATTTTATTTTCTTTAATTGGTAATGCATGACTGACTTTCAATAATTAAATTATAAAATGAAGATTAAAATTAAAATTACCCTTGGAATAATTTGATCCTTCTTGGAATTAATTTTTCCTGGTCTTTAATATAGGTTGTTTGTTGATTTTTGAAATAATTATTTTAAAAGATTATCTAAATGATTTAAATTATTTAGGCAAACATATTATTTTTATACACTTATCTCAAAATTTTCGAAAATACAAATATAAAATCTGAAAGAAACTCTTCTCCAAGTATTCGATGTAAAGGTTGGGTTATGCTATTTTCACCATTCTTTTGAACCTTTATCCACCCATTCTTTTCTTGCAGTTTTTTTCATGAAAACTAGGTTATGTTGTGTTAAAATATACGACAAAAGTTAGTTTCGGTGAAATATCTTAAATAGATATACACCGGAGATAGTTCTGTTAGATTGATCTTTTGCAATCCAAATTTAGAAACACAACGTTAATTAATGGATAATAATTTCTACTGTTGAAGATAGGTTTGTAACTGAGAAATCTATCAGTATTGTTAATATGCATTTATGATGAGGTTGTAGGGACTAGCATTGCTTACAGCGCAAGCACACTATTCCAGCCTTAAGCCACCCTCTTGTAACATCTACGATAGAACTGCTCACTGCAAAACACCCAGTGGTGGCCAAGAAGCTCTTCTCTACATTGGCCTATACCTGTTGGCTTTTGGAAGTGCGGGAATGAAAGCTTCCGTGCCAACACATGGTGCAGACCAGTTTGATGAAACGGATCCCGAAGAAGCAGGGGAAATGTCCACCTTCTTTAACATTCTCTTGTTGGCTGTTTGTTTGGGTGGTGCAGTCAGCTTAACCTTCATCGTATGGATACAACTCCACAAGGGCTGGGCTTCGGGCTTTGGTATTGGCACCATAGCCATACTTTTGGGTATCCTTATCTTTGCAGCTGGATTGCCACTTTACAGATTTCGTCTTCGTCAAGGAACAAATGATTTCATTCAGATCATACAGGTATCACGTAATCCATGCTTCATTTCTTGTTAAAGAGACTTGAATTTTAAACGATTTAAATAATTTGAAGTTTTAGTATTGCATTGACCAAGCTGTTTGTTTTAACATCTCTTCATGCATTTTCCAGGTTTACGTTGCAGCAATCCGCAATAGGAATCTTCTTCTCCCTGAAGATCCAGCAGAACTATATGAGATTAAACAAGACAAGGAAGCTGCTCAGGAAATAGAGTTTCTACCTCATAGAAACATTCTCAGGTTCAATTCCTCTCTTGAGTCTAACATAATTGCATGTCACTTGGTCACAACTCATTACTTATAATAACTCGGTA
Source organism: Vigna mungo (assembly GCA_036885675.1). Taxonomy (NCBI): domain Eukaryota; kingdom Viridiplantae; phylum Streptophyta; class Magnoliopsida; order Fabales; family Fabaceae; genus Vigna; species Vigna mungo. Next base: position 5,172,706 of record CP144691.1, read on the forward strand.
GTAAAAGTGATAGGTTGGTTTAAAAGTTGTTAGATTGATCTTTTGCAAATATAAAGTGTATATCTGCTAAAAGTTCATGGAATATCACTCCAGTTTCAATTTATTTTGGTTCTAAACTGAAGTTCGACCTTCTCACAGGTTCTTAGACAGAGCAGCCATTCAAGTAAAACATGATGTGGAATCTGAGAAACCACCAAGCCCATGGAAACTTTGTAGGGTAACCCAAGTAGAAAATGCCAAAATTGTTCTTAGCATGATCCCCATATTCGGCTGCACCATTATAATGACCCTTTGTCTAGCTCAGTTGCAAACCTTTTCAATCCAACAAGGTTACACCATGGACACCACTTTCACTAAGAATTTTCAAATCCCACCTGCATCCCTCCCAATCATCCCAATTATTTTTCTAATCATCATTGTTCCTATCTATGACCGCCTTTTTGTGCCTGTTATGCGAAAAGTCACTGGCATTCCTACTGGGGTTACTCACTTGCAGCGCATAGGAGTTGGTCTTGTACTCTCTTGCATTTCAATGGCTGTGGCTTCAATTGTAGAGGTGAAAAGGAAAAGAGTGGCCAGAGACCACAACATGCTTGATGCTGTGCCAGTACTTATGCCACCATTGCCAATAAGCACATTTTGGCTCTCTTTTCAGTACTTTATATTTGGCATAGCTGACATGTTTACTTATGTGGGGCTGCTTCAGTTTTTCTACTCAGAGGCACCAAAAGGGCTTAAGTCTACGTCAACCTGCTTCCTTTGGACCTCTATGGCACTTGGCTATTTTGCTAGTACCGTGGTGGTAAAAAGTGTGAATGGAGCCACCAAACATATCACTAGGAGTGGAGGCTGGTTAGCCGGGAATAATATTAATAGAAACCATCTAAATTTGTTCTACTTGTTCCTTTCCATAGTGAGCCTGATCAACTTCTTTATCTATTTGATAGTTTCAATGAGGTACAAGTACAGGTCTCAAGGCCCTTCAGTCCCTGCTGCCAATTAATTCAAATAAGTAACTATGTAGATGCCGCAACTGCAATACATGTTTTCTGGTAAAGGAGAGAACTACTCGTTTCTTTTCTTCATAATTTGAAATGAATGGTCTATGAGATTCATAGTCAATATGTGTGATATGAAATTATTTTCCTATGCCTTTAGGCAGAGTTGATTTCTATTTCTAGTTTGCTTTTCTGGGCTTCTTTTTCTTTCTTTAAATCTTACCTCATGGCTCACCAAGGCCATGAAGTGTTAAAACTTCTAGTGAACTAATAAATAGTTAATCTAAACTGAACTAAAAAGTACTAAAAAGTAGTTTAGACCTATTGAATTGAATTATATTTTGTTATATCAAACTACTCCATTGAATTACAATATAAACTAAATTGAATTCCTAATTATATTAATTTTGAACTGAACTACACCAATTTTGAATTAAATTATTAACTGTATTAATTTTGAATTGGACTGCACTAAATCACTAATTACTGTTCTGCAACTTATTTCAAAATAATCCAAAAATGACATGAATTGCAAAAATTTGTGCTACCCAAAACTAAATTTGTAACTCCATAACAATGGATACCTTCTGTATGTACCCAAATTTCTATTTCTAATAACAATTTTTAATAAAAAATGTTATCCCATATGAGTGGTCCTACAGGTTCATAACCACACTTTTTATTTTTAATAAATAACCATTAAATCAAAAAAATACTATTTAACATTGTACAACTTATTTCATGTTAATCCAACAATGACGCAAATTGCAAAAACTACCATATAGCAGTACCAACTATTCAAAACAAAATTTGTAATTCCATAATATAACCATCTGAAACAGATGGATACCTTATGTATGTACCTAAATGTCACACCAGATTCCCCATTCAACTTTTACCTACATCGTATCCAGATACTCATGAACCTGTGATACCAAAGAAATTCTATGAGACTTAATTATAAAACTAGCCTCAAATATTAGATTGATTGTGGTCAAAATCATGCCCAGGTCATAGAATCATGCAATTCAATGTGTTACGCTAGATTCTATGACCTTAGTCGTAGGTAGAACATAACTACACAACTCGTAGAAAAATTTGAGAGAGATAGAGATATAATTTATCTAAAAAGTCAATACATTGATAATGAGTTTCTAAACTTGGAGACTTATATTTATAAGATACTAAAAAAAACAAACCAACAAATATATGGTAACAATAACTACTTCAAACAAAGTGCAGTTGCATGACTGAATGTAAAATATATTAGAATGACTTTACTAGAAGCCCCAAACATTTTATAAAATGACATCTATTATTAAATTTGAAACAGAACATGCTTATAGTTAAGATTGTGAATTAGACAAATGACATCATCCCAAAAAGTAAATACACCACCATACTTTATTGTACATACATGTCCAATAAGGTTTGAGGTTGGTATACTTTATTGTACATACATGTCCAATAAGGTTTGAGGTTGGTTTGAGGTTATAGTTAGGATTGTGAATTAGACAAATGACATCATTCCAAAAAGTAAATACACCACCATACTTTATTGTACATACATGTCCAATTAGGTTTGAGGTTGGTTTGAGGTTGAGGTTGCAGATTGATGTTGCATTTAGAAATTAGACACATGACATCATGCAAAAAAGTAAATACAACATACTTTATTGTACATACATGTCTAATTAAGGTTGCGGGTTGTGGGTTCCAGGTTCCAGGTAGCAGGTATCAGGTAGCAGGTAGCAGGTACCAGGTTGCAGGTACCAGGTTGCAGGTACTAGGTAGCAGGTTCCAGGTAGCAGGTTGCAGGTACCAGGTTGCAGGTTGCAGGTACCAGGTTGCAGGTACCAGATACCAGGTTACAGGTACCAAGTTGCAGGTTCCAAGTACCAGGTTCTAGGTTGCAGGTACCAGGTTTCAAGTACCAGGATGCAGGTAACAGGTTCTAGGTACCAGGTTGTAGGTACCAGGTTGCAGGTTCCAGGTTCCAGGTACCTGGAACAGGTTGCAGGTTACAGGTACCAGGTTGCAGGTACCAGGTTCAAGGTAACAGGTTGCAGGTTTCAGGTACCAGGTTACAGGTTACAGGTACCAGGTTGCATGTACCAGGTTCCAAGTTGCAGGTTGCAGGTTCCAGGTACTAGGTACCAGGTTGCAGGTTGCAGGTTCCAGGTACCAAGTTCCAGGTTGCAGGTACCAGGTTGCAGGTACCAGGTAGCAGTTCTAGGTAGCAGGTTGCAGGTACCAGGTTGCAGGTACCACGTTGCAGGTACCAGGTAGCAGTTCTAGGTAGCAGGTTGCAGGTAGAAGGTTGCAGGTAGAAGGTTGCAGGTAGAAGGTTGCAGGTACCAGGTACCAGGTTGCAGGTTCCAGGTCCCAAGTTCCAGGTTCCAAGTTCCAGGTTGCAGGTACCAGGTTGCTGGTACCAGGTTGCAGGTACAAGGTTGCAGGTATCAGGTAGCAGGTTCTAGGTACCAGGTTGCAGGTACCAGGTTGCAGGTTGCAGGTACCAGGTACCAGGTTACAGGTTTCACGTACCAGGTTACAGGTACCAGGTTCCAGGTACCAGGTTGCAGGTTCCAGGTACCAGGTACAAGGTTGCAGGTTCCAGGAACCAGGTTCCAGGTTCCAAGTTCCTGGTACTAGGTTGCAGGTACCAGGTTGCAGGTACCAGGTAGCAGGTTCTAGGTACCAGGTTGCAAGTTGCAGGTTGCAGGTTCCAGGTACCAGGTTGTAGGTAGCAGGTACCAGGTTGCAGGTTCCAGGTACCAGGTTTCAGGTGCCAGGTTTCAGGTACCAGGTTTCAGGTAACAAGTTGCAGGTTCCAGGTTCCAGGTTCCAGGTACCAGGTTCCAGGTACCAGGTTCCAGGTAGCATGTACCAGGTTCCAGGTTTCAGGTTCCAGGTACCAGGTTGCAGGTTGCAGATTGTAGTTACCTGCAATAGGTACCAGGTTGCAGGTTGCAAGTACCTGCAATAGGTTGCAGGTTGCAGGTACCAGGTACCAGGTTGCAGGTTGCAGGTACCAGGTTGCAGGTTGCAGGTACCAGGTACCAGGTTGTAGGTACCAGGTACCAGGTTGCAGGTACCAGGTTGCAGATACCAGGTACCAGGTTCCAAGTACCAGGTTCCAGGGAGCAGGTAGCAGGTTTTAGGTAGCAGGTTGCAGGGTGCAGGTTGCAAGTTGCAGGTTGCATGTTGCAAGTTGTAGGTTGTAGGTACCAGGTACCAGGTTGTAGGTCCCAGGTACCAGGTTCCATGTTGCAGGTACCAGGTTCCAGGTACCAGGTTGCAGGTACCAGGTAGCAGGTTCCAGGTACCAGGTTGTAGGTAGCAGGTACCAGGTTGCAGGTTGCAGGTACTAGGTTGCAGGTTCCAGGTACCAGGTTCCAAGTTGGAGGTTCCAGGTACCAAGTTCCAGGTTGCAGGTTCCAGGTTCCAGGTACCAGGTTCCAGGTACCAGGTTGCAGGTACTTGGTTCCAGGTACCAGGTAGCAGGTTCCAGGTTGCAGGTTCCAGGTACCAGGTTCTAGGTTGCAAGTTCCAGGTTGCAGGTTCCAGGTTGCAGGTTCCAGGTACCAGGTTCCAGGTACCAGGTTGCAGGTTGCAGGTGATGTGTAAGTAAAATGTAATTGCATTCATATCTTAGTTTAGATCATTTTCATACATAATTGCATTGATTGAAGGATTTAGTCATACATTATCTCTATTTCGGATCATACATTGGGATTTTGTGTTTTTCTTGTAGATTGGTGATTCTAAGTGCCAAAATCATAATTTGGGAAGAATTGATGTCTAAGATGAAGAGATGAAAACAGAGAGTTCAACAACCTAGCTGTGGAAGTTTCCACGACCTGTGGAGTTAGTTCGAGAAAATAGAAGACAAAACAGAGAGCTTCACAAGTGAGTTGTGTTTTCTACCACAACCTGTGGATTCACATCAGGAATGGCAGAATTGAAACAGAGAAGAACACAGGCATAGTGGGGATTTTTCCATTGGCTGTGAAAGTTTCCAGGAGCAGTTATTGAGCAGTTATTGATCTCTTTTATGACTGAGTTAAAGAGATTAAATTAAATAAAAATTGAAGGAAGTTATGGAGAGGGGGTAACCACTCTCCTAAAATCAAGGAATTAGTGGAAAAGATGGGGGGAATTTGAAAAACATGGGATGGAGACATAAAGGAGGACATTGACGGACAAACTAGAGCTTCTTCTTCTTCTTTTGCTTCTTTTTGCTTTTCTTTGGTTTTTTTCCTTATAATATGCAGAACTAATTTTCCATTTGTTAGAGGATTGATGTAGTGCTTGTGATTATACTTTCTGAATCTTTTCAATTGATGTTTGCTTAATTATAATTATCCTTGTGTTCTATTTATGATTTAATGTTTATTCTATGAGCAGTTTCACAATTGGGAAATTGGTAATTGCTTGCGTTTATAAATAGAACAGATTAGATGTTGTCACAATTGGAAAATTGGGCACAACTAGTTAGTTTGAAATTGAGATAAAACTGTTCTTCATGATCTTATTGACTTTGTAACTGGCCTAAGGGATTGGGGGTTCAAATTCAATGGATACGTTTGCCTATCTAAGGGATTAGGGGTAAACAAGCTCATAAGAAACTCATATGGATAATTATAACTAACACATTGATTGAAAAAGGGGAGGAAATTATATGAAGAGGTATGAAATCAATTCTCTAACATTGTTTATATAAATTGAATTTTCATTACTTGTTTATGTTCATCATTCTACTTGATATTTTTGTCGCTCAAAATTACGTAAATTAGTAATCTAGTACTCAACTCACTCAATCCCTGAGGACGATATTTTATTACTACAATAACGATTGGTACACTGGCCAAACGTTCATCAGCAGGTACCAGGTTCTAGGTACCATGTTGCAGGTTGCAGGTTGCAGGTTTCAGGTTGCAGGTACCTGGAACAGGTTGCAGGTATCAGGTTGCAGGTTACAGGTAACAGGTTGCAGGTACCAGGTTGCAGGTTCCAGGTTCAAGGTAACAGGTTGTAGGTTTCAGTACCAGGTACCAGGTTACATGTACCAGGTTGCAGATACCAGGTTGTAGGTACCAGGTTGCAGGTACCAAGTTGCAGGTACCAAGTTCCAGGTAGCAGGTACCAGGTTGCAGGAACCAGGTACTAGGTTGCAGGTTGCAGGTCGCAGGTTCCAGGTACCAGGTACCAGGTTGCAGGTTCCAGGTACCAGGTTCCAGGTTCCAGTTTGCAGGTACCAGGTTGCAGGTAACAGGTAGCAGGTTCTAGGTAGCAAGTTGCAGGTACCAGGTTGCAGGTACCAGGTACCAGGTACCAGGTTGCAGGTTTCAGGTACCAGGTTCCAGGTTGCAGGTTCCAGGTACCAAGTTCCAGGTACCAGGTTGCAGGTACCAGGTTGCAGGTATCAGGTTGCAGGTAGCAGGTTCTAGGTCCTAGGTTGCAGGTACCAGGTTGCAGGTACCAGGTACCAGGTTGCAGGTACCAGGTACCAGGTACCAGGTTGCAGGTTTCACGTACCAGGTTGCAGGTTCCAGGTACCAGGTTCCAGGTTGCAGGTACCAGGTTGTAGGTTGCAGGTTCCAGGTACCAAGTACCAGGTTGCAGGTTCCAGGTACCAGGTTCCAGGTTCCAGGTTCCATGTTCCAGGTTCCAGGTTCCTGGTACCAGGTTCCAGGTACCAGGTACCAGGTTGCAGGTACCAGGTTGCAGGTACCAGGTTGCAGGTTGCAGGTACCAGGTTACAGGTACCAGGTTCTAGGTACCAGATTGCAGGTTCCAGGTTGCAGGTACCATGTTGCAAGTACCAGGTTGCAGGTACCAGGTTGCAGGTACCAGGTTGCAGGGAACTGGTAACAGGTTCTAGGTACCAGGTTTTAGGTAGCAGGTACAAGGTTGCAGATTGCAGGTACCAGGTACCAGGTACTAGGTACCAGGTACAAGGTACCAGGTTCCAGGTTCCAGGTACCAGGTTCCAGGTTCCAGGTTCCAGGTACCAGGTTCCACGTACCAGGTAACAGGTTGCAGGTTCCAGGTTCCAGGTTCCAGGTACCAGGTTCCATGTTCCCAGTACCAGGTTCCAGGTAGCAGGTTCCAGGTAGCAGGTACCAGGTTCTAGGTACCGGGTTCCAGGTTGCAGATACCTGCAACAGGTACCAGGTTGCAGATACCTGTAACAGGTATCAGGTTGCAGGTTTCAGGTACCTGTAACAGGTTGCAGGTTGCAGGTACCAGGTACCAGGTTGCAGGTTGCAGGTACCAGGTTGCAGGTACCAGGTATCAGGTTGCAGGTACCAGGTTGCATGTACCAGGTAGCAGGTTCTAGGTATCAGGTTGCATGTACCAGGTTGCAGGTTGCAGGTTGTAGTTTACAGGTACCAGGTACCAGGTACCAGGTTGCAGGTTCCAAGTACAAGGTTCCAGGTTCCAGGTTCCAGGTACCAGGTTGCAGGTACTAGGTACCAGGTTCTAGGTACCAGGTTCTAGGTACCAGGTTACAGGTACCAGGTTGTAGGTAGCATGTATTAGGTTGCAGGTACCAAGTACCAAATACGAGGTTGCAGGTTCCAGGTACGTGGTTCCAGGTTGCAGATTCCAGGTTGCAGGTTCCAGGTTCTAGGTACCAGGTTCCAGGTACCAGGTTCCAGGTAACAGGTTCCAGGTTCCAGGTTCCAGGTTCCAGGTACCAGGTACCATGTTCCAGGTTCCAGGTATCAGGTTCCAGGTTGCAAGTTCCAGGTACCAGGTTGCAGGTACCTGCAACAGGTTGCAGGTACCAGGTACTAGGTTGCATGTACCAGGTACTAGGTTGCAGGTTCCAGGTACCAGGTTCCAGGTTCCAGGTACCAGGTACTAGGTACCAGGTTGCAGGTTGTAGGTTGCAGGTTCCAGGTTCTACGTACCAGGTTGCAGGTTGCAGGTTCCAGGTTCCACGTACCAGGTTCCAGGTAACAGGTTGCAGGTATCAGGTTCCAGGTTTCAGGTACCAGGTTCCAGGTACCAAGTTCCAGGTACTAGGTTCCAGGTAGCAGGTACTAGGTTCCACTACCGGGTTCCAGGTTCCAGGTACCTGCAACAGGTATCAGGTTGCAGGTTTCAGGTACCTGTAACAGGTACCAGGTACCAGGTATCAGGTTGCAGGTACCAGGTTGCATGTACCAGGTAGCAGGTTCTAGGCATCAGGTTGCATGTACCAAGTTGCAGGTTGCAGGTTGCAGGTTGTAGTTTGCAGGTACCAGGTACCAGGTTGCAGGTTCCAAGTACCAGGTTCCAGGTTGCAGGTACCAGGTTGCAGGCACTAGGTAGCAGGTACCAGGTTGCAGGTTTCAGGTACCAAGTACCAAATACCAAGTTGCAAGTTCCAGGTACGAGGTTCCAGGTTCCGTACCAAGTTCCAGGTACGAGGTTCCAGGTACGAGGTTCCAGGTACCAGGTTCCAGGTACCAGGTTGCAGGTTGCAGGTACCTGCAACAGGTTGCATGTACCGGGTTGCAGGTACCGTGTTGCAGGTACCGTGTTGCAGGTACCGGGTTGCGGGTTCCCGGTTGCGGGTACCGGGTTGCGGGTTCCCGATTGCGGGTACCGGGTTGCGGGTACCGGGTTGCGGGTACCGGGTTGCGGGTACCGGGTTGCGGGTACCAGGTTGCAGGTACCAGGTTGCAGGTACGGAGTTGCCTTACAAGGTCTACAAGTTGATTAGTTTCCCAAGCTCAGGTGGAACAGCACCAGAAAATTGGTTTGCTTCAAGCATCAACTAAATGACAACATAAACATGTAACCATAAGCATTGTAGTTTTAAACAGCAGTAATTAGAACGTCAATCTAATATCAACTGGACAACTTCCCAACCAAAGGGAAATACTGTTTCAATGTTCATATAATTAAGAAAATTAAAGTGGATAGATATAAATTATTAATCAAAACTTCACCCATAAATTATTCATTTTAAATCATGAGCAACTAGGACGACAGGTTTTATCCTTGGAAACATTTCTACGTTGATGGTATACAAAATTTTCTCAACTTACCAACAATTGAATGTTATGGCCATGTACAAAATCCAATCAAAGAAGACAAACAAAGAAAAGTTCTGATAATTTTAATGTGTGAACTATATAATCTAATTTGACTTTAAACTTTCTGCTAATTTCTGGATATTCGATTGATCTAGTAGCTTCACCAAGCTCTGGATGATTGCAATAAATATTTATTAGGCATAGGTACCAAGTGATGCAAGAAAACACAAGATTTGGGTAGTCCGAATAGAAAAATCCTGATTATTAATAATCTCCATTTTATTTAACTGTTTAAACCAGAAAAATAAAAGTGAATGATATCCTTGTCAAGTTTATGGATGGCAAAGGAAAAAGTAGATTCTGATATAAACCCCAAAAAAGTGGGTAAAACAAAGAAGTAAAGAAATATCAATAATGGCAACATGAGAAGATTTTTAGGTACCATCGTACCCGCAAGTATCTGCATATTTGCAATAAAATTAGTCAGCTTTTAATACAAACTAAAGAAACAATGGTAACAACAATGTATCAGCCCATGTTTTGCTTGACTTGGTCATAAAACTAACAATTAATAAATCAGGTATACACATCAATAGTCGGTACTTCATAGATTGAAGCATTTAGTAAATATTTAAGTCAATATGCTTGATAGCTAATTGTAAGAATTGATAAAAACAAACTAGCACCAGATTTATTTACATAAGAACATATGCACCCCGAGATAGAAATTTCAGCATTATATTGGTTAAGCCAAGTTCAGGTAGAAAGCATCAAAATCTTGCATCAGATAAACCTACACTCTATTTTATTTTCTAGGCATGCCACATAGTCAATACTGGACAACATTAAACTATTAAAACAAATACATATGTAAGCTCATCATAATCATGTTCACATAACTACATAATAATATAATGAAGACAAATTCTAGCAGCACAGTTCACTACCAGAGAATTTATTAGAAATTACATATATTGGTAGACTCCACTTCTCATATGCCGACTCTCCTGGTTTTTTAGTTTTTTTATAAAATTTCAATCAATTACGGTGTGTGCTAGCACACGTGTGTAAAAAAAGGTGCTATTAAAATAACTTTTGTCTTTCAAAGCAAGTATCTTCAGTTGGGTAATATATGAGGAAATTTTCTGATCTGAGAAAAGGTTAGCTAAACATTATAAAAATTTAAACAAAAAAAAATTATTGATCAGTACAAACACACGATAGTGATCCAAACCAACATTTTAAATCGTGTGCTATATATACCACCATTGTTGTGCCATAGAGACCATAGGCTGCTTCAGGGGAAGGGATAGTAGCACTGTGCTGAATTAAAAAAACCAGTCTGAATACAGAGGTTAGGACACTTTTGGGATTGCAATTGCAAAATATGAAGTCTACAGCTTTAACAGGAAACCTTGGATTTAAAAGGTGACTAATGATTTCTGTCAAGGTAAATTATGATTGACATTTGTTGGTACTTGTGTGTGTTTTTCTTATGCTACCTGTGACTTTTTATTGTTAATTATGAATGTCATAGAATCTGTTTAATTCTATTTAAACATGTTTTTAGAAATAATATGTATATAGAAAATGTTATAAACCTGCTAAACGCCACTATCTGGGATTTAGAACAGATATTCAAACAAATATGGTATGAGAAAATGGATAAGTTGAATAAAAGAGTGGTTAAGAGCCAGTAAAATTTAGAGTTTTCTACAATGAGACGAGATTATCAGTAGCGCAGAAGACAGAAAATGCCATAGAAATTTCACGGAGGTTGCAAATACAAAATGCATTAAAGAAATCTCGTAGGATAAGAGAAAAAACAGACTTCAATTTCATTTCAAAACAGCAAAAATATGCCAAGATTTCATACCAAGAACTTGTCGAATCATATTTCTGTCAAGCTGAAAGCCATCTCCAAGCATTTTAAATAAGAAATCTTCCATGTTCTGGTGAAGCTGATCATGCTTCCAACTCGAAACATCTGGCTTATTTTTTTCACGCCAGATTCCGGTCATTGGCAGCGACTTTGCATCCAACTTAGAAATGAAAGCGGGAGAAAATAGATAAGATATGAGGGAAAAGAGAAAACGAAGTTGTTACGAGGTTTTGTCACGTAAATTGTGAGAATCAGAGTAACGAATCAAAGAGTGAGTGAGTGACGGACGACAAGAAAGCAAACCTGGTAGGACCTTATTGGGCGGGATGTGACAGAAGAGAGAAAAACAAATGAATTTAAGAGAACCCCAAACACAATGTTCCCGCCAATGTCCTCTTCAGTATTTATAATAATAATAATATATTAACTCTTGCGTGATAATTTAAAAATAAACTATGCATGTATATCAACTTAACTTCATTAAATAAAAATAGATTAAATTATTTATCTATTCATTCTATTTCAAAATTTATTTTATATTTTTCATTTGGAGAGATTTGTCTATGTCAATAATAATATATAAATTAAATATTAAAAATATTTGTATTATTATCAATAAAATATAATAATATAAATAAATTTATATTTTAATAATTAAGAACTAATAATATTAAAAAATATTAATAATTATTATTATATTTTAGTTTAAATTAATTTTAAAGATAATAATAAAATAATCTCTTAACATTTTCTACCATCTTTCTTTTAATTTAAATAAATTCATTTTTATTTTTTTATTTTTATTTTTCAAAATACTTTTTTTTTTACTTTTCTAAATTCATCATCCAATCAAATACAAACTTTAAGAAAGATAATTAAGTATTTCTTGATACATCAAATGGATGATAAGCATTTAATATCATGTCAATGAAAATTTTGCTGCATTTAAATATCAAATGGATAATAAGTATTTAATATCATTAAATGTGACATTAATCTATTCAGGTCGCATTGTAGTGCTGCATTATTGTTGTAGTTCTCTCCATTATTACGGTACCTAGCTTATGGACTCCTTACTTAAAAAGTTATTTTTTTTTATATGTTGTTAATATTTATTTTTGTATGTTTCGTATGTTTAAATATTTTGTCAACTACATAATAAAAATGTACAATAGTACCATCTAGTATATTTTGTAATAATTATATGTAACATATTTTGTAGGATTATTAAAGTATTTTGATTCAAAATTGTTATCTACGTATCCTTGCATTTGGTTATTTTTTGTTGGTTTGTTTATATAATAAACCAAAAACGTATAATTAAGAATATGTTTCAGTTATTCAAGGAACCTGAAGATATGATTGAATAGAATTTAATTATTTTTAAAACTAAAGTCTATTTTCCTTTTCAGGATTTAAATAAATTTGAATTATTTTTAAAGTGACATAGAATAGGCTTCAGTTGAGTCCCAAAATCGAAGCCTACAATTTTTTTTATCCAATTCGGATATATTCAATTGCAGAATTAAAGTATAATGTAAAAGAAATTAGTATGTCAATCGTTGATGTGAAATTAAAACAACCTAATACTGTAAATTAAAATAATTAATGTTTTATGATATGATGTTATATAAAAATTATAATTTAATTATAACTTAAGTAATAAAAACTTTAAATTGTTGAAAATCAATTAAAATAAAAGTTGATCAATACTCATTACATCAACTCATTGAAATAAAATGACCTTGTCCAGATAAAAAAATATTACCAACTTTTAAAAGATAAAATATATTTAGATTAAAACATACGTTTAAAATCCTAAAATATTAAAAAATATTTGTTATATATAAGTTGATTTGTAAAACATTTTTAACTTAAAAAGCTAATTTTTTTATTTTTAACAAATTATAATTAAAAGTTTATTAAATTCACCAAATTTCGCTAAATACGAAGTCTTATTTAAAATTTAAATTAAAAGTCAGATTGTAAAGTTTACAAATTTAGCGTTATTTTTTAAACTCTTGTTGGTTCTTCATAAAAATGTTTCTAATGCGATACCGTAATTATAAAAACGCACTTGGTATTTGAATGTGCCCTTCTTTTTTGTCTTTTTTTTTTACAAAGAAACAGACAAATATAATTGAAAGAAGACAGAAAGAAGTTGAAGATAAAAGGTTATTAATATTAATTTATAAAGTATTATGCATCATTTCCCCTTGTAACCCAAAGCAAGGAAGACATAGCCTAGAAGGGTTTGTTAACGTTGTGTTGCACATCCATTTTTGTAGATGCGCAGTTACAAAGGCAAAATCCGTCAAGGCACAGCGCAGGGCAACCTGGACGGTGACTACAAGCTTTCTTACAATCTCTGTTCACTTTGCATTGATCGCCTCTAGAAAAAGCTTGTTGCATAAAACCTGAAAATGAAATGATAATAAAAATAAAAAATACACAAGTAAAATATACATTAGTTCACTTAATAATACTATAATACATTTTTACATTCATTTCACACATAAATATATAAAAATAAGATATGCATTCAAACAAGTGGCACGGAAGAAGGTGGGGAAATACCAGATGCAACCAGAATTAGGAACAGAAAGAGTGCCACTTGATGAACTGAAACTTTGGCCATTGTTTCTTGAGGATTTTGCTGCAAATAACTTTTATCTTGGATTGGTATACAAATGCAATGAGATGCAACATATTTATAATGATGTTATTGGAAGATGGTTGGGTAGGGTATCTGAATTGATTGAATGAATAAATATAAGTTGTCAGTTTCTTTCTCATACGCTGTAAATGTTATTGAATGTTTTCAGACCGTTCTGGTCTTAAATTCAGGGTCATTATTAATTATTTGGGTGAAATATTTAGTATTATTTCGTCATAGTTACACTGTTTTTAGTAGAATAATTATTAGATGGTTTATAGCTTATTTATTTTGAAGATTCTTTTATCTTCCGTTTTAATAAAGTCTTATAAAAAATCATATTTTAGTAATTTTTATTTGTTTATTAAAACCACTTAGGCGTTCCTGTTTTCATAAGGACTTCCCATTTTGGTCTCGTTCTTATAAAACTTTTCAATTGGGTCCTTAAAAGTGCCAATTTTGTTGAAATTAACCCCTGTCGTTAAAATTGAGTAACGGTGTTAAATCTGGGCAGAGTTGGATGGAGGACGTGTCAACCATTAAAAACGTGGCAGAAAAACTGAGTGGTACGTGACGTGATTAATTGATAAATTGAAATTAAAAAGGAGATTAGGGTTACTTAATTAAAACTGTGAGAGAAAACAACTCCAGAAGCCTCTATGAAACTGTATCGAAGCCTTGTCCTTATCTACCACCACACCTTCATCAACCAAACCATCAGTGACAGCAAAATCACACGAAGCTCCGCTGAAGTCGTCCCCATTCATCCATGGGTGTTAACAGCCTCCCAAACCAAATTCTTGGGAGCAGGCCCAAATCCATCCCTGGCCTGCAACGCCGCGTTTCGCAGTGTCTGAATAGTGAGCTCATTGGCCTTCCAAAAGGGCACACAGTTGTAGGGAAGGTTATGCTTCTTGCACAGATCCTTAACCAAAGGCGCGATCTTCCTCAGAAGGCAGCGCGGTAGCTGGGGAAACAAATGGTGCTCCACTTGAAACTGCAGGCCACCGTGAAACCAGTCCATCCAAGCAGAACAGCTGACATCAAGGGTACCATTAGTCTGCTTCTCAAACCAATCACCACCACTTGGAGGACCAAGGTAAACTTTGGAAGAGAAATGGTTTAAGCAAAACTGCACATGCTGAATACCCGTCACAAAAAAGCTTGCCACAACGAACAAAACCCTATCCCACCAATTTGGCAAAAAAGAGACCAACAAAGGGTACCAAACCCAAAACGCAAGCAACCCTAAAAGCTCAATTCCTCTGCTCTCCACTTTTCTGTTCGACAACAAAAGGAAAAAAGACTGAGCAAAAAGGTTAACCCTGGCGAAGCACATGACGGGGTAGTATGTCCAATGCTGATAACTGACCAAAAACCTAGCGAGGGAATCGAAATTGAGCTTTCTATCATAAAATTGGGAAGTCAGGGAATTGAAAAACTTAGAGGAGACCACAAAGAAGGGTAGGTGCTGAAGATCGGGGTCGAAGTCGAGGCTGTTGCACACAATGTGGTGCGCGTTGTGGTTCCACTTCCACCAACCAATGCTGATTCCGGCGAGAACATTATCGGAAAGGATCTGCGCTACGCGGTTAAAGCGGCGGTTGAGCATGACGTTGTAGTGGCCGGAGTCATGAAATTTAATCCCAATTGCTTTTCGATTTACCAGAATCCTAATTCTCCTTTTTTATTTCACTCAACCCTAATTCCCTTTTTTAATTAACTAACCCCAATCCCCTTTTTTAATTAACTAACCCTGATCCCCTTTTTAATTTCAATTTATCAATTAATCACATCACGTACCACTCAGTTTTACCTTGTTTTATCCTGACATTTATTGTGTTTTCTAGTTTTTTTGTGTTTTATTTAGTATATGCTTGTTTTTACCTCTAATCTCTATATCTGAGTGTGTCAAATAAAGGAATAGGAAGCAATTCTAGTGGAGGAAAACAAGCAAGAACTCAAGGGAACATGTTTTGGGACAAGAAAAGATCAATTTGAAACAAATACTCATGTTGGACACCTTTGGAAGCGCACAAGAGCCTAAAATTCAGAATGCTGTCAAAACTGTCAGGCCCGGGCGCCCCAGAAGGGGGGCTGGGCACCACAGACTAGGGCTGGGCGCCCCAGAAGGGGGCCTGGGCGCCACAGACTAGGGCTGGGCGCCCCAGAAGGGCGATGGGCGCCCCTTGGCTGCTGTTTTCTGCAGATTTGGCGCCCGGGCGCCCTTTGATTCGCTGTTTTGTGTTTTTATGATGCCCGGGCGCCCCAGAAGGGGGCGCTGGGCGCGACTTGCACTGATATGTCGAAAATGGGTTATTTAAACATGGGTCTTGGGATTTTTGGGGACTTCTCCTCCTACACTTCATTCTTCGCCTAGAGAGATTGGGAGAGGCCCTTGGAGGCTATTTGGGGGTGTTGGGAAGCTCTCCCACTCCTCCTTGGGTCTTCAAGCTTCATCAATGGTGATTTGCCCCTTTTGGGGTTGAGGAAGAAGATGGGTCACGAATTAGAGATGGAGATGCGAAGGGGAGGCGTACATGGAGCATGGAGCAGCTGCCAAAGACCTTGGGAAAGGCTTTGCATCTTCTTTTTGGTTCCAATTTCTTCCTTATCTCTTCAATTTTGTAGAACCCTAAGTTCTCCTCCATGGAGGGCTTTTCCTATTTGTTGAGATTAGATGTAATAAATTGAATCTTGTGTATTTTGTGATGTTAATACATATGCTTTTCCATTCCAATGTTAGTATTTGATTTCTATGCTTAATGCTTGTTGTGGCTTGATCACCCATGGCTTGAAATGTGGTTCTTGATGTATTGGAAAATATGACTTGAACTTAGAACTGAAATTGAACAGTAAATTGATGGAATTAAGTTGTTTGTAAATGCATGAGAATGAAGTGGATGAACTCTAGTCTTGACAAATTGTAAATACACTATGTTAAATTCCTGCACACCAACTGTTTGATAAAATACTAAAAAGAGTTTCTTGTGTTGTTTTTGTGCACTTTGATGTCTAATTGAGTTATAAAAGGAAGAATTGTCATGTGTTGCACAAGTCCCTTGGGAAAGAACGATATTTATCACTTGCTACGTCGCGACCGGTGCACTTGCCGTTGGTTTTGCGGCCAACACACATAAATAATGTTTTATTTTTTTCAAATAATGAAATAAAGGGTACACATTGACCTATGGTCGGTTTCTTTCTTTTTTCCGCCAGTTTTAAAATAATAAAAAAAATACAAAATATTTAAAACAAAAAAGGGTTAATTTTTGTTAAACTAAATCTTTTTATCAAAATTACGCGATCTCCAATTTCCGGACTTTTCAAAAAATATAAATCAATCCATCATTTTTTAACAAACTCACAAACCTTTTTCTAGATAAAGAACTACGTGAGCCCTGATTGTACATTAACGGATATACGTAGGACCAAGGTCAATCCTTGCCGGGTTCATAAAACAAAAAAATATATTTTTGTTTCTTAATAATTTATTTTATTTCAATTTTATTTTTATTTTTGGGGAAAATTAATTATTTTGGAAAACCACATAAATTTTATACATTTAATTAAAGGTACTGCCTTTGGACAGACGGGGTAGGGTGCTAATACCTTCCTTATGCGTAACCGATTCCCGAACCTGAAAATCTATTTTCGTAGACCATACTTTTATTTTAGGGTTTTTCCATAGTTTTCCATAATAAATTATAGTGGCGACTCCCAAAATCTTTTTTAAAACCGTTTGTTTTTTTGGTTCGCTGTCCCGTCGCAACTCCAGTTGCGACAGATATCTAAGACATCTAATAATCTAAAATATCTAAAATTGTAGGACTAAGTCTAAGTCGTAATTTTTTTTTGTAGAATAACTGTACTTTTATACTTTATGTTAATTATTGTGTTATCTATTTTGGATTGTGAAACTTGTAATGCATCATTTTAGTGGTTTTATTCAATTAAAATGAAATTTTACATTTTTTTTATATCAGAGCAATTATTCCTTAAGATGACTTAAGGGTTGTGGGTTTATAATTTGTTGTGTGGTTAGGTACTTGACTTTAGATAAAAGAATGTGGTTACTAAAAATTGAAATTATTAAGAAAGAAATGATGTTAAATGTAGTAATGAATGTGTATATTCATGACTACATCAAAGATGTTTTCACTTCATGATTATTGAAGTTTGGGAAAAAATAAAACAAACAACCCATAGTTGGTAGAAATTAGGTGTTGCGGTGGGAAAATAGTGAGATAATGTATGTTGAAGAGTTGGGTAGTCAAAATAGATGATGTAGTTGAGGTTTTGTCTCAATATTGTTCCAATGTTTTCATCTTTGTGGTTTATGTGTAGTGTTTAGAGGAATGGAGATTCAAGGTTAATTTGATCTGCTTACCTTTCCATGAGTTAGAGAAGGTCTTTGAGAGAAAGTTGTGTGTTGCCTATAGGTGGACAAAGAAACGTTGAATTATGTTTCTGGAAGCAAGGAGAGAGAAGTTGGAATCTAGAGGTTAAGCTTAAGAACAAGGGATGTTTCAAGAGTTGGTTTTCAAAATCGAACACCGTAAGTTTTGGAAGACAGGTTGAGTTTAAAGATTTGTATAAGCAAGGATATTGGTGTACGCCTACTTAGCAATATTTGCATAATCAACTTGGTTTTACACCAAGTAATACCTAATATTAGAAGGTGGAAGTTATGGAAGGTTTAGATGAAACAAGGTTTAGGATTTAATGATACACTAATTACCCTATATGTTGCTTGCTCCTCCAAATTGGCAAGTTCTTGCTCCAATAATTCTATACCACAAGACTCTAAACACGTTGTAACATATTTCAGTATCCTTATGACCAGGGAGTACAAATCTACAAAAACAACATCAAGTCATGACAACTTTATGGAATCAACAAATCCATAATTATTAGCAAGTTCCATCTGATTAAGCACATTCATTAACTGTAACGAACTAAATGATTGATCATGGAACAACAAATGGGAAAGAGGAAAATTTCAAGGGCCTTATATATAAGAATTTCACAGGATAATATACAAATCTACAAACTATATCTTAAAAGCTTTCATTTTCGATTATATTTTGAAATTTTGTATTGCTTTTTGTAGTAGCTCAATGTGTATAATCTATAAATTAAAAAATAAAAATAAAAAAAAATTCTACAATTTTTCTTTTACAAACTAAAGTGATTAAAGTTTAGAAAAATTAAATTGAAAAACGTGTAAAAATTAACTTTACTTAAACTATTTCTTACTTTTAAATATATATATTTCTTTAATAAGTGTTTAAAAGAAGTTTATCTACACAAAACGTAACAAAACTCTTGATTTCCATATCAAATCTTTATTTTTATTGTAAGAACTAATATATGGCAATGAGATTAAGCCATCATAACGGCAGTAGTATTAAAATGGGAATTGGACATCATCAAATTCAAACAAAACAAGTCCAAATTAATAATGAAAAGGAATCTCATAAAATCAATCAAAGCAATTTCCATATCAAATACTTAATAATGAGAAACATCGCAGACAAATGATGTGAAAAATAGAGAGGACTTTATACTCGGACTAAAATAATATTCTATTCGTTTAAGAGGAAGAATTTTGTATTTGTAAAAGTTATATTATACTTTTTATATAATTAAAACTTTAATATCATCTCCAAGAACTTTGATTCTTGACACCTATAGAAGATAGATTCTTAATCTCCATAAGAATAATTTGAAGAACACTTGACTACAATATTCATAAAATAGAATATGTTTTCAGTTTTTTTTTTTTTTCAAAAACTACATATATTAAACATGGAAAGCTAATATTGGAATTTATACTAAACAAAATTTCTATTCCAAATGCCTCCTAATAGAAATTTTAAGGTGTAAGTAATTATTTCAAGAATATAATTAATGTCCGTAACTGTTTAACTAAAACAATAAAAGATTAAAAATAAAAAATAAATTAATTTTATAGTTTAAAATTGTGAGTACATAAAACTAATAAATTATAAATTAATTTTTACATAAATAATTTATTAATTAATTTTTATATATTTAAATAAAATTTTAAACTAGTTCATGCTTTTTTACAATCATAAAAAACTAGTTTATAATTTTGATAAAATTGATTTTTTTTATTATTTTGAACAACTTAAAGATACATAGAAACCTAAACAAGAATTATTATGTTCTAACAAGAAGTTTACGTAAGAAAAAACTAATAAACAAACCAAATTATTTGCTTGGAGATGAATCTTTGGGTAACGTTGAAAAGACATTTTCTTTAATAAAATATATATTAATCATTAAATAAAGGTTAGAAGTTGCTAACTTGATCGAAAATAATAAGCAGTCGTTATCGGTGAACAATTCTCCATTAAAACATATGCAATCAATTTCCTTATTTTTCTCTTTTGCATTTTTTTGGTAATCTAACTTTTAAAAAGGAGTAGTCGAATTTCAACGGCTACCAGTGAAAAGAAAAAAAAAGAAACATGTACCAAAGAACGGCCATTCCACTCCGTTTACATGTAAGCAACGGTCAAGATCTTCTTGAATCTAATCTCAGCAATTGCATCCGCCGCCAGCGGCACACGTTAGTCAGGTATATCTTACTCAGCGCCGCGCTGGCGCGATACACTGGCATTGAAGCAAACGCGTGACGCGCTACGCGTATAATCCACCGCGTGTTCGGAAAGCCCGAATTCAAAGATTTCCACGTGGGACTGCGCTGACAAAAGTGAATCATTGTCATCGATCACAAGTGGCTCGGTCGGACTAGTAAAATTTTCAAAAGCAAAGTGAAAAGAGCTTTATCGAGGTTTCGTCTCGTTGAATCTTCCATATCCAAACTTCAAAATCAAATCTTTCTTGATCTGAACTTTCTGGGTTGCTTTTCTTTACGCCATGGAAACCAAAAACCCTGCGAGGTTTACGCTGGGGAAGCAGTCATCGCTTGCTCCAGAACGCCATAAGGAAGGAGCGGAGCCTCAAAACGAAGGAGACGCTGTTGATCAGGGTGTGAGGTTGATGTACTCGGCGTTCGAAGGGGACGTGGATGGTATTCGCGAGGTGTTGGAGTCTGGTGTGAGTGTGAATTACAAGGATATTGATTATCGCACTGCTCTTCATGTCGCATCATGCGAGGGCTTCACTGATGTCGCTGATTTGTTACTTCAAAAAGGTGCTGAAGTTGACGCTAAAGATCGATGGGGGAGCACGGTAACTTCACTTCATTTCTTTTTAATTCTTGATTTTGTTTAGTGCCACAAGTGATTGTGTTTTGATGTTTGACACGGTTTGTTGGTATTGCTATTTCCGGTTTTTAGTCGGACAAAGACGATAACATTACCATAAATTTCATACAGAAATTGTCTAAGGTTTGGCTTAAGCGTTCAGGGTTGTTGTATCTAGATTCAGGGTTGTTTGATTAGTCAAATGATGTCTCGTCTAGGGTGGATTCGTTCTGTGTAATGTAATGCCTAAAATAAAGGATTGCGTGTAGTGGATTGTAGAATAAGTTAGAGGCATTTTTCGTGAACATGATTGTTGCTGCAATTTGCCCGGGCGCTTGATTAATTTGTTTAGGCGTGCATTTCTTCGAGCAAGTTTAAGTTATTCTCTTATCAAAAGGAGGAGATTGATGCCTTGATCTTAGATTCTATTAGGTGTTGAGTGTAAGCTTAACTTATCCTCTCGAAATCAAATCATGTAAATATTCTCTTATACATCGTAAATTGACCTTATTTCTATTTAACTGTAGATCTCGAAGATGTGGTGATCCAATAATGACTCAATAGGATAGACTCTAATATATGAGTTTAAGTCTAACTGATAAAACAAACTTTAGTACTGCTCCACTTATATACTGTAATGTGAGATCTTCAAAATATTCCGTTACCACCACAATCTATTTTGAAGGTTATTAGAATCTTCCTTGTTGCGCTTCAAGATTTAATTCATATTCAAAACAATTTGACTGCATTTTGACTCGTTTCATATGATGAATCACAAGTTACTTGGAATCTCACATTACGCGAATGAATTAGTAAAACTTTTTCATCATGGGTATGAATAACAGGGTTCGACCACTTTGTTAATTGAAAAGAATTGAAGAAATATTTTTGATCTTATCCAATTTGATTATTTATCTATTTTATTTATAAATCTGTTAGTCAATGCATGCACTCTATTTGACTATTTCAACATTTAGTTTCCATCTTTACAAAGTAAAGGTATCACAAACTGTGATATTCTAATAATTTTGTTTATGATACTTGTGGTTAAGTTGTTTTATCTATTTCTAGTTTAAAATTATTAGACTGCACAGTATATATAATCTATATGATGCATTTGGAGTTATTTTTTGTTGGCTTTGAAACTTACGATGCAAAGCAAATTATGATTTACAATTCAACAGATTAGCTTGGTGATGATTAAATGTCAATTTGATAACCTTGTATCTAAACTCAAAGTGGAATAGATGGTGTGCACTAGCATGCATCTGTTAGGCAGTGTTTTTATCTGATATTTGACAGAAGATACTTCTGATGCACGTTGACGTTTCACTTGCCTGTGTGAAAAGTTAGTATGATAGAAGTAAACATCAAGAGGACATAAGTAATTATATACTTCGAAAATAGGACTGATCTTTTCTTGCAGATTGTATTAGGTTTCTAATTACGTTCTGCTTGAAGTGTTGTTTTATTAATCGTGATTGCGCCTATCCTTAATTTAGCTCCGGATGAAGTGATGTAAAGATTCAACTGTATTGTGTTTCTTCTAACCTTTTTTTTATAATCTTTTCTTATGCTCCTTCTTTTCCTCTTTATTAAAGAATACAAAAAAGATTCTCATTATTTGATTAAAGTAAGAATCCGGAGCTCGTATATGTATAGAGTTTACCCAAAGGATAAAAGAAAAAAGATACAATTGTATCATAAAGGATAGAAAAGGGATTGTATCATAAAAAGATAACAAAAAGAATACTATCCCACCTATAATAACTAATTAATTATCTCTGATACTCTTCTCTGTACTCTGTAATTACTGTTCCTGGGTCTTCTGTATTAGATATGTAATCACGGGACTAATTATTAGTTTTGCATCTCTTAAACAGCCACTTGCAGATGCTATTTTTTATAAAAGAAATGACGTGATCAAACTATTGGAGAAGCATGGAGCAAAGCCACTGGTATGTGTGTATTTAGGATTGTAAATTATCAAGTTGTTGTATTTATTTGTTTTTACATATCAGTTTTAGCTTTTATATTCTGCTTCTGGTTGTGATGTGAATACATGTTGCGATTATACTGTTTCAGATGGCCCCTATGCATGTTAATCATGCACGTGAAGTCCCAGAGTATGAAATAAATCCTGAAGAGCTCGATTTTACCAACAGTTTGGAGATAACGAAGGTAAAGGCTTTCTTATTATTTATTATTATTATAGTTACTGTCAATTAGGTCATTAATTCATAAGAAATTCATAAGGACATTGGTGTGTTTGGATGTAGAATTTGAGACAAAATTCAATTTTTAAGTGAATTGCAAATATCATACATCAAAGTGACCTCTTTGGATATGAAATCCAAATATTTTGAAGATAATGGGATTTTATAATGAGGTAGTCTCAAATAAATCATAAGAAGAAGGAATTTCAAATAGCACAATATGAAATTTGAATATGATGGAAATTATATTACTTAATCAAACCGAAGAGTTTGAAATATTCAAACAAAGTATTTTAAAAATTAAAGAATTACAAGTAATTAAAGTCCTGCGATTTTAAAATTTGATGAAATTGAAATCCCTTGTCTAAATGTCACCTTATTCACCTTCATTAGATTTATGACACTATTTGATGATTTTGCAAGTTTTATTAAATGGCTGTAACTATACAGTATTTAAACCAGCCAATTCCTGTTTCTCAAGGA
The DNA here is from genome assembly GCA_036885675.1 of Vigna mungo. Lineage (NCBI taxonomy): Eukaryota > Viridiplantae > Streptophyta > Magnoliopsida > Fabales > Fabaceae > Vigna > Vigna mungo. The sequence continues at coordinate 5,196,215 of CP144691.1, forward strand.
ATTTGACTACTACTATTGAATATCCAGACCCAGCTTGCAGATTCTCTTAAATATTTTGTGTTTCTGTACATAATTACTTACTTGCATGAATAATCTTCAGTGTCATTGCTTCTAAATGATTTTTGTTTCTGTTAATCTTTCCTGAATTTGCAGGGGACTTTCTGTAGTGCATTGTGGCGTGGAACAGAGGTTGCAGTAAAAAAGCTTGGGGAGGAAGTAATTAGTGATGAGGAGAAAGTGTGAGTTGCTCTCACAAACCTTGTGCAAAAATTGTTACATAATTTCATGATAATTAATTTACTTGATCTTGCTCAGGAAGGCTTTCAGAGATGAACTTGCCTTGTTCCAGAAGATCCGGCATCCAAATGTCATCCAATTTCTGGGTGCTGTGACTCAGAGCAGTCCAATGATGATTGTGACAGAATATCTTCCCAAGGTGTTTTGTCCTACAGCTGCATGGAACATGATTTCTTGGGATATTTGTTGAAGTTAAACAGTAATGTGATAAAATGTTCCTGTCTTGATCTAATTTTTCCATGTCTTGCAGGGAGATCTTCGTGATTTCTTGAAAAGAAAGGGAGCTTTGAAACCATCTACAGCTGTGAGATTTGCACTTGATATTGCTAGGTATTGACGACACTCATGCATTGATTTTTTTCTGGGTTTTTCTGTTTGCAGCATCGAGTCTCACAATCAGCTCTCTTTCTGTCTCTCTACCAAGTGGGTGATTTTATTTTGATTGGTGCTTGTGAGTTGTTATTAGTCATGTAAAAGATCAGAAGAGCACATAAACTATAGGATATTTTTCATTATAAAATTTTCCTGAATATTTTATTCGTACAGATATAGGTATCCCCTGTTTTTCTTGTTATATATATGTTTGCATGAAAACTGACTTTGGTGAAAATATTTAATTTTAAATTATGGGATGTATATATAGCATGAATGTTAGAAACGTATGTAAATTTTAGTATTTATTATAGTGGATTAGATGTTGTGAGCTACTACTTTTCTATTTATCACCCGTTTTAATTCTTAGAGCACTATGTCGTTCATTTTTTTCCACACTTTACATAGTTGCTCTCAAGCCTTTGATAAAATAGGAAGGTCGTGTTTTGAAATTGTGGATAATTTTTTGAACCTTTTATCGCACAGATCGAGACATTCTCACTTGGTTGCACGTGGCTTGATTGTTGTGTTATGATTACTATTGATTCATTTGTCAGGATCTTGCCTATTTTTATATTATGGAGTGAACTTTGGTTCAAAAAAGTTGGATCTAGTTCTGTCTTGACATTCTCATATTCACGTTTAAAGTTCATAGAACAGGAAAATTCCTGTGTTGACATTTAGGTGGTGTGTTCTTGGTTAAATGTGGGTTGAGCTCAGTTTTGGAAACTAGGAAGTGGTTGTTTGGGTGCTACTTACTTTGCCAATGTTCAGTCGAGGTTTTCTATTCCGTATGAGTTGGGGGTAAGGTCTGATATTTGGCTGATCATTTGAATGGCACATTATATCTCCTTCAACTCGCTTCTATTCATCCATCCATATCTTGCCCTAGTGGCTAGCATTTTCAATATTGGAGAAAAGAAGAAGAATTTGTCTTGAGAAACTAGAAAGTAACAAACTGGAGATAAAATTAACTAAAGGTGTATGATTTTTGTCATATAGTAAATAAATAAATGAATATATGGATTACCATTGAAGTCTATGCTTAATTGGGTTATGTAATGGTCTAATCCCTTTGTCCAGTAACATAACTGCATCCATATAGAGAGATATAAATCGAATAGGATCTAAGTGACTAAATGGTTTTGGTTCACAAACTGTCAGTCCTTTCTATATGACCCCCAGAGACAGTTATTAATTTGATCAAAAGGTATTCAATGTATTTTTGAAAGATACCTCCCTCATTCATACATAATTCTCTTAACTTGAGCAGTTTGGTTATATAATTTTCACTGGTTACATGTCATTCATGGAATTTTGTTTTAGGAGTTTTATGACTCTATCATTTCTCATGGTTTCATTCTTGCTGGAGGAAAGTCTGGCATGTTAAACACAAGTTCTCAAAATACATTTAATGTAAATTATATTTAGATGAGACATTTGTTGGGTTCTGATAATGATATCTCTGCTAACCTTTTTTTTATCTTTTGGTTTATTAAGTGTACTCAATACCATTTTTTATTTGAAATTATGCAGGGGAGTGGGTTATTTGCATGAAAATAAGCCATCACCCATTATTCACCGTGATCTTGAACCTTCGTAAGTTTCTTTTGTTCGGTTATTGTCTTTTCCTTAATTCTATATTCTTTTATGTGAAGTCCGTGTGTGTCTGGTTTAGTGGCTGATACAGTCTACACTTTTTATCGATGTTGCTTATGAGTAAGCCAACAGTAATATTTTGCGGGATGATTCTGGGCACCTAAAAGTTGCAGACTTTGGGGTTAGCAAGTTGCTGGCCGTTAAAGAAGACAAGCCTCTAACATGCCAAGAAACTTCCTGTGGGTGCTGCCTTTCTTCAGAACTGTCATTAAATCACACTTGAAATATTGAAATATCTGAAATGTTGTATTCTCTTATTCATGGGGAATATGAGAATACTTTCACTATTGTGACATTTTCCATGTCCTGTTGATTTTCTAAAACTAGGATTTTTCTTTTATTGCTCATAGGCCGGTATGTGGCTCCGGAAGTTTTCAAACAAGAAGAATATGACACCAAAGTGGATGTATTTTCATTTGCACTAATTCTACAAGAGGTAACTATTTTTTGTTTCATCTATGCCGATTAGGTCATTAGGCCCAACACCGATTGATTGTGTTGTATCCATATACTGTATGAGAACTTTCTTGACTACCAGTTGAATTGACCTCTACATGGTTCATAGTAAACCATGTTCCCAAATGACATTTAAACTACATTATTTTTCCTTGAAAACCAACGGTGTAGAATTTTGATATCCTTTTTAACTTGGTTATTTACTTCTCTTTCCCTTCAAAACCCAATATTTCCAACAATATGATAGCATTTTTTTTCTGCTATCGAGTTTCTAATAATATTTATTGGTTTGATTGAATTATTGTAGCTTTTGTGTGAATGTTAAGATCCTAACTAGTTGTAGACATTATTGATGTTTGTTATGTTTATCTTTTAGATGATTGAAGGCTGCCTTCCTTTTTCTGCAAAGCAAGAAGATGAAGTTCCTAAGGTGTATGCTGCCAAAGAGCGTCCACCTTTTCGAGCTCCATCCAAGCATTACTCCCATGGAATTAGAGAGTAAGTCGTCTATGTTCCTTGGGTTATTTTTTCAAAGTCCAGTGATTTCATTTTGCTGAGAAAAGTAAAAGGATGTTAAACTATTTTCCCATTAAATTATTTTCTCATTTTAACAGGCGACTTACCATCCTTTAACTAATAGGGCATAAAATATAAATATTTGGATATTGGCATGTTTAACAATGTTTTATGTAAACCAATTCTTATTATGCCAATGCTCAGAAGTTATTAATCTCTTTCCAAAAGTTGGAATTTATCTGTTAAGCTAAGATCATTGAAGTAAAACTATTTGACTAAAATTATATATATATATATATATATATATATATATATATATATATATATATATATATATATATAATCTCTTTGTCAATGCTTTCTCTCAATTTGATTATGATTCTGCTAATCTCTAATGAATAATGATATATGGTTGTAGATTGATTGAGGAGTGCTGGAATGAAAATCCAGCTATGAGGCCAACATTCAGACAAATTATAACCAGGCTGGAGTTCATCTACAACACAATCGGTCAAAAAAGACGTTGGAAGGTGATACTCTCTCTTACATAACATTCCCCTCTCCCTGCATCAGATATTTCTGCTTCTTCAAAACTCTCTACAATGGACTAAATGCCTAATCTCTCTGTTTGTAAATATTTCATATTTTACTAGTTAAAGTCATTATTTGTCACTTGTCTAATATTATTCACTTCCTCATAGTTAAATGATTTTGCTATTTTAATGAAGACTGTTGGTTGTATGCAAATATAAGCAATTGGCAATTTACAATTTTTCTCCAGCATTGTACTAAAACTTGGCACTATATTTCATTTATTTGACAGCTTTGAGTGATTACACAACATGTGCAGCAATTGTAACATTGACACTGTTTGTAACATGCAGGTTAGGCCATTGAAATGTTTCCAAAATCTGGAAGCCTTGTTAAAGAGAGATCATTCAAATGGAAGCAGTCGTGGTTCATCTCGCTCTAAATCCAGCAGAATATGAAGAACACTGGTCTTCTCCTGTAACTTCAAACATTGGCATAAAGATGAAGAATAACAAACAGATTTGACTTCTGAGTTGGGGCTTTGCAAATCTTTCACGTGTGTATTTTTCAAGATTCTTCATGCTTCTCCGTAATTTCTTTCCAATTACATTGTGTCTGATATATATATATATAGAATTGTAGTAGCTTAAACACATTCTAGGAACTTGCCCCTTGACATGTACATTATGTATCGTATTATGTACCAATACATTTTTGTTATGTAATTTTTGGTTCTCACTGCAGAATCAAACACGCAAAGATGATAAATGATAAATAAATCCTACTTTTGTTTTTGTTATATATAAAAAAGGTTTAATCCTTTGCCAGGTTTCTTTTTTTTTTTTTTCTAAAAATTGCATATTGGTCTTTCAACTTTTTCTTTTTCAATTAGATTTCTATTTTTAAGAAATTCAATCAATCATGTTATTGTCCTACTAACACATTTAAAGATGTCTCGCATGATTATTTATTTTTCAAAATATTCTTTTAATTATTACTTTTTTTTATAAATTTAAAAAAAGATAAAAATGTTATATGTCAAATTGACATTATCATATGATAATGATGATATGATATGACAATCATTGTTATTGTTCTTTCATATTATCATTGTCATATAACACTATTAGTTTCACACAACAAAATTTTTAATCTTTTAAAAGTATATAAAAAAAAAAGTAAAAATTAAAATTAAAATAATTAAAAAATATTAAAAAAGAATCAAGAACGGATCTTTAAAAGTGTTAGCATTATATTAACATAACGACTTGATTATTTTAATTTTTCAAAAATATAGATATAATTGAGAAAAAAATTGAAAATCCAACCAAAAACATAACTGATTAGAATGATTAAATTTATCTATATAAAAAAGTTATGGTATTAAAAACATTATCCTTTAATTTTAAGTTTAGAAACAAGACAAAAAGGAAGCCAAAATTACATGAGTAAGTGATCATGGAGAAGTAGCATTTGGGATTTTGTTTAAAAAATGTTTTGTAGGCACTTCTAGAAACTAAACAAATATAAAAGATCATTTTTTTTCGTAAATTAAACTTATTCTATGATATAGTTTGTAAAATATTTTTTTTATATTACCTTTTCAAAATCAAAATTTAAACTTATGCATAAGTTTGTTTTAATATATAGAGAAGTTGATTTTATAGTTTTATAGTTTGTCAATGCGGAGTATAGTCATGTTAACATCAAAGGTGTTGCCGCAACACAGTAGCACTGCCCCATTTTTTTTCTTTTTTCTTTTTATAGTTTTTATAAAAAGTTATCATGAAAATTAATTTGTGTGAAATGTATTTTTTTCTATATAAAATAGCAATGTTTTGGTAATGCGAACAGGAACACCTGAAATATCCCCATAATTACTATCTGCATATCCCCATAAATTTTTAAAATGAACCTTCAATGCTTTATGTTATACTCTAATAGTGACTTCAGTTTGCTTATTCTGAAAATAATTTGGAATAAGATTTTCAAAATAAGGTTTCTGGAATGATTTCTTAAACAACCTTTCTAAAATATATAAAATACCTTTTTTTTTTTTGAGAATGAGCTGCTAGAACAAGTTTTTGAAAGATGCTTTTTAAAACAAAATGTTTAGAACAAGTTTTTCGGCAAAATTTTCACCATATCCAATGTTTTTCTCTCTTTTTGTTCTTTTTCTCAGAAAGTATAGTGGAGAACGGAGGTGCAGTCGATAGTGCAAAAGAGAAGAAAAAGATATATAGGCGACAATGGTTTTAACGTCGATAGTGGTATGATGCAAGAAGGTATTTTATTCTGTGTTATTAGTGTGTGCAGGTAGTAATCATGGGGTGCGGAAAGTAAAAGACTCATTTTAAAAACAAGGATATCTTAGTGGGTACATACAGAAAAATGTTGATATGATATGATATTAAATATTTGAAGAGTTTGATGGAACCATAGATATAGAGAATTCAAACAAATAAAAAGAAGGCATCTCAAGTGGTCCTTACAAAATAAGACGATAAAAAAAAATACAAAAAAGAAAAGAAAAGAAAGGATGACCAGCACTAAACTTAAAAATAAATACCTTGTGAAAATAAGAAACATTATTTTAAATGTGTTAGAAAGTTGTAAAAGGTTGTAGCATATTTTGTAACAAGGTGGCCAAGTGTCATGGACTAACTCGAACTAATACTAGTTAAAGTTCGTTCATGCACCTAATTGTTTTTTCTATCACATGACATGATGATAACGAACTTCCAACCTCATTTTCATTTCATGTATATCTTCTCTTTTTAAATCTTTCGAACATGCTTTCTTATCCTTTAAAAGGCCCCTCCATTATATTTACATACTTTCAAACAAACATAAAACAATACATTTTTATTTGTATCTTAAAAATTGGATATTCTTAATTTACATTTTCACTTCTTCAGAATATGTAACTTACTTCATCCAAAGAGACATATTCAAAGTACATTCATCTTCAATGTGATTCAAACAAATAAAGCTTACATATGCTAAAGTTTGTGTATTACATTATTCATCATAAGCTCCGTTTTCATTAGTTAATAATTCGATTACATAAGCTAACAAAGCTTTTGATTGAACCATAGAAAATTTACATATCTTTTACTTCCTCCAATACATTTGAATGGAAAAAAACCCTTAATAGTAGGTAACGTTATACAAAATAACCATGTAAATTACATTTATACCTCACAATACACCTCATGATAATCACATCTTTTTCATCACGGATCTCTGCAAAATACCAATCGTAAAATACACTAGCTGCTTTCAATCCTTTTCTACTATGAAAAAATTAAAATTAACAAATCAATAAACAAACAACTTAGCATTTTACAAGAAAACGTTTCAACATTGAAGCACCTTACCATAAAGTGTTTGCAACTCCAACAAAATATGAAATAAGAAATAAGTTCAACTATTCCATTAACATTTTTTGTTAGCTTTATAACGGAAAAAAATTAAACTAAATCGTTTTAGAAATGTAAAAAATCAGCTACGTGAAAAATAAGTTAAAGAAGCAAAGCTCAAATTTAACCTTTATATCATTGTAATTATAAAACACATTTAATATTCAGAAAGTATTCACAAGACAATTCTTTGTTTGTAAGATTATCGTTCTACCTATTATAAGCTGTTACATTAGTGTGCTAATGAATTTTTTTTTCTTCAATAAAAAGTCAAATGCTATTCGACATTAAAAAAAGATGGTTAGAAAGAAAATTTTGAGTCAAATTCTTATTACTTTTTAATTTCATTAGATACTGTATGATACCAAACATATTTGTATCTATTACCAATTAATAAAATTGGTAATATTTTATACAATTAAAAATATATTCTTATACAACACTATATACTTATAAGAAATCACTTTAAATATAAGTTAGATTAACCTAACAAAAAAAAAAAGTAGCACACGGCTGATCATGAATTCATATATCTTGTTATTTATTTATTTTTAAATAGAAGTCGTGTGATTGTTCCATTTTAAGTTGTGTGCTTGAAAGTGTATATCTTATTGTTACCAACTTTAATTTGCACACCTCCAAAAATAAAACGGGACTAGACGTATTAAAAAATGTGAGCAAGGTAAAATGATTTTGAAGATACTTATTATTTTATTAATTATTTTGTTATATACATAAACTTTTATTACTGAATTATTTAATTGAGTTTTTGGTAAAAGTAATAAAAATGATTTGACATTTGAAATAAACAGTTGCAGAATGGTTGAGTAAGACGTATATATGAAAATAAGTAGCGTTCGGAAATTCCCAGAAAGAGAAATATAGTGCTTAAGATGAAAGAGGTAGGAGATTAGGGTAGAAGAGAGAGTAGAAGTGTCCTGAAATAATACATTATCTACCAAAGCAGCATTAAATATGGTGTGAATTAAATGATAGATTATGGCATCACCTAATGGGAAACAAATATATATTTACAGTAACATTTTAGGAGGATGGTTGTTTTAGTTTCCCCGTAAGGAAGAAGAGCAAAGAATTACTCTATGAAGCATATTTAAGAAATGTGTTTAGAGTGTAGGTTGAGAGAAAGAGATTAATATGGTTGCTGAAAATGGGTTTAGGTCTAAACTAAACCCAAAGTAGCGAATCCAAATTGCAGGCATGTTTACCTATTTCTGAAGAGATAACAAAATTTGGCACTGTGCATCGAAGCCTAGTTTCCCCATTTGGACAGTTTCAAATCTCCAAGCAAATCTCACACCTTTACCTTTTTCTACTTTCACCACACACCATCTGCCGTAATCCAAACCCTTCAAACATAAATAATATGTTAACATAATAATAATAATAATAATAACAATAATGATGAAGAATCTGTTAACATGAAAATTTTCCAATTAGTGGGGAACCAGACCAACCATAGACTCCAACACAACCCTATTATTTCGAGAAAGCTTTGCACGTAATTGACATGTATTATGAGCTTCACTTCCACTACAGGGTTTCGGCTTCTATTTTCACTTCGTACGTAACATTTTAGGCTCTTCTTTCTGCAACTCAAGATGGGGCAAATCCAAGGTTCCTCAACGTGGAAAACTCTTAATATCACTTCCTGCTTTATAATCGTATCTTCTACGTACCCCTTCAAATCGGGGCTCATCAATTAATTTCCAATTAACAGTTCCTTGTCAAACATGAATTCATTTTCCTCCAACACTGACATCCAACTGAACACAGCCATTAATTCATGATGGTGTTGGAATTGATTATAATATTGCCACTTTTTCCAAATTTTTGAAGTTGTTTTGATAAAAAAATTACCAAGGTCAGAATAGTCTGATAAACGTGACAGTTTATCTTTTGATATGAAAGCTTAGGGTTAGCTGGAGCCACATGGCAATGGAAGGATTGGGTGTGATGGTTCACGTTGGTATGTCACGGGCAACGCTAGAAGAGGAGGGTGTTGAACTAATATTAGGGAATTAATGCAGCTCATATGATTTTGTACTTGGACCCAACTACCTGTTAAAATGCTCATAATAAGATTGCCCTACCCTTGTGTTTGTGGGTGGGGACTTTCTCTCTAAAATAAACCATCATGCTTCGCATCACTCGGCAATGGAAAATGGGAACTATCAAAAATATGTTATTTTCCATGCTTTCTTCCTTCAGATACCAACATGCCACCAAAACACAGTGCTGTCAAATTCATCTTTCTAATTATTTTATTTCCATTTATTTGGGGATGGGGTGGGTGAGGATTCCTACTACAACAGTAAAAAAAAGGTTGTAACAATTACCAACTTCCAACTGCTTTGTGCTTTTTCTAAGGACATCATTGCCCTGTAGAATGTGAAAAAAAGAGTGATTGGAGACCACATAAGTAACAAAATTTATATTCAGCACCATGTGACTGCAAGACCAAAAGTTGGTTCGGTTCATATCATGCCTACACCCCAATCCAACAGTAAAAAATAAGAGGCTCGAGCACGAGAATGGATTTCTTATGACTGGAGCCTTTAGCAAAAACAAAAAGGTGGACTTTATACACTCCAAATCCAAAAGAGAAATCAACGTTATACACAAGCATTAGTCACTTCTTTTTCCCCTTTAAATTCTTTTTAACAGGGTAAATTCATTGATCCCCATGCTCCATTTTTAAGTTACTTGCAGTAAACTTGTTGTTCTGTTAAAGCTTGTATCCACTTGAGAGACTTTACAGAGAAGCATCATATTCACCGGTAAATATCACATTACAAGATTTGGAATGAACTTTTCATTCGTAAGAGAAAGAAGTACTAAATTTTTTCTAGTTCTGCTTATCGAACTAGGCAGGGGTGGCAGAGGACCCTCAATTTTATCTTGTACATCTTTTGGGGTCGTTGAATTTGGACCCATCAACTAAAATTCATAGGCTTTATAGAGCAAAAGGCCTAAGGTAACAAAGAAACAAGAGGAGGAAAATGGACAACAGATTTATACTGTAATTGGGAATTACCAGCATCTATCAATTACCATTGTGGGTTCTCTTTAGCAAAAGGAAGGGATGGGACCAAGCATCAGTCACCCTGAAGTGGTGTGAGATGAGAGCAGAAAGATGTTACCTAATATAGATTGAGTATTTTTGTTGATCTTCCATATTCTTAAGCTTTGGTAGAAAAAAACTTCCACTGACTTCTACTGAGGGACCAAGGACACTAATGCTTACTTTCGATTAGGAGAAATATTTCATGACATTCCTATCCGGTAGTTGAACAAACTAATGATCATTTGTTACAAAGTTCAATTCAATTCACTTTAATTCAAACCCTAACGCTTCCTCCAATTACCCTAGCAATACCATTTATGAAAGTTATGACAAACTTATTTGGCATCCACCATAACCAGGGGACTGAGCCCAATACCAGAATCACTGGTTTTATGGGAAGAGGCAAAAGTGGTGAATATATTTAAGAAAAAGTGGCAACATCTAAAACACATAAAATAAATGAAAACATAATTGGACTGGACATATGAAATTCTGACACCCTGGCCTTATATTATAACTTGACAAATTACAAACTGCAAAAAGTTGCCAGCATTATACAAATACAGAAGGGTCTTTTTGGTGCTAAATAAACAAGCAAAACAAACTGAAAACCTTATACTAGAAGCATTTTAGGTTGCATGGCACTGACAAAAACAATTGACTTGTTTGGAGGATGGACGGTAATGGTAAGTTTAAATGTGACCGAAGAGTTGTTTAGGCCGTTAATAGCGGATGTTATAGTTGACGAGCAGGTTGTGATAGAAGTGCTTAAACAAGGGGAAAATCGTAGCAGCCCCCACATCCAATTCTTTGAATTGAATTTAGTTCCCGTTTGAGCTAAACTTTCTATTTAAGCATGTGGGAGTGAAAGGCAGTACTTGAATCGGCTGAAATCATACAATAGCTTGACGACAAAGAAGGTGAGATTGTGATAACCTACATACTATGCATTTATGAGATTAGGTTTTGCATTGAAGAACAGCAAGGAGTAGCATCATTTGAAAGCCCTATAGAGAATCATGTAATTGCTCTGTGGTCCCCTTGTGCAAAGAATATATTACTCCTCAAAGGAACTGCACCTTGTACTTGGCTCCTAACTTTACAGTAAAGAATGAGTGAATGACATTCTTTTATAAGAGTCACTCTCACAAAACTTATCATTCCATAATGGCATTGATTTTGAAGTTTAATTATGCATTTATTGGGAGTAAATAATGACAAAGGGAAAATAATTATGGGCTTCCTCTATTTGTTGAGACAGTTATTTGAAACTGAGGCATACCAAGTTTAAGGACATGGAAGAATTTAACAAGTAGAACAAGTACTATAGACTAAGCCAAAAGAGAGGTATTTAAAAATAAAGAAGGATAAGGTAAGTAATTTAGCTACTCCTAGTAAGTTGTTTTATTAGAAAAAAGAAGAGAGGGGGGGGCAGAGGGGTTCTACCAAATTTTAAAACAATTATAAGGGGGGGGCCTCTTATTCAGTTGTCTTCCCTTTCTCCACTCTTTCCAATTCCTCCCAAACAGGAGCTTAATAAGAGACTTGTTATGAGGCATCAAGGCTCTAATTTCACAAAATTCTTTTTCAAATGCATTCCATTCTTTTGCATAATTGGTTCACATTGAAAACCATGCATAACCAATAATTGAGAGGTCTACATATGCCCAGTGGTGACACATGTGTGTTAACTCTAGCATTTGGATGGCTGAAGCAAGAGGCATGTGGTACCACTTACCCTCAACGTGTGGTCCTCATGGCAGATATGGGCAAGATTTTTTTGTTGTAAAAACATAACGAGTTTGACCCTTGAGAAAATGGCTTATCTCTCTAGCCCCTTTCCATTTCAGAGCTAAATGGAATTACAATTCAAGTTATGAGCAGAAGGTGAGTTGGATGCTTTGGAAAAAGGTTAAGCCCAAGGATAAAAACATCCTAGTGCCTTGTCCTCACCAATGCTATACCGTCGCCAACACGGAAATATCGACAAGGATTGCATTGCCCCTTAGTGGTGTCACCATGGACTCATGCCTACATTTCCTAAGCACCTGCAAATACAGACCATCCATGCAACATTCTCCCAATACTTCTATGTACCACCAAACTATCAACTAAACAATTTCATCATCCCAAAATTAACCAAAATCGTAATCAACTCTCACTCTTCCTGTAACTAAGCTAATCCACACTTTCTCTAAACACAGTTATTTTTTATTTTTTATTTTAATTTCCTTCTCAACTTCCATGGGAGAAAGAGTGGGCCCAAAAATTGATTATGAGGTGAAAGGTAGAGTTTACCTACTTAATTATTCGTACAACCTTTTCATAATGACTAAGGGAAAGATAACGAATGGTGGGTACCTTGCTTTGAAGACTAGTGTCTGGTTTTTATTTTTTTCCCTTTTGATAAATGAAACATAGTGAAAATATACAAGTATGAAAATAATATAATTTTTAGGAGAAAATAGGACTAGCCAGCTTCTGAAAATTACTTTCAAAACATACTGTTATTCCTGTCATAAAAATGTCAAAAGCAGGGTTGCAACATCGAAAGGTTCGTCCATGTTTCTCTTTAAATAATGTTTCACAGTGTATGTTCTGGAGAGAAAAGGCGACAAAAAAAGAAGTCGTTGGAATAATGTAACATTTCTAAACCCACATCAAAATACTGCTATCAAGCAGTTGTAAATACGTCGTGACTCTGCAATAATGCTAGCGCAATGTCCCATACTGAAAAGTATATGTTAGAAAATAATGTTTTATTTTTTTTTTCAGTTAAAAGTTTAGTTTGTGAGGTGTGTCTCCGTGTGTCCTCATTGGACAAATTACCCTATATAATTTAGAAAAAAATATTTTTTTTTTTATAAATTGAAATACATAAAATAATTTCTAAAAAAATCATATACCTTATAAACTGTTATTTTTTTTTAACTTGTACAAACATAAGTCAAAAGAATGTCACCTGACTCTAAGAATCCGTTGTGAAATTTTAATATAGTCTACTTATAAAAACAAGAAAACACAACGAACAAGGATATTGAACTTAATTTTAGTTCAAATGAAGTAAAAGTACTTTGATGCACAATGCTTTCTTTATAAGGAAAATTAAGAAGCACCTAAACTATAATACAAACATGACAAATATTAAGTGAATTATTTATTCTATCAAAGAAAATTTGATTTAATCGTTCCTTAATCCTCAGTATTTGGTATTCATTAGCAAAACTCATAAATATACTTAATCACGAACGACCTAATATATAATTGATTCTATGATAGGACACTTTAAAACTAATCAAAATAATTTGAGTCAATCTTTTGATTGTTTCCTAAGTAGGGCCAAATCAGTTATAAAACACTAGTTCCCCAAAAATAAGTTATGGGCACATGGTAGATGAACTTATTAATATATAAACTTGTTTAATCAACATAATAGCTTCTACTGTTGTGTAATTACCTTCTCATTAATCAAATTCAAATATTGAAACGTTAATCTCCTGCATCATTATTAAATAAATAGTTATCATATATAATGATAATTATAGCAAACTGGTCGAATAAATAAATAGTGTGCAATTTTAATGACTTTTATGATAACTATATATATTATTTTTGATTGCATAACTCTGTTAACACAATGACATGTAAGTATAATTCTCCTATATTCTCTTACATACACGTGATGTCCTTTTCAACAATTTTCAATATTCAAATTACATAGATAATCTAAATTTCAGTTTTAAAGACTCGGATCTTAAAAGGTACCGCTGTAACTCAGATTATTATATAAAAATGAATAAAACAAGTTGGCTAAAATTTAAATTAACATGAATTGGTAGGCAAAAAAATAATTCAGTTTAAAATTTACAAACCTCAACCAATGCTTTATAAAAGCCACCTCACTAGTTTCAATCGAATTTTACAACCCTGTATACAAGTCTTAACGTGTGAATTTTAGAATGGAGAAATTCTACCTTTTATATGAGATAGAGGTTCTGAGAGAGAAAGTGGTTTGAGATATGAAAAAGACATTCACATGGATGTTAATGTTGCAATAAGCTTTCTACAAGAACACATAACTGACATGCAAGACTCTGTTCAACATCCTAACAAAAGTAACCATTATTATGTCACTTTGTTTTGTTTTGGTGGGAAAATAATGCAACTTTTATATATATATCCAGATCTTTTTATACGAGTGTGAAAAAACTTTTAAACGTCTTTTCAAGAAAAATAAAACATTTTAAAACACGGTGTTATTTTTGAAAGTTTTTCACAATTATATATAAGTTTCGATTTTATAAATAATTTTAAAAAATATTATTGATGACATTTTTGAAAATATTTATATAATTATAGATTTTGATTCTTTAAATAACGGAGTTTTATTTAAAATTTCACAAATTTTATATTTTCATCAAAAATTTTCCATTGCACTACTCTACATCAATCCAGTGTGAAACGGTATATGCAACATCCATTTGCATTACTCTTTCAGTGTAAGAGTTACATTCTTCCACTCTCATTCCTTCCTAGTCTTCAAATGTAAACTATGTTATTGTTTTTGTTGTCTTTTTTCACTTTCTTCTTTTCCCTTTCTTCCTTTTCACCAAACCTGAATTACTGTAGTTTTCGCTACCACTTTCACTCTCCTTCCTTTCTTTCATCTCATCATTGTCAACACGAACCACGTCATCGCATCGTTTTATTAGATACAAACAAAGTTTCATATAGGATAAGATAAGAGATGGATATAAGTTTATGTACACATAAGATACCTCTATTAGTAAGAGGTCTTTTGAAGTGGTACCAAAAACAAATCCGTGAGAACTTGACTCAAATCGGACAATATCTTTTGAGTATGGAGATCTATGTGTGTGTTGAACCTCCCTACACACCTTACTTGGAGTATTCCTTTCCTTTGAATTAGTTATAGTGAACTTGTATAAGAGTTTGATAGAAGATGGTTTCCTTAAGTTTTATTTTACTTTATATATGTACATTGTACAATTTTCATTCAAAGTAAATTGACAGATAATGATATTCTATTTGCATTTTTTTTTATCTGGTATTGCATGTAATTTTTTCTTGACAGGTTAAATGATAAGAAGGAATTGAAACAATATTTTTCAAAAAAGAAAATATAAGAATAAACTTCGATTCAAGAAAGAACCAAAATATAAAATAAAGAATAAGCTTTGTTTAAGAACTAAAACTTAAAGTCCTGTACTTTTACCTTGTCTAATATATTTCCATTAATGTTTCAAAATAAAATTCTAAAAATAACCGGTGTTAAAGTCTTTTTTTTCTACACTAATGTTACCTTTAAAAATAAATCATAACCATATTATTTTTTAAATTTCAAGATATAATAATAACAAATTATATTTCAGTCTGATTACCATTAGGATAATTTTTCATATGCAAAGTTTTCTAAAAGATTGACAGGAAGTATAACATTGGATATTAATACTTAATATATAGTAGTGATATTAGTAATCTAACTTTAACTCTTTATAATTAATATATATATATATATATATATATATATATATATATATATAAAGAATATATCTTGAGTCACTAATACGAAAATAAACATTTATGTCACCTAATCTATATTTGAAACTGAGAAGGTTCATGATAAAAGTGCACATGAAAACAAGTGCACTGACATTTGTGTAAATAAGTAAATAAGTTTAGTGATTTATGTCAGACATTTTTTTTGTTTGATGTAAAATAGTTTGTTTACCTTAGACTTTTTAATAAAGTTGAAGAAGAATTAATTAATTGGAAAGTCAAATTTAAGAGAAAGGTTATATCAATTTAGAAAAATATTAAATTGAACAAATTTAAGAATATTCAATTCTAAAAGAACTGAATATTCTTAAATTTATACATATCAATTATCTTTGGATGTCACCGAATATTGTTTTCAAGTTTAACTTCCCTATTTATTAATTTTTCAATTTTACCAAAATCATAACACGATAAATTAAAACAAGTTTAAAATTACTCATTTAAATGCTGTTTTGTTATTAGTTGCAAACTTATTTATGTTGAACGTGGTATAGTAATGTTATGTTTTTGGATGTTTCTACAAGTCTAATGTAAATTTAGGTTGTATATTTTTCTATGCAACGTTAATTTCTGTTCCGTGTAATAAAAAAAGTTCAAAATAATTGGTGTAAAAGTGTTAACTGTATTAATGAATTATAATGCATAATATTTACTAAGTAGTGAATAAATCTATCATTCATGTGGAATCGTTTTAATCAATTATTGGAGAAATGATAACTTATATACGTCAAAATTCTAACGTTTGGTGAACTCAGTTGGTCAAAAGGGGCAAAAGACTCGAGGTGCACAGTCTCTGGTTTCAAGTCAACGGAAGAAAGTATAATGTCATAAGTTAATCGGTAATTTACAGAATGCATCTTCCAAATAGTTATTAAATTAGAATGATTATGTTACTCATAGTATAATACTAACCAAAGAATTTAAAAAGTGCTTCAAAATTATTTGAAACTAGGAATTATATAATAAATGTTAAACACATTTAAATATGATATTTGGCTAACTTTTGATATTTCTGAAAGGTTTTTTAAATTTTAAAATGCGAAAAAAAAATAGAGATTAAAAAGGGTGAAGATAAAATAATGCAACTTTTCGGTAATAAAAAATATTTATTTATTTTATAACATACCAGCAAACAAGTAAACATTTCCACTCTCATATTTCTGAAAGTGCAAAAGGTTTCATGAAATAAACGCTTCATAGAAGAAGAATATGTGTCATTAATAGCCAGGTCATAAAGTAAAAGCAATTTTTTTACATATCTCCTTATACATTCGATACTCAACTTGTGTTTTCTAATTTAGTTAAATATTTAGATTCATGCAGTCAAATCGAAAACACATTAAATTACACAATGCCAAAAAGGGGAAATATATAAAAATAAATAATAATAATAATAATAATCAAACTTATGAATGTAATAACAAATGATAATTTAAAATAGTAATAACAAATTATAGATTTATAATAGCTCTTATGAATATAAGCTCTCTTTGGTTATTGGACTCTTTTTGTAGAAAATAGACTTAAACAATGTAGATCATTATGTTTTAATTTATTTTAGTGGAAAAGGATCATATTAGTATAGTAAATAAGAGTTATTTGAAGATAGAAAAAAGTCCAAGTGGGAGAGAGAATCTTTTATATTTTTGGACAATAGATTTTAGACACATGGTTCTTTATTTTGACCGTTTAGATTGTTAATCAGAGGTCTAGTTTAGAAGAAAATAGTTTCGCATAAGCAGTTTCATCTTCTTTCCTCACATTTCTAAGCATTTGTGCTTAGTTAGTTTGACTGATTGAAAATACAATTTGGTGTTTTTATCGGAGACTCTTTTGTATCCTACTATTGATTATAGTGAATTTTTCTTTGATTTGGACAACTCACGATTTTTATCTTGTATTGAGGGAATTTTCACATTAGAAATCGTTGCTGTCTCTTTGTGTTTTAAATTCTGTTTTTTCTTTATTTATTTTTTTTGTTACTCACAGATTGTCACAAGAAGAATTAAATTTTCAGTGTAGTATTACTCTTTGTTGAATTGTTATTGAATTTAGCCTATTTTTCCATCAATATGTGTGCTAATATGTGTGTTTTTGTGTGTTTAAGGTAACTTTGATTCTTAGTTACAAAGTGAACAATTAGTAAAATAGCATGCAAGCACCTTACATGTTCTGCATTAATTATAAAAAAAAAATTGCTAAATGTTTAAAGCGCTAAGGGATTGTAAAATCTTTAATTCAAATGTTTTGTAAAAGCTATAAGGACATTTTTGAGTTTATGACAGAAGTCCTAAAGACGCGAAGGGTTCTGGTCAACGTACGTCATTATCACAGAAGTCTTCAGATGCTATTTTTAGGTGCCATATATCTATCTATCTATTTTAATGTGAATTTGAAATATTTATAAAAAGTGGTGATAAATAAAAATTGATGGATTATATTTTTGAGTGATATATATTAATTGGGTAAGAAAAATGGGTAATGCGGTTATTAGAAAAAAAGAAAATGAAAAGAAAAATGATACTTTGACACCTTCAAGATGACAAATTTTTTTATACCGGACACGTGTCACGTTTTCATTGGTCGACATTTAAAAAAACAAATTTTCTAAGTAGTTATTTTTTTTATTTTCTTAAACGTCGATAAATGAAAACGTGATACGTGTCCGGTATAAAAAATTTGTGATCTTCAAAATGTCAAAGTATCATTTTCCAAATAAAAAATGGGGAGATGCATGTGTGTTTGTGTAGGGAGTAAAAGTGAAGAACGTGAATGGTGTTTTTGGCATGTCGATGTCCATGGCGAATATCTAAGCGATGCATTGATAAGGTGGGTATGGATAATTGAGTTGTCCTAAGCCACTATGAGTGATGAGCCACAACACAACACAACCCACCAATTCCCACGTCCAATCAACTCAAATAAATGCAACTTACATATCCTTGGACGTACATCTTTATATATACTCTTCTCCACACTTCTTTTTCTTCTATCTTACAAACTAAACTTCACTTCCACACCTCTCCCAAAACATCTCTTTACTCAAACATCAAATTCTAATACCTATCATTATAACTAAAACTTCTGATTTAGAAATTAATAATAAATTTTAGGATTAACTATGTTTTCCATTTCCAAAATATTCTTTAAAAACGTAGTTATCCATATTTTAAAATAATATAAAATGTCTTTGTAAACAAACAACAAATAATAACATTACAATCTCTTTCTTCACCACAACTCTTCTTCTGGTAGAGATATATATATCTAGAAGTGATGAGCTTCGTCATGGTGGTTACAAGAACGGTTTTGATAATGATTATGGAGATAGATGAAGAAAGAATAAGATTTAAGGAGGTGGGAGAAGATTTTGATGAGGTGACAATAGAACGATTAGGTAGGGAAGACAACAAATAAAGGCTGGAAAGGAAAGATCAAAGCATGTTAACAAAAGGAAGTGGTAGAGAGGTTGATGGGTCAAATGAGAATGGAGGAACAAATATGATATATATATATATAGTTTCTGTTTGAAGACAAATTGTATTCATTTAATGAGAATGTTAATATTCCGATCGATTTAATTATTGCTTCATGTAATTATAAATGGTGTAATAGTTATTGTGTCAGTTTTCATTTAAAAAAGAGAAAATAGAAAAGATATTTAAATAGTAATAAGTTAATTTATAATTGGTTTTGAAAGTATTCCTATAAATGAAAAATAGACATGTATAGGTGTAATAGTTTTTGGAAAGCAAATTGGAGGTTGGAAGTCGTGGCATCCTCATGTTGATGTTAGTGACAAGGCATAAGTAGTGTATTGTTGGATGGCTTCAAAATCACATATTTTTTTCACATTCTCAGTTAAATTGAAATTGACTTTTGATTCATCTCACTGCCATAATCTCATTCACGGTATGTGTCCCTGCATTTCTCATCAAGATCAACGTATTTCTGCCTACACAACATGCTAATATCCCTTTTCCGGACATCAATGCTTATTATCACTTTACCATATCTTATGTATATTTCCTCGTAACTATATCTATAAACCAAACCTCTTTGCTCCCTCATTATAAGTATGCCTCATCAAACAAGTTGTAATTAAAAAAAAAAATATAGATGCAAGATCATAATTTATGGTTTCATGTAACGACATTAAAAGGAAAATTATTAATTACTGACTCACACGTAATAACACAACGTTTATAAAAAGTAATTTAAGATTCTAAAAAAAATTAGTAAGTCAACTCATAATAAGTTTGTCCAAACTAATTCAATAAAAAAAATATATATATATAATACAATACGTCCATAACATAAATATATAAGAGTGAGTTTTGGATTCATATTAAACCCATTATCCAACCTATATAAATAGTAGGTTAAATTGAGCTTGATCTTGTCATAAATGAAACTCAGCCTAGTCAAATTGTGATAATAACTTAAATCAATGAATACCCTAATTACATTACCTTTTATTATATTTAAACAATTTTATTACATGATAAAATGCATAATTATACCATCTTTGCCTAAGTACATCCAATAATGGGAGGATTACACCTTGTATAACCCCAACTTAAATCAAATAAAGTCTACTCTTTTCAAATAATTTATAATAATGATGATACGTTGACTCCTTTTAATAAATTCATGTAATCAATTGACCCACTATTTTACTTCATTTTTTAAAATTTAATTTTTTTAATTAACACATTACATTTAAAATCTGATTTTGTAATTTGATTGTTTGAAAAATCAAAATATTGTTTTACTAATTCACATATTCTCGATCATATATTTGATCCACTGGGTAAAATCTAATACCCTTAAACAAAAATACGATTCCAAGATTCTAAGACATATTTTTTCCTTAAAATGAGTTTCTCGGTATCTAAAAGAAGGTAAAATATAAAGAGATAAATAGCAAAAAGAAAATGAAATGTTTCAACAGCAACAAAAAGAAGACAAGACCTAAAAAAGCGAAGCAAACAAAAGTGTAGCCACAAAAACTAAAAACAACCAACAAAGCAAGACCGAGGATTATAAATTTAAAGTTAAGTAGAAGTATTCTCATATAAATTTGTAAGTTGGGAATAAGTCAAATGATTATAATGGTAAAAACAACTACCAGTCTAAATAGATCTTTCTAATATGTTGGCATAAGTTGAACAACAAGGAACACATTTTTTCCATAATTATTGAATTCCCTAGTATTCTATTAATTATTAAATTTCTCCGGACGATACGCTTTATAAATTTTCAATTCTGCTTTTTGAGATTTTTTTCTCCTCTTTTCTCTTACTCTGTTTTCTTGATCTCTATAATGATGCAGAAATCTTGATAAAGTGTTACCCTTTTCCGTGTTCTATTATTTTTATTTTTTACATGATTAATTATTATCAGGTAACATACATAATCTCATATTCAAAATTATTTTCTTTTACTGATAAAATTATATTTATTAAAGCGAGTGAATGAATTTATTTTAGTAACTTAAAAATAATCCTCATAACTATATATAATACAATTTTAAGTCTAATACCAATAACATTGGACATCTTTTCATTACTGTCATTTTATTATTTTAAAATATCCCCACGAAAGTTTATTAATAATGACAATCCTTTTATTCCTAAAATAATACATGTTTGTTAAACTCATAGAAAGAAATCTGATTCAAATGGGATGGAAAAGAGATTAACATTTCCCTTCAGCCAAAAACTATTTTATTTTTATATATTTAATTTATACCGAGGGTTTTTAGTATATTTAATTATACCTTACTAATTGATTACATAACAGCAATACCAGTCATTGAATTTATGCATAATTATTATATCAGTGACTTGGTTTGGATGATGTTCCAGTGGACCATGTCCACATATATCTTGCCGAAGGGAAGTTTTGTTATTTAAACTCAAGAATTACGATGATACATTATATAAGTTTAAATTAATTCTTCTTTCATCTAAATATTTGTCTCTTTTAAGTTTTAATTTATATAGGATTTTTTTTCATTTTTAAGATATATACAGAACTTTTTTATAAAAACTAAAAATTATCATTTTTTTATTAAAATTAAAACGTAAAATGAAAAAAATAAAGTAAATAATTTAAAATATATACATACTTCCATGTATCATGCATCTATACATCGATACATTCATATAGATATATATAAAAGGATTTTGAAGAAAACACATGCTTAAATGAGAATATAAGAACATCTAATAGTTAATAGTAATCACAAGCTTAAGATTAAAAATGATACGCAATTAATTTAAATTCAATTATAAATATCGCCGGTGAGTTAATTTCTAAAACAATTAAATTATATAAAAATAAAATGTGAGAATAAAAAGTTATTCTTTTTAAATATATGTGTGTGTTTTACTTTGTAGTTAAGATCGATATGTATGATTCAAATCAAAATTAAAAAAAATGATATTAGCATTTTTGTATCATTCCATGACAAAGGTTTATTCATTATTTGGCATACAATCTCAATTTCAGGTAAGAAAACTCAAAATTAAAAAAGATTAACTTGATAAGTTTGAAAAGAAAAATGAAAGGAATGTGAGTTTAAGTCTTTCACTAATAAAATACTAATAATTAATATTATTGAGAAAAAAAAACACCATCGAAATTTAAGGTTTATTAGTATTTATCTGGTTAAAAAAAAAAGAGTGAGGATTGAAACTTGTAATCCATCATATGTAAAATTTTGTATTCTTGAATAAACCTCTTGGGTTTTTTCTGTACAGAAAACTTAATTTTCTCTCTTTGATAGAGTATAAATTTTTCTTGCATCTTAGCCCAATGTCCTTTTCACCCTATTAATATCGTTATCAGAACTTCGTTTCTCTCTCTCTCATATGCCCTACTTCTTTCTTGAATTTTTCTTTTCCTTTTTTCTTTTAAAGTTAACGAAGCTTAATCCAAATTGATATTCCAGGTTTATCCTTCTTATTTGATTCATGGCCAATATACGCCACTAAACCAGTGAGGGTAGGAAAAAAAAAAGAAAAGGACAAAGAAAAGTAAATAAAATATAAAGATGGCAGATGAGTATAGTTTCTGATGCATAAACCACGATGGATGAAATGTCGTTTTTTCACTTTATAAATACCCAATTCTTCGGCCACTTTGCTTTTATTTTCTGATATCTCCTTCCTCTTCTGCTAAGTGGAAAACGAGAGGGAAAGAAAAAAAAAAGTTTTCGAGGGCTAGCTCAAAAATCTGTTGTGTCCTTAATTATATTCTCCCTTTGTTTTCTCAGCAGGTTAGTTTGCAAAATTTTGAAACATCCTTTGAAATCCATCTTCGTTGCTTCAACTCTTCTGGGTCAATCAATTCTTTTCATTCCGAACCCAGATTCGGCAACACAAGCCCTGCTAGATTGCACACTTTGTTACTGCCTCAAATCAAAATTTTGAACTAATGATGTAAAAGTTAGGCTGCGCGCTGTAAAGAGATTCCAAGTTTAACTTCCTTTCCATACTCTCCTTAATCAGACAAAACTAGTTGAAAAGAACAGAATTTGTTTGTGATTTTTACTCTTACATATATATAATATATATATATATATATGTAACATATATATGTGCTCCTTACTGTGTGAACTGATATATTGATTGTGCTTCACTTGATTCAGGTTGCAAAACATGGCTTTTCCAAACCCGTCCATGTCAGTTTCTCCACAGAGGAAGATGGGAAGGGGGAAGATTGAGATCAAGCGGATTGAGAACACCACCAATCGCCAAGTCACTTTCTGCAAGCGCAGAAACGGCTTGCTCAAGAAAGCATATGAATTATCTGTTCTTTGTGATGCAGAGGTTGCTCTAATCGTCTTCTCTAGCCGTGGCCGTCTCTATGAATATGCTAATAACAGGTATCTAGCCATGAGTTTTTTTTTTCCTCAATTTCTTTTCACATTTTTCTTCCCTTCTCAGGACTCCTTTTGAGCCTTTCTTCCCAGTTTTGTGCTGTGAAGTTGATTAGAAATGATCATTTTTGTTTATTTTTGGGGACTTTGCGTTTAGATTTTTGCTTCTGTAAATAGATCTTTTGAAGGATTTGAACACAAAGAACATAATCATTTTTGTGATGCAGTAGAGATAGAGATTTTCCTCTTTTTATCTCTGTTTCCTGCAACCAAGGATCACTTGTCTTTCTTTACTTCTATTTTGGCCTTTTCCTTCTATGAGCTTTTTTCTGTTCTTTCCCTTCCCCTTTTTTATATTTTCTTTTCTGGTTATGATAATTTTCCTAGTTTTTGGTCTGTTAGATACATAGATCTGGTGCAATAGATAGAAATAGAAGCACTATGGTTGTAAGTAGCAACAGGTAAGGATTTGGGAAGTTATGCAGGTCTGTGAGATCAGCCACTTCCCCCAACTCCCTCTCCATTCTTGTTAATTTTCTGTTTCCTTTTTCCTCTTTCCCCTTCCATTATTCTCACCTTCTCTCTCTTACACATCTATGGGGCTAAGCTAAGAAGGCCTAAAGCAAAAGCTGTCATGCTTCAATTAGCCCAATCCTTGCATCTCCTTGACACTTCCTTAATAATACGTCAGTTGCACATCAACAAAGCACAGTACAATTTCGAGTGATTTGTCAATATGCCAAATTCAAATAAATTTCCAAGGAAAAAAAGAAACTAATGTTAGGTTTTGATAAAGCCGAATACTGGTTTATATCAGATTATGCAGAAAATCTCTTCTAAACTAAACATTTACAACCAAGTCAGCTCAAAAAAGGTCACAGCTAGATTAAGATTTTCCAGTCCAGATACTTGAACCGAGGTTTCCCCCAATCCCACTTGCATCCACGTGCGAGATCTAACCTAGGTCAAACATAACCCTAATTAGGGTTTTATTAGCAATAGCACGAGTTTAAAAATTACACTTAATCGGGAAAAAAGTAAGTTGAAACTCTTTTCTTTTCGGTTAATAAAAATTCCTAAGTAGTAAAAATGGGTTTCAAAGTTCAAATCTGTTTGGTTGATCTTCCCTTCCTTTTAGGAAATGAGGTTTGGTGAATCTGGTTAGGGTTTTTAAGGACTAGTCTAAGAGTCGTCTTGGTTGAAAGAATCTTTGGTCACGTCACACATGATTTTTCAGTTCTTGACCCTCTGACAAAAGAGTTTATGTCATGATTCCCATTCCGGGCTCTCTTTCCCTCTTCCATCTCAACCCTAAGTTTTATCTTCTATAGTGGAAACACCCCTCTCTGGGAAAATTTTCTTTCTTTCCCTTGTTCCCCCTTCTCTCCTATTTATTCAAGGAGTAAAAATTCTTTTACATTGCACAGCAAAAGACAGTGATGAACCAATAAAAGTGACTCAACTGGGCTTATCATAATGTATTTCGCCACTGTTGGTACCCCAGACTGGGATTTGCATTTGCTCAATATCTTGCATACATATATCTATGAAAGTAATTGTCTGAGAGGGAAAAAGAAAAGGGTTTCTAGGCTCAGCGAGGAGAGAGAGAGAGAGAGAGAGGGAACAAAAATATTAAAGATTGAAGTGAGTGAGGTAAATGGTGGCAGAGACAATGTACGACAATTGAGGTAGCCAATGGGAGAGTTCTGAGTATTTGGCTTCTTCCATGCAATGGGAAGCGTAAAACTATTGCTGCTGCTGCTACAGCAGAAGCTGAATTGGACGGCTGTGATGTTCACAGACTTTTAGACAGAAAAGACTCAATAATTTAATCATATTTTATTCAATTTATTCGCTCTATATTTATTCTATTAAAGTTTGTTTTTATATATATTGTATATAATATATGAATCTTTTCATATTTGAGTCTAATGTTGGTTCATCGAGGTGGATATTTCAATGGGGCGGAGGGTATTAACCATTGTGAAATGGGTTCCCCTCAAGTGGCAGAGAAAAAAATAGCCCTAGAAATAGTTGAACCAATCATATAGTGGGATCCTGTGCCAGCGTGGCAGAGGCAGCCAATCAGTGGCTCGAGGAAATTAAGGTATCAGAAGAAAATAGTTTTCCTATTTTTTTCTCGTGAATATTGAAAGTGACTTTTTTTTTTCATTATTTTAAGATTTTATTTTTATCACATCTAATCTGAGTTTGACTAGAAGGACAGACCAATGAGATCATTTGACGTTGCTTTTAAAGAGTTGCGTTTAAGGTTGAGTTAACTGAGAGAGTTGGATGATTTGACCCTCAACCAGAGACTCCTTTCTGGCTAATCTCCAACGTTGTATGTTTAATTTCATATTGAATTGAATACGACTAAGATAAGATTGACATGACACCTTGCCTTTACTTGCTCCTTTTTTTTCTATTTCATGTCCAAAACAAGCAAATAGGATTAGTCATTGATTGAAAGATGGAAGGGCAGGTTTCATGCTTATGTAAGCATTTCATCACTAACCGTCAGAAAATTGTGGAAGATAAACCACAGGGAATGAAATTAATAAGGTAGTACAAGTTTAATTGTAAACTATGTCTCTCATAGTATTATTATATAATAATTTCCTTGCTTATCTTCTCACACTAATTTTCAATTAATATTCTAAGGCACCTCAATAACCAAGAAATTACCGACTCCAGAAATATTTTCATGATGAATTTTCCAATTCATTCGCCAATTAAGCTCTGTTGAACAATGTGCTTTTTTGCGTATATGAAATGAAAAGATGCTATACTACACGTACTGACCTCAGGACAAACACATCTCTAATTCACTTTACTACATAATTCTCCCGGAGAATTAATAACACTGAACTCTGAAAAAATTAGGGAATACCTTTAAATTTTCAAATTAAGAGATTTTCCCAAAAACAAGGTGGTTTTTGTTCTTCTGAGTAAGGAAAAATCTCAACTTTCCATTTTTTTCCTTTTCTCATTCCAATCAGATACACACAGAAATTGCAATACTAGAGTCTTACACTGTAATCAGAGGACTAATGATGATCTCCCATTTTGCGTGTGTTTGCTTTAGACTGTAAAATATTTGACAATACATTGCATTTTTAATTTGATTCTCATAAAGTTAGCAATGTTGCCCTGAGCTTGCTGTTGAACTAGAGTCTCATACACATAATTAGTTTTCTTTAACTCTCTCTTCCTCAAACATATCTAGGCAGTTGGCATTCCCTCCGATGCAGATAACTATAGTGAGTATTATGGACAACGAGTTTAAAAAAGAGAATATTGAAAATAAAGAAAACATCATCAATTTCCGATCGAGATTATTGCAATTTCTTAGAATAAGCACTCATGTGGATTTCTAATTTAGAAATGTTACTAAAAATAATACAACTTAAGGTCTCACTTTCCCAGTGTTTCCATTGTTCCTTTCCATCTTATGTTTAACCACTAATTGAAAAGTTTTGTGAAGAACCAAATCAAGGATTAGTTGATGCGTTCTAGTAACTCATAATTAAGGCTGTAACTCATGTCCATCGTGATAATTTGGCCATACATAATAAGCTTTTGGCATGCACTTATGATGATATATAAACTTTCTAAGAATGTTATTAGTTCAGGAGCCTAGCTTTCGAAGATCTTAATGAAAGTACAAGACCATAGTATTTTATTTATTCCACTTGCAACAATAACTCCCTTGCTAAGAATTTATTTTTATTTATTTAAAAAAAAAAACATAGCTTCTAATGAATTTATCGATTAATTGTTCTTTAGACGATTTCGAAAATTGAAACAGCTTGCAAACCCTTTATAAATATTTATCCATTTAGCTTGCTAATATAGTAATATACAATGTGAACAGTAATTTAAACTGATACTATTCATCCTTGCAGTGTCAAAGAAACTATTGAGAGGTACAAAAAAGCATGCTCAGATTCGTCTGCTGGATCTGCTTCTGAGGCTAATGCTCAGGTATTGCTTGTTCCTTGTTACGTATTTTTGAGTGAGAAAATGTTTAGATCTTTCAATTTGGTAAGCTGCTGTTAGCATCATTTAGACCGTAATTAATTAATGGTCGTTGTAATTTATTGTATAAACTGATATTCATAACCACGTGTGATTTCACATATATTTTCCAGTTTTACCAGCAAGAAGCAGATAAACTTCGTGCACAAATAAGTAGCCTGCAGAATAACAACAGGCAAGAGGAATTGTCTTTTTGATTCACTCAGAAAAGAAAATTCTCATGAAGGGTTTCAAATTTCGAAAATAGTAGATTTTGAAAAAAATAAATGAAATCAAACAGATTTTGAAATTGGTATTGTTTCAGCGCATCCTTGATGAAAAGTAAAATTAACTAAATCGCAGGCAAATGATGGGTGAGTCTTTGGGCTCTATGACTACCAAGGATCTCAAAAACCTGGAGAGTAAACTAGAAAAAGGAATTAGTAGGATTCGTTCAAAAAAGGTATGTCTTGTAATGAACAAGTTCCTTCTATAACTTTTGAAATGATAGATGGATTATTTGATTTATGTTATCTCCTTAAACCCTGCATTTTTCTGACTTTGTGCTTCTCTTTTTGCTTGTGCTACTATCCAAACATTAATATCAGAACGAGCTGCTATTTGCTGAAATTGAGTACATGCAGAAGAGGGTAAATGTTTATCCTATATTTATGCTTTTGCTTTTCAAAGTTTTATTGGCAATGCATACATATTTGTCTTGTCAGTAACCAGAAATTTACTGATTCTGATTGAATGGTTTTGAAAGGAGAATAATATACTAGTTTAGTATGTGATTATGTTCTAAGTGGCTTAGCATATTTCTATTTATTTAAGTGAGCATTCACTGTTGTGGCGTCTTTAGGTTTTTTAAACCTGACCACTCATGGTATTGCAATTATTGTGAATTTTAGTTTTCAGTCTCATAAATGAGGACCGAGAAATTTGATCTACAGCTTATGTTAAATGCATACTATTCATCAATCAGTATTTTATACAAGTTTAATTGGTCCATTATAAAAGATATTGAATAATACTGTTGTAACTGCTCCATTTTTAGAAAAATGAAAAAGAACAAAGTCATATTGCATTAAGGGGAAAAAAGGAGGGAACAAAATGTGACCTGTGTCAACTAGACATTCATTTGATGTACGAGTTGACTGGAATCTGTTGTGGAGGTTTCTGTAATGATTTTATTCAGATGATTTGATATTTTATAAAGATATTATAACTTGGGAGATAAAATCCCTATCTTTAAGCCATTTTATAAGACATCAGTGTCAGATGTCTTTTACCTCGTGTAAAACTAAAGAAAAAGTAGAAAACATTTTCTTTGGTAACTTTAATTAATCTATAATATGTGGTTCTTAGATTATTTTTTTTTTTAATTCATTACCTTTAACATCTCAAATATAATTCTAACTGTGGCTGTGGTGATTAGGATAATTACAGAAAAAATAATCATGATAAAATACATCATGACACAGTTACATATATTTTGATCAAACTTATAAATATAAGTTAGTAAAAAAAATTGTTTATAAGTTTGTAGAATAACTTACTAAACATATTCTAAGAATTGGTATGTGCATTAGAAACATTGAATTTGATGCTTTTACGTATCAGGTGGAGAGAGATAAATTCTAACAAAATATTCATAGTTGTGTGTTGCATTCTCTTGATCCTTGATAAATCAATTTCAATAGGCATGCCGTTCACTACAGACAATTTTGTAACCAAGCATCTAATTTGGTTTAATATTAGTATGGTGAGCAAAAAAAAAATGATTTCTTGCATATTTGTATTTACTTCACGTCTGCCACCTCTTTTGGATCTGATAAGGTACATTGTTCTTATAATTTATTTATTTTTTGTATTTATCTCAGATTTATTATCTCTTCTGTTTTCCACAATACTGTTGAAAATTTATATATTCATATTTGTAAAGAAAATATTTACGTATATATATTTAAATATTAATAAGTGTCTTCAATATTTTGGTTTAAGTTCATTGCATTAATTAGTCAAAGGGTGCCTTGTGCAATTATGAGTAGCCTCATCCTATCCCAAGTCAAAAATTAAATAATGAATTTTTTAATAGTTTGATAGTCTTAATTTTTGGTTTACTTCCATGAATCAGTTTAAATAAAATTGTTAATGAATAGCTTGAAAAGAATAAGATTAATTAAGAAGGTAAAATGAATAAAAAAAGTTGTAAGCTAAACCAAATTATATTACATGCTCTTCATTTATTTATTTTTAAGTTAACATACACGAGTTGATTTCAATTTATTGATATTTACACACTAATCTTATCTTTTGATTTATAAGTATTTAACGAGAAGTTAAGCTAATCTTTCTTCTCCCATCACCTTTCTCTCCTTCTATTTCTGGTGTCATTTGAAAAATACTTGTTTGGTTGCAAGAAATAATGATACTATTTTGTTGGAGCGTGTAGTATAGCCGCAGCCTATTTACAAATTCAAGTATGAAAACAGAATCCAAGTTTATGTGTCTGGCTGAGTTCTGTGTAGATCCTAGGTTGTTGAATAGGTGAATGGAAGGAAAGGGAAAGAATGATTTTGTGAGATCGGTCTTTATTTATTTTATGACAAACTCAAATAATAGGATGTTATATTATACTGTGTATTGCCCTAACCACATTGTGGGTTTCAAAGTATGATAACTAAAATGTACACTGCAGGAGATAGACTTGCACAACAACAACCAGCTTCTTCGAGCGAAGGTTTGTTTGGATCTGTTTATGTCCTTTTTAAGATGGTTTGATGATGTGTAGTTAAGTAGGTTTTGGTTGGGTTGTGGTGTAGATAGCTGAAAGTGAGAGGAGCCACAATATGGGTGTGTTGCCTGGAGGCACAAGCTATGACTCTATGCAGTCTCAGCAGCCATTTGACTCTCGTGGCTACTTCCAAGTCACTGGATTACAACCCAGTAGTCAGTATGCCCGACAAGATCAGATGTCCCTTCAATTAGTGTAAGCTAACATGCCTTTTGTTGTTTGAATACTTGTTAACACTACCAAGTGTTGGTAGAAAATATTATTAACGTAGGTCTTTTGTTTCCCTTTTTATGTTTGCAGATGAAGTGTTAGTGTTGAGAGTTGAGATATGTTCTGCTACTTGTAGTTTGCCTTCTAGTATGATAGGAGATGAATGCTAAGGGTAATGTAAGCAGAAGCATGTGTAGGGGATTTAAGCATCCCTCAGTACTATATATATATGTAATGCCTTTCTAGACTTTCTTTAAGACTATCCTGTATCTATTGTCAAACTCTCTCTCATATATGTTAGTATGTCTCCTAACACTATGGAGAACACATCTTCACATCTTTTTCAACCTTTCTTCACTTTCTACATCATACCAATTTTATTTCTCAACCAAACAACAATATGCATATAATGCTCCTTAATTATATATTCCTAATAATATCCCTTGCTCTACAAACTTCCATTGTTTATCTCCTTTTCTCATTACCTGTAACTGCTTCTTACTCTACAAATTCATGCCTCTTTTTTCCATTTGCTAATACCAATGTTTCATCATTCGTCTAGCCTGCAACTTTTAGGATTGGTTTTGTTTCAGTAAGACCTTGTTGACTCCCAGGCTGAAATCAGTTCTCAAAACTTTTTATAATTATCAACATTCCCACAAACATATTCTGATGAATGTTTACACGTAAATGATTAAGATTTAATTTCATGCGACTTTAAGTTTAATGACCTGGTTAGTTTGATTTTATTTATTCTAATTAGTTACTTTGTATATTTTTCTTACACGTAATAAATACCACATGTAAAAGATTTTTTTTCTTCAACATGAACAGTTTTAGGAGTAATATGTTATATATTCCACCTCATGGCTTCTCCTATAACATTTAGCACATTATTTTTGTTATCTAAAGTTA
Source organism: Vigna mungo (assembly GCA_036885675.1). NCBI lineage: Eukaryota > Viridiplantae > Streptophyta > Magnoliopsida > Fabales > Fabaceae > Vigna > Vigna mungo. Next base: position 5,227,963 of record CP144691.1, read on the forward strand.
TATTTTTAATTTTGGTTTAAATTTTAAAAATTATTTAAACTGTTTAATTAAAGATATATTTCTTTTTCAATTGAATTTAGGAGAAAACCCTAAATTACATTAATAGTTTTGAACTAGAGATGTACGTACCTCCCTCTTGTTTTTTAAAAATGATATTTATATAAATCTCTAATTTTTAAATAGACATTTATATTTATAGTGTTTTTTAGTAAATGACATTTCTATATGCCTTTACTTATTATTTCTGAAGTTTTTTTAAATAACGCTCATATATTATAGAGACTATGTATGTTTTAATCCTCACCACGCATGAAAACTTGTCAAGTTAGCAACACTTAACAGTATGGCAAATGCAAATAGTCATAAATTCAATAGAATAGAAGAAAGTCGTCGAAAAACCACAAAATGACATCACACTATACTTTTAAAATAGAAATTCTCCTCTTTTAATTATATTAGTAACAATGACATCACTCTAATTTATATTTTTATAACACAATTCATAATTTAGTCCATAATATCTAATACTAAATCATTCAATTTTTCATATCTTAAAAAGACTACTTTTTAGTTGGTATAATAACATCTTGTAATAAATAAAGGAGATGATGTTACCTTATTGAAATATAAAGGAGGTGGTAAGAGTTATTTATTACAAAAATTAACAATATTAATATCTATTTAAAACTAAAAGAGATCTAAGTGTCATTTTATTAAAAATACAAAGAAATTAACATCTATTTTAAACTAGAGATGAGTGAAATTTAACATGAAAAGAGTATAGAGATAAAAACAAGTATAGAAACAATTTACTTCTTTTATTAATTGTTATAATTATATAATAAAAATACTTTCAATATTTTATTATTCATTATGAATATTTTTTTATGTAAATGATGAAAATTAGAAAATTGGTTAAGACAATAATCATATAAGAGATAAAATAAAGTAAATAGTAATGGTTATAGATTCAAAATTCATATAATTTTTTTAATCATAGAAACATTATACATAATACTACTTAATGTCACAAATAAAGATTGTCTAGAGTGAAAAAAGTCACTCTTACGCTTATATTCAATATTTTACCACACCCCTCTCTCCTTCAACAACCTACGTCGTCTATAGTCAATTACTTGCTTATTTAAAATATTAATATAATAAAATTTGACAAGAGACTTTAATACATAATTTTATTCTAACATAGGTTAACATTTTTATTAACAATTGAATGAAGTAATAAACTAAAATTGTTTAATTTTGGAAAACTATAATACCGAATTTGAAAAGATTTACTCGACTAAAATCACTTATTCGCAAAATTATAAAGAACAAAGGAATTTAAGCAAATGTTTTTCTTTTAAATTCATCCACGTTCATGCTTGAATACAAATACAGCAAATTACTTTTATAAACAATACAAGTAATGTAAAAGTTTAAATCATATACGGCAGTTTTTGTACTCGATCTACGAGTTCCACCATCAACTCATTAATTCAGTAACTTGACTTGGTCAATGATTGGCCTAATTCTGATAACACAGACTATCGTTATGCATAACAAGAATGTGAGTTTCATCATATAACACAATTAAAACACATTTTCATTCTGCATACTTTTTAAAGTGAAAGCATTTTTAACAGAGATGTTATTTGAAAATGAAGAACAAAAGAAAAAATAAAAAAGGCTTGGGGTGGAAATAAAAGTTGACACCAAACAGGGAAGACAGTGGAGGTAATGGCCCCTTCAATTTCTGAAATGAATTAATGAATTAAGCGTGTTGTTCCCTCCACCACCACAACATGCTTCCTACACCTCTCCCATTTTCTTTAATTCCAATCCTATCCTTAGTTTAAAAATTTTTATTTGAAACTTGGTTCTCCTACTTTACTCTACTTTTCACCAACCAAACAATAGTTCTAATATGCAGAATGATTGAAATAGATTTTCTAAATAACATCACTCAAATCCCTCTTGTTGAGAGGTCACTTAGTACTTCCCTAAGATGATGACTACTACTTTCCCTGTTCTCTAAGGTAAAAACATTCAGATCTTTCTTGTTGCGCCTATCTAAGCTTGACACACCTCACCCAATTCCTTGGCCTAAGAATGTATCAAAACTTGCATTAAGAACCAGAACAATGGGGGCCAAACTCACAATCCCATCCTTGGTGATTTGTAAAATCTGGATTGATTTAACTAGTTCGGCTGCTCAAATCCCATCCCTAGGATCTTCCAACAACTAGATCATGCTCTAACCCGAGACAGACATTAAGTTCAAACTAAATCAATGGAAAGTCTTAAAAAATAAAGCCAATTGCATACACAACAACATTCAAAAGGAAAATTCACAACAAAGTCTGAAAGAGTCACAAAAGCCCAAATTGCCTTGTCCTTGTGTTGGAACACAAGTCCCCGGCAACGGCGCCAAAAATTTGATAACTTTTTGGCAATATACCAAATCATTACAAGTAATACAGTGGATAAGTAAAGTATTATTCTCCCAAGGGTCTTATGCAACACATCACAATTCTTCCTTTTATAACTAAATTAGACAATGCACAAAACAACACAAGAAACTCTTTTTGGTATTTTATCAAACAGTTGGTGTGCCAGAAATTTATATTTAAGAGAAACTTCGTTGGAATTGGGTTTCATTAATCATATGAATATAAAACTCTATTCAATATTTCATTATTTCATTCAAACATTCACATCAAGGCATACTAGTCGTAATCCCTTAGTAACTAGTTCTAAATTAGTATATCAAACTGCTAATTCCTTAGTTACAATTTGCATTAAGTCTGATGCTAAGAATGACCAAGTTATTGAGTATATCCATAGATCTCAAATCACTTAGGTGCTCTATCTATGTCCATATTCAAATTTACTTTCCAATAATCATAGACATTCAAATAACATTATATTTTCATACAATGACAGTAAATTCAAGAAAGAGCATATGAACGAACAACGATATATTAAACAGAAAAATTACATTATAGTGAATTCATTACATCCAATCCCAACGAAAGAGAAATTTAACTACTCATAGTCATCTAGAACGTACACATTTGAAGCAATCCTTTGCAAAAATGGTGTCTTGGTAACCTGAAGCAGTCTCTCCTGAAGTTCCTGAGGTGTTTTCGTTTCTTTCTTTTGTCTGGAACTTCTGTCAGGAGTTCTTGAGATGTTTTCGTTTCTTTCTTTTGTACGGAACTTCTGTCAGGGTTCTTTTCTTTCTGTCTGTCTCGAACTTAAAAGTCAATTCTGATTTAATTAATTCGCTTAGCGCACACAATTATCATGCGCTGAGCGAATAATCAACTGCATAACCTTTAACCATCCATAATTCACTCAACGAATTATATTGGTGCGCTAAGCGAATAATCATCTTTTTAGCTGAGCGATTAAATGTTGGTTTAGCAAGAAACGTCTGATAGCGCTCCACTTTAATGTATAAATTCATGTACAATTTACTACACAACTTTTGTACTTCTAATTACAACTTTTCAATTGTGGAAAACACATTATTTCATGAATAATTACAAATTTGAGCTGATTTATGTGTAAAATCAAGTATTTTTCACACTTATCACCCATGCTTCGAAACAAAACAATCACACTACCACAAAAGAATTAAACAAATTGAAAATTAGGGACTTCATACCTATTACAGAAAAAGTCTAAATCATCAAAAGTTTATTATTTACACTCGTATTAACTAGTGAGGTACATCCTCTGTGTCGTGCAGGCTGCCATCAGTCTTAAGTAGAAGGAGGAGAAAATCTTAGATGCAATCCGTGTGCAACTAAGACACTTACTATTGTTGTGATACATATAAAAAAAATCTTCGCAGAAGAAACCTTGAGGGATTTACTAAAACACCTCTCTACTAAGTGCTCCTACTTAGATGCCTCCCACTATACAAATGGACCAGTATTGGCATTCAAAATGATGATGTAAAGAAAAACCCAAACTTGGCACAAAAACTATTGCAGCACCAATGTCGACTGCACCCGCTACCATTATAGCTCTTGGTACAGCTATTATTATGTTTATTGGTAGCCTAATAAGCCAATTAGGCTTCTTTGATAGGGTTACAACCAAAGTACCTTCAAAAAATTCATAAACTCCCGCCATGATGATGGATCCTAATAAGGTAGGAAAGGTAATCCTCGCTATCTCAATGAAGTCAAGCCGTTTGAATTGTGACAGGATTAAAACAAAGCACATCATGGAGCCTTCCATAATTTTTCGGACGAGATACGCCCGCTCCTCAGCCTGTTTCTCCTCAAGCTCCTTAGCCGGTTTCTTAAGAGCCTCAATGTTGAGGAGGAAAAATGAAATGTTGGTTGTGTTTGAAAGGTTTAAAAATAATATCTGAAAAACAAAGTAGGAATAAGATAAAGGTGTTGTAGCTGGCGAGGAGAAACAGACTGAGGAGTGGGCGTATCTCGCCCGAAAAATTATGGAAGGCTCCATGATGTGCTTAGTTTTACTCCTGTCACAATTCAAACGGCTTGGGACTTCATGGAGATGGCAAAGATTACCTTTCCTACCTTATTAGGATCCATCATCATGGCAGGAGTTTATGAATTTTTTTATGGTACTTTGGATGTAACCCCATCAAAGAAGCCTAATTGGCTTATTAAGTTACCAATAAATGTAACAATAACTGTGTCAACACCCAATTTCGTCTGGGTGACTAAACACTATACGAATTTTCTTATTTTATCTTATCTTTTGTTTTTCTATCATTTTCATTCTATCCTTTTATTATTATTTCTTTCTTATTTTATTTCTTTTTTTATTTTTATTTTTTATTTTACTTTACTTTTTCTATTATAATTTTCTTTTTCTTTTTTAACTTTTGATTTTTATTCTTATTGGTTATTGTAGTTAAGTTAAAAAAAAGGGAAAAGAAAAAGAAAAGAAAAAAATGAAATTAAAAAAGAAAAAAAACAAAGAGTTTGCTTTGTCGTTTGTAAAAAAAAAGGAAAAAAGGATAGAAAATTCGTTTTGTCGTATGTGAGTAAAAAGTGAAAAAAAAAGAGAACCTGGGAGAAGACGGTTTTTGGTTGGCAAGAGACACAACAGTGGTTGGGGATTTGGCAGTGCAGAACGGTTACTTAAAAAGTGGAGCAGGGCACACATTGTTGCATTTTTCATCACTCTTTTACAAAGAGAATAGAAAGCAGAAGAAGGCTACAGACGACATCAAGGACCAAGAGAACAATCTTCTTTGGGAGAATTAGATCTGCACGGAGAGAAGAGAAGGAGATTATCACCGAAGGAAAATCCAGCAAGAACTTCAGCACAAGGTAAGTGTTCCATCCCATTCTAGCTAGTCTGTTTGATCTGGAAAATGAATGTGATGGTTGTGCATTAATACTCTTGGAAACAATATGGTTGCATTCGTATTATTGTTGTTGCTGCTGTACTAAGAGCTATAATGGTAGCGGGTGCAGTCGGCATTGGTGCTGCAATAGTTTTTGTGCCAAGTTTGGGTTTTTCTTTACATCATCATTTTGAAATGGCAATGCTGGGCCATTTGTATAGTGGGAGGCATCTTAGTAGGAGCACTTACCCTAGTAGAGAGGTGTTTTAGTAGGCATCCCTTGGGGTTTCTTTTGCGAGGATTTTTTATATGTCTTAGTTGCATATGGATTGCATCTAAGATTTCCTCCTCCTTCTGCTTAAGACTGATGGCAGCCTGTACGAACTAAGGATGTAGCTCACGAGTTAATACGAGTGTAAATAATAAACTTTTGATGAGCCAATAAATTTAGACTTTTTCTGTAATAGGTATGAAGTCCCTAATTTTCGATTTGTTTAATTCTTTTGTTATAGTGTGATTGTTTTGTTTCGAAGCATGGGTGATAAGTGTGAAAAATACTTGATTTTATGCATATAAATTAGCTCAAATTTGTAATTATTCATGAAATAATGTGTTTTCCTCGTTGAAAAGTTGTAATTAGAAGTAGGAAAGTTGTGTAGTAAATTGTACATGAATTTATACATCAAAGTGAAATGTTGTCAGACGTTTCTCGCTAAGCCAACATTTAATCGCTCAACTAAAAAGATGATTATTCGCTTAGCGCACCAATATAATTCGTTGAGCGAATTATGGATAGTTAAAGGTTATGCATTCATTATTGGCTCAGCGCGGATAGTTGTTCGCTAAGCGAATTAATTAAATCAGAATTGGCTTTTAAGTTCGAGATAGACAGAAAAAAAGGGACCCTCACAAAAGTTTCGTACAAAAGAAAGAAACGAAAACATCTCAAGAACTCCTGACAGAAGTTCTGGACAAAAGAAAGAAATGAAAACATCTTAGGAACCTTTTCTTCCTTTATAATAAAAATATATCCAAAATTTTTTTAAAGGTTTAAGCACGTGTGTGATCACTTGCATCGTCCTCGTGCTGAGACTTTTTCTTCCTTTAAAAAAAATAATATCCAAAAATGTTTTAAAGGCTTAAGCGTGTGTTTGATCGCTTGTCCTCGCGTTGAGACCTTTTTTTCCTTTATAAAAAAAATATATCTAAAAATGTTTTAAAGGTTTAAGCGTGTGTGTAATCGCTCGCACCGTTCTCGTGCTGAGACCTTTTCTTCCTTTATATAAAAAAATAAGAATAAAATAAAATAAATTTTAAAGGTTTAACGGTGTGATCGCTCGCATCGTCCTCGTGCTGAGACCTTTTATTTTTCTTACATAAAAATACCAAAAATATAAAACATCCATGATTTCAAACAAGCAAACCATCTTTCAGCTAGAACTACGTAATCTTGATTTCTCATCTTAAGAATACGTAGGAGCAAGGTCAATCATTGTCGGACACAAAAAATAAAAAATATTTATTGTTTCTTTAGAATTTTGTTTTTGGGGATAATTAAACATAACCTTGATTTCTCATCTTAAGAATACGAAGGAGTAAGGTCAATCCTTATCGAGCACAAAAAAAATAAAAAATATTTATTGTTTCTTTAGAATTTTGTTTTTGGGATAATTAAACGTTTTGAAAATCACATCATATTCGCACATTTAATTAAAGGTACTGCCTTCGGGCAGACATTATAGGGGTGTTAATACCTTCCCTACACGTTACCGACTCTCGGACCTAGAATCCGATTTTCGCAGATTGTGCCTCATATTTTATGGTTTTTTCGTAGTTTTCCAGAATAAACTATGGTGGCGACTCCAAACTCTTTTTCTAAACTCCTTTCTTTTTGGATCGTCGTTCCATCGCGATTCTGGTTGCGACAACGGGCCCATAACGAAAATCTATAAATAGAGGTCAAAGGTATGAGGTGGTTGGTTACATTTACTGCGCATTTACTCCTGCTCTTCTCTTTCTCTTTCTATCTCTAGAAGTGACTCGTGTACTGACTTAAGCATCCGAGGACCTTTGGCAGGTACCTGATCGGAGCGTATTGTGAAAGGAAGACTAAGGACCAAACGAACAGAAGCGTACGAGAAGACGAGAGGTGTGACTGGACGTCTAGAAGACAAATTGTGTAGGTGTTAGTATGGTCTGACCTCACTACCGAAACATTTGGCACCCACTGTAGGGCCGACGGATTATTACCAATGATGGGCACAAGAAACATGAGCGCGGAGGAGCAGGTCGAGATGATACGGGCATTGGAACAGAAGTTGGAAGAGATGCAGCGGCGACATGAGAGAGATGACGGTCGTGAGGACAGAATGTCTGGCTCAAGTGGCTAAGGACAAGGCCCTCGAAACCGACAAAGGCGTCGGTGGGGACAAGACAAAACAGTTCTGATTGAAGATGGTAAGAAGGAGGAACATAGCAGCACCCTGGGTCAAGGAAAAATGAGGAAAGAAAAGGATGCCAAAGATGATAAAGGGCTTAACTCTCTCCTTCCATCACTTATCTCACGCTTAACTCCTCCCTCTATCAACTATAAATATCCGTTGACATCTTTCTGCACTCACTTCATACCAATCTATTAGAAACCCATATTCACTCTCCCTCTGCATGCATGCAGAAATATATAACACAAAACCTCACTTAATATTCCAATCTTCTCCGGCTTGCAACGTATCCATGCAAAACACCTACACACTCATAACTCATTCTTGTTTCCTCTCTCCTGCGGACCAATATCATCTTAACTCAAATTCTTACTTAATCAAATAATAACTCTTTCTTCTTACTTCATCATTCTTACGTAACCCAATCTAAGACCAAGCCTCACTTCACTCTTCATAAACTCAATAACATTCACTTTAATCTCTAAGGTTTCTTTTTCTCATCTTCCTCATTGTTAATACACTCAGACACAATACAACCATCCAAAAACATCAACAGAAACCATAAATGAAATGAAGATCACCACCTAAACCCGATACAGGTTAGATAATTTAGTTACTGCCCTTACTTATGTAAAAAAAACGAAACTAAATTCACATTATATCAACCATAACACATATATACATATTTATGTGTATATATAACTTAAAGAGTATTCCAAATAGAAAAGTTTATAACAGCTTTCTAACATATAATTCGTTATAATATTTTATATTCAAATCCTAAACTTCATAACATATATTACATTATAATATTTTATAATTAAATCCTAAACGAATAAAAAATATTTTAGCATGTTGTACAACATATAATACATAACATAATATGTTATAATCTATTGTTCCAAGACTAACATACAATGATAAACTTTATGTCCTACAAACACTTAAAATATATATAACTTACACCACCAGGGGAGCAAGGATGAGAAATCTGATGGAGAGAAAATAGTGTGACGAAAGTATAAAGAAGAGGCAGATCTCAAAACGTAAGAAAAAGGTTTGGGAGTAGGGTTGTGAGCAGAGAGTAAAAGGGAATGATGTATGTAGGGTTGGGTAAATAAAAAGTAAACAAAATAAAAAAAATTTGAAAAGGTAAATAAAAAAGTTATTTTTGTAATAAAAAGAAAATTACATAAAGTTGGAGAGATAGAGGGATCAAAAAGAGGTGGAAGGAGCAACACCCATAAATTAATCACTATCTCTTAGCCAAAAGCCCATAAAAGAATATATTTGTTTTATTTATTGATTTTTCCAATATATGGTATTGACTTTTTTAACCATTATTGTTTCAACCATCCCTCGGACAGATATGAAACAAAAACTATTCAAAAACATTTATTTATATTTGTTATAAAATGCAAATGTATTAACTAAAGAATAAACATCAAGTTTTTTTTTTTTACAGGATCCTTTCCATCAAGGTTTTAAACAAAACACTACATATATGGACGTTTCTTTCAACAATAAATGGCACCAATTAAAAGTAGTTATATTTTCCTAACATAAAGAACTTACAAGTATATGTGCTATTGAAAATTCTGATGACAATTTTAAATCATCTTAATAAAAGATTTAACCATTATTAATTTTTAAAAAAACACATCCAAAGTCAATTATCATTACACGGATAATGCTTTGGCGTTTGTTTTAGTTATAATCATGCCAATAGAGAAATTATTTTTTCACAATAAAAATATACCAACAAAAATCATACAGTCATAAGAGAAACATAAAAATAAGATAATAGAATTAGTAAAGGTATGACAGATGCTGTTTTCAAAAGAACAATCAGTGTAAGTCTTATTTCAGAGGAGAATTCAGAAACCAAATTATTATAGTGCAATGATTCTGAATTGCATTCCATGAAAGCCACTATGCCTGCATTTCATGACAGCTTACACAATTAGGCATTTAGAGTATCATGTTATTTAGCTTAAGAAAAAGTAATAAGTGGTCTATAAAGCTGTATAACATCTATCTCATCAGACCATTCAAATGAGACTATTTTAAAGGATGATTAGTTTAAACATGAGTGTAGATATCCTGAATAATTCTCAAACCCAAACTTAACATAGTCTTCAAATTTCAACCATTGTAAAGATGAAAAGTAGAAACCAATGACCAAGTATGCTGAAAGTAAAACTTTCAGAGAAGCAGATATAAAAGTTTACAACAATAATAACAAACTATTTTGATAAATGAACCATCTTGAATATTAGACTGTTATCCTTCATTGAAAGAAGTTCTATTTCAAAATTTCACTCATTCCTAATCAATCTCTTTTCTCTCAGACAGAATGCTACGAAGTAGGGCACTAGTGCTAAGTGTTGCTTTTAATTCTAAGGGACCAAATTGATAATTTTTTAAAGAAAAAAAAATAAAAATCATTAGGGTAGTCACTTAGATAACGGATAGGAAGGGGCTAACAGAATGAATGTCAGAACTTTAAAGACTTCTCAATAACTTCAAAGGTTAAGTAGGAAAAAGAACGATGCTTGAAGAACAAAAGTTTTAGTTAATTCTATGAATTGGACAAAATCTGAGGCAGAGGATAAGCAATTTACTCACTTGATTAAATCCACTTTTTCATACAATTAAGTAGCAGGCCATTCATACATATTCAAGTCACAAGCAATTGAGCTCCTTATGAATAAGTACATGATAACCAGAACTTATTCAGTGACACTGAGCTGTGAAGTTGCCCCATTTGTAAACTCCAATACCCTCTTAGCTTCCCAGTCAACAAGGTGTTTGATATCCATTGGATAAACGAAAGCTGGATCAATGATAGAATCATAAGCTGGGATTGCATTGAGTAGGTTCCATTCCTCAGTTGGATGGACGTCATCCCAAAACACATATTCACTCCTATTATTGCACGGCTTTTGATCAGGAAGACACCCCAATGGGCAGCAAGCAGCATCAGAAACCAAAAACCCTGAGACACATGGACTTTATATGGTTATATATTATTCCCATACATCAAAATAATTCCATATTGTTTAGGAATCAAGATTAAGGTCAGAATATATTATACTGCATGCACCGCAGCCAAAGGCAATACATTGCTTTTAATTTGGAGATGTGGATTGAACAATACGACAACCAAATTTATTACCTTGTGCATTGGCCTTTGGTGCCATGTGTATCGTGATGAATTTGGAATTAGCAGAGAATCTGTTATTGAATTGATCCACAAGAGCTTTAAGCTTGTTATTGAAATCGAGGGCAGCAGCATTCTGCTCTTCAACACAAGATCCATTTGTCCCATGAGAATGCATCACAGCTGGAGTGCATCCGAAAAGACCTAAACCATTCAACACGTACTTTCTTGCTCCAAGGTCATGTAAAGCCTGTCCACAAAATCAAATTGCCTAGCTCAATCATCATATCATGAACGGTTTACTTCAACTGAGATGCTACAGCTATTATTCCATAAAGTAACTACATCCTCCTATAAACCTTATAGATACTTTGGACGAAACAAAGTTCAGTTTCTATGTCTTGTTAGAGTAAAACTTTATACTATCAACCTATAAAAACTAAAGGTAGATAAGATTTTTAAAATTTTACAAATTCAATCGTTGTTTGGGACAATTTCTCTATAAAAAAGTATTAAATGAGAAAGTTAAAGCATTTAATGTCTTTAGAAACATAAAACCATTCAATACAATACAAAAACAAGTTAGTGATTAGTATCGTGACAAGATTTATAATTCATATTACAATCATTTGTGAAAAAGAAAATTTCAATGGATACCAGTAAATTCAGAGATAACTCTTCAATTAGAGCTTGTGCATACTGCTCAAGGCTATAAATTTGGCTTGTTGGGTAGAACTGAGGATTGAAGTAGTTTCCCAAGTAATCATTGCTGCCTATGTTCACATAATACAAGCATTTTTCAAGATATTGTCGAGCAAAGTCTGGACTTCCAAATCTGGTAGAAATTTCAGAAACTATGACTCTGTGATTTGCTAACTGTAATCCCAAGCTGATAGAACCGCCCTGCATTGCATTGCGTTAATATGGTAACATGCATGAGAATTGTTACACAATCACTCCACCGTAAACTAATTGAAGATTTTGAGCAAACTAGAAAGAATTCGGTTATTTGATTAGTACTAAATGTGATCCGGTTTCGTTGCGTATTCCAGCTCCACCCGATGCATAGTTCACGCCTTTAAGTATGTCTGAACCACTGGTGTTTGCAAATGGTGGGATGAAATTCCCAAATCCCAGAAGCTGAGCTGCAATTATAGAACTTTAGTCTGTGATAAATACAGTTTTTATGCTGTTAGTACTACTAAAGAATTTTAAAATTTATGTTTGCAACCTTAAATGCTGAATAGTTTTAAGGCAAAAGGAGAGACTCTACAGGTCTTTATAAGTGTAAAGAAAAGTTCATTTTTTTTTTCATTCAAAAACTAAAAACAGCTTTGAAAAAGTGTAACCAAACAACCCTTACTGATAATGTCAATTTCTGTCCGGCCATTGGTAAATCTTCCAGTTGGTCCAGTGGGGAAGTCGATGCCATATGGTCTGTAATTGGCTTTTGCAGAGGTTGGAAGATGATTGTTGTTTCCACAATCGGATAAAGAGTCCCCAAGTATAAAAAGACAAGGCACTTGGGACACCCCATGGACACCAAGTTGAATGCAGTTAGCAGCCAAGAAAAGAAGAAGCATAACCAACCATATGTCGGTTTCACAAGCCATCCCAAAGCAGAGGAAATGATGAGGAAAAAGAGATTAGGTTATGCTCCAGGAAATGAGGAACATTGACAGAGAACAAGAAAAGTAGGTATGATGATGGCGGGGTTATCAAGGCATTCATTTCTGGTTCAAAACTTGTTACTTCAACCCTCAACTTACTTCGAATATAAAATATTCAAGAAAAATGTTCTTTTAACAATTTTTTCTTTATAATATATTTTTAAAATTTTTAAAATTGTCTATGATAATTTCTAATTGATTCGTAACTAATAAAATAGTAATAATAAAAAAAATTATTAAAATATCATAATTTCATGCTGAAGTATTGCAACGTTTATATTCAAAAGATGAGGCTTTTGAGTATAAAAACCAAAAGGATAAAAAACAAAAAAAAAAAAAAAAGAGAGAGAGAGAAAAGCACAAAATAACAAAATCACGTGTCTAGGATTTGCTTCGTCTTCCTTGTTTTCTCTCTTCTCAGCCGTCACTCGTCATCGATAATATCGACATGTTATTGTTGATGTATGTGCATTGGTGGTTCTCGTCGTTGACCTTTCACCATGGTCATCTGGACCTAATTTGCGAGTAAAGCAATTTCTCAGGTTGCTTAGTTGATTTAACTTTATTTAATTTTACATTTTCAAAAAATAATAAAATAAGCAACTTAATTATGAGAATGAAATAGATATTTATAGAACTTAGATTGAAGAGTAGGATAGAGTGCATGTACAACTTAAAAAATCCCTGCGCCTCCATTCATTTCCTCAACCCCACAGTGTTTTCTTCCTTCAAACATTTGTCGGTGCTCAAAACATGTTTGGAATTGAACTGTTTTTTTATTTATAAAAAATACGTAAGAACAACGACATTTCAATGTGTCGCTCTTGTTTCAAACGGATCCCTCCTGAAACAATGATTTTCTTATTATAGTACAAGTGTAATGCTTCCATATCTTTCATCTATATTAAAATCGGTTCACCATCTCTTTTGTATTTTTCACTCAATCTAAATAATATAATTACACAATTATCTTTCACTCTTAGATGAATTATCAAGTTGTGAAAATATCTTTTTCTAATATTATTAGAAAACAACTTAAGTTATTTTTCTGAAAATATTTTTACATCCCAATGATAATCTCAACTCTTATGTATCCTCTTATCAAAAACAAAATCAAGATCACATAATTCTATAAAAAGATTTATGCATTTGTTTTTAATTTTATTTATTATATTTGTCACATTTATCCTAGCTCATCTTCGTCACTGTAAGATTAATACCGATAAAAAAAATTACATGTATACTTTTTCAATTTTTCTACACCTTTTTAATATACCTAATAAAAAATAATATTTTGACTGTTCTACTTAATTGATTCCAAATTATTTTATATTTTGAAATAAAAATACAATTTGATTGAATTTGGATATAAATATAGAATAGAAAATGTGATGATCATATATCATCATCCTAAAAGGAATATCACCTTTTTATTTATGTATTTATTATTATTGCTGTGAGTTATAATAGTAGTAGTTTACAGTTTTTTTCTCACTTATTTGCAAAGTTTCCTCATTAATTACTGTTTGAATGAATCACAAAACTTTTACTCACTTTTATGTTTTCTTTTTCTAGATCACGGTTATTGTGCTGAGTCGTATTTAACGTGAATTTTAATCTAAGTCTTTTGAACTTTACTTCTTATATATGAATAATATATAATGATAGATCTTAATCTCCATCACAAATTGTTCCATATATGCGGTTATGAACTACATATTATATTGTGAGATTTGCTTGTAGAATGATAAACTCGTTATTCATTAGTTATGCAAATTATATATTGCATTCCACAGAAACAACAAGAACTATGGCTGCATTCGTGACAGCCATTTTATTCAGTAGTACATGATAAGGAAAGCTTATTCAGTGGCAGTAAGTTGTGAAGTGGAGTCATGAGTGAGATCCAATTCCATCTTAATTTCATAGTGAACAAGGTGCTTGATATCCATTGGATAAGTGAAGTCTGAAGTAGAGGTAGAATTATAATTTGTTAATGCATTGAGTAGGTTCCATTTTTCAGTGGTGTGGAATGCATCCCAAAACACATAATCATTCCTATTATAGCACGGCTTTTCATCAGGAATACACTCCCCTGTTAACCCTGGTTCGCAGCAAGGAGATTCTGGAAACTTAAAACCTGAGACACATGGAATATGTATATGCTTAGTTAAAGACAAAAAAAATTCTTTGAATAACAAAACCAAACCAAGTACCATTTTGATCACTAAGGTAAATGGCCAATGCTTGAACATCCAAAAAGATGAACTTGGAATCGGCAGAGAATCCGTTATTGAATTTATCCACCAGAGCTTTAAGCTCGTTATTAAAATGGTATGCAGCAGTGTTCTGCTCTTCAACACAAGATTCATTTGTCCCATAAGAAGCCACGATACCAAGAGTGCATCCTATAAGGCCCAACCCTGCCGACGCATACTTTCTCGCTCCAAGTTCATGTAAAGCCTGACCATAATAGGATCTACATTTATTCATGTTCTAATCATATCTGAAACACACAACTTCAATTAATAGATACCTGAAAATGCAGAGATAAATCTTCGATCAGAACTTCTGTAAACTGCTCAACAGTATACATGCTGCTTGTTGGGTAGAACTGGGGAAGGAAGTAATTCGCCATGTAATCATTGCTACCTATGTTCACATAATACAAGCATTTTTCAAGGTATTCTTGAGCCAAGTCAGGACTTCCGAGTTTGGTAGTAATTTCAGAAACTATGGCTCTGTGATTTGCTAGCTGTGATCCCAAGCTGATAGAACCACCCTGTATTTGAATTAGTTTAGTAGCATACATGAAAATTGTAACACAAGAACTCACCAAGAGCAATTGAAGATCGTGAGAAACAAGAAAGAATTAGGCTCTTTGATTTATACCTCATGCGAGCCGGTTTCGTTGCGTATCCCAGCTCCACCCGATGCATAGTTCACACCTTTGAGTATGTCTGATTCGCTAGTGTTTGCAAAGGGTGGTATGAAATTCTCAAATCCCAGAAACTGACCTGCATATGTGGACTCTAATAGTGTGAGCTTCGACAAAGTGTATAGGGTAAGAAAAAAGACTCATGGTTTAAATTCTTTCTGCACCGTTAAGAAATCGCTGAGTGAATACAATGTGGTGCATACTAATTAAATAGCGAGATTTGAATTTAAAGCCTTTAAATGCAAAACAGAATGGTAAATAGTTTAAGGGGGAAATGAAAGAGAGATTAGAGGTGTTAGACAAGTATAGATAAATGTTACTGATTATGTCAATTTCTGTTCGGCCATTGGTAAATCTTCCAGTTGGTCCTAATGGAAAGTCCACCCCATAAGGTTTGTAATTAGATTTTGCAGTGGTTGGAAGTTGGTTGTTGTTTCCACTATCAGAGATGGAGTCCCCGAAGATAAAAAGACAAGGCACTTGGGACGCCCCAAGGGTTTGCATGCAGTTTGCAGCAAAGAAAAGAAAAAACACAAGCAACCATGTGTTGGTTTCACAGGCCATATCTAAGCAGAGGAATTGTTGAGGCAATAGAGGTTAGGCTGTGCCCCAGGAAACCAGGACAATACTAAACAAGTTGTAGTTGGCTGGTGTGGTTATCAAGACTTATTGCTCTATATATTGTGAATCAAAATAAACACGTGAATAATTGGATAGGCAAGTTTCATACTACATATAGAAACAAAAGCTCTGTAGCAATGAATTGAGTATTCAGAGTAACTGTTTATTGAGTTACGGCCTCTGCGAGCCATTATTGCAACACTATGCTGAAATACACAAAAATAAAATAAAATTGACAGTTTATTTAATGTCGCTTGTTTGATATAAAACATGTGGCTAAGATAGTTCCAGTACGATCTGATATAGCATTGACAAATATGGTTGCATTGTAAATTGTATATACGCTGTGCAAATCATCCATCCGCAAGATTTTCGCTATACAATGCACCCATGAAATCTGATACTGGTCACCATGGCTATCTTCATGAGAGACCTTATATCTACATTGACTTGGCAACTCCTGTCATCTGAAATTATTATGATTTAACATGCAAAAACAAGAGATGCCCTGAGGATTAAATAACTAACCATCTAACGTCAAAGTTGATGTCCCCTCAATTAATTTTCTGTCGAAAATATCTTACTAATAGTACTCAATATAGTAAAAAATGACGGTGATGAATTGGACCACCAAAGAAAATTAAAGATGGTGATGATCGGGACCACCCAAGAAGTACTAAAAATAAAATTAGTTCATGACCTTGCTAGAAAAAAAAAATAATAGATAAAAATTCAAGCTTTATTTGTCTCTGCCTAGACATTGGTATAATAAATAGTCAACATGGTTTGCATTTGTTGAGGAAGACGAGGATGTTTTATTAAGGTGACACGTATTTATATTTTTTTAATCATAAAACCTAACGGATAAACTAAGAATATAGTTTTGAACATTATAGTGTAAAATGAATGTGAAAAATTTGTGTATATCAAAATATATTTTTATTTAAATTAGGTGTGAGTTTGTTTGAGGTAAGTAATACTGATAGTGAAAAATGATAGAAATGAATGAAGGGAAAGAAAATGTAAATTAACGTTATATGTATTAAGTAAAAAGTAAAGATAAATGAAAGCAAATTTATAAAATGTGTAAAGGATTTGCGAAAAAAAAATAATTGATAAAATTGGAAAATTAGAATTTTACTTTTGTGGTTAAAATTAATTGAAAATAACATTTAATTAGTTTAAATTAATTTAAAATAAAATATAAGTTATTAATTAAAATAAGAATAGTTGATGAAATTAATTTAAAATGAAATGTGATTGGTTGAATTTAAGTTAAAATAAGATGTGAATATTAGTTTAAGAAAAATATCTTAATTAATGAAGTTATTTTCAATTAAAATTAATGGAAATTAAAATGTGACCATTTTTTAATATTTTTTAATTGATGAAAATAATCTACATGAAAATGTTGAAAAAGGAATTTTATAAAAACAAATAAAATATGAATTGAAATTTTATAAAGTGTAATTGGTTAAAATTATCATGCAATTAAAATGTGTCATTACTTAAAAAATAGTTTTGATCCATGTATTTGATTTAAAATAAAATGTTAAACCTGAATTTCCATAAAATAAATAAAATCTTTTTTTTGTTCCAAAATGAAACCAAGAATCGTATCTGAGAATCGATTTTGAACAAAATTTATTGAACTTCAAAATGAAGCATATATTCAATTTTGGACAATAATACGTTGTGTTGGTGTTTCCGTGATTGATTATCCTTCTACACCAACATGATCATTTATATTTCTCAACCAGTCCGACAATTGAATATTATCTCATATATGTCAATCAATTTATTTTAAAAAATAATTATTTGTACTCATTTTTCATATATTATGTTTCATTTATGAAAAAATAAAAGAAAAATAACTTTCTTGTATCCAATTTCAGGGTGAATTTTTTTTTTAAATTATTGTTAACTACTATAATATATGAATATTATTAAAACAAAAGACAAGTACTGATTAATAGGACCAGTACCAGCTAAGGCTCAAGGAAGCATAGAACATGTCAACTTAAGGCTAGCATTAGCCCACGCCTACCTGGAGCCCTACCCAACCTATGTCTCTTTCCATGGATTGGAGGGAAAAGAGAGATATAAGAAAAAAAAAACTAGATTAACGGAAAAATGTTGAAAAATCAAATAAAAATTTATGAAAATTAATGAATGATGTGATAGGTTCAGTAAATTAAAAAATATATTTTAGTTGATAAAAATAAAAGATTATTACTTTATTTTTGGATATAAAAATAGTTTAAAACAAAATGTAAACAGTGTATATTATGTCATAATGAGATGTGAGATATTATAAATAGATGAAATTTTACTGAAATAAAATAGAATTGGTAGAAATTAAATTGAAATAAATTGTGACTAAATAGTTAAATAAATCATTATTATTATTATTATTATATTTATAATTATTGTTATTATTATTTATAATTAATAATATTATTATAGTTATTATTATTATCATTTGTAACATTAATATTATTATAACTATTAATTTTATTATTATCATTCACTTTCTTCTTCATTTTTTTTCTGCAAAGTTTTTTTATATTATTTTTCTTCTTCGTCCATCACCACAGTTTTAATAAAACGCATGGATTATGTAAATAGTAATATTGGTTCTGTTTAACAAATAAAAAGAAGATAATTGATTCTTTTAAAAAAAATAGAAAGAAGATAATCAATTGATTATCTGATAGTTCAAAATCTTTTTTCACATGGTTAGTCATGATTTTTTATTCATACAAAAATATTGTGAGAATAGAAGAATAAATTAGTAATTTTTTATTATTTGAGGTAACTTTCTCTCATTTTCTTCTCATTCCAGTAAGAGAGCTTCCGCAACATATAAAATACAACACATGTTCAGAACGCAAGAAGTGATAATATATATACAAGAATTGATTATGATGAACAAGTAAAAGGAAAGAATTGATTCTCTTAAAAAAATAGAAAAAAGAGAATCGGTTATTTGAGTTCAAAAGTTTGGTCATGAATTTCATTCTTTTTGTATGAAACTATTGTGAAAATAGAAGGAGAAATTAATAATTTTGTATGATTCGAGGTGACTTCCTCTCTTTTTCTTCTCATTCTAGTAAGAGTTTTCTCAATATCTTTCGTAAATCCATACTCCATTTTCTCTTCAAATTGTGTGAAACAAAAAGAAGTGAAACTGACTTTTCTATCATTGAACACAATAAACCATTAGAAAAAAAAAGGCTTATAGTATTTTTAGTATGATATTTCATAAATTTTAAAAAAAATTAAAACTATATATATATATATATATATATATATATATATATATATATATATATATATATATATACACACACATATATATAAACGGATATTTAATAATTAAAATATATCAATAAGATATGTTGTTTGGTCAGGACTATTTTTAAATCATAGTCTCTCCATATATTTTCAATTCCACTAATATCAATTTAAATTATATTCAACTAATATTAGTTATAATTATTTTAACTTATATTAAATAGGATTTTTTAAAGTTGTTGCTAGGTTCTTTATTCACTTTTCAATTGATACTAATTGAAACATTTTTCTAAATGATATTAGTCAAAAAAAAAAACAGTCAAGATTGATTGAAAGTTTTTTAATCAATATTAAAATAAGATGTTATATATTATAGACAAAAAGTAATACTAGTGACTAGCAGAAAAACAATTCACATAAAAATTGATTAAAAAGTTAGCATAGACGTTAATAAAGTAAAACTTAGTTAATATTTATCTTAAAATAATATTGTCAAAAATAAACGAAAATTTCTAATTAATCCGAATAAAAAAAAGAATTAGAGTGTACATAGTGAAAAGGAAGTATCGGCAATGTGTATTGGTGGTATTTTGTTGTATTATTGGATTGAATCGTGCATGCTCACTTTAATAGTCTTGTCTTTCATATTATTTTTGTACCAAAGCTACACAGCAACACTCATAATGCACATGTTATCTTCTGACTTCTCTGTTCAAACACATAAGCATTGTGGAACTTATCTGCTTTCCTTTTTCTCAAACTCATTTTCCATGAGCTAGTCGGGCCTGGGCTTGGGCTCCATCTAAGCATATGGACAAATGGAAGAACTTGCATTTCATCAAAGCTCGGAGCACATGGCATATTCATTGAACCACCCTCAACTTCTTCTTAACTATACTTATCAATATAATTACAATTTATCGTAACATTGTCAAAGAATTTTTACATTAATTACATATAAATGTAATTACTATTCAATTTTTTAAATTAAATATAAGAATAGACAATTATTTACTATTTTATTTTTATATTTTTATTTAAATTATTAAAATATATATAATTTATTAGATAACTTAAAATTATTTTTGTTATATTTATTAATTGCTAGTTTTTTTTATTTATAAAGTTTTTGTTTTTTTTTGTTAGACTACAATTTTGGTTTAGTTAAGTTTTAAGTCTTTGAGAACTTTCAATAAAGTTCTTGTTAAATTTTGGTGATTTATTGAATCATGAGAAATTTAAACTTTTTCAACTTCGTCCTCTTGACCAAAATTGAATAAGGTGACATATAAGATAAAAATTACATCACCAAATTAACAATCAATTGAATAATTTTAAATATTTGAAAATTCATAAACCACAACAATTAAAATGTTAATAAAGACTCAATTGCAAGTTTCAAAATTTATCAATTTTTTTTTGCTGTTATTTGATTAAAGTTCACTTATAGATTCCTTTTATTCTTTATTACAATCTTAATTCAATGTTTCTTTTTTCCTTTATACAATTTTTTATTCAAATGATGAATTTATAACAAGTAATATAATATTATGTTTCATTTGTTATAATTTTTATGATATTATTTAACTAAATATTAAAATATTAAAAAAATAATCTTTATTTATTAAATGTAAGGATACAATTAAAAATAAAATTATACTTAAAGAGTAATTATATCGAAGACATATCTACTCGTCCCATTTCATTTTCACCATCTACCTTTCTAACATCCAATTCAAGATTACTCCTAGTGTTCGCACAATCCAGATAATGAAGTTCCAAGAGTTTTTTTTTTCTTTTTCTTCTTTAGTCAGTAAAAAATATAATAAATAGAAGAACATTTAGGGTGATCTAATTTACATACAAAAGTATACAAAAACCTCGTAATCCTAGATATCCTTTTAATTTTACAAAAAAGCTTAATATAAGTATCAAGAGAAATTGTATTATATATATAATTTTACAAAAAAGCTTAATATAATATATCCTTTAAAAAGCTTAATATAATTTCCAATTTTATTATATATAGGCAGATTCAGTTGTCCCCGTTTTCGTCTTTCCATCTTATACCTTGTAGTTTATTATAGGCAGATAGAGCTCCAGTAGTGCAAACAGAAAAAATTTATAATAAAATAAAAGAGAAATTGTGCGAGTAACATGCATCACTTTTTTTACTATTTTTTTTAAAAGTATATTAAAGATAAAGTAGTACATGACAAGGTCACTTTTTTTATCCTGAAATTATATTTTACGAACGACCTGTCTATTTTAATAAATTTTATTAAAATTACACTAATTTCATAAACAGATTCAATTTTTTTTTATCCTCATCTCTTCTCTCACTTCAACCTAGAGTATTTAATGTTATAACAAGGTAATGTTAATACTTCCATTTTAGCAAATTTTTTCAAAAAATATCTATTTCGGTAAATTTTAATTATAGTTTACCATTTTCGTTCTTTTTCTCATTTGAACCCATCATCAGAGTAATTCAATGTTATAATAACTTCAACACATTTTAATACTCTTTTTTATAAAATGTACTCATTCTAATAAATTTCCAATAAAACTACACGAGATTCATAAACAAAGTCATATTTCTTCTATCTTGGTCTATTTTCTCATTTCAACCAACCAGAAGAGTAATTTAATTTTAAAACGTAATCTTCATAAACATTAAGGTCAATTATGTGGTAAATATTACTTTTCATTATGAATGAGAAATAAAACAAAAAAAAACACACCATGCCACATATATATATATATATATATATATATATATATATATATATAACAGATATCTTTAATATCTTTATAAATTAAACCTAATTCATATTATATATATATATATATATATATATATATATATATATATATATATATATATATATATATATAGTACATTTGATTTTTAGTTTAACTGGGCATTTATTGAAGAGATAGAAGCATCCATGTGTGGTTTGAAGTGGATGATTAGTTCAGTGCTGAAGAAGAGGCTGGATTTGGTCGTATGTACCGATTGCAAAGAGTTGGTGGACGAGCTGAGTGATATGGTATTCATCGTAGAACAAATACTGGTTTCTATTGGGGCATGGTATTCCATTAACAACACACTGTCCATCGCCTCTCGTAGGGCAGCAAGGAGCATTCACAACAGTGATACCTGAAACACATGCATGATTAGTTGTTTCCGTAGAAGAATAATCAGGTATAAGAAGTTGTTCATACCAAATTGGTCAACGGGGCCGCTTGAGCTGTTTATGACGATGAACTTGGAATCAGGGAACTTGTTATTCAGTGCGTTCATTGCAGAGTTGAGCTTGTTGTTGAAGAGCTCGGCAGCATCATTGAACTCAGCAACACAATTTCCATTTGTTCCACGTGTAGATATGGCTCGTGGAGTGCACCCTAGAGAACCCAACTCTGCTACCGCCACTTTTCTTGCTCCTCTCTCATGCAGTTCCTGTCATCCAATACATACTATCTCTTTCATTTATATGTTTGTTATCTTCTCATGAATCCTCATATTTAGAGAGATAACAACAACTATAATGTTTAAGGAAATTAAACGACAAGAACAAATTACAATGAAATCCTTTCGTAAGAATGATGTTTTATGCATTATTCATTTAGAAAATAAGAAATTCAGTAAAAGTAATACAACTAAACTTAAATAAACCAATTTTGTGCAATTAACGTTGTTAGTGGACTTCTTAAAGTAGTTTAAAGTTTCTGGGCTGGGCCTAAGCTTGTATTTGGTTAATGTCTTAGGAATGTTTCTCCTTGCACCTCCCTACAATTTTTTTCTTGTACTTTTACATACTAAAAATAATTTATTTTTCTAAACAGATTTTGAAAATCGTTTAAGTTTGTGAAATTTTTTTTAACAGATTTAGAAAGTCATTTAAGTTTTCGAATTTTTTTTTAATAAATTTTAAAATTCATTGAAGAAAAATATTTTTCAACAGCTTTTGAAATTTGTTAAAGATAAAATCTTTAACAAATTTTGAAATCATTTTTCAAAAACTTCAATAGATACGAAAAATCTTTTAACAACTTTTAAAATTTATTTAAAGATTTTTCTTTAATATATTTCAAAATTTGTTGAAAAAAAAAAGGTAGAGTGTAAAATTTTTTAAAATATGAAAGATAGTTTTGAAATTTTTAAAAAGTATGGGATTATAAAGAAGTGGTGTAGAGAGAAACATCTACGTCTTAGTTGCAGGGAAAATTTTGTTTATTAATCAATTAATGACTTTGGCATTCGATTCTGATTTAGCAGATGGAACGATAATAATCTTATAATATCATTTATCATAAACTGAATCTAAAAATATTTATTTTAAAATGATGTTTTTGACAACTGCAAATATTATTAAAATATGTTTATAAACATTAAATACATTAAAAAATAAATTGTAATGTAGATTAATACTCCCTCCAAATTACCTCCAACGTATTCCTGATATAATAAATAATGAATACTGTATATAGAAGTTTGATTTCAAATATTTATAATTATGTATGCTGTTAAGATGAACCCTTTGCCATACAATTATTGAAAAGCAAATAGAAAATTGTAAAATACCTCCAAATATTGTGATAACTTTCTTATAAGAAGGTTGGTATATTCCTCAAGAGTATAGATTCGGCTTGAAGGGTATTGCTGGGGAAGAAAGAAATTATTTATGTAATCGTTGCTGCCTATGTTCACGTAATACAAACACTGGTTAAGGTACTCTTTAGCTTTCTTTAAACCTCCAAGTTCCCTGGCGATTTTCAAATATATGGCTCTGTGATTTTCCAGCTGTTCTTCCAAATGGATATTGTCACCCTGCGTTGACGCTAATTTAGTGGCATGCCTCAGCATAGAAACAGAATAATACTCTAAAACTATACGAAAAGCAGATAGATATATAAATGAAGAAAGAAAGAATTGTTGATATACAAGACGCTTTCCGGTTTCAAAGAGAATCCCAGCTGCTCCGGATGCATAATTCACACCCTTAAGTATGTCTGAGCCAGTAGTGTTTGCATTGGGAGGGATATATTCTGAAAATCCCATTAATTGGGCTGCAAAGTGTGCATGGAGTGAGAAAATAGAGATAAAGAAAATATAAGTTTTTACTTGTTGATGAAAAATAAGGTAGAGAATATATATGACCAAGGAAGTCAACTAGGTTTTGTCCATTGGTAAATCGTCCAGAAGGGCCTCCTGGGAAGTCGATGCCATATGGATTGTAATTGCTTTTTGCAGCTGTTCGAAGGTTGTTGTTATTTCCATTGTCACATAAAGAGTCCCCAAAGATAAAAAAGCCGCGCACTTGCTGTCCATTGACACAATGTTGCATGCAATTTGCAAGCAATAGAAGAATAGATGAAAGCAATGATGCTTTAGTCTTAATTGCCATCTTAGGCTAGGTAGGTAGAAAAAAGCTTAAGTGTGTGGCTATTGCAAGATGAAAGATGCATGTATATATAGGGTTGGGAACAAAAGTTCTGTGTCCAAACTTGTAATTTACTATTACAATGAAGTCAAAATGAAGTAATATTTGAAAGACAACCAGTTTGGCATGTTTATTTTGTTTTTAATATTTCTAAACCAAACTATAATGTATTTGTTAATTGCTATTTCAATTTCATCTTCACCCAATGTGAAATTCCATATGAATCTAACACTTCCTGTTTCTGCATTTTCTTCCTCGTGTTGAAAAGTCAAGCCCCAAAATGTTCTACATATTTACTTTGTATCTTTCAATTTAACAATTGATATATGAATAAGGATTCATTTATTTCACTTAGTCTTGATTTTCATTTTTTATTTTGTTTTAGAGTTCGTTGTTTTAGATTAATTATTTCATATCATTAAGAAGAGAATAGTATGAAAGTCTCTAATAAAATTAAGTATACTATAAATAAAAACTCATTTTCTTTTTTAAAAAAATCTTACTTTATTTATAAAATATGTATTTTAATTAGATATAGTTACATTATAATTATATTATAGGATAATCATAAAATTATACATTTAAAAATTAATGGTATAAATATATGATTTATTATTTTCTTATACAATTATCTATAAAAGTTAATTAATATTTTACCGGATTTAAATTTATGTTATTAAAGGAAAAATAAATATAAATAACTACCAGATAAATTAGTAATTTTCATAAACTCGTAAAATTATATTTAATTATTATAAATAGTATCTATGATAATGTCAATGTTATCATAGGTACCACTATATATATTTAAAACTATAAATTTAATTTAATTAAACCTTTAGATAATGAGATGACAAATGTACAGTTCATTAAATCCTTTTCTTTTTCCTCTTCACTAAAATGTATCTAATAATATGAAAATCTTCCTTAATTGGAAATGGACACTGATATATATATATATATATATATATATATATATATATATATATATATATATATATATATCAAAACAACTAAAATTATTAATATTTTTCTTTCTTTTTAATATGTGTCGAAAAGTAATTTATAATATGTGATAATTGATTATTTTAAATAATAATATATTATTTGAAAATTGATTCAAACAAAAGAAATAATAAATTGTATTTATGATATTTTTAGATTAAATTATTTTTAAGTATTGAATGTATTGATTTTTTACTAATAGCTAGGTTCACAAGGTTTATGAATAATTAAGTTGACTATTTTATGATTTTCAAATCCTTTTAATATTGGAATATGTTTAGCTAGTAATTTAATTTTTACATTTAGGTCTATAATTTATTTTGTTGTTAAATTTTATTTTTCACTCTGAATTTTAATATATTTTAAATAAAATAAATTTTGTTCCTTTTGTTAGAGTGACGTTAAAGCTATTAAAAAGATGATGTGTGTTAAAATTTAAAAGTATTACGTGTTCAAACTTTTAATGTGTCATATGTCAATAATAATAGGTTGCAGTAATAAATATATATAAGAAATTGTACATATTTGATTAGTAATGTTTTAACTTTGAAGATACAAAATGATAGGATGTAGATAATTGAGTTACTTATGATAAAAGGACGATCACCCATTTCGTTGAAAATTGATTATATACGAATTTCTTTAACTTTAAG
This sequence comes from Vigna mungo, assembly GCA_036885675.1. NCBI lineage: Eukaryota > Viridiplantae > Streptophyta > Magnoliopsida > Fabales > Fabaceae > Vigna > Vigna mungo. The sequence continues at coordinate 5,254,539 of CP144691.1, forward strand.
AGGAAGATAAAATTATTGATTATCTATTTGTAATATTTAAAATTTTCTATATTTCATATATGCATAAAAAAAATAAGTATATTTATAAATTTACAAATTTAAGAATTGTTTTTTAGAAAATATTTTGTTTGATTTGAAGACTGACCAGCTTGTATTAAGTAAAGAAGTTTTATAAATAGAGTTGAATTTGTAGAATATGTATTTTTTTTCGTTATTATACTATAGTTTGATTTTATTTTCATGTTATATATGCACCTATTTCTAAGTTTTTGTTGTTAGTAATATTATTCAATTTGAAAAATCATTATCCACGAGTTTTGGAGTAGAAAACAATAGGGTGCAAAATTGAAAAAAAAAATATAAAGACGCTAAAAAAGTAAATTTTTAATAAAATATAGTTCATTATTTTCTTAAATATAATACATTCAATTAGTTCTATTTTCATTTATATAATAGCTTTTTAATTCAAAATTAAAATTCAGGAAACAAATAAAATCACTTTTACAACGGTAACTCTTCAATAAGTGAAAAAACATGTTTTGTTAATATTTCTAAATAAATTTTACTTAAAGTTATTTTATAAAATATATATATATATATATATATATATATATATATATATATATATATATATATATATATATATATATGTATGTATGATATATATGTGTGTGTGTTATTTTACTATTCCATTACATTATTACGAGGAGTAATTGATATTTGGATTTTAAAATGTGTGAGGAAATTTAAGAGGGGATACAATTATTTTGTTTTAAGAGGGGAATTTAAGAAAAAAAGTACAAGTAAAAAATAAGGTTGTTTTAGTTAAAAAAAAATTAAAAAAAAAGATTAATATAAGAAAAACTCATAAAAATTAGTAAATCATGTTATAGTTTGATAGATTAAAAAAACACCTGATTTACTAATAAATTTTACAAAGTTTTAATTATTGGCTGATTTTCAAAAAATTAATTATCAATAGATTTATTAATAAATTTTATAAATTTAATTAGGGACGAATTTAAAATAAAAAACTATTATCAACAAATTTATTGAAAAATTTCATTACAATGAATTTAAAATTTAAAGTAGAGATGTTTATTTCACTAATAAAATTTATTAAAAAATATTTACTAATAATAAATATTATAAATTATAAATAAATTTCATCAATAAATGTAATCGATTTTATTGCTAAAAAATTTAATTTACCAACATATATTACTAATAGATTTTACAACTAAAATTTTTTTGTCAATAAATCAAAATTCTTAAATATGTTAGTATAAACTACAAATAATTCAAAATTATCAATGAATTTATTTTTGTTCATAAGATAATATTTTTGTACAGTGTAATTTTATTAAACACTTAAAATCTAACTTATTTGTTAAAAAGATTATCTAATGTTAATTTAGTCTTGAATTTATACAACATTTCTATCTTATTGTTATCCTTAATTAAAAAAAGTTATATTTAGAAATTATTATAATTTGAGTGGGAATTTTGAGTTTAAATTTTAGCTATTTAACTATAATAAATATATGTAAAATCATGTTTAATGTTTTACCTAACATAGAAGAATTGTATCTAGGCAAAGGTGTAAACAAGCATAAGGAAACTAAAATATCATTTTCAATGTAGAATGTCCACAATTAATTAATTAATTATTTATTTATTTATTTATTTTTTGCCGTAGTTCGATTTACAAAAAGAAAAAAATAGAACTCCTTTATAATTTATAGTTCTAAATCTGAATATATTATAGCATAATAATTAAAATAAAGACTTTATTATTTATTATAAGTAATAATAAAACGTATTATGTAAAAATATATTAAAATAAAGTATATTTAAAAAAAACTTATAGATGTATATTTATAAATATATGATATTAATGAAATAATAAGTAGAAATATTAAGTTTGATATAATATAAAAAATATTATACAATAATAAAAAATAAAAAAATAATACAAATTGTGAGGTGATGTTGTAACTTTTTTTTTTTCAAATTTGGTTTGCTGCCCTTCAAAAGATCTTATAGTTGCACACTTTTCCCATATTTTAATAACCATTTAACGAATCAGTAACTACTAATTAACAACCTACTTTCCAAAGTCAAGGTATTAAAAGTAATTAAATCTAAACTCTAAAATGGTTAGGTATCTATATTCTTCTCTCATTATTTTTTTTCTTCAATGTTAACTAAAAAACGCATTTCAAATAATAAATAAAGTTATAAAAATTTGATAAAAAGAATTAAAACCAGAGTTTTCAAAAGTTGAAAGACTAAATTGTACGTTAGTTTGAAAATAGACTAAAACCAAAGAGACTAAAAACATATTTAACCCCTTTTTTTATTGAATTTCCCATCTATGACTATGTCAAAATTGTATAATATAAGAAACTTACTATAACTTGATAACTTTTGGTATCAGATTGCGCTATAACGTAACAAATCAAAACATATATTAATTCAACCAACATGTTGACAAATAAAAATAAAAATTGGTGAACAAGACTGATAGAAAAAACGTGAAAGAAATGGAGGCAGATAATTATTAAAGAAAACTATCTAAGAGAACGTAAAATATCAAAAGTTGTGGCGAAAATAACAAGAGGAATATTTAGCATTTATTAGACCAACAATTTCTTATATATTTATTCAAAACTTGTTAAAATTGAGAACGACATATTTTTAACTTCACTTCCCCTTCTATCAGTCTAAACAAATTTTTTAATAAAAATACCTTACAAACACTCATTTTAATAATAAAATATTATTTCTTTCATTTTTAAATCATATTTTTGAAATTTTTCCAACAAAAAGAAAATAATTTAATTATGTTCCTTATAACATATAATATATTTTTTATAATAATTAAATAATAAATATCAAGTGTTACTTTTTAAGGATAACAATGGGATATAGAATTTCATCTTCAGTAATCATCCCATCTTCAAACTAAAAATTCATCTTCATTTTTGTACCTATATTTATTAATCTAATGATATATATAACTAATGAGTATAATTTGTTTATATCATCGCTATATTTTTGTAACATGTATAACTGTACTCATATATATACTTATTTATTTTAATATTTCAATATCAATTGATTAATTTTTATGAAAAAATAAATATTATAAAAAAATATTATTAAATATTTAATATAAAAAAGATATATTCTTATTTTATTAATTCTAAATATATAAAAAATTATAATTATATAAATTTTAAAATAGAGTACCAAAAAGCAATTAATAAAAATAAAATAATTATATAAAATATTACATAAGTACAGATAAATAAAATTTAATTACAACCAAAATATTTTTAATTTTGCAAACATTAATAAATTAAAGTTGATAAAGTTAATTTTTTTTAAAAAAAACTTATGAAAAGAAAACAAAACAAATATTCAAGTTAAAAAATATTTTAATGTTTTTTATTTATTTTTTCTAAATTAAAACGAAATACCCTTATACACTAATAAATACTATAGTTCACAACAAAATCGTGAAGGGAAAAAACATACTAAACTAATCAAAATTCAAATTTAACGATAAATCTTTCATTTTTAAACTTTAAACGATATTAATTATAATGACATTAAATTATTATATTATAATAAATGAAACATTTTTACATATTATGATAATAAAACAATATTGAAGAGTTAAAAAATAAAAATAAAAATATATAAATTTATTAAAAAAATAATTTTACGTGATTAAAACAAAAAAAATAATTTAAAAAAAGGTAAAACGATGGAGTGTGTCCTAAAAATAATTTTATTGCATTTAAAATAAATGTATAATAAAAAGTATAGTGAAATGAAAATATCTTGGAAAACTCTTTTTTTTTAAGTATCAATTTAGTTGATTCCTTTAGATATAATAGAAAATTATTTTAGTGAAATGAAATCTATTCAAATGTAAAAAAAAAATTAAGAATAAAGATAATGAATACGAGCTTTATATATTACTTAATAATTAAAAGGTTTATAATTGAATATTTGAAATTGATAATAAATGTCACATCCCCAAATTATAATAATGCTAATCATATAATAGAGATGTCATCATCCAAAATAAAGAGAACAGTTAGAGTGTGTTTGGCAATTAAAGAGGATTACAGTCATCCCGAATTGGTCTAACTTAAAACTTTGCTCACAAAAAAGTATTTCAAAATACCTAATACATGTTTCACAAAATAATCATAAGGTAAGTAAAGACAATTTCCTAATAAGAGCTACGCAGCAGCATCAGTGTCCTCCAGTGCTTGCTCCAATGGGACCTCCTCAGGAACATCTGCTCCCATCCAAGTGGATGATCATCGCAAGAGAAACATACCCAAGCAACGTACACACACAAACGCAAGGGTGAGCTAGGCATACAAGAGGTATAACATAGTGCAATCAATGAGAATTATCATGCTTAACTACAAATAAAAAAAAACAAGCAAAGCGTACCAAACACACCATGCATGAAATTACACGACATGACTCATCCGAATATGTATAATTGTCTAGCTATTGGTCGTCTTTGCACTTGCATAATTCAGCTGGCCCACCCCCAACACTATGCAAGGTAAATCCCCCAATCTGTCTATGTCTAAACTCCAAGACTATAGACGAGGACCTCCCTCTACTCTCACCACTCACACTGTTCTTCTCTATTTGAGTATGAACAATGATTTGAGTGTAGGGATAGACACACCATTTCAAAGCTCCCAACATTATACAAACAACAACAACAACACCCCTCACTTCACTTTCAATCATCTCACCCTGAGATGTTCAATTCATACTCAATTATATCAATATATTGCACAATCATGTTCTTTCAAACCACACACAAGTCTTATACATAAGCATACATTAACTCATTCATCACAAGTTATAAAAGTAACAATTTCACAAATTTACTCTAAATTAATCAATGCTAAAATCTTTTATACTTATTTTAAATGCCTAAATTCATGTACACTAAAGACATGTTTCCTTTAATCCTATTATAATAGTTATATTAAATTATAATTCTATTATAATATTTATATTAAACCAACACACAAATATTCATACATATTATAGTATTATAAATAAATTATGAACAATTCCAACTATATCAACCTTTTCTTCTATACATATTACACGTATATAATATAACTATATTATATTAATAGAATTTAAAATCATATGCAATCTCTGCTACTATTTACTTTATGAGTTGAAAAAGATTAATACAATAAGCATAAGAAATTGAAAAGAAAAAAAAAAGAAGAAAACCTTAACCAAATGGAAAGGAGAAACAGAGAACTTAAGATATACATTGCAAAATCATTTCTACTGTCTTTTCTTCAAGCTGTTAGTTTTATGAGTGTTTTATAGTTTATAAATACATATACATTTCATAATTCTAAAATTGTTAGAGATGTTATCTATGCATAAATTTTCTTATTATGTAATCTAAGAGGAAAATGATCATATTTACAAAATTTTATAACGTTTCAAAGTAAAAACAATTAAGAGAGAGAATCTTCTCATATTCTTCATTACCATGTTAAATTTTTACTTTTCTTACTGTTTACCTTCACAATTGCATTAGAATTTCTTACCTAACCTATATTCCTTGTTAATAATTTCCATATTAAACTTCTCGTTTATAACTTAAATTGTCATAATTTCAAGCTTTATTTAAAATCTACCATTTAAATGTACCTTCAATGACCTTTGAGAATATTTTTAAATTTAAATTATATGAACATTTTAAATATAGTTTATTATCATTACTCTCTGCATCCTTTTAATTATATTACTATATTAAATTAAAATCATATATTACCTTACAGTTTAATCTTATATATATAAAGAATGCCTTAAGACCCATATGCGTAAAAGTTCTAAAGTTAACATCTTTCAATTTTAAAGGTCACTGCACAAACCCATTTCTATACCCTATTTTCAAAACTCATTCGCTGATACAACTAATATCCCTCATAAAATTGTTACTGTAAAAAGAAAAACCAATTACACAATGAAAACATCTCATAAAGTATATTCTACGCACAAATATTTACAGTATATACTCTATAACCTGTGAAATTCTTCAACAACAAAAATTCACTGTATCTTAATAATTTAAAATCAAACATTGTATGACATGCATATATATCCAATCGTAAGTAATTACTCATAACATCATAATATATGTCAATTGTCTTGCAACAAACAACCTCCCAGAACAAAATAAACAACCAAATATATAAATACAACATTATATCATATTTTCACATAATATTTACCAGGTTTCTCCCCTTACCTTGAAATTTCTTTACTCAGCTCAAAGATCCACAGCTACAGTATCTCACACGTGAATAATCTAGACAGCACCCTACAACCCGTAATGTGGTGATAAAGAACAACTCTTAGAGCTAGAATTGGACAGGGATTGGAAGAAAAAAAAATAGAAGACACATGCAACAACAAATTGCATGGTCTAGGGTTCCAAAACAGCAAGGAACAGTGAAGAGCAACTTACAGCAATGAATCCTGAAATTGATCGGTGTCAATTAAAGCTCTCGGCGTCAGAATCGTTTAGGCGCCTACGGATTGAAATTCTAACGGTTCAGTTGAAAGAAAAGGTAGAGAGAAGACAGAGGAAAAATTGAGAGTGTGAGGTCTAGAGAGAGAAACGTTCTTAAGAGAATGACTTATGCTTTTCAGAAAGTCCAACAGCAAAATTAAATTGATTCTTTTTAGTTAAATGGCTCATCTCTTTTATTTTAATTCAGTTTCGCCCCCAACTTCTTTTAATATTTATACATATATTATATATATTCTTAGGTTCTTACAATAAACATTCTTATATAAAAAAAAATAAACAATAAATAAAAAACATTAAAAATGACTAGACATAATCAGCCATAAAACTTAAAAATTGATAATATATAATTTAAATATTGTTACAAAGTTTTTAATTTGTCTTGTGATGGAAATAAGTTGAATCACAATCGAATTATGGTACTTTGGTTGGTACCTCTTAATTAAAAAGTGTTGTACCTTAACTAATGGTTATAATTTTTGATTTAGTGGCAAGTACTCGAATTAACCATTTGAACAATAATTGAGTAGTTAAGTAGAAAGAGTTGGATTTACTAAAATATTTCTCCTTAAAAGAAAATTTAGTACTTCAAAATTATTTTAGGAATGATTCAACAATAAATTTTTAGAAAACAAATTTATCATTTTATTAGTGTTGAGAAAAAAACAATAAAAGAAATATATAAGAAGGAAACAGTGAACACAAATTTATGGACTCATATGATCTTTTCCAAATTTACATGTAACTAAATTTACTTAAAAAATAACACAATTATATACATTCTACTACAAAAAAAAATATGACAAATTAAATATGAAGCTTGTTAAAAATATATCTAGAAACACTATTTATAAATTTTAGTACAGTATCTCTTATCTAGTCTCAGGTATTGAAAAGTAATAAAAAGTCCGTAGTATTTTGAATATTAATCTGTTAGCCTCTTTAATTATTAAATTATTTTAAAATTTGTTAAATGTTATGTTGCATATGATAAGTATAACTGGAAATATATAAACAAAGCATTCGTATTTATATTATGTTGGAAAATCCAACCGAGAGAAATATTTAAAAAATCTTTATTGGTAGATCAAAATGGAAAACATTGATACCATCAAAATGAACCCTTTTTTAATACTTCAAACAGTTAAAAACTTACAGATTAATTAAAATTATTAACCGTACATTAAAGATTTTTTACAATAGTAACTACGCATTATTAGTATAAAAACTTGTATATTCTCGATTCATCAGATATCAGCGGTGATTGAATAAGATTCAGTCCACAATCTTTTCTTCTATTTTATATGGATGAAAAGAAAAAGGATACATGTTTTATTGTATTATACTCAAACAGTCGGCACTTATTCAGATTGATGCAACATAAGCAACGATTTAGAAAAAGTCTGACAACACACATACTGACATGCTCTTTTTACATTATTAAGATGTCGTATAAATACAATAGTTTATATAATAGTTTGCACAATGACAATCTTTTTTAAGAAAAACATTGCACAAATTATTGTATAAATTATTGAATATTAATGATCTTGTGAGTAAAATTTATTGAAAGGTACAAGTTAATGAGTCGGATTGAATGAATGTAAGAGGTGTGTCTGACTAATTTTTGTAACTTTTTCAACAAATTTTATCCAAGAATAAAGAGCATATTAGACAGAGTGATGCAAGACTTATTGAATTATTTAAGGATATGTGCCGTAATAAATTGGCCTGAATCTTCAGTCCAGAAGGCTCCGCACAGCCTGACGTACTATTCCTGCGGTGAACCTGTTGGTATTTTCTGTTCCATGGATTCCATCGTAAAAGCGGACTTCATCTCTATTGCTGCAGGGTATTCCATTCGGAATACACGTCGTATTTTGCACCGTTGGACAGCAAGGAGTATCCGCATCGGTGAAACCTGAAACACATGGACCATTTAGGTTCAACTTGTAATCCAGAATATGAAATGGAGAGAGAGAAAACGGAACTGGTACCAGTGTTGGTTTCGCTGTTTACGACCACGAATTTGGCTTTAGAAGATAACTCGTTTTCATTCAATCGCTCCACTTCAGATTCAAGCTTTCTGTCGAAAAGTAACGCAGCATCGTTCAGCTGTCGAGCACAACCTCTACCATCTCTCGTATACGTAGCTCTGGCAAATGGATTGCATCCAATTTTACCCAGTCTAAAGATAAGGAATTTTCTTGCCCCGTAGTTGTCGTGCAGTGTCTGTTGCCCACAATCATGTTTTTTTAGTTAAATATATATATATATGTAAGGCGTTTTCAGTTAATTAGTTGGAGCATGATTCAACGTTACAAATAATTTGTAGTCTCTATAATCAATAACTACTACTATTCTTATGAATATTCCAAAAATATTACGTTATTTAGAAAAGTATTTTTTTTAATAGTTTAATGCTTCTAAAATGTATAAATTTTCTTCGAGTATATATCCGGGGTGGTTTGTAATAAACTTTTTATTTAAAGAAATCTATGATTGAATAAATTTCTCTTCGAACATAATAAATTATGAGTAAATGAGATTACTTTTTAAATGAATCCTAAATTCTTTGCTTTTGAAACCATATAATTACGTATATATAATAGATAGTTGATTCAGTAGTTTAATTTGTGGAATTTACCCCATGCGAATTTATGAGAAAAGAGAAAAAGAAATAGAAATGTGTAAAACACCTTCAAATATGAAGAGTAGCGTCTAACAAGATCTGCAGCATATTGATCGGGTGTAAAGTCGCGTCTTGTTGGGGAAGCGGGGAGGAAGTAATTGCCATAGTAATCATTGGTTCCTATTTTCATGTAATAGACGCACTTGGCAAGGTACTTTTCAGCTTTTGAACTTCCATGTATCCTAACAATTCGGTTATATATGTCTCTGTGATTTTGGATCTGTCTTTCCAAAGGGATAATGTCACCCTGCGTTGCGTACGTAATAGTAATTTAGTATTGAAATAATCCTCCAAAAAAACATATTAGACATAATATATATATAAGAATGGATGATATAAAAATAATACTCTCTGGGAGCCTGTCTCAGGGCGAATCCCTGCTGCAGCAGATGCATAGTTGACACCCTTGAGTATGTCTGAGCCACCTATGTTTGCATAGGGTGGGGTGTCAGGTAAGCCTTGACTTTCAGCTGCAATTAGTAAAAGTGTGGATTAGCTATTGGTGGTTGAAAAAAATGTTGAATTAAGAATTGAGAATGTTACTTACCAACAAAGTCAGCTTCTAATCGTCCATTGGTAAATCTTCCAGTTGGGTTATTGCCTTGTTTGTAGTCGATGCCATATGGACTGTAATTGCCTTTTGCGGTGTTGGCGCGGTTGTTGTTATTTCCATTTTCAGAGTAAGAGTCCCCGAAGACAAACAGGCAAGACGCTTTCGAATTTCCACGAACACACTGTTGCATGCAGTTCGCAGCCAACAGAAAAATGGACAGAACTACCCATGACTTAGTCTTAGCTCCCATCATCTCCATCTATTGATCGATCTTGGAAACAAAAGCTGATAATGATCAAAGCAATGTGTGGGAGTATATATATACACACACGCTGGGGTGACAGTTTTTGTGTCCAAGTTGCATCAAGATTTTTTCCAAAACAACCCAAGGAAGCATCACTACTTTTACTTCCTTTCTGTCTCAAAAAAATATATTTTAACACCAATTTTTTTTATACCATTTTGACATTACACTTGTCGTTGGACGATTTCAAATTAAAAAAAAAAAAAATTGGTTTTTCTCTTCCAAATATACCCTTACATCAACTTTTTAAAATTTGAAATCGTCCAATCACATTTTGACACGTATACAGTATTAAAATAGTATCAAAAATTGGTGTTAAAATATCATTTTTCTTATCTGTCAAACAAAGTAATTGATCCTTAAATAATTTTATTCTTCTTTACTTTTTAGAAAAAAATCTCAAACTTTTTTTATTTGTCTTAATTTAGTTTTTATTTTTAAAATTTTTATACAATAATATTTTATTTTAAAGAGGTATTATACGCCACGTGTCCCTTTATGAATTCTTTTTAAAAAATTTTAAATATTTTTTACTTTTTTATTTTTTTAAAATTTTTTAAAAAAAATAAGAACTTTGCTGCGTGTCTTGACACGGTGTTACGTGTTAGTGAAATTTGGTTGCTCTATTCTTATTTTATTTCAATTCAATTTATTTTACTAAAATTTAATAATTTTTTTTTCAAATGAAAACGAAATTTAATTTTTTTATATAAACACTATACAAATATTTTTATTAAAGATGATTTTTATTAAATATTTTTTAAAAATATTAAGTTTATTTATATTTAGATTGAATTTTATTTAATTTCTTTTAAAACTTGTTGATATAAAATAATGTTAATAGAAAAAATTTAAAATTAATTTCAACATGTTAAACTTGTTTATCAATTGTTTATCAATTTCAAATAATGTTTGATTTGATTTAAAATAACAATATTATAAACTTAAATGTAAAATTTTAAAATAATTTTAAACAACTTTATAATAATTTAAAACAAAAAGATTTAAATTTTAAAAATAATTTTAAATAAAATTTAATATAAAATATAAATTTTAATAAAAGTATTTTATGATATTTATATAAAATTAAATTTTATTTCAATTTAAAAATAAAATAAAAGGACTGAATTAATTAATCTAATATAATGTCATCTAACATGACATTATTATCGCATCACACTGTGACTTTTAAGTCGTAATTATTTATTTTTTGAAAAGATAATAATAAAAATAAAAGTAATTAAAAAATAAAAAAAATACAAATTAATATGAAACACTATTTATAATATTCGCGGAACTTGATTACATAAAAGTTTTCAAAATAATAATTAAATTGAGACAAATAAATAAAATGAATTTGGAATTTTTATAAAATTTGAAAAGAAATGAAATGATTTAACATAATTGATATTATTGCTCGTGGTGGAGTTTGGCAAGTTTTGTTATAGAGTATTTAAATTTTATAAATACTTTATTTATATCATGTGAGCTGTTTTAGTTTCTTTTCTCAGTTTTTCTTTATTGTTTTATTACTCTACTTATCTATATTTAACCTATGATTTCTTTGATCTATGTGTATAACCAGGAATGTCAAACCGAAGAATTGAATAATTTTTTTTAGTCGAATTATAAAAATATTAAAAATCACTTAATTCTTCAAGGTATGCTTGAATTTGCTATAAATTTTGCTGTATGTAATTTTAACAAGTTACTGTATCATGGTTGTATTAACTTGTATGCATTACTTTTCATGAATGTGATTTGAAATGTTGAAAATCTCACTTTTCTAAAACTGAATACTAATATGTAGAAAAATAGTATTAAATTTTTTGGAATGATATTAATGTATAATAAGAGTGTGTTCACTTTAGATGATTGATTTGAGAGAGCGAGAGATGAATTTGAGGAGATTTGAATAAATTAATTGTTGTTTGTTTGAATGGATTTAGAATGAGTAAAAATGAATTTGGAAGAAAAGTTTGTAAAAATTAGTATAGAATTTGAACACAAATAAAAAACATTATTTAATTGGTAAAAATTAAAGATTTTCAAAAAGTCTTAATAGTAAAAGTAATATAAAATTTTAATTGTTAATATTATATATAATTATAAAAATTATTATAAGAAGAGAAAAAAATAAAATTAATTTTTCACATGAAAAAAAATTGTATTATTATTATTAAGGGTTATTTGTGATTTTATTTCTCATCTCTCAAATCCTCTTATCGAGAGATAGGTTTTAATCCTCATCCCTCAAATCATCACCCACAAATTCACTCATTCTCTCTTTTCATTTCTCACAAAGAATAAATTCCTCAAAGCATAAATGTTATAAAATTATCTTTCCTATCTAAACATAAATATTATTCAAGAAAAAGTTATTTTAATTTAACATAAAAGTTCAAGATTTAAATTGTGACAATTTCATTTCTTAATTTTTTAAATAGTAATAATAATAATATATTATAATTTTAGTTCATTTATTAGCTTTTTATTCTTTATTAACAAAAATGTGATTTACTAGAAATGGAATTATTTAGAAATTCGTTTAATAAAAATATTCAAAGATGTAAGTTGAGACAACTTGTTATTTTTTTTTCTCCTCTTAAGGATTCAAGTTGTGACAATTGTAATCCAAATCTCCTAAAATAGAAAATATACAAAATTAAATTAAATAGTAATAATTTCAATCAAATATTTCATAACGGTTAAAAATCAATTTTATGTTTTAATAAAAAAAATTTATATTTTAAATTATTAAATGAACTAATTTAGATACCTTTTAATTAAAAAAAAACTTAAACATGATGTAAATATGAGATTAAAAATAATAATTGTGACGACAATAAATTAATAGATTGATTTGGATATACATCTCTATTAATTTTTTTCATAATTTGAGTTATACAGTTCATAATTTCTTCAATAAAATTAATAGAAATTTACAATTATCTATATACAAATGTTTTCTAACAAAAACTATATAATTCTGATTCTCCAATACATAGGAGCAGAAATTCACTCGTGTTAAGCTAAATGTACATTTTAAAAAAATTATATTAAATTAACATAATAATAACAATAATAGTGATAATTGATTTAATTTTGATTTAAATAATATATAAATTAATATTTATTTAAGTTAATATATTTTAATTATTGGAATGAAACAAATATTTAAAAATATAAATAATATATGTAATTAATTATAGGTAACTATTATAATAAGCGTTCTAGGATAATTACATTTTCCTAACACAAGAAAAACTCCTGAAATCTTCAGAAGTCAATCTTTGCTAATTTTTTACTTTTCTTTTTCTTTTTTTTTTCGATCCATGTAATATATTTCAAATAACTAAATTTCAGTAGTTTATGTAAATAAAAAATAAAAAAGAAGAGAAACACAAATTTCTATAGTGCCTCAATGCAAGTAACTAGTTTATTCTATTATATTCTTGACTTATTCACTTACAATAACTCTTATGCAACTAAAATAAGAAAATTCAAAATCATTCTTAAATAACCTTCAAGAAAAAATAAAATACAAAAAAAGTTATTGAAATCACTCATCAAACAACTAATACTATACCAAATAAGTATACAACAAAAAAATATACCAAAAAAATACACCTGAGTGACAAATATAATCCTCAAAAGAATTACACTACAAAGCCAATAACATGCTCAATCTCTTGATTAATGATCTTAAGCAATAAAGTTTTTTCAGATGCAAAATATGAGTATTCAAGAAAGATTTTCTTCAAAAACTCGCTTAAAAGCTTCCGTAAGTACTACAAAAGAATTAATTCTAAAAATAATTGAATATTTTTCCTTTTAACATATTTGAAAATATCTTATTATTACTGGCTGAAATAGCCACTCAAAATTATAATATATCATTATATTTTTCATAAATCTTAGAAAACATTTTCAACCAAATAATGAATTATTATTATTTATTTATGAAAGTGTATTTTTTCATATTACATAAAATAATAAATTATTTGTGGAATTTTTGTGTGAATTTTAAATTTCCAAGAAAATTTGCATAAATTTGTGATTTCTAAAATTTTAAAATTCTTCTCTTGAAATTTCTAATATCTAAAAATTTTATAAAAAAATATTTTGAATTATAAAATTCAATACTTTATTACGTATCGAAACTATCTATATAAAAAATTATTATTTATTGTAAATAAACATTTATTGGGTAACTTTGAATGGAGTCATTATATCCCTCCAACTAATACTACCACTTTCAAAGTTAGTAAATAAGCACGTTCTTTTTTATTAGCTTTGGCCTAACATTGTCAACCTCCCCATCATTCAATTGCATGATATGTGGCATCGATGCTGAAATTTCACACGGAAATATTACTATTTTCGTATAAGAGATTATGATATACTTGTAACTTAATTAATTCAAGTTATTAATTTAAAAAAAAAGTAAAAAAGTCTAAATTAAAAATAACTCATTTCATTTTGTGTTGAAATAGATGGAGAGTGTAAACTTTGAATATTCAATTATCATATTGAATCAATTTTAATGGAGTTGAAAAGTTAAGTTACTCACATGATCCATTAATGATATTTATCATACAATTTATTATAGTTTCATTAAAACTAATTTCTTTAGAAATTACATGTGTATCTTTCCTTAGAGGAAATCATGTTCTGAGGCTAAAATGGTTACCAACTGAAAAAGTCTTCCTTTTAGTATTTAATACAACAACAAACTTAGCACTTAAAGTTGACACTTATGCACGTGTTTCAGCGGTAAAGAAATTACATGGGTTAAATAATTTTTTATATTTTCCAAAACTGATTTATTTATAAGTGGTACTTCCAAAAGAAAAGTTGTGAGGGTTTTAGAATTAAAATTTTTGTAAATAAACATTTTTATTAATTTTAAATTAATAGTGTTGACAGTAAGTTATACTATTTTTTATTGAATTTCTCATCTATGACTATGTCAAAACTGTATAATATAAGGAACTTATTATAACTTGATAATTTTTAGTATCAGATTGCGCTATAACTACGTAACAAATCAAAACATATATTAATTCAACCAACATGTTGACAAATAAAATTAAAAATTGGTGAACAAGACTGATAGAAAAAAGGTGAAAGAAATGGAGGCAGATAATTATTAAAGAAAACCATTTAAGAGAACGTAAAATATCAAAAGTTGTGGCGAAAATAACAAGAGGAATATTTAGCATTTATTAGACCAACAATTTCTTATATATTTATTCAAAACTTGTTAAAATTGACAACGACATATTTTTAACTTCACTTCCCCTTCTATCAGTCTAAACAAATTTTTTAATAAAAATACCTTACAAACACTCATTTTAATAATAAAATATTATTTCTTTCATTTTTAAATCATATTTTTGAAATTTTTCCAACAAAAAGAAAATAATTTAATTATGTTCCTTATAACATATAATATATTTTTTATAATAATTAAATAATAAATATCAAGTGTTACTTTTTAAGGATAACAATGAGATATAGAATTTCATCTTCAGTAATCATCCCATCTTCAAACTAAAAATTCATCTTCATTTTTGTACCTATATTTATTAATCTAATGATATATATAACTAATGAGTATAATTTGTTTATATCATCGCTATATTTTTGTAACATGTATAACTGTACTCATATATATACTTATTTATTTTAATATTTCAATATCAATTGATTAATTTTTATGAAAAAATAAATATTATAAAAAAATATTATTAAATATTTAATATAAAAAAGATATATTCTTATTTTATTAATGCTAAATATATAAAAAATTATAATTATATAAATTTTAAAATAGAGTACCAAAAAGAAATTAATAAAATTAAATAATTATATAAAATATTACATAAGTACAGATAAATAAAATTTAATTACAACCAAAATATTTTTAATTTTGCAAACATTAATAAATTAAAGTTGATAAAGTTATTTTTTTTAAAAAAAAAACTTATGAAAAGAAAACAAAACAAATATTCAAGTTAAAAAATATTTTAATGTTTTTATTTATTTTTTCTAAATTAAAACGAAATACCCTTATACACTAATAAATACTATAGTTCACAACAAAATCGTGAAGGGAAAAAACATACTAAACTAATCAAAATTCAAATTTAACGATAAATCTTTCATTTTTAAACTTTAAACGATATTAACTATAATGACATTAAATTATTATATTATAATAAATGAAACATTTTTACATATTATGATAATAAAACAATATTGAAGAGTTAAAAAAAATAAAAATATATAAATTTATTAAAAAAAAATTTTTACGTGATTAAAAAAAAAACAAAATAATTTAAAAAAAGGTAAAACGATGGAGTGTGTCCTAAAAATAATTTTATTGCATTTAAAATAAATGTATAATAAAAAGTATAGTGAAATGAAAATATCTTGGAAAACTCATTTTTTTTTAAGTATCAATTTAGTTGATTCCTTTAGATATAATAGAAAATTATTTTAGTGAAATGAAATCTATTCAAATGTAAAAAAAAAAAAATTAAGAATAAAGATAATGAATACGAGCTTTATATATTACTTAATAATTAAAAGGTGGGCGTGGATGCCTGGACCTTCCTACTTTGGACCTTCCTACTTTGGACCGCCACCTTCCCCATCTCATTTTTATCCTTCCTTTTATTATTTATAATTTTAATAATTATTTATATTTCTATTATATCTTTTAATAAATCTAATTTGTATATTCATTATAATTTTAATATCTACAATTAAACTTAACTTTCTTTTTTTTCACCTTTTACTTTGTGGTTTTTCTGTTTTGATTTGGGTTTTCGAATCCTGTTCTCTTTTCTTTCGGTCTCACAAATTTTGTTCAGTTGTGAAATTTTTTTTCTGAGAATGGTTGGCAATTCTTCTTCTCTTTCCCGTGAAATTTTTTTTTTCGGAGAATGGTTGGCAATTCTTATTCTCTTTCCCGTCGTGTCTGAAGCGTGTGGTGGAAAGAGATACGTGATTGGTGATCGGCGTAGGTATGTAATTTATCGTTAAAAGTAGCATAAACGCTTAAACGGTTCTGGATATTCGTAAACGGATGTCGACATCTGTCAAGCTCAGCTCTGTCTTCTTCCTCTGTCTTGTTCCTGCTCAGCTCTGTCTTCTTCCTCTGTCTTGTTCCTCCTAAGCACACAGATACGCGTCTAACACAAACACCATAAATTTTCTTCCCAGAACAAACCAAAACAACAATAGACAGATAAAAAACAATTCAATCTTAAACCCTAAATCACGTAGATTTGCAAACCAAAAAATCAAGCAACGAAAAACTAACCTGTCAACGGCAGAAACCAAACGAGTAGCCGCACACGCCGCACTGCCACCGCTGCAAGGCCACACACACCCACAGAACAGCGACCACCGTGCCTCACACCCACACCGCACTACAGAGCAACGACCACCGTCCGTGCCGCACCGCCGTACCGCCTCACACAACTGCGCCGTACCGCCTCACACAACCACGGGACGTTGGAAAAGTTGAAAGCTTTTGCGAAAAATTAAAGGTGGGGGGTGGGGTCTGAATGGGGGAAGAAGAAAAGTATCGAAAGTGAAAGGTGGGGATGGGGTGGGGTCTGAATGCGGGAAGAAGAAAAGTTTCGAAAGTGAAAGGTGGAGGGTGGGTCTGAATGCAGGAAGAAGAAGAGGTTTCGTTTCGAAATGTAAAAGTAAATGTGTACAGAGTAAAGTAATTAGGGTTAGTTTTTAATAGGGTTATAAAATTAAAAATACAAAAACAAAAAGGTTAGTTTTGGAATTAAGAAAAATAAAAAAAAAATTGGGGAGGTGTAGCTCCAAACTGTGGAGGTGCAGGCATCAACACCCTTAAAAGGTTTATAATTGAATATTTGAAATTGATAATAATCATTCTTATATAAAAAAAGTAAACAATAAATAAAAAACATTAAAAATGACTAGACATAATCAGCCATAAAACTTAAAAATTGATAATATATAATTTAAATATTGTTACAAAGTTTTTCATTTGTCTTGTGATGGAAATAAGTTGAATCACAATCGAATTATGGTACTTTGCTTGGTACCTCTTAATTAAAAAGTGTTGTACCTTAACTACTGGTTATAACTTTTGATTTATTGGCAAGTACTCGAATTAACCATTTGAACAATAATTGAGTAGTTAAGTAGAAAGAGTTGGATTGACTAAAATATTTCTCATTAAAAGAAAATTTAGTACTTCAAAATTATTTTAGGAATGATTCAACAATAAATTTTTAGAAAACAAATTTAGCATAATTTTATCAGTGTTGAGAAAAAAACAATAAAAGGAATATATAAGAAGGAAACAGTGAACGCAAATTTATGGACTCATGATCTTTTCCAAATTTATATGTAACTAAATTTACTTAAAAAAATAACACAATTATATACATTCTACTATAAAAAAAATATACGACAAATTAATATGAATCTTGTTAAAAATATATCTAGAAACACTATATAAATTTAAGTACAGTATCTCTTATCTAGTCTCAGGTATTGAAAAGTAATAAAAAGTCTGTAGTATTTTGAATATTAATCCTGTTAGCCTCTTTGATTATTGAATTATTTTAAAATTTGTTAAATGTTATGTTGCACACATGATAAGTATAACTGGAAATAGTGTATCTAATTATTATAAACAAACCATTCGTATTTATATTATGTTGGAAAATCCAACCGAGAGAAATATTTAAAAAATCTTTATTGGTAGATTATAATGGAAAACATTGATACCATCAAAATGAACCCTTTGAGAGATACTTCAAACGGTTAAAAACTTACAGATTACTTGAAATTATTAACCGTACATTAAATATTTTTTACAATAGTAACTACGTATTATTAGTATAAAAACTTGTATATTATCGATTCATCAGATATCATCAGCAGTGATTGAATAAGATTCAGTCCACAATCTTTTCTTCTATTTTATATGGATGAAAAGAAAAAGGATACATGTTTTATTGTATTATACTCAAACAGTCGGCACTTATTCAGATTGATGCAACATAAGCAACGATTTAGAAAAAGTCTGACAACACACATACTGACATGCTCTTTTTACATTATTAAGATGTCGTATAAATACAATAGTTTATATAATAGTTTGCACAATGACAATCTTTTTTAAGAAAAACATTGCACAAATTATTGTATAAATTATTGAATATTAATGATCTTGTGAGTAAAATTTATTGAAAGGTACAAGTTAATGAGTCGGATAGAATGAATGTAAGAGGTGTGTCTGACTCGTTTTTGTAACTTTTTCAACAAATTTTATCCAAGAATAAAGAGCATATTAGACAGAGTGATGCAAGACTTATTGAATTATTTAAGGATATGTGCCGTAATAAATTGGCCTGAATCTTCAGTCCAGAAGGCTCCGCACAGCCTGACGTACTATTCCTGCGGTGAACCTGTTGGTATTTTCTGTTCCATGGATTCCATCGTAAAAGCGGACTTCATCTCTATTGCTGCAGGGTATTCCATTTGGAACACACGTAAAATTTTGCACCGTTGGACAGCAAGGAGTATCCGCATCAGTGAAACCTGAAACACATGGACCATTTAGGTTCAACTTGTAATCCAGAATATGAAATGGAGAGAGAGAAAACGGAACTGGTACCAGTGTTGGTTTCGCTGTTTACGACCACGAATTTGGCTTTAGAAGATAACTCGTTTTCATTCAATCGCTCCACTTCAGATTCAAGCTTTCTGTCGAAAAGTAACGCAGCATCGTTCAGCTGTCGAGCACAACCTCTACCATCTCTCGTATACGTAGCTCTGGCATATGGATTGCATCCAATGCTACGCAGTTTAAAGAGAAGGAATTTTCTTGCCCCGTAGTTGTCATGCAGTGTCTGTTGCCCACAATCATGTTTTTTTTAGTTATATATATATGTAAGGCGTTTTCAGTTAATTAGTTGGAGCATGATTCAACATTACAAATAATTTGTAGACTCTATAATCAATAACTACTAAATATTCCAAAAATATTACGGTTATTTAGAAAAGTATTTTTTAATAGTTTAATGGTTCTAAAATGTTTGTTCGAGTATATATATCCGGGGTGGTTTGTAATAAACTTTTTATTTAAAGAAATCTACGATTGAATAAATTTCTCTTCGAACATAATAAATTATGAGTAAATGAGATTACTTTTTAAGTGAACCCTAAATTCTTTGCTTTTGAAACCATATAATTACGTATATATAATAGATAGTTGATTCAGTAGTTTAATTTGTGGAATTTACCCCATGCGAATTTATGAGAAAAGAGAAAAAGAAATAGAAATGTGTAAAACACCTTCAAATATGAAGAGTAGCGTCTAACAAGATCTGCAGCATATTGATCGGGTGTAAAATCGCGTCTTGTTGGGGAAGAGGGGATGAAGTAATTGTCGTAGTAATCATTGGTTCCTATTTTCAAGTAATACACACACTTGCCAAGGTACTTTTCAGCATTTTTTGAATTTCCATATATCCTAACAATTCGGTTATATATGTCTCCGTGATTTCTGATCTGTCTTTCCAAACTGATAATGTCACCCTGCGTTGCGAAGGTAATTACGAAATAGTAATTTAGTGGCATTGTAATAATCATTGTAAAAACATATTAGACATATTATATAAGAATGGATGATATAAAAATAATACTCTTTGGGAGCCTGTCTCAGGGCGAATCCCTGCTGCAGCAGATGCATAGTTGACACCATTGAGCATGTCTGAGCCAGTGATGTTTGCATAGGGTTGGATGTCCGGTAACCCTAGACCTTCAGCTGCAATTAGTAAAAGTGTGGATTAGCTATTGGTGGTTGAGAAAAATGTTGAATTAAGAATTGAGAATGTTACTTACCAACAAAGTCAGCTTCTATTCGTCCATTGGTAACTCTTCCAGTTGGGTTATTGCCTTGTTTGTAGTCGATGCCATATGGACTGTAATTGGCTTTTGCGGTTGTGGCGCGGTTGTTATTATTTCCATTTTCAGAGTAAGAGTCTCCAAAGATAAACAGGCAAGAAGCTTTCGAATTTCCACGAACACACTGTTGCAGGCAGTTTGCAGCCAACAGAAAAATGGATAAAACCACCCATGACTTAGTCTTAGCTCCCATCATCTCCATCTATCGGATCTTTGGAAACAAAAGCTGATAATGATCAAAGTAATGTGTGGGAGTATATATATAGGCTGGGGTGACAGTTTTTCTCTTCAAGTTGCATCAAGATTTTTTCCCAAACAACCCAAGGAAGCATCACTGGTTCTTTTAGATAAACGATTTTCAGACGTCTAAATCTTTTACATTCTTTTCGTACTATTCTCTTTTATTTTTTACTCTTTTATTTCTTAAAAAAATACAAAATATTATATTTTTATGACTATATTTTCTATCAAATAAATATAAAAATATATAAAAATGTGTTCTATTTTAAACAAAGTAATTAATCCTTAAATAATTTTATTCTTCTTTATTTTTAGAAAAAAATATCAAATTTTTTATGTCTTAATTTACTTTTTATTTTAAAATTTTTTATATAATAATATATTATGTTAAAGAGGTATTATGTATCATGTGTCACTTTATGAATTCTTTTTAAATATTTTTTATTTTTTTTAATTTCATTTAAAAAAATAAAAACTTTGTTGCGTGTGTCTTCTTGACACGGTGTTACGTGTTAGTGGAATTTGATTGCTCTATTCTTATTTTATTTCAATTCAATTCTATTTGTTAAAATTTAATAATTTTATTCTTTTTAAATGAAAACGAAATTTAATTTTTATATAAATAGTATATAAATATTTTTATTAAAATTGATATTTTTATTAAATACTTTTTAAAATATTAAATTGATTTTTTTAAAATTTGTTAATATAAAATAATGTTAATAGAAAAAATTTAAAATTAATTTCATCGTGTTAAATTTGTTTATCAATTGTATTTTATAGAATAAAATCAATTTATCAATCTTTTCCATTATTTTAAATAGTTTTATATTTTAAAATGTATAAAATTTAATAATCTTTATATAAATGTTTGATTTGATTTAAAAATAACAATTTTATAAATTTAAATATAAAATTTTAAAATAATTTTAAACAACTTTATAACAATTTAAACCAAAAAAAGTTTAAATTCTAAAAGAATTTTATATAAAATTCAATTTAAAATATAAATTTTAATAAAAATATTTTATAATATTTATATAAAATTAATTTTTATTTTAATTTAAAAATAAAATAAAAGAACTAAAATAAAACTAATATAATCTCATATAGCATAACATTACTATCACATCACACACTGCCACTTTTAAGTGGTAATTATTTATTTTTTAAAAAGATAATAATAAAAGTAAAAGTAATTAAAAAAAAATTGCGAATTAATATGTGACATTTTTTATAGTATTAGCGGGATTTGATTACATAAAAGTTTTCAAAATAATAATTAAATTGAGATAAATAAATAAAATGAATTTGAAATTTTTATAAAATTTGAAAAGAAATGAAATGATTTAACATTGATATTATTGCTGGTGGTGGAGTTTGGCAAGTTTTGTTATAGAGTATTTAAATTTTATAAGTACTTTATTTATATTATGTGAGCTGTTTTTAGTTTCTTTTCTCAATTTTTCTTTATTGATTTATTACTCTACTTATCTATATTTAACCTATTATTTTTTGATCTATGTATAGCCAGGAATGTCAAACGGAAGAATTGAATAATTCTTTTAGTCGATTTATAAAAAATATTAAAAACCACTTAATTCTTCGGTACTTGAATTTCCTATAAATTTTGCTGTATGTAATTTTAACAAGTTCTTGTATCAGGGTTGTATTAACTTATATGCCTTTTTTTTTTTTTTTTATGAACGTGAATGAGTGGATAAATTTGGAAGAATTTTATAGAAAATTGATTATTGTTTGTTTGAATAGATTTGAAAATGAATGAGAATGAATTTAGAAATAAAATTTATGAAAATTAGCGTAAAACTTGAATGAGTGACAAATAAAAAAAATTATTTAATTGATAAAAGTTAAATATTATCAAAATACCTTTAATAAAAGTAGTATAAAATTCTAATTGTTGATATTATATTTAATTGTAAAAATTATTATAAGAAAAGAAAAAAATAAAAATTAATTTTTAACATGAAAAAAATTATATTATTATTATTATTTTAATAATTATTATTATGATTATGATTGTTATTATTATTATTTTTATAAAAATAATAATAATAAATAATTATTATAACTATTATTATTATAAGAAAGGTTATTTTGTAATTTTATTTCTCATCCCTCACATTCTCTCGTCTGAGAAGGGATTGGTTTTAACTATGATCCTTAAATCATCACCCACAAATTCTTACAAATTACATTAAATCAATCTCTCTTTTCTTTCCTTCCTCACAAACAAAAATTCCTCAAAGTACACACAGCATAGATGTTATAAAATTATCTTTCCTACCTAAAAATAAATATTATTCAAGAAAAAGTTATTTTGATTTAACATAAAAGTTCAAGACATAAATTGTGACAATTCCATTTTTTAATTTTTCAAATAATAACAATAAATATATTATAATTTTAGTTCATTTATTAGTATTTTATTCTTTATTAACAGAAATGTGATTTACTAGAAATAGAATTATTTAGACATTCTTTTAATAAAAATATTCAAAGATGTAAGTTGAGACAACTTGTTAATTTTTTTTTTCTTAAGGATTCAAGTTGTGACAATTGTAATCCAAATCTCCTAAAATTGAAAATATACAAAATTAAATTAAATAGTAATAATTTCAATCAAATATTTCATAACGGTCAAAAATCAATTTTATGTTTTAATGAAAAAAAAGTTATATTTTAAATTATTAAATGAACTAATTTAGATACCTTTTAATTAAAAAAAAAAACTTAAACATGTAAATTGGGACAGCTTGACATCTCAATATATTTAAATATTTATGAGATTAAAAATAATAATTGTGACGAAAATAATTTAATAGATTGATTTGGATATACATCTCTATTAATTTTTTTTTCATAATTTGAGTTATGCCAGTTCATAATTTCTTCAATAAAATTAATAGAAAAATTTACAATTATCAATATACAAATATTTTCTAACAAAAACTATATAATTCTGATTCTCCAATATATAGGAGCAGAAATTCACTCGGGTTGAGCTAAATGTAAAAAAAAAATTAATATCTCTCTTATATTAAATTAACATAATAATAACAATAATAGTGATAATTGATTTAATTTTGTTTTAAATAATATACAAATTAATATTTATTTAAGTTAATATATTTTAATTATTGGAACGAAAAAAATATTTAAAAATATAAATAATATATTTAATTAATTATAGGTAACCATTATAATAAGCGTTCTAGGATAATTACATTTTCCTAATACATAGGAAAAACTCCTGAAATCTAGTTTCAGAAGTCAATCTTTGCTAATTTTTTACTTTTCTTTTTCTTTTTTTTATCCATGTAATATATTTCAAATAATTAAATTTCAGGAGTTTATGTAAATAAAAAATAAAAAGGGAGAAACACAAATTTCTATAGTGCCTCAATGCAACAAACTAGTTTATTCTATTATATTCTTGACTTATTCACTTACAATAACTCTTATGCAACTAAAATAAGAAAAATTAAAATCATTCTTAAACAACCTTCAGGAAAAAATAAAATACAAAAGTTATTGAAATCAC
Source organism: Vigna mungo (assembly GCA_036885675.1). NCBI lineage: Eukaryota > Viridiplantae > Streptophyta > Magnoliopsida > Fabales > Fabaceae > Vigna > Vigna mungo. The sequence goes on from CP144691.1 coordinate 5,279,477, forward strand.
TCATCAAACAACTAATACTATACCACATAAGTATACAACAAAAAAATATACCAAAAAAATAAACCTGGAGTGACAAATAATCCTCAAAAGAATTACACTACAAAGCCAATAACATGCTCAATCTCTTGATTAATGATCTTAAGAATAAAGTTTTTTCAGATGTATAATATGAGTATTCAAGAAAGATTTTCTTCAAAAACTCGCTTAAAAGCTTCCGTAAGTATTACAAAAGAATTAATTCTAAAAATAATTGAATATTTTTCCTTTTAACATATTTGAAAATATCTTATTATTACTGGCTGAAATAGCCACTCAAAATTATAATATATCATTATATTTTTCATATATCTTAGAAAACATTTTCAATCAACATAATGAATTATTATTAATTATTTATAAAAGTATATTTTTTTCATATTACATAAAATAATAAATTATTTGTGGAATTTTCATGTGAATTTTAAATTTCCAAGAAAATTTGCACCAATTTGTGATTTCTAAAATTTTAAATTTCTTCTCTTGAAATTTCTAATATCTAAAAATTTAAAAAAAAAATATTTTGAATTATAACATTCAATACTTTATTGCTTATCGAAACTATCTATATAAAAAATTATTATTTATTGTAAATAAACATTTATTGGGTAACTTTGAATGGAGTCATTATATCCCTCCAACTAATACTACCACTTTCAAAGTTAGTAAATAAGCACGTTCTTTTTTATTAGCTTTGGCCTAACATTGTCAACCTCCCCATCATTCAATTGCATGATATGTGGTAAAGAAAAATAAAGTACTATTTTCGTATAAGAGATTATGATGTACTTGTAACTTAATTAATTAAGATTATTAATTTAAAATAAAGTAAAAAAGTCTAAATTAAAAATAACTCGTTTCATTTTGTGTTGAAATAGATGGAGAGTGTAAACTTTGAATATTCAATTATCATATTGAATCAATTTTAATGGAGTTGAAAAGTTGAGTTACTCACATGATCCATTAATGATATTTATCATACAATTTATTATAGTTTCATAAACATTAATTTCTTTAGAAATTACATGTGTATCTTTCCTTAGAGGAAATCATGTTCTGAGGCTAAAAGGTACAACCGTCAGAATGGGTCATAATCTGCAGGCTAACCCGACCCGTCACGGGTTCGGGTCGGGTTGGGTTTGAAAAATACAACCCAGTTATAAACGGGTCAGATTTCAACCCGGCTCATGCGGGTTGAACCTGTGGTGAGCCGGGTTGGCCCACCAACTCACCTACCTAATTTTATTTTTTTAATTTATTATTTTATTTATTAAACCTTAAAAAATAAAATACTTTTTTCACTCACTGTGTATACTAAAAAAGTAACGTCTACTCTCACAAATCACTTTCACGGTACTTGCTCTCATTTGACGGTGCTCTCACCCTCACTTCACTGAAATTCTTCAAGGAGCACGTAAAACACCATTCATTTTTCTTCTCTTTTTTCCACATTTTTGTTTTCTCATGTCTCTCTTTTTTTCTTTTTCAAAAACCCTATAATGACAAAAATAGGAGGGAATGATTTTTTCCATGTTCTGACATACTTCTATCAAATTTTGTTCATTTTATTTAACCAATTTAAGTATATATTATTTGAATAAGCTCTTTTTGATATCTTTGAATTTGGAAAATTATGTTACAGATTAAACTATTAATTTTTTCTTGATGTTATTGAGTATGGTTCTCTCTTTTTTTACTAATATTTTTTTATTGATTGTCAGAATTGTCCTGATATTAGGAAAATCTTTATTAGTAAATTTGGAGACAACAAGAACAAGGGTCAAGGGTTACAACAATTGATGTGATAGACTACATTCAGATAGGTTTGACATTCAAGATGATTCAAGAGAGCAAAATATTGTGGATTTATCTATTCAAGATAGGTTTGACATTCAAGATGATTCAAGAGAGCAAAATATTGTGGATTTATCTATTCAAGATTCTAATATCGTAAATGGATAAGGAACAAAAAAAATGATGAATATAAGAAAATTATTTGTATGTTTTTTGTGTTTGTTTTTGGATGACATTTGGATTATATTGTACTTTTTATTATTATTTTGAATTATCTTTAACATAATTTTTTTGGAGTGAAATTTATTTAAATTTAAATTACAGAAAGTTTGTATTTTTTTTATTTAAAAAAAATATAATTAAATGGGCTAGTGAGCCAACCCGTTTACCCACCAACCCGTGGTGGGTCAGGCCGGGTTCAAGTTTTTCTGGCTCATTAATAAAGGAGCCGGGTTGGATTGACTCACTAAATGACCAACCCGTGGTGGGTCGGGGCGGATTGAGCCGGGTTATCCATTTTGACAACTCTACTAAAATGGTTACCAACTGAAAAGCTCTTCCTTTTAGTATTTAATACAACAACCAACTCAACACTTATGCACGTGTTTCAGTGGTAAAGAAATTACATGGGTTAAATAATTTTTTATATTTTCCAAAACTGATTTATTTAGAAGTGGTACTTCCAAAAGAAAAGTTGTGAGGGTTTTAGAATTAAAATTTTTGTAAATAAACATTTTTATTAATTTTAAATTAATAGTGTTGACAATAAGTATTAAAAATATTATTTAAACTAAACATTATATAACTACAATATATATATATATATATAGTTGTCAAAACGGGTAATCCGGATCGACCCGGCCCGATCCACTACGGGTTGGTCACTTAGTGAGCCAACCCAACCCGGCTCATTTATTAGCGAGCCAGAAAAATTCGAACACGGTCCGACCCACCACGGGTTGGTTCGTAAATGAATTACCTCACTGGCCCACTTAATTACAATTTTATTTAAATAAAAATAAATTATAAGCTTTCTATAATTCAAACTTAAACAAATTTCACTCCCAAATTTCACTTCCAACATGGATGTTTAATTAATTTTGAAAATAGAGAACCTAAATAATTTTTTCAAGAAAAAAAATAATAAATATTTTTTATAAAATTAAAATTAAATTTTAATAAAATAAAATTAGGTAGGTGGGTTGGTAGACTAACCCGGCCCACAATGGGTTCAACCCGCATGAGCCGGGTTGAAATCTAACCTGCATAAAAAAAATATAATTTTTTCAAATCCAACCCGGCTCAAATCCATGGTGAGCCGAATTGGCCGACATATATATATATATATATATATATATATATATATGTGTGTGTGTGTGTGTGTGTGTGTGTGTGTGTGTGTGTGTGTGCACGCGTGTGCTATACCAAAATTTTATTAATCTAACCTAAAATATATTTTAGATATGTAAAGATGACGAAGAAAAACTACAATTGTATTGGTATGTAAAGATGACGAAGAAAAACTATAATTATAAATATATTTTGCATAATATTTGAAGGTATGAATATAACTATAATATGTAATGTACCACTATAAAAATAAAAATTTATAAACTTAGATAATAATTTGGTCTCTATTAGGTCTATGATTATTTTTTGTTTTTATATTTTTTCTTTTACTTAATTGAATTTTAATATTTTTTTAATAGAGTTGATTTGATTTTTTTCATTAAATTGATATTGACCTTGTTTATAAAGTGTATGACCAAATTAGTAAAACGTCACGTGTAAAATCTAAAAGGCTTTCCGTCTCTAACTAAACTAAAGAAGTTATAAGAAAAAAAAAATGAACCAAAGTAAAATATAAAAGATATAGAGTTAATATTGTTAGGATTGTAAATATTCTCACATTTAGAAGAAAATTTATTCTGTATTTTAAGTTCTCACTAGACTGAAAGTAAATTTATTTAACCAGACTGTAAGCCTTCCTTTTCTCCTTTGGTCATAAACTTTTGTAGGGTTAAAATGATTTTACAGCTTGGACTTATAAAGTTTGGCCAAAACATTGTTTTATTAAAGTAAGGTTGTTGCAGCTCTTTATATATATATATATATATCATTCTTTGCTAATAAAAAAAATGCATAAAAAAAGGACTCTAAAGGAAATAGTATAAATAAATATTCCAGAAAAGTGAATTGTTATTGTTAGAATAATTTCCTACTTAAACTTGATGATTATACATAGATTTGATAATTATTTCTAACAGTTATGAATTTCTCTTTTTCAACTATCTTACTTTTAAGTTTAATAAAAAATTTCTTCAACAATCATAAAGCACTCGAATTATACATAATCGATTATTTTCTTTCCATTTTTTATAAAGAATCGATTTTGTCCTTTTACTTTTTAAGCATAATCGATTATCATATTTACATAATCACTTCTTGCATTTTGAGCATATGTTGTATAAAATGAAGGAAAAGAGAGAAAGTGACCTCAAATCATACAAAATTACTCTTTTCTCCCTCTATTCTCACAATATTTTCGTATTAAAAAAAACTATGACCAAACGTGTTAGAAGAGATTTTATCTCTTTTTCTTCTAATTTCAGTGAGAGAGAGTTTTCTTAACATCTCCTGCAAATCCATGCTTCTTTTTCTCTTCAAATCGTGTGAAATAAAAGGAAGTGGAAATCGCTTTTCTATTATAAGCACGATAAATCATTAAAAACAAATAAAGACTTCTAGTATTTTTAACATGAAATTTCATAATTAAAAAAAAATTAAAACTAAATATAAATTTTAATAATATGAACTGATATTTAATAATTCAAAAATGTTGTTTGGTAAAGACTACTTTTAAATGATAGTCTCTCCATATTTTGAATTCCATCAATTTAAATTATACTCTACTGATATTAGTTATAATTATTTTAACTTAAGATTTTTTTTTAAGTTGTTGCTAAGTTCTATTTTTTTATTGATATTAATTAAAATATTTTTTTAAATATATTGAATCATTTGTTAATGTCTAATTTTAGAGAAATTTCTTGAAAGTTTTATTAGACTATAAATAAAACTAATTTAGAATATATATACATACATATATATATATATATATATATATATATATATATATATATATATATATATATATATATATATATATTATTGGAGAAGCTGTAATATATTTATTATGTAGAATGTATTTTTTTATTTCTATTTTGGCGGTAGGGGTAAGAACATATCTCATGTATTTAAGGTGTGGTAGTTTGAATTGAGGACTGAACAAGTCGCATGATTTCATTAGATGATCTCTGTGCAGTGATTCGGTTGGCATCTTCCGAGGGATGCGTTTCATCCCAAAACATGTAGTTACTTCTATTCTGACATGGTGTTCTATTAGGTAAACAAGGCGTTGGGCAGCATGGAGCATTCGCAACAGGGAAAGCTGAAAAACAAATCAAATCAAATTATAAGACATTCATTGGATGTTGTTTTAATCTAGAATGTGAAATGAAGTTTAAGAAAATTGAAAAGGGCACCTGGGAAAATGGATCTGTCGAAGCTAGGGACGAAGATGGATTTGGAATGGTTATTGAATTGGTCCACTCTAGATTTAAGCTTGTCATTAAAGATGGAAACAGCATCACTCATCTCTTCAACACAAGATCCATTTGTCAGATGCATGGTAGCTGGAACGCAACCTATATCAGCCACCCCAACTATCACGAATTTTCTTGCCCCAAAATCGTCATGCAGTTCCTGTACCCAAAATCATCTTTTTTCTATAATTTTTCAATTATAAATCGTATCCAACATAGGTGTAAATATTATTAGGGTGGTGATTAGATCCATCCTATGATTTTTGTTATCAAATTCTTTCACTTTTTGCATTCGTTGTTTTTTTTATACAATCTTTTGTAATACTTGACCCAGTAGCTTAATTTCAATTTATATAATCCGGTATGCTTGGAAAAAATACCCCACATGATGAATTTAGGAGACAGTGAGAAAAATGTAGAAAAAATTGTAAAATACCTGTATATATTTAAATAGTCGGACAAGAAGATTGTCGGCGTATTGTTGAGGGGTATAGAAGAGCCTGGTTAGGTAAATAGGGAACAAGAAGTAATTGAATAGGTAATCGTTGTTGCCTATATTCACATAATACAAGCACTTGTTAAGGTACTCTGTTGCATTCTCAGAACCTCCAAGTTTCTCACTGATCTCAGAAAATATGGCTCTGTGATTTCTCACCTGATTTTCCAAATCAATATTGTTACCCTGCGTCAGCATACAAATGAAAATCTTTTAAAATTACACCGAAAAAGACCAATTAAATGGAAAAAGAAAGAAGGATAAATAAAGGTATATTAATTTGAATTATATACTCCAATCCTGCCACTCTCGCGTCTTATTCCTGCTCCTCCAGATGCATAGTTCACACCCATAAGAATGTCTGAGCCACTAGTGTCTGCATGGGGTGGGATGAATTTCAGAAATCCCAGAAACTCGCCTACAACAAATGGCTAAACGTTAATTGGAGTGCTAAAAATATTATATTTTAAAAAGAAATGGTGAATGTTACGTACTAATGAAGTCAAGTGAGGTTCTTCCATTAGTAAATCTTCCTGTTGGACCTTGTGGGAAGTCGATGCCATATGGTAAGAAATTGACTCTTCCTAATGTTGCACGGTTGTTGTTATTTCCACAGTCAGTTAGAGAGTCCCCAAAGGCAAAAAGGCAAGGAACAAGTGGTTCTGCATGGACAAAATAATGTTGCATGCAATTTGCAGCCAATAGAAGAGATAAAACTAGCCAGAGTTTAATCTTAGCTTTCATCGATCTCGTTGTAGCAAGTGTTAGATGAAAGATGCATGTGTGTATTTATTGAATTTTTTTGCTTTCAAATGAATCAACATTGGAGGTCGAATAGTTTGTCAACGGAAAGTAATTACTAACATTATTGCTAAGATGACCTGTTTGGCAAGTTTTGTTGCTGGTAGAAACAGAAGGGAAGAGATCTTTTTGTGGATTATTCACATATGAAATTCATATGCCCAAGACTCAACTCTTCTGCTACAAACAAAATATATTAATGAGAGTTATTGTATATAAATCTTTGAGAGTGTCTAATCTAATCAAAAGTGGGTCTCTTTTGTAATACGCACAACATTATTTCATCTCCCAAAAGTCCGAGGACTGCATTGAAATTGCTCAAAAGATGGATTTCATCCATGTCATTGGTGGGTTGTTGTTGATGATAGAAGATTTCTCCTTTAGCTTTTCGCCTCTCCTATACTACTAATGATTGTCCTTGTAAAATTCATTTTGGTATCGATATACAAGTATTCCTGTTTTAAGAGACTACTTCTATATAATTCATAGACTCTGAATCAATATATCAATTTTAAGTTAAGAATATCTTAAACGTTACATAATTCATCATTACATAGCAGGTTCATCTTCCAATTCTACAATTTTTCATATTATTATTACACTCATACTAAAAATTTGTTGGATATGAAATTACTAGGACCCTTGTTCTATAGAAAAATGTTTTTTCATAAGTAGTATCAGTTGACAACTCACTTTTAAAAATAATTTGGTCATTAAAAAGATTAACTTTTATATATTTCATATATATATATATATATATATATATATATATATATATATATATATATATATTAAAAGATACAACAATAATTGATGTGAAGTATGTGTAAAAATTCGTTGGATACTAAAATAGTAATAGCTTGTTCCATATTAACATTACACCCAAATGTCTATCCTTCAAAAAATAATAAATTATTTACTTTCTTTTCCCAAAGGTTTTTTTTTCTTATAGGGTTTTCCCTTAATTTATTTTTAACGAAGCACACGAAAAATTAAGTTCACTGTTCAACATAATGTTTTTCCATCGTCACTTTAAGATAAGAAGTGCATTTTCTTGTGAGGCCAAACCTACCTTAATAAAAATAGGTTTAGATTCTATTTCTATATCCAATAAGTTCACTTAGTATAAAAGGTGTGATTCTAATCGTAGTTAAATTAATGTCTTATTTTCTCAAAAGAAGTTCGTATTTAATTTACATATCTACGCAAGTTTACTTGGTATAAAAGATGCGATTTGAGTCGTTATCAAATTGACATCGTTTCTTATTATAAAAAGACTTACCTTCGATTTCATTTTTCATGTAAGTTCATGTATATTATCAAAACAATGTCCTATGTCAAAAAACTTAGTATAAGAGGCATTAATTTAGTTGTGATTAAATTCACGTCGTACTTTAATTAAAATGGCACGTGTCTGATCTCTACTTACATATTTGTGTGTAAGTAAATAGCAATGTATTATATTTAAGGTTTAATACCTATTTTGGTTCCTCTTTTTGGGAAGTTTGTTCAAAGTGGTCTTCTCTTTTTAAAAAGTTCAATAAGGTCCTACTTTTTGCAAAAACTGTGCAAGTTAGTCCTTTTTGTTAACGGCGTTAATTCTGCTAACGGCAGAGCTGCCAGCTGGCAAATATTTGATGACTTGTACAAATAAAATTCGTTTTAGTCCTCATATTGGTTTAAAAATGTTTAATGTGGTCCTCATATTGGTTTAAAAATGTTTATTGTGGTCTCCTTTAACTAAAAAGGAAAATCATCCTTAGAGACAGGAAGCAACTTCACAAATTTGTCAATGGATGCTCTTGTGCAAAGTTTTGTGGTTTTCTAAGAAAACAACAGCTAAAATTTCACGTGTTACAATTCAAAACTGATGGGTTCTTTTTTCACATCTCCATACTTACTAATATAACACGTGAAACTACAGTGATAAGCTTCAAATTATTGTGATTATATTTTCCCAAAAGGTTAGCGCATGAATTACTAGATCACGTGTGAAATCTTTAACATGTATTAAACGAGACCACAATAAACATTTTTAAACCAATACGAGGACCACAATGAACATTTTTAAACCAATATGAGGAATAAAACGAATTTTATTTGTACAAGTCATCAAATATTTGCCAGCTGGCAGCTCTGCCGTTAGCAGAATTAACGCCGTTAGCAAAAAGGACTAACTTACATAATTTTTGCAAAAAGTAGGATCTTATCGAACTTTTTAAAAAAGGGAGGACCACTTTGAACAAACCCCCCAAAAAGAGGGACCAAAATAGGTATTAAACCTATGTTTAAAAGGTAATTTTGGGACGTGATTTTACATCTAAAGAGATGCTATGGTTACATGTTCGTTTGACAATCCTAAAAGCAATATTGTACATAATTTGTGGAGATTGTCTTTGATGGGATGTTTTAGGTTCGTCGTTATGATTTTTTTTTATACACTTTTTTCATTAGTTTGTATTCGTTGAGATTAATTATTCCTTCAGATAAAAAAAATATAATTTTCAATTAAGCACATAAACATATAGTGCAAAAAGGAAAATATATTAATGTCTTTAATAGAAATATAACAAAGTCCCATATCACATACGATTCGCCCATCATGAACTTATTGACTAAACTTAGAAAAGTATAAAAGTGTTCATTTGTAAATGGATATGGGATTTTGAAGTAAAGCATCAAGACTGAACAAGGGTGCTGATGTTGAATGGGTAAACGAAGTCTCGATTAGAACCATTATACGCAAGGAGTGCGAGGAAACTGTTGAAATTTTCTGTGAAGACGAATTTATCCCAAAACACATACTGTCTTCTATTCTGGCATGGTGTTTGATTAGGATCACACAGCAAATCCGTTCCCGTTGGGCAGCAAGAAGCATTCGTAACAGTGAAACCTCCTGAAACAGTACAAGGACCTTTCATTCAGATTGTTTCAATATAAACAGGAAGCATAGAATTTAAGAAAATAGAAATGCACCAGTAGCAACGACTCCAAGATTTCTGGCTGAGTTGTTTACAAACATGAACGTAGAACCATCAAACGTGTTGTTGTTTAGTCGGTCCACTAGAGATCTAAGCTTGTCATTGAATATGGAGGTTGCAGCATTCATCTCTTCAACACAAGATCCATTTGTCCTATTCATGGATAAGGCATACGGAGTGCACCCAATACGACCCGGCGAGACGAACACGAATTTTCTTGCCCCAAGAATAAGCAGATCCTGTCCTCCAAAATCATGTATATTTTCATAATTGTTTTACTTGGATAACTAAGGTACATGAATTGAATTAGTTTATTATAAAATTAAACTAAATTTTAGAAGGAACTGGTGTTATTTAAACTGAATTAAATTAACTTGTTTTATGATTTGAGAAAATTAGACTAAATTATTCATCTTTAATTGATAATGTTTTCGTCTTGAAGACAGATTATGGTGCCATGTTGACAATTAAGTCAGTTCTGAGAATCTATTTAATTGGAAAATTATTATATGATGAGCTGTCAAAACACTGTTTAAGGTTCTTAGGACTTTAAGGGGACATAGAATTGTTGCTTAACTATTTGTACTATTTTATTTATTTTTTTCATATTTTATTTATACACATAAAGAAGTCTGTGTGTCTAACAATTTAGAGATCGATTTTAGAATATTTTGTTTGTTTTGAATACTTGCTCATTAGGTGTGATTTTTTAGAAACCGATCTAAACTTTTAAAATTGAGATTTTTATTATTGTATTATGAATTTGGTTTAATCATCGTATTTGCTGTTTTTATTCTTTCCTTTTAATAATATAATTTTCTTTAAAAGTAAATAATTGGTCAACATTACAAGGTGAACTAATTGAAACGTCAAACTTTCAAAAGAATGTTTGAAAGAGAATTATCTTCTAAAAGAAATATTTAAAATATTATCAATTGAATGTCAAAATTTCATAAGAATTTTTGAAAGAGAATAACTTTTCTAAAAAAATTTAAAATATTATAAATCAATATATATCTTATTTTGAAGTGTTTTTTCCAATTTCAGAAATTTTCAAAGTTAACTTTTCAAAATTAAATCAATATAGTAATTCAACTTTTAAAAGTGAAATTAACATAGTACTTATATATATAAAATTCAACTTAGTATGAATTTAGTTTACTTCAAATATATTTTTGAAAAGTTGTTTTAGTGAAACCTGGACTGAGTCATGTAAAATGTCTATGAAACCTTAACATCCCAAGTAGAATAAATTTACGAGTGATCCTATATGTGATTTGAGTTTATAATTATGTATGCTACTAAAAGCATGATGAAGTCGATTTGTGAGAGAAAAATGAAAAGAAGAAAGGAAACTGTAAGTACCCGAATACGGCGAGAGTATCTGTTAATAAGATCTCGTGCATACTGTTCAGTGCTGAAGATGCGCTTTGTTGGGTAAAATTGGGGAAGGTAGTAATTATATATGTAATCATTGTTACCTATATGCACGTAATACAAGCACTGCCTAAGGTGTTGTCGGGTTCGATTATATCCAATCTGTGCAAGAATTCTGAGAATTGTGTATCTGTGATTTGCGATCTGCCTTCTGAAATTGATATTGTTACCCTGGGTACGTAGTACAGTGGCATTAGCTAGCTTTGAGATATAAAAAAAGGCTCTAAAATTATGTATAAGAAGAAAAAGATATTCATGTATGTATGTCTGTATACTAGATGTGTGCCGGTCTCATCGCGAATCCCAGATGATCCAGATGCATAGTTGACACCCTTGAGTATGTCTGAGCCAGTGGTGTTTTCAAAGGGTGGGATGGATGTGTTTAATCTCAGAAATTCAGCTGCAACGGTTGAAGTTTAATTAGTCAGGAAAAAACTAAAAGTATGGGAAAGCACAGAGCATTGATGTTACGTACCAATCATATCAACTTGCGTTTTTCCATTACAAAATCTACCAGTTGAGCCTCGGGAGAAGTCGATGCCGTAGGGCATATAATTGGATTTTGATCTTGTTCGAAGGTTGTTGTTATTTCCATGGTCAGATAGAGTGCCCCCAAACACATAGAAACAAGGCACTTGCGCTTGTCCATCCACACAATATTGTTGCAGCATTGTAGCCAATAGAAGAAGAGATAAAAGCAGCCATGACTTCATCTTACTTTGATCAGAAAATGATAGTTGTAAAAGAGTGTCATACTCACAACAATCAACGTTCAAGGGTATATATAGCCCAACTTCACTAATAATATCATCACACACTTTTACATTTATTTCATACAGAATACAAAAATAAAATGGTAGAAAAAATATAAAGTTTTTATAATTTTTTAAGAAAGAAGAAGGTAAAAAATAAATAAGAATAATATCAAATAAATGCAAAAAAATTTAAGTGTGTCAAAGAATATTTTTCCAACTTTTTATTTATCATCAACTCATTAAACCAAGATTTCGCACATGTTTTCACCTTTTTTCAACCCAATACATTATTGTTACGATCCCGTGTTTGGCAAGTCTTTTACCATTTCAATAGTCATATCTATTTTCTATTTTAATTTTTACTGGAAATTATACATCACTTAGATATAAAATTAATGTGTAATATATAAAACATGAAACTTCATTCTATCAGGAATTCAATTTTCTCATATATAGTTAAATTTAAATTCAAATTTTATTATATTCATTTATTATAAGAGTCTTTTTATTTATTATAAGAGTAATTAATAATTGAGCTATTAGTTTCATTTAAAACACTATATTATAATAGAACGAGTTTGTCATCACTTACTTTTAAGTTTCTGACTTGATTCTGTCATATTAAATGCTTTTAAATATATAGATTGCGTTGGTGGTTACAATATACGGTAATAAATGTTTTTAAGTGTGTAAATTACGTTTTAAAGTTATATGATAAATAATTTATAGTGTAGCGTAAAAATGTCTTTTAATAGCTTTTCTAGGATGTGTATATTATTAAACTAATTAATTAACTTATTTTGTCATGAAAAACTCTGTATCTCTTTTATTTCCTAATAAAGCACTTTATCTCTTTTTAGTATAAGTATGTTTTGGTAAATTATAATATAAATTTTATTATGAGATCGAAATTAAAATTTAGTTTATAACCTAAATTAAAAATAAAATTTTATATAAACTAATACGAAAATATAAATAAATTTTAGTTTACAAAAGAAATATTTCATTTTTTTTATTATTTTCCCTTAAAAGTGCTTTATAGAAAATCCATTCAAACTTTATCCCCATTTACTTAGAATGTATTTGGATTGTAATGAAAAAGTAGAAAAGTAACAAAATAAAAGAAAGTAAAAATTTGAAGTTATTTAAGTATTAAAACGTGGAAATTAGTAAAAATTAGTAAAAACAATTATTAACATATTATTATTATTCATTACATTTAAAAATAATAAAAATTAAAAAAATTCCGACACCAAATCAATTATCTTCAAGATAATTAAATATATAATTACTTTGCAAGTCAAACTACATATATTAGATTATAGGATAATGATATTTAGACAAATATTTTTTGACAACATTTGAACATTGATTATGTGTCATGATTGGTCAAAAATTACTCCACAATCAATAATAATCATAAACATTATTGTGGAGTAATTTTTGACCAATCACAAATTGACACGTAATCAATATTCAAATACTGTCAAAAAAATGTTGTCTAAATATCATTATGCTATATTATATTAATAACATAATTAATGATTGTCAAAAAAATGTTGTCTAAATATCATTATGCTATATTATATTGATAACATAATTAATGATGTAAATTTAGACATAGTTATCCGCCAATACTGGAACGCCACAAATAAAAGACTTAATTCAGCGACTCGGATATCCATGCTAGAATCATAGGGGTTCTTCATAATTTGCTGCTATATCTTTTTTTTTTTTTTCAGTTTACCAAAATCAATAAGTTTTTAAAAATTTACAAGAAGTACAACTTTTCTTTTGATGAGAAAGCCGTCTCATAAATATGCAACTTTTATTTTCCAATTTTAAATAAAGAAGTCATATATTACTTCAATTTAAAAAAAGGCTTCACTAAGTTTTTGTGTTTGTCATTCAACATGAGAGTTTTTTAAGTCATTGTAATTACAATTATGGCTACATTTATATAAAAATAGGTGTGTTTTTGAAAATATATTTTAATTATAATATATTTATAATTATTAAAATATAATAGAAAACTTATATTGTATTTTTAATAAAAAAAATTATATAATTTATTTATAAATATAAAAAAATAAATCGTAAATATGACACTAATTATAAAAAAAATTCACAGTGTATATCTTTATTTAATATCAATTTTACAGTTTTTTTTAAAAATATTCATTTTTTTGCAATAAAAATATTAAAAATCAATCCTAATCAAATATAAAAAAAAATGTTAGTTTTGGTTTTATTTAAAATTTGTATAAGTTTAAAGATGAATTAAATAAAATTCTGTTGAACGTTAATATATGAATCACTCACACTGAAGTTTATCATTGTTTTCCTTTTTCTTTTTTTTTTTTGATAGCTGTGGAGATGGGCTAGGGATTTTCACTGTTGAAGGAAATCTAGGCCTTGGACTCGGTTTTTTGAAATCCAATTAAGAGTGTTCTTTCCGCTTTTTCCTATATTTTTTCTTGTACTTTCCCATATTTCTTCTTGCACCTTCACATTTTTTTTAAAATCCTAAAATTATCTTTTGTATTTTAAAAAACTTTATACTCTACTCTCTTTTTTTAATGAATTTTAAAACTCAAGTTAAAGAACTTTTCGAAAACTTCAATAGATTTCAAAACCCTCTCCAATTACATGAAGAGATTTAGTTTAGGGTAGTATGTTCGTGTTCTCGTAAACCGAAATGATTTAGCCTAACTGTAAACTAGTTTTGCACGTAAGTATAGCCACAAAGTGATAAGTAACTTCAAAAGACTCATACTATCTTCCGCGCAAACATAAAAGATGTCTACTTGATTAATTAAATAATAATTATTATCTTAAATTAATTGCAGTATCTAAACAATCAATATTAAGAATAATATAGGTCATTTAAGATCCAAAATATTTAAATGTTCACTAAAAATACTATAAATAAGGAACTAATTGTCTTTTTAAGTTCATTATTTCAATATTTCGTCATAATTTAATCTTTGAAAAATACGTTGACACCCAACTACAAGTTACAGAAGTTAACTTTCAAAGATATGGTACTCAAATACAAATGTAACAACAAGGCGCAAAAATAAATTTAAAAATACATCAAAAATAATACTTCAAAGTGATTCCACCACTTCATTGGGTGACTTTATATTGTGAACTATCTTATTGGCTTTCAAAATAATAGTGTTAGATGTCCTCATAAGTAGAAGTGTCCAATTATTGGGAAATTTAAGGACTCATCATATTAATTTATTTTCAAGAAGTGTGAAAGCAAATAATTTCTTGTCATTTTATTAATTTTGGATGAAAATACATATCATAATTAGCCCGTAAATAGCACTCACTACCAATAAGCAAACCTTAACCAAAATTTTTATGGCAAATTACACTTGGACGTTTCCCACAAACTTAAAAGACAGAAATATTAGAGATTTTTTGGGCACACAAACATTAGAATAACAGGAACAGCTTATGTCCTTAGATCTGAGCCAAGCGATTGATGTCAACAGGGTAAGCATCTGACGCAGATTGAGCATTGTAAGCTCTCCTTGCAATGATAGCATTTGCAGACTCTGTTGGATGAAATGCATCCCAAAACAGGTATGCCTTCCTGTTCCTGCATGGGGGTTGAAAGGGCAAACATGTAATTTGACCATTGTTCCTTCCTACCCCACAGCACCCAGCATTTGTAACTCTGAATCCTGAAAATTAAAGACCATATGGGTATAAGTTTAAATCACCATACACTATCTCCAAAATAAAATCATTCTCAAAAAAATTGCATATGTTTAGGCAGAACAGAAAACAATTACCAAAGGAAGATGGGTTGTTTAAGATATCTTGAAAGATACCATAAACGTTTACATAGATGGCTCTCGCATCCGGAAACTGGTTGTTGAATCGATCAACAAGAGATCTCAATTCGTTGTTGAATAATTGGTTTGCAGAATTGATTCTTGCCACACATGTTCTACCATCTGGGCTGTTTTGGGCCAATGCATTAGGGCTGCAACCTATTTGACCAACCCCAAACAACGCCAGTTTCCTTGCGCCATTATTGTACAAAATCTGAATAATCACAAGCACAAAAGAACTTAGTTTTTAAACTTATTCCATTTATTCTTCCAGAATTTTCTTCAAACAGTTTATGTTGATGAGAAGAAGCAGATACTGACCGTGAGTTGTTGAGCATATGCCTGAATAAGAACATTAGCATACTGCTGGGGTGTGAACTGCCTACTGCTGGAATAGACTAAGGGCATGAAATAGTTGTTGAGGTAATCATTGCTACCCAATCCAATTGAGTAGATGCACTTGCTAAGGTAATTTGCAGCTGTGTTCTCATCTCCCAGTAAATTTACAATCTGGGACACTGTTCTTTGGTAATTTTGTACCTGCCCCCTAAAACTGATACGACCACCCTACAGTTTAAGTAAAATAGAAAACGTATGAACAATTATAGAAAATAACCAAATGGTTGCCAAATTTATGAAAGAAAAAATTATGGGCCAAAAAGCTCCAAAATAAATGAACAAATAAGCACCAATTGCTGTCCAGTTTCCTCTCTAATGCCGGCAGCTGCAGAAGCATAATTCACTCCCCTAAGTATGTCTCTACCTCTTGCCGTTGCAAAGGGACTTATGTAACCGTTGAAACCCAAAAGCTCAGCTGTTAAAGTTCAAGAGAAAGTTAGACAAGAGTAAAACATTTCATATATGATTTACCATATATATATATGCAACTATTAAAGAATCCATTTAGTTCATGTGCAGAATAAGCAGCTCCTACTTTCCTCTCACCATCTTTTTCTTTTTAGTATTACTATACCAGCATTTCTGGTTATTTTTTCTAGCTGCTGCTCTTTCCCTCTTTACTTCCCTCTTCGACCACCAGTTAGGTCTTAATTCAAGGACTACACCAGAACCAGACTGTCTTAAATTGAAAATTCAATGCAGCCAAACATACCCATGTGCTTGATATTTGAGGGGTAGACATATAACTAAAGTCAAAGAGCAGTAGAAACATGTGCACAGTTTGGAAAACTTTACCAAAGTCAGATTTTTAGTTGCTGATAGAAAAATATTATTTTATACTATTATTTTATAAACTTTAACTCTAAGCTTGGATCATGTAAATATTAGTTTTCACTCTAATTTTATTATCAATGCAAAACGTTAGTAATAAATAAAGGAGTTTAATTGTTAGGCACAAGAATTATTAATTAAACTTGTAATGAAAAATGAAAATAAAAAACGTTGAACGAAACCAAAAGTTAAAAAGGGTTTTGGAATGTGAGAGATACCACAAATTTTACTCACCAAGTTCTTGTTTTTGTTTGATGATTTCTGTGTGCTACTTTTTTATTTGGTTATGTCTGACAAAGATGGTATGTGTCTTTAAGGCGTTCTTTAATAGGAAGGTAAGATTAATATGCTGTGCAGGGAATTTTTTTCTGGCTAAATTTAGCATCAATGCATGTATAATTGTCGCCTAATTTGTCATTATAGGTAATCTATGGTCGATTACAAACACAAACATATTTATATAAGTTGAATTGAAGTTACATATATATATAGCTGTCTTGAATGATTAGAGATGAAAAACGGGAAAACAATATAAACTGTGAAAAACATTATTTGCATGCCAGAAAAACAGTAAATAAACGTAAAATCTTAAGTTGGATAAAGGCTGAAGTTAAGATTATAGGAAGAGTATCTCATATTCTGCTGAAAGTAGCATGCAAGTTTGATAAGCTGATTAAAAAATGTTTGAACTTGAATAAAATGATTAGTTGAGAAATTAATGAAGAAACTCACCGACTACATCAACAGTAGTTTTGCCATTGGAAAACCTTCCAGTTGGACCACCAGCGAAGTCAATCCCATAGGGAAGGTAATTAGCTTTGGCCAATGAATTGAGCTGGTTGTTATTCCCATTATCCACCAAAGAGTCTCCAAAAATAAAGTAGCAAGGTACTTGTTGTGCAAATCCAAACCCATTACTGCATAAAACCAGAACCACTATCACTAACCCTATATTCATAATGTGCTTCCCAGATGCCATTGTCGCTAGAATTGAAGCTACAAATTCCTAACTATGTGCTTTAGGATATAATGAGTGGATGAAGAACTTGTAATGAACAAAACTATTTATAGTAGGAGATGGAAGAGAAAGGACCAACCTTGTAGTCTTTTACAGTTGGGATATTATTGTTATGAGCATTAAATTCACGCGGACATAATGTGAAATTCAATGACGACAATCCCGCCTTTATCAGTGTACCCAGCCATTATCTCTTTCTCTTCTCTTTAATGTCCGATTAATTGCATTTTTGTAGTGATGATGTGAATTCAGGTATTGCAAGATAACCCTTTTTTTTTTTCGCAAAATTGCTTCACAGGGGAAAAAAAATCCTTATGAATGATATTTTCCCATTTAATGGCCACTTGTCATTTTTCCATGTTCATATACGATACCCTTTTATCTATCTTATCATTTAAATCTAAGATCTCATGTAAGCTGGGCAAAGTAAAAGTAGTGTTTTTATTCTTATGATAGACATTATGAATGAAATAGTAGGTACTGTATTCTTAAATCTAAGATCTCTTTGTTTCTTATGAATGAAACAAAGAGAAGGCCTTCTATATCGATGCGAGTCTCTTTCCTAATTAAGGGCATTCAATATAAGGTATAAACTTGTATCTTGTTTATTGGTTGGTTTGCATCGATATAATGTTCACAGAAGATATACGATAAGGTGAATCTCAAATCAACGTCAATCATTTTCTTTCTTTTCTTTTCTTTCTATAAAACTGTGTGGATCTAGCTAGGTAGTAACCTTAAAAATTAAATAGAAATAACATTGAGAATAATAAGGAATTATTAGTTTATATCTCCGGCATCTTCATGACTTTACTTTCTCTTCTGCTAGCTAGCTGTTAGTATTTTGCAGAAAATGGAGAACAGATAGTACCAAACCATTTTGAATTTTGGAAAGGGAAATAAATGTTGAGAAGAAAATGAAATGAATGCAATGTCGGACAGCTTCATGAGGCTATGTACCTAATCTACTCCGCGTTTCAAAATATTCATTCATCCACAACCATCATTAAAAATATATTACTCACTCTTCTCCAGTTTACATAATAATAATAAACTCATATATGATTCAATCAATTTTAATTTTGAAAAGTTTATTTCAACTATCACGATGATTCTACGTAATATTAATAATATTCTGCAAACAATGTACGAATATGGAAAATAATACAACAATTTTCTACTGCATCAGTTATCTCATCGCTAACTTTCATTAAAATGTTTTTTCCTGTAAATCTTATGTTTTTCGTTTGACTGGACTTTATATCCATTTCAATAGTTATTTATTTAGTACGTATTTAGCAATTAAAAATTAATTTCGAAATGTTCAATTACTTCATTCAAAATTACCCAAACCTAAACAAGTGATGCGACTAAGATGAATAGTATATCACATTAAGATCTCGAACTGGTTTATCAATTATCACTTCTCACGTGTATATTATGTTAAAAACTCTTTTATAAATCAATTAATTGAGAATAAAAAGAACATAAAAAAACGAGAAAGAAAATGGTTTGAGGATGATTTTAGTCATTTCTTAAAAAAAACAAATAAGTAATAAAAAGTCTAGGAAAATTAAATATAAAAGGATAAAGTAAGATCAAGACATTGGAGCTTTTTTCTAATAATTATACCAACAAAATTATTTGAAAAAAGTGGTCCTTATAAATTACCTTCGTTATCTAAATCCTGAAATCTCTCAAGTGTGAAATCAAGCTATCCTAGATTTTCTTTGATTGAGATTTTTAGAGTGCATTCCAGCCCTATACGAAGCTAACAACCTAAATAATCTAAATTTAAATAAAACGGTCTAATTGGATTGAAAATTAAAAGTTCACTTATTTTTTATCCTTTTTGGTCTAACAAGGTTAAACGAAAAATATAAAAAAATTGTTTTGACAGTTTATTATTAAGAGCATAGCTACCCCGAATATGCATGGGTTGTTTTGACTATTGACCGACCCGGCATCAAATTGATTATTCTAAATGTAATTTATGATTTTTCAGTTTTTAATTGGCCATAAAAAATGCTACAATTTACAAAGAAATATATTTTAATAGCATAACACTAAACATTTAATAGTTAGTAGTTTCGAGAATGAAAAGCAGGAGTATTGATGGGTGGGTGGATATGGCTTGGAAGTTGTCAAGCAAACATAAATGTTAGAAGATAGTATGAATTGAATGATTTTTTGGCTTTCATACCGACTAACGTAACAGAAGCTTGTATTTTTCAACAGTCACTAGTAACACTTTATTGTTCATTAAAAGCAAAAGGTCTATAAAAATGATAGGT
Source organism: Vigna mungo (assembly GCA_036885675.1). Classification (NCBI taxonomy): domain Eukaryota; kingdom Viridiplantae; phylum Streptophyta; class Magnoliopsida; order Fabales; family Fabaceae; genus Vigna; species Vigna mungo. The sequence continues at coordinate 5,299,775 of CP144691.1, forward strand.
CAACTTAGCTATGCAGCTTGGAGCAAGTTGTGGTTGACATTTGCGTCGGTTGTGCACCAATTGTAATTGCGATTTGCACGACAACCGTGTCTGGTCAATACAAAATGTTGCTGCGTCTTACTAAGCTAAGAATCCTCCGCACTTTACAGCTAATAATATCCATGGCACATTTGACTTAGAATAACTAAATCATTGAAATCAAATTTACATAATGAGTGTAAGTCTAATCATGTAAAGGTATGATTGTTAATGATAGTGAGAGATTATTTGAGTCATATGATTGTTGGTTTTGGACATAACAATGCTAGACAAATTATTTCACTCATTCTTATTCATATCATTTATCAACATCCTCCTGCCTCCTTCTTCAGTTGAATTTTCTTGTTTTACACCAAATCACAAATAAGTAGAGATTTAGCTTAGTGTCATCGATAGAAAAAAAATAATTTAATTTTTTTTTTGTAAAAATGGAGGAATGAAATGATCTTACCTTAAGTTTATAATAATATATATATATATATATATATATATATATATATATATATATATATATATATATATATATATATATATATAATAACAAAGTGTTGTATTTTTTAACTTTGTAACAAGAATAACAGAAGGATTATACTCATGTAATCTCTCTAATCCTTGCATTTTCTACAAGAGTTTTCTGTATCTTCTGACGGATGAAGAAGGAGAGAGAAAGACTTAGCTATTGGTGGAGAGGTTGGAGGAAGATCCAAAAGCAGCAGAGATTGGTTTCTGCGTTATGCTGGGTTAAAGTAGAAGCCCATCACTGTTTCAAAGCCCAAAACAAACTAGTAGTAGGTAAAAGTTGCTCGTTAAGTTTATCAAGAAATATAAAGATTACAAGTTTTTTTTTTTTTTCTTTTTCTGAAAACGAATGAAATTAATTCTAGTGTTTTTTTATTGCTTTCACCACCTATTAATTGTAATTCATGCATGTTAATATGTATTGCACTATTCATCATGCTTATAAGCTATCTTTTTTTTCTTAATCATTTCAAATCTTTACACTTATAAATGTTTTATTGTAATTAAATATAATCGATTTTATTAATATAATTAATTATTATAAGAACGTTAATCCATTACTTTGCATTATAAAAAATGATCTAAAAATTATTTCAAACACAGGTTATACACTAATTATAAAATTTAAAAAATTTTGAATTCAATCTGATTTTTTACGTATTAAAAAATTAAAAAAAAAATGAATCCAATCCGATTGTTCACATGTTGGTAGGTTAAAAATTTAATTCAATTAATTAAAAAATATTATAATTTCATGGCCACTCAAAATTTTCTACAATAAATATACACTAATGATTGGATGTTCCTTTGTTTGAAAGTTCTGTTTTCCGAACAAATGAGAAATCCATTATAATTGTAATATTCTTATTGCTTTTACGAGCAAATAGTTGTAATTTATGTATATTAATACATTATACTATTCATCATTTTTATAAATTATCTTTGTTTTTCTTAATCATTTGAAATCTTTTTCACTTATAAATAATTTACTGTAATTAAATATATTCAATTAGTTTTTAATATAATTAATTATTACAAATAAGTTAATTCATTATTTTAATGATAAAAAAATTATCTAAAAGTGATTTAAACACAAGTTTTACACTTATGTGATTATCACCCAAACAATCCATTAGATTATTCGTGTTGGACTTTTAGATTATTCTTGTTGGATTTTTAATTCGACATCTAGCAAAATAATCAACTAGTCCTTTATATTGATTATATTTAGATATTTTATTGATCAAAGATAAATTATTAAAATATATAAATAAAGGATATTTCTCATCTTACAAGTATTTTTTGAGGTTAAACTTATTTTTTAAGAAGAATTAATAATAAAGCTATTTCATTCTGGTTATTCTAGAGTTTCTTTTACTTTAGTTACGTAGTTTTCTTTGATGTCTGGATGTTGAAATGAGTATTTTAGTTATGTTGAAATTTAGTAGTTTTAATTTTTTTTTAGTATTTGTATACATTCGTTTATTTCATTTTAATTTGTGTTAAAAGAAGTATTTCTTTTTTATTTTGATTGTTTATTGGTATGTGTTAAGTAATAAGTTATTCATTAAATAACACATCGGTTGCATAAGACTCACATATGTATCTTGTCTTATGTTTTTTATTCTTAATAAATTTATAAGTTTTGCATTTGATCTCAATAAGTTAGTGTTCTACTTTGGCCGTTCATATAATTTTACTTGTTGTGTTGATTGATTAAAATTCTTAAAAGTGATAGTACACCTATATTTGTTAAACCAGTTCGAGTAAACAACTTTTTTTCAAATCTTAAGAAATATAATTTTCACATTGAAATAACATTGCCTAAAATAAATCACAGTTGGTAATACAAAACCGCAAATCTCTAACTGTGTCCTTTTTAATCCAAAGGACGACAATATTTTCAATTAAATGTTAAAGAAGATTCTGATTAAGCAATAGAATATGGTTTTGGACACAGGTTATTGCAATTACTAGAGATTTTTGGCAGAACTAAAAGGTGATTAGGACCTATTCAAGGTACTGATATCAACAGGGTAAGCATCTGATGAAGATTGAGCGTTGAAAGCTCTCCTACCAATGATAGTATTGGCAGCCTCACTTGGATTGTATGCATCAAAATACATGACCTCGTTCCTGTTAGAGCATGGTTGTTGCAATGGCAGACATGTAACTCTACCACTGTTCCTTCCTACCCTACAGCATCCAGCATTTACCACTCTGAAACCTGAAAATTCAACAACACCACTTCTTAACAAAATCACCACCGACTACAACCCTGCTAAATTTTAGTCCAAACAAAAATACCAAATGTTCTGAGCACAAGATAATTACCAAAGCTTGATGGGTTACTTATCATGTCTTGAAAGATACCATAAACGTTTATATAGGTTAATCTTGCATTCGGCAACTGGGTGTTGAGTTGATCAACCATAGATCTCACTCTGCTGTTGAATAATTGAATTGGAGAATTCAATGTTTCCACACATGTTCTACCATCTGGGCTGTTTTGTGCCAATGCATAAGGGCTGCAACCTATTGGAGCAACCCCAAATAACACCATTTTCCTTGCTCCGTAGTTGTACAGAACCTGAATCAAAAACACAACAATCAAGCTTTTAATTTGTGAACCTACTTTGAGCTTCGTTCTTACCTGCACAACTTTGTACCACAATCATTTACTTTTTGTTGTTTCTTTTTATCAGAGTTAATGAAAATGTGAGCAAAACTGAAAGAAAAGATGGTTGAAGATGTGAAAGCTAAATTAGGCAGATACTAACCCTGAGGAATTGAGCATATTGTTGAGCAAGAAGATCAGCAAATCGATCTGGAGGGTATTGAGTGCCGGCGCGATAGAGTTGAGTCAAAAAATAGTTGTTAAGGTAATCTTCACTACCTATTCCAATTGAATAAATGCACCTTTTCAGATAAACCTCAGTTCTGTTGGCATCTCTCAGTAAATTTAACATATAGGACACTGTCCTTATGTGGTTTTGCACCTGCCCTCTAAAACTGGTACGGCTTCCCTACAAAGTTGAACACAAATCAACAATTATACAAAAAATAAACACCATATGGCTACCAAATTGATGAAGAAAAGAACAACAAAATAAGTAATACCAGGTGCTGCCCAGTTTCGTCACTAATTCCGGCACCTGCAGAAGCATAATTGACTCCAGAAAATATGTCTGTGTTACTGGCTCTTGAAAATGGAGCTATGTAGCTGCTGAACCCCAATCTTTCAGCTGCCAAAATTCATGAGAAAGTAAGACAACATTTCATATGTTTACATGCATATATATATATATATATATATATATATATATATATATATATATATATATATATATATATATATATATAGTTTATACAGTTTATCTTTTATTCAAATGGAATAAATCTTCGGGAAACAAAATACTAATATACAGTTTATATCCCAAAAAAATTAAATTATTTCATGAACAATTTGTTTTTCATAAAAAAAAATAATAGTAGTATTATTTCTAAATAAAATATAAAAGAAGTAATTATATTTTAGGAAGAGAGAGGGAAAATTAAGAAAGTGACCTATTATATCAACAGTAGTTTTGCCATTGGAAAACCTTCCAGTTGGGCCAAAAAGAAAGTCAATCCCATAAGGCAGATAATCGGCCTTAGCATATGACCAGAGGTTGTTGTTGTTGCCACTATCTGCCGATGAGTCCCCAAAAATAAAGTAGCATGGAGCTTGTTGTGCACCTCCTCTCACACTCCACAAACCCACACCCACAATTACTACCATCACCACTATATTCATATTCATCACCTTCATCACTCAACTAACCTACCAATTTATATCATCACAATTCTAATCTCATCAAACTATATATAGCACAAACCAACCTTTTACCATTCCTACATTTCTTTTAATCACCATTAACTTCACCCTACTTATGTGAAATTCAATAAGTCACATTAGCCTTGTACCACTTTACTTATACCTACTTTAAAATAATTAAAAGAATTCATCTTCTCAAACTTAAAAAATAAATTAATATAATATTCTTAAATTAAATATTTTAATTATTGACACCAATGAACGTATTTTACTTTAAATATTAACCTGAAAAACTGTTTAACACAGTAAAATAATATTAAGTCGGTTAGATTAAAAAATTATATTCATTTTTTTTTAAATTAAGAGACTAAAATATACTAAAGTTTCAAACAAAAACAAATTTAAATTTTTAGTCCAGAAACTAAAAACATATCAACCTCAATTAATATTTAGTAATTAATACTTTTAAATTTAGTGTCTATAAACCAAACTCTGCTATTGAACACTAAAGTAAAAACAATATGGAGATTCCCCAGACATGAAATTGTATATTTAAAGATACTTTAAAATGATAGAATTTAGCAGTGAAGAATAATTTTGTGTTAAATTGGAATGGAGAAATCCTGATTTTTTTTAAGAAGCATGTATTGTTTAAAGGCACAGCGTTTACTTTTTTTTCTTCTTCTCACAGAAACTGGAAAGTGGAGTACCAAACAAGTTTGAATTTTGGAATGTGAAATTAAAGTTTGGAGGTAGCAGGAGCGACAGGGAATTTGAAACTAAAAGTTGACAAGATCAGATTAATCCTATGCACTTAGGGCAACTTCATCACGCCAAGTCCTTATCCTCTATTTACTCACAATAACTATTTTTCTTTCTTTTAATTCAAAATCTATTCATTCTTTCAATTTTCCTACTAATCTTTTAAATATTTTTACTCCATATATATGGAGATCTATTAATTCAAAAATACTTTCAATAATCCAAAACGGAATATTTCAACTCAATATTATTATATTTTAAAATTTATGCATTGACAAAGTTTGAGACAAGATATGGCTTTCTTTTTTTCTTGGTGATTGAATAATATTTTCAAGTTTTTCGAGAGAAGGTGTGTTTACGCTAATATTTTAGTGCTGAAGTTACTTACAAAATAAATAAGATGGTAAAAATATAATAATAAATTTTGCATACATTGAGAATGTCCCATATTTATACTTTTAGCGAATTTGTACACGTATATTGGGAGAGTGAACTCTACCATGTTTAATATTAATCAGTTATTTGTCAACACGATTAACAAAATAAAACCTCAGTAAAATGTATTAGAGATATTGAAATAAATACCTTGTTATCAATATTATGTTATCTATGATTCAGAAATGTGTTACTGAGATTTGTTTTTTGTAGTTTGAGAGTCTTAAAAAATCGTTTATTTTATCAACGTAGATAAATTGCATCGTTCAATTTTGTTAATAAGTATTCAACGATATTAGTTTTAAAATATTTAATGTTTTTATTCTATGTCTAAAATAACTTTACAATAATTAAAAAGTTCTACTTTGTTCTTTTAAATTTGCTTTTTCTTGACTGTTATTTATCAACAAAACATTAATTAGCAAAAGAGACATAGATGGACACTATCTTTCTTTCATTTGAATTAGTTAAGGTAAAATCAAAGGGTGGTATTTTGAATAAAAAAGAAATATTTATCAAAATGATTACAAAAATATTTTATAGTTAGTTTCTTTAACAAATAAAAGTGTTTTGGTAAATAAATAAAATTATATAGTAGTTCAGGCCTGGAGATGGTCGGTCCATGCCTTGGTGGAAGTAGCCATCTTTTCATAAATGCTACTTTATACTAAACTTTAATTATTTTGGCTGTGCCATTCACTAACAAACTTGGATTTTCCGAATTAATAAATGAATAAACTTAAATTATTTTATACGATCATTCTAATAATGTTTACTTAGAACATTTCTAATTACGTTAAGTATGGTTTAGTTGTTTAACTCGTTCTAGTGTGAACTCAATTACATTCACATTTAATATTTAAGAATTTTAAATAGTATCTTTCCAATAAACAACTATAACTAAAAACTTAAAAGTGAATCTTATTATTTTTTTTATCGCTTAAAATGTGTTAAGAACGTTTTTTTTATATAAACAGCCACTCTTATTCTTTATTATAGAAAGAAATATACATTTATCAACGAAATAAATCATAACTAGATTTTCACAATTTATTTTATTATTATTGAACGTTAGATTTATAATAACTTGAGTGACCTCACTGAACAAAAAATAGTTGGAATTACGTGAGATGTGGAAATTTATGGTGGCTATATATAGGTAGAAGTATAGAGTATAGTGAATGGATAGACATTTTCCGAATATGTTTATTGCAATTGTCTTTTGTTTGTGTCCACATGTGTATGTTGTTAATGTAGCTATGTTTAGAATGAGAGAAGAAAGAGTAAGTAATTGTATAGGTACCTCTTAATTGTCAACTAGAATTGTTTAGTTTGACACAAGGCTTCAAGATTCTTTTCATTAGTGGACAACTTAGTTAATTTATTATATTAGGTACCAAAATTTGACCATTTTGCAGTTTCTGAATGATGATGTGTTTCTTTAAGTGACTGTGATTTATGTTAACCCCCTATAGTTGGATCCCTCCTATGCCTAATATTAGTAGCTTTTATCACAACTATGTTCTAACAAATTGATTCTACCTTTTAACATTCTTATTCTTTTTTTTTATATGTTTAATAGATATTTGCAGGTAATGGCATTCTTATAGGAAAAAAAAAGTAATAATATTTACATTGTTGATGACATTAATTAAAACATAAAAAATAAAAATCATGAACGAGTATCTACATAAAGAATTGATATTATCTTTAAAAAAATTTAAGAAAATAAATTTATAAATCTTAACCTACGAATAAAAATTAATTCACTTGTAACCATGTGAGCGTTGGATCTTTGTGACCACATATTTCTTTCTGTACACAAAGATCAAGTAATCAAACGTATAAATAATTTCATTTGTTAATTGCAGCTAATCATATTGGTATATTTCCAAGATTCTTTATAATTCCCTCTAAAAATGAAACTAAGAAATGTCTACATGTGATCAGTCATAAAAATACAAGGAATTCAAGATGGTGGGTGTACTTGATTCAAGTGGGAAAAAAATCCAACCTAAAGGACTTAATAATGCATTAACTATGGACTTGCAGCTTAATTTTTGTCATTCTAATTAAAAATATTGTTAAGTTTATCCAGTTATCTTAAATTCCCTAAAAAACAGAATTTCTTAAACTGTTTTCAATCATATTTATAAAAAAATAGTGATCAAATTGGAATTTCTTTTATTTAGATCTGAGTTTAAAAATAGTATTTCATTTTGATTGTTAAAGCAAAGATTAATGTTGGTGCTGCTGAATGTTGTATTAGTAATTGGGGGTTGACAATGAAGTGGACTCTCTGTCTATGGGTCGGGCTTCAGATACTGTATATGTATGCTAAAGAAGGCTTTTTCTATTTCCTTGCTGCACCCCTGAAACGTCTATAAACTTCAAACTATTATTAAAATTATGGTAAAAAGATAAAAGATAAAATTATTGATGGTAGAGGCAGCACTGACTAGTGTCTCTGGACAGACCAGAGAAGTATCCCGAATGTATTTATTTTAGATACATATCGAATTCTGTATTCCGGAAGCTAATTTTAGATTTAGAAATGTTTTTTGGAATACACAATTTGAATACTTTTTTAATTGTGTATTCTAAAATGTATTTGAGCTTATTAAAATTTTACCTTAAGAGAAATTATGGTATTTTTTTTTTAACTCGTTCAGATTGAATAAATTCCATAACCAAACTTCTGTCAAACAAACTATATAGAAACACTTCATATTTACAATGTCCTCAATCCATCGTTGTAACGGTAAATTTAACTGTAACTTCCTGCTGAAATCTAATATCCTAAGAAAAACAGAGTGAAAGCAAAAATTGAAATTGAAATTGAATTTTGGTCACTTATAAGTTCAGCAGTTACATAATCCTTAAAAATTCTCGATGATCCAAATTCCCAGCTATAGATCAGAGTCTTTACCACGAACAGGAAAGAATTGCAACAACAAATCTTTGACAACCTGAACCAAAGCCTTTAAATCATTGTTACCCAATTCAAGACAATCCCTGATTAATCTTCCTTCCACCACCTCTTTCTGAAACGTCTCCCCCATTTCCTTCATCACTCCCTGCCATTCAACATGCTCAAATTCATCACTAACGCAATAACCACATATAACAAGGTTGTATAATAGCATACAACTACGTTTAGTTATAAAATTGAAAAAAATTCACTTTTTTTCCTGTTTTCTGATCCTATAATATCCCTCATTTTAAGTTTCAAGTTTAGTTGGTGGCAATTTGTCATTGTTGGAGAGAAAAATTTAGCTGTTTTATACTGGGGCGCCACACTGTTGTTTAATGCTAACGAGAAGGAACAAAACCTAGACAAACATACATTCGGACTAAAACTTACTATTTTTTTTTTCATATATAAACTAAAATAAAAACAAGAATAAACATACATGAGGATTCAAACACGCCATTATATATATATATATGAACTAAAAGAGGTCAAATAAATAATTTATTAAATTAATTAATTGTGTCAATAGTTCCTATTTACTTCATAGTCTTTTTCTCATAAATCATTCCAGAATTTGTATACAACGTTAGTTTCTTTGTTTACTTTTATTAAATATTATAAATACGTGTCTTTTATGATAAAAAGTTAATTTTAAAAGTTATTAACAATTACAGTAAATTTGATATATTGATATTTAAAAATCAAATATAACAAACTAAGTTAATTTTAATTATGTATAATTTTATTATAAGTTTTAATTAAAGACATAAGAAAAATTTATTAAGTCAGAAGTCACTTATATATTAACCACATTAGGAAGCAAATAAAAACATGCTCATGTTTTTGTAGAAGAAAATTTGTATAAATTTTGAATTTGTAAAAGGTTTAAAAAAATAATTTTAGAAACTATTGAAATGATTCTATAATAACAATTGTCATATAAGTATTATTTAAATAATTTAATTCTTGCCTCAAACGCACTTTTAAAATTATTAAAAAATGTAAATATAAAAAAACAAACGTTCTACGTACCGACTGGCGAAACGCTTTGAGGAGCTTGCTGGAGAGCGACTTTGAGACGGTGAGGACACTCTGGTAATTTCGAGAAATCCAAGCTGACCTTTCCGCGACCGATTCCAAACGAGTCAACTCAGTCAAGCCCCTCAGCAACTCGTTCATGTCCGAAACGACGCCGTAGAGGTCCGTGAAGGACAAGTCCGTCCACGACCACGTCCAGAGGAGTTTGACGAAGCCGAAGACGGTTCCACGGTCGAGGCTGTTGGCGATGGCCCGAGCTCGATCGGCGCCAACGACGTCGCCTCGCGAGGCCCGGAGGTTGGCAACGCCGATGAGAAGGGAATGCGAAAGGGAGAAGAGGTTTCGGTAACGGAAATAAGAGGAGAAAGATATGGATTGAGAAGGAAATGGTGCGGTTGCGAAGAGAATGAAAACGACGAAGAAGACCGTGATCGAGTTTGATCGTACGGTTGCCATTGGATTTGGAGGTAAAGAAAAAATCATAGAATTTTGAAAAAAATTGTAAATAAAATTCACTGTTTATATTAGATCTAAGCGGTGAGACCTTGCTTAGGAAATGGTACCCTTTATCGGATCGGATCGGATCGGGTCATTAAATTTTTAACTTCGAAAAACAGCCTAAGACATAGCAATGTAGTACCATAACAACAAAAGTAAAAATATTGGAGAACTAAAGCTGCAAGCTTTATAGAAGGTAGTATTGTCTCCTGGAAATTAAATAAACAAAATGCATATCTCAGTCGAAATTCAGCACTTGCTGTGTTAACTTCGTTGGGACAAAACCCAGATATCGTGCCTCACTCCTCTGCTTTCATTCCATTACAGGACAACACTTGTCAAGGTAAACCGCACTCTTTTCTATTCTTCTCACACGTACTATGAACATGTTCTAGTTTAAATTTCAATTTTGTTATCGTTAATGTTCTGAAAATTAGAAGACAATTGCAGACTAAAATTGTTTTCTTTGTAGTTTTTAGAATATTAACAATAAATTAAAACAAATTTTATTGCTTAAACTTTTTTAAAAGTGTTGAAAGTGACACCACTATAGCTATCAACAAGAGAATCTAAAGTCGTGAATGCTACGAAAATGTTCACATATTTATTAAAAAACAGTTAAATGTGTTTAAAATTTTAATTAATAAAAAATAAAAATTATCAAAATGTCTTTAATGATAAAAATAATATAAAATAATATTTATTAATAACATATTTATTATTAAAAATATTATAATTAGATAAGAAAATTAAAATTAATTTAAAAAAATGTATCAGAAAACCCATCAGTTTGGAACTTTAGTTCTAACAAGATTGACAAAAGTAGTATAGTTAAATTTCAACTTAATCCATTGTAGAGAGAGTAGTGTGATAGAGGTATATTTATTTTATCCAATTTGAAAGGTAATTTAAACATGCATGACAAAAATGAAATATTTATTCTTGTTCTTTTTTCAACTTTTAACTTTGTTTGAAAACTATCACTAACTTAAAAATTTAAAACTCATTAATGTATTGGATAAAAGAATTAAAATAATAGGAAAAGGGCGCAGAAATTTGTAATGTAATATGTGATTTTGAAAATGCTGCTTATTTCAAATTTTTAAATGTGCGTTTTGTGATTCCTGAATTTCAAAATTTTATTATTTGTTATTGGAATAGAATACAAAGAACATGAAATAAATAAGAGAATTGGAATCGATTACTCATCTATTGAAATCGATTGTGACGTATATTATTGTGGTTTGGAATCATATACATGCTTTCTAGAATCAATTCCAACTCCTTTACTATATTAAATTTAGTTTGGAGAAAAAAAAATGTTCTCCTCCATTTGATTTTTTATCTTATTTCTCCGTGTAATTGAACTAATACCAAAAGTTTCAATCTTCCAGTCGTTTTCTTTATTCTATTTTTTTTTTTATTTTCTAATTTTCTAGATGAAAAGATGACACCTTACAACCCTGAAACATGTGTTCCTTCTTTGACCGCATGCCCTGTCACTCCTGACATTAATACTTTCACCTCTATGATTCTGGGAATATATTAACTCTGTTTTAAACCTTTTCTTTATGTTTTTACTTCTTTATATGAATTAAAAAAGAATATCGCAATATTAAAGAAACAACTTTTTACTTACCTCGATTTTATTCTATGGTATAAAAACAGTCTCTAACTATTTTCAACCATTATCCTTTTACACACAGAAAAGGGGTGAATATTATTTTCGTCTTTAAGAAAGGTATTCATTAAAAAAAATTAATTATTGAATATATATATATATATATATATATATATATATATATATATATATATATATATATATATATATATATATATATATATATATATATAAAAGAAGCATGATAATTATATCTTGTTAATAAACTTTTAAAGTATATTTTTTTTCTCATTAAATTATGGTGTTTAAATATCAATTTGAGGCTAAATTGTAAATTGTGCTTTTTAAGACCAATTTAGCATTTAGCAATAAAATTGAGGAATGAATTTTTACTTTTTTTTTTTTTACATTTAGCTACTAAATCATATTTGAGAATTAAGTTGTCCCCGATTACATACTTTCATGCCAAAATTATCCAACAAAGAATGCTAGTTTTTTTTTTCCCGTAAAAACTATAAAGTCAACGGTTAGACCAAGGCTTTTGAGAAATAATTTTTGACTAGACATGTTCTAAACAGTCAATACGATAAAATGGAAAGGGTTGAATTTCAAATGGAAATTGTACTTATCATAATCGATTGTTTAAGATTAGAGAATATGGATTGATCAATGATTATAATAAAAATTAACTAATCATTTAATTAATATAAAAGTTCATTAATTAGATGTAAATGAAATTGGATAATAATTAAGTTAATTATAATCAAAAGATTATAAAAAAAATTATAAATATAATTGTTAGGATTTTTTATACTTAATCAATCAAAATCTAATTAACTTGATTATCGAAGTATTTTTAGCAACTACATTCGATAGATTATCTAAACAAAAATATGATAACTGAAAAGTAAGCAACAAAATAATATTATTTTAAGTAAACTTTCAATTTTTAGCAACAAAAATACTTATTCAATTCATGCTTGCAATTGTAACATCCCAATTATATCACAAGTATATAAAGTAGAATGCATCAACCAGGATAATAGAAAGCAGTTAGAGGTATACTAGATGACGGTATATAAGTATACAGTCATCCAAAAGAGCAAATATTAAAAGCTTTACAAAGTTATAAAGTCTTTTAAAATATAAGAAATAAAACTAAAGACAACTAAGTGTTGGGAGTTACATCTCCACTGTCCAGAGCCTGCTCCAAAGGTGTGTCATCTACTGGCTCTGCTCACATCCAAAGTTGGATGGTCATCACAAGAAGGAAGACCAGGAACATGCAAAACACACAAACATACATTGCAAGGGTAAGCTAGCATTCAGAGCATATACATCCAATATATTTTATAAAGAAGAATATACAGACAACATACAATTCAAGCATGAGGTAAAACCTAATTGACCTAGACTCGTCCGGACTAGGAATGAATATTGATCTTGGGCAGGTTGTGCACTTGTGGTGGACTCTACTGCTTTGCAAAGCCATTGCCAAGGGGTTTCACCCGACCACACACAAGGCTAGTCCGTTACCGCGAAATAGACCTGCAATGAAAGCGTCTACTCTATGACTTCCCACTACTCTCACCACACGCGTCAATCCTCTCTAAGTGAGAATGAAAGACCGTTAGAGTGTTAGGGATAACCTCCCCTGAAGGAGCCTCATATATTCATTCTAAACATTAACGATGATCTCACCTAGAGATCTTGATTTAATTCTCAAAGTCCATGAGTCATACCACAATCTTGTTTCATTTAACCAACCTCGTCCATTTCATCATACAATCTCATTCAGAAGCATTTTTAGATTATATATAGCTCAAATTAATACCATATATCATTAATCAAGCAAAACAGACCCAGAATAACCACTAAACAACCCAATACCCTTAAACTCAGACTTAGACAAAGAAAATGACTCTTAAACCATCACCAACAGTTCCGGAAGGGTCAAAAACCCCCAGAACGACCTAAAGAGCGTCCCGAAATGATACCCGGAACCCCAAAAACCACCCAAAACTGTCCTGGATGACTTCCTGACAACAATAATCGATTATTACATGTGATAATCGATTATTTACATATAATAATCGATTATTACATGTGATAATCGATTATCTACGAGAACTTTGAAGAAAACATGACATTCTAACTAGAATAATTGATTATCAAGTGAGATAATCGATTATTCTTATCAGTATTTGACAGTAACCTTATTTTTCTGGTTTTGATGCATCTGAGACACTTTGGTTAGTTTCTAACACTCCTATGTTGATCTATATGATGAATTAAGTTTGTTTTAAGTGATCATACACGTTCCTAACATCATTCCTTAGCAATTATGCTTCAATCTGTACTCTAACTCTTCCATTTTGTTAACCTATAGGACCAAATTCAATTATACTGCCCAACAACTAATTCTAACCATTTCAACACTTCTAATAAGTCATAAATGACTTATCTAAGCTATCCTAATTCTCTAAAATCATCTTCAGCTCCAATTACCTAATTTGACTACCCCACTTTCTCATAAACTCTATCATCCACCAGAACTTTTATCAGTAACCTACATAATGGTCATTCACAGTTTTTACAACTAAACCTCCTCACCATACATTGTGCATACTTGATACAAACCATACATTCACAGACCCATCATTCACACATTACATATCAATTGTTCTATCATGAACTTTCATCAAGGTTTAATTCAACAACTCAAAAAAACACTCAACACAGTATCAATGTACTTTATTCCACATATTCCAAACAAAATCAGAATTCATGCAAATCCTAAATCACTAGACAAAAATTAAGACTCAAGCTTCCCTTACCTGAAAAAAGAAGATCAATCAGTGCCTCACTCCTTAGGTAACTCTAATTACACCTACGAATCATAATTTATGATGGAATCAGTCTTTACAACCTAATTTGAACTAGAATTTGGGGAAAATAAACACATGCAGTAAGATTGTCTACATGCTCACAGCTCAAAGATAGGGAAAAAGGATAAAAGGATGCTCACCAAATGAGGCATCAAATTGTTGGGAATCAACACCCATAACACTAGGATCCTTCAAGCTTCTTCTGATTCTGAAAAGAA